>JARDYJ010000004.1:85908446-87390946 GCA_029215755.1 Spea hammondii
CCTGACTTGCTTTTGTTTTGCTTGTTCTTACGCTGTAGGGTTCTGATATAGAAACCCTTAACTCTGAAAATGGTGAGACAGGCTCTGATTTTCCACTAGAACAAAGCGAAGCCCTTGAGGAGGAATTACGCCCTGATACACTTCCGCAAGGGCTACCAGGTACCGCAGTTACTAATCTGCAGCTAACACCTATGGTTCTTTTTCTAGTTTGGTAATTTACTTACGTACTGCAACTGTTACAGATCTGTGCAGCAACGAGAACACCGCTTCTGCTATAGAATTGTCTTCTCCAAGTGTGGAGGAAGCCCAGCCTGCTCCTGAGGTACAGTGCATGTGGCTTTTAATCTTATTTATATACTGTATTAAGGGAAACGAAAATGTCCCCTATATGTAAAAGAGAGGATATCCGCATCTTGTCAGAACTATATGTGCCTTTTAGCACCATCTATAGTGAGCTTTCATTGTAAATGAATAATAATCTAGGAGCAAATAACACATTCTTCATGTGTTAAAAAGCTCAGCAAAATCAGCTATAATCGCTATACAGAGACTAGCACCAAATATTTAGTCTTCACATACACATGAGCTTGGGGTGGCTTCCTTTTTGCATGGCGATCAACATCTGTTTAGACAAATTTTTCATTTCATTTTTGCTGCATTCGTTTTTGGGAACCGAATTTCATTTTTCAGCCGTTGCCGGATGTCTCCTTTTTTTTTATTTTTTTATTTTATTCAGAATGTCATTCAAGCGGCATTCCCTGACACCTTCTGGACTTGCCTTTCATTATAGAAAATACATAAATAAAATGTTCCCCAGAGCAATCAGGTGGTGGTGGTGGTGGTACGCTGGCAGCTGACGGCACATGCAACCGTGTGGAGTAGAATTGAATTCCCACACTGTTGTATATTATAATGCATGGTTTTGTCATCAATATGTTTTTCTATTCATTAAAGAATAATAGATGATACGATAGAAAGATAATAAACAAGTGACCTGTCAACAAATGACAGGTCGGCTAGTAGAATAAATGGGCAGCTGTGTTAATCAACTAAAGTCTAAACGGGAACAGGGAAGATGTCTGCTGCAGTCCCTGTATAGTGCTCAATACAACTTCTCCAATCCAACCAACAACACTACATATTCTACACTAAAAAAACCCAAACAATTAATTTGCAGTATGGTAGATGAGTAGCTGTCACTGTCTCACACTCCAACTCCCATCAGTCAGCACACTTGTCTCTAATGCTTGTCTCTTCCCCTTGTAAATCCTGATTGGCCAGTGTTTGCAACTTGTTTTTGTTACTCTTGTTGGAGATCCCCCTTGTTTTCGTTGATTGTTACGAACGCAAAAAACATTTTCATTAAAAATAAAGTTTTTTGTACGAAAATGAATGCACAAGTCTAGTAATGACTAACGTAAAAGGGCTGACATTTATTTATGTTATAGTAAATTTGCTTCTGATTTAATGTCTGCTGCATGTTTCAGGATTTAACTCACTATGGCCTCCCGCAAAAGGTGGAAAGGTCCCTTCCAGATACGTTTTGTTACCAAGAAGAGGAGAAGTTAGCTGAAGACGTTGTATGTGAGGCTGGCAGTGATGACTCTGATATAGTTACCTTGGAACCTCCCAGAGCAGATGAGATTGGGCCCTTGGACGAGGACGTGGCGGCTTTGGAGGAAGAGGTTGCAATCACTGAAGATGTTAACTTGAGCTCTTCCTTTAGTAGCCAGTACACTTTCAGCCAGCCAGAGACGGGTAAGGGTTAACCTAGAAACACTATTAATAAGTGTCTAAAGGCTGTCTTTCACAACTTTTCTAAACTTTGTTGTGGGGTCTTACCTGTGATACTCACAGCCCACAAAACATTGTTATGATAACATAGCTGGATGAACAGCATATATCAGGAATGCACATGCTGTACAAATGTATTATACCCAAAGGAGTTGGAGCGACAACCTTGGCTTCATTTGTTTTTAGAGCATGGTGCTTCCATGGTTTCCTTTTCTGTCTTCTCCTTCTGTCTCTTGGGCCCTGGACTCTGTACACCCTGGGTCCTCCAAACTCTTGTATCTAGCCATCACTGAAGTCCATGTTATTATTATCTTTTATTCATATAGCGCCAACAAGCTACGCATCACTTAATACAATACATATATTCAAGGAGTATGATAAGACGAGAATTGATGATGGACTAAGACAAACCGATGCATATTGCAGTGCTAAGCAGCTTTTGATGTAGCCTTTCCCCTGTGGGTGTAAAGGTTTACATTGGCTGTACCCAGGCTGCAACCCTTGCCTTCGACTCATGTGCCCACATGACAGAATAGAAGAATGGGGCACCTTTTGTTGAATGCCATTTGTGACAAAGGGGTTAATTGCTGCTGTCTGCAGGGCCGGCCCAAGACTTAATGCCGCCTGGGGCAAAGTTTAAAATGCTGCCCCCCCTGCCGATGCTGGGGGGCGGCATTTTAAACTTCGCCAACGCCATTATCTACCCTCCCTCCCTATTATCTACCCTCCCTCCCTATTATCTACCCTCCCTCCCTATTATCTACCCTATCCCCCCCTTTGTACTTACCTTTAAACAGTCCTGCGGCGAGTCTCCCTGCTCTGCCATGGTGCCAGCTTGTAATGCTGAACGCCGGAAATTGACGTCAGCATTACAAGCTGGCACCAAGACCGAGCTAGAGGGCTCGCAGAGGAGAGAGGGGCGCCAGGCGGGTAAGCGAAAACCACTCGGCGTCCCTCTCTCCTCCGCTTTAAAAGAAAAAAAAAAAAAAGCTTCAATTCAATTGCCCCACTCTGCTCCATTGTAGGGCCGGCCCTGGCTGTCTGATTAAAACAATGCAGGTAGAAATATAGAATTCTATGGTAGATAAGAACCATTCTGACCATCTAATCTACTTGTTTTTCTATGACCTGCGTTACCACTTCCTGTTTGGGTTAAATCTTAACACAATGTACACTGAGATGGAGGGTGTATACATCCAGATTGGATGACTTGTGTAGGAATTACAGCACTTGTTATATGTAGTCCCCTACTTTTCAGGCGATCAAAACTAATTGGACAATTGACTGAGAAGATGCTTTATGAACATGTGTGGACTGTTCATTATTTATTAACAATTAAGCAGTTAAAAGGTTGTTGGTTCCACATGTGTAATTTGCATTTGGAAGCTGTTGCCGTGTACTCTTTATATGAGGTCCTAAGAAAAAACAAACCCATCAGAGATAGCAGAAATGTTATGAGCGGCTAAATCAACAAGATGGTACATGGGGGGGGGTGCACTGGTGAGCTCATATACACCAAAAGGCCTGAATGTGACAACAGAACCTCCTACTCTCCAGGAGGTAGACGTATCATTGTCAAAGACGACAATCAAGAGAAAACTTCCTGAAAGCAAATACAGAAGGTTTACCACAAGGTGCAAACTACTGGTAAGCCTCAGGAACTGTCAGGCCAAATTAGACTTAGCCAGAAAACATCTAAAATGCCTGCCCAGTTCTAGAACAATATTCTTGGGGCAGATGAAACTAAGGTCAACCTATAGAAGAATGATGGGGGGAGAAGAGCATAGAGAAGGGAAGCAACAGCACATGATCCAAAGCGTACTACATCATCTGAAACATGGTGTTATGGCATGGGCTTGTATGGCTGCCGATGGAGGTGTCATGATCGATATTGAAGCGTATACGGTTTTGTAGCCAGCACCTATTCAGCCAAATGCTGCAAAACTGATAGGATGACATGTTATAGTACAGATGGACGTTGACCCGAAACATACGGCAAAAGCAATAAAGAGCTTTTCAAAGCAAAGGAGTGGAATATTCATCAATGGCAGTCAGTCACCTGACCTGAACCCAATTGAACACGCATTTCACTTGCTGAAGACAAAACTGAAGGCAGAAAGACCCGCAAAGAAGCAGTGATTTAAGACGGCTGCATTAAAGGCCTTGCAAATCATCACTAGGGAGGAAACCCAGCTTTCGTGATAGTTTGTCACCTTTGAGCCCCCGACAATGGGGGGAGTATGTAACAATTACCTCTAATTTCGTAACGGTTTTTACAATATTGTTTTTAAACCCGGTAAACTCAAGCTGAAGCTTGCACTGTTTTTGTGTTGCGATGGCTAGGTCTGTAAACTAATTATTAGTGATTTTAAAAGCACATCATAGCCAAAAGTTTAGTTATGTTTCCATGTCCTGCTGACTTAGGATAAATGTTTCAAGAAAAAATTGCATGGACTGTATTGACCATCACTGGTCTTTAGTGCTAAAAAAAACAAAAAAACCCCAGTAAGTTTTTGGTTTGAGCTCTCCGGTGAGGCCTGTCCCGTTTTGAGGTTTCTGTTATAATAATACACTGTTGCCTTCGTCCTTGGTTCTTTATTATAAAATAGCTTTAGGCTAGGTTTCCACTTGGTTTTTTTAGGTAAAAACGCCCATAAAAACGCCAATAGCGCCACCTGGCGTTTTTTTAGTGAAAAAATGCAGCAGCCAGATGTTAGCTGTTCTTCAATAGGAAATCGCAGAATGCCATATCCACTTGGCGTTTTTTTGTTTGGCGTTTTTTTTTCAGTCCTCTTTGGCGTTTTTCTGCTTTTTTGGGCTCTGTGGCAGTTTTTCAAAATCGCAGCATGTTGACACTCTGGCGTTTTTTGCAAGGAAATCTTGGCGTTTTTCTCCAATAGAAGTCTATGGGAGAGTAAAAACGACATGAAAAAGCCATGTGGGTTTATTGCCTTGGCGTTTTTTATGGCGTTTTTTCCACAGTTACAATGCAGAGGATGGACCCAGTATCTGTGTGTCCTACGAGAAATAGGCTGGAAACAAACCGTTTCACACAAAACAAAGTTCATATTGAATTCTACACCATTTGGAACAAACATGCCATTACAAACAAACATACGCGACGCATCAACTGGATCCTGCGTGCCAAAAGCAACAGCAAACAATTTGCACCATCATTTGGGGCCAATCTTCCTAGAGGAGCAGACATTCGGAATAAAGCAGGCCTTACAAACCACAGAAAAGTGACAAAAGGGTCCGCCGGGGCGTTTAAGTAGAACTCTACCAAGTAAATGACATCAGGGGGCAGATACTTGCCATTTATCCGAATCCCTTTTAGCTGGGTGAAACTTCTAACTTGTAAAGGCTGGAAAAACTGCCTAAGGTCAAAAAAAGCAATTTCCACAGAAAGGCTAAAACGCCAGAAAAAAACTCCAGGAAAAAAAACGCCAAAACGCAGGAAAATGCAGTGGCAGTTTTCTTGGCGTTTTTCATCAAGAAAAAAAACGCAGGACAAAAACCCAAGTGGAAACCTAGCCTCAGAATGAATTGATTGACTTGATACAGTGTAATCCTAACATAGTACTTTTTTATTCGGCAGTTTTCCCATCTCATCACAGTGCAGATGACTCCAGCAATGATGAAGCAAGCGATGTGTCCGGTCCCGCTCTCCGACGCCGTCGTGCAAAGAAAGATTCTGAGCATAAGGCTCCCGTTGACCCTCCTGCACCTGTTGAGCCTAGAACTTTTGGCTTCCTAGGGCGCAGCCTGAATAAGTGTATTATTCTTGCTCTGATCGTTGCTATGAGTATGGGTTTTGGACATTTTTATGGTGAGTTCAGGTTTAATCCAAAGAATAATTAAGGTTTTACTTTTTGTATATGTTAATTCCTGTAATTCTGTACACTTTCCTGGCACCGATGTTGGTTCATTATTCACTTTTTTGTTTTATAGTATGTGCGAAGAGGCAAAAAAGGCACAGCATTTACCATTTTATTAGGTTATTTGGTATATTGTATAGTACATCAGCATCCGTAATTGTTTGCCCACTTTTCCTGCTGTAAATACTTGTCTAACATTCAGCATAGCCATTTGCCTATCCCATGCATTCTAAAATCCCCCACTGTAATAGCCTCTACCACTGCTGCTGGGAGGTTGCTCCATTTATCTACCACCCTATCTAAAACACAGAGGTATTTCATTAGGAGTATCATGCAATGCCCGGTATCTGAAATTTGCCTTTGGCCTCTACTATTTGTCTATGCACTCTATTTGTCAGCACTACTAACTTGATTTTATTTTCTCTATGTTTAAAGTGGTTGAAATCTTATAGGAGCCAGCATTTGCATGTTATAGCACATGAATGTAAGGGTTTTTTTGTTTTTGTTTTTTAACTACTTTCAAATTTGAATTATTTTTTTATTTAGGTTCAGTTCAGATTCTGGAGCGTCAAAAACATGTAGAAAAGATTTATGAACATGAACTAAATGATGTGAAGGATGATCTTTATCAGTGTCAGAAGGAGCAGAAAGCTGCAGTAGAACAGCAGGTGTGTCAAGAAAGAATCTTCTAACTCCTTGAATGTTGGTGAAAATGTCCAGAATGAGATAAAGGCGAACATCCAAAAGCTCTGGCTGAGCTACTGGTAGCCTGGACAGGCATTCCCTGTAATGCTCCAGTTAAAACATGGAGCATTGCACACTTCTTCCATTGTGTGCCTTTAGTTCTGCTGCTTCTTATTTGCTGATAGGGCAATCACATGCTCAGAACAAACTGGCATTGGTTTGTACTGGTCTGCACCTGTCCACAGCAACTACCAACAGCCACCCCTGCTGAGAGGTTTTGCCAGTTGAGATGTGTACACATCGCATGCCGTTACACATTGATATTACGTGACTGTTGGATGCAGCTATTGCTTTGTCAGTTGATGTTTATAGGCATCCTTCATCGTCTGGTAGAGAGAGAATCCTATACATATACCTAATAAAATGTCTGTGAAGGCGATGTTTGTTGCGAGAATGTAGGGCTTCTGCTTTGAATACATGTATCGCCATGAACTGGGGTTATAGCACGGTTCCCATTTTCAAGTTCACGGAATAGGTGTTCTAATATGTAGCTGGGTGATTGTATATGTAAATTACAGCTGTTGCTGTTTTTTGTAGGTTTTGTATGAGCAGCTTATGGAAGACCCAGAGGAGACACAGGATATGGTTTCTTCTCTCAAAGGCCTGATGGTAAAAATGACAACAGAGAATCAGCTGCTGAGACAAAAACATACTCAGCTACAGGTAACCTGTTTTACAACATTCCACACATTCTTTCCTAGATTAAATACATACTGTGACATATTTCACATGAGCTTAAATACATTGGGGCCTGAACACGGCCTTAAACTAAATACATAATCACCAACAATTATTATTGGTTTAATGTTAGAGGGGTCTGCACCGTTTTTACCTGGATTTCAGGAATTTAGCAGACAAAGTGTGTATAATACACATGATGTCCCACATGCACTACATACTTAATGCTATTGTACCAAATGTTAGTATATTATTAGGGTGTAATTCCTCGAAAGGTAATGAAGAATGCCAAAGAAAGTTGTGTTCCAGCACCTTGACTTCACTATACATTAAGGTCCAATGCCAGTGAGCTTCTTCTGCAAGAAGGGCTTGGCTGGCCCAGTGCATAGGTAAATGAGTGAGATTTCTTGAAACTCTTCTTGCATGAAATGGATTATATAGGACCAGCTCAGCCATTTAGCTGGGTAAACCCGCAATTGTAACACATTGCTGCAGGGAGGTACATAATGAATACAGTCAATATAAGGTATACAGTAAGCCCGTGGAAAACAAAGCATTCATAAGGCAAGAAAAATCCAATGATGATATTTTAAGATATCTTAAAATGTAACATACTTGTAGCCATGAAAAGGTCACATATGCATGAGTAGCCCAAAGTGTCAGACTAGGGAGTAAACATAAACAAGTAAAGCTTCCCTCATGGATCACAGGCTTTGATGGAATTGGCAATTGTGAAGAATGAGCATCCCAAACAGCTAGAGAACAATCAAGTTGTACGTAAGTACCGGAGAACCATGGCTGGGTAAACATAACACTGTAGGAACCCAGTATTCTAACAATAACAAGGAAAAGAAAAAAAAAAACGGGGAAAATAAAGGGATGAAAAGCGATGCGTGTATTGGCGTTACACCTTCACTTTGACAGCTGTTATGCGGTACGTCATTATCAGGCAGAGGAAGGCCCATACATGAGGTAGGGACAGAACCCAGAAAGGGTGCAACGGAGGACGCAGACCGGGAGGGAATACAATCAATGAAGTAGCTCAGGGAATCTCTGGGAGGAAGCAAGATCCTTCCACCAGCACCAGCGCCGATTATATTGAAACTTCTTGCCTCGGGACGTCCAAACCAACTCCTCCATGCGTGAAATAAATTGTACCTTACTGAGCCGTATTTGTATAGGGGGGGTTTCTTTCTTCCTCCAAAAGAGAGGAAGGACAGCCTTGGCGGCACACAGGATGTGGTAGGAGACTGAATGTTTATAGGAAGTGACTGAGAGGGAGGTGTGATGCAGGAGAGCTGCCTCCGGGGTTAGGATAAGAACCGGGTCAGACACCTCTCGTAATACACGCTCCACAACCTTCCAATACGGTACAACCAGTGGGCAATCCCACCAGATGTGCAGGAAGGGTTCTACACCCGAGACTTTAACCCCTCTAATGTCGGGATTGGCACGTATGGCGTTTGCGAGAGGTTCCATAGCAATGATGAAAAGGAGGGGAGAGAGGGGGCATCCCTGGCGTGTGCCATTAGACAGGACCACGGGCTCCGAAAGGGAACCGTTGACCCGAATTTGAGCGGTCGGGTTAAAGTAGAGGGCGGATATCCAATTACAAAACGTCTGTCCAAGACCCAAATGCCGGAGAGCCTGGAAAAGATAGGGCCAAGAGACCCTATCTAAGGCTTTCTCCGCATCAGTGGAGACCAAGATCATAGGGGTATTGTGGCGTTTAGCATAAGTAATCACATCAAGCACCCGAATGGTATTATCACGTGCCTCTCGCCCCGGGACGAACCCCACCTGATCCAAATGTATTATATTAGGAATGAGGGGTTTCAGACGTGTCGCCAATATTTTGGCCAGCAGCTTGATATCGGTATTAAGCAAAGAAATCAGTCTATAATTGCCACAGAGGTCCGCACTTTTACCGGGTTTCAATATAAGGGCTATATGAGCCGTGTTAGTGAATGGGTCAAAATGATCGCCGCCCACAAGTGTATTAAACAAAGTGACCAAGTGGGGGCCCAGTATGTGCAAAATTTTTCGATAATAGGCTTTCGTTAAACTATCTGGACCGGGGCTCCTTCCATTCGGCAGAGACTTAATGGCGGTTTCCACTTCCTGCAAGTCAATAGGGGCATCCAACAATGCTGAATCCGCCCTAGAGATGCGGGCCGGAAGGAATTTATTTAAATACTGTTTAAGCGATTCCCTAAAGGTAGGGGTCGCGCCAGGGGCAGGAGGCAATCCATAGAGTGACTTATAGTAACTATGAAAACAAGACGCTATGTCAGGGGTGGAGTGAAAAATCCTGCCTGAGTGGTCCCGTATTTTAGATATATATGACATCGCTCACTTTGCCCGTATGGCTCTAGCAAGGAGTTTCCCTGCCTTGTCCCCCATCTCATAGAAATGACTACGAGTGATGAGATAGTGCCTCTTAGCGCGTGCATTAACCAGGGATGCCAGCCTCTCTCTCAACACACCCAGTTGGATCAGAAGATCAGGTTTGAGGGAGAACTTATGGGACCCCTCTAGGATGGCTATTTCATTGGTAAGGTGCATAATTTCCCCCAAGGCAAGCCATTTTGCGGCAGCCCCCAGGCGTATGAGGTGACACCGGATAACAGATTTGTGGGCCTCCCATACAGTTGGGAAAGATATGTCAGGGGAGATGTTGGAAGCAAAATAGCTGCGCAACTTCTCTGAAAGTGTGTGCACATTCGCCGGGGAGGACAGAAGGGATTCATTTAGTTTCCAACTCCACACTTTAGGTGGTAAATTAGCAAAAGATAAAGTAACGTGAAGGGGGGCATGATCACCAATAGTCGTGGACCCGATGCTGGAGGAGGAGAGCATGGGTAAGTGATAATGCGTAATAAAAATGGAATCAATTCGTGTATAACGGCCGTGAAGTGAAGAGTAGTATGTATAATCCTTAACTGTAGCGTGCTGAACTCGCCACGCATCGACTAGTTGCAAGTCATGAAGGGTCCGCCTAACTTTGTAAATACGTGAATATGGGATGTGAGAGCGTCCAGAAGAACAGTCCAGTCTGGGGTCAAGCGTCATGTTGAAGTTGCCCCCCACCACAGAAATCCCCTCTTGGAAATCGGCCAGTTTACGAAGCACCGACACCAAGAAACTCGTCTGATTTCGATTGGGGGCGTATATACAGGCAAAGGTAACCAACTGAGATATAATATATCCTTTAATAAAGACACACCTCCCCTCAGAGTCCTTCCAGGTGTCAACTAGCTGGAATGGCAAATATTTATGAAGTAAAATAGCTACTCCCCTAGACTTAGCGTAATGGGAGCTTGAGAAAAAGGCGAGGGGGAAGCGGTAAGCGCATAATTTCGGTTCCTTGCCATCTCTGAAGTGAGTTTCTTGGAGGAAGGCCACTTTAGATTTAGTGGATTGTAGGAAATAAGATAGACTGGAGCGGCTTTCCGGCTTATTGAGGCCCCGTACATTTAAGGTGACAAATTTAACTATATTAGGCTGCATGAGAGTGACACCTGAAAAGACACAGAGGTGACAGCCGAAGTACACTCATCGCAAAGACTGCAGACAGCAGTCTGGGCTAAAAACAACAGGAAAAGAACAAAACAGAACACTGTATTCCCGCTGAGCGGGTTCCAGCAGGATGCAGATACATCAAAGGGAGAGCCATTCAATCCAAGAAATGGACGATACCGAAAACTCGACACACAAGGTGTCCGGTTGGTCGGCTCAGGGGGCCAAACAAGTGAACATAAATCCATTGCGAACAGGGATACCATATACGTAATGGAAAAGAAAAGAAAAAAAAACCCCAAAACATGTGTAGGTTCCAGGACCCACTGCTTGATACTATAACAGAAAGCTGACGGCGCAGCTTGTTAACATTGGCAAAATTAAACATAAGAGGAGGTGTAATGTAGGCACAAATGTGCAAAGAAGGTAGCAGGACTTCCCAACACTTGAATGAGGACAGTAAGCGTGACATGGACATAAGAGTTGTGTTAGAGAGGGTGACAGAGTCCCAACACATCCCACAGGAGTGGGGGGAGGGAAAGACACATCACTAGGCACTAAGGGCTAGAGGAATGTCAGCTGTGAGAGACGGGTTGTGCGTGTAGGGGTGCATTGTAGGGGGAGGGGGGACCCCAAACATAAAGGTCAGAGCACAAACATATGTGGTGTACAAACCCTCACAGCACAAGATAAACAAATAAAACGTTAGAAAAAATATATTAGCAACATAACATGTATAAGAATAGCGTCCATCAAGATGCTGAGAGGAGCAATCTCGTTGATACCTGGACCCCGGGTATCGAGGAGGATCTAGATGAAGTCCCTCGTAGTAGGTGTGAAAGGCACGCTGCAGCAGATAGGGTACGCCGGATCCCAGTAAAGACAGAGAAGCTGATTGTCCGGTGCGAACGCCGGGTGATCGAAGACGTGAGCACAGCGAGTAAGGTGAGGTCCAAACAACAGGATGGACAAACAAGCAACCCAGGTGAGTAATCCAAAGGGAGTGTAATGTAGAAGGAGCGTGTTGAAATTGCGATGTGAAGAACAGTGTTGGTGTTGGAGAACATGCAGAGGATGGTTATTCCTGGGCCGGCGTCGGCGCTGCGGTCTAGAGGACCAGTCGCGAGTAGGGTCAGCCAATTTAGGCGGAGGAACATAATTGAGTTCCCAGTCCGGAACATCAATAGCCGGTAGGCCCAATTGTTCAAGCACTCCAGGGACATCAGCCGCACTGCGTGTAGTAAACCGGTCGGAGCCAGAAGGGAAAGCCCCACTGATACGGAATAGCGGCCTCAGGTAGGGCAGAGGTAAGGGGGCGCAAGGTCTGGCGATATAGTTATGGGGGATAAATCAGGAAATACCTGAATTGGATGGCCTTCCCATTCCAGGGAGCCAGCTCTACGGTGCGAGTATGGCATCCTTTACCACATACTCCGAAAAGCAGCAGACAACATCACGTGGAGGGCAATCGTCAGGTGGTCGAGGCCTCAGCGCTCGGTGGGCTCTGTCAAATTTGATATCGGCATCCTCTGGCTGCCAAAGGAGCCGGTTAGAGATGGAGCTAATGACAGGTATTACATCCGAACTGGAAACCGACTCCGGGAGCCCGCAAATTCGTAAATTAGACCTACGGCCGCGATTGTCAAGATCCTCAATCTTTTGCATCAGCCGAGTAATTGCGGTAGCTTGCGGATGCAGTTGTCCTGAAATAGCATCAACCGTTGATCGGGTAATGACAGCATCAGACTCCAGAGTGGAGACACGGTCTCCCATGTGTTGCAGGTCCTTCTTGATGTCGGAGAGATCAGCTTTTAATGGCGCATGCGCATAAGTCCTTAAGTGTATTACGCCAGTTATCCTCGTCCGGATTAGATAAAGGATGCAAAGAATCTCAGAATCTTCAGACGGCAGGTCAGAAAATTGACTCCCAGGGCTGCCAGGTGGTGAGGCCTTCTGCATGGAGTCGCGGGAATCTGCATCCTGCAAGGTATGAAAAAACGACTTGACCGAGGCATGTCCTGGCTTGTCTTTCGGTGGAGGATGCTTCGGAGTAGCGGTGAGTTTGGTATGTTTCCCCATTTGCCGAGGTTTAGTGCCAATGTAAGACAAATTAAGGCAGTGGGTCCGTGGAGCAAAAGATTTATGCGTCCATCTTGTTCGGCTGCAGGCCACGCCCCCCAAGTGACTTCTTTTTGACCTTCAAACATTCAAATAATGCAGCAGTCTCTTGCATTGCACTTGAAAAGGTATTTTAAACTAACTTTTTATATTTAATTTTTCTGTGTAAACAGTGTTCTAAATTAATTGACCCTTATACAAAGGCTTCATTGTGTATATACATTATAATCCCTTTTTTGTTCTCACAATTGCAGACTGAAACAGATGACCTTGCAAATGCTTTAAAAACAACAGAAGGGGAAAAGAAAAGACTTGCACAGGAAAACCAGTATTTAAGAATTTCTTTAAAGAAAGGGGAAGAGGCATTTTCCTTATTACAAGAAGAGCTAAGGAAGCTTAGAGACCAGATCAGGAGCTTGGAAGAGAAAGGAAGTGGAGACCTAATCTTATCAGAAAACCGAAAACTTAGGACACATTTAAAAGAGGAAAGACAAAAGATTCGTAGCTTCTTGACACAGAAGGAGATTCTGTTAGCTGAAGCCCAAGCCTTAAGAAAAGAGTTGGACAGCGAGCATCAGGTTACCGAATCCTTGAAGGCCAAACTGGAAGAGATAAGTAACAGACAGTCACCAGATATGAAGCATAGTATGGCTGATGATGAAGAGACTGAACAGTTGAGAGAGAGACTTACTGACTTGGAGAAAAAGGTAGTTTTTGAACAGCAAAGATCGGATTTATGGGAAAGACTGTATGTTGACGCAAAGGAGCAGAATGAACAGCAAACCGAAGCTCTACGTGATTCCCAGAAGGGACAGAAAAAAGAGAGCAGAGGCAAAAAGAAGGCGAAGGATACATTCTTCAATTCTGTGAAAGACACATTTGATGCCATGAAGAATTCAACCAAGGAATTTGTCAGACACCACAAAGAAAAGATCAAACAAGCCAAAGAGGCTGTAAAAGAGAATCTGAGAAAGTTCTCTGATTCTGTAAAAAGTACTTTTAGGCAGTTTAAGGACTCAACCAATAATATGTTCGATAGAAACCGCTATAGAAAATACACTGAGAGGAGGCGGGAAGAGACTAAGGAAGCACGTACAGTACGTCGAGAATACAAGTCTGATTCTGAGGAAGAGTATCCAAAAAGGGCAACAGCCGGTCAAAATGAGTATAACAACTTAAATAATGATGGGCTTTTTAAAGATGAACCTCCATGGAAATCAATGCATGCCAAGAAGACAAGTAGTGAACAGTGCACCAATAAAAAGGGTTGTTCTGGAGTGTTTGAATGCGCTCACCAAGAATCCTTCAGTCTTTTTAACAAAGTATTGGACCCTGTGAAAATGGAAGATTTCAACCAGTTGATAAAGACCTACATACAGGAGCAAGCAGATCATTTCAGACACTGGAAGGAGCTAGAGCAGTTCATAAACAAATTTTTCGAGAATGGCGTTTTCATTCATGATCAGATGCTTTTCACAGATTTTGTTAATGACGTTGAGGATTATCTTGAAGACATGAAAGAATATCAGCTTAACAATGCTGGAATATTTGAAGATCTTGATGAATACGTGTACAGGCATTTTTTCGGAAGCGATTACAATACTCCACATGGACCAAGGTTGGTTTATGGTGTGATGTAAACAAAAAAAATTTTTCTTCCCTGCTTTGAAAAAGCCGAACCAGAAACTACTTTTCTATTTTCTCTGGTGGGCATAAAAAAAAGTCATAATCCCATATGCACTTTATATACATGATTTTTTTCACACAGCTGTACATGTTAAACCTGCATTTGTTTTAAAATTGTTAATTTTTTTCTTTTCTATAGAAAACCTGACAAAAATCCTCCTTACAAGGATGCAGAAGGTTACAGATACAGGAAACAGGAGCCGAAACATAACCAAAATCGCTACAGAAAAGAAGGTAAATGGAATAAGCATGGACGTGCCGATGGAAGACACATGGCCAATGTTGAAATAGATTTGGGGCAGTTGCCATTTGATCCAAAATATTGAAAAGCATGCGTTTCTTTAGATCGTAGAGCACAGTTATTAGATCTAGCTTGCCTCGACTAATGCTTTGCATGTTACGTGCAGAGACGTTCTTCTTACTCAAATGTCAGAAACCTTTAGCTTTCTAGCTAATGGTGTAACAACTACATGTCTCCACGAGGAGGACCAGGGCTGATGGAAGATCATTGAAGTTGTAGCTCATTGACAGCTTAGAACTCTTATCCCATAGCTTGTTGCCTGTTGTGCATTTTGGGTCTTAGAGTTGGTATGATGCATGCATCAGCATAGTTCTGAATCCATTCCATTTTAAGTCTTCGTCAATGTTGACTTTTTTCTAATACAGGGAAAGGGGTAGTTTGGCATGTCCAACATTTTTGCTTCCTTACTTAATTGTTTGTAGTGCTTAAACTTTTGCTTTTCAAAAAAAATGTAAATAAAAATTCTAAATAAATAACAAAAAAAATCTCATATCAATGAGTTTGTTGGTCTTTGTGAATAATTCCAGGATTTTCTCAGTGTTTGTAAAATTATAATAAAGACAAACTAGAGAAATT
Organism: Spea hammondii; assembly: GCA_029215755.1. NCBI lineage: Eukaryota > Metazoa > Chordata > Amphibia > Anura > Pelobatidae > Spea > Spea hammondii. The sequence continues at coordinate 85,923,741 of JARDYJ010000004.1, forward strand.
AAAATTTTATTGAAAACCATCTTGTACTTTTTTAAATCTAGGCTTTATAATCTATGTACATTTATTTTACATATGCATATTCTTCACCAAGTCTTGTCATGAAAACAACCTGTCATTATGAAAATGTCCTTTCATACAAATAGATGTGGCTGCCAACTCGTCCTTCTGGTAAATGCGTATGAAATACAGATGCCGTCTTCACGTAATGGTTTGTAGTTAAAAATGGAAGTATTTCCTGACAAAAAGAAGAAATAATTTGAACTTAAGAAAAAAAAAAAAAAAAAAAAAGGGAAGCGATTATGTATGCTTAATCAGACTTTGCAATTTTACCTATCTTTCATCATTTCCTAGGATAACAGACACTGGGGAACCACAAAAGGACAAAATGCCGTTATTTAAACACAAATAATCGGTATCTGTACTGCCTTCTCTTAACAGAGGATACACAACCATTCAATGTTAGGTCTTTTTTTTTTTTTTTTTTAAATAAACCCTCCCTTTACGGACCTCTTATAGATTAGTAATTCGTGAACTTTAGCGATACAATAAATTAAGGGGTCTGTAATACCCTCATATGCATTGGTTTTATTTAAACCCCCCCCCCCCCCCCAAAAAAAACTTACCGGTGCTTCCGACTCCCAGTGTGTTGTCCGGGCAGCGTGTAGACGTCTGCGCGATTCGCCGGACGCAGACAACCCCCTCCTTCCGGCTGCAGCGAAAGTCGCCTACGTGAATCGCGTAGACGGCTACACACCAGGAGTCAGAAGCACCAGTAAGTGGGTTTTTTTTTTGGGAGGGGGGTGTTAAATGGGTGGCATAAGGCATTTCTGTAGGCAGAGTGCTCTAAGAAATGCCATTTAACCCCCTTAATGCCACTCTGCCTCCAGAAATGCATTTTAACCCTCTATACGCCACTCTGCCCCGTAATATGCCCTTTAACCCCCTAAAAGCCAGAGTGGCATATAGGGGTATAAGGCATTTCTGGAGGCAGAGTGGCACATAAGGGGTCAAAAAGCATATCATGGGGCACAGTGGCATATAGGGGGTTTAAGGCATTTATGGGGCAGAGTGACAAGCAGATGTGCATAACTGGGAGGCAGGTTGGAAAATAAAAGGAATTAATAACAAAATATTTTTCTCAATCATAGCTTTTATTAAAAAAAATAGTTTAGTTTACATGAATTAACATTTACTGGTAAAACTTTTTTCCTATAGGGTCGTCTTATATTCGGGCTTTTTTTTTTTTTTCCCTAAATATTCAGACTTAGGGGGGTCGTCTTATAATCGAGCAAATACGGTAATACCGGATATATTGCTCTTAACCTGTACATGTATGGGCTCAACGTGTGTTGTCCTTGACAGGTTAAGGTAAGCAGAGTAGAGATGACCCTTTGAGTGGCACCTGCCAGCATAGGCAGTGGGCTTTGTGATGGACTTTTCTTAAATAACCCATAAGCATCCACATTCATTCTTGTATACATTGGTATTCTCGTATGGCAATTTTGCTTGGCCCTTATTTCAAACACTGGGAGAAAAAAAAGTCACATGATCAAGATACTCACCTGTTCCAGAACACTAAACATGACCAAATGCGTTGGAAGGTGTGTTGTATTGTAGAATTCTGCATTCAGCCAGGCCCGAGGGCTTGTGTAAAACAGATCCGCCTCATCGATGTACATATCATGATCCGTAAGATCAGGAGGACACTCAAGGAAATTCATTTTTAGAGGACAGTGGACATGGCTGGAAAACAATGTAAGGTGAAATGTTTGTCAAGATTATTATTGCTTGACGAGATATGTATTCAGTACTTCCTCTATAGAGCGTAATAAAAACTTAATTCCATCTGAAAATTGATATGGCGCAGAGCACTTTAAAACCAGAATTGATTATTTTTTTTATCTCATTATCATTTGGGTTCCCTCCTCTCCTCCGAAATTGGCACGGCAACAATTAGTGACCATGCCCCAGTGCACATTTCTTTGGACATCGCGTCCCTGCCCCCCAGGACGTGGTCCTGGAGACTAAACGAAAATCTAATCGACAATCCACATAATGTTGATACCCTTAGTGAACACTTGCGGCACTACTTCTCTGAAAACATATCTCCTGAGGTCGATTTTCCGACCATCTGGGAGGCCCATAAACCGGTAATCCGTGGACATTTCATTAAAATGAGGGCCGAACGGAAGCGATTGGATAGGGCTAAAATACTCGCACTCTCCCAACAACTGGCTCGTTTGGATGCTCAACGCAAGGCGACTAGCTCCCCTGACATACTGTCTCAGATACAGACATTACGTACCTCTTTGGCGTCCTTGTTAAATGACAAAATCCAGAGACAATTCTTGCTGACTAAAAGCTGTTTCTATGAACTGGGCAATAAGCCTGGTAAACTATTGGCCAGAGCGTTGAGGGCTAAATGATCTACTACTTTCATCCCTAGAATTCGGGACGCCAAAGGCACAGTAGACTACCGCACCGATAAAATTGCTGAGACCTTTTATCAATATTACCACTCTCTCTACAATCTCCCCTCACCGGTGGAGGCTACCTCTCCGCTTGCCATGTCCGTGGATACCTATCTGTCACAACACCTTAAAAAACATATTTCTGAGGACCACAGGTCCCCCTTGGATGCCCCAAATCAATTAACTGAGATTGAGTTGGCCCTTAAGGCACTGCCGTCGGGAAAATGCCCGGGTCCGGACGGACTTACCCCTATGTATTATAAAAAACTATTGCCAGTGCTTGGTCCACACACGATCACTTTGTTTCAGTCCCTTGCGGACGGGATCCCGCTCCATCCTCACACCAACTCTGCTCATATTACGGTGATCCCAAAGCCCAATAAGGATAAAGATTACTGCGGTAATTACCGACCAATCTCACTTATCAATGCGGATCTCAAGATCCTTGCAAAAATCTTGACAACCAGGCTGCAACCACTGATCCCAGGAATGATACACTCAGATCAAGTATCACCATGAGCCCTGAATCTTTTGACCCACATTCGCTCCTGGGGGGGCCCCGTCTCTGTTGGTCTCCATGGACGCGGAGAAAGATTTTGATAGGGTAGCGTGGCCCTATTTGTTTAAGGTCCTTAGGAAGTTGGGATTCGGTACTCTATTTTTAAACCTTGTTCACCTCCCTTTATACAAACCCTACTGCACAGATCAAAGTAAACGGGGCCCTTTCTGCCCCGGTGTCAATTTCCAACGGCATTCGGCAGGGTTGCCCTCTCTCCCCTTTACTTTTGGCTACTGCCATTCGTGCTAACAATTCTATCAGAGGTATTGAGGTAGGGGATGCCTCTTACAAATTATCCATCTATGCAGATGATATTCTATTTATCCTATCTGACCCTCTCAACTCCCTGAATCATGTCACTGAGGCACTGAACCTATTTCGCTCGTTCTCCAACTTTCAAGTTAATATCCAGAAATCGGAGATTCTCTACCTTAACATTCCTTCCCCCTTGCAAAGAACAATCAGACGTAAATTTCCCTTTCGTTGGCAGCTCACCTCTATTAGGTACCTGGGTATACACCTGTCAAAGGATGTGAGCGAATTGGCTTCCCTTAACTACTACTCTCTGCTGTCTGTTGTCTGTGGGGACCTCCGGAGATGGGCCTTCCCCCATGTGTCGTGGTTTGGGCGTATGGGTATACTTAAAATGAATATCCTACCACGATTCCTATATCTCTTCCAGTTGCTCCCGGTTTTCCTTCCCAGATCTTTTTTCACGTCGTGTCGCAAACTGTTCACTAAATTTGTATGGGACAGCAAGCCTGTTCGTTTATCCTATGACCATCTCTGCAGGCCTCGTCTCCAGGGGGTATGGGATTGCCTGATCTGGAGATGTATTGGGTCTCCTCTCACCTTCGCAGGATGGTTGAATGGACTTTACGATCCCCCAAACCCTGGATCCAGATAGAAAGTTCTTTCTTCTCAGTCGACCTATCGGTCGTCCCATGGATCCATAAGAAATTCAGGGTCCCTAGTGTTCTACGCCATCCCACCATCTCCCCGACCCTCCGGGTGATTAATAGAATTTACTCTGAGGGCGCTTTGTCCTCTTTCCCTGGCCCCCTATTCCTGATTACGGGCAATCCGGAATTCCCTCCAGGTTTATGTAACCCCATTGTGGCCCTGCTGCTGCCGGCCGGTGCTCGGGCCTTGCAGGTTACACATGTGGCCCTACTATTATAGACTTTGGGAACACGCGTTAAATAAGACCTTTGACTTGGAGGACTGGGACGCCATAGTTCTACTAACGCATAAGGGTTCTATCTCCAGTAAACTACAAGAAACTGCCTTCAAACTTTTATCTAGATGGTATAGATTGCCCGTCGTCCTTCACCGATTCTTCCCCTCAGTCTCCCCTATGTGTTGGAGGTGTGCCCGGGCTAGGGGTACATACCTCCACATCTGGTGGGAGTGCGCCTTGCTTCGTCCCTTCTGGGAGACGATTGAGAAGGTCATCAGGGAGATTGCTGACCCTTATGTCGGACTCTACCCTGAATTAGTGCTGTTACAACACTCCTCGCAATCCTTCGGTGCTTACAAACGCTGACTTACCTACCATCTTGTTAATGCGGCCAGGACCGTTATTCCCAGATTTTGGAGATCTGACCGGCCACCTCCTATAGAGACCTGGGTACGTCAGGTTATATATATGTAATATGGAAGACCTGGTGTGGACAGCGAAGGGTCGGGGCTATAAAAATGATCTTAAGTGGCTCCCTTGGAACCAATTCCTTGCGTCTCCCAGATTTACCCCCATTGTGCATTGCCTTCCGCCTTCCACTCCTTATCGTATACTTTGATTGTCGACCGTCTTACTCCGATCTCTAGGTGCTTCGGCCCTCCTGACCTGGCCTCCTCGGAGCTGACTTCTGGTTAGCATTATGTACTCTGTGAATTGCCTAGCCTTGTTTTATTCTTACACCTCGTACGCCGCCGTGCCGCCTGCCTAGGGGGGTGGGCATCACACCGCGAACTCTGTTCGGTATCGCATTTATACTCATTGCCCTCCCCTCTTCCCCCTTTTCTTTCCTCCCCCCCCCCCCTTTTTACCCTTCTTCCCCTTCCTTTATCCCCTCACCGGTGTCATCCACGCAGGGTGAGAGCCTACCCTCCACTACTTTTTGCCGCGCTTATGTCTCACTACCTGTTGAGTCCGCGGTGACTCGCACAATTGCTCGGGGGTTGCCTTCCCACCTCGATTGCTCACAGGCAAGGGGATACAGTTCAATTTTGTTAACTTGTACTGTTGTATCACATGATTGTCTCTGTCTCATTATGCTCCTCACTTATGCTGTACTGACTGATGCTCTGTAATCACGATCCAACAATGCTTATTTGGACGTAGCGATGTTACATCCTTTGAGTGCATGTCATTGCTTCATTGTGACAAATATTTACTGTACTTCTATAAACGAGACTTGAAAGAAAAAAAAAGAAATCAGATGGAAGCCAACATTGGATGATACTTTAAGGACTTTTTGAAAAAGGAAAAGTTTGTGTCACTTAAAGAGCAGGAGACAACCAGAGATACATTAGCCAAGGGGTTCTAATTTCTCCTTCTAAACTTTATGTACTAACATCAAGCAGCTGCACACCCCTGTTTTAGTCACTACAGGAGTATTTAAATGTTTCCCCTAATTAGGGGAATCTGCTTTATTTTATTTGGATTAGCATTTAGATGTAATGTAAGGAAGTTGTAATCTACTGAGAGGATAGTATATAAATGGAACTGCAGCATTAGTAGAGACTAATACAGTAAGGGCAGTTAAACATGCATGGGCTAGGCATAAAGGTATCCTGAATCTAAGACAAGACCATGGCATGGGCTGATTATGGTCATAATGAGCATGCCAGATGGGCCAAATGATTATATGGGTCTGTTAGATACATCGTTATTTGCAAACCAACATGTTTAGGTTCCTTACAGCGTTAGGAGCATGGGCACATAATTTACATTTCTTAATGGCTCAATACGCAGCAACATGGAGGAACTCGGGTTAAAATACAAACAGGATCAGGGGTCAAGGCAAGCTAAATTTTCTTCTTTCTTCAGGAAACCCAATTTTCACAAGATGTTTGTTTTGTGGCGACACCAATGACAACTGTACAATGAAATCATTTCCTCTATAGACATTCAAGGGGAGTGCCTACAATGTTTTGTTTTTTTCCCAATTACTAGTGTCAACAATGTATTTTTGAAAACAGTTGTAGTTCATGCATAATGTTTTCAGACAGCTGTATAATAGCCATTTGTATGTGTTCTGTTATCGTAGCCCAATCTACTAGACAAACATACCAGCTCCTTATACTGCCGGTGGTAAACAACAGAATGGACCAGTCTAAATCAACCAGACGCTGACTAATGTAGGTATATGGAATAGACCTCATTAGTATTATCATAAAGAATAGGCTCATTTTGGTGTCTGAGCTGGGAAAGTCACCCAAAATATCATGGCTGGCGACAATGGCAAGTTTATTGACACAGAAGTACTTAAACCTGGTTTTTGCCAATGTACACAGCACTGTATTTTATGCTAAAGGAGAAAACTTTTCCTGTGGGAGCCCCTTTTAACATCACATCAGAGATTTGAAGAAAATTCCGCTTTCGCGTGCCAAACCTGCCCATCATTTAACTAAATTAAACAGTAATCGGTAGTCGTGGTGTCATCCAGGTCTCCATGTTGTAACAAGCACGTACCCGCTTACCTGTAATAAGGGAGGGAGTGACATGGCATCAGGACAAGGAGAGACGTAGAGGTGTTGTCTGTTTTGCATAGCTGCTGAATGTGGGACATAATATCCAGGGCCCCCCGCTGGTGAATTAACCCAGTATACAGTGCAGGAAGCAGATTTGATATAATCAAGAAGCCTGCAGCAGGTTTCTTCCAGCGTTTCAATTGGGAAATCGAAAACCCTGTTTTAAAGAACAGTACAGGAAAATAAAAAAGTTAATACATATAACACATAAGTTGTGTGAGTAAGTTGTGTCACATGTCCTTATACGCAAGTGAATGTGTGCCAAGAGCTAAAGCGATGTAAAGAAGGAAACCGCCCCCCTTGGGTGCTAGGGAACAAGGTACATTGAATCTGCATGTTTAAAAGCTATTCTGTAAATATCACCCATAAATTACTTGTAATGCTTTGTGAGTCAACACAAGCAACACTGCATGGTAGGTTCACTTTATTATAATGTAGCAATTGCCATTTACATTAGTATCTGAAGGTAAATATTCAATGTGCTAACATGGTAGATCATACACAGAGTACTCACCACAAAACAGCATGCAGAGAGGCAGCACTGGATAGATGAAGCGAAATTCTTTATGGCTCAGGGTGCTGAAAGAACACACAGAACATTGCTATTCACAAAGAACAAAGTCTACTCGTTATATTACTGTCACAGCAAATCATGCAATTAAAGATTATGTTTTCTTATCAAAACTATGAAAATGATAAGAAACAGCAAATAATTAACCATTCCTTAACCCCTTCGTGACAAAGGCTGATTTTACTTTTTGTACCCTTCGTGACAATGGCCGTTTTAACATTTCTGCGCTGCTCGTGTTTAGTTGTAATTTTCTTCTTTCCCGTTTACTGAACCCACACACATTAGATATTGTTTTTTTCAGGACAAGAAGGGCTTTCTTTAGATGACATTGTTTTGATTGTATCATATTACTAAAAAAAGTATAAAATATGGTGAAAAATTTAGAAAAAAATGACTGTTTCTAACTTTTAGTTGAAAAATCTTTTACTCATCTATAAAAGGTAATGAAAAAACCTGCTAAATGGATTCTACTATTTGTCCTGAGTTTAGAAATACCCAATGTTTTTATGTTTTTTTGCTTTTTTCTACCCATTATGGGGCAATAAGTACAGGTAGCGTTTTGCTATTTCAAAGCCATTTTTTCCAAATCTGGTAATTCTTCCCCCCATGTGCCATTTCGGGTATCTTTGAACCCGGCCAATGCAATTTACCCCATCAAATCATATATTTTTGAAAACTAGACAGCCCAGGGTATTCCAAATGCTAGTATTTTAACTCTTTCCATGCACCATATCTACCACCAGTTTTTGTCAAACTTTGTGGTAGTCATTTTTTTGCATTTGTTTTGTCACACACATTTTACTTCAGGTATGAATTAAAAGGTTCTCGTTTATGTCACTATCACAAAACACCCCAATATGTGTTCAGCAACATCTCCTGAGTACAGCGATACCTCACATGAATGATTTTGCCTGGCTGTTTGGGGGCAAAAGGGCCACATTTGGGGCATGCACATTTTTCAATGTTGAACTTTGGCATTTGGGGATCCACTGCCCATGCCCTATTTGGTACATCTTTGAGCCGGGCCATTTCAGTGTGCCCAACAAAACCATATATTTTTCAAAACTAGACACCACAGGGTATTTTAAATGCTGGTATTTTACCTCTTTGCATGCACACATTTTACCACCAGCATGTTTTCAAAGTTTGCAGTAGTATTTTTGTGTGTGTATTTTTCCCACACACACCTACTTTATGTATGAATTTACAGCTCCTGGTATATGCCGCTGTTACACGACACCCCATAATGTGTTCAGCAACATCTCCTGAGTGCAGTGATATCCCACATGCATGGGTGTGTCATTTTTGTGGGAACTAAAAGGCCACATTTGGTACGTGTGCATTTTTCTAATTGGAAATTAGGTGTGTGGCCATCCTTCCCCTGGTGTTAATTGGGACGTTGTTGAACCCGACCAATTCAATTTACCCCATCAAATCATACCTTTTTTAAAAGTAGACACCCCACGGGCATTTAATATGCCAGTATTTTAACTCTTTCCATGTGAGAATTGTTTTAAGCTAATATGCTAATTTTAGGACTTGCTCACAAAAATATATTTTTTAAATATATATATTTTTTTTTTGTCTTTTAAAAAAAAAAAATTTAACATTTTTTTTCAACTTGGAGGTTCCCCTGATAGTGACATCAGTGGGAAATGATTTTTACATTTTACTAGTTTTTACTATTTTTTTTCTAATTATTATTAATTTTATTTTTTTTTAATTTATTTTTACTAATCACACTGTGATTAGAAAGCTGGGTTCCATTGACTTGCATGGTGAATGCAGTACCTGTATTCAACCTGCAAGTGGAGCCAAAGTTCTCTAGATGGTCTGGACCATCTAGCGAACTTTTAAAATTTGTTGGTTCCTGTTACAGGGCAGCGGCCATCTTGCTTGATGGCGAAGATCATCGGCAGCTGCGGCTGTGACCGCTCTCCGGAGCGGTCACAGCCCATCGAAAGGTAAGTGTTTGGTGTCGCTGGATGCCTCCTGATCGAGGCATTCCAGCGACACCATTTAAGTTTAGGAGGCGATCGTTGATCGCCTCCTAAACGCTTTTAAAACGGGCGTCCGCCGCCATACAAAGTATGGCGGATGTTGACGCCCCGTGGAGGGGCCAGAGATGGCCCCTTCGTTCCGATCGCGGCGTTGCTGAATGCCTCGAGGTCGAGGCATTCAGCAACGTTTTTTGGGTGCAGAAAGCGAAAACAGATCGCTTTCTGCACCCGTTTAAAGACGTGCCGGTCCTGGCACGTCAATTGTCGTAAAGCACATGCTTTTCCGTGTCGTGCCAGGACCGGCAATTGTCGTTAAGGGGTTAAGAAGCAATATTAAGCAGTTGTGCCTACATCTGACAATGATCATATACTCTAGGAATCAACTCTTCCACAGTGGTCATTGTGGTTAGCTACTGATGGGAAGATTTCACTTTGATGAGCACTTGTAGGAACACCTAGAACAGGTCCCTATAGGTCACAACGGAAAGACCTCAACTTTCACACAATATGCAATTGCTAATAACTGTTGCTACTTACAGCTTGTGGATGGACACCATGAACCTAAGAACTTGTGTAGGTACAAGACCTTCCTATTCAGACTTAGCAAACAAATGTGGATGAGGCTACTGTGTCAACTGCTTAAGTCCACATTGATAGCTTAGTAGACTAATCATTAAACTGACCATTGAATCATGTAATATACTAAAATATAGTAGGGGTTACAGCAATTTACTTACCTATAAACTAGTATAGTCCAAACCACAGCTACAATGAGGATCCGATATCTTCTAGGTGATGAAATACAACCATGAATAAAAAATGGCACGTGGGTGCCGAGGATGACAGGAAAACCCTGGGTGATGTACCAGTGCCAAGGATGAGAACCATAGAATGCTCCCATATTCTGTAGAACATTGAACTTCACAAAGTTCCACTGAACAAAAGTCCACTAGAAAAGAAAACATAATATACTGAAAGGACTTGAAGCCATTATGCGTTTGCATTTTCAATACTGATGCAACACTTACCTTTGTTATTGCATCACAATTTGTAAAGTCTAATGTCAGTGAAAACGTGAATGACGTTTCTTGATAAAATAAATGATGAGCATGTTGCATAGGGCAAAGGCTCCTATGGAACACACTTGGCTGTCATGGGGTAGATATGTTTCCTGGAGATACTATCTGGGACTTTAATATGTTAAAGACTGAGGCATGCATAGATCTGCGGTAAAACTAGCATTGCACTTGCCTGTTCTTTTCCTCATCTATATTTACAAAGAATAAATCAGTTTCCACCAAAGAAGGGGATATCATAACAAAGGATACTATGTTACCCTTCTACTAATATGTATTTGGTCTTTAAAAAATTCTTTAAAAATGTCTCCAAAGGATGCAGTCTATAATTGGGATAATACGGTATATTAGATCCGGGGAGCACAAAATTAAGAAAGCTTCTCTGATGTTATGAAATGGGTTACTAATTGCAGATATTGCTTATTCTAAACACCATTCTGTAGTGAGTTAAAATGTAAGATTTGGGAATAAGAAAGATCCATGTTTTATTAGCAATTAACCAGTTGCATACTTAAATTCTGTATCATACAAATTTCTGAAACGATAACTTACCTTACCAAAAAATATTCTGTCGATTACTAATGACATTCCCAACGAGAATAAACTGCAACATATAGAAACATAGGTTTGTAAAAGCTTGAGGAAGCTGTAAGTACCCGCTCGGCGCCCCTCTCTCTCCTCTTCGGCGAGTCTCCCTGTTCGGTCTCGGTACCGGCTTGTAATGCTGAGTGCCGGAAGATTACCTCATTTCCGGCGCTCAGCATTACAAGCCGGCACCGAGACCGAACAGGGAGACTCGCCGCAGGACTGCTGAAAGGTAAGTACAGGGGGAGGGGGGTAAGGGTAGATAATAGGGAGGGAGGGTGAGGAAGGGTAGATAATGGGGGGGGGGGGCGAGGAAGGGTAGATAAGAGGGGGCGGGCGGCATTTTAAAATTCGCCCCAGGTGGCATTTTGTTTTGGGCCGGCCCTGACAATCAGAAATGTAAATGCTTACCCGATAGGCAGATACTGCTGAACAATCAAGTCCAATTTCATCTGCTCCTTGAGAACATGGAAAAAGAGTAAAGGAATCCAAAGAATGATTGCTGTTGGTCGAATAAGGAAGGCCAGGGCTATAAACATCAAATATTTGGCGCTATACAACAAAAACAAAAAAATTGTTTAAAGCAAGTCATAGAGACTAAAATTGATTGTTGACATCTAAGCATTTTCCTAACCTATTCTTTGTGTATGAACCTTCCAGAGGATAATAGTAAAGAGCGAATATTCCAAGTACTGCTTCCATGGTGTTTGTCAAAGTCCGAGTGGCACAGAACCATGTGAACCAGGAGCACAGCTGGCAAAAAAACTGTAACACATATAAAAATATTAACAAACTAATGAAATGCATTACAAACCACAACATCTTTTTGATGTCGTTCTTATGTGAAACCTTATCTAGAAGACACATTAGGATGTCATTTGGACACTTACTTTTATATTGGACTTCATTAAAACAACGATAGTTAATTCCCCATAAATTGTTTTTTTATATGATACGTTTCAGTCACTTATGATGTGCTTCATGTGACTTTAGCTAAAATAAAGGTTTATACACTAAACGTGTAATTGTTACGAGGTGAGTGTCTCAGTGAGGGTAGAGCTGGTTTAATTTTTTCAAACAAATAAAAATAAACACTTGAAACATACCACCCACTTTGCCATGTCTGCATTTTCCAATTTCCTTAGCAAGGTGTAAAGTCTTACATCTGCAAGACTTGAAAACACAGCCTGTGCCAATCGAGGAATCCAGATCTAAAACAATAACATTAAACAGCTTAATTGGCATTTGGCAGCAAAAAGCCTGAAACAAGGCTATGGAACATTTCAAGCATTAATTATTAGACTTGTGCATTCGTCTTCAGGCGAACATGAAAACGAACACGAAGACAGCAGCGGTAAAACGTAGGCGAAGACGAAGACACACACCACGAAGACTCATCGTGATCGTCTTTGTCTTCTAATCTCTCTGGTCCCTTCCCCATCTAGCCTACCTTATAGTCACGGCTTCGCGGGAGTTGACGGAAGCGGAAATCCGTAGGTTCGCCATCAGGGGTTACAGGGCAGTGCGAGTGAGCCTATTGGTCGCCTACAGGGACCTCCTCTGGCATCAACCAATTGGCTCACTCGCACGGCGCCTCTCTCCCGGTCAAGTAACGGCACCAGGATTTTAAAAGTTTGTACGAGCAACCAATAGAGTCGCTCGTACAGACTTTTAAAATCGTAATGCCGCAACTTGTCCGGCAGATACCACTGGTCTCCCTGCTCTATCAGTTAAATGTCCATAAAAGCGACTTTATTGGTCGTTCGTATGGACATTTAACTGATAGAGCAGGGAGACCAGCGTTCTCTCCCGGCCAAGTTACGGCACCAGGAGTTCAAAGTCTGTACGAGCGACTCTATTGGTCTCCAGCAGGGGGCTCAATGGTTGATGGCAGACGAGCCCACTGCTGGCGACCAATAGAGTTGCTCATACGGTCATTTAAACTCCTGGCACCAGAGCTGCTGCGGTATGCGTTAACCCCGTATGAACCCCTTACAAAAAACCCCCCAAAAAACAGGAAAAACGAACACGAAGAATGTCCACGAATATTCGCCCGAAGAGAAGACAGGAACGGGCGTATATTTGCGGAATGTGAAGATTTTTTTTTTGCCGAAGACGAGCACGAAGACGAACACGAAGAGCCCCCTGGTGCCCAAGTCTATCAATTATATTCAATTAACAAATTTATTTATTTATTTTTAAATCCTGTAATGTTTTAATTCTCACTTCCAAATGCTTATTTAGCAAGATGTTCAAGTCAAACAACCAAAGACCCCTATGCTCAAAAAGTATAAAAAATATCAATACATTATTGGCGTCATCAAGGACATAGAAATTTTGGAAGAGATCCTTGCTGCCCTTCGGACAACCGGTGAGCATGAAATGATTTAATGCGTATGATAACCATTGGCTTTTTATTGTTTTCCCACTTTATAATTAGTTTCTTTTTCATATTTTTGCACTGGTTTTCATCACAAATCAGTGCAATGTGACTAAATGGTCCTCTTGGGATTCCCTCTTGTAAATACAGGAGCCAGTGGCAATACTTTGAAATATTTAACATATGTTCTGTTTGCCATGTTTTGATCATACCGTTATTGTGTTCCACTACACTGAGAGGGTTTAAATGCCCAGATGTCTCTGGTCATTAACTGCCAGCTCTGTGTTTACATAATTTATATGGCACCATCATAATCTATAGCCTTGTACAATGGGTTAACAGGACAAAACAAGTAGTATGTAATATAACAATTTGGACTTACAGAAACAAAAGGCAAGGAGGGCCCGGCGCAAAGAGCTTACAATCTAGGAGATAAACTTCATAGATTTTATTTTTATTGTGAATCAACAATATTACCGATATTTTTTTATTTTTTTTCCCTGATATACTCACCAAGAACCAGACATCATCCTTCCCGATCCAGTATAAGACTTTATAGATGCTTGCAAACACCAGCGGGTATGAAAAGCCTCTCAAACCTTCAGTCCACTCCCAAGTCAAATAGCCATAATTACCAATGTTAAGGTCATTCCAGATACATGGGCCTATGCAGGAGCAGCAGTCACCGATTCAGTTTATTATTTTTGTCACATCATAAAATAGATTAGCAAAAAACAAACAAAACAAGATGAATAATACAAAAAAAAACGAAAAAAAAAAACACTCTATAGTAGCCATCATGTGATGTAACGCATATGCTCAAAAAAGTAACAAAGTCTGTCTTAACCTACTTAAGACAATTTTCCTAATTAATCACACTGAACGGGCATCATTTATTTGCAACATTAGACAACACATTTTCATACTTTTGGAATTCGGTGGAAAAGAACCAAAAAATTATAACATTTTTAGAATTTGTGCAAAGGAGCTCTCATGTGGGAAAAAGATGCTAAAACGATGATGTAACTGTAGCTTTAAAATAAAGGATATTTAAAGGTCATATTGTGTGCAACTTCAAGAGACTGCCAGTATTCATCAGGAACAAAGCTTGTCTGAACCAAGAAGCAGTTGATGATCCTGAAAGCGATGGTTAAGAAGACCAAAGCAGTGCTTTCTCCAAGGACACCTGATCAAACAAAAGAAGACATGATAATAACACATGGCATCAATTTTACACGCATGAACGTGTATGGGATTACAATCTTACGCGACAGAGACTGCAAATACAGTGCACGTTATGTTTAATTGCATGGCGGTTCCCACTGGTGTAATAACTCAACAAAATCGTCACAAAAAAAATATTAAAAAATAAAATAACCATTTTAAATCCATTAATCAAATGATCACCTATAGGATCCATGCTATTGAGTAGTGTTATTCTATATGAAAAGGTTCGTGGTCAGCCATGAAAGAATATATTGGGGGGGGGGGGGGATATGATGCAAATATGATGATGTGTATACATTTATCAGTACACCACAGTGCATGACTTATTTAGGTTTCTTCTTCCAGTATGAAGTGCATGCAAGGCAGATAAGTGAAGGCTTGCACTCCAATGCATTAAAGTGTCTGTATGATGCTTGTGAAGTCCTGCATGCAGCGGAGGGTCCTGCAAGTATATGCACGTGTACACACTTATGCGTTACCTCCTCCTGTATCTACATTCGTCTCGCTTTTGCTATAAAGCCTGGATTTCCTCTTCCTCAGCGGCACGGCTCCCCGAGTGCCCGGCGCCCTATAAGACATCAGTCTATTTCTCAACCTCTCCATTATGAGCCGGGGCACCCTGTTGTCATGGGATACCACGCCCAGCTTTCTCTTACTTCCGCGTTTGACGCGTGACGCAAGCTCGCTCTGAAGGCATTCGTTGGAACCCCTAGGACGCCCACTTTAACTGTTTACTTTCCAAGTAGCGCGTGGTAGTGACGAAACAGCAGCGCTGGTTTTCGCATTCGCCAATTAGAGTATTATGACCTTGTAAGATTCCGTTCTGGTCATACTTTGCGTTTCTTGCATGTGATTATTTCCCATTCTGCTACTGAGGTAAGTGTTCGGTGACCTTAGTCGATGCACCGTAAAGTTAAGTTTATCGTTATAATGCGTTACTCTTATAGTTAAATGGCAATTAATTACAATCTCAAAAACTGATTACAGTCATTATACTCTAAGGTACTGGAAACATTGCAATTAAAATAATGAGTATACTAAGATCCTAGAAGCGGTATAATTAAAGCAGTGTGTAGAGCAGGGATTTCACGCCTTCGGTACAAGAAAGTGGGCAATGGGGTGTAATACTTTTAAGAATCCACATTATATGTCACAGGCGTGTTTTGCCCAAAAAATGAGCTACGCTACATTGTAATCAAAGTGGCGCATCATGTGCTAAATCTAGTTTTCTTGTGCATGTATAGATTATGTATGTTAGCTGAGCTGCAGGTTGGACCTCTGCCTATTGTTATTATTTTTTGTTTTATATAGCGCCATCAGATTCCGCAGTGCTGTACAAAGGATAGACAGGACATAACAATTAGTATATAACATAACAAGATGACGTACAGAAATAACAGGTCAGGGGGGCCCTGCTCAAATGAGTTTACAATTTAGAGCATTCAGTGATAGGGGCAGCAGAAGTATTTTTGCATCCAAGTTGCATGGACTCCGATGCAGTTTACTGCATTTTAGTTAATAATAAAACGTCTATCTCATTCTGCTCATCCCCTTATTGAAAGCAGACAGCATAAGTATGTAAATTGTGTCTTGCACATGCTCCTTAGCCCTCCTGTTCACATCAGAGATCATATGTATGATTGGCTGTAGCTAGTCTCGTTTACTAGAGTAGGAATGCCAGAAGCATACTGCAGTATACCGACTGCTATCAGTAGAGGCGGTTGTGGGAGGAGTTAAATGAGACAATAGAAACTAATAGCTAAAGAATGCCTGCGCCAATTTGCATGCTGTAAAATGTGCAGGAGTCCATGCAATATGCACTTAACACCAACAAAAGGCTTAAGTGCCCCCTCAACATCAAATATGATGATAAAATATATTATGTATTTTAACTTTCTGTCTGGATCAAAAATACTGTTTATGGTTGTCCAGGTTATGATGTACATTAACTCCTTCAGGCCCACAGGTTCAAAATGTTTGTAATTTTTTACCATGTTTGTTAAACATTAATATTTTATTAAACATATCTTTGTTGCCCACCTCTCTCTCCTATTCTATAAAGACATCCTACACGGGAAACCATTTGGGTAAAAGTCCAATTCTTAGAATATTTGTACATTTGAAAGATTTAAAAGTAATACTGCACTATAGACATTTCATTACTGTTAGGAGAGACATTAAAGGGGAAATATTTTTATATACTGTATTGCGAGCAGCACCTTGTGGTTTTTTTGAGTTCACATTTCTTTTTACATTGCTTCCCTCATTATCTCTGGCACTTCTCCTTTTCACATCTTAGATCCTGTTTTATAGTGAAATGTGGGCCGAGAAAATTGGGACTATTGCTCATAAAATCTGCCAATAGGATATAAGACTGTCCCGAGCTAATATGAGCTGTTGGGTGGTCCTAAAATCAATAGAAATGAAACATATATGAATAATCGTGGTCACATTTTAAGTACCTATAAGGACTTTTTTACAGATGATTATATTTATTGGTTTCTTCTTTTATGTCACATATATCAAGCTGCTTTGGTGTCTTTCTTCTTACAGATTCTGTCACTGTTTCCGTGAATATGTTTCGTGGACTTTCTTTCCCGCAGTTATTCTTGGCAACTTTCTTGGGAGTTGCCGGAGGAGTGTATATATACAAGCCAATCTACGAACAATACTACTGGGAAAAGAAGACGCTAAAGGCTGATGCCAACACCCCTGAATTGGTTAAAAATGAAGAATAAATAATTGTTATTTTGGACTTTTACAACTTTAAATATTGTTTCAGTGTATAGTAATGTCACTGGAGTGTCATCACCATGAAGACAAACCGAACAGAAAGTTTTTTTAGCAGTGCCCAGGATCCCTTCCTAGTGAAGAATTTACGTGCCAAAGATATGGATAAATCTGTTCTGATGTCTAACCCTTTAGATTATTCTGCGTGTCTCCAAAGGGTCGTTATTTTCAAGCGGTTACATTTCTTGTAGCTAATCCAGAACAATACAAAAAAGAAAGTCGTCATTTGTGTCTCCTTTGTTTCATTAAAATCTGTGTTAAAAAGGTGGTACTTTTATATGAAGTTTGCTAGATATTGTCTTATAGGTGTACACCCCTGTAAAAGAAACATTGTGAAGAATAGCAAACTTTAAGGAAGATACCCGGTTATAAAATATGTCATGACCCAGTCTTAATACGTTTCTTCACATACGGACAAGAACTGGACGAAGGGATCCTTGAACGTAACAACGGGTGGTCTCCAGCTGATGAGTGTGGCCAATGGCTATATATTATGTATAATATATATATATATATATATATATATTTACTGTATATAGGACAGGTCCCGTCTTGCCTTTTTATGCTCATGCAGATTAGGCGAGTATGGAGTGCTGTCTGCCAGTGGCCCAAGGGTAAGTCTTCCTAGTACTGGCCAGGCCTTGTCCTGCTCAGCTTCTGAGATATTACAGGATTCGGTACATTCATGGTAGTTTAGCTATAATTGCGTAATCATTTGCCTGTTGTGTCAGATGGCCAGTCCCAGTCAGGCTACAGACCATGCATAAACTTCCTTTAAGCAGTGCAAGCCATGTTTCTGGTTCTGTTTTAAATAATGTGAGGCAGGGGATTGGTCTCCCGCATCCCCTATTGTCTCTCTGCACGTTCCCCAACAGACACCATTTACTTATAGAGTTATATAGCATCATCATGTTCTGCATAACAATTAGGGAAACAAAGGGTGAAGGATGGCCGTAATGCTCATAAAGTCACATTCCGGATTGTAAAGAAATCTGCATGAAAAAACTAAGCTATAAGCGGACAGCTGCCCAATGGCACGCGCTCCTACTGCTTTATCCCCCTGTATCTGGATGCAGCACCCAGATCAGCAGTGTCAAGCCTAATGGGGTCTAAGGCTGGGGGTCAGCGGAAGGGGCATAACACAATAATCTGCAAGGTAGGAGGGGGCTAAAATTAACCGGCATGTATATCAACAACGAGCAAACAACTGTTGCTTGAAAAGGACGAAGTGATTCCCTTCGCAGAGTACTCAAAACAAGGAAAAACACCCGGAACTACACACCTGCCTTTTGCTGGACCACAAACTGACACGTGATGTCATGGGCGTAGGAACCCCTAAAAATCTGGGGGGGATAGCATTTTTACTGGTAGGGTATATTCTTGTTCAGTTAACTGGGAATTGTTCATTGCAAATTTTATATAAATTTATGTGTTTATGTACAATTTCCTCACAAAAAAGTATCATGTTCAGTTTTCACAGAGAAGTTCTTTATTAAACAAACAGGTCAAAGAAAATTAACCAAAAGTTTGGCATATATTTCAGTTATTTCACTTAAAACCACTGGTAATAACGCTTTAAGTAATGCACAATCGCTTACATTTTTACCTCACTTACAGCCCTGGGGGGGATTTCTCTATTATCGGTCCCCCCCCACCCGCATGATTTCCTGGGGGGGATCCGTCCCCCCGGTTCCTACGCCCGTGCGTGATGTGTAATAGCCTAGTATTTATAGACGTGCACCCTCAAACTTAACAAACCACACCGGAAGAAACGGTATGCAATCCATTCCAAATAACGTTACAACACTCTCGGACTAAGTGTTCCACACACCACGCCCCCAGGTAGGCGTGGCACTGGAAAAGGGCGCGACCTCCTCGGCATCATGGAGCTGTTTCACAAGACCTCCTACATATGTGGGCGTGTCTCTGTGCTAAAGGGCGTGGTTTTCTCGGCAGCATGAAACGGTTTGACAAGATCGCCTACATTTGTGGGCGGGGCCTGTTTTGGGCTCGGGAAGTGATGTCCGTGGATTCTGGACTCTGCGAAACAACCCAAAAAAGGGAAAAAGCGCAGAGTGCTGGCGATGTGCGCGGGTGACGGTGGGAACTCCGGGCAGTAAAGGTGAGTGGTCCGGGGCAGATCTATGTGGATCGTGCTGGTGGAGAGTGAGCGCTGAGCATGCTTCCTCTGCGTGCAAGGTGAGCATCTATTGAGTTCGTTTCTGGGGCACAGGCGTTCTATCTACATGTAATAGGCTGCTTTTACTTCTTACTCTATTATGATTCTAGGGCATAATGACTACTCATTTGGAGGCATGACCTGGCTGAGGATGATTGGAATTATAGTCAGTGGCAAGAGGACACTTGCTGTAAGCAGAGCAATAATAATAATAATAATAATAAATATTAATAATCTAATATCCCATACAGTCCCCCAGGTAAAGGTTCTTTATAGCGCCTTCAATTACAGAATATATTTCTCCGTGTGTAAACACTTCATGAGAAAATGAGCCTGTTGGACCTAAAGCCAAGGCTGACCGCAGGCTTTCCGACTCCCCAGCACTAATTTCCTAGGTGAACACTCCATGGTGGCCCCTCCTGTGAGTTCTGTGCCCTGGATAGCCACATACGTTGCCTATATGCGAGACTGGTCCTGCATATAGTACACGGACATCTAGTTTAGAAAACCGTATCCTTGAAATTTGTCGGGACGTATTATTTCCAAGACTGGAAACGAAGTAATAAATGTTCCAATAGTTTTAGGGCTTCACGTAAGGATTATTTAGGTATATCCGTCAATGGCTTACAGAAACCACCTTTTATGTAAATTGCCATAGAAACGGGTAGAATTGTCTATGTCTGACCATTCCGCTTGGGGTTATAGTGATATTAACAATTTGCACCATGATCCTTTTTTTTAATTATTCCAAACTCATCATAATGTACTCTTTTAAATGCTATTGCAGCTTTAAACAGTGACATCACTTGTAATGATCAAGGCATATGTTATTTATAAACACGCCACAAAACTTCTGCCTACAGGTGTCTCAGTTCCATTATTAAGCGTGCCTTTGAAATGCAAAGCATTCTCGGCACATCTGAACTGTCAGCTGTTTGAGAGAATAAAGATGCTCAGCGTGAATCCCTGACTTGAGTGGGTCCGTAATTTGACATTTTAATTAGCATTATGGAAAGAAACTGAGACTATATGTAAAGCTTTTGTAGAATTGAGTAAACATGTCAACATGTTAAAGTAGGGGTCAGAGAAGCCAACCTTGGGTGACCACATTGGCCATGTTTTCCAGGATACATATACATATCATTGTAGGGCAAATATAAAGTGCTGCCCTACATCTTGTCAGATGTAGAAACCTCATGCTGTGGTTCACTACGTCGCTGGTCCACAACATGGGAGGTCTATATGTATCAAAAATGGCTGATGTTTGCTTCAATGTTCCTAAGGTTACTTGCCTGGTGCTGGGTAGTTAGACGGGTTAGTGTTTCTGCATATGTAATAGACATGAATAGTTCCTCATCCATGAATTCAGCACACACATCCCCCGCTAGGGAAGCAGGGCAATGGGAGCTTGATGTTTTCTGAAATCAGAATCATTGCAGTATGAACTACTGAATGAATCCCTTGGCCTCCTGCAGTCAAGGCCAGTTGCCCCAGTGCATATCTTTGTGGGTGGCATCCAGATTGCATTACTAAGATGAACCTCTGTGACACTGTCAGTATCTCCTCGCAACAATCCCTTTTAAGTTAAAATTATCCACGTGAAGACATCTAAAAGACAATCTTACAGGAGACATAATGGGGTGTAACATAATGGTTGCAGGGGTCGCGACTGCCCCTGCCAGGGGGCTAGCGTGTAGAGATTATCTGATCAGATGATCTTTCACACTGTTGCCTGCTCGCTGTGTGTGACTGATCCAGCATGCAGGAGTTGACATCCAACTCCTGCATGCTCGATCAGTCTGAACACAGCACAGAGGAAGAGAGACACACTGTGGGCAGGGGAACAAGTGGGCAGTTTGGGGTAAAGATAGCGCAGGCAAGCTGTTTGGGGGCACTGATGGCATAGTCATGCCATTTGGAGGCAAAGCTTGCACTGCAGCACATATTGCTTGGTTGGGTGGGGTGAAGTGAGGGGTCCTGTGATGTGTGTGTGTGTTTTAGTTTTGGAAAGTAATGGTGGATTTTTTTAAAGTTTTGGTGGAACCAGAGATTTCTGTAACGCTACTTCCTGTAATTGTCACAGAAACATAAGATATGCAGAAATCATGCTAAACATGGTTGAGAACAATAAAAATGCTCTAAGACACATTCCTATTTTTTGGTGTAAAGCATTTTCTTATACGCGGCTGAAATGTCCTGCTGGATAAGGATGCTTAAAGTGAAGTCTGCTCACAGTTACATTGGCAGACAAGAATGCATCGTGTGGTTTTTAACCGGGATTATGTATATATTGTGCATCTAGTTTGAAGCACAAATCCCTATTCATTTTTTCTTAGTGATAATACCTACTATGCCTAACATATAGAACAGATTACTATCTTGCTAGTAGAAGATATATGTTAAAAACCCACCTTGTGTGCCTGCCAATTTATTCCAATTCCAGTTGGATTCACTGTAAAATTATCCTATTTTACACAACATGTTGACAAATAAGTGTGTGTATCTATATATATATATATATATATATATATATATATATATATATATATATATTAGTAATGCATCTCTGCCCTTTTGTTTTTGATTGCTTCAGACAGCCTTTGTAACGGAGACATCTTAAAGGGCAAAATAATTGCTAGTGCTGCTGATCTCGGCTTCTATGGAATGAAAGTAAATATCCCCAAAAGAAGCTATAGGTAGAATTAATGAATTTGATTTGCTTATGCTAAAAGCTGTGTAGGTGACAGCTCATGTTAAACTCGGAACTGTACCAGTAAAGGGAGTCTGCCGGGTCCAGCGGTACTTTAGTGGATGTGCTTACAGTCAGGTCTCGATCTCTGGAATCGGCTGCCGTCCGCTTAATTAAAATAAAGGGGATATATTGTGGACTATATAGAAGGAAAAAAAGTATTTTAGCCAAGGGGCTACTGCCTTAATGCAGCTATTTCTCAACATAGAAAATGATTTAATGCTAACGATTCTGTATAAAAAGTGCAGTTATTTCTAATGTGGACAAAAAAATCACAACATAAAAATAGAAAGCTTTCTGCTTGAGGAAAAAAGTAATTTTTCTAGGCACTGGCAGTTAAGCCGTTAGCATCTTTTGATATCTGCTTGATTTTCAAGCTACATTGACTCCATCATGATGATCCCTACTGGCTCACCAGTGTTCAATCTCCCTTTCTCCTTGCCTTACTCTGATCGCGAGGCTGGGAGAGAATAATACTTTTTTCATTTTCCTTTTATATTTTTTTTTCTCGTAATGGTACATGTATGTTTCTACACGTGCTTTTATAAACATGAATAAAACATTTTTTTTTTTCTTAATAACTATGTTTTCACCCTAAATTACCAGCCAAATATGATAAGTGACTATGGTACAAATACAACGCAGACGGTCTTGATGGCATTATGTAAACAGCTGGAGAAGTAGATGGAAAATGAGTTTAAAATGTTCGTATGCTTGCGTTTTATACATAAAAAGTGTGTTTATATACCATTTTTACACACACACACACACACACACACACACACACACGTATTATGGCATGATAACTGTTACTACGCAGAGACACTGCTAATCCATTGCCTCAATGAAAAGGTTTATACGCGGTAATAACCCAGCTGCCTGTTCACAACCTTGTTTACTATTTCTTTTTGCCACACAATGGTTGGTGTTGTGTGTTGCTTAACTATTAACAAATCAGATGTTCCAATCAGCTTTGCAAAATGAGTTAAGAGCAAGTGTGTTATCACTTTGAACCGCCTGTGGCGTAACAGGAAGCTGTGGCACAGAGAGGACAGTCTTGTGTTAAAGTTTCCACTGATAAAAGCCCCAGCCTTCCATCAAATGATCGCAAATACTTTTTGTCATTTTAACGACTTAGAAGGGCCTGGTACTGGGAAGGTATAACTGGAAAGTGTTTGTTTCTCAAGGAAACCAATATAATCTTGATTTTGCTGATCACATTTTTTAAGTACTTTTTTAATTTCCCTGTGGTAATTATTTTCAAACCATGTGTTCCCACATCTCGTATGTGTTGGTGTATAAATAAAGCTGCACATGATCTCCAATCCTTCACACAAAATGGCTGCTAGTTGGCATAGATGATCCAGCCAGCCGTACATGTGCAGCAAACTACTGCTAGCTCTGTCCTATGGCTTATAACCACTTGTTGAAATAGTTTTTTAATCACTCCTTTAGTGTCTCCCAATGTTGGCATCCCCGCCTTTCTTTCTCTGTGTCGAGTCCCTCAAAAAATCCACTTGTGACACAGAGCATATTTTGGGTTTCTGTACTACAGTGTTAATTATAAAAAGTGATTTTCTCCCCACTTGAACCGTTTCATTGGTTGCAAAAATACTGTTGCTCAAACACTGTCAAAATCACTTTTTTTATACTTAACCTCTCCTGTGTTTCTGGCCCAACCATCAGGTCACCATCATCATTGCACCTTTTGTGTCCACCATTACTTAGCCCTCAGATAAGTTGCTTCTAGTTGTGGTTTCAAATATTGTACTCGCCTGTGTCTGATTGTTTCCCTGATAAATGGGACAGAAATTCCAGCCGCACCTGAGGACCAAAACACAGAAGGGTAAGAAGGCTTATAGGCTGGCTTTGCTCCGGCCAGGTCCAAGGTTCAAGTCTACTCCGGCTTGCTGGGCTGTAGTATGTATGGATCTGCTGTAATGGCGCGTATATTGTTGTAGACGGAGTTTAGGACTTGGATTTATTTTTTTTAATAAATCTCTTATTCCATGAATCTGGTTAATGCAGTGAGTTCTATGTATTAAGCCATTTCCCAGTCTTTCCTTCCAAGCATGACCACAAAAGTTTGCGTTCACACACAACGTTTTGATCCAAACATGAGGAGGTATTTGCACAAGGTGACTTGGGTTCTGCAATGTCACATCCCGCTTATATTCATTTTATTTGTACAAGGAACTTCTTAGTGCACATCATGCATCCTTTTCCCACACTATGTAGGAACATATTTCTTAATCCTTCACAGGGAGGGACAATTGAAAGAAGAAAGAACAAACAGAACCACATTCATATGTGTATAGAAAGGAAAAAAGGCCCATTATGTTTAATACAATAAAACATGTTACCAACCCATTTAGTATTTAGTCTTACTAGTTATTCCCACTTTACTTTTGATTCTCTAAATGAAAAGTAGTTGTGATAATTTCTGGACCCAGAAAAGTGAAATTATTAATGGGATGCTTCTGCCATCCTAACGCACATGAAATCCTGAGTTTCCTTTTTTTCCCCAACTTTCATCCAAATCCACTCTATTATTTTATATAACACCATCATATTTCACAGCGCTGTATAATGGGGTATGCCATTGTTCTCTTTCCCTGCACCCCCATTTGTGTCAAACACAGCTCTTGCATACCAGTGTGCATGCAAGTTATAGTCTCCATCAGCCAGTGAGAGTGCAAACTAGATGCCCAGTGGCGGATCTACCGGGGTCGCGACTGCGACCGGGCCCCGGCGGCAGGGGGGCCCAAGCCAAGGGGCCGCCCGAAATCTTTTTTACGTTTTTTTTTTTTTTTTAAATAAGCCAGGGGCGTCCAACATGCGGGCCAAATGCGGCCCGCGAGACCTCGAGGTGCGGCCCGCGTAAGATCGGCAGCCAGGGCAACCGATCTTACACGAGCCGCACCTCAAGCCCTGCTACTTACTTGTGGGAGGGTCTTCTGGACAGCACAGAGGAAGCGGAGTTCACGTGACTTCCTACTTCCTCTGTGCTTTAGCAGAGAAGGCAGAGGGAGGCCGCGCCCCCTGCTGAAGTCTGTGAGCGGCATCGAGGGAGCTGCGGTACAGGTAAGGGGGTGGGGAGGGTGTTTGAATGAGTGTGTGTGATTGAGGGAATGAATCTGTGAATTAATGATTATATGAATAAATGAGTGTGTGTGTGTGTGATAGCATGGATGTGTAAGTGCTGGAACCTAGGCATGATGGGACTGTGATTTCTGTTAGCAATCACACTCCTATCATGCCAAGTCAGCCAGTACATGCTGAAACCTGGCCAGCTGCCCCCCTTGTGTAGTGATAATGCCAGCAGTATGGGGTCTGCACTTACAGCCACCCTGTACCAGCATGTACTGGCTGACTTGGCATGATAGGAGTGTGATTGCTAACAGCAATCACAGTCCCATCATGCCTAGGTTCCAGCATTTACTGGATGGATGTGTAAGTGCTGGAACCTAGGCATGATGGGACTGTGATTGCTGTTAGCAATCACACTCCTATCATGCCAAGTCAGCCAGTACATGCTGAAACCTGGCTAGCTGCCCCCCTTGTGTATTGATGCTGCCAGCAGTATGGGGTCTGCACATCACTTACAGCCATCCTGTACCAGCGTGTATTGACTGACTTGGCATGATAGGAGTGTGATTGCTAACAGCAATCACAGCGAGCACAGTCCCATCATGCCTAGGTACCAGCATTTACTGGTTGCCTAGGCTAACAGCAATCACACTCCTATCATGCCAAGTCATATTGCTAATTTTGTCCAATTGCGTGTTACCTACTTTTATTAAACATGTGAGTTTTTATTAGTATTTTTAAAGGTGGGGGTCATTTTCGGTTTTGGCTAAGTGAACCCTGAATGTTTTGGTCCAGAATTTTCATTTTGGTTCATCCCTAGAATAAATCTAGGGAATCCTGAATTTGTAGTCGCAAAACTTTCAAGGCCCAGAAATCAGTGAGAGGAAGAGTAAAGGTTTTGTGTCATTTTACTTTATTTTAATCTGCATATTTTATTAAAGGCCATATTTTTTGTCACAGTGAAAAATGAGTGCGGCCCGCACACGTATACAATTCTGATGAAGTGGCCCACTGCAGAAAAAACTTGGACACCCCTGGATTATGCCCTTTGTACATGCGCCCCTTTTTCTTTGATTATGATTCAATATGTAAATTGAATTTGTTGAATTAGTTGAAAAAAAATTGTTGGGTAAAAATCATGTTTTTTTTGGGGGGGTGAGGGGGTGGGGGGGCCCTTAACAGATTCTCGCACCCGGGCCCTGAGGCATCTAGTTACGCCCCTGTAGATGCCTGAGTAGGCATTGCGCTGCAGCTTCTTCCAAAGATAAGCCCCTCCCACTTTTAACAATGCATACCAAATACTTATACTTTCACATGCATTCTTTGTTTTTTGGGGCTTTATATGGCACTGGAGGGTCCCTTTTAAAGGCAAAATACAGAATTTTAAGGTAATTCATAGACTTCACAAGGGATCAGACATGAGCATTTACCATCCAATGGTTAAGAAAACCTTAATTCTGTAGCATATTTTAACAGAAAATGAGATAAACTGGGTACGCTTCAGGGTGTGTCATTGAATTTAATTATTGGTATTGAGTACAGAGTTTTGTCTTCACATTGAAATTTATTTTAAGCTTGGAGCATCCTTTTTCTGGAGATTCAGAGTAAATTACACAGTTAAGGGAAAAATGGATTTCATTGCTAAGCTTGTGAAAGGAAAATCACTTGATCAGTCAGCAAAGGCACATGACAAACAGCTGAGAAGAATTAGATGGACTTTGTAGCAAGAAAGAATGGCATTTATGCATTTCTATAGATTTCCTGCAAACTTTAAGATCAGATGCTGTTATTGATATATATATTTTTTTCTTTTTAACTGTCTCTACCAGTAACAGTGAAGCCAATGTTTTCGAAACTGATATGCGGCACGTATACGGAACTTTAAATAATTCTACGAACTGGAGCTAAGGACGTAAAGAAAATTTCTCATTTTAAACACAGGTTAGTTATATAATCTGTACTAATCTGTGTGTGTACATATGTACAAATACGTGTATGTAATAAGTATTATAGTAGTATAATAAGAATTAAAAATATTTGAAGATGAGTGTTAAATCTGTTTTATAGATGGGTTTGGTAAGTTTTTATATTATGGAAATGAAAATAAATCTGTTACAATAGGTATATTATCTTTTCGTTAGGATTCTTTATTTAATTTTCATTCAAGTCTACTTGGAACTAAATATATAGATACATAGAAAAATAAATATATGGATAGTTTTATAGGTTTGATCAGGGATAAATTGCTCTTGCATTAAAAAGTGTGCGCAAATTCAGTTTTTACTGGTTTATGTTGGATATTCAAATTATATTAGATACATTTATTATACTTTAGTTTAAAACTGTTGGGATTGAATTCTGAGAATATAAAGTTTAATTGGTGCTTTGCTTTACATAACACAATCTTTAAATGGCTTAAAAAACAAAAAAACATGTCTAACACATGTGATGTGCACAATGCATAGTATACCGTGGCATGTATTTATTTATTTTTTTTCGTACTTTACTGTTTCTGATGAGATGGGGAAAAAAACAAAACTCAAAACAAATAAAACAAACCCCAATGGCCTATAAGATATTCGTTTTAACTTATGGTGCTGTGAAAAAAGTGTATGCCCCTTCCTGATTTCTATGTTTGCATATTATTTCGATAATAGACAAAGATAACCAGAGTAAACACAAAATACCTTATTATTTTTTATTTTATTTTTTATTTTTTTAACCCCCCCCACAAAAAAAACAAATGGTGTTGCTGTAATGCCTCATTACCGTGTGACTACTCCCCCAGATGTCTGATTTAAACCAGCTTGGAAGGCAATCAACCCCAGGACACACTGTGACCACTCCGGAGAGCATTCATAAGCGCCACTGCGAGAGATTTTGCCTCTTGCAAGATTTTATAAATAAATAAAATAAGTTCTTAATTTCCCTAAGTTCTAAGTGTCTCTCCAGACCCTCCTGGGGACTCTGCAACTCTGCAACCATGCAATTCAATGGAGCCCAGCTTTCTAATCACAATGTGATTAGCAAAATTAATTGATTATACTTATTATATTTTTTATAAGAAAAAAAATAGCTTTAAAAAAATGGTGTAAAAATAATTCCCCATTGATGTCACCATTAGGGGAACTTTCCAGTTTCAACAAAATGTAAACAAAATACATAATACAAAAGTTTTCTTTTATGAGCAGATAATAAAATTAATGCTATATCTTCACAAAAAATCTCACATGGAAAAGGTTAAAAAAAATAAAAATGTTTAATGCCCATGAGGTGTCAATGGGGTATATCGAATTGGCTGGGTTCAAAGATGCCCCAAAAATAGGACATGTGCCAAATTCACACCTTACAAAGGTGGCCTTTTACCTCCCAAATAACCTGAGGAACCCACGGCATGGGTGTTATTACTGTACTCAAGAAATGTTGCTGAACACATATTGGGGGGGTGTTTGATACAATAAATTCATACCAGAACTACAATGTGTGTGGAAATGTTTGACAGCGACATATAGCAGGAACAATAAAATCATATCTGAAGTACAATGTGTGTGGGGGGGGGAACCACAAAAATACGTGAATGGAGAGAATTAAAATACTAGCATTTGAAATGCCCTGGGGTGTCTAGTCTTTAAAAACATATGGTTTGATGGGGTGAATTGCATTGGCCGGCTTTAAAGATCTCCTAAATAGCATATGGGGCAGAATAACCAGATTTGGAAAAAATGGTTTAGAAATAGCAAAACGATACTTGTACTTATTGCCCTATAACTTGCAAAAAAAACCATGAAAACGTGAAAACATTTCTAAATTCAGGACAAAGGGACAAATCGTCTCATTTTTTCACAATACTAAATACTTTTTGATACTATATATAATGATACAATAAAAACTGGCATCTAAAGAAAGCCCTTCTTGTCCTGGAAAAAAATAATATATTTGTATGGTTTCAGTTAATGAGAGAATTTAAGGGGTTAAATTAAGATTTCACGTATAGAAGTGAAAAAGCTATCCAGCTCTACCTGGCCCTATGTGAAAAAGAATTTGCCCCCTTAGTTACTAAATCAAACAATTAACCAAATGTAACTGATAATTGGGTTCAATTTCACTAAACATACACACAGGCATGATTACTACCAGCCCTTTGAATCTAACCATCAATTAAATAGAGCCTGTCTTGCAATGTGACGTAAATTAAAAGGTCTCAAAAAGCAGCACATGATACTGCAATCTAAAGAAATTCAACAACAGATGAGAAACAGTCATTGACATCCAGCAGTCTGGAAAGGGCTACAAAACCATTTCTAAGGCTCTGGGACTCCAGCGAACCAAAGCCAGAGCCATGATCTACAAATCAATTAAAATTGGAACAGTGGTGAACCTTCCTAGGAGTGGCTGGCCTACCAAAATTCCTCTAATAGCTCATCAACTCATCAGGAGGTCACAAAAGAACCCAGACTAACATGTAAAGAATTACAGGCCTCACTTGCCCCAGTTTTAAGGACAATGTTCAGCATACCACAATAAGAAAGAGACTGTGCAAAAATGCCATCCGTGGGAGAGTTGCAAGGCGAAAATAACTGCTGACCAAAAAGAATACGAAGGCTCATGTCACATTTACCAAAAAACATCTTGATGACCCCCAAGACATTTGGGATAATATTTTGTGGATTGATGAGTCAAAAATGTAACTGTTTGGAAGGCATGAGTCCAGTTAATGTGCCGGGGCTGCCTCATCGCTCTGGTTTGGCTCTGGTTTTTGTAAGTGTGACGGAGGAAGAGGGAGATAACCTTAGGACAGAAAATGTATATAACATGCTAGCCACCTGATCATATTTTACCCATCAAGATTGTAAGCTTGCGAGCAGGGCTCTCTCCACCTAATGTATCGGTTTGTCTTAGTCTGTCGAGTCTTTTCAAACCCCTTGAAAATATGTATTGTATTTAGCGCTGCGTAAACTGTTGGCGCTATATAAATAAAAGATAATAATAATAAACACACTTTTGTATTTTAATTTAAATATTTGTTTGAATTTTTCAAAGTATGGAGGAGAAAAAAAAAATTATATTTAGTCATGTTAGATGTTTTGTGAATGTTTGGAGCATTCCTACTTTTAGTAGAGCTTATTTATATGACATCTTTGTGTATTTTTACATTCCTTTCTTCATGAGCATTTCTACTGTTCAGTCCTTGATGTCACAATCCGGAGTCACAGGATCAGGCTGTGGGAAAGTGTTAGAGTTTTGATTTTCTGCCAAAGGGATTGTAAGGTAGGGAGAACAGAGCGCTCCACAGTGCAGTAGGAGATAGACTTGCCTAATGAGCTTTCTGTATTATGTCTAGATCATTAATGTGTCTCAGACTTGACAGGAGTAAATCACCAACGTATTGGCCACTCTTTCTTCTACTTATATATATCGTTTTCTTATAATGATTTTATTATGAAGTGTCGTATATATATATAGTACTGTAGTTCTATTCTATGGCACCATAAAGAGAAACTCCCATCATTGTATTACTAGTATCAGATTAAAAGAAAAATCAATATTTTTGAAATGTTGCAGTTTTTCAAAATTAAATGGGTTCCAGATCCCTGTATGTTAGTAATTTGTATGTGTTTTAACTCCGTAATCCTTAGTCTACTAGACAAAAACATGACTCTGTATCACAAAAAATACAGAAAGAGACGCACACCCTAAATAGCATACACATTCAGATTTCAGGGTGCTGCTGAAATGACCACACAACACATCAAGAGGTCAGCGCACACCCAGCAAATACAAGTTAACCCTTTGGCAACAATTGACGCGCCTGGCACATCATGCGTTTCTTCTCCCACAAAGTATTCCTGTAATGCCTCAATGTCGAATTCATGGTGGTGCCAAGAATTGTGCCACACATATATTTAACATTTTTTTTTTTTATTTATTTATAAAGTTGTGTTGTATTTGCAATTGCTTGCTATCCAGGAGAGTATTTTTGTGTATTTGAAGAAAAGATCAAAAGGTTAAACTACAAAGACATTTTTCACAGCCTCCTTTGCTCATATTTACTAGGGATGCCAATATTTGTGGAGGGCATTTTGTGTGTGTGTGTTTTTAATATATATTTTCATACAAAATATACACATTGACTCTAACTCACATTACATGACTCGAGGTGAGAGCAGTAAGGCCGTACACCCTGATGGCAGCCCTGGTTGTTGGTAGCCTTGGTGTTGGCATAGAATGAGTCATCAAACCTGTTGTGGTCCTGCTAAAAAACAGGCACTGCAGATTATAGTGAGACTAACAGTTTCCTTGCACGCTAAATTATTTAAGTATTTATTGTATTTATTGTACCTGTAATTACATTTATTCTGCAGGACAAGCTGTAGCACAATGCCTCTTGCATGGTCTAATATTTTGCACCGCTGATTGGCAGCTTGAAGTTAAAATACAGAAAATGTTGTATAAAAAAAAATCCTTATCAAATATGATTGTTTGTATTTATGCACAGTTGACCGTATAAAAGAAACTAAATGGCAATATACTCTTGTTCTAGTGGGACCCTATCATCATGATCATTACATTCCTCATATCTGCATTAAAATCAGTTAAACTAATGTTTTCTTTTGAAGGATAATAGAGCTTGATACATTGTATGCTCCCACTAGGAGGGTCCTCTTCTCCTACTGTAGTAGTGTGTCTTAATGTGGTCCATTTTTATCAGTGTTAATCTTTACTGCCTCATTGTAATAGCACAATGAATCTGCTGGCGCTCAAATAAGTTACAAAAAAAAATGTGCTAGGAACCACTAGATGGCATTGTAATTATCTTCAAGGGGTAAATATCACACACACACACGCTATGTAATTTGAATGGTTGTGACTTCCATTCAAATGCATAATCCTATACTTACTAATTTAAGGGTAGATTGGTCATTTTAGGGCAAAACATTGATGTATAATGTATAGCTCTAGGATATAGATTTGACCCCCTTGATACCAATAGATAGGCAGTAGGTGTATAAAAGAAGCAGCAGGTGTATGAAAGAAGCATCAGTGCTGCCCCCCCCCAAAAAAAAATCACAACTGCTGTGTTTTCAGTCTCACGTGGAATTTGTGCCCCTAGTGCAAAGCAGTTTGGACCACAAATTTTGTATGTGGAGTCACGTGGCTTCTCCATTAGGCAAGCTATCAGACTAGACCTTAAAGCGGGGTGGCCTATACTATGAGTAGGTAAACCCAGGTCAGGAAGGAAGTATTAAGGTGTCTACTTCCAGTAGCGGATGTGCTGGTCAAAATGTCTATGGCAGGTATTGGAAAGTGTTTCTGTTCATCCATCTGGTGGTAATGGGAAGACCTTTCTCACTCAGAGCTGATTGGACCTGTTCCAAAGATGATTTTCTGTGGAAGCAGTGCTTGTTCCTGTGACATGAAACATGAGTATTCTGCAGGCCTTGACAGATTCAGCAGAACCTTTGCCTTTCTACAGTGATGACTGCAAGCTTTAGGATAAAAAAAAAGTGTCCCGGAAATCTATATTTTGAGCAGAGAGTAGGTGCACTTCTGGACACTGGTGAACCGGCGGATCACAATTGCTGTGGTCCTTGCCATCTTATGTTTAGTAATATCACAATAGTTATCAAAGGATCATATGACTTGTAACATAACACCATGTCTGTTTTATGTCTTTCCTTTGAGAGAAGCTTGTAACACCCACACAGTTGTTTAAATGTGTTACACCCCAGCACACAATGGAAGGCTGTCCGTGACCCTGCCTTAGATTTCTAGAGACGGGCACATTTATCTCCGGGCCATCAGGTCCAGGCTGGCTTCATAAAAAACATACTTGGCGGATGTGTATAACCAACGTTGAATGAAACATGTTATTCTAAAACTCCTATTGTGTGTGTGTGTGTGTGTGTATATATGTGTGTGTATATATATATATATATATATATATATATATATATATATATATATATATATATATATATATAATTTTATAACTTAATATATATATATATATATATATATTTTATAACTTAATATATATATATATTTTATATATATATAAATATATTTTTTTTAATTAAGATTGAGGAGACGTGCACAGAAATGCCGAAGACCAGGTTGTGACTCTTGCTATTAACGAGTGGCAGCTCAAGTGCCATTAAGTTAAAATGAATGGCCTAATAATGTGTACCTTGGATCTGCCAAAGACTCAAAATGTTTTAATAATGAACTTTCTAATCTGGAGAGCAGTAAAATTCCTTTTCCTT
The DNA here is from genome assembly GCA_029215755.1 of Spea hammondii. Classification (NCBI taxonomy): domain Eukaryota; kingdom Metazoa; phylum Chordata; class Amphibia; order Anura; family Pelobatidae; genus Spea; species Spea hammondii. Next base: position 85,957,438 of record JARDYJ010000004.1, read on the forward strand.
CTGTTTTATCATGTGAACTATAAGAGTGTTGGTGTTCACTATCGCCATGTGAACACTTAATGGACAGCCTTGTACTTAGATGTGTGAAAATTGAAAATAAGTATTTTCTTTATATTATTTGAAATTGGCTGGAGCACATTTTGTCCCTACTGTGGATTCATCAAATGTTTTAATGGGAAAACTACTAAATATAAAGGTTTACATTTTTTTTATTTATTGTTAATTGTACGTACTGTCCATTTTAATGCGATTGAAAATTTGTATTCTCCCGTATTGTATGGAATCTGCTGATGCTCCCTGACTATATATATGATCCTGAGTATATAACAGAAGTAGGCTATGGTGACACTGAAAGAGTTAATTGTAACCATCTGTAGAATCTGGTTATTTCACCTTTTAAAGTGACAGGAGCTACCCGTATAGCGACCAGTACGCCTTACATGCAGCAGGCACACCTATAGCAGCACAGAGCCCGTCATCTCGTTGAGCAGGTGACACGTAGGCTGGCTGACTGTGTGCTAAACAGGTGGAGCGAGAAAACACTTCTGATTAAAACTTCCACCTTAGATTACAGCCCAGCTGGGGTTTTCCTGTTGGTTTCCAGAGTGGAGGTGAGTTCCCAAATTGCTTTCTTGGGACTTGGTGCATTGTGTGAACGCCCACCCCCAGCAATCTGCGGTGCGGATAGATGTCAGGGTGGGTTTACACTACAGTCTGAACCCGTGCATTTTATTTCCATGGGGATGTGTTTTAGATTATAGTCCAGGGGCTTGAAATAAAAATTGTTTGTAGAGCATGATGTGGTTCAGTGCACTGAGCAAACCGTTCTGCATGAAGGCACCTTCGCTTTACTTAGCTCTAATATAAGTGAAAAATGCAGTATCCAGTAACATTGCCGATGTCACAGTGTTAACCCTGTCTAATGGGTGCATGTGTGCCGTATTGCATTGAATGTGCTCCTCTCAGGAAGATGATACGGGGTTAAAATGATAAACGGTGCGCGGAGACAAAAGTGCATCCTTTATCGTTTTCCACTGATTCATTTCTATGGAACTTTTCAAAGTAAAATGATCTGTTGTATATACCTTGCTGTTGCTACAGTCTAAAGATCCACTGTCCTGTACATGCGCTGTTAATTCTAAGTGTACAAGCTATTCATCTAATGTATCAGTTTGTCTTAGTCTGTCTAGCTTTGACATACCCTTTGAATGTATGTAATGTAAGAAATGCTGAGTAAAATGTTGACTTGGCCAACAGCTCTCCAGCTGTCTTGGCTGAGCCTTGAGTAGCTGCTGGTTTTGCTGCCGGCTTGGAAACTCTTGGTGTTTTCTCATATTGTTCTCGCTATTATTCCATCTTGGATCTAAAGAGTTAAATACAAGAAAGGTTGAAACATCAACTTCACTTGTAACACACATAACCCAACCACCCATCTTTTTTTCTTTCACTTAAGGACATCAAAAGGTGGAGAGGCTTCTAGTATTTGTGTAAGGAGGAGTCGTGGTTTGATTGTTCTGTATTTTATATTCAGGATAGAAACAATTTGTCAACCAGCTAAAGGAATCTCGACTGCAAGAGGGAGGTGACTCTTTAGATTAATTATGGGGAGGGGGATCCAGTGAAAGATGTGTTAGTATGAATGAAAATATGAATATAATCCCCCTAATAGATGCATTCAGGGGTTCGTTAACAGTAGACATCATAAAGGTACCATTGACTAAATTATATATTTAAATAAGAACTATTTTCTTTAGAAGATATGTTGGTATAAAATCTGCCTGAAAAGACTCTTTCTTGCCTCAGCAAATAAATTATAAAAAAAAAAAAAGGACTTTACATTTTTCCTTATTTTGTGGGTCAGGCTTAATTTCCTGCATATAATTTTTATATTTTTATCTTATGAACTACCAAGTGCAAACATAGCAATGCATTTTATTAATAGCTAGGAAAGTAAGTAATCATTTCATATAGTGCCAGCGCATTTTGTAAATATTAGCCTATTTGGTTCCACTTCACAGGTAGCCTCAGAGAAATCTCCTTATCATCCATGCATTTTCCTTATCCCCCAGTTTTGTGTATTTTTGCCTAGCTGTAGAGTAGTACTTTACAGATTGATATCACAGTAAATGCCTTTTTGTAGATCCAATTTGTAACAACCAATTGTTAACAGTTGACAATAACATTCATTTGTCATCGGGAGCATGTGAGGGTTTTTTTTTTTAATTTTTTTTTAATTTTATTTTTGTATTGTTCTAAGAGATACCTATTATAGTGATATAAACAGTTCCTCGCCTTTGTGATCAGAGACAGAGCTTGGCAGTGAAAAGTTATAATGCAAAATAGATGCGTTCTATGTAATATTACTCAGCCCCTGGCTGTACATAACTGCATAATTACATAGTTAATCAAGCCAAAGAATACACAAGTGAACTTTTTTTATCGCCAAATTTTAGATGAATGCTTATTATATTACTTAGAGGTAGATAATATCAGTCTAAGCGTTTCTAAAATTGCATGATATTGTGTAAGCCACTCCATTTGCTGCGAATGTATTAATACCTGATGTCTTGATGTAGTGGATATCTCCTAAATCAAATCTCTGTAACAAAGACCGAGCATCAGAGGGTTAACCCCTGTAGGTTACAAGTTACTTAGGGGTGCACAGATCAGCTCTGCTAGGCATTAGTGTTCATATAAAAATACAATAAGCATTACATGCTGGCACATGGGCAATCTCAAAATTTAAAGTGTTCTTAGTGGTATTAACTCTATTAGTGAGCTCGCTCTGAAATGGTTAAGAAGATTTATAATTTTACAGTATTGTAAGACTTTTTATTCTTGTTAGTTCCTCGTTAAGTGTTAGAACTTTGTTTATTCATGTTCCGTGGTTGAATTCAGAGAAGCACAGACATCAAATAGGATACAGTCGGTCTTGTGCATTCTTTTGTTACTGTGGTTAATTTACCATTATTAGTAACTTACCTGGTCTTTTAGAATGTATTGATGCGGTCATGTTAACAGCATACATATAATTTAAAAGTTAAGCCGCCTGTTGTCTAGAGGAATTAACTTCAAAACTATTTGGGAGGCTTTTCTAAACTCTACTTTAGTTGTTGCTTAACTTGTTTTGTGACTTGCGGCTAATGATTAACTATTCACCGTAATTTCAAAATTTTGCTACTGGTTAGTGAAAATCCTGTTTTTAATGCAACAGAGGGGATCTGCTGTGCACGGCTACACCCAGCAATCATAGGTGAAAAAATGTTGTTTGTTTTTTTTTGTTTGAGTCCCTCTGTTGTCAACTTACATTTTCTTCTGCAAAGGAAAGCAAATAAAACCGTTTTTTTATTATTATTATTAATTTCATTAATACGTGTCACCATAGCACTGTTGCAGATATGTGTTTTATATACATATTTGATTTATGTATAATTGCAATACTAGTTAAAAATGTTCAAGGCTACCTTCTGGCCTGGGTCTCAGGATATGTACTCGACTGTAAGTGTAAATGGATACGTTTTAGGATCACAGTCTGATGCTCACGTCTCACATCCTATTGTGGCTTAAAATATAAAATATATATTTTCTGTAGGATACAACACTTCCAAAAGTCTCAAATTTGCCAGGACAATACCGATGAGGTTTACGTCCTGGTTGCCAACTTTTATGTAACTTGGGACTGTCATCAGCTTTTGCATGCACGTTGTCCCAATACCCTGCATGTTAGAAAAGCAAAGAGATGGAGGGTTCTGAGGACTGAAAGCCCCATGATGTAACACTACCCCCTACTTAATGTCACTATGATGCCCAGTCATGGTGATTCATGTCATTTAACTTTAAGTCATAAAAGTACAGAATTTCACAGCAGATTAGAACCCAGGCTATCTAGTATACCGGTTTTTCCTGATGTAAAGACTCAGACTTCATTCTTCCAATCTATACATATCGAGCTCCCTCAGTGTTCCCTTATTTTTACCCTGCAAACCATTCACCATTTCTGTAGCCCTCCTCTGAACTCTACATTTAATATTTTTTCTACAGATGAGCTCCAGATCTGTCCACACTACCTCTGAAGAGCTTCTCTCCTTCCGAAACTAATGTCTCTAGCTATACAACCCAGCACCCTGTTTGCTTTCTCCAACGCTATATTTTATTGCGTTGCCTGCTTATGGGGCATGCAACAATTCTTTCTTGTGCCTCTTTGCTCCTGTGAGTTACAGTGGATGTCAAAATTGAAAGCCATCCTTGAATTGGAATAATTTAATGTAATTCAGAATATCTTCACATCCTAACAAGTAACGTTTGCCATAAGAATCCTTCAGAATCTGAAGCTTTATTTCTTTATTTGCTCATGTGTGTGTTATGTACCCATAATACAGATGCATGCCATCACCATCATGTACCACCAGAGGGCATTCTGGTCTATTACCGCCATGGGAATATCATTGGACATTTATTTATTTGGTTTGCCAGCCTGCTGATATAATATCAGGGTGCATATATAACCAATTCACTGGCATACTTGTATTTATTTGAATACTTAACGCACACATATTGGCTGAGTTCTCATCCCTAGCAAAACTGATCTGTGTGTCCCAAAACGTCATATATACATAATATTTAACCTTCTATCTGGCTGTTACTTAGTCCCTGCAACTGTATTGGCTGAAGCAGTGTGGTGCGATTTTAACAAGTCCTGTATGAAGCATTATGAAGAGCTTATGCAGCTATGCACAGCCAGATGCAGCCCTTGTTTTATTAGTTGGGGTTGGAATAAATTGCTAGTTGGTGGTGGAATAAATTGACTTGTTAGCAAAATTGTGTGCAATGTGCATGCATAATTGATAAGTTCAGGTGTTTTAATGCAGTCAGATCATTAAACATGTCCAAATAGGGTTTTTCTGTTCTGTGCTTTATTTCCCCATAAACCAGTAGTAGTAGGCATTTAACTCTTGATGCAATTTTCAAAAACCATCCACCAAGTCAGATTTTTGTTTCTGATGAGATGCAGCTGCTGGCCCTGGCACATTTTTCATAGTCTTAAATAGGATGGCCAGGTACTCCCCTGAAGCTCGGAACTTAAAGTACGCCGTTCAGTATAGCCAAGATATTAATAGAGCCCTATAGTATGAATATTTCAGGTGTGTAACCGGTCAGTGTCACCCACGTGTTATAGAGTACATGTATTTACATTGCGTCAGCAGATTCTGTAGAGCTGTTACAATCCGTGGGATAATTGAAAGTCAAACATAATAACATTCTGGTACAAAAGGAAGAGGGTCACATGAGCTTACAATCTAGTAAACGCTAGCAGATGACGTTTCTCTTGCTTAAGTATCCCAGGTGAGGTGGTCCTGTGGGAAAATTGAGGGCCAAGCATTGCTTGTTGTCTAACATTTTAAAGACCTCTGATCAGTGATCACAATCTTTTTAGTCATTGTACAGCTGCAGTAAGAGGATTGCTTGTGAAGTCATTACCTTTAGTAGTCATTAAGACATAAGTGCCATAGCTCAAGCAAATCCAAATTTCAGGATGTCCGTTTGTTTTGTTGTTGTTTTTTTTTTTTTTCTCCTCCCCTGTGACATCTAACCCACTTTCATTCTACAGGACGATCATCAAATAGCGTACGTGGTGGGCAAGCAGCATTAGGCAGCACCGAAATACATTTGCCGTTGATCTTGTATAGCAACGTAGACACTATATTTCCTTACTGAAGCGTGGATACCAGCAGTTTGTTTGTAACAGTGCCAGACTTTTACTGTATAATATAAAATGCATGGAGAAGCATAAACGAGTCTTTCTGAATCTAGTTTTCTGTTTGATTTTGTTCGCAGGTCACCAACTCGTTTTCACAATGTTTGATGGGGATTATGACTACCTCATCAAATTTTTAGCGCTAGGTGACTCTGGAGTTGGAAAGACAAGTTTCCTCTATCAGTATACAGATGGGAAATTTAACTCCAAGTTCATTACAACGGTCGGCATAGACTTCCGAGAAAAGCGAGTGGTGAGCTATAAATAGTTTACTTTTAGTTTGCATAAAATTTTACATGTTTGACATGTTTGTATTCTGTACAATACCCCATGTGTTTACAAGGAGGACATTGTGGAAATTTAAAGGGCATATGATGGCTGTCTTGTCCCCTTAACCATCCTTTGGAGGTATAGTTCAACAATCATTGGTGAGCAGTATACTAAACAGGGTAGTTGAAATAAGTTCTTTGTTTCATTTCCTTCTGAAAGAGAAATTGATGAATAAGGTAATAACCCACCTGCACAAAGTATAACCTTCAGAGGGATACTGTGTTCCCTGTGCGGTATATTTCAGAAACCTTCCATGTTTTTTTTCCCCTGAGAAATATATATGATTTCAACAATCGTTTATCTTTCTTAAGATCATGAACATGAACTATTTGTTTGAAAATACATTGACATTATTTTTCTTGTGAAATATTTGAAAAACGGAACATCTGTGAGGTTATGGCTTACGTTGCAGGCAAAACTATACCTATCCATGCAACGGCCTGTATAGAAGCGAAAGGTTCTTAGAACGTTTTGAAGCTTAGGTAGCATTCTTTGTCTTCTCAGCCGAAGCCGTTCTGCAACTGGCTGCCTACATATAGAATTGTTTCTTGGGGACTGTTATAGAGTAAAGGCTGTTTCCTGTAACTCAACAGTTGCTATGGCTTTCTGAATTAACCAGTCCAGGATGATGGGAAACCACAAGCTGTGAGACCATGAGTTAGTTTCCCTGTCATTAATTTGTCTTATCAGGAAACCAATTCACATAGCTCCCAAGGCAACAAGTACAGGCAATCTAGCTGCTGTCACTCTCCCTCTGGTGTAGTTAGTGGGAAATAATGCATTCGTTTGATGCCTTGTTAACTTAGCTCGTACTTGTGAAGCATGTCTTAACACCAGCCACTGACTACAGTTAACAGTTGGTTGCGGTCTTAAGGGTTTCAGGCATGTGAAGTAATTTGCAGAAATGTCCCACATCAGCTATTCTAAAATATTCCATCAATCGTAGACCTCAAATCAAATGTTTCTAAGTCTGTTTTATATATATATATGTGTGTGTATGTGTAAAATGTATATATAAATATTAAGCGTGTGTTGGCTATCACGCATAATACCTCCAACAAACTACACTCTGATTGGACCATCGCCTCAAGCCTTGCCCAGTGTGACCAACCATTCCCACGATGGCATGCCTTTTACATGTATAGGTATTGAGGTAGCTATGCTGTCTAATTGGGAGTATTGAAAATACAGTTGGGCCTCTATGTACCTTGTAATATTATTGTTTCATTGTAATTGCTTTAGTTGATGCAGCCGCACTTCCCGTACAAGCCTGCATATGATTTTGTCTTTTTTTTTTTTCCTTAGGTATATCGATCAAACGGTCCCGATGGCATGACCGGCAGAGGACAAAGGATTCACTTACAGTTATGGGACACTGCAGGGCAGGAAAGGTGATTCTGATTGCATATTGTTAATTTCAATGATGAGTATTATGTAATAGCATCTTTATAGCTTCAATGAATGATAAAGAGGAGATGAAAATATCACAGACTGTGCTAGGAGTTTTGACATAGAGCTGTTTGCATTTCTGTAGTTATGTGGCTAAGCAAGACCCTTCGCTGTTTCCCACTCAACATGTAGTCTTCAGATTCTTTCTGCAGTGCTGCGAGGCCTCAAGTTGAATCTTAATCTTTTCTTTGTGTGTTCCCTTGCTTTAAGCTTATGCTGCACACACTTTTCTTTTTACTCATTATATCGGTGGAAGGAAAATACAGCAAGGTCCAATTGTTAAACACTTGCACTGGGATGATACCTGTACCTTTGATCAGACCCATGTTTTTCTAAAACCTACATCTGCTCTTTGATATCTCTCTGTGCACAGCTTTATGGATAGATTTTGCACTGGTGGCACATGTAAGTTAAACCCTCTTTTAGATACTTTTAGAGAGTACCACTTTGTTTTTCAAAAACTCTTGGATATTACTTTTGTAAACTCTTTTGTGAAGATCTGTTTACAGATTTAGATGGATAATTGAAACCTAATATATTGATCTTAATTAGAGCCATTTTTATTGAGAATCCTCTGAATTCTCTGTGGAGTTCATAGAGCTGCTATGGTCATGGACTTGCTTGTAAAATCGTCTTCAAAAGTGCATTAGTCCCCCTTGCTCAAGTTGATTATCCCCATGGTGAAGCTTATCAGGTGCACTCAGCTCATCTAGTCTTAGTAAAAGGATCCTTACAGTCTGATAAAGTTGAGGATACTCTTGAATCTTGATAGCTGTTCAATGTTCCTAAGCGGTCACCTTTCCATACAAGAAGACACCAAGGTTAGTTGCACACATTAAGTGATTTCGGTTTTAATTTTGTTCGTGTGTCTAGATGTTTTAGACTTGTAACTATATATCTGTCCCCCTTTCTTTTATAATGTATGTCTGTGGTACAATTTGTCAACCTTTCCGAGCGTTCTCCTTTCATATATTTGATTCCCGGTTTTACCATTAATTGCACGCATTACACTTATACTTTAATTGGATGTTCATGAAGTGGAGTAATGATCCGTATACCATCCACATTTGCAAGACAAAACATTGTAATGTCAATTTGTTATATAGTGGAACTCAACAAAATGTGCCAGTGTTTTAACACTGTTGTCCACATCTTCCTTAATAAGCAAGACACTGTATGATAAGATACTCATAGAATACCTGCTTGTCCTTTTGGGGAAGATAAAGGCAGTACCCGTGTGAGGCTGAGGAGGCAAAGCGATTTACTGTGGGGTGATGGGTAGGGACTGGAAATGCCATAGTGGTGCCCAGTGCCCCGAGACTCTGCTTTTTGGTGCGAGGTATGGATTTACCTTTTGACACATCAGTTGTTCCCCTCTTTGTAGGGGGACCAAGAAGATCTGGCAATCCCTTGGTTTTAACAGGGAAAAGGAAAAAATGTTGGTACGCTAAGCTAGTCTCAGGCTCAAATAATACAAATGTATAATATGAGGCCTACCGAAAAGTGTGAGCATGCTGCAAATACAGTGTGTTGGCTGTACAATGTATACAAAAAACAAAAACTGTCTGTGCTTCTCACCCTAATAAAGTTGGCAACAAATATATAAACGTAATATAAATGAGAGGTTTTGGTTATATGAATTGGCCGAAGCATAATTAAGCTCACCCGCCACGTCCCTTGGTTTTGCCAGAGAGGGTAGAAAGGGGCTAATTATCCTTTCAGGGAGTCTGGCCCAAGAAGAAGACTGGGGAACTGCTGTTCCTCTGTGGCCTTACAGTGGTACAGACACCTATCACCTTGGGCTTCTAACTTAAATCCATAGATTGCATGTTTTCAATTTATGGTGGTTGGAGTGGTGCATGCTCAGCAATGGATAAGTGTTGCTCCAGCGTTGGTAGACTATTATTTGACAGCCAGATGGTGTTCCATTAGTCTGCTTGCCTTTGCCTCCAGCTTTCACTTAATGCCCCCACTTAAACTGTCTTTTTTTACTTGTTTTATAGGTTTCGCAGTCTGACAACTGCATTCTTCAGAGATGCCATGGGTTTCCTTCTGCTTTTTGATTTAACGAATGAGCAGAGCTTCCTCAATGCCAGGAACTGGATAAGTAAGTGTTTCTCAAAAAAGAAAATGTGAACTTTATAAGGCTGTGGTTTAAGGTATTCATGTGACATTTCTTAATACTCCAAGCTTCCATAGTGTTTCATGTTCACAGTGAGGGTGCCATGGCCTCTGGAGAGCTGGAGGTAGAGGAGATGTAGTCTCTGAGCTTTTGGTGGCTGGATTAAAAGCACCATTATGCCAGAGCTTGTAGCATTTCTGTTTGCAGGCTTTGGGTTGACAAGAAGCTAGCAAATGGATTTGACATTTTAATAAACCATTAACTGAAAATATAATTTGGAGGGAAGAGGGGGGAATGTTTTTTTGGGTCCACGTTTCTGGTTTTCTACCTTTTTTATATTGTGTTTGAAGATTCGTGTTGGATACCTTAATTGCAACCATATTATGGTTTTATATAAATGAACACAAAAGAAATACAAAGTAACCTTGCCTGAATGAGAGTAAAAACAAATTTGCAGCATCGGGGGTAAATAAAGTGTAATCCTTTTGAACCTACAATGGATAGTGGGTTTATTTCTGGATTCTGCATATATTCAGAATCTTTGTAGGCTGCATCTTTTGTCTGTTGTGTCTAGCATCTGTGAAAAAATGCCACACATTTTAACATAAAAAAGAGAAAGAAAAAAGTATACATTAGGGTGTTTTGCCACACTATTTTTTCATATAAAACCTGCAACTCTGGGGTTAAATCTGGATTATCTATTCACACATTGAATCTACTTTAGTTTAATCTTGTTTGTTAAAGGAAGCTTAACATTCTCTGGACGTTTCTTTATGAATATAAAGGAACACCCTTACCTTCTGCAAACATCTTGCTGTCTCAAAATCGGTATAGATTTCCACCCAAGATCAAATCTTACATGGTAGGTATGGAATGTGGTAGATCAGCAATGTAAATTCATTTGCACCTTGGAACCCTGCTATGTGTACCCAATAAGTAGACACAACTACCTTGAATTGAGTACAGCAGGAATGAACAGTTTATTGATGTAAAACATGGACTCATATAGCCACAGAACTTAATTAACATAAATTAACATTGATAAACAGGTACATGTAGACAACCCAACCTTTAATCCCCTTTAGCTACTGAATCTCCCCCTGGTAGCAATCCTGTTATGGGATTAGTTTACACAATAGCGCTCCTGCCTGTTTGGCAGCCAGGCTGGAGCCATCTCTGAGTACCTTGGGGCCCCTGTATGACAGGTCATTCTGTCACAGTGTGCCTTTTGGCTTCTCTGTTTTTATTCTTACGGAGTCACGTGATGGGACGTCATTTCCCGTGACTCCGCCTTGTTCCTGGGCGGAGCAAGAGAAGTGGGCTTGATTGGCCACATGTGGCGGGAGCAGACGGGATTGGCCACAAATGTGGCAGGAGTGGAACACCCACATTGCGGGAGCGGGCGGGATTGGGCAAAGAAATTAGCGGAAGCGGGATTTAAGAAGTAGTCCCGTGCAGGGCTCTTCTTGATCTTCATTATCCTGGCCTCTTCCGGAAGAGCTACAATTGGGCGGAGCCTCTCTGCACTCCATGTGGACAGCCTCCAATTGGGGAGAGGGTGTGCACCAAGGCTCTGCCCTTTTGCGGAAGTACTACATCAGGCCAGAATAATGCCGAAGGATCCGCGGAGAAAGAGGCGCGTTTATGGACTTCTTTCTCCGTCAATCCGTCTGCGTTTATTCTGGCCTGGTGTAGTGCTTCCGGGAGAGGGCAGAGCCTCTAACTTGTTGCAGAAACACTACATCAGGCTGGGATAATGCAGCAGAGACATGGAACAAACGGACCTCCAGAGAAGATAGAAGAAATAGAGAACAAAAAGCGGAGTGAAGGAGAAGAAGGAGCATAAATTTTAAACTAGGGACAAGAAGTGTACATTTTAGATCAATCCGAATTCTCAAGTTTAGTAGACAGGGTCCTATCTCTTACTGTTACCTGTCAATCTTTAAGACATAGAGGTCATTATTTTATAACTCGGCACTCTGAGACTCTAATGTGCGCGCGGAGAACAATAAAAAAAAAAAATACATATATTCGTATGCATCTCTACATTTAGCTAGATGTTGCAGACACCTGATGCTTACTCCATTGTGCAGGTAAATGTGAGCATAGACATTGTGGAAGGGAGTCTTGAGGACAGGGGCCTCACCAGGATTTAGTTTTCCCCCTGCCTTAATGATCCAACATTAAACATTAAAGCTGCAGGTTCCTGCAGACAGGGACGTAGTGTGGTTTATGATGTATTAATGTTGTTGCTGTTCCCTCATGCATACAGATTTCCAGAGGGAACATACACAACTTGACAAATTGATGGTCTTTATGTGACCCTCTGGAAATACAAGGTTTCATGAGAAATGCATGTGAACCTTTTATGGATGTTTTCGGGCATTTCTTTCAATGGCCTCTTGGTGTTATCGTCCTTTATGGAAAAAGCTTACTCAGATACCCTTCTAAACAAAATAACCACATACGATATGCAGAAATAAAGTAGCCATCATCTAACCTTCAAGATGTTGCTACACCAGAAACATATTTTCTATCTAAGAAGTTCTCATACTTTATTATTTAACATTTTAAACGTGCTGTTCCACATGGAAGAAACTTAATTGCATTCTCTAGTATATGCTAAGCAAGAAAACCTTAGCAGATCAGTCATTTTATGTTTTCCGTTAAAGGTTTAATTACATAAGAACAGGAATGTTTAAGACGATTCGATAGCACTGGGAATGTTAAATTTAGCAGAGTAGATGGAACACCAACGTTAAAGGAACACCCCACCCGTATTTTCATGTAAATGCATATTGGGGGGAAAAAAGGAAAGCCAACGCCCTGCTCTGTACCACTGAAAATATAATACATTTATTGTAGGAGAATTAATTTACTTCTAGTATTTGGCTTGGCATGTATATTTTTGTTGGGTTATATATATTTTTTTTACCCTTCTATCATGATTGATGTGCAGTTTGTGTTATAAAGCAAAACTATAAAAATTGGCACCGCCCTCCCATTAGTTAAAATGTCTGAAACCCTAGCACTGAAGGGGTTAAGGCATACATGCTTATATTTTAGGAAAACATATATCTGCTTGTGTATTTACTTCAAGGTTAGAACTTGCGCATATCATTTATCTGATTGTTTTATTGGGAAGTTTCACATTCAGAGGAAATGTTTTGAATAAACCGCTCCAAGCAGAGTTATATTGGGGATTATGTATGGTTGTATTGTGTATTTCTTATATAAATTAGTGATGCAAATCAGCTGACGTTGGCTTTTCATTGTGTACCGTTGACTGCATAAGGGCTTTGTTCGTGAAAGCTTTACAGCTTCAAAGCATCGATCAACGGGGCAGATGCGCTAAAAATGACAAAAGCCCTAACACTCACATTGGGGTACGATTCAGGAAAAGGTAATAGAAATAGCATCTGAGATTTTTATATATATATATATATATATATATATATATTATTTTAGATCTACGTTACTTAAATGACATTATGTTCCTGACCTAAGGTCTGATACCCAGATTTCTTATATACATACCTGGGAACTTGTTCATTGGCGGGATGTGGGCAGGATTGCCCGCTAATGTCTGCGGGAAAGACCCTCATTTAAAGGGGAAAATTGGCGGGGAGCGGGTCAAACCTGGAGAGTTCCCAGGTTTATATAAGTGACTTTGTACGCAATCAGCACACCCAACGTTACACAGTTACCTGCAGCGGTGACGGTGATAATAAAGCTTCCAATTTTACCTCACAAAGTCGGAGATGGCAGAGTTGCAGGGCTAATGGCAAGTTGACTCTAGTTAAAATCTATACCAGCTCTTCCCTGTTTTTTCTCTTTTTCTTTAATTAACCATTGCTTATTTTCTTTCCCGACAGGCCAGCTGCAGACCCACGCATACTGCGAGAACCCAGACATTGTGCTGTGTGGAAATAAAAGTGATCTGGACGATCAGAGAGTGGTGAAGGAAGAGGAGGCTAAGGAATTTGCAGAGAAATATGGGTGAGCGATTTCCTTCCATGTATTGTTCAATCGGAAACAGAGCATGCCTGCTTGGTCTGATTACTAACTGGGCACAATGTATTAGGGGAGGAAATCTGAAATAATGATATATTATAATATATATATGTATATATCAAATAACAGATGGAATAAGTATCTTGTGATAATACCTTTTTTATTGGACTAACAGAATTATATAAATATATGACTACCAAGGAACAGTTATGCAATGTATATTTCACAAATAATGCTATTCTTACCATTTCTGAAAGCACCAACATGAACAATGCTGTACATCGGACAACCACTTCCCAATACATGCTCTTCATATTGCAGTTAAAGTAATGTATTTGGGAAGGAAGAAGGTGCTAGAACGTCCCTTTTCACTGATACAGGTATATTTTGTGAAATTCACGGCAACATTCATTTTTATAATGGTATTCTCCTCACAGAATTAATTACTTTGAAACAAGTGCCGCAGATGGGACAAACGTCAACAAAGCAGTGGAGACCTTGCTGGACCTGATCATGAAGCGCATGGAACGGTGTGTGGACAAGTCTTGGATACCTCAAGGGGTGGTACGGTCCAATGGCCACAGCTCTACAGAGCAGTTAAATGAGGACAAAGACAAAGGAAAATGTGGCTGCTGAGACCTCCCTTTTATTAAAAAACCAAAAACGTGAGATGAAAAAAAAATAATCTACAATTCTTTACATTCTCTCTAGTGTGCAGCTGAAATTCAGTGGTGATGAGTTCATGGTCATTATTTCAGAACTTAACCCTTAACAGTGCCAACTTTTTGTAGAGTATCCCCGAGTCTTCGAAGGGTTCATTCTAAAGTATCAAAGCACTGGTGCAAGATTTTTTTTTTTATTTTTTTTTTAAAAGAATATGTATTAAAATCACCCATTACTACTTATAAGCACATTTAAGCCTCTTATTAACCGTTTTTTCCAAAATCATTATTAGCCTTCCCCCCCCCCCCCATTTTGGGGGTTATTTGGGTTATTTTCCTTACGCAAGAAGAAGTGCTAATCTGACTATACCTACAAATTACACTTCACCTAAATATATGGAGTATTGTAACCACCTGATTTTTCACACAGTGCCATTCCAGTTTTGTATGTGCATACATATGAATGCATGAATTATATATACGATGTTTTATGTTTCAACAGGAATATAGGGCAGAATAAATACCAGCACAATTTCATCAGGGCTGGTGCTAAGCGATGACATTGTATGTGCCAAGTGTGCTTTTTGGGACCCTTTTTGGATAGAGACATTTCCTTATTGGTCCTGGTGAGACATGCTTCACAAGATCTCATGTTTCGAGGTGCCAAATTATAAAGCTTGGGTTGGAAATGGTTAATGAGGATTACAATTGTCTTGCTAATTGTGCTTTTCAATTTTCTTTTGGTGTAAAGGTGTTTTTTTCCCTTTTCACTTTGATTTCTTGTATGTAATGTGACTGTCTTAGGATGGTATAATATAAATGTTTTGAGTCATTTGACCAAAACGGCTTGACTCTTAATGTACAATAATCTTAGAGTAAATTAAATAAATAAATTCTGACCAAAGGTCTAAAAACAGCTTCAATTAAAGTTTCTTAACCATTTGTGTGTCAGTGGGAATAACACTTGTATTGGGCCAAATTTTACACCTATATGTTACACAGATGTTAACTGTGCAATATTGTAACAATAAGTTATGTGGTTAATTTGAAATATCTTCATTTTTTTTTCCATATAAATATTAGCCTGCTCCGAATAATGAATTTTTTATTTATATGAAAACATGAGGAAAGTGGTTAAACAAAGCATTACTGAAGTGCTGCAGAGCAATTCATATTTGTAACTATATATATATATATATATATATATATATATATATATATATATATATATATATGTGTGTGAAATGTAAAAGTATTCATTATATGTGTGTTATTTACTTCCCACACAGAAACACAAATATATTAACTGTAAAATGTCTGCAAAACTGAACTAGTCCCAAACTTTTTGATTCTTTAAACTGCTTTTAACGATTTAGTTATGCACACAAAGTTTAAACTAATGTGAAATGTGGTCTTGTGAAAATGGCAACCCATCGGTTGGTCTTGCTGAATGGTCCGGCACTTTGGTTGCTATGGTGATAACTTCACCTTTCAACCACTGCATCTCAACTCCTCTTTATGTATGGGCCTATGGTGTGTTTGAAAGCTATGTCATAAGAAGGCTTGGCACGTTACCTACTTGGAATGGCTACTTGTGAAATAATGAGCATAATTGGACCCCTAGGCACAATTTACTTACTTGAAATGCGTGACAATCTCTGTATATTCGGCTCTACACTGCTTTTATGAACTCGTGTCTGAGAAGTGGTCGCAAGTCAATTGAGTGTAGCACTGCGTGCTTTTGCGTTAAACCAGCCGTCAGGAAATAAGAACAGGATGTATGGTATCGGAGGTCTACGGTATTTATCATGGTCAGGAGATGTTGTGCCGGTTAATTACCATTACCATTTCCTTACTACTCTCTCTACTGGTTAGGGACTGGTTGTCCGATGCAGCAGCAGTTCCTAAACATACCTTTTTATAGTTCCTGGCTCTAACAGCTTTTATGATAATCAAATCTGTTTGGCATTTCTCACTTCTATGGACAGCATAGCCTTTTTTCGACACGAGATTCAAACTCCTGAGCGATACGGATACTTGCGGAAAGCTAGAATTGGAATCCAGTACCACGGTGACCCCGAAAGAACACCGCAGTTTGCTTAGCTTTGGGTCACAGCTGCAGTTCCCATTGGAAATATGACTATATATGAAAGTACTTTTAATATCAAATTTCAAATTTATACTTTAGTAATTAAGGCAATGCATAGTATATCTGGATTGTGATCTATCAAGGATTTAGCTGTACATAATAAAGAAAAGCTGCATATATATATATATATATATATATATATATATATATATAATATACTGATACTAGATATGTGCCTTTTTTTCCTTGGGCAACCTTTCAAAGGGTAAGAGTATATTTGCTTTCACCGTAACACATAATACATTCATTTCAAACAAATGATTAAAATTAGTTGCCATAGCATCTGCACATTTTAGTGTTTGTACTGCACAGATTTTTATTTTTCATCAGGGCATGCCAAGGAAAAAAAAATAAAACTTTGAAATTACTATTGGAAAATATTTAATACCTAAATGCTATATTTTCTCATGTCTGGTGTTGTAAAAATAAAACCTTTTAAATACATGTTTTGCAATTAATTGAATATATATGAAACTTTATTCTTGCTTAAGTGTGTTCTTGCTGTTGTATTTGTGTCAAATAAAGCTATCCTTGTTAATGTGCTAATTTGAGAAGTTTTACTACCTGTAGCTTCATCTCTGTAATTACAGACATGGCTACAATGTTTTTTATTTCCAAGCCATGACGCTGCCACCAGTATGCATGACTGATTATATGAGGTTCTTAATATGAAAGGTACTCTATGCTTTTCACCAAAGATAAATAGACACATCATATACAAACTTCCACTTTTGACTCATCTGACCACAAAAATGTTCTGTCAATATTGTGGAAGAGCATCCAAGTACTACTTGGCAATCTCTACAGAAGCATGCATGTTTTCTAGAAGGCAGAAGTTTCATACTTGCTACTCTACCATGAATTACGTGTTTATAATGACTGATGTACATCAGTTTAACACCTTGTTGAGTCAGGGGAACCACTTGCCATCCGGTAAATACATTTTGCATGCTACCCACAGCACATGTAAAGTGCTGCACATCTACATGGGTCTCCTGAAGTTAATGCCACTCCACCTTCACTAACTTATTTATAACTGCTATGGAGGCACAGGCACCTAGCAGGAGACAGTGGGGTCTATTCACTAAAGGGAAAGTTTGACAAGCCAACCCCTCTTAGCTTCTGCTGCAAACAGCTTGGCTGACCCTGTATGATGTATAGTTAAATCAGTAAGATTTTGTCAGTCTCATCCATTGAATAATGCAATACACAGGGCCAGCTGAGGTCTTCAATGTCTGTTCTGGCCCTTAATAATGAATAGTGAAGCAGGGGCTTCTGGAAAACTCTTGAAATAACGCTCTGTTAGCGAATAAACACAATTGATAGCTCTACCTTTGTGTCTGCAGTGCAAACTGCATCGTAAATGGTGGTTCTGCAGTTATCTATGCCAATTCTAACTCCATATATATAATTTTTTTAACTTTAATAGTGCAAAAAGGGCCTCTGTTGTAAAAGGCCAAAAGTGGTCACGAGCAGGTATGCACCTTCTGTACTTCAGCTGCTGCAAATTGGTGTACTGAGCTCCTATGGCCTTGTCATCTTGCCCTATGGTACAGTTACGCAAAGTTCCTGTCAAGCATGGTGGTCTCACGAAATTATATGTGTAATTGAAACAAGGAAGAATTAAAAGGGGGAGTAGCAGCTCTCTTGTAATCAGAGATAAGTGGTTTCATGATGCAAAAGATAATGTAAAAATAAAATGAACGGGTGGGCAGTGTTTGTCTCAAGATGCTGGCTAGCAGAGAGCTTTTGGTGTTTCAGGAAAGCTACAGGAGGGGAAATCGAAAAATCGCGTTATCGCTGTGAGCGGTAAAATAAGATCAGGAGGGAAACATCATACACCAATCAGCCATAGCATCATGACCACCAGCTTAATATCGTGTAGGTCCCCCCTTTGCCGCCAAAACATCAATGACCCGTCGACGCATGGATTCCACTAGATTGCTGAAGGTGCAGACGTTAGCAGCAAATCCTGTAGGGTTCAAGGTGGGGCCTCCATTAATGCATCCTGGTGCCATGTGTTCTCCAGGTAGGGGATGCAGACGCACCCGGCCATCTACATGATGTAAAGGAAAACGTGATTCATCCGACCAGGCCACCTTCCGTTGCTCCGTGGTCTAGTTCTTGTGCTCATGTGCCCATTGTAGGCACTAGGGTAGTCACATCGGCCATGTTTTCCAGGACACGTATAGGTTTTTCATGTTGATGACCAGCAGGTGCTGCCCTGTAGTATATAGGATGTATAGATTCATGGAAGGGAACCAATCAGTCATATATACATCCTCCATACTGCAGGTCAGCAATATGTAAAAATTTGATGTGTCCTGGAAAACATGGCTGCCCTGCTAGTAGCTGGCTTAGGAATTAATGTCTAATTCAACATCATTGTCCTAATATTCACTGATAATGATTTATAAAAGCTTTCCAGCAGGGATGGACTGGCCTGACGGGGCACCAGGAGATTTCCTGGTAGGTTGCCTCCTTTTGGGGCCTGCCTTCTAATTATATGTGTGGCAGTGTAGATGGTTGGTCTTGATATATTTTGCCCCTGCAGCTGCACTGGCTGCCACACGTATATGTACTCCCACTGCACGTATGCCAGTCATATCCTGCTCAACACTGACTAGCAGATGTGTAAAGAAAGAACAGACTGGGAGATACAGACTAGAGGCCGAGGATGGGGAGAAACATGTTAAATTGTATTAATTAATAAATATTACACATGTTCCCCTCAGACTATACCGGTGCTCTCTGTTTGTCCCAGACAGTGATATTAGGAACTATATTTTCATATGTATCTTATTTATGACCAATGTGTTTTTCAAAGATACTTTAAAATGCAGGGTTTGTCCCTGTTCCCGCAACTGATCATCCTCTGGACCGCTATTTTAGGCTGTAATGCCCTCTGGTCAGCAGGTGGCGCTGTGAGTTTAGACCACAGTATCGGCACTCTCTTACTCTCTGACCAAGGCGGAAGTCTCTGTGATATCGTAGATGTCACTTCCTTTTGGCCTGCGTGCTTTTCCATCAACGACGGGCTCCGGTGTGAGCCGTCGCCATGCGTGTCGAAAAATGTTACTTCTGCTCCGCTCCCATTTACCCGGGGCACGGGATGATGTTTGTAAGGAACGACTGCAAGGTATGCGGCCACCGGAAACCGCGTTACCTGCTTGTGTGAATATTTGTAGCTTGTTGTGTATGTTTCCCGTGTGCTTACGTGCGTCATGTTTAGCTCTCTGCGTACGTTAGTGTATGGATATTCGTTCCAAACGTCCCAATACCTAATGACTGACTGTATTCGTAAACTTGTCTCTCATAAATGTGCATTGATGTGGGTCTGGCAAGTCGTTGGTTTGTCTCATTTAACTACTGACGATCTGGTATTAAGTTTTTAATTATTCAAAGTATACGTTTTAGGGTGTTTTAATAATTACCGAAATACCTGTGTTAATGCTTGTCAGTATCGCTTGGGCTCAATAAGATGTTAAACTTTTTTTTGTTACTTGTATTCTTGTTATAGGCGTTTAGGTTTTGTCGATCAAAATGCCACAAAAACTTCAAGAAGAAGCGTACTCCCAGGAAGGTCAGGTGGACCAAAGCTTTCAGGAAATCGGCTGGTAAAGAGTTGACTGTGGTGAGTTGTGAGCTCTATAATAATTAGTAAGATTTATCTTAATCATAGATGGATATATGATTTGGAGGTACTAGATGAAATGTGATTTTGTTTTATATATAGCTCAGTCTTGGGTACTTTTTTCAGGGTATAGGTGGCTGACTTGATGAATAAATAGATGGTTTACTGTCCAATGCAGACTTGCTAACATCATGTATATTAAAGTACTTTTCATTTGTGTTACTTGACAAAGAGCCCAACCCCCTTGCAGTCTTTTGGGAAGGTCTTAGTGTCTACAATTGCCCTTAATGAGAATACTGATGGATTTGTGTCTGCAGTAATAGTGGTTTGTGTGAAACTGAGGGCATTACATTTGTAAGTATTAATACTCAGCCAGGTTTTATATTGTAAAATTACAAGGCCAGTCTATAAAGGATAATTAGAACTAAGAGGTAGTGTCAGTTATAGCAGTTTCCAGTCTAAGTTATTCTTCCTTTTAAAATAGTATCTTGCTGTTAAAGGTGCTATTCCATCTGTTCTATAACAAAATGAAACATTCAAAATGTAATTCTTTCTTTCTACTGTTAACTGCGCAGACACGCAACACAAACATCTCTTTTAAAAAAGATCTATGAATTTTTTTTAAAATGTTTAACAAAAAAGGCACAAGTTGCTGTCGGATTTGCCAAGGTTTGCTTACTAAAAGGTGCTCTACAGCTGTCGTTTGTACGTTAATGCATATGATTGCTGCATGGTCCCTTTAAATTTTCATGTGTGTTCTTCAAACGCAGTGGGGATACTACAGAATCCCCAGACAAATGCCCTGCAGGTGATGTATTAAGACAAATACATCTCCCTGCGCCTTATGTACTCGGATCCGGCACTTGGTGTGAGGAACACTGCATTCCGGTGGCTGTTTTGACTCCAGTGTGCATGTGTAAGGTCTCCCCATTGATCAGTGGCAAGTAACGAGGGGAAAACATTTATCTGACACAGAAGTTTTAACAATTTTGCTAAATATTCCTTGTTTCTATGTGCCAGGTAAGTGTTTTTTCTGTTTTACAGAACTTGCTATAGAGATCAGTGTTTTTGCTTATGTAGAACAGCACCTTTAAATAGTAGCCCTAGGGATTGTATGTTGGCACTTTATGCCAACTTTATGTAGCTTGTCAAGTTGGTTTGATACTATCTTTTTTTTTTTTTTTTTTTTTTGTTCCCTCTTCACTGAACACAGGACAATGCATTTGAATTTGAAAAGAGAAGAAACGAACCTTTTAAATACAAGAGGGAGTTGTGGAGCAAGACAGGTATGCGTTATGGTTATTGCAGAGTGATATCATGTAATCATTCTTAAGTGAAGAATAGTTAAATGCATTCACCATCGATCTGGGGCCTAATCTGTGTGCTAGCATACTAAATCTCTCGCAGAAAAAAGTGGAATTGTTGTCAATGGAATGTACCCAAACTGTTTATTTTGGGGGGATATATTTAGTCACATATTGTTTAATAACAGTATGTTGGTTCACAATCTTTTTTTTTTTTTATTTTTTCTTAACTATCGAAATTGGTAATTAAGCTCTGTTAACATTTATATACAGATGTATAGAAATGTCTGCAACGCAACCAACAGATCTTAGAGCCCTTTACCTAATCAGTATTCAAAAAAGAAAATTATTTAGTAGATTCTGCATATTTCTCTCTCTCCTATTTCCAGATCAATTTTACTCCATCTGTAGTTTTGTTTGCTTTTGTCTTTGTCTTTACCTATATCCCTTTTCCTTCAGTTAATCTGTTTGCTTTGCCCATTGAAGGACATTGCCTAAATCTTTAATTACAACTGATGTGCGCCAGCAGCAGAATGCATTGTCCGTAAATTTCTTAGACATTTCTATTGTTAGAGGCCAAACCAGACATATTGAGTTTCATATTAGTCTATGCAGTGCGGCATATATTATGTGGTGTGAGGTATACTAATGCATGTGGTAATAAAGGGCCTAATAAAGTGCCTGCTTACAATCTGGAGCCTTTGATACAGTATTTACTGACAAATTTGCATTAATTGCTTGCAGTTGAAGCAATGAAGCGGGTGGAGGAGATCAAGCAGAAGCGGCAGGCACGGTTTATCATGAACAGGTGAGTGCAGTAGCTTACTTTCATATACTGCAGATTAAAATGGTGCTGTGCTGCAGTATACCAATCGAATAATCTTTAAACGTTTTCCTTTGTAGACTTAAAAAAGGCAAAGAGTTGCAGAAGGCACAGGATATCAAAGAAGTCAAACAAAATATCCATCTTATTCGTGCTCCTCATGCTGGTAAGTGCTGTAAACATTTTAAACATGTATAGGCCACAATAGGTCCTGCACATTGCCCGTTAATGTTAGAATAATGCCACTAAGTGGGCTTAGTTGCTGGGTGTAAACCTTTTATTATTTTCATTGTTTTATGTAATATCATGAGTGGATATAAATGCGAATTACTGTTGCATTGATTAGACTCTTACAACAGCTTGTACTGTAACATATTGTAAATTTATCGGAAAAGGCCCAGGTGTTGTGTGGCACTGGTATAAATAAATGTACATTTGTTTGAGATTCTTGCCAATACTAAATAACCATGTTTTTTTTGTTTTTTTTTAGGGAAGGCAAAAAAGCTGGAAGACAAAATGGTTCAGAGATTGCAGAAGGATGTGGAAATGGAGGACTCATCTTAATGTACATCACGTGCAAGATTTTCTTGTAATTCACCATTATTCACGCACTTTGAACAATAACCTTATGGTCTTGTGTTTGCTCAGAGATTTTGGTAGAAGCCAAAACATATGTCGCCAGACTATTAGTTTCTCTGCCCAGTTCTTGCGAAATAAACATTTTTTTTTATTTTACTTCCTTACGCTTGACAGCGTGTTTTTTTTCTGATTCTTATTGAGTGTTTTATCTGTTCCCCCTACTCTACATGCTTTTAAAAAGAATGCGAATAGTTTACCATTTAGTAGTATTACAATTGCTCTGTTACAGCCTTTGAATATGGTGCAGTATGTTTTAGCAAAGGAGGCTTCATAAAGTTTAGTAAAGTTCATTTTTATATGAGCAGAATACACAAGATAGTAAGGACATGTATCAAAATTATTCTTCTCTCTAAATTCGCAACAGTGCAAAGGCGCTGGCTTTTAGGTGGAGATAAGGGCACAAAGTATGCTACTTTGATTCCTTACTGTCACATGTGTGTGTTTATATATGCACTATATAGCACTGGGTGCAAATGCATGAGCCAAAGTTGTCCATATACATGCAGCTATTCAAATCACTTGTGATCTACAACAAAGATGAACTAGTTTGCCTAGTGTCAACCAATGGTTTTGAATATAATTCTGTAGTATTTCCTCACCCCTCCGTGTATGAGTGCATGATCTGTTAACAGAGCACAGATGATCCTTGGCTTATGTAAATACCAAACACAAGCATGGTTCCCCCCAAGTTGCTTTAAGACAGTCTGCAACCTAAAAAAGGGTATGCCTTTTAGATAATTGAAAACTCAAAAGTAACCCACTTAATTCCATTCGCATAATTTTTATTCCTTTTGAATTCTCTGTAGATTTTTTTGTGCTGTTCGGTTAGTCAGATGTTAAGCTTCCATAATGTTTATTCATGTGCTGATAACTCTATGTTCTTTCTGTGATAAATCCTAAAATCAAATTCCAATAGCTGATATAAAACTGTTTGCTATGTGCAAAGCTTATATATTTTTATAGAATATTTGAAATCCTTCACTGTTTTAAGTAACACCAATCATCTTTACATTTTCGAAGCAGCTTTACGTTCTAGCTTTCTAAAGAGCATCATGTGCTTCATATGAGCTGCAGTGGTTTGCTAGTTCAATTAACGGAGGGCTTAAAAGGCAAATCAATATCCTTACAATTAGCATATTCTTGTGTTCGCTGTACTCTGCTATATGGCCTTCAAGTTCATTTGACTTCCATTTGATTTAACTTGCCTATTTTTAGCTGTTTTGCTTCAGTTAAATAAATTGATTGGCAAGGTAGGTTATAAATGTATATTTTGTGATACAGAAGCTAACTTGATTGTAATTATTGTAAAGGCAAGAAGCTGTTCTGTATGGTTTGCTGAAATGTATGACTTGAGTAATTCTCCCTACTCAGATCCCATCTTTGACTTGTTTTATTTTGAGGAGCTTATGGTTTTATTAACCCCATGCTCTGTGGTAGGTTAAAAAAAAAAAAAAAAAAAATGTTGAGGGGAGGACACCCCCTTACGGTGTACTGAGCTTATTTTTCAGTTTTATGTAAAGAGCCCAAGTTAGTAATTTTAACACTCCTGCAAGGTTTCAGCAAACTAAGGTTGAGTTTGGAAAACTTACTTTTTAACTTACAAAATGCTTTTCTGGCCAATCATTTGTTTTCCTGTTATTACCCCTGCATGGCAGGGGTATTGTCGCCAAGGCAAAAAATTATAAAGTAGAGGGAGATCCATGTCATGCCTTTGTATAGCCATGGGGGTCATCAGTTCTTTATCTCAATGTTTTACTAGTACAGCCTATATAGAATTTAGAACAAGGAAAGAAGTACGGTATATGCACAACAAATTCCGAAGAGCAATTGAATTATATATACTCTCTCCCCCCTAGAATAAGAGTGATTTGTCCATTTAGCTGGGTGAGCAATACTACATTGGGTGCTATGCCTACGTTTATAATTCCCTCTGGGTGAGGCTGTTAAAGCATGATTTATGGCAGGGGTGTCCAAGTTTTTTCTGCAGTGGGCCACTTCATCAGAATTGTATACGTGCGAGGGCCGCACTCATTTTTCACTGTGAGAAAATATGGCCTTTAATAATTTATGCAGATTAAAATAGTTAATGACACAAAACCTTTACTTTTCCTCTCACTGATTTCTGGGCCTAGAAAGTTTTGTGACTACAAATTCAGGATTCTGGATAAGTAAAAATGAAATAGTTCTATTTATTCTAGGGATGCACTAAAATGAAAATTCTGGACCAAAACCGAAAATTCTGGGTTCACTTAGCCGAAAACAACCCCCCACCTTTAAAAATAATAAAAAAGCCCACACTTTTAATAAAAGTAAATTACACACCAAAATTGTACAAAAAAAAATGTAATGTATTTTTTGTCCAATTTTTCCACACTTTTATTAAAAGTAACACCACAATTGGACAAAAAAAATCAACAATATGACTAGGCATGATAGGAGTGCGATTGCTAACAGCAATCACACTGCTTTAATACCCAGGCAACCCGTAAGTGCTGGAACCTAGGCATGATGGGACTTTGATTGCTGTTAGCAATCACACTCCTATCATCCAAAGCCAGCCAGTACATGCTGGTACAGGGTGCAGACCCCATACTGCTGGCAGAATCAATATACAAGGGGGCAGCTAGCCAGGTTTCAGCATGTACTGGCTGACTTGGCATGATAGGAGTGTGATTGCTAACAGCAATCACAGTCCAATCATGCCTAGGTTCCAGCACTTACAAATCCATGCTATCACACACACAAATTCATTCATTTACAGATTCATTCCCTCAATCACGCATACTCATTCAAACACCCTCCGCACCCCCTTACCTGCACTGCATCCCTCGATGCCGCTCACAGACTTCAGCAGGGGGCGTGGCCTCCCTCTGCCTTCTCTTGTACTGCACAGAGGAGCCAGGACTGGAGCAGAGTCATGTGATTGGTTCCGCTTCCTCTGTGCAGTACAACAGACCCTCCCACAGGGCTCTTGTGATCCTGGCTGACGATCTCACGCGGGCCGCACCTGGAGGTCCCGCGGGCCGCATGTTGGACGTCCCTGATTCATGGGGTCTAAAATCAATTTGTCATTCTATGTTATATAAATTGTGATACCGAAGCAAACTTGGTCAATTTAGATTGCTGCAATAAAATATGCCAATTGCTTATGTACAATATTTATTTTGCTTGGTAGTGGTGAAAACAGACATAATTCTAATATGATTGGCTGGTATCCTTAATGACCCTGCCAAAAGAGTATAATATCAAGGAGTCGGTACCACCCTAATGTGTTGAAGATTTGTAGATACAAAATCCAACATATAGGTTTGCCAGGCTCGGGTCCATCACTGCGAATGTGGCACTTCTGCCCACTGCATGAAAAAACTTGTTTCGAAATGTAAGAGTTTATTGTTCAATACTAAGGAAAGTAATTCTTATTAAAAACCGCATTTAGGCATATCATCGGTCAATGGTGGTTGAGACAAAATGCCAGAAATAACAGAGCTTTGTTGTATGGTGTATTTGTATATAAGGGTTCTATATCTTTTGCTATTTCAATGTATGCGCTACTGGCTTTCACGCTGTACCACCTGAAGAAATAAGTTTCATCCTATGCTCTACTACATGAAGCAGCTTTGGTGCCACTTTGATGTGGGCAGTTTCTATTGCTATTTTGAAACCATGTTACTGTTGGAAGCAGCTGTTGTGTGGCAAGTCACCCCCAAAATGATGTTGACCAAAGATTTCTATTGCAACTTAATAAACAAAGAGGCTGCAGTTACAAATAGTCCACGGCTTGACAAATTTGTTGTGAATCTAGGCACCAGCTAAAAAAGTTAGGAGCCAGGATTTTTTTTTAAACTAACAGTTGGTCAGGAGTAATCTGATCATTATCAGCCCACTTACTAAAATCACAGCATTTGAACTGGAAGCACCCTGGACTTTCAGGTCAGTGCTGGTTTTTTGGTTTTTTTTGTAACGCTTTCAATGCTGATGTTCCATTGGAGCACAGCATTGACTGATATTAAGTCCCCACAAGCTTGTGGGGACAAATGTTAACCCCTGAAATGCCACGAATGTGTCATACACAATTGTGGCATTGAAGGGGTTAATGCTGCACATGGAGCGATCAGGCAGCAGGGGGGTGTTGGGGCAGCAGAGCCCCTTACAAAACGTGAATTAACCCCTAAATGCCACGATTGAAGGGATTAACGCTGCACTGTCGCTCTCATGGAGCGATCAGGCAGCAGGGGCTGAGTGTGGAGACCGAAGAACCCTCTCCACCTGTCCCTGAAGCTGCCTCTGGCAGCTGGGACGCAATTGCTGGTCTATAGACCAGCCATTGCAGGGGGAGTCTCTTTGATGACTGCTGTAGGCTTCCATGCCTACAGGAGTCATCACAGGGCTTGTTGGGGCTCGTTTTTGCTGTTGCTGGTCTGCCTGGACCACCAACAGCAGAGCCCCGTACAAAACGGGAATTAACCCCTAAAATGCCGAGATCGCGGCATTGAAGGGGTTAACGATGCACTTTCGCTCTCCTGGAGCGATCAGGCAGCAGGGGGGTGTTGTGTCAGGTCTCCACACTTGTGTGGGGAGCCAATCAACACTCAACCCCCTTTCCTGAAGCTGCCTGTGGCAGCTGAAAATGCGATTGCTGGTTTTCCAGCAACCGCGTTTTCAGCCTACAGAATCACTCCGTGGGAGTGATCTCAGGCTCGGGGGCGGGCTCTGAGTGGCTGTGCTGTCTGCCCAGACTCCTGGGCAGACAGCAGCAGCAGCAGCAGCGCCTCCCGCGATCACAGGCTGACAAACACCTAGGCGCCAGGACAAAATTCTGAGTCGCCATGGCGTCCTGGTGCCTGGGATTTGTCGAGCCCTGAAATAGTCCAAATAAAGATTTGTTGATTTCCTTTTTGAATGACATGGAAAGGGTATATCGTCATTAGATAAATATGTTCCAGTTTTTAGTGTTTTTTGGTGTTGAAGTTTATGAAGCAAATATATTGTCCCAATAACACAATGCATTATTTTAGCAAATGTAGCCTTAGTATGGGTGAAATCTCTAAAATAACCTGGTAATTTGACGTGTTACCTGTCCACCGGAGAAGGAGGCTTCCTGGTGGAGTTATAAAGGTCTGTCCTTCCAGCACGCTTTGAGTTTCATCCTTCTGATCCGCCACGTACTGCTACCAAAACCTTATTAATGTGTTGGGGGAGGTGCAACCCCTGGACAGCAAGCTGCAACCAAACATAAGGTTTTGGTAGCAGTATAAACTGCTTTGTGTGCCCACTATGTAGGAGGTGAGAGTAGGTTCTCACCCTATTGAGAGTGTGCCTTGACGTGGCGGGTGAGCTTAATTATGCTTTGGCCAATTCATATAACCAAAACCTCTCATTTATATTATGTTTATATATTTGTTGCCAACTTTATTAGGGTAAGAAGCGCAGACAGTTTTTGTTTTTTGAAGTGGGATTATGTTACAGCTATTCAAGTTTGTTTTTGGTACCCTATTTCATTCCTAACCCTATATAAACCCCAGTGATACACTATATCTGTATGATTGTCATACCCGAGTTGTCATAGTGTATCCTGTCCTAGTGCATTCTTCAGATATCAATCCATTTAGTTGACCTGTTTTGACCCAGCTTGACCATGGCGTGTTTGTTTATCCTGCGTGTGCATTCCTGAGAGGTTTCTCTTGTGACTACAGATCCTCATATCCTGCATCAGGATATGACAGAAAGATACCAGAAAAATTATCCAAATATGAACATGAAGGTTCCAAAATTTACCCAATACTGGCCAGTATCAGCCTGCCATGAGGTGGAGATATCCCTGCATGTATTTTAACTGTAAAAAATAGGGGTGATTGGAATATCCAATTTTACATTTTGTACAGTTTTTATAATGTAACATTATATAATGTATATAGTGTAATGTATTGAATATAATTTGTAAAGATATATCCAATATAGCATCTAACTTAGTTTTCACGTGACTAGACATGCCAGTCTCTAAAGGATAATAAAAAGAGGCTATTTGAGTTTATTTAAACATTCCGATTATTGTCGGTCATATTGTCTTTCTAAAACCACTCTTGTCAGTTTTGTTTCAAAATAATGTGTGTATGTAGCAAATCTTTCAGCTCTATTTACATTATCTTGATATTTCACTGGTCTACTATAAAGTAGTTTCTCTAGGTCTTTTGATACAGCTTGTTCAAATACCTGTACAGGATAACTTACATTTGATCGAGGGCAAAATCTAGATGCCTTTGAAATAGGCATATGCATTTTAGTACTCTCCTTATCTGCACACAATACATATGTTATTCCCTTTAGCAAAATAGATTTTTCCCATTTGTCCAAAATTCTCAATAAGAGATTAACCAGATTGGAGTCTAATACTTGCAGTAACAAGGTCTACAACTTAATTATTGCTTGAAGACCACCCTCCTGTGTTGTGGACTCTCCGGATTGACTGCCATATGACTCAAAAACTCCTGCGTTTCTGCCTCCTCCTCCTATATCTGCCATCTTGTTGCCTTTAAACAAGACGACCCTGAGCCATGCTTGCTGTAATCTACATCCTTCAATGCTGATGAAAAAGAATGTTCTGAAGAATATCTACTCCATCCTCTATTACTTTAACCCCTTAATGACAAAGCCCGTACATGTACGGGCTCAAAATGCATTGTTTTCAATGGGTTTAGGGACCGCCCATTGTCCTTAAGGGGTTAAGAAACGTTTATCACTCATTTAAACACTAAGAATTTGCTTGTCAGGTGCATGTCTTTGTTTAGTTTTTATAAACTTAATCATAGGGCAAAATGACAGAGCTTCCAGTGACACCCTCTCCCTAGATCTTCCAATCGGGGGAGCACATCATCAGAAGCTCTGCCATTTTGGTAAAAGTCCAGACAAGATTATTTAAGAACAAAATGGCGGAGCTTCTGGGGACGTCACCAAATGTTTCGCCATTTGGTGGAAGTTCACACGACGTTGTCATATCACGAGGAGAACATGCCAGTGGAAGCTGCACCATTTTGGCCAAAATTCACACAGGGTTATATTAGGGCAAAATGGTAGAGCTTTCCAGTGACGTCCTTTAACCCGAACATCCGATTGGAGGAGAGGACATCACTGGAAGCACCGCCATTTAGGCAGAGGTTCAATGGGAGGTCATGTTGACAGAGAATACAGAAAATAAAACAACAAGATGCAAGACACGGAAGCAGAACTGTGAGACAAAGAAGTGGAAGCGGTCAGCAGAGAAGGTAGGGGGACATTCAGAGAGTGTGAGAGAAAGCCATTGGATTTCATGGGGGGGTTGGGACTCATTTTCTGTGATTTGTACAAATTTACAAAATCTATGCATTTCGTTAAATTTGCAATTCGAAAGCACAAGTCTAGTGCTTAGGTCATGGTCAAAGGTCTAATTAGAATTATAATGCATTTAAATCAAGCAGTTGATTTTCTATGTTTAGAATTTGAGGGGTAAATAATATGCACTTCAGTGGAAAGGACATCACTAAGCCAGCACGTGATGTGATTTCACCATCCGTTGTGCTTTCCCCATGCAGTTCCTTAGGAGGCAACCATTGAAAAGGTGATTGATGATGTGTAACCATCAACACCTCGTGCAAATTTCAGTGGGTCTCGTTAAATCTCTGCCTGCCTTTTGGAAAGTGCCCATACCATTTTTTATAATGCAAGAATAAATAAGAATGACACTTCATATGGCACTGCTGGGAGCTGTAGTAAATGGCTGTCTTTCTCCCGGAGATATCCAAGGCAGCCATTCGCAGAGCACTGTATTTAAGTGGCTGTGCTCAAAGGTATCTCTGCATTAATAAACTACATTGAAGTGGACCTGTCAACTAAAATAATGTTTTAGTAATCAACAGAGCCACGTAAAGGCCTCGGGAGGCAGCTGCAAGGGAAGATATTTTTCTTGAAAGCATGTCTACAACAAATAATGACCTAACACCACCAAAAGAACAAGGTCATATAAGACCACAGAGGAATCACCCCCTGGTTTGTTCCTAGTGGAAGGTGTAATTAGTATGTACTTACTGCTATTGTGAGTTAACTAATTTGTATAAATGCAGGAATTTCACATGTTCCATCACGGTACAAAAATACTCTAATACCATCAAGTAAAGTAATGTTAAATGAGGGGTCATCTTCAGACTATATGCCCCCAGAATCTGAATGAGACAGTCCTTATCCATTCCCTGGAAATGTCTCTGGACACACGCTTAAACCAAAAAATGTTTGAGGTTTTTTTGTTAATATGCTACTATACGCTTTCACACATAGCTTTTTTTCTATACCATATAATTCAAGAACTGCCTCAGTCCAAATAAGGAAAAATCTTAAAAGCAATCAATTCTGCTTTGAATTTTACAATACCAGTAGGTCAAATATAAAAACAAGAAAGTTATGAAAAGCTAAAGGTCTGTGTTTTCATACCAACTTCTTAATTTATTCCTTTTCTCCACTTTTAACCGTAGTTTTACTTTAGTCAGAATAATGTTTTAGTGACTCAGTGTTGATTACTGGTATAACAAAAAAAAAGAAACACAAGAGGTACCAGAGGGCAAGAGATCTCCAAGCAAATAAATCATGTTTGGAAAAAGAAACACAAAACACCATTATGTTACTGTTTATTGCTCCCCTAGAGTAGTTTGTAGATGTGTACATGTCTCTGTTACTTCAATTTCTTTACCAGCTTTATTCTTTTTCATTCCCATTGGAATGTCACTTGTCAAAAGGTGTTGTCCTTTTTTGTTTTAGAGTGATTCTTGGCCCTACTTTCACAATCCTGTAAGAAAAGAAAAATTGAAATGAGGAAATATGTTATCTTGAGAAAATTAGGCTGCCGATACAATTCATATTTCGATACAGATATCTACTTTAGTTTCTATAAAACTAGTTTTATTATATAAAATATGATTTTTGAAATGGGAACCTAACAGTTTTTATTATAAATAAATTAATTTATTACAACTATCTATAGTTTGTGATGTCTTTGATCAAACTGTTTAATTGTTTTGGCGGTATTTTGTATTTTACCCTATGGATGCTCAGGTCTTTGTTAAAAGTGGTGGCACTATGCTGTCAATTAATTTAATATCGTGATACTAGTGTGCCGTGGATCCATTGACTGGTTATAGGGTTACAATCCTACCTGGGAACTTCTCGGCTCCAGCTACCTGGAGCCTTCCCTTGTGGGACACGGCCAGGACTGCACACTGACGTCAGCGGGCGGTCCCGCTGGCGTCGGGGGTGTTCCCGCTGACCCCCATGTAAAGGAAGAAATGGGCGGGGAGCGGGGCATGTCAAGACCCCGCTCCCGCGACCCAGGGGATTCGGGTCTTGACC
The DNA here is from genome assembly GCA_029215755.1 of Spea hammondii. Taxonomy (NCBI): domain Eukaryota; kingdom Metazoa; phylum Chordata; class Amphibia; order Anura; family Pelobatidae; genus Spea; species Spea hammondii. The sequence continues at coordinate 85,989,688 of JARDYJ010000004.1, forward strand.
CGGAGAACCAGAGGAGCAGCGTTCACCCGGCAATCTCCGGGCCAACCCCAAGGAGTTCCCAGGTATGGTTACAACGAGCCCATTTACTCTATTCAATGGCGCTGCTTGCCTTTAACAAACAGAGAGCTGGGATATGACTTCATATCCCGGCTCTCCATTATAGGATGGAGAACGCTGAATGGGTGGCTGAGGGCACTACCTTGGGTTAGGCCTAGGGCAGCACCAGAGGTAGATACATCTCTGATAAAAGGTGCTACTGTTTTAAAACACAATTACCTATATAAACACCATTGATATGCTGTCTTGTATTTAAATGATGGAACACATATCCATAGAATTATGATTATGAACGAAGAGCAATACTAACGCAAAGGAATCAGCAATATATAATTGGTTGTAATGTATATTTGTATTTAAAAAGTAAGAGGAGCACTCCTGATTTTGCCATGTACTCCCAGACAGGTACAGCGGGTACAGAAAAGATCATGAAAATATTTACACAAGATAAATGACCATCTCCAGTCATTTTTAAAGATAGACTATTACATTTAGTACTAGAAAATGCTCAGCCATTTCAGCTGAAACAGCTGAGGAATATAACCTCTCATCATAGCTAATTAACCTGTTCTTATGGACCCTAGACTCTAGCCTTTCTTACTTGTAAAAGGTAAGTTGCTTTGAGCTTTAACATTGTTTTAAAACAGGACTGAAAAGATTGAGGGATAAGATGAGCACAACATCACAAAAATATTGACCATGTCTCCTAGAACATAGACATATGGCTGATTTTATGAACCTTTCCCAGATAAATGAAAGGATGGACTTCCGTACAATTTGTAGGACACATAATATAATAATATTTATTTTTTAAAACAGCTGAATAAACATATTACCATGCTTTAATAGTAACATATTACCATGCTTCAATCTTGTAAGTCTCACAAGAGCTGATTTTTCAAAGTGTAAACACAAAGTTATACAATATATATATGCAATGTTAATAGTTCAATTAAATCTTCCCCTGCGATATTTACTTTGACAAAGTTACACAAAATATTTACCATCTCTTAAATTTTGCGCAGTAAGCTGGCAAATACATACATATATATCCTCGATAAATGTCTCCGTGGAGGGACCACATTTTTTTTCGATGTGAATAAAATATATTTTATTGTTGATACAAGAAATGTGAGTGCTTTGAATTATCGGTGGATGTTTTGATGCTGTTTGAATACAGCAGGGCATTGAACATTTCTGTATTTATTACATAGAATCTATTGCATCATTCCTGACATCAGCACAAGCACTTTGAGCTAGGAACTTCATGAAATAGGTTTCCATGGCTGAACAACTTCACACAAAACACATCTGTGAGTACCTACACTGAGTATTTAAGTTCAGCATCAACTTTCTGATTTAAAGGGGAGATTTTACAGGGTAAGCAACCAAGCATGAAAAAAGCTTTTCAATTAAGATCAAGGTTTCGTAATCTGGTATATTGGAGAAATCAATGATAATAACATGGGTTGCTAGCAAAATCAATACTGCTCATCAGTTCTGTGCTAATATCTGGCAAGACACAAAGTAGCACTTGAAATCATATAAACTAACAACTTTTATGGGTTCATGGTCAGACTAGCCGAAATGAACATCGACAACCAGTGAACGGGATTCATTTACTTGCACATCCTATTACAATTCCTTATGGGGTCCAGCAATAGAAAACATTCAGAAACATCTGTTAATGATATATTTTCTACCATCTGGCTAGTACTGGATACTGATCATACTTACTGTGCAAATCAGGCTGTATATGTTAACTATCACAAACTAGAGACTCAAAATGTTGCATAGCAAAAAAGCACCAATGTCCCCGATAACGTGCGATGAAGTCAAAGCTGCGTTGAAACTCACCCCTAAGGGCAAAAGCCCGGGCCCAGACGGTTTGCCAAGTAGTTATTACAATTGTTTCTTCCCGATTCTGGGTACCCACTTAATGAAGTTTTTTAATCAGCTTGCCGCCGGTCACATCCCTGATCCACATACTAATTTAGCAGACATTGTAGTTATTCCCAAGCCGGTAGGGATGCGGACTGCTGTTCCAACTATCGCCCCATCTCCCTGATTAATACAGACCTTAAATTGCTGGCCAAGGTGATGGCCCTTCACTTCCAACAGTATATATTATGAATTCCCTGATTCATAGAGACCAGGTCGGCTTTGTCTCTGGGAGGGAGGCCAGGGACAACACCATTAGGGTGTTGAATTTGATGACTTACGCCCATGCTCATGAGCTCCCCTATGCGCTGGTATCTATGGACGCCGAAAAGGCGTTTGATAGAGTTGCCTGGCCATTCCTCTTCCAAACGCTGGATGCTATTGGCCTGTGAGGGAATTTTCTTAATCTCATTAAAGCTTTATATTCCAACCCCACAGCCCAAATTAAGGTCAACGGTATCTTGTCCGACACCCTACATATCCGCAACGGTACGAGGCAGGGTTGCCCCCTGTCCCCGTTGCTGTTTATCCTGACTATGGAACCCCTTGCCTGTGCCCTACGGGAGAATGCCAATATCACTGGCATAACCATCGCCAATCATACCCACAAACTTGCAATCTACGCTGATGACATGCTCTGCATGATCACACAACCACATTCCTCTCTCACACATATTGTAGCGGAGCTTGATTCCTTCCAGGTTCTCTTGAATTATAAAATCAACTTGCAGAAATCCGAAATTCTAGGCATCAACGTGCCTGGTCCGCTTAGGGAGAGCCTCACGCGTTCCTTCCCCTTTAAGTGGAAGCCCTTGGCGATTAAGTATCTAGGTTTGATGCTACCCTCTGATTTATCCCAACTCCGCCAGCTGAACTTTGATTCCTTGCTTGCCTCGGTTATTGCGGACCTCCGTAAATGGACGGTTCCGCACATATCTTGGTTTGGCCGGATAGGAGTTCTGAAAATGAATATACTGCCCAGATTCCTATATTTGCTGCAATGCCTGCCGATATCTCTTCCCAGGGCGTATCTTAAGACTTGCCAGGGGATATTTCGTAGATACATATGGGGGAACTCGAACCCCGGGCTGTCTTTTACCCACTTGATTAGGCCCAAAAATAGGGGGGGCTTGGGGGTCCCCTGTGTGGAGTGGTACTGGATGGCGGCCCATCTCTGCCGCATAGTGGAGTGGTCGTTGGAGGTCCCGAAGCTCTGGGTACCCCTGGAAAACTCTTTCCTGGCGCACCACATCGCGGCGGTGCCATGGCTTCCAGACCGTTTTCAGCGCCTGACAATATCCACTCACCCAACTATTTCGGCCACCTTACGTGTCTTTAAACGGCTGGCCTCCCGTTGCCTCTTATCGACGTCCCCTAGTCCCCTTTTTCACACAACCCCGCTATTGATCGCACTATTCAGGCTGGCCTCAGGAGTTTCTGCATACAGCTTCGTACTAAGCACCTCCGCCTATATCAATTTCTCCAGGGTACTGCATTCCGGCCCCTTGGAGATCTCCTGAGACAGGCCCCCTCTTCCTTTCAATGCGTTTTCTTGCATCACCAACTGAAACACTACATATCCACTCTGTTGCCGAATGCTCAACTCACCAGACCTCTCTCCAATTTTGAAAACCTCTGCGTCTCACCTCGCGAACCTTCCCACCTCCTTTCACAAATCTACGCCCTCTTGTTTGATGAGCATTGCAAGACTAAGCCGTTCTTCTTGAGCCTGTGGGAGAGGGATCTTTCCCTGCCCGCCCCGTTTTATGATCCTGAATGGGATAAAATTTTGTTGCTGACACATAAAGGCTCCATTTCTAGCAAGATACAAGAATGCTCTTTTAAATTGCTTTCCCGCTGGTATAAGGTCCCACAGGACCTACACCATTACATACCACTTGTCTCCCCTGTATGTTGGAGATGTGGCGTAGATATTGGCTCCTACATACATCTTTGGTGGGAATGTAAAGACATCAGGCCATTCTGGGACACGGTGGGCGCGGTGGTCAGGGAAATTGCCGATCCCGACTTTGTGCCCTCTCCTGCGGCTTTCCTCTTCCACCACACCTGTTCCTCCTATGGCTCTTATAAACGGTCTTTAGCCTTCCACCTTATTCAGGCTGCTAAATCGATTATTCCTCGATTCTGGAAAACCCCGGGCCCACCTCCCATTGATGCCTGGGTATCTAGGGTGAATACAATCTCCCACATGGAGGACTTAGTTGCCGCATCCAAGGGGGAGGAATACCGGAATAATCTTAGGTGGCTCCCGTGGTCAATATTTATATCCTCGCCACGTGTGCGAGATTTGGGTTTGGTTTAGCTCCCCCACGCCTGGTCCAGCCTCCTCTTTCATATGTTGCCATCACCACCCGCTGGGCTCCTTTTATCTGTTAGAGCTAATGATTCCGCACACTATACATGGGATGACACGTCTTTGACAGGACTGACGTGCAGTGTATTTCTTCTTTACTTTGTTACATTTTGTTTCTGTTATTGTTTTTTTAGTTCTGTATTATTGTTTTCTCAACATCTCCATCGTCATTTGCACTTAACCACACTTCTTTACAGCAACCTTTTTTATTTTTGTTGCTGAAGACTCTGGCATGCCGGTTGTATATTCATATGACCCTACGATATACTCTTTTGTACCAATTGCAGTGCTCTGCTTCGGGTCGTTTCTTGAGCGTATTATATTTGTGTAATACATTATGCACATTGTCTATGTAACTTTTATATGTGCCTGTGTATCCCCATTGTGCATATTTTCAATAAAGGAGGATTGAGAAAAAGCACCAATGAAGTCTTCATAAAGTAATATATTCTCCAATGGACATTTTATTTTCTTTTATTTATTTTAAAAAATACATACTGGAATCAGAGTGAGCTACTTAATAAAGCAAGAATTTCGAGGACTAGATGATTTGAACATGCTATAGATCTTATAAGTCCCAGTCATCAAAATAACCTAATGTGGCTTCTTCAAGAAAAGTGCTGGATCTTAAAAAATATTAGTTTTAAAAGGATATGTACATTTTCTTTATAATTCTTCTAAGAAGGCTGGCGGATTTTTAATTAGAGAATGAAGTATTGATGGCTTCCTATTCATTAAAGTCTCATAATTTGTATGTGTTTTAATTTAAGGCACCATAAAAGTAATTTGTTCTCTAGATTTAACAAGAGTCCTGTTGGTTACAAATTATTTGCTTTGCATGCTGCCTCGTCCTGATGAAATCATTGTTTTCCGCTCTCAAACACTGAAATTCTAGTAGAGATGTTCCACCAGACAGTCATTACGCAGATGACAGCAATGCTAAACCTGCCATCATTTGCTTTATTGTCTAAAACATCGATGCACAGGAGCAGGCAGCCTGGTGGAAACTTGTTCTGGGATTTGAAATGAAGGATCATTGTTATTGTTATACGTCTGACAGCAATGTATTTTTAGTAGTGTCTGGATATTTCCATTTATGTGTGTGCAGAAACCGAAGTTCTGGTACATAACTCTGGAATAAAAATGCTAGAACAACATGAAAAATATGTATAAGCCCATTTATATGGTACTTGTCACTGTATTACAACAAACTAGATTTCAAAATGCCAAATGTTGTTTTATAGGTGCAATTACCCTTACTCTGTTAAATAAAACACTTTTGCTAGCTAAACGAACCATTAAAAACATTATTTATAGCATCTTTCCCCCCAAAAATCATAATTTTACAGGGATCACTTAATGGTCATGTGACGAAAAAGCAGGCACTGATGGGTTGTTGCCACAGTAACCAAAAAAGCTTTTGTGTTGTTTTACATTATTACCTTTAAAGACTTCCAATATCTCCAGAAGCAGTTGCTTTTTGTGTATGTTTGTTACACTGGAGCCAAATTGGACTCCAATCCACTCGCACTGCATGGATGACATTATTTTTGTTTATGCATTGTGCTTGACTTGGAAACTGTATTTCAGAGCCTTACCTCTTGCCCCATGGTTTCCCTCCTTGGGACAAGGAGAAAACGTTCTCTCTTAGTCTCTCCCCATTTGTTTCTGATTAAAGGTTTAATCTACTGAAACAATCCTCGTGTTAGGCAGCACTCACATTCTTGGTGCAGGACTCCAACCGATCCAAAACAAGTAAATCAAATAATACAACATAAATCAGATTTCCATAAATTCAGATTTCCATTTATCAAGGGCATGAATCTTAGCTAATCATTGACAATTGAAGTGACATACACATGGTTTCAAATATAACAACCACAATTCTGATCAATACATATTCCCATTTATATATTTCAATCATAGGGAATCTATGATATGCATAATATTAAATAAATATAAATTAAATGAATCACACCAAAATATACCGGTATTTTATAGTTTTCTTCATAATTCATATACCTAAGGTTACATATTAGTGCATAATTCATTTGAGCAAACATATACCATAGTGTTGTGAATTCATATCCCAATTCCAAAATCCTTTAACATATAATATTATATAGCCATGTGTAGCCCCCATTAGAAGCGATTTTGGCACCATTACATGCCATTTTGGTGCTCCTTGATGAGGTAAAGTGGGAGAGACAGTGTGTAGGAGAGTACATATCAATAACTGATAGGAACTAGTGATGTCCGGATCATGAACGAATCGTTCATTTGATCCGGTTCTTTTTAGTGATCCGGATGAGTCGGTTCACTAGACTGAACGATTCGTTTGTAGCGGTTCAGTCTGTGAATCATCATGCAGCTGTAACCTGATCCTAGAGCTGTGAGTCATCTGCAGAGCACTCTGGGGTCAGGTTACAGCTCATTAATTCTCACAGGAACGATGACTCATAGAGTCAGAGATTCGTTCAAAGAGTCGAATGATCCGAAGAGTCGAATGAACCGAAGAGTCGAATGAACCGAAGAGTCGAATGAACCGAAGAGTCGAATGATTCGAATCTTACAGGGATCCGGATCTTACAAGGATCCGAATCTTACAGAGATTCGAATCATTCAGAGAAAATCACTGATACCATACTTTTATAAATAAATACATTAATAATGTTCACACTGCCCCCAGGATTTAGATTCCCCTGAGTTTGCCCCCCTTTACCTATAACTGCACCTACAGTTAACTTTATTAAATTAATTAAATTAACCCTCAATCATCAGCATAAAATTAACCCTTATACCCCATCAACCATAACTGCCCCTGAAATTAACCGTAAAGATCCCATTAACCATAACGGCCCCTGAAATTAACCCTAAAGACCCCATTAACCATAACGGCCCCTGAAATTAACCCTAAATACTCCATTAACCATAACTGCCCCTAAATTAATTGCATGTACTCCAGATAAATTACCTAATAAATTGGTATGGTTGATGGGGTCTTTAGTGTTAATTTGGGGGCAGTTATGCTTAATGGGGTGTTTAAGGATAATTTAGGGGCAGTTATGCTTAATGGGGTCTTTAGTGTTAATTTAGGGGCAGTTATGCTTAATGGGGTGTTTAAGGATAATTTAGGGGCAGTTATGCTTAATGGGGTCTTTAGTGTTAATTTAGGGGCAGTTATGCTTAATGAGGTGTTTAGGGTTAATTTGGGGGCAGTTATGCTTAATGGGTCTTTAGTGTTAATTTAGGGGCAGTTATGCTTAATGAGGTGTTTAGGGTTAATTTGGGGGCAGTTATGCTTAATGGGGTTTTTAGTGTTAATTTAGGGGCATTTATGCTTAATGAGGTGTTTAGGGTTAATTTGGGGGCAGTTATGCTTAATGGGGTGTTTAGGGTTAATTTGGGGGCAGTTATGCTTAATGGGGTCTTTAGTGTTAATTTGGGGGCAGTTATGCTTAAAGGGGTCTTTAGTGTTAATTTGGGGGCAGTTATGCTTAATGGGGTCTTTAGTGTTTATTTGGGGGCAGTTATGCTTAATGGGGTGTTTAGGGTTAATTTGGGGGCAGTTATGGTTAATAGGGTGTTAAGGGTTAATTTTAGGGGCAGTCATGGTTGATGGGGTGTTAAGGGTTAATTTTAGGGCAGTCATGGTTGATGGGGTGTTTAGGGTTAATTTAATGGTGAGGGTTAATTTAATTAATTTAATAAAGTTAGCTTAAGGTGCAGTTGCAGGTAAAGGGGAATGTAAATCCTGGGGGCAGTGATTATGAATGTATTATTTATAACAGTATGGTGACATTCTCTGAATGATTACAATGCCAATGAAGGCAGAGAGTCGTTCAAAGATCCGGATCTTACAATGATCCGGATCTTACAATGATCCGGATCTTACAGTGATCCGGATCTTACAGTGATCCGGATCTTACAGTGATCCGGATCACTGTAAGATTCGGATCCCTGTAAGATCCGAATCTTTGAACGACTCTCTGCCTTCATTGACATCACTGGAGGCAGGGGGGAGGATTCATAATGAAAGGGGCGGGGCCAATCGTTAGTGTGCCTGCACGGAGTTACTGGAAAACAGTAACTCCGTGCAGACACACTGAGTGATCCGAAGATCCGGATCATGAATCGGATCATTTCAGTGAACGAATCGAAATGATCCGATTCACTTTAATGATCCGAACTTCCCATCACTAATAGGAACAAGTAGCCAAAAAATGGGGCATGGTCTCAGCATGGTTATAGCTGTGATTGATGGGTCCAACAGCCTGTAGGAGCTTTTGCTTACTTTTTTTCACTCTGGCCAATCAGAATTTACAAGGGGAAGGGACAAGCATTAGAGATATAAGTTTGCGGACACCATTTTAGCTTGTCAGTAGCAGCATGTACAGAATGATGAGACTTGGTGTGTGAGACAGAGACAGTTAGTTTAGCAGAGGCTGAGCTTGAACATTTACTGTTGTAGGTGGAATGGAGAAGCTGTAGTGACTACTGTAGTGGATGTATTTAATTTATACTGTATACCACTTACAGGGACTGCAGTAGACATTTTCCCCTGTTCCTGAGTGGAGCTTAGTTTATTAAGACAGTTGCCCATTTATGTTACCAGCCTCACCTGCAATTTTTCTATTATATCATCTATTATTCTCCATTTATAAAGAAATATTGGTGACAAAACCAGGCATTATAAAATATAATATTGGCATAATTCAGTCCGGGCTGCATGTGCCTATCATGTGCTAGTGTCTGCCTGCCCAGGCCTACTACTATTGCTGCTGCTGCACCTCTTTGACTGTTCTATCTCTATTTTTTTTTATTAATTCTATAATATAGGGGAAATCCAGTCTTGCTCCACGGGACTGCATGTGCCTATGATCTGCCAGGCCCAGTGCTCTACTACCACTATTACTACTGCTGCTGCTGTCCCTCATAATGTTGTTCCGAAGAAAAAACAGTAGAATCCATGTAGCAACACCTTTTCACATTGGAGTTCCAAAAGAATAAATCAAATAAAAAGCATCATTAAGTATTCACAAATATTCATCATTGAGTATTCCCAGGAATGGAACAAAATTAAATTCCCTATTCATACCGTTAGATTCTAATCTATTTAATTCATGTATCCACCAAGGGTCCCATTTCTTAAGAAATTTCTGCCTATAACCACCCCTTTACATTTGAGGGATGAAATCAACAATAAGGAAGCGTAATTAATTTAGTGTGTGATTATGTGTAACAAAATGTGTTTTGTGTAAAAAATGTTTTTGTTATGTGTTATTTATCTTTGCATGGATGTTTGAAAGTATTTCATTTACCTATACTATGACAGGCTATACATTTAATACAGGGGAAGTTACCGTCCCTACGTGTCTCCCCCAGATAACCCCTACTTACTTTTTGGTTAGAGAATTTAGCCCTAACTAATGTGTCCCTAATAGTCTTGCCACGTCTATAAGCCATTAATGGTGGTTCAATAGTAGGATGTGCACCTTGTAAAGTATACCAATGTTTCTTAATTATTACAATATTTTTTTTTACTATGAGTACCGTAATCTGACTCGCATACCAATCTCTTTTCAATTGTCTTATCTTTATTCCTGTGTAACAAATTATCCCTCTCCAGGGGTACCACAGAATTACGAATTTCATTAGTTAAATCTCATGTAATCTGCTTCTTTGTAATTCATCATCCTGGACAATAGGTTTCACTTGTAAGACGTGGCTGTTTGGCAAAGATTGTAAAAGTCTTTTTGGATGCTCAGAATCATATATTACAAAAATTATCATTTATCATTGGGTTTTACATATAAGTCTGTGACTAATTTTCCTCTACATTTTTTAATGACAGTATCCAAAAAGCTGATATTAGACAATCTATATGTTGTTTTTATTTAATACTTTCCGAAAAGGTATTGAAGTCCTCTAAGAACTCTTTTAATGATTCCAATGTGCCACCCCATATTGCAAATATGTCATCTAAGTAAAGATGCCACTGTAACAGGTATTCACAATTTTTTTTTGTTTGGATATACACATTTTCTTCAAATTCTGGCATAAAAATATTTGCATATGTGCGTGCCACGCAGGAGACCATCGCTGTCCCACAGGTTCATAAATAAAAATCCTTATTAAAACAGAAATATTTGTCCCCTAAAACAATAGTTAACAGTTTGATAATACATGTTAATGATCTATCTTTATAGCCCAATTTTTCTGCCATATATTGCATAGCCATCAGGCCCTCATCATTTGGAAAAGACATATAGAGAGCAATACCAACAAAATATACTCAGTTACTTATATAAGTCTTAATTTTAATTCCAATATATCCATAGCGTCAGCAAGACATGATTTAATATTTATTAATGCTCGTGTAAATACCTGATCCAAAAAAATGGTTAATAGGCTAAAACTTGAGTCCACTACTATTATCAGTCTCCCTGGTGGTTTCTGGGAGGATTTATGCACCTTATCAGTGTATATAATACAGGAGTTATAGGATATTTATTTAATAAATAATGAACTAAATCATCATAATCAGTAACATCATTATCATAAGCCCATTTTAGTGTAAATCATTGGTTAATTTTATTTAAGAAAGAAATTCCAGAAGGACAAAACAGCGGGTACATCATAAAACATATAATTGTGTGTTTGTTCACACAGAAAATGTTAACATTGGACACACTTCCAACAGGATTGAGTATATATCATCATAACTCATTTAACAACTTGCCACCCCAAATGAGTTGATCTTACCATTGTGGCCAGCAAGAGCAGCCATCAGGAGCAGAGCTGGATAAAAGGGTGGGGGGAAGAGGGAGAGGAAAGGAAAAAAATATATAGTTGGGGGGAGAAGAGTGAAGAAGGAAGAGTCAGAAGAGAGGGAGAGAGAGAGAGCAATGGGGTCTGAGGAGCTGCTTTTGTAATATGTTACAGTGGGAGCCCTATTCAGTTCATCCGTAGCAAAAGACGGATGTAAGGCCCGGCTATAAATTCCAGGCAATGGAACCAAGTGTTCCGATATCTGTCAGCAGCCCCCCAGCTGAAAGGGCCAACACCTCCAGTACCCGTTTATGTTCAGCACGAAGGATCCACTCTCCAAGAGGGTGAGGGGGGGTCACCCCAATGTAGGGGGATCAACGCTCTTGCTGCCATCAAAAGATGGCGGAATATTGTTTTTTTTGTACCAAGAAATTGAGTACCGAGAAATTGACATATGTTGAAGAAGGAAGAACTTCTGTAAAATTTGTATGAGTGAGTGGATGTTGGTCCAGAACGGGATAATTTTAGAGCAGTGCCACCATAAGTGCAGAAGGGAGCCTGGGGATACCCCAGATCTTCAACAGGCATTGGTTGTGCCAAGGTGATAAGTTGATGTAGTCGATGGACGTGTATATCAGTTGGCCAAAAATTTGTAGGACATCTCTTGATCTTTGTTACTTTGTGAGCAAAGGTGAGTGAGCACACAGATTTTTCCATTGTGCCAGGGTGAGGGTGACTTGCAGCGTGTCTCCCATTTCCCCATATAGGTGGGGGGACAGGGTGTAGGGCAGCAAGCAGAAGCTTATAGAACACAGATATGCCGTGAGCCGGAGGCTTTGCGGAGATACAGAGTTCCTCAAAAGGGATGAGGTCCCTCAATAAATGGTATTGCTGGGCTATGAATCGGAAAAAGTTATTTACTTAAATATATTTGAATTGATCAAGAAGGGTAATAGGTCTGTTTGAGACTAGTTGGTCCAGTGGTCTGAGGCCATCTGTCCAGAGAAAGTGTTGAATCTCGGAGCAGATAAGAAAAGGCCTTAATAGGAGTGAGAGGGGATGGGAGGGAGGAATTTTGTGTACACTGAATAAGGGAATGCCACATTCGGAGGGTGGGCAAAATAAAGGGGGTGGGGGGAGTGTCCGCTGCAAGCCATGCAAGTGCCATCATCTGTATTCCCACCAGTTCTGCTTCGGGTTGTGAGACAACTCCAATAAACAGAGAAGATGGCATTCTCTATAATAAGAGTGCAGGCAAGGTAGCAAAAGACTCCCTTTAGATTTAGGAAGGATTCATGTGCAATGTTTTATTTGCAGAAAGACTGAATGGATAGGAGTAAAAGAGGACGGTGGAATGTGTAAAGGAAGGGTTTGGAACAGATACAGGAGACAGGGCATTATGTTCATCTTAATTGTGTTCACTCTACCTAACCAGGAAATTGTTAGCTTTGACCAGGAGGACAGATCTCACTGCAGAGTGGCTAGCAGTCAACCAGATCCCCAAGTATTTCAATTTGGAGTGACACCAGGTGAAAGAAAAGGAGGTGGCCATCGTATACAGATCATCGTATACAGAAAACTCTCAGATCATCAACGGAGGCGGGTCTGGGTTTAGTTTGATGGCTTGCATCAGTGGTTCTAGTATGGTTCTAGTGAGAGCACTCATTTTACCCTCCTTAGGAATAAGGGAAATTGAGGCTGCCAGAGTATGAGCATGAATTTGGCCACCATCCAAAACAGGTTTGAAGGCTTTTACAAAGTATAGGCCTGGAAACTCTTTAAATTGCTTCACCGGTAGCCCATCAGGGCCTGGGCATTTCCCAGTTTGAGAGGACATGATAGCCTGGATTAGCTCTGGGAGTGTTATCGGGGTATCAAGTGTAGCCGCCTCTTCAGCAGAGAGCCCCCATAAACCTCCGACAGCTTCGCCACCCTCCCAGAAGAGGGGGAACAGCGGTTGTGGGGGTAATGTTATAAAGTTTGGAGAAGTATGTTAGAAAACTTTGAGAGATATCTGAGTGGAGAAGACAAGTATGGGTGTGTGGATTTTCAGTATGTGGGTGGGTCTCCGCGACCCCAGTTTGTCCCAGTGTTCATGGAAAAGTGCCTTAGTTGGTAAATAAGCTCTATGCATTTTCTGTTAAGGATGCATGCCAACTCCTGCTGAAGCAGGATGAGTTGCTGCAGGTCGCCCTCAGTCAGGGAGGTTTTGTGGGATTGTCCTGCGGCCACACAGGAATTCCACCTCCTTGGAGGCTGCACATTTTTGTTGGGAGCAAATGTTAATAAAGTGTCCTCGCAGCACACATTCATGTGCTTCCCAGGTGGTGAGCAAGGGGGTGTCAGATATAGAATTTTCCTTGAAATACAGTGCAACGGCCCAGGTTGTAGACGCAAAGATCTCATTATCCTCCTATATTGATTCATTGAGGCGCCAAGAGGGCTCTGAAGGGTGAGTGAGAGGTGAAGCAAGGGTCAGAGCTACCGGGGCACGAGCCAGGCACAGAAGAGAGAGGTGCTGGTAAGAAAGGAAAAAGTAATCAATGCGGGTGCAGGATTGGTGTGGAGAGCAGGGCTCTCTAGCAATCAACTAAGCGGTATGTGGAGAGTTAATCTTCCTTGTAACATGTTGGGGAATATGTGTGCAATCGTTGAGGTGTCGATCGCGGGGTTCAGGGTCACATTAAAGTCACCACCCAATATGAGGATCCCTTCGTGGAAGATAAGCCCATTGTTACCCTTTCTATAGGTACAACTATCATTTAATTTACATGAACCACTAATGAACCACCCCTATCGGCTGGCTTACATATAATATTATCATTATAATATATATTAATTTCTATTTTGGATGCATTATTAGTTGTTTTTTTTGTTACACTGTTTTTTACTCATAACATTTCTAAGTCCATTCTCAACCAATTGTATAAAAATATCAACTGGTGGTATGAAGGTGCTTTTTTATTTAACCCCTTGATGACAATTGCCGGTCCGGGCACGTCACGGAAAATCAAGTCGTTAATGACAATTGACGTGCCAGGACCGGCACGTCTTTAAACGGGTGCAGAAAGTGATCTGTTTTCGCTTTCTGCACCTAAACGGCGCTGCTGTAATGCCTCGACCTCGAGGCATTCAGCAACGCCATGATCGGCACAAAGGGGCCATCTCTGGCCCCTCCCCGGGGCGTCAACATCCGCCATACTTTGTATGGCGGCGGACGCCCGTTTTAAAATTGTTGATCGCCTCGTAAACTTAAATGGTGTCGCTGGAATGCCTCGATCAGGAGGCATCCAGCGACACCAAACACTTACCTTGGGGTGGACTGTGACCGCTCCGGAGAGCGGTCACAGCCGCAGCTGCCGGTGATCTTCGCCATCAGCAAGATGGCGGCGGCCCGGGAAGAAAAACAATAAAGACGAAAAAGTTCGCTAGATGGTCTCCAGACCCTCTAGAGAACACTGGCTCCACTTGCAGGTTGAATACAGGTATTGCATTCAACCATGCAAGTCAATGGAGCCCAGCTTTCTAATCACAGTGTGATTAGTAAAAAATTAAAAAATAAAATAAAATTTATAATAATTAGAAAAAAATAGTAAAAAAACAGTAAAATGTAAAAATAATTTCCCACTGATGTCACTATCAGGGGAACCTTCAAGTTGAAAAAAAATTTTAATTTTTTTTTTAAAAAAAGGCAAAAAAAAAATAAAATATATATAGAAAAAATATATTTTTGTGAGCAAGTCCTAAAATTAGCATATTAGCTTAAAACAATTCTCACATGGAAAGAGTTAAAATACTGGCATATGGGGTGTCTACTTTTAGAAAATGTATGATTTGATGGGGTAAATTGAAATGGCCGGGTTCAACAATGTCCCAAATAACACGGGGGAAGGATGGCCACACATCTAATTTCCAATTAGAAAAATGCACACGTACCAAATGTGGCCTTTTAGTTCCCCCAAAAAATGACAAACCCATGCATGTAGGGTATCACTGCGCTCAGGAGATGTTGCTAAACGCATATTGGGGTGTCGTGTGACAGTGGAATAAAGCAGGAGCTGTAAATTCATACATAAAGTAGGTGTGTGGGGGAAAAATACACACAAAAAAATACTACTGCAAACTTTGAAAAAATTCTGGTGGTAAAATGTGTGCATGCAAAGAGTTAAAATACCAGCATTTAAAATACCCTGGGGTGTCTAGTTTTCAAAAATATATGGTTTTGCTGGGCACACTGAAATGCTCAAAGATGTACCAAATAGGGCATGGGCAGTGGATCCACAAATACCAAAGTTCAACATTGAAAATGCGCGTGCCCCAAATGTGGCCCTTTTGCCCCCAAACAGCCAGGCAAAATCATTCATGTGAGGTATCGCTGTACTCAGGAGATGTTGCTGAACACATATTGGGGTGTTTTATGATAGTGACATATACGAGAACCTTTTAATTCATACCTGAAGTAAAATGTGTGTGAAAAAACAAATGCAAAAAAATGACTACCACAAAGTTTGACAAAAGCTGATGGTAGAATTAGTGCTTGGAAAGGGTTAAAATACTAGCATTTGGAATACCCTGGGCTGTCTAGTTTTCAAAAATATATGACTTGATGGGGTAAATTGCATTGGCTGGCTTCAAATATACCCGAAATGGCACATGGGGGGAAGAATTACCAGATTTGGAAAAAATGGCTTTGAAATAGCAAAACGCTACCTGTACTTATTGGCCCATAATGTGTAGAAAAAAGCAAAAAAACATAAAAACATTGGGTATTTCTAAACTCAGGACAAATAGTAGAATCTATTTAGCAGGTTTTTTCATTACCTTTTATAGATGAGTAAAAGATTTTTCAACTAAAAGTTAGAAACAGTCATTTTTTTCTAAATGTTTCACCATATTTTATACTTTTTTTAATAGTAAATAATATGATACAATCAAAACAATGTAATCTAAAGAAAGCCCTTGTCCTGAAAAAAACAATATCTAATGTGTGTGGGTTCAGTAAACGGGACAGAAGAAAATTACAGCTAAACACGAGCAGCGCCGAAATGTTAAAAAGACCATTGTCACGAAGGGTACAAAAAGTAAAATCAGCCTTTGTCACGAAGGGGTTAAATTAAATTAATTAAATAAAAAACATTTATCCATTTTAACCAATTCTACCTTTTTTGAAAATATAGAAAAACACACTTTTAACTTAATGTCACGGAGCTGGCTAGTCCGACCGACTACCTCCGCTGTCTTGTGCTCTCTTAGCCTGGGACAACACACTTTCCCCGGTTCCCCAGTCACTAGCCGAGACTCAGTGCAGGGTAAAACCAAACGAAGACTGATTTATTTTAGACACACAGAGCTGGATATATCAAGCAAAACACACATTAACATAAAACAAGATATTGGGACACAAACCGCCCCCTTAATCTGCCTCTCAGAGACAACAGGGGCAGTAACGGGATTAACAATACAATAGGGGGGAGACTGATTTATACAACATTAAACATCAAAGAATGGTGGTCACTCCCTGGTGGCAGATCCTGGCTGTCTGCTGGAGATAATCCTCTCAGCCAGTGATGAGAGGATACTGCTGGGGGTAGCCACAGAAGCCTTTACAAACCCAGGGCCCATAGTCAATAGGGAGGAGGCTGGCAGTCAGGCTTCTCCAGTGGTCCCAGTGATGGAGGCTTCCGTCACACTTAATATTCCAAATAAATTTAAATAAATTAATCTTCGGTTGAAAAGTATTAATGGCTCTAGTAGGATGGAATGAAAGTCTCTTAGACACAATTTCTACTCCATCTGGGGATAGTTCACAATATGATATATTCATGATTAATGTCTTTTATTCCGTGTTCTTTATAATGTTTTTGAATAATTGGGGTTTCTTAGGTAGATATAGTTAAAAGTTCATTACACATGCCCAGACTGGTAGATGTATCCTCAGGCTGTTTCCTCATACGCTCTAAATTTCTCTTAGGTAATGGGGAAATGAATCTAACTTTACAGCGGTCTCCAGTATAATTAAAAACATAACCTTTTATATAATCATCTTGATCCCTCAATTTTTGTTTCTTTTAAGTTCCTCGATTTTCTTACGGTATATACATCATCCTATATTATTGGCCTGAAAAGAGCCGTTAGTTGAATCAAAACATTGACACGTGGTGGAATAAACACGTCAATTCAGGAAATATTGTTTTAATTTAATTTTGACTAAATGTTTAGCCTCTGATTAAGTATATTTTACATTGCAGAACTGCCATAAGTTCCAAGTTTGCTGGAACTGCTGGCAGCTGTCAATGCATAAACTTTCTCCCACAACAGAGCAACTTTTGTAGACCCAACTGTTTCAGAGAAAAACATACCATCCAACCATTGGTATAACACAAAATCTATCTCCATGTATGTACTCTGCTTTGAACCCAAATAGATGTATTTTGGAATAGGTTATTGTGGATGCATGAAATAGGAAGAAACACAAATGTGACAATTTTCTTACAGAGCTAAGCCAGTGATATGCAGAAATATTTAGGCTATTCGTGTCTTGGAGGTTCATATTACAAACATCTATCTATCTATCTATCTATCTATCTATCTATATATATACAGTAGTGTACCTAGCGGGTGCCGCTAATCAGGGGAGTGCCACCACGCCGGCATCCCTCCAGAGACGGACAGTAATGTCCGTCTCAGGAGCAGGCTCAGTTGGGCAGATCAAAGATCTCCCTGCAACTGGTTAAAGCCAATCAAGGAAGCAGGAGGTGTGTTAATGCAGACCTCCGACCCTGCTTTCTTGCGACCCGCGTTGCAACTGGCGCTGCGCCTTCCGCGCTAACTACATTGGAAGGACAGGACACAGAAGAAGAGGAAGAAGAGCCAAGAGGAAGGAGGGAAAAGTGACAGTGACAGAGAAAAGGTAAGAAAACATTCAGTGAGAGTGGATTAGTAAGTGTGTGAGAGTCATGGGTGTTATGCTGTAGTTTATGCTGAATGTTTGTGAATTAATGTTTATGAATGAGTGTGTGTGTGATAGCATGGATGTGTAAGTGTGTGTGTGTGGGAGGATAGCATGGCATAGGGAGGCTGTAATCACATTCCTAGCATGCCCAGGTTCCAGCATGTACCAGCTGCCTGGGCATGATAGGAGTGTGATTGCTGTTAGTAATTATATATATAGTAACATAGTTCATAAGGTTGAAAAAAGACCAAAGTCCATCAAGTTCAACCTATATACATATTGTGTCCCTACTGTGTTGATCCAGAGGAAGGCAAAAAACCCTTATGAAGCAGATGCCAATTGCCCCATACCAGGGGGAAAATTCCTTCCCGACTCCAAATATGGCAATCAGAATAAATCCCTGGATCAACGTTCTGTCCCTATTAATCTAATATCCATAACTTGTAATATTATTGCTTTCAAGAAACACGTCCAGGCTCCTTTTGAACTCTTTTATTGAGTTTACCATCACCACTTCCTCTGGCAGAGAGTTCCATAATCTCACCGCTCTTACTGTAAAGAACCCCCGTCTGTGCTGGTGTAGAAACCTTCTTTCCTCCAGCCGTAGAGGATGTCCCCTTGTTATAGATACAGTCCTGGGTATAAATAGGTCCTGGGAGTGATCTCTGTACTGTCCCCTTATATATTTGTTGATTTTTTTGTTGTTGATTTTTTGGCCAATTTTGGTCCAACCACACTTTTATTAAAACCAAATTTGGACAGAAAAATTCAATAACAATATTAATATATATATATGATTGCTAACAGCAATCACACTCCTATCATGCCCAGGCAGCCAGTCCATGCTAGAACCTGGGCATGATAGGAGTGTGATTGCTGTTAGCAATCACACTCCTATCATGCTAAGTCAGCCAGTACATGCTGGAATCTGTGTATGCCTGGGCATGATAGGATTGTGATTGCTGTTAACAATCATATATATATATATATATATATATATATATATATATTTTGTCTAATTTTGGTGTGTTACTTACTTTTAATAAAAGTTTTTGTTTTTAAAGGTGTGGGGGGGTCATTTTCGGTTTCGCACAAATGAATGCTGAATTTACAGTTTTGGTCCAGAATTTTAATTTCGGTGCATCCCTGCTATATACTAAGCCAGACACTGAAGTGGTAGGCCTACACCACATCAATGTTTGGCTTAGTATATAGTGATAGGGGTTATGCTGTACCCCCGTCAATGTTTGCCTCAGTATATAATGATAACAGTTATCATATACCACCGTCAGTGCGTGCCTCAGTATATGATAACAGTTATCCTGTACCACTGTAAATGTTTGCCTCAGTATATAATGATAACACTTATGCTGTACCACCGTCAATGTTTGCCTCGGTATATAATGATAGCAGTTATGCTGTACCACCGTCAATGTCTGCCTCAGTATATAATGATAACAGTTATGCTGCACCCGTCAATGTTTGCCTAATGATAGAAGCTATGCAGTTTTAAAGTGTGTGTGGGGGTGCCACATACAGGATCCGCCCCAGGTGGGGTAGATGACATCACCGAAAAGCACCACCATATTGCCCTGATGGAGCTTGCAGTGAGGGCAAAATGACGGAGCTTGCAGTGACATCATCTCCCCCGATTGGAGGATCAGGGTGGGCACATCACCACAAGCGCTGCCATATTGCCCTCAGTTGGCGCTTTGGTGCCACCCCTTTTCTCTGGAAGATCGGTGAGAGGACATCACTGCTAGCGCTGCCATTTTAGTGAAAGTCCCCACTAGGTTATGTCCGCGGAGATAAGGAGGAAGAAAAAAAATAGCAGATTGAAGATTGAAGAGGTGAAGAGAAATTAGAAGATAGAAGATGAAGAAAATGGTGAAGAAGATGTGAAAGCAGGAGTGGTTGGCAGAAGCAGAAGTGGTTGGCAGAAGCGGAAGTGGACAGCAGGTAGGGCAACATTTAGTGAACATGAGTGATGGAGTGAACGAGAATGAGAATGCGAGAGAGTGAGTAAGAGTGTGAGAGAGTGAATGTGAGCATTGGTTAACAAATTTTCTTCCCGAATCAAAAATGTCCCCAGATTTTCGGCCGAACTGAACTGGGGAGTAAACGAAAACGAATAGCCCAAAAATGAACCAAAACAATGAACCAAATCATTTTGGGCCCATTTGCACATGTCTATTATTGAGTACTTGTAGAAATATTTTAGTTCAGTATGTTACGTTTCTGGAACAGAATATCTACCCAGCAAGATAAGGCGGGCTGGCCTGGGGGTAGGGGTTTAAAGGTGTTCACTGGTATTTTGTGAATAATTTTCTACTGGCCTGGGGAGAAAGGAATGTAGTGGAGTCATGTATCACTGACTTACCCAGGTGGGGGCAATGGACCGATAGGACCACTTGGCTTTATCGTGCAAGAAGCTGCCAGCCCTTCCCTGCCAGCAAACCAGATCACCAGCACACAGAGCCTTTCACCAAATGTTACAATGAAATGTCACAGTGCCCCTATGAACCCAAGGCCACTGGAGACAACCCTTAGTTTCCCTGCCCGTGTGCCTAATGCACAGTCCATGTTTGCATACAAGAAGAGTCGAGCTGGCCCTCTATGGTTATATCAGTCAGATTTTAATGACACCTCACCAGTTTCACCAGAGCCAGCTGAGCCTTTACCTCAGGAGAAACTTATCGAGGTGAGCCCTTCATAATGCATAGTCTTCACAATGAGACTCCTACTTTGCTGTGAAGAATATCTTACATTTGAAATTGTAAATATCATGTTTAATTTTGTCCTATAAATATATAGATATAGTCCTGTAGATTGCAACATGATACATACAGGCTCATCTTTAAATGGCACAGTAACTTCTGTCAATGTGATCTCTACATATTTTCAATTGCAAAGAAAAGCTAAAAATAATATTAATACCTATTAGCCATGCCTAATAGATAGATACCCCAAACATTCAAAGATATGTCCCAGGCTGCTTAGCCAATCAGTGGCTAGTTTGAGGAATTTTAACTGATGCCCAATGATTTCAGCCATTATCTTTAATCCCTCAGTGTGTTAAGAAGCAACCTCCTTTGGTCTGATTTTCCCTGAGCATTGGAAGAAGATAACCATGGAGAAAGGGAGCAAGTACAGCAAACATCAGAAAGAAGAAGAGATGAAGAATTGGAGAGATACTGATGGAGAACACACAGGTGTGACGGACCAACAGCAGGGACAGGAGAATGGACCACCTGCCAAGAAGATAAACCTTGGGGTTTTTACATCCTTTAAAACAGCCCTTTGATAACACAATGGTGATACCTGCAGTGGCCAACAAGGAACAATCAGCAAGTGAAAGGAGGAGAAAGAAAAAATAAAAGAAGAAAAAGTAGAGGAGACATACAAAAAAGGAAAAGAAGAAGATGAAGAAGAGAGATGCAGAGGAAGACCCGGGGCTCAGGAACACCTAATTCTATAGAGAGGCTTTCTTTTCAGAACGTGCTTGGAGAGGACAGCTACGGAAAGGTATGGAAGGATTTCCTTTAAATGTAAATTCACAGACACTATGTACTTACATTGATGGCACCATGTACTTACATTGCGAAGGTCTTTGGAGATTGGAAATTAGAGCTATCGGTTACTGTTAATGTTTGTAGTCCTCTTACTATATCTGATATGTTTGTTTTATGTACCAATATGTATTAAAATCATCTTATTTGACGTTATTTACTTTTTAACTGTAACTATTTAGTCTGCTACTTGGTTACACAACTATGCTGAAGATACAGCACTATACATATCCATACAGCTGTATACAGCCCCACTTCTGCAGGGTCTTCGGGGCAAGCAAGTCCTCGCAACATACCCACTACCCTGTCATGCAAATGGCCACATGAAAGGCAGCGCCCCCCGCCTAACAGTGTGCGATCATGACATCATTTGATCCCAGACTATACAGCCTATATAAACTCAGAAACCTCAGTATCTCATTGTCCGTGGTTGGTGTAACACTCTTGCATTGTTCCTACCTGATTTTGATGAGATTACTTTTTTTACTCAGATTGTCCTGCTACTCGTCTTCCATTTTTTGGCTTGTTGAAAGTGTCCTCTTGGCTCTTACCCAGCTACGTTTGACCACGATTATTCTCCTGAGATTTTGGCCTTGTCTTCCCGCTTCACTGCAGTCTCCTGTTCATACTTGATTGGAGCTCCAGCCTATCCTGCCCTTAGGGATTCTCATCTACTGAACTGTTACAAGGCAGAGAAGTGTCATCTATAAAGTAGGAAGTGCCATTCAGTCCATAAATATCTCTGCCACATCATTCATCACCAAAAATGATTGCATAGCCTACCTCTGCACCTTCACTTTTTTGCTACACTAGTTTTATCATCAAAATACAAACTTCACATTTTTTCCATAAGTTTCTCTGCAATTATAGGGCTGACCTAGTAACCTACATATCCTTGTCTGTTCCAGGTCTTTTTGGCATCAGACCTGAGGACCAACAAACAGCTGCCAGTAAAAGTTGTGAGGAAAAGGGCCATGGTGCAACGCTACAAAGCAATTTTGTAGAAAAGAGGGTCCTTGAGGTTGCCACTGGAAGTTCTTTCTTTGTATTACCTTTCATACGGTATCTAACTCTGTTTAAGGCATTTGAATAATGTTTTACTGGAATATATAATAAGACAATACCAAGACTTGTGATAGTTCCTTTTAGCACTAAATGCTAGTGTTGTTGGAAACATTGAGAATCTTATAGGCTAAAAAAATGCTGTATTCGATAATGAGATTTTTAAAAATGACAAGATTTTAGATTAGATATTATAAGCATCATTCTTGCTCAATGATGGTGTTGATTAAAATGTAATGCATACACCCTTTAGTAAAATAAATAGCATCACATGCATTTACTTTCCTGTATACTCATTATATATAAGAATTAAGATATCATGGTATTATTTGGCCTTTCCTTTTATAAAATCATATGTTAATTTTGGGCGGATATCTAACTACAACTGGCTTATTACACAGGACATCTGTATGTTGTATCTAGAGGAGAAAAGAAGACGATCTCTGCACTACATCGTAAGGCAACATGGCAATAACGACAGGGGAATGGTATAGAATAAGCACATAAAAAGTAGACTAACGTAGATGTTATTATACTACTGTCCTCATTATAAATTAAAATGTTAACCCCTTTGACACATCATTTTTTAAAACTTGTGTCTGAAAATGTACTGATCTTTGGCAGATTCTTTGCTGCGGAGTTTATATGTGGGATGTAATATCTCAATGAGAGAGGGATTATACATTGGTAAGCAATAGCGTACCTTCTTTCTACATTATAAAATTTATTTTGTTCATCTATCTAGCAATCAAATGTATTTATTATCTAACCCCTTAAGGACCGGACTGTTTTTAAAATGTAGTTCACAAGGGGGTTAGTGGCTGCGCTCTTACGGATGTGAATATATGAAAGAAAGAGAAACACAATAGTGCAATATGTCTCAAAGCTTATTTTTTGTAAAATGAAGGCCGCAAGGGGCTACTCACATTTGGTGGGGGCTTCTTCAGTTAGCCCCAAAGTATGCGCTTGGGCGATATAATCCTCCCCTTAAAGATTTCTTTGGCAGCACTATGTAATATGGGTTTCTTCAGTTGGCCCCAAGATGTGCATTTAGGTGGTATAATCCTTGCCTTGGAATTTCTTTAGCCTCAGCCTTTGGAGCAGTCTGGAGTGTCCACAGTTCTTTTTTGGTGAGCAATGATAGAATTGCTCACTCCTCAGTGCATTTCCTTGGTGGTAAAATCCCCACCAAGGATATAGTGGTGGCTGACAAGGTAATTAAAAAAAGGTCCAGGAGCAAGATAAAATAGTTTTTAAAAAAACGTATTTATTTTAAACTTTTGGTAATAAAAACCAACAAAGGGTTAATATAAAATAATACACAAACGCGTTTCGCCTAGCACAGGCTTCCTCAGAGTGTATATGTATATGTATATATGTTTTTAAAATGTGTACATCTTCAATAAGGCTGTTTTAATGTTCTGCACATTTGTCTTTAGTTGTAACAGTAGCGTACCTAGCGGGGGGCGGTCCGCACCGGGTGCCGCTCATCAGGGGGGTGCCAACTTGCCGGTACCCGGCACCCCTCCAGAGACAGACAGTAATGTCCGCCGCTGGAGGAGCAGGCTCGCAAGGGAGCGGTATCGGAGGTCTTTAACAGACCTCCGGCTCCCTTGAGTGATTTTAAGCCGGGTTCAACCCTTGAACCCGGCTTAAAATCACTCAAGGGAGCCGGAGGTCTGTTAAAGACCTCCGATATCGCTCCCTTGCGATCCGCGCGGCAACAGCTGCTGTGCGCCGGGATTTGTTGTCAGATCCCGGCGCACAACACTGAAGCCGCGCCCACTGAACCGGAAGAAGACAGAAGAACTGAAGAAGAGGAGCGAAGAGGAGGAAAAGAAGCTGTAAGGAGAAAAGGGGAAAGGTAGGAAAGCATTCAGTGAGTGAGAGTGGATTGGTATACGTGTGGATTGGTATGTGTGGATTAGTATGTGTGGATTGGTATGTGTGGATTGGTATATGTGTGGATTGGTATATGTGTGGATTGGTATATGTGTGGATTGGTATATGTGTGGATTGGTATGTGTGGATTAGTATATGTGTGGATTAGTATGTGTGGATTGGTATATGTCTGGATTGGTATATGTCTGGATTGGTGTATGTGTGGATTGGTATGTGTGTGGATTAGTATGTCTGGATTGGTATATATGTGGAGTGGTATATGTGTGGATTGGTATGTGTGCAGATTGGTGTGTGTGTGGATTGGTATGTGTGTGGATTGGTATGTGTGTGGATTGGTATATGTGTGGATTGGTATATGTGCGGATTGGTAATTGTGTGAGAGTGATGGGTGTTATGCTGTACCATTTCCAATGTATTTTTCATTATATAATTATGCTCTAGTACATCATAACTCCCATCACTATATACTGTTCCATACAGTGGCAGAGCTGGGAGACAGAGGCCTTGCACCCCCACCGCAGGACTCCTGAAAGGTAAGTGAACTTCAAAGGGGGAGAGGGTAGATATGTAGGAGGGGGTAGATAGGGAGAAGGGAGTGAGACGGGGTAGGTAGGACAAAAGGGAGTGAGAAGGGGTAGATAGGGCAATCATACTCCTATCATGCCAAGTCTGCGAGTACATCCTGAAATCTGGGTATGCCTGGGCATGACAGGAATGTGATTGCTGTTAACAATCATATATATATATATTAATATTGTTATTTAATTGTTTTGTCCTATTTTGGTGTGTTACTTACTTTAAGTAAAAGTGTTAGATTTTTTTTTATGGTGTGGGGGGGGGTCATGTTCAGTTTCGGCCAGGTAAATGCTGCATTTTCGGTTTCAGTCCAGAATTCGTTTCGGTGCATCCCTACTACTAATGAAGTGGTAGGCCTACACCACATCAATGTTTGGCTTAGTATATAGTGATAGGAGTTATGCTGCACTATTGTCAATGTCTGGCTCAATGTATAGTGATAGGGATTACGCCGTACCACCGTCAATGTGTGCCTCAGTATATAGTGATAGGTGTTATGTTGTACCACCGTCATTGTCTGCCTCAGTATATAGTGGTAGGTGTTATGCTGTACAACCGTCAATGTCTGCCTCAGTATATAGTGATAGGTGTTATGCTGTACCACCGTCAATTTCTGCCTCAGTATATAGTGATAAGTGTTATGCTGTACCACCTTCAGTGTCTGCGCCGGTATATAACGGTAGAAGCTATGCAGTTTTAAAGTGTGTGTGTGTGTGGGGGGTGCCACATACAGGATCCGCCCCAGGTGCCAAATACTCTAGGTACGCCCCTGAGTTGTAATATTCTTATTTTGTTTACCCCATACAAATTGTATATTTTTTTCAGTACAAGAAATACTTTTTTATAAACCATTCATCTGATCATCTAATCTATAAAAAAATTAATGTACTCATCTATAAAAGCTAATGGAAGAATCTGCTAAATATATTTTAATATTTGTCCTGAGTTTAGAAATACCCATTGTTTTATGTTTCTGGGTTTTTTTGCAAGTTAGAGCAATAAGCAAGTAGCAATTGCTATTTCAAAACCATTTTTCCAGATCTGGTCATCCTGAACACGTGTCCTGTTTGGGACATCTTTTAAGCCGGTCAGTTCAATTTACCCCATCAAATCATATATTTGTGGAAACTAGACACCCCAGGGTGTTTCAACTGCTAGTATTTTAACACAATGAACATTCTATATAACTAAGGTATTTCTGAAATCAGGTAACCTGAATTGATGCATTTTAAAGGTATTTTCTGTCAAAGTAACTGACTGAGAAGAAAATGTCCCTAGTTTTTGCTAAAGAAAATTACTCATCCTAATTTTTCAACTAATCTTGTATCAAAAGAAAGCTCAATCTCTCCTTGAAAAGACAATATCTAGTTTAATGGTTAATGATAGTTTAATGATGACATTTTGAATACATTGACATTAATATGTAGTTGGTCCCCCCTTTGCAGCTATAACAGCTTCCACTCTTCTGGGAAGGCTTTCCACAAGACATTTGAATGTTTCTGTGTGAATTTATGCTCATTCATCCAGTAGAGCATTTGTGAGGTCAGGCAGTGATGTTGGATGAGAAGGCCTTGCTTGCAATCACCGTTCAATTTCATCCCAAAGGTGTTCGATGGTCAGGGCTCTGTGTAGACCAGTCAAGTTATTCCACATCGAGCTCATCCAACCATGTCTTTATGTACCTTGCTTTGTGCATCGAAAAAGGCCTTCCCCAACCTGTTCCCACAAAGTTGGAATCATAGCGTTGTTCTAAATGTCTTGGTAGCTGCCCTTTACCATGGCAATACATTTTTGACAATGCTATGCTTCCAACTTTGCAGGAACAGTTTGGGGAAGTCCCCTATAATATTTCACCATGGCCTGTACCCCAGTGCGCAGAGCAAGGTCCATAAAGACATGGTTGGCTGAATTTGGTGTGGAAGAACTTGACTGGCCTGCAAACAACAGAGAACACTGAATAGTTACAAACAAATCATAGGTCCTATTGTGAGATGTGTATGCATATACCTGATGGATACACAAGGCAACTCCCACACATTCAGAAATGTGTTAACATTAGGCACAATGTTTGATGAATATTCGCAAGCTATCTATGCCATGAGTAACCAATATAGGAAAAAGTGTAGAACTTAAGATGTAAACATAATAGAAGAGGACAATCAAATAGATAGTAAATGTGACACCAATGGATATTTTAAAAGTATTTTAATGAACTGATCTCTCTGGGGTTTTGTCACTTTGCTATTAACTATAACCAAGAGGATGGAAGACCAAAGTATGTTTTCCAAATTTCCTATATTCAGAATTGATTTAGAGGATTACTTACTTTGTCTGCATGCTTTATAAAAAATCAGTCATTTCCCCAATGAGTCTATTTCACTGACTCATCCTAAAATGATCAATATACTTGCTTCCACGCTATTAAAGTCTGGCATGAAACAAAATTATTGGTAATCAACCTCCTCTGACGTAGTGGAAATTCTTGAGGGAGCACACAGCTGGGAGACATCTATCAATAACAACCAACTTGTAAGAAAAAAAAAAAGTGATGATCCATAGGAAATTCATGCAACATTCAATCACTCCATAAGCAGATATTTTAGACTATGGTGTAGTTAAACTTCTATTGTTGCTCTTGGGTAATTGTTTCTGTCTATGTACCATATGAATATGTCTGGTCATCTGGCTAAAATTGCCCCCAAATCTGTTCTATTGTGAGCAATATGCCTACTAAGCTATGGGATAGGATAGAGAAAAAGTACACATGACTGGGCCTATAATTTAGGTAACATACGTGGCACCTGAGGTGCTATTATAAGATTTTCTACAGGAGGATGACACCAGAGACATAGCTTGATCTGGGGTGAAAGCAGGTATGTATAGCTCCTGAAGGTATATACCCTCTTATGGAGAGAGGAAAAAAAACAATGCCAAAATCAATTTGCCTGCCTTGCAATTTTTGCTTACAATTTTTATTCATCTGTGTAAATGTTTATTGCATTTATGCTTTCTTGATCCTACATTATGTGACCCTACCATTTATCTAGGAAGGATACCCTCTTGCCTGTCTGGGCCCAGCCGAGGGTTGATGGAGAGATCAGAGGATCTCTAAAAACAATGTGAATGATGGAGCCCAAACAATTGTCTTTGTATAGGTTTTGTTATTTTTCATAAAACGGACCATACTTTTTGCTTGACAGTATAATCGAACACAAAAGAGCCACTGTTCCCAAAAATTGTGTAAGCCACTTACAGTATGATTTTGATTTTTTAGAACAACAAGACACTTTATTAGCAACTATTTAGAATACGCAAATATGGGTGAAATAACTGTAATATCTCTTGAATCATACAAATGTGTCCTATTTTTGTTTTTTGATTTTGTAGAACTGGGTTGTGCTGGTAGACATCAAATGCAGTTATAAAGAATTATGACACTAATCGACTTACACATATATACACTACATTTTAATAGAATTTGCTGTATGGTAATGAGTATCGTGTGTAAATAGCAGTTTTAGCCTGAGCATATAACTAGACTGAAAAAAGGATTTGTTTGCTCCCAGTAATAAAATAGATAAGGTGACTTCACAACTACATTGGTGAAGGGTACATGAAGTTAATAGGAGTTTAAAAAATGTGTTTTGTCCTTAAAGTTTTCTGCAATATGCTCTTAATTACACTGTAATTATGTTTACAGTGAGCATTTTTCATTTTTTACATATTACATTCATTGTGATGGTTCAAGCATAATTTAGTCATCCCCTATGTTAGATAATGCAGTATTTCTCAAGAGAATGATTTGCTTATACAATAAATATCCCAGTTTTTTTTAGAATTCTAATGTTTTATAGGGAGAAATTGTGTTAATAAATTCTAGGAATCCTGTTGATACCTAACCTCTTATCGCATTGCATATGTAAACCTTTTATTCCAGTGAGAATACTGTGACAACCACCTGTTGAGTTACTGGTGAGCCTTGAGTTTGAAAATAGCAGAGCTCAGAAATTTTGCGGTGCTCAGAGACGATAACCCATTGTGAATTTTATACAACAAGCAGTAGATGACCTTAATCCTGTTACAAATGTAAGCTTTGCATCACTCTGACTGCTTAAATGGAAGGTTAGTATAAATCTGCTTTAGTGGGACAGTGGTTCTTTTAATCCTCCCAAGCAGTGTTAATAATGTATCATTTTTGTGATTCTTTATAGTGCTTAAAAGAGACAATAACCCCTATTGACATAGCAGGCTTGAATGGTTTTCAAATGTAATAATTTCTTGATTTCAATTGTGTTAACTTTTTTTTCAAAATATTAAAATATTTTTAATAAACTTGGTTATATTTTGCATTGATTTTGTTTATATCCTGATATTGATTGCAAGGGCACCTCATGCTTTACTAAAGAGGAAAAAATATACACTAATAGACATGTGCAAATAGGCCAGAAAATGATTTGGACAAATTTTTTACTTGTTTGTTTTTGGCACATTCCTTTTTGGGCAACAAATTACATTCCCTGCCGATTTGGTTTAGATGAAAATCGGTGTGGGGAGGGGGCATTTTTATTTCACGAATTATATTTGAATTTATATTATACATAAAATGAGAATGCTTGGGCTGGGGGAGAATGTGTGTATGTGGGTAAGTAACTGGCTCAGTGATAGGAAACAGAGGGTGGTTATTAATGGTACATACTCTGAGTGGGTGACTGTTGCTAGTGGGGTACCACAGGGGTCAGTTTTGGGTCCTATTCTTTTTAATATATTTATTAATGACCTTGTAGAGGGATTGCATAGTAAAGTATCAATCTTTGCAGACGATACTAAGCTCTGTAACGTGGTTAACACAATAGAGGACAGCGCACGATTACAAATGGATCTGCATAGGTTGGAGGCTTGGGCTGGGATGTGGCAGATGAGGTTCAACACAGATAAATGTAAGGTTATGCACATGGGGAAGAAAAATCCAGGCTGGGAATATGTATTAAATGGGAAAACACTG
Source organism: Spea hammondii (assembly GCA_029215755.1). Classification (NCBI taxonomy): domain Eukaryota; kingdom Metazoa; phylum Chordata; class Amphibia; order Anura; family Pelobatidae; genus Spea; species Spea hammondii. The sequence continues at coordinate 86,019,894 of JARDYJ010000004.1, forward strand.
GGGACGACTGACATGGAAAAGGACTTAGGAGTTTTAGTTAACAGTAAATTTACCTGTAGCGACCAGTGTCAGGCAGCTGCTGCTAAGGCAAATAAAATCATGGGGTGCATCAAAAGGGGCATAGATGCCCACGACAAGGAAATAATTCTACCCCTGTACAAGTCACTAGTCAGACCACACATGGAATACTGTGTACAGTACTGGGCACCAGTGTACAAGAAAGATATAGTGGAGCTGGAGAGGGTTCAAAGACGGGCAACCAGAGTAATAAGGGGAATGGGAGGACTACAGTACCCAGAAAGATTATCAGAATTGGGGTTATTTAGTTTGGAAAAAAGACGGCTTAGGGGGGACTTAATAACTATGTATAAATATATAAGGGGACAGTACAGAGATCACTCCCAGGACCTATTTATACCCAGGACTGTATCTATAACAAGGGGACATCCTCTACGGCTGGAGGAAAGAAGGTTTCTACACCAGCACAGACGGGGGTTCTTTACAGTAAGAGCGGTGAGATTATGGAACTCTCTGCCAGAGGAAGTGGTGATGGTAAACTCAATAAAAGAGTTCAAAAGGAGCCTGGACGTGTTTCTTGAAAGCAATAATATTACAAGTTATGGATATTAGATTAATAGGGACAGAACGTTGATCCAGGGATTTATTCTGATTGCCATATTTGGAGTCGGGAAGGAATTTTCCCCCTGGTATGGGGCAATTGGCATCTGCTTCATAAGGGTTTTTTGCCTTCCTCTGGATCAACACAGTAGGGACACAATATGTATATAGGTTGAACTTGATGGACTTTGGTCTTTTTTCAACCTTATGAACTATGTTACTATGTTATGAACTATGTTACTATATTTGTTGCCCAGTGCCCACTTTTATTCTCATTCACTCTTACTCACTCTCTCACATTCATTCTCTTTCACTCTCTCATGCTCTCATTCTCTTTTGGAGCATTCAAAGTATACATTTTTGTCAGATTTTTGTTACAAAATAATACTGCCACATCAGAAGTGGTAGTATCACATCTACAACTGAAATGTGCATATAGGCTGGTTATTCATTAAGCAGCAAGCACAATTTATGGTATTTTACATGTTATGTGCTCCCCTTCACCACCTCCCTCATTGATGTCTAATGAACTTAGTAAGATGAAGCTCATAGTTTTGCAAACTGCCTAAGAAAAATACATTTTAGTAATACATCTTGCTGTGCCCACTATGACATAGTATTTTTGCACATGCAGCCCTTATCCAATTGAAAGGGAGAGTCCAGCCATCCTGCCAGAAACACTTTAACGTCCCTCTATGCAAAAGCTAAAAAAACAGCCTACCTACCCAGAAATCATAATCCTTTAATCATGTCTCTGCTATGCAGTTTGTACAAAATAGCCATTTAGTGATTATTTTCTAGAAAAATGTATGCTTTTAGAATTCAATTCATTTTTTACAACTACCTACCTATGGCTTGTGCTTTTTGTTTGTCATTCAGAATTACACAATATATATGTATTGAAAACCAATTTTATAACCCACTTTTTGCAATTGTGGAATATGATGGTACTATGTAGATCAATAAATAATATTATACAATTATACAAATATAATAATAACAACAATATTAATAATTATTATTATTATTCCTACAGGGAGAAAATAACCATGTAATATTTGTTGGGATCTGTAGAGGGCACTGGATAGTTTCAAATAATGAATAGAGCCTAAAAATGTGTATTCATTGTAATATGTTTCCATCTGAATTCTAACTTAAGTCGCATTTAAAATAGATGACATTATTTGAATATTGTGGAGTATGTAATGATATTCTGTGTACTATTGTGAAATATGTAATGCTATTCTGTGTGCTAAAATATTAAATGCATTGTACCAATTCTCTTAATAAGTACATATTTAATATATAAGCAAAAAATACAGAAGTAGGTGATGTGCAGTGAACACAAATAATATAAAGTGCAGCAAAAAACACCAAAGGCAAACAATTGTCTAAAACCAAAAAATACCAAAATAGTGCCTGCGCCCCTTAGAAGTGAAATAAAATATATCAAGGTAATATGACTTCATATGAATGCTCCAGTAAATGCAGATGTAGGGAATCCCAATATCATCATATATAAAAAACAAACATAGGATAATACATAAATAAAAAAATGTAGAAAAGAATAAATAGTAGAAGAGACCCTTTCAATATGAAGGGCAATAATATGCCCATATGTAGAGTGATGGAGAGATCCCTCTGTATTGGCAACAAACGTCTCCCACTTAATTTGTAGCGACTTGCAACTCGAGATTCAAAGCGGAGAAAAAGTGAAAACCGGGAGGTACGTAGAAATAGATAAACTTTAATCATAAATATAAAATAAAAGCGATTCTTACGTAGAATGCCTTAAAAGGAGGTGTCTTTGTGGCTGTTACAGTCACCATAAAAATGTCCCTCCAGACACTCTGTGTTGTGTGAGTCTATCCAGCTTCCTCCCATCTCGTCTGACGTGAATGTACACTACGCTATGATTGAATTAACAATTTATTAGAGAGATTAGGGATTAGTGAAGCAGACACTTACAAATGTTGTGTATTTACTTACTAGTGCTGCCTGATGTCAATCTTCAGTGCATATGTGTGCATGTACAGGCATTTCAGCTTAGAAATACTGCTTATTTACATACTGCTTGATGTCAGGCAGCACCACAGAGTGCAGGGCTGATCTTAGTGCCAGGTGACAAGTTTAGAGGACCCAATGTGTAAAAGTTGGTCTAGTGCCTGCTAGGTGGCAACCTTCTGCATTGTGTGCCGGATGCACAAAGGAGGTCTATGGTTATATATTGCCATTAATGTCTATGGCATGGCATGTTTGTGTGTACGGTTATGGGAATCTTGCCTTGGGACGCGAGTTGGTCAAGGACTGGCCCTCGTTCGGTGCATACATATGTGCAGGAGGGTTCAGGTGGAAAATGGGGGACGTGGTCCTGTACTCACACCCAATCACTCAAGCTAGATATAATAAGCTCAGAATCAGCTCTGAGCCTGGCACTTAATCCCCTTGAACAGAAATAAGAATAGGCATTTAGGTGACTTAGATAATAAGGTGACTTAGCTATAACATCAGTTCAGTGGGTATGGGGGGGGCATGTTCAGTGTTCAATTGGTTGATGCCAGAGGAGGCCCCTGCAGGTGACCAATAGAGTCGCTTGCACGGCCCTTTAACCCCTTAACGACCTTTGCCGGTCCTGAACCGTCAAAAAATTAAATAAGCTTAGAAAGTGATCAACTTAAACGGCGTTACTGTAATGCCTCGATGTCGAGGCATTCAGCAAGGCCGAGATCGGCATCGGGGGCCATGTCTGGCCCCTCCCCGGGGTGTCAACAGCCGCCATACATTGTATGGCGGCTGACGCCCGTTTTAAAAGCGTTTAGGAGGCATTTTTTTAAGATCGCCTCCTAAACTTAAATGGTGTCGCTGGAATGCCTCGATCAGGAGGCATCCAGCGACACCAAACACTTACCTCTGGATGGGCTGTGACCGCTCCGGAGAGCGGTCACAGCCGCAGCTGCCGGTGATCTTCGCCATCAGCAAGATGGCGGTGGCCCGGGAAACAAACAATAAAGATGAAAGAGTTCGCTAGATGGTCTTCAGACCCTCTAGAGAACTCTGGCTCCACTTGCAGGTTGAATACAGGTACTGCATTCAACCATGCAAGTCAATGGAGCCCAGCTTTCTAATCACAATGTGATTAGTAAAATATTAAAAAAAAAATAAAAAAATAAATGGAAATTAAAAAAAAAATAAAAATGTGCTAACATTTAAAAATAATTATGCAGTGATGTCACTAGATGTACCAGCAAAATGTGTAAAAACAATATTAAAAAAAGTATTAAAAAAATAAAATAAAAAAATAAAGTTTATTATTTTGAGCAAGTGCTAAAATTTCTTAAAAATCTCAACAAAGAGTTAAAATAAAAGCACTTCAAATACCCAAGGGGTGTCTAATATAAAAAAAATGGCTGATGGGGTAAATTGGAGTGGCCGAGCTCAAAGATAGGGCATTGGTACAGACTGACCAAAATGGAAAAAAAAGCGCACTTCCCAAATGTGGCATTTTAAATCTCAAACAACACGACAAACCCATGCATGTCGGGTATCACTGCACTCAGGAGATGTTCCTGAACACACATTGGGATGTTGTTTGACAGTGACATATACCAGAACCTGTATATCTATAACTAAAGTACAATTTGTGTGAAAAAAGTTTGACAAAGTGTGGTTGTATAACTGTTGCATGGAAAGGGTTAAAATAACAGCATTTGAAATACCCTGGGGTGTCTAGTTTTCAAAAATATATGGTTTGAATGGGTTAAATTGAGTTAACCGGCTTTAAAGATGTTCCAAAGAGGAGATGGAGGCAGACTGACCAGATTTGTTAAAAAAGGTTTGGAAATCATAAAACGCTGCTTGTACTTATTGCCCTATAACTTACAAAAAACAGCAAAAAAACTCAGGACAAGTAGTAGAATCTATTTAGCTAGTTTTTTTACTTGCTTTTTTAGGTGAGTAAAAGATTTTTCAAATAAAAGTCATAAAATGTGGGGTTTTTTTTAAATTTTTCACCATTTTTTTTTTTTTAATAGTAAATAAGATGATACGATCAAAATATCGGTATGTGAAGAAAGCCCATCTTGTCCTGAAAAAAACAATATATAACTTATGTGGGTACACTAAATGGGTGAGGAGAAAATTACAGCTGAACACAAGCACCACAAAAGTATTAAAACAGCCTCGGTCCCAGAGGGTACAAAAAGAAAAAACGATCCCGGTCCTTAAGGGGTTCACTCTTGGAGTGGGGAGACAGGTCTTTAACTCCTGACGGCGAACCTACGGATTTCCGCTTCTGTTATCTACGCAGCATCGCAGAGGTTAACGGGAGCGGAAATCTGTGGGTTCACCGTCAGGAGTTAAAGGGCCATAATAATGACTTTATTGGTCGCTGCAATAGGTTGATGCCAGAGGAGCCCCCTACAGGCGACCAATAGAGTCGCTTGCACGGCCCTTTAACTCCTGATGGCGAACCTACGGATTTCCCCTCCCGTTAACCCCTGCAATGCTGCGTAGATAAGGTAGGCTAGATGGGAATTAGTAGACGACGATTCTTCGTGTTGTGTGTCTTCGTCTTTAAATACATTTCGCTTCCACCATGTTCGTATGTTTGGTATTTGGGCTGAACAACGAAAACGCACCCTTCATGTACGTTTTCATGTTCGCCCGAATACAAATGGACAAGTCTATTGTAAAGTAGTGCTTCCACCAAACCCATGGAATGTTCCTGCTGATTGCTACAGGTTGACAGTTATAATTGCTTTTTAAGCATTACCCCCAATGTATTTATCCAAACGGAAACAAAAAACTTTCTGCTTATTACATCAGCAAGCATTAGAATGAGTAAGGGAAAGTAATGCTGCAAATGCAGTTATGTAATAAATATTGCCTTCAATGAGCTTGATTTTCCCTGTCATGTTTATCTCACAGTGAGCCTTCACTTTCACCCTGTTCCTCAAGGATTTATTTATATGCCGGCTGGCTCTTTCCCAAGAGCAGAATAATTATAAATATATATATGTCATAAAAGGTTTTGGCTGCACTAAAAATATTTCACAGGATAAATAATGATTGCATTTTAAACTTTGCCTCTCCCTCTCATATCAAAATACAATTACTATTTACTTTCCTGTCTACCTAACTATTAATAACGTTTAAATGAGATAACAATTCAGTCATTTTAGATGAACAATGCATAATTCTTTGCCAATAAGAAATGCATACATTTACAAGAGCTGTAGTTTTAATATGCACTTTGAAGGACCCATTTAAATAATTTTCTCTTGCCTATAGTCCTATATGGTGATGGCATCAGTCAACCCATGCCATATGGGGGTGCATATGTGTCTGCTGTCACCCTATGTATAACACATACAATTAAATTTATGAGAGTTTTTAGAAATCATGTTGTTCATTAAAGTATTATCCATTTGGTCTCTATCATTCATGAAACTTCTCAACAGCTCCATTTGAATCCCTCATTGTATAGAGCTGCATAGTGCCGATTACCCAAGCATCATTCATTATGTTTAGCAAAGACATATTTTGGTAAATTAAGACTAGTAATCCACATGGCCATATCTATTTCTTACTGTGGCCATTTGAGTAAATATGTAGGTAGCACAAAGAGACCCTTTAAGAAAATAATTTATGAGCATATTAAAGACATAAATCGTGTGCTTAAAACTGTATCAGATAATTTCAGAAAACACCATCTAACTTCTACTTCTAACCCTCAGAGTTTAAAATCTGTAGCAACATTATTAATAAATTAGACTGTATAGAAAATTGATGGATACTTCTGATAGATACTCTGTATCCTGCAGAGTTAAATATTTGCCATGAATTGAATGCCTTTTTAGAGGAATAATACCGTATATACCACTTGTTTATGTATTACCCGTATAGCTGTTTATGTATTTAAGTATCAATATAAATATATTTTGCTATACACAATTTTAACAAGATATAGCTGGATTGGAATAAGCAACTATATTCTATGACTATATGAGGACCACCAGGGACTGCTTATTGTATTTCATTTGGAACTAATCTTGTATGTATTCCAGTAGGTGCTTGCTTTTTGTTTCAATATTCAGTTTTATGTTTCGATTACTTGTTTTTGAGTTTTTAGCACACAATAATAATAAATAGTCTTTTTCCTCTAATGATGGCATGCTGTGTGATTTTGAGGTATAGGGTGCACTAGTTGCTAGCTCTTCTGTTCCCCTTCATTCTAATTTATTGTGTTCAGGTTTCCCTCCCCTTATCTTAATATTGTTCTACGTTATAACTATAAGACTTGAGTGTTGGTAGCCCAGGTGGCAGTAACATTAAGGCATAACACACGAGTTGATGCTACATAATGTATAAATTATAATTATATGACTTCAATTCAATTAATTGTGTTACATATTTTACTACAATTTCCATAATCTAATTTTTTGCAACACATTTTAATGTATGTAAACATACTTGTCATTTAAACTCTTATATGACATGCCCCATTGCATCTCAAGATTGTAAGCTTGTGAGCATTGCTCTCCCCATCTAATATATTGGTTTGTCTTAGTGTATCAATTCTAGTCTTGTCATACAACTTGAATATGTGTATTGTATTAGGCGCTGCATAAATTGTTGGCCCTATATAAATAAAGGATAATAATGATAAAATGAATAATAATCTCTATTATAAAAGTTCTTGATTATGGAAATTTAGTCTTTAAACTCAATTTCATTCCTTAAAATTTGCATTTTAAAACCAAGACTGTATACAAAGACAAATCATTGAGAAAATTGTAACTATGTAATATGTTAACATGTCAGGCAATGTTTATATTCAACACAGCAAGAGATGTAGTACACTTTAAAGATTTCCACATGCAGAAAATAAAGTAATTTGGTAAAGATATGTGCTTCCACTGAAAAGAATTCTTAGGAAAGTGGTAGATGTCAAAAAAGGCCCAAGATAAGTTACTTGCCCTGATTTCTCTTTTGGGGTCTGTTTCCCTAGTCCTGAACAAAATCCTGAATCCAAGATGTAAACCCATACAATCAAAACCTGTCCCTTTTACCCATAAATAATCTCATGGATTGAGTAGAAACATGTTTCCTGTTTTTCACCATTGTGTTGAGAGCTCGAGTGTGACGTAGATCTCTATTCTTTCACAGGCCAGCATCCTTAGTGAATTTGGCCTTCCCATAGATTACATATTACACTGGGTGCTGCCTGTGCCTCCAAGCAGACCACTGCCAATGTTACTCTGCCTGATTTAATAATAAACCCCCAAAAATATCTCCAGCTGTAAGTATATCTGTAGAAATTATCTACAGCTATTTGTCCGTATGAGACCAATAAAGTTAAGATGCTTTATGTCAGTTTTGTGTAAACTTGTTTCAATTTTTGATGCTTAGATTGCTATATTGTGTAAAGGAAAATGAATTGTTCGAAGGGAAGGCTGTAAAATTAGTTTCCATCAATTCTAATTCAGGGAATTAAATCTGCAATAAAGAATTCACATTTGTGGTCATCTGTCATTCCATGTTCTCCATTTGACTGGGTCATTGGGGGTCAAAGGAGCTTCCATGAGGTCACATGGAAATGGCAATGTATGTAAAACAGAAGGTTTTTCAATTGCTGTTAACCTTGTATAATGTTTGTTTCCAGCTAAATGATTGTGTTTCTCAAATTATTGCAGCGTTGGACTGTGATACAGCAGATAAAAAGATTACCAGTATAGTCAATGCAACGATTTACTCATTAAGACACTTTCCCAGCCTTTGCCACGCAAAACCCTCACCATACCAATCAACATTCTGAACATCAGTCTTATGCTACAGAAAACACTTGGCAGTTTTCCCAAAACATAATTGTTAACGCCAGTTGCAATGTTAACTGCTTTGCATAATGGGCAGTTTCTCCCGTGCTTTGAAGCATTAATGGTTTTGTAGTAGATGGAGCAATTCTCCTCCTGCAATGTCGGAGTACCTAATGATTATTTGTTTTCATAAACAATACACGGATGATGTGGTAAATGTATCAGAATAAACATTCATGACAAGAGTTAATTAATTCTGCTTTACTAATTACTTACTTTGAGTCCACAAAAACATTTGCCAGCTAACAACCTACATCCAGTTTATACTATCTTAAAAATATTGCTGTAAGATACAAGCTTTTGTAGCCTTCAGCCTTTTCTTATTTTGAGCAACTCGAAGGGGAACCTTACAATATTCATAATGTACCATGGAATATTGGGATATGGCAAAGTACAGGACGTAAGAGGTTAAATGTGCTCTTCACAGAGGAAGAGAGAAGTCGGAGGCCGTTACTGGGAGACAAATTGATCCACCTGAGAAATTAGATAAATATTTCAAGAGTTCAAGAGTCTCAACTTTGGTGAAAAACAAATTTGATGTTTGGTCAAGCTTTCGCACATTTTTAGTAGAGGAATAGAGAATAGTCAATATTAATATGTTTACACAAATCTTTTCTCCAGATGGAGATAGGAACAGGACCACCACATATGAAGATAGCTTTCCTTGAGCTCATACACTCATAACCTCGCTAGAAGAAGTCTGAGATAGTTTCATTTAAGGGTGGGATGGTATAACAATGAGGTATCTGGGAGATTACACAATATCCTCCCAAACTTTTCAGATTTAGGAGACCGAGAAATGAACACCATGGGTATTAATTAAGTGTGGAATGAGTCCCCTTGGGGTGACTTCAGATTAACAAATTGAAGACAGAGAATGGTAGCCCCTGAGAATCTACGGGTGCTATAGGTGGTAGAAGAAAATCTAAGGCCAGAAGGAGTTGTGGTAAAACTGACAACAAAACATCATGAAAATAATAAAAATAGAATATTAGACAATAGGTCACAGCTTTCTTTCTAATTCACGCAAGTCACAGATAAACAAGTTCTGAAATTGCACAAACCAATTAATTACTGCAGTTAGAACTGCTTATTTCTTGTCCAGGACACATCCTTGGCTTTATCAATCTAGTAGCAAATGCACTTTTCCTTGAAACACTCAGAAAAAAAATAGATCAAAATATCAACTTGCTCCTCAGTACTAAATAACCCAGGTGATTCTATATATCTTGCCCATTCTGCAGTAGATTTCATGCATTGCTTAATCACCTGCCATGGAACTCTGTTAAATATTAAATCGCCAATATCTGCCATCCTGTCTTGTTTACTTTTAAACTGTCTTTCCTGTGTTTTTAATGGAACCTTTGTCTTCTTTTCTTTGACACCATTAGCACTTGCCATATTTAAACAGCAGCCGAAGGAACTACAAAATGTTTTAGAAAAAAAGGTACATTCCTCTAGGCAGGCACTTTTTTGAGCACACTCCTAAAAAATAATATAAAAGTAGAGACACTTAATAATTGCAGGTTTTCTGGCACATACAGTTTTTGTATTTTTTTCTGAAATAAACTTTAAACAAAGTCTTGAATCAGGCTATCATTATATAATGTATCCTAAAAATGCTGAGAATCACAATTAACTAGCCCAGAAATAAACTGCTTGCAGGTAGCTACTGGGTGTTTGTATTATTAGCGAAAAAATGCTTTGTAAATATGCTTTCATTAGGTAAATGGTTTTGAAGGTTTCTGCAGGAAAGTCAACATTTTTTTGGATTAACACAAATAAAAATAAGGCAAATTACAGCTCTTTCAAAAGGTTCTTTTTGGTGGGAGTCTAAAACGGCTGCGTTAGGTAAAATAGCAGCCATTAAATAATGGAACACTTTTAGTGTAAATCATAATCATTACTTGCATTGGCTTAGCTTAACCCTTTCATTAAACTCTCATATATTGTTTTTAATCATAATCAAAATGCTTGTTTTTATTTTTCAAATGGACTTGCCCAATAATCCCTCAATTGGTAGTTTAAAGACATGGATTTATCCAGTTTAGTTTTGTCAAACAAAAAGATAAGAGGCTTCAGTTAAATAAAAAAAGGCTTTTTAAATGTTCAATTATTTATTACTGTGTTCAATGTTCCCTCTAATTTTTCTTAGGTGGTGTGCGCAGAAAACTTCTGTTGTGCAAAAATTTTCCCAAAGCCAAAATTTTGTGTGCACAATATGATTCTGCAAATGTTAAATTTAAATTGTTATTCCATATTTCTGGTACAGCTCGCTCATGGTTAATAACACTACTTTATAGTGTGATATAAAGTATTAGTTACACAACAGTATTAGTTACTGTAATGTCAGCCAGCCTGTCTGACAGACAAGCCTCTCTCCTAATGTACATTTTGCTCTGTCACACAGCCCATATAAAGCGAAGTTGGTGGAGCGAAAAAAAAATCACATTGCAAGGGGGGTGGAGCTATATATTTCCAACCCTTTTGACTCCATGGTCTATTTTAAAGGTGAATTTCTCATTGCAAAAGTTGATTATGAGCGAATCACGAGCGGGGGCTCTGGGCTGCATAAAGGATCAATATATATATATATATATATATATATATATATATATATATATATATTTACTCACAGAGTCCATTGCACACCATTCCAAATATTCCAAGCCCGGTGCTAGTAACCAGCAGTTTCCATGTAAAACACTTTCAAAAAGATGGTCAGCACTCCAGGTCTTTAAATAGACAATTTCATTTTATTCAAAGTCAAGTCGACGTTTCAGTCATTACTGACTTTCATCCTGTTTTATATATATATATATATATATATAAAAAAAAAATATATATATATATATATATATATCACTATATACTGAGGCACGCACTGACGGTGGTACAGCATAACACCTATCATTATATACTGAGGCACAGCACAACACCTATCACTATACATTGAGCCAGACATTGCCAATAATGCAGCATAACCCCTATCACTATATACTAAGCCAAACAGTGATGTGGCGTAGGCCTACCGCTTCAGTGTCTGGCTTAGTATATAGTAGAGATGTACAGAAATGAAAATTCTGGACCGAAACCGAAAATTAAGCCCCCCCCCCCCCAAAAAAAACCCAAAACACTTTATTACAAGTAACACACCAAAATTGGACAAATCAACAACAATATTATATATATATATATATATATATATATATATGATTGCTAACAGCAATCACACTCCTATCATGCCCAGGCAGCCAGTACATGCTGGAACCTGGGCATGGTATGAATGTGATTACAGCCTCCCTATGCCATGCTATCCCCCCTCTTACACATCCATGCTATCACACACACACACTCATTCACAAACATTCAGCATAAACTACAGCATAACACCCATCACTCTTACTCACTTCATGTTTTCCTACCTTTCCTCTGTTACTGTTACTTTTCCTCCTCCTCTACGTTCTTCCTCTTGGCTCTTCTTCTTCCGTGTCCTGTCCTTCCGGTGCAGTGAAGGCGGTGGGCGTGGCTTCAGTGCTGTGCGCCGGGATATGACATCAAATCCCGACGCACAGCATCAGTTGCCGCGCGCATTGCAAGGGAGCAGGATCGGAGATCCTTGATCTCCCCAACTGAGCTTGCTCCTCCAGCGTGGTGGCACCCCCCTGATGAGCGGCACCCTGGACAGACTGCCCCCCCAGCTCCCCATTAGGTACGCTACTGGTTGTGCGCACAGTTTTAGGATGTGTGCGCGCTCTCTCAAAGTTATGTGGGCGCGCACAAGCTTAGAGGGAACACTGACTGTGTTAGATGCTGCTATGTGTGTTTAAACATGTTTACAGCAGTGACAGAAACTCCTACAGAATAAAGATATATCCAATCAATAATAACTTGTTCTTTAAAAAAAATGTAATTTCTATGATGTTTTTGAGCTACATAAAATAGGAAAAGATATTGATATACGTGACAGATAATGTGTCAGCACAGTTTAACACGGTCTTGCATTAAAAACGATTTTACTTAGGGGACTGTGGATAAAGTGGTATACTGATATTGTACAAGAAACAGGTATAATAAATAACCTTTTTTTTAGTTCTCAGTAGGAACATTTATTTTTACCCTTGTAATGATATAAAGTGAGAAAATGCTGCAAGACACTGTAGTTCACCTAGCCCAACTTAGACTACAAGCAGGTCAACAGTGAAGAGCTAATCTTGGTCCAAGTTTATGATGGAACTGGAAACCAGTAAATGTTTCTTGAAAAAGATGTATTTGTTATTTTTTTGTAAATACACTGAGATGATGAATCAATATAATATTCATAGGTTTACTTGACCTTTACTAAATAATACCCCAGGTTTTTAAATTAGCCAGGAACGAGATGTGCTAATGATACAATAAATCTTGAGCGACACATTTACACAAGTGAATGCACATTTTAAAGTATGTACCTATAGAACAAAATGGTCATGCTTGCCAACATTATAGAACGTTCAAATATCTCTAATGTGTAATAACATGTTAAGTACTATGGTGGAGAAATACATACTATAGTGGTGTACAGTATCTCACAAAAGTGAGTACACCCCTCACTTAGCGGTGCACTCACTTTTGTTGCCAAGGTTTAGACATTAATGGCTGTGTGTTGAGTTATTTTTAAGGGAACAGCAAATTTACACTGTTATACAGGCTGTACACGCACTACTCTACATTGTAGCAGAGTGTCATTTCTTCAGTGTTGTCACATGAAAAGATATAATAAAATATTTACAAAAATGTGAGGGGTGTACTCACTTTTGAGAGATACTGTATATCCTAATTGAATTGTATGCATACTTCCTAATTCTGTATTCAAAATTGTGTATACTGAGATGAATCTACTGACATTCTATGATCATACAACTGATGTTACATTTATGTGACCTTCTCAATGGGCTCTGTACATTTACAATTATATATACTCTTGCACTCACTACTAATTACGCTTAACGTGGGATAAGATACCTGAATGCCAAACTGGGGCTGCTCATCATAACTTGAATTAGAAAAAGCCTAATCTCTGGAATTTTAGATAGATATTTGTGGTCCATCACCTTACTGAGGGAGGACAGGGTTAATAGAAACTCCAGGTTGCTGTAAGTGTTTAACATGTTACTATCATCTGCATAGGTCACAGTTATTGAAGGTATATAAATCTTGGCTTTGTACATATTGATTAGTTTTAATCTGTACTTCAAGCTTCCTGCATCAATTTACATTACCTATGGGGACAATCAGTGACACATTCAGTATTCTGTGTGAAGAGTTATAACCAAAATTAAATCAAATAAAATCTTCCAAAGCGGCAATGATATCCCTGGGCACTGACTTGTACTAGTCAAAGTGCCTGGTAGCTATATGCTTACTGTAACTGAAAATTAAAATATCTTGCATTTAGATCTGAATATGTGGCTTGTACCTTTAAAGGACAAATGAAGTGGGAAAAAAATGTTTCTTAAAATTATTTAAACTCTAGTAACATCAGATCTGCTGTAACACTTTAATGCAAGGAAATAAGAAATGCCCTTTTTCCAGCTCCAACACTCTCCATGCAGTCTGCTGTGCACATCCATGCTGGGTAATATTTCGGTCAGATACGTCAGAAGATACGCTTTCCCGTCTGTATGTGATGTTTTACGCATTTGCGGTGGCCATTATGGTTACTGGCAATAGCATTACAATGACTAGTGGTGGCCATTTTGGTTATTGGCAGCGACCATTTTGCGCATGGCTCTTCATACACAGAGCCTGGGCCCAAACTCATTTGCTCAACTATTCACATGTAACAAAATAACTTTACCATAATTGCCATAACAAGCAGCAGCAGTCAGGAATATCTCTGTATAACAGGAAAACATCCCTGCACACATTTATTAAATTAATAAAACAAGTCCTTTAGATGCAACATGGGTGCAGGTGCAATTTATGGAGGTGTTATTAATCTTAATGTCATTGTTAGACATTGTATTCACCCCTCACTGTAATAGCACTACAATCAGCTAGCACGCTATAATAGCAAAGCCAAGAGAATGGTCTTCCTAATATGCTAATTTTGCATTTCAGGGAGAATATCAGATGATCAAATATGAGCAAAACAATATTCAACGTAACATTTACTGTATCTGTAAATGCCTATTTTAACCTTTTATTGACAACTGAAATGAAACATTGACTAAAATATAATGACAAATTTGTTAGAGGGGAACCCCCACCATACTTTTATATCATTTTGTTATTGTCCTATTGTGAAGAACCATGTCTGATCTTCACTGTTATTATTATTATTATATTTATGTGTATCCTGTTTGAACGTGGCTGCAGCTCCAGCCTTCAAAGAGACAATCCTATAATCTGGCTGGGGGTCTTAATCAGCCAGCACAGCCCTGTCTGCCCAGACGGCACCCGCACTACAGGGGGGATAACACAGGTGGGGGAACCCATTGTATCCCTTAAGCCCCTCAGCGGGAAGGAGCTGACGGGCGGATGTGTCCAGTATGGGGCACAGGACGATCCGTCACACCTATGATTGCAAGTAATAAGTATGCAATGTTTGTTACACAAATAGTAACTTTTATTCCAGTTTTTCCCTATTTATTCATACGTTTTTTGCAAGTTCGCACCTACCCATGATCCTCTGCTATTTGAGAAGCTGTTTCTCACAACCTTGAAGCCTCTTGAAGGTCTGAATATGACACAAATTAAATGTGATGCATTGATGTAATTTTTTTTGCTGCTAATGAAATTGCGTAAACTTCTTTACGCAAGTCAGATATTGTCAAAAAAATACAAAATGGATCTTTATGTGTAACATTACTATGGCTTCACATATCCTACTTCTGGCATTAATTTACCCCTTGGTGCTTGAAGTATGGCTAGGAAAGATCGCAGTCAGCTGTACTGAACAGTGAATTTACTGCATGTAAATCAGGCTGGAAAATGAACACATACAAAACATTAGGGTAGTTTTCCTACTCTTCTGCTATACTCAAAATCCTACTTATCAAATATTGATAGGCGCTCCACTGACAATATAAATATGACACCTACAGAAAAAATGGTGAGAGCTCCCCTTTAAAGGATGGTGGATACTGTAAAACGCAAGTACATTGACAAATTGCACTGCATTAGTTATAACAAATAGAAGAGTTAAGAAAAGCTCTAGCATTTATCCAGCGTAATTATTTTATCAATCAATCTTTGAGTTTGATAATAATCGATAACGGAAATCATTGTCGACGATTTCCGTTATCGATTAATCGAGTGATCGATTCGTTGTTGGAGCACTCGGCTCCTTTTACTTACCTCCGCGAGCGTTCCCCGCTTCCGCTACACGCTCTGCACTCTCCGCCTTCTTTTAGTCGCGTGTGGCTCCGTTCGCACAGAGCGGTTCGCTCTGTGCGAGTGGCTCCGTTCGCACAGAGCGGTTCGCTCTGTGCGAGTGGCTCCTTTCGCACAGAGCAGTTCGCTCTGTGCGAGTGGCTCCATTCGCACAGAGCGGTTCGCTCTGTGCGAGTGGCTCCATTCGCACAGAGCGATTCGCGGGGGTGGGGGTGGGGTTTCAGGGGATGCAGGGCAGAGTGGGGGTGGGGGGGCAGGGCAGAGTGGGGGTGGGGGGGCAGGCCAGGGTAGGAGACTGAGTGCAGGGCAGAGTGGGGGTGGGGATGCAGGGCAGGGTGTGAGTGTGGGGGCAGGGCAGGAGACTGGGTGCAGGGCAGAGTTGGAGACTGGGTGCAGGGCAGAGTGTGAGTGTGGGTGCAGGGCAGAGTGGGTGCAGGGTGTGAGTGTGGGGGCAGGGCTGGGTGCAGGGCAGAGTTGGAGACTGGGTGCAGGGGCACAGTGCAAAGTGCTGGGTGCAAAGTGCCAGGGCTGGGTGCAAAGTGCCAGGGCTGGGTGCAAAGTGCCAGGGCTGTGTGCAAAGTTCTGGGTGCAAAGTGCCATAGCTGGGTGCAAAGTGCTGGGTGCAAAGTGCCAGGGCTGGGGCAAAGTGCTGAGTGCTGGGTGCAAAGTGCCAGGGCTGGGTGCAAAGTGCCGGGTGCAAAGTGCTGGGTGCAAAGTGCCAGGGCTGGGTGCAAAGTTCTGGGTGCAAAGTGCCAGGGCTGGGTGCAAAGTGCTGGGTGCAAAGTGCCAGGGCTGGGGCAAAGTGCTGAGTGCAAAGTGCCAGGGCTGGGTGCAAAGTGCCGGGTGCAAAGTGCCAGGGGTGGGGCAAAGTGCTGGGTGCAAAGTGCTGGGTGCAAAGTGCTGGGTGCAAAGTGCCAGGGCTGGGGCAAAGTTTCTTGAACAGTAATAGTCCACCTCTTTTCAGAATGTTTGGGGTTATTTTGTTTCATAAATATTGTGTTTGGGTTCTTGTACTTTGAAAATATTGTTTTTTTATTACATCATAACAAAATAAGAATGTTAATGTAAATTTTAAGTTGTTTTTTAACATCCAGTTCATTAAATTATTTTAAATAAACAAAAAATTTGCATATTGTTTTTTTTTATCCGATTAATCGATTAATCGAAAAAATAATCGGCCAACTAATCGATTATTAAAATAATCGTTAGTTGCAGCCCTAGTCTTTAGTGTTCATTGTGATGTAGAAAGGTGACCATTTTAATAGCATCCATCATGATCCACTTAGATTACCAGGCTTTAAAAGTTTGAATATCCTAGCAAACTAAATATGATATAAAACATAGCATGGGCCAAAAAGGTGTTGGCTATTAAGTTCAGCAAGAGAGCATTAATAAGAAGCTGAGTACATTCAGCATGGTCTATGAAGTTGACAGCCTCTTGACATCAACCTGACAGAAATAATTTGCACATACCATAACTAAGCATATGGGTCTCAAGTCTCCACCATAGAACATCCATGGAGCTGTTAATATGATGAAGTGAATTTGAATCTACTGCCACTCCCTTCTCTGCATGATTAACAGTGCTAGAAAGTCCAGGCGAGCTACAGTTTCGATGATGGCTTGTATTTGTTTTAATGTTGTTAATTTTCTCTGCCCCCAAATGAGTAGTACTCCAAAATCTGCTGTGGCTCTATTTTTGGAATGGAATGTTATATCTTTGGGGTATATTCACTTAGGAGATGAATTGACCTCAGAATGCCGCTAGGTAAACTTTTAATTTTGGGCTTTTCTAAACTTGCTCAACTCACAGGGGTTGTACTCTAGACTCTACATGTCTAGCTGTAGTAAAGGATTAAAGATGAGGTTTCTGTACTTCCCCAGTAACATACACACTAGCACACAGACACTTACACATGCACTCACTAAAATAGATGCTCACACATACACACTCATTCCATCAAACCTCACTTTATCAATCACATATGAGACATATCATGCCCTTACCTTGCCTGAAACCTTTGCATATCACTACTTGCATACCGTACGAGGGGCCATGCTATTATCTCGGGGCAATGTAACAGCACGTTACGTGACTCCACTACACTTCCTCCTCACTGGCCAGCACCCCCCCCTGCATATGAGGGTCCCTGTAAGTCATGGATTCAAAATTTTGGTTGCATATGAACAATTAACTTCTTGGCTGGAACATATTTGAGCCTACAAAAGTAATAAACTTTTTAACCCAAACTTTATCATTAGTAACGTTTCTTAGTAGTCCTTACACCAAACCTATGAAACATTCGGAAGGAAAAAAAACCCCAATCATATCTGAAAGCTGGATATTCCTGCAAGTTACACATAAGGTGTGGGTTTAGAGGCTAGCAATAGAGAAGATTTCTGAATACAAAACATTTCTGAAATAGAAAAATCACAGAGCAAAATGACCTGGAACATTGAAGCATATAACAATATGATCAACAAAAAGGCCAGAGAATGAGGTTGTTTTCATGGCACCGTTTCAGTGCCTTAATATGACAACACTCGCTGCTGAGTTGACAGCTCCTGTGCAGCAGGCGCTTAGCAGGGTTTCCATGGTTTCTTTCCTGCTGTTGTTTCAATGATTGCAGCATGCCCATCTGTTACTGTATCAGTGAAATGGAATTACCTTCTTGCCCTCCGTGCCAGACAGGAAATTTAGAGCCCTTTTAAGAGCGGAGGATGCTAAGTCAGAATTTTTAAATACAGAAATATTTAAAGTGTTCCTGCTGGGAAAAAGTAACTTGTGCTAATTTTATACAGCTCTTTTTGTTAAACGGGAAAAATGGTTTGTCTCAAAGAAAATATTACATTATCATACCTGGTGAAAATATAACATCTTAACTGTATAATGTACATAAAAAACTGTATAATATACATATATAACTGTAATACATAATAATATAAATAACAAAACTATAATGAAAGAAAGTAGTCTTAGGCTTGTATACAGAGGCAACTAAAGTTTTGGTATACATCTATTGTTTTTAATTATCATACATTTATTTTTTAAAAGGGCAGCATATATTGGAGAATTGTTCAGGGGCAGACATAGCACACATTTTATCAGTCACAAAGCAATTTTGTGTTTCGTAGTAGAGCTGCAGTTACCATGGAAACTGCTCAATTTCACCTGCAATTGCAGAAAGCCTTATTTTTCAGAAATTTACACTACAAAAACTATACGTTCCTGTTGAAAGACAGAACCTTTTTGCTTCCAAGGATGATTATTGCCTAGTTGGCCACAATATGGTCACCAGTCTGGTGACAGATTTAACACCCATTTGCACCCAAGGACTCATCTTTAGCAGGACTTCTTACTAAGCAATGGGTACTAGAAAGGCATGTTACTGTGAGGAAAAAGTGGGGCAGTTTGAAATGGTCATCCCCACCCTCCATTTGAGTCCCGGAAAAGATCCGATTATAAAAAGAAAGCCTGTTTGGCTGTAATTTGCACTTATCAAAAGAAGTCGAACAACAGCTTCCTTTCTATGATCAAGAATCTACTTGTAGCCACCATCAGATAAGATGACAAGATTTCTCAACAGAAGTAAACTATGCTAAAGGGAATTGCAAAGCATAAACTCTCAACTTTTAGTTTTATTTGTTGATGTCACTGATTATTGCATTCATGCTGAACTTATTGGAGTACTTTTGTTTTTAGCGTACAGACAGTTTGAGAGTTATTGGAAGAATGTAAAAATATGTTTATTTGAAAACAAAGAGAAGAAAGTGCTCCAAAAAAAAAAAATTGCGAAGTGCCTAGTGCTGTTACGACCAATACCACATGAAGGTGAGCCTGTCTCTTGTGTTGCGGATTAAACTAATGCGAGAAATGTGAGATGTTCACTCACCATGAACCTCCCACTCTTAAAGAGCTACCTCTTTCCTGTCTCTCCTCCTGACAGCTTCTAGCCAGGCCACAAAGATTCCACAGCGGATAAAGCACCCTGCATAAAAGTACCAGTTAATGCTCAAATACGAACCCTGCGGATATATTTATATTAAGTAGTCATGAGGCTTTGATGCTGTATTTTGGCCCAAGCAAACCAGCTCACTGGCCATGTCAAGAGACCACATGGGAAGTGAAAAGGTTCTTAGGCAACAAAAAATGGGTAAACTCCTAAAATAAATGATTATCTTTCATAATAGAGGAGATAAGCAAAAACAGTGTTACTTGTTTTTCCTTTAACAAAAGGAGTAATGGGACAGGGGCCAATGGAGTTGGGACAAAGATAGCTTTAAATCTTTCTTCTAAAGAAAGAGAAATGGGAATATTTCCATGGGCAATTTTTTGAAGAGACATTGAAGCAGACTGGTTATGGCAGGGTGGCGCTAGTGAGGAAGACAGTGAAAGTGTTTGTGGGCATCAGACCTACTCTACTATCCCACCTGGGGCCTCCGTCAGAAAGCAGAAGCCCCATGCCACTCTCATCAGCCTGCCCCATGTTCATCCCATTCACCTGCCTATTGCTCTGCCCATGTTCCACCCATTCCCCTGCCCTACAATCCTCCCAATAGCACATATGCACTCATCCGTTATAAACAATTATACACTTACACGCTCTAACATGAAACATACATATGCTAGCACTATAAGCTCACAAACACGAACACCTTACAGTAACAACACGCCAACACCATACACTCATGTACACACATGCTAACGATAAACTATTACACACACACTCTAACACTATATGGTGACATACACACTCACACTAATATACGCTCACACCTTATAACACCGAACTCTTAAACACATGCACACATTATCCAGCAATATACATTAACAGACACTGACTCTAACGCTATACATCAGACTTGTGCACGAGGTCCAAAATCATTTCAGACAAATTTTTAGTTTTGCAAATTTGTTTTCAGGCAATGAATTTTTTGTTTCCTGCCCTTTTGTTTCAGACAAAATTTGGGGTCAATTTTTTATTCAGAAACAAAATTTGTGGGCCAAAAACATGTCTCTCTTTCTGTCCCTAGTCCTGTCTGTACCCCCTTGCTGACATACCTTCTCCAGCCTTTTCTTATATCTGATTTCTTGGCAGATGCAGAGACAATGCCAACATAGAAAAAACACAGAAGGGGAAGGGCATATTGTGCACACACACAGTGCCTGCAATAAAAGCTACTCTAAATTATAATATAATCCTTGATTGCCTGTAGAGGTAAATTAATGCACAGCTTTCCTTACAGACACTGAAATGGTTAATTGTCATTTGCATATTAATTATGCTCCTCTTGAGATTTTTTACTTTTATTTAATGTAATAGAGTTTTAATTAATGTATGGAAGATTTACTTTACATTGGGGTTGGTGGATTTGTGGAACAGCCTACAGGTAGAAGTAACTTGAGGACCACAAATCCTTGAGATCTTTATTTTGCTTTTCCGCATTTGTTTCTTTTGCTGTAGTTAACCTTTTGCACCAAACCCTGTGGAGTTTGCATTTGCTAACACTTAATAAGCAGCACCTGTTAGATTGATTGGGCTCTGAATGCGTAACACATGTACCCACTTTAAACCTTAACCACATTTTCTGGGAATACTGCCAAGAAAGCTAATCATAGCTGGTGTTTATTACTGGCAACCATCCCAGAAACTGTTTGAGAGGGAGAGATGACTTATGCTAGCAAACGAATGAACAAATGTAACACATTTTTGGTGGTTTTGCAATTCATTTTTGTTAGTTTCATTGAGTTCATCCTCGTTTTAGAAAATTTGTATGAATATATGAAACATTTGATTTTCGTTTAAAAACAAGTTTGTATGAATCTGAATGTAGAAGTCTACTATACATATGTACTGTATATAGTGTGTCAGTATATATCTATCTGTATATAAATGGTGTTAGAGTCGGTGTGTATATTATATATGTGTGTATACAAAATATAGAAACTGAGAGTACAGCATTAATTACCACAGTACACCAACATACACATACATACACACACATGCACTACTCCCCCCTCTCTTACTTCAAGGAATCCTGTCTGCCATGCAGCTCGTACTCTTTGTGCTTTTATACTATCACTGGGCCACGTAACGCAAATTACGTGACCCCGCTGGGCACCTCAGTTACTGGGTGCAAGGGTGCTGTGAACCTACTTCAGCATGCCCCTGCATTCAGCAAAGTTAGATGGGAAAACAAGAAGGCATGCCCCCCTGCTCAGGCAGGCTCAGTACGGTAGCACTCGGAGTACTCCCTGGTGGCAGCCATGATCCCACCATGTGAATATAAATTTACTGTATATTGTGTTTATATTATTTATCTTCTTTTTTACACTCTGCTTGAGGGAACTTACAACTTTCTCTTATTCTTTTAAAAAACAACAACATTATTTGGAGATTTTATCACTGCAGATTTTGGGGAAATTATAGTAATTGGTCTTTGTTCTAACAAGATAATAACCTTTATTTATTCTAAGAAGATAGGCTGCCAAAGCACCACTTAAGATAGAGGCCCACAAAATACTTTAGTAAATAAGTTGGAAAAGAATAATAACGGTATTTTATAGTTTCTTCGACTAGTAAATGTCCCGTGGCCTTTTATTCATATTACTCTAACTTTGAAAACTTTTAATGATTTTTAAATCTCCTCTGGGTACAAACTTTATATTATGCAATGGAAATGCAGAAACTTGTAATGTTGAAACAGGATATTAGCTGTACCGCTTTGTGTATTGATTTTAAATTATATTTCAGGTAGATCAATGAATGTCATTATTTTCTTTCCATCCCAGGAAAACTTAAACCTCAAATGTGTCAAAATAATAAAAAAACGTGTAAAAACGTCAGACGTTCTCTAGTGTATTCCAAAAGCATTCTTTCCCTGTTAAATCAAAATGTGATTTAAGCATATATTTTCTATTATATGAATTAATAACTATCCTCAGCAATAATTTGCTCAGTCTCAGAGTTCTTATGAAAATGTCATAAACATTCACTACAAATGTGGGCAAACATAAAACAAACAAATCATGTAATGGTCAAATCACATTCTACAAATAATAATAACCGACGCCAGTGGGCAGTCCTGGCTGCGTCCTGCAAAAGCAGGCTCCGGGTAGCTGGAGCCCAGAAGTTCCCAGGTATACTGCTTGGCCTGATACTGCCTACCAGGGTTGGAGATCTGTGCTCCTCTTGCATAGCAAGTCAGACATTGCAACATGTAGAGGGTGCAAATAATGTACTCAACAAGATAGACCAACTACTGAGGAGTCCCCACAAGCTTAATGACTGAAGGGGTGCGACCTTAGGTTAGAGGCCTAAGATGGCACCTTCCATAGATATATTGCTGCTTTCACCCAAGCTGTCATGTGACCTCAAGAAGGATTAACTCACGTGCCTGGAAACAACATATTTGTATGCGCTTATCCATCCTTTTCACATAATAAAAAATACCAATAATTCATTTTGTTTCTTTTAAGTGTGAAAGATATTTTGTTGCTGTCTCATGATATGTTCTAAAGATCTGCCTCGCCCTTTCATATTTGTAGTAATAGTTTTACAAAGCTGTAAACAATCCCTAAAAGCTCATGTCCTCTTGTTCACCCACTTCACTACATGTCAACTTAACCATATTACCTTGCACCTCTTACCTTCTCTTTCCAGCTCTCCACTGTAACGATCCCTCCACTGGCTCCAAACCCCCTCCAGAATTAAATTTAAACTCTTGACTCTTACCTTAATTTGGCACCCAATGTAACTTTGCTCATCTCCAAATACTTCTAACTGGCCGCTGCTAATGACTTGGGTTTCTCTTTACGATTATGATTTCTTCCAGTTCTCATCTCCAAGATTTTACCTATGCTGTACTTGTTCTCTAGTAATTCCTACTGATTCCGTTTGACTCTCTTCTACTTATTTTAACTTTCAACACTTACTTGTTTACAGAACCAATACAATCTATCCTCCTATTGACCACAACTTGCATTTTGAAGGAAACCTGTGCCTTTGAGATCTCCAGGCCATCAGCTTTTGCGCATGTCCATTACTACAATCAAATTATCCTCATCCAGTCTTTCATGTTTTGTCTCATTCCCGCTCAACTTCCTAATAGATTGTAAGCTTCCAAGAGCATAGGTTCATTCCTCTTCTGTACTAATACGTTTTAATGTATATTAATGTTATTGTTAATTTGTATACCATCAATTTGAATGTTAATATTAATTTTCACTCTAATAATAGCATTACAGTATCTGTTGGTACTCTATGAATAAAATGTAATATAAAATGTAGTCTGTTTCATGCTATCCAACACATAGTTGCCAAATAAGATGGCATACCAATTAAACACGCAAAGCCTTGTTGTATAAATTTTAAAGTCCTTCTTACTCTAGGCAAGGAAACAGTGTTTGTAAGTGTCCCATGTTTTTTAATGAGAGAGCTCCACAGGTACCCCTTGCCAGCCCTTCCTCGACTAATTAATGTTTCATACAAGCAATGTTTCTGAGCCCCCAAATTGTCCAATTATAAGTAAAACAACTAACCCTACTTAATTTACAAAATAGATTAAAAAAAAATCATACCAATATGCAGGGTCGTTGTGACCTTGTTTACACACATTAGGATCTAAATTCTGGTGTTAGGCTTGAGCTTGGCTCAAGTTCTCTACAGCTTGTCTGGCTACGGTAATAATAATAAAAAAATAATGTGACTAAACATTAGTAATTTGATTTCACCATTCAGTACTAAATTGGTACTAAATTGGTACTGCCTAATGAAACGTTAATTAAGTTTGAGAGAAGAATGCATAAAAATATTACCTTGTTTAAAGACTTGCTTATATTAACTTTTCTATTGAACTTAAGCCCACTAGATTTAGAAAACCTCTGGCATACATTTGAAAGATATTCATGTTTTCCAAAAGTCAGTTAAGCATTCTCATCAAGCAAATGAATTAAAAAGCATTTTAATAAACACACTGACGTATCGAGCATTAAAGCACAAGTCAAAATGGCAGAGAAAAATTCTATTGTTTGAGTGCAGACACTATGAAAAAATATGTGCTTAGGTTTGCCAGAAGTTAATGTATTAATATTTTATGTATAATAGATCATAGTATTAGAGTATAATCATTTAATATACAGAACGTACAGGACCTGTCTCCTTAAGATGTAAATATCAGAAGTACTTTTGTTTTTGGCACCATCTTTTATCATTATTATGCCACTAACACTGTAGGTATACAGTATAGTTTGTATGTACTTGAGTAAGTACTATCCTTTCTTAAGGGAACCTCAAGGAATGAAAACCCTCCCTCTCCCTAGTTTTCAGTTTAATTTGACCCTAAAAAAGTTAAAGTAGTGTATGCATTTAAAATAAAATGACTGTGGATTCACACTTGAGTAGTGTTTGGTTTAATTTCTTCTGGATTGTTTAATTGTAACAGAAAATATCCACTTACAAAATCAGAACAGAACTGGAGGAGACATAATCAAAAACGTGAAACACAATTGTTTTTTTAGCAGGTGTTGAAGATGTGCAAAATAAGCAGGGCCGGCCCAAGACAAAATGCCGCCTGGGGCGAGTTTTAAAATGCTGCCCCCCCCTATCTACCCTTCCTCTCCCTCCCTCCCTCCCTATTATCTACCCTTACCCCCCTGTTCGGTCTCGGTGCCGGCTCGTAATGCTGAGCGCCGGAAATGAGGTAATCTTCCGGCACTCAGCATTACAAGCCGGCACCGAGACCGAACAGGGAGATTCGCCGCAGAGGAGAGAGAGAGGGGCGCCGAGCGGGTACTGACAGCTTGGTAAGCGAAAACCACTCGCCACCCCTTTCTCTCTCTTTCGCTTTAAAAAAAAAAATAAGGGTTTGGGGCGGCAAAGTGCCGCCCCTTCAAAAGTGCCGCCTGGAGCAGTTGCCCCACTCGGCTCCATTGTCGGGCCAGCCCTGAGAATAAGAAATATTTTTTTTTATCTTTTAAATTGTATTATTGCTTTGGAATAGTTTGTGAAAGAAAAGAACAGCACACTCGGTCAAAAACCCCATCCTGGGGTTTTTATGCCTCAGGTGCATTATCTTGCACTTATCCATATAAAATGTGAGTTGCCACAGCTCTGACCATTTTTCCAGTTTGCCTAAATCATTTCCCATTTGGCTTATCCCTCCAGGAACATCAACCCTGTTGCAAATCTTTGTGTCATCTGCGAAAAGACACACCTTACCATTAAGACCTTCTGCATTTTCACTAATTAAAACATAACAGAGAATAGGTCGAAGTACAGATCCCCGAGTTACCCCACTGGTAACAAGACCCTGCTCCGAATATAGTCCATTGACTACAACCATCTGTTGTCTGTCACTCAGCCACTCCCTAATCCATTCAACAACATTGGGATCTAAACTCAGAGATTGCAGTTTATTTATAAGTCTTCTATGTGGGACAGTGTCAAAGGCCTTACTGAAATCTACATACAGAATATCAACTGTCCCAGCTTGATGACTTACTTTATTCACCCAATAAAAAATTAGTTTGCCATAATCTTCCTGAAGTAACTTCATGTTGTTTTTGATCTTGAAACCATATGTTTTTAGATGCTCAGCAATCCTATATATTACATAGTTTCCATTTGTTTCCCCACTACAGATGTAAGACTCAGAGGACTGTAGTTGCCCGACTCCTACCTACTGCATTTTTGGGGGAATAGACACAACATTCGCTAATTTCCAATCTTTTGGGTCTACTCCTATTAACAATGATTGGTTAAATAAATCTATTACCAGTTTTGCTAGTACACCCCAATCTATTTTAATAACTTGGGTTGTATGCAAACAGTTGTGTAGCAAAATACCTTTTAAAATGAAATAGGTTGATCATGTATACTCGTATAAATCTTTTTGTTTGCATATTCAAGCTTAAAATACCTTCAATGCATTCGGCATAAGCCTTAGTTGCTCAATCTAAAATTGCTGCATTGAACGTTAACTTTTTTTAATCCTTTTTGTGGAAACAGGAAAGTTAATAATACTTAAAAATATGAATCAATGGAGAAAAGATGGATCAGATGCCACTACAATGGAAACATGTCTACTGTGCAATGCCCTGTGTACAATTATTAATGTTAATAATTAAAGTTATATCGCCTAATATGCAAATAATTATAAACATATTGGAAGCAATCCACCCACCTATGTTACCCCAATGTCTCAACAGTTTTTTTAACCCGCTCTACCATAGACTTGCAAAAATTATTGAATTTACAACATTTATACAATAAAAAGTAGTGTTCGTTCCGAAGACACGCCGAAGAGAAGACAGCGGTGGTAAAACGTAGGCGAAGACGAAGACACACACCACGAAGATCTTCATGATCGTCTTCGTCTTCGTCTACCAGTCTCCCACCTTCTAACTTACCTTGGCATCGCGGCAGTTCACGGATGTGGAAATCCGCAGGTTCGCTGTCAGGGGTTACAGGGCAGTGCGAATGAGCCTATTGGTCGCCTCCAGGGACCTCCTCTGGCATCAACCAATTGGTTGATGCCAGAGGAAGACCCTGCAGGTGACCAATAGGCTCACTCGCACGGCCTTTGTAACCCCTGACAGCGAACCTATGGATTTCCGCTCCCGTTAACCCCTTCGATGCTGGTTAGATAATGGGAACGGAAATCCGTAGGTTAAAGGGCCGTGCAAGCGACCAATATGTCCGTACGAGCGACTTTATTGGTCGTTCGTACGGACATTTAACTGATAAAACAGGGAGACCAGTGGGATCTGCCGGGTAAGTTGCAGCATTGGGGTTTTAAAAGTCTGTACGAGCGACTCTGGTCGCTCGTACAGACTTTTAAAACCCCAATGCTGCAACTTATCCGGCAGATCCCACTGGTCTCCCTGTTCTATCAGTTAAATGTCCGTACAAGCGACTTTATTGGTCGTTCGTATGGACATTTAACTGATAGAACAGGGAGAACAATGGCATCTGCCAGACAAGTTACGGCACCAGGAGTTTAACAGTCTGTACGAGCGACCCTATTGGTCGCCAGCAGGGGGCTCGTCTGCCATCAACCATTGGCAGACGAGCCCCCTGCTGACGACCAATAGAGTTGCTCATACGGACATTTAAACTCCTGGCGACAGAGCTGCTGTGGTACGCGTTAACCCCGTATTAACCCCTTAACCGGAAAAAACGAAGAAAAACCGAACACGAAGAATGTCCACGAATATTCGCCCGAAGAGAAGACAGGAACAGGCGAATATTCGCAGAATACGAAGATTTCCCCCCCCCGAAGACGGGCACGAAGACGAACACGAAGAGCCCCCTGGTGCCCAAGTCTAATAAAAAGTAGTAGCTAGTGTTATTTACAACTTTCTTCTACTCACAATGTGTTAGTAAAGGAAGAAGGTAGCTCTCAACACCGTGCTTAATGCCTCATGTTGCCACTCAAAATACAATCAGAAATATACCTATTGAACGGTTTGTGTGGCTAAAGAGAAACTGTTCTGATCAAAGTGTTTATGAGTCGCAAGCTACAGAACTAATGGATAGACTCTGATTGAGAGGGAATTTGAAAAATAGTATTATATGGTCTTAACCATATAATCTGGTAAATTTAAAATTACATTCTGTGTTTTTATGGCAAAAGAGTTCTTTGTAACAAAATATGAATAGTTTTGCAAGGTATTGTAATACGTTTTCTAATATTGGCTATCAATCTGGTTTAAGAAAAATGTTGTGTTCTCCCCTGCATATATCTTAGAATATACAAAAATTATAGACAAAAAATGTCTATATTTAACTCTGACAACATATATTTAAAAGTTTTACAGTCTTTTGCATCGCGCAGACCTCCACTGACTGCCCCACTAGACACCAAGGAATCTGAAGCACGGAGAACAAGTCTAGGGATGCACTGGTAAGTCAGGGGAGGGTAAGAGTGGCATATGGGGGGGGGTATTAGGGCTTTTTGGAGGCAGAGTGGCAAATAGGGGGTTAAAAGGAATATCAGAGAGGCAGAATGGCATATAGGGGGTTAAAAGGAATATCAGGGAGGCAGAGTGGCATATAGGGGGTTAAATGCAATATCAGGGAGGCAAACTGGCATATAAGGGGGCATAAGGCATATCTGGGGGGACACATGTGCATAACTGGTTGGCAAATAAAAGGAAATAAAAAAAATGCATTTTTCTCAATCATAGTTTTTATTAAATAGGAAAAAATAGTTACATTTTTTTCTTATAGGGTGGGAGGACATTTTTTGCTGAAAACATACAGTATGTTAATCCGCAATGTCATATACGGTACTTAATTATTAACTTTAAAAAATGTGCCGTACAGTACGCTGGGTGTCCTATCAGAGAGTTGAAACAACGTAATAGTGAGCATTTGCTTAAAATTGCACACAAGGATATTATATCCCTGGTTGGAAAACATTTCATGCAGTGTAGTGGAGGTGACATGTTATTTTTCATTTCAGGGAATAGAAGAAATTTACAGTTCACATCGAGGAGGTGATATAATAAAAATATTAAATCAGTGAGAAGTCTATTGGATTTTCACTTTTAATACCACAGGGGTTAAACTCCCAGTATGAAGTGGCTTGCTATTTTGACACCTGATTTGATTGATTAAATTCTCATCATTTCATTTTTGGACAAAATAATTTTGTTGTGATAAAGATACAATTACGTACAAAATACAAATCTTTTACTTTATTGTACAGACTGGCTTTGGTACAGTGAAATAACAAATATCCACTGAGAAATGGAATGGGGAACACTGGGAACATTTTGAAACAACTACACATGAGAGATGGTGCATGGGGTCTTCACGTGATATATACTGCACTACAAAAGGTGTTTATGATAGGACAGACTGGCGTGGATTGCTTTGCTTAGCCACAGTTGGATCATGCTTCTTCCCACTTAGCCAGACTGAATTCTGGAACCAGTGAGAAGCAAGCCTCTAATACTGGGTCTTCACAAATGTCTGCTAACCGCCAACAAAAACGGAACACAGCAAAGTTTACTAGCTTGCTTTATGTAAGATATTTTTCTTTGTATTCCTCCCTATGCTTGAGGAGCTGGAATGCTGAACTAGATATTATGTTTTGCTTCCTTAATAAATGTGATTATTTGGTGTATACCTGGGTTTTTAACTTGTGATAAAGATGGAGGTTTCTTTTATTTTGGGTTTAAGTTTAATCACAACGGATCAGATTCATAACTAAATCAGAGGCTTTTGATTCAGCATGGAGATATGCTTCACATTACTACCATCAAAGCAGATATTGTTTTTAAATGAACTAAAGCTAGATGATTTCACAAACAGTGTGCAGGAATTCTCCTGTAGAGGAAAAGGCATTGAGAGCAGCGGGTTTAGCTGATAATTTTATATAATTGGTTTTTGAGCTTCCTCTAATCCTTGTCCAGTATGTGTTTTCTGTAACTAAATGTATTCTAAGAGACATAAGAAACCTTATTTTATGTTTTTTTTTTTTATTATTTTAGGCCATCAATAAATGCATTGACTAAATCATCCATTGCTGTAAATGACTACCGATTAGTTACTTATATATATACTCACTGGCCACTTTATTAAGTACACCTGGGCAATTGCTTGTCAATACAAATAGCTAATTAGCCAATCACATGGCAGCAACTCAATGCTTTTAGGCAACTTCATGAAGTTCAAACCGAGCATCAGAATGGGTGACTTTAAATGGGGCATTGTTTTTGGTGCCAGACAGGATGGTCTGAGTATTTCAGAAACTACTTATCTACTGGGATTTTCATGCACAACCATCTCTAGGGTTTACAGAGAATGGTACGAAAAATCCAGTGAGCGGCAGTTGTGTGGACGAAAATGCCTTGTTGATGTCAGAGGTCAGAGGACAATGAGCAGACTGGCAAGCAAGGTATGCAGAATACCATCTCTGAACACACAACACGTTGAACCTTGAATGAGAGGGGCTACAGCAGCAGAAGACCACACTGGGTGCCCCTCTCAGCTGAGAACAGGAAACGGAGGCTACAATTCGCACAGGCTCACCAAATTGAAACAATGGAAGACTGGAAGAACGTTGCCTGGTCTGATGAGTCTCGATTTCAGCTAGAACATTCAGATGGCAGGATCAGACTTTGGTATAAACATGAAAGCATGGATCCATCCTGCCTTGTATAAACGGTTTAGGGTGATTGTTGTAACCACCTTACCTGCTACTACTACGGCCGTAGCAGTCTCCCGCCGCCGCACTAGAGCCTTGCGCCACCGTGCCTTCTTTCTGGTGCATGCGCGCGCCACTCCAAAAATGGCCACAGGAACCTGAAGATGCATGCCACATCAGAGATGGCCGACCAGCAACTGACTGCGCGTGTGCAACCCACGATTTAGGGACAGTACCTATTGTTTATGTTTTTCCCTGCAAGTAGCTGGAGGCAGGGTTATCTGCCGGGGCTATTTAAGGGCACTTTAGCTGTCCATGGATTGCCTGTCAAAGAGATTCTTATCTCGTACTCTGGGCTCTGTATGTGGTTCTGTGTTGTTTTGATTCTGACTTCGGCTTTGTCTCCCGTTGATCCTAATTCCTCCTATCCTAGACCCCAGCTGTGCTTCACGGTTGTCCTGCTTGCTCCTGTCCTGACTTCAGCTTTATCTCACGTTGATCTTGATTTCTCCAATCCTTGACCTCGGCTTTGTTTGTGGACTTCTCACCTGTGTGCTCACCTGCTCTGGCTCGTGTCCAGGTTCTGCATTGCGGATCTCCAACTTCCCTGCCCGGTCCGTTACAGTGATGGTGGTGGTGTAATGGTGTTTGCGACATTTTCTTGGCACACTTTGGGCCCATTACTACCAATTGAGCATCATTTAAACATGACAGCCTACCTGAGTATTGTTGCTGACCATCTCCATCCCATTATGACCACAGTGTACCCATCTTCTGATGGCTACTTCCAGCAGGATAATGCACCATGTCACAAAGCTCACATCATCTCAAACTGGGTTGTAGAACATGACAAATGAGTTCACTGCACTCCAATGGCCTCCACAGTCACCAGTTCTCAATCCAATAGAGCACCTTTGGGATGTGGTTGAATGCGAGATTCGCATCATGGATGTGCAGCTGACAAACCTGCAACAACAGCTTGATGCCATCATCTCCATATGGACCAGAATCTCTGAGGAATGTTTCCAGCACCTTGTAGAAAGTATGCCACAAATAATGAAAGCAGTTCTGAAGGCAAAGGGGGGTCCAACCCAGTACTAGCAAGGTGTACCTAATAAAGTGGCCAGTGAGTGTATATTGATGCAATTGGAATATTATAATATCATTGTTTTATAGATCTACTTGTCTGCAAGCACATTGAATGTGATATTATAAAGATCACAAAATTCAAACATCAGAGAGTGCTTATTATGTGATAAACATACATTTGCCATGCCATTTTGTTCTAAGGTGTATTTTTTACCTGCTTATTAACTTTTTTCCACTTTTCCTGCAATATATATTTATCACTACATTGTAAGGCTTTGGCAATTGTTCAGAAAGTGTCAAGCGGTTAAGTAGAACAAATGTCACTGACCCTCTGAAAGGCAAAGTGACTTTAATTATACATTAGTCAATGGAATTGCACTTAAGAAGCTGGCAGCCTAAATTACATCTAATGTTAATTTAACAAAGCTTTTTGACTTGACTACTGGTTATCTTAAAAACAGGTGTGGCAAATTAGTGTTTATATTTACATGACAGTATTATTTCAAATTAGTTTCCTTTCTGATGTCAAATGCCCTGCACCATTATTTGATAAAGTATTTTGTGGTGATACAGAAAACCCAGTGCATGCAGGTATACGATCTCATTTAATCCACAATAAGACGAACAAGATATAGAACATGGATATGTATAACAGAGTCAGTCTGTAGCCTAGCAAGGATGTTGCTAGGGCATACCATTACCGGAAGTATTTTGGAAATATTTTGCTCTCATCTTTTTTTTTTCACAGAATACTAATGAGGAGAGAGCATTTAACATGAAAGCAAGCCACGAAACTGAGGAGAGGAATGTATGTGGAAGTAAGATGTTGAAAATCCAATATATTTTAAATGAAGGTACATCCATGTTCATCCTCAGTGGGGTATTTAATACAGGGGCTTAACTAGAAACCACAGGGCCCTGGTGTGAAAATTGCCCCGTGGACCCAAAACTTTAAAATGCAACATGTCCCATACTTCTGCCTCAGACAGCTTGTGAGTGCCATATTTTCCCTCAAACAGCTGGCCTGTGCCATCATTGCCCCCAAACAGCTTTTAGTTGCCACCATTGCCCCAAACAGCCTGTCTGTGCCTTAATTGCCCCCAAACAGCTTGTCTGTGTCATCATTGCCCCTTACAACATACACTCTGGCACACATACGTATACACATTTACACATACTAACACACATCCACCTACTCATACTCATTAACACACATGTACACACTAATTCTAACACACTCCCTCTTACACAATTTATATATACAATCATGTTCACACAAAAACACAACACATACACATCCATGCTAAGACACTTACACACTTATTCTAGCACACACCCCATCTCACACTACTTCCACATACATACTCACACATAAACACACATACACATTCATGCTCATACATTTGTGCTAACACACAATCACTTACACATTCATGCTTGTGCATTCAAACGCTTCCACGTAGAGGTTCCTGTTAACGCACACCTATACACAGACATTCATGCTCACATGCACTTATACATACACATTCATGCTCACTTACACATTCGTGCTCACATACATACAAACCTACATACCCCATCCCTCCCTTTTTTTTACAATTTCCCTTTATATTTAAATGCAGGCAGGGGAGGGCTGGCAGCCTAAGGCCTGGGGGGCAAGTCTAGTCAACTGGCCCATTGCACCATCAAAGCGGCTGCGAGCGAGCGGCATTGAAAGCGGCCGTCGTGCGGCAGTCACTCCACCAGCGCCTAATGAAATTAAAGTGGCCGGTGTGCACACACCGCATGCCTCAGCTCTTCATCACACCCCTTTTAAGACGTGGGAAGAGGAGCTGAGGCATGGCCGTT
The DNA here is from genome assembly GCA_029215755.1 of Spea hammondii. Classification (NCBI taxonomy): domain Eukaryota; kingdom Metazoa; phylum Chordata; class Amphibia; order Anura; family Pelobatidae; genus Spea; species Spea hammondii. Next base: position 86,053,856 of record JARDYJ010000004.1, read on the forward strand.
GTGTCTGACAGCCGCATGATGCAGGGGCGTACCTAGAGTATTTGGCACCTGTGGCAGATCCTGTATGTGGCACCCCCCCCACACACACTTTAAAACTGCATAGTTTCTATGGTTAGGCAAACATTGACAGGGGTACAGCAAAATTGTTATCATTATATACTTAGGGATTATGCGGTACCACCATCAATGTGTGCCTATACATTGAGCCAGACACTGACAACCCCTATCACTATATACTAAGCCAAACATTGATGTGGTGTAGGCTTACCACTTTAGTGACTGGCATAGTATATAGTAGGGATGCACCGAAATGAAAATTCTGGACTGAAACTGAAAATTCAGCATTCACTTGGCCAAAACTGAAAAAAATAACAAAAAAAACTTTAAAATACTTTATTAAAAGTAACACCAAAATTAGACAAAAAACAATATTAACATATATATATATATATACACACATATATATAACAACAATCACGATCCTATCATGCCCAGGTTCTAGCATGTGCTGGCTGACTTAGCATGATAGGAGTGTGATTGCTGTTTGCAATTATATATATATATATATTAATACTGTCATTGAATTATTCTGTCCAATAAAAGTGTTAACACACCAAAGTTGGACCAAAAAATAATTTATAACAGCAATCACACTCCTATCATGCCTAGGCAGCCACTACATGCTAGAATCTGGGCATGAAAGGAATGTAATTACGGACTCCCTATGCCAAGCTATCCCCCAACACTTACACATCCATGCTATCTGAAACCCTCATTCACAAACATGCAGCATAACACCCATCACTCTCACACACTTACATTCAGCATAACACCCATCACTCTCACACACTTACTAATCCACTCTCCCTGAATCTTGTCCTACCTTTTCTTCTTTCACTCTCACTTTTCCTCCTCCTCCTCTTCTTCTTCTCCTTCTACTTCTTCTTCTTCTTCCTGTCCTTCCGGTGTACTGAACGCTGAAGACGGTGGGCGTGGCTTCAGTGTTGTGCGCCGGGATTTGACATCAAGTCCCGGTGCACAGCCACAGTTGCCGCGCACATCGTTTCTGAAGGCGTGCCGCCATGGTGGCACCCCTCAGATGAGCGGCAGCCGGGGCGGACCGCCCCCCCCCGCCAGGTACGCTACTGGCATGACGGCCGCATTCAATCCTGCTCGCGGCCGCTTAGTTTTTAACTTTGCGGCTGCATTGAATGCTCGTCTGCCGGTCGTCCGTCCGGCCCACCGGCCCGGATTTAGGGCGGCCTGGGGGGCAATTGCCCCCCTGCCCCCCAGCCGAGCCCGCCCCTGAATGCAGGTGAAACTTTGCTCTAAAACCACTTCTTATATTTTTTATGTTGTGGTTCAGATTATATTATTTTGATGTATGCCCATAATCTGATTAGAGGGCAGTTTAATCTGATTAATTATTTTACCATTACAATCATATTTCCCACATAGGTGCTTGTATTATAGATATCACATTATGTTTTTGAAGTCTACAGCTGACCTTTTAACATACTGGATTGTATTGGCTGATTAGTGCAAATTAATCTGGTTCCCAACTAAATTGATTGAAGATATTAGTAACCGAGGCTTAGTTTGGCCATGTAATGGAAGTGATACAATATTTTATTGCGAAGGTCAATAAGGACATCATAAGGACATCAGAGAATGCAATCAGTCTAGGAATTATGTCCTTTTTAAAAAAGTAGCTGTACCGCTATTAAGGTAGCAATTGGCACCTACGGAACAATTCATTCATTTTTAGACATTTTTATAATGAGTGCAATTTTTAAAAGGTTCAAAGGGTTCAAATCATCTCCCAAAAAGCAACAGCCTTCTATAAAACTATCTACTTCAATTAAAAATGTTGGTAGGAGGTGGTATTAAGAAGATGAATGTATTTGGAAGTAAGATGCTAAAAATCCAATTTACTTTAAATGAAGATACATCCATGTTCATCGTCAGTTAGGCATTTAATACACATAACCAGAAAATAAATGTATGGTCCTTTGAATTAATTACCTGTTCACATTTTGTCATGTGTTGTCATTTTGTCTATGTTGGCTTTTGTATGTTAGTTGGAATATGCTGCCAGGATTTAGTGATTTATCTTACTCCACCTCCTCTTAAGAATAACATGATAACTGCAATTATTTAAGGACCTTACACCTTCAGCTGTCTCAGTGCTATCCACTGCAACTGCAAATGCCTAGGAAAAGGCAAGCTTCAACAACAACACTTTGTGAGGCGAGGTGCAGACAGACTGCAAAGTCTTCCCTAATAGAACCAAAAGTAAAAAAGATACAGGACAGCATTTATTGCTTACCATGGAACCCCAAATATAGCCCTTCAATGCCTGCCTTAACCCAGGGCCAGACTGGCTTACTGGGAGATTTCCAGGTAGACCCACCGGTTCTGGTGCCGCCCGAGCAGCATGTCTATGTGGCCAAACATCATTAACCAACCCCCGCACGAGAACAATAGATAAGGAATGAACTGGAATTTCCCTGTTTTTTTATTTGGAACCACCACGAGCAGTGACATCTTAAGATTGGCCAAAGGTAAACAAATTACCTTTAATACCCGCCAGGACCCCCATCTGCCCCAAAGAGACCGACATAGTCAATGCTTTGTTAAAAATGTAAAAATAGTTAAAAAATAAATACAATTTAATAAAATTTTACAATAAAAAAAGAACCCACTGATGTCACCGTGACATTGAATGGGGTAGCATCCAGAAAATATATCCTACAAAAAAAAGTTTATTTTTATGAGCAAGTCCTAATATTTACACTGTATGTTCCCAGAAATCCATGCATAGAAAGAGCCAGCATTTAAAATACCCTGGGGTAAAAAAAATGCTTAATTTTGACTGTTGTTCTGGGGGTGGAAAGAGTAGATGTAGTAGGAAATATTAAAAAAGAAAGTTTGTTCATTGTCTGTTGCATTAAATTTCCATTGAAAATATATTATTGGACTCAGGATTTACATCACACTACAGAAACATTGATAATACATTTCTGATGCAAATTAAAATGCAAAGTCAGATTTTAATACTATGACAATTGACATCTTTGTATACATTGAAGTGAAGTGGGAGTAGTGCGGAATCAAAGGTTATATGGCTGACTTAAAAGTAATTTCTATAGCTGCTTGAGGCTTTAACACCCCACATAAGTGATGTTTAGTTTTAGAAGAAGCCCCGTAAACGCTCAATCTCTGTGTGTACAAGAGACACTTTTGCTAAAATAAAAAGTTCCAAGCGAACGAGACACAAAAGAAATATGCAGGATTTCAGATCACAGAGTATTTTCCCCTTAACTACAAGCCCCTAATTTCTCCAGATATATTCTGGAAAGCACACAAGGCAACAATTAGAGGACACATTCTCAAGCTAGCCTCACACCCTCTGGGAGGGAGGAGGAATGTATGTTTGTATGTATGTGAACATGAACGTTTATGTATAACTGTATGTGAGCATGAATGTATAAGTATGTGTTAGCATGAATCTGTATGTGAAAGTGTGTGTGTGAGCAGGGATGCGTATGTGAAAGTGTTAGCATACATGTGTATGTGTAAGTGTTTGTGTGTGAGCATGTATGTGTAAGTGGTGTGAGATAAAATGTGTGTTAGCATGACTGTGTAAGTGTTTTTGTGTTAGCAGGGATGTGTGTGAGCAGGGATGCGTATGTGAAAGTGTTAGCATACATGTGTATGTGTAAGTGTTTGTGTGTGAGCATGTGTGTGTAAGTGGTGTGAGATAAAATGTGTGTTAGCACGAGTGATGCACGAGTGATGTTTTTGTGTTAGCATGGATGTGCAGTGTGTGTGTGCAAACATGAAGATATATACATATTTGCAATACTTATATGCAAGGTCATCATATAATCTGACCTCAAATAGAGGTCTGGCTATAAGACTAAGATCTAGATCCCCTGCAACGCTGCATGGGGCCTGGATCCTCCTCTCTGGGAGCCGGTGGATGTCTGTGTGATGTACGCAGACAACCTCCGCTGCTGCCGGGCACTTCCGCCGGGGCTTCTATGATGGAGCACTGGTGTAACATGACCTCCCGGTGCTCAGTCATAGAAGCCCCGGCGGAAGTGCTGGGTAGCAGCAGAGCTTGTCTATGTGCATTGTGCAGATGTTCATCGGCTGCCCCCACTAGATATCAGGGAATCTGAAGCACGGGGGACAAGTCTGGGGAAGCATTGGTAAGTCTAAGGGGGGGCAGGGTGGCATATCAGAGGGGCAGAGTGGCATATAGAAGGTATAAGGCATATCTGGGGGCAGAGTGGCATATCTGTGGGCAGAGTGGCATATAGGGGTATAAGGCATATCTAGGGGTGTGAAAAGGAGTGAGTATGAGTAGATGTGTGTTGCCATGTATACATTTGTGTAAGTGTGTTTATGTATGTGTATCAGAGTGCGTGTTGCAAGGGGCAAGAATGGCACAGACAAGCTGTTTGGGGACAATGATGGACAAACAAGCAGTTTGAAGGCAATGAGGGCAGAAACAAACAGCTAGCGGAAAATAATGAACAAACAAGCTGTTTGAATAAATGAGGGCACAGACAAGCACATTGAGGGCAATGATGGCACAGACCAGCTGTTTGGGGTAAATATGACACTCACAAGCTGTTTGGGGCAAAGGTGGCACTGTGAGACATGTTGCTTGGTGAAGCTGAGGGTAAATGGGGCAATTTATATAACCTAAAAACTCCTCAACCCACACTAGAACAGTACAATTACCTAAGCAGAACAAGTGGAGATGGTACAGACTTCCTTTGAGGAAAGCAAACTCAAACAGGCTGTCAGCCAGCTGAAGGCCCAGATGGCCACTCAGCACCAGGTTACAAAACATATGCACATTTTTTCATCTGTCAAATTCCTATCCTTCTTTCAACATATTAGAGATAACTGAGGAAACTGTGAAAGCTCATATTGTCACCCTGCAAAAGCCAGGAGAGGCTCCCAACACTTTAGACCCATCTATTTGCTATAAAGGTTTATGCAAAACTATTAGACTTGCACCAACCCTATCTCAACTTTTAAACCCAGCACAAATGGGATTTGTGATGGGGAGGTAGCCTTCTGATAACACGCGTAAATTTGTAAACATGGCAGCAGCCTCAAAAAGGGCCCAGGCACTGTTTTCTTTCAAAGCCAAGAAGGCATTTGACATAATCCACTGGGCTTTTTTTGAAGTAACTTCTTCAGTCAAGCTTTCTTTTAGCCCTCTAAAGGCATCTCAAACATTTTAATGAGACCCGTCAGGGTCCCTTGTCCCTTCTTTTATACATTTTAGCACTGGAGCCGCTACCTTCCATGATTAGGGTCTTCCCCACACTCAAGGGTCCTCCATTAACTGGACCTGTTTCAGGGCTGGATTGAGAATTAAAACTAGCCCTGAAAATTATTTAATACCAGCCCCATATTTCATGGGGCTATTTTGGGGTACACTGCACATGTAGGCTTTAGAATAGGGACAAACCCTGCATTTTAAAATATATTATAAAACATATTCATCTTATTGTGATACATATGAAAACACATAGTTCCTAATAGACTTTCATATTCGGGCGAACATGAAAACCGACACGAAGGGTGCGTTTTCATTGTTCAGCCAGAATACCGAAGAAACAAACATGGCGACGGCAAAATGTATATGAAGACGAGGGCACACAACACGAAGAATCTTCATGTTTGTGTTCACCTTCGTTTACTAATCTCCCTGGTTCCTTCCCCATCTAGCCTATCCTATCTATGCAGCATTGCAGGGGTTAATGGGAGTGGAAATCCGTAGGAGATAAAGGGCCCGTGCGAGCGACTCTATTGGTCTCCGGCAGGGGCCTCCTCTGGCATCAACCAATTGGTTGATGCTAGAGGAGACCCCCGTCAGCGACCAATACAGTCGCTCTTATGGACATTTAACTCCTGACAGTGAACCTACGGATTTCCACTCCCATTCACCCCTGCGATGCTCCATAGATAAAATAGGCTAGATGGGGAAGGAGGTTATGGCGTACCAGCATCAATTTCTGGCTAAGCATATAGTGATGAGAGTTACGGTGTATCACTGTCAGTGATGAAAGGTGTTATGCTGTACCACTCTCAGTGTCTGGATCACTATATAATTATGCTGTAGCACTGTTTGTGTCTGGATCACTATACAATGTTGGGTGTTATACTGTATCAGCTGTGTAACATGGGCGGGTAGGATTGGACAAAAAAGTGGGAGTGGGATTAAAAAAGCAGTCCCGCGCAGGGGTCTAGCACCAGGCCCATGATGCTCTTAATCCAGCCCTGCCCCCAGTGTGCATCAGCCATTTTAAATCCATCTTGTACCCACAGTGTGCTCCAGCCTTGTGCAGTTTTATTTGGCTAAACTTGTTTTAAATGGTTTGTGGACTGACTTTGTTTTACTGTTTAAAAGTAATTTAGTATTGATAGAATGACATATAAAAGTTGATAAAAAAAACTTTTCCACTGCTTTTCTCATTATCGCCAAATTAACCCTGTATTAATATGCATTATAAAGCTAAAAAGACATATTTTCTCAAAAATGAATGCGGCCCACTGCAGAAAAACTTGGCCACCCCTGCTCTAGAGTGCCAAAGGTTACCTTACTGTCTTATTGTCCCTAATGTCCCATTAAGCTCATTCAAAACACTTGCTCGGGTCCTGACCAGCACATAATGTGAATTTATTACTGGCTTTGGGGAAATGTGTTTTATTATTAATATGTTTTTAATTCTCTGCAGTATAATTAATTTCCTTGTTATTTATTGCTTAAAATAACCTCTGTAAAAGGTGTGTGTGGGGGGGGGGCACATTCATATCTTCCTTCCTGGGGTACCAAAGGAGCTAGCTATGGCTCTGTTTGCGAGTTGGGACTTAGTTTTTGTTCTTATTTGCAACTAGCATGTTAATGAATCTGCTTGTACCACTTGCTATTGGTGCATTAAGAAAACTTTATGTGAAGAACCATGTCTAATCTTCACTGTTATTATTATTATATATATTTATTAAGACCCTTCCACCTCCCCCTCTGCAGTATGTGTTCTCAAGGGAGTGCATCTGAGATAACAGATACGTTATGTTACAGTCACTGTGACAGGGCCAGGTTAACTGGCTAATATTTTGATATGAAATTTAGCCGGGTCATGGAGCACTTTTGTGTCCATTTCCTGATACTGTGACTCGGTAATATGTTATATTGTTTTATTGTGTAACCGGCCCAGAGACTGAATGAGGCTACAGCTCCAGCCTTCAAAGAGACAATCCTGTAACCCGGCTGGAGCTCTTAATCAGCCAGCACAGCCCTGTTTGCCCAGACGGCACCCGCACTACAGGAGGGATAACACAGGTGGGGGAAACTAATTGTATCCCTTAATCCCCTCACCTGATACATCCCCTGTATCCTGATGGGATTTGTGATGGGATGTGGCTGATGGATTTGGGGGTTGGGTTCGGTGCACATTGAATTGAGATTGTATATAAGTTCTGTGTTTGTAATAAAAAGAGTTCTGTTTTAACCTCAAAGCTGTCTGATGATTGAGGGAAGTGCTGGTCTGTGACTGCTTTCTTCGGACAGCCACTACGTGTCCGCTTACTGGGAGAGGGAAGGAGATGACGGGCGGATGTGTCCAGTCTGGGGCACAGGTCGATCCGTCACTTGTTTCATGGACAGATAAAACTAAATGACTTTGAATAAAACCCACTTGTTGATCAGTTATCTTATTCCTTGCTGTTTTTGTTGAATTAAATGAGATTCATTAGTTTTAACACTTGGGAACTGGTGTTTAGAGCATTGATAGGTTTTCCAAAGACAGATGTGATGAGAAGACACTCCTTCCTCTGGTTCACTGAAAGATATTCTGGTGACTAATCTCACTATAGGTTTTTTTTCAAGCAATAGTACCCATTGTTACAATATTCCAATTAAATAACTTCCTCAGAATCCAATAACCATCTATTACAGTTTTAAATGAATATTAATTGTATATGAAAACATTTTCAATTTTAGAACATCATTTTTGTAACTTAATTGTTGCTTCATTACAGTAAGTAAACCTGTCTCATTAAACAGAATAAATGAAGGACAATTATATTGAAGACCATTTCTCGACAATGTAAATATCTCATGTTCTTTATAGCAACAGCTAAATCCAATTATTTAAATTGATTTACAATAATATATATATATATGTATTATTATTATTTATTGTTTTATAAAGCGCCATCAAATTCCGTAGCGCTGTACGTAACATAACATAACATATGTAACATAGCAATTTGACTTACAGAGACAACAGGTGAGGAGGGCCCTGCTCAAACCAGCTTACAGTCTAGAGATATACCGTGATTATAAGACGACCCCCCAAAATCTGAATATTAATTAAAAAAAAGAAAAAGCCTGATTATAAGACGACCCTATAGGAAAAAAGTTTAATTCATGTAAACTTTTTCTTTGTTTTTATTTTCTTTTATTTGCCACTCTGCACCCAGAAATGCCTTATACCCCCTATGTGCCACTTTGCCTCCCTGATATGCCTTTTACCCTCCTATATGCCACTCTGCCCCATGTTATGCCTTTTAACCTCCTATATGCCACTCTGCCTCCAGAACCTCCTATATGCCACTCTGGCATATAGGGGGTTAAAAGGCATATCATGGGACAGAGTGGCATATAGGGGGTTAAAAGGCATATCATGGGACAGAGTGGCATATAGGGGGTTAAAAGGCATAACATGGGGCAGAGTGGCATATAGGGGGACACTTACACACCCAGACACTAATATACCCACTTACATACCCACTCTGACACTTACATACCCCGACCCTAATATACACTCAAGCAACTAAGAGACTACACTCACTATGATGCCTCAGCAGGCGCTTACTGCAGCTCCCACGGGATCACACACAATGACGCTGTGTGACCACGCTAGGCCCCGCCTCCTCCAGAAAATTACCGGATCTGCCGATGACTTTGGGACGGCACAGCGCCGCCGGGGTCCCGGTCTTTCTTCTGATCTCTCCGACCGGCTCTGCTTCCCCGGGAGTAGGCGGGCTATCCCAGCAGTGAGAAGGTACGCACATATGCAACCTCTGCTGCTGTCCGCACTTTCACCGGCGCTCGGTGATAGACGCCGGTGGAAGTGCCGGCAGCAGCTGAGGTTATCAGACAGCAGGATCCAGGTCCTCTGCAGCGCTGCAGGGGATCTGGATCTTAGTCTCATAGTCAGACCTCTATTTGAGGTCTGATTAGAAGATGACCCCGTCTTATAATCGAGCAAATACGGTAATATATATGATTGTAAGGTCACAAGCAGGGCCCTCAAAAGCCATTCCTGCCAGGAACTTTGTGTAAAAGTACCATAATATCAGAAGTACCATAATATCAGATGGAAGCTTACGGGTTCTCAACTCCTCTATGTATTAATGTACTGTAGATTTGATTTGTATGTGTTAACTGCTCCATTCAAATTCTTGGAGGCTGTTCCATGTATCTGTCACCCTTCCCGCAAGGGTGTTTCTAATCTAAAATATTTCTCTCTTTCTGATTTGTCTTCTAAGCTATACATATTTCCTATGTCTTTACTGATAATTTTAATCTTAAAAAACATTCACCATTTTAACAACTCCTCTCTAAACTCTCTCTAGGATGTCTATACCCTTCTTTAAGTGGTGTCTCTAGAACTGTACACAATCTGACTTGACATCTGTAAAGTGGTATAACCACCTCCCTAATACAACCATGCAACCTCCTTGCTTTTTCCACTCCCTTTGTTACCAACTAACCTGCTGCTACCTTCGTGCCGAGCCATAACTAAGATGTCCGATAGGTACAACTTGCAGAGGACTGCGTATGTTAATTCCGTGAATTAAAGGGATATACCTTTATTTCTGCCCGTCCCAGTAATAATCTAAAGGCAGGGTTTTTTGACTCTGGGGCTATTTAAGGACACTTTAGCTGTCTTCCAGTTGCCTGTTAAAGATTTTCTTTCGCTGTACTCTGGGCTCTGTTAATCTACTTGTTATTTATACGTGTTTTGACCTTTGACTCGTTCCTGATTATTCTGCCTGCTCCTGCCCTTGACCTTGGCTTGTCTCTGACTACGCTACCAAATTTGGCTTTTGCCCTGCTGTTATTGCCTGTGTCTGGGTTGTCTCTTTGGTGCTGCACTGTGGATCTACCTTGCCAGACCTGCTCTCTCTGCTTCTACTCTTCTGAGGAGGCTTTCCACAATATTTTGAAGTGTTTCTGTGGGAATGTTTGCCCATTCATCCAGGAGAGCATTTGTTCTTCCACACCAAGCTCATCGAACCATGTCTTTATGGACTTTGCTTTGGGACACACCTATTATTTTTTAAAATCAGAGTTGGGGCTAGGCCCAGTGAAGGAAAATCCTAATGCTTAAGCTTACCAAGACATTTTGGACAATGCTATGCTTTTAACCTTGTGGGAACAGTTTGGGGATCTTCTCTCCTCTATCTTCTGTCTGCTATCTTCTATCTTCGTCCATATCTCCGGGGACATAACCCGACGAGAACTTCCACCAAAATGGTGGCATTTGTGGTGACATCCTGTCCCTGATCATCCAATTGGGGGAGAGCACGTCTCTGAAAGCGTCATCATTTTGCACTCACAATACGGGAAATTTCCATTACATAAGAGCCTTAATCCAAAAGCCTAATAATTAGCTACATGAAATAAACAAAAACATGATTAACTAATGTCTTTCAGTATTACTGATTACCGTATACAAATAATAGCTTTGTAACTAACGTTCATAAATATTAAAATGATTATATAGAGGCCCCACAGGAAGCTTTACAGAATGCAGAGATAAGCAAATGTATAGTAAATGTCAAAAACAAACCAGTAACCAGTACAAAACAAACATAAAAAACAGGGGAACAAAGAAAATCAAAAACTCAGGGCAAGAATCAGCTACTAGCTTACCCTACTAAAAACTTAAATTTAATTTAAACTTTCAACTCAAAACAGAATGTAACTACAGAATTAATGTAAAATGGGATTTGTAATACAAATTTACACTGTATTTTGTTCTAAAAATAGTGAAGATGTTCTCTGGAAAGGGTTGTCTCATCTGGGTATTAATTCATGGCAACAATCCACTCTGAGAATAGGATTCTGCAACAGATGGCACAAACATAATCAGTCTCTCCAAGCCAAATACTCAGCTCTGGCACAAGCATATGAAATATAACAAGGAATGGTATAGATTATATATAAATATTGAGCAGAAAAAATGACACGTGCATGTAGGACTAGAAATAAGTCAATTAAAAAATATAGTCACTCAAGTCTCCTCAGCTTCCACGTCCATTTAGTGGGTAGGTGTATAGTGTATTGCTGAGTGATTAAGTTATAGTGTAAGCACCACACCTGGGAACTCCCCGGGTCACAATGGAGAAACTTTGGGTCGCGAAAGCAGTGTTATGGCACTCCCCATCCACTTCCCCTCCCCAAAATCCCTTGTGGTTGTGGCAGCATGTATTGTTGTCAATGTTTTAGCCAGTTGAACTCTTCCTGTATTACATGTCTTTTGATATGTTAACGAGGGCACACCTTGAGTGATTCAATATGCCTGTTGAATAAAAAATCTTAGTTCAGTCTCTCTCTGCCCACCATCCTGCATGGATGGGGTAATCGGTGGTAATCGTGCTGGGTTATGTTGGACATTTAGGTTGCAGGTTAGTCTTGGAAAGTGTTGCATTGTATGTTGGGCTGTCACTCATTTATTGTATGTTACTGTAAGGCACCTACCTTAATCAGCTCCCGGCCGTCTTCTTCTCTTCCCCGGCTTAAACTGGAAGTTGAAGCAGCCGCTCGCGCACGCGGCCGCTTCATGAATATTTATGAAGCTGACCGCCGGCTGGATTCCGCTGCGTCGCTATGGCGACGCAGGACGCGATCACGTCCCGGACGTCGGGGAACGCCCCCCCGGGCTATTTAAACCTCGAGCACAGTATCATCAGTGCTCAGTTATACTGGTCCTGTCCGTATTTCGTGAGCTCCTCCCGTATTCCATATATATTTACCTTGTTCTTGTTCTCCCGGTATCCGACCCTGGTCTGCTAAACGGCTTCCTGTGTTTCTCTGGTTTCCTGACCCTGGCTCTCCCTGCTACTACGTGTACCTCTGGCATCCTGACCCCGGCTATCCATACCGACTACGTGTACCTCTGGCTTCCTGACCCTGGTCTGCTAAACGGCTTCCCTCTGACCACTCGTGCTTACAGTTACACTACCAAGTGCCCTGTTACCCTCACCAGGCCCCTTGCGTGTGTTCTGTTTCTGAGCAAGTGTGTTCCAGTCCTGCACATCGGATTCCTTCTGGTAAGGCGAACCTCACAGTTACTGTGTTTTTGTCTCTTATTAAATATCTGTTAAAGTAGACGAACCTTTGTGAGATATATTTTTATATTTGGTTTTAAACACCACACAGCACTTCAAGATCTGTTCAATCTGTTTATTTAAAAATGTCATGACCTCTTAAAATACATAAAAACAAAAATATTTGTGATAAATCTGCCCAAAATGTGGTTTAGAGGTGTATTGACTAACCCATGAGTTTGTAGATAAATCTTCCCAAATTAAGTATGCATTAGACATGTGCAAAAAAAAATGTTTTTTGGGCAACAAGTTTTGTTCCCTGCCCATTTGGTTCAGACCAAAGTCAGAGTGTATTTTTTACACTCTCATTTAGTCTCACACACTCTCTCTCATTCTCGTTCTCTCTCATGCTCTCTAAATGTTTTCCTTCTTTCTCTGATGACCAGTTCCACTTCTGCCGACCACTTCCCTTTCCGCATCTTCTTGCTGTTCATCTTCTCTCTTCTAGCTTCTGTGTTTCATCACTCTCACTCACTCTCACGCTTTCATTCTCATTCACTCTATCTAAATATTTCCCTACATTCTCTGTTGACCACTTTTGCTTCAACCGACAACTTTTGCTTCTGCATTTTCTTGTTCTTCATCTTCTCTCTTCTACCTACTTTATTTCATCCGAAAGTGCCGCCATTTTGCCCTTAGGTGAACTTCCGCCCCAAATCCTGGTGCTTTTGGTGACGTTGTCTGCACCAATTGGAGGATCAGGGGAGAGGATGTTAGCTAATGTGCCACGATTTTGGCAGAAGTTCACCTTAAGGCAAAATTGCGGTGATGTTCCCTCCCCTGATTGGAGGATAAGATAAAGAAGAGAAGATGAAAGACAGAAGGTAGAAGATGAAGAACAAGAGGAAGTGGTCGACAAAGAAGAAATGGAAACATTTAGAAAGTGTGACATCGAGAGAGTAAACGAGAATGAGAGTGGGAGAGAGTGTGAGTGAAAGGTCCTGCGACTCTCTGACAAAATTTCTGAGCTTCTTGCTTTGTTGTTTGATTTGTGGGGGGGGGTGTCTGGCCTTATTTCCATGGCTTTGTAAAAATTGCTGAATTTGCCAAAAGTGCATAACTTTGCAGTTTGTACAAATCTGAATGCCTAGGTCTAGTATGCATTTTAGCTCAACCCATCTAAGTTGTTCCTGAAAGATGTCAGACAAGTTTATGTAGGTGAGATGTCCACATACTTTTGGTCACATTTTATTTAAAAGAAAAAAAAATTAAATTGGCTGTTTAACAGAAGTATTGCCTGACGTCAACCATGACTTGAACAAAAGAGATCTCTAAAGACCTAATATTAAGAATTGTTTATTTGCATAAAGCTGGAAATGTTACAAAAGTATTTCTAAAAGTCTTGATGTTCATCAGCCCATGACAAGACAAATTGTGTAAAAATAGAGAGACAGTTCAGCACTGTTACTTCCTAGAAGTGGGTGCAATGATGACTGTAGGAGCACAGAGCAGAAGGCTCAATAAAGTTAGAACTCTAGAGTGTCAGCTAAACACTTACAGAAATCTCTAAAACATGCTAACGTCTTTGTTGATGAGTCTACTTACATCAAACAATGAACACGGGCAGTGTTCACGGGAGGACACTATGAAGGAATCAACGCTGTCAAAAAAAACATTGCTGTATGTCTGAAGTTCACAAAAAAGGGTCTGAATATTCCACAGTAGCACAATATTCCGTGGACAGATGAACCCAAACTTGAGTTGTCTGGAAGGAACGCACAATACTATGTGTGGAGAAAACAAGGCACAGCACACCAAAACCACATCTCAACTATTAAGTTAAGGCATCATGGTTTGGGGCTGCTTTGCTGCCTCAGTCCCTGGACAGTTTGCTATCATCGATGGAAAACTGAATTCCCAAAGTTATGAAGGCATTTTGCAGAAAAACCTATGGTCTGCAATCTGTCAATTGAAGCTCAACAAAAGTTGGGTGAACCGGAGTAAATCAACAAATTGGTTTTAACAGAAAAAGATATGACTTTTGGAGTGGCCTAATGAGAGACCTGACCTTAAGAGAGCGGTTCACACTAGACACCCCAAGAATATTGTTGAACTGAAACAGTTTTGTAAAGACTAATAGTCCAAAATTCCTCCTGACCCTTGTGCTGCTCTGATCCACAGCTATGGTAAACATAGCGGCTCCAGGATTTTACTTATGGTATACCTATTCTCTGGCTTTCCCCATTTTGTTCTGTTCAGCCTTCATGTTGATAGAAACATCTATTCCTCCCCAGACTTTTTTATGTGATCTTTACTACAATAAAACAATACTCACACAACCCCCTAGGGGTATGTCTATTGTATTGTAGTGCCATATTCAGTTTGTATGTGTCCACAGTGTTAGAGTGTGTCATTTTATATATGTATGCATGTGTTATGTGTTATGTGTGGCCCTAATTGATTATATACCACAACAAGGCCAACTTTCCTTCTGCACCAGAAAGTCAACATATGTTAATGTTTTTGGTCATTTTTTACTGTATATTGTCAGTGTTAATGTTATTGTTGTTTTTATATTCTCCCCTATAGAATATGGTTGTGAGAGACATGGACTGTAGGGGCATCTGGGGAAGGCTTGGTTAAGAGGCCATGTTGCTTTAGAAACTCATTTTGTATTTACCGGTATGTGTATTTACTTTTGTTGGAATGTATGCTCGTGATAGCTGGTGCCATGTTTTGCCCTAAGAATCCGGGCCAGCGCCTTTTGGCTCAAAGCCTGAAACATCTCACTGTACTGCTAGCAATTATTCCTGAATTAATTGGTTCTTTATTGAAACCAGATGGTCTTTTATCACACCTATATAATGTTAAGCTATGTATTTTTTTTCTATTGGTATGAAGGTTTTCTAAGATATGTAACATGCATTGTAACAAATGTTAATCATATTGAAATTACTAATTTTATAACTATCCTAGGTAGGACTGCCCCACCCCAGTGGTCATGTTTGAGTTTTCTTTTTGCGGTTGCTATGAAATCACCTATTATATCATTAAACATTGTGTCTTCAATTCTTAAAGCTTTAATATGCTGATGTGATATAAAAGTAATGCAAAGTGTGGCAGGTATGTATTAATGTGACAATAAGAAAATGTGTTTATTTATCATAATAAGTCAAGGAGTATTGCAGTAACACACATAAAATGTGTGAAAGTTAAATAATGTTAGGAATTGCCTGCAAAATTTCCTCTGAAATATGTTATGTGCCAACAGTGTGCTAATGGAAGACGCATGGTGAGAAAATTGGCTAAGATAATTGCTGGGTGCTTTGAATGGACTGCCCTTTGTAAGTATGGTAATTATTTTACTGTGACAAACTCTAAATTGAGATCTAACGATACACTTTTCAAGATTAGAGGTATAAATAATAGAAGAGTGTAATGTCTGTTTCATTTGCACTGCCCTTGTTGCTATAACTCCAGGAAGGCTTTTACAGCGTTAATTCCTATGTTAGTATCTTCAGTACAATGATCTGTCTATCATTGCCACATTTTATTTATTTTGCTTTGTCATTTTATATATGTGCATTTTCCCCTCTGTTGTGCTCTATATATCTGCTGCTGATTGGATGTAATTGATTAGATAAGGGAGTTTGTAGCCTGGATAGAATATGAATGAACGTTGTTGGATCTAAAACTAATGAGTTTCATGCATAATTTGGATCCTGTCTTAAATAAATGTCAGCTAACAAACAAATGGCATAAAGGTTCATTTGATTATACTATAAATCTTTTATCATTAAAATTCTTCCTGCCAGTTGTTTTGTTACTGCCTGTATAAACATTATTTTTCTTTGTGACAGGCCTATAGTTAGATTTACTCCTGATAAGTATTCATTTGGATTAACTATTTAAGTGTGAAATTGCAATATAGATTTTCCTGAATTAATGTTTTCCACTGAAATTCTATCTATTTATCTATCTATCTACCCATCCATCTATCTATCTATCTATCTATCTATCTATCTATCTATCTATCTATCTATCTATCTATCTATCTATCTGTCTGCCTGGATCTATTGGTTGCAGTATCAAGTGTAAGCAGTTGGGAGCCCTTCCAGGTTCCTTGTAATTTGCTTATCCAGGGGGCAACGGGACAAATACCCCCCTCAAGATAGATGGAGGCATGCTCTGGCAGTAGGAATAAATCGTTTAGCCCCAAAACACTCCCTAACTTCCAGGAGTGGGAGGCGGGGTCACACAATGTTGCTTTTCGTGACCCCCAAGGGTAGCATGGCAGCTCCCTAGGGTAGGTTAGTGAATCAGGGCATATATGTGTGTCTGGCTATAATAGTGTTTGTCTGTCTGGGTATTTTAGTTTGTGTGTCTAGATGTTAGCATGTGTGTGTGTCTGGGTATGTACTGTATGTTAGTCCGTGTATGGGTGTGTATCTGCCTTGGTATGCATGTGTGTCTGTTTGGGTATGTTAGTGCTTGTCTGTCTGGGTATTTTAGGTATTTTGGAGTGTGCATGTCTGTATGTTAGTGTCTGAGGTCCAGCGTCGCTTCCACTCAAGAGCATGCTCTAAAGGTTTTCATTGGCTTGGCGGTGCTCTGCAGCTCCGTCCAGCTGGTGTTTTACAAAGAAGAGGAGCATCTCCAAGGCTGGATCTTTCCCCCCTCTGGTTACTGTTAATTCATCAGTAACTCAATTTATGCTGCTTTCTCAGGCCGCAGGTGGTGAGGGCAGGTTCTCGACTCCTTATCCTGCTGCTGCCTGGTCCCCCAATTTAATGTCTACTCTGAAGGTTTCTTGGCCCAGTTTCTTCCTCAGGGCCTGCAGCCCCTGGTTCTGACCCAGCCCTGTCCTCTGTAATCCCAGTTTTGCTCTCTTCACCTGTGATACTCCTTGCAGCCGATCCCTTTATGATTTCTTTCTTGGTGGCCCCGCAGTTTCCTCCCTGGCTGACAATGTCTTTCCAATAGCAGCGTCCATCACTCCTGCACCAGTTCCACACCAAAAGATTTATATAATGTGGTTTATGATATCTTTTATAAAATATTTATAAAAGTTTTAATAATAATTAAAATGTTTTATATTGCACTGTGTTTTAGGTAAATAAAACCCCGTGGCCCTTTCGGACTCCTACCTGGTCTCACATCTTTCTCTGGGACGTTGGGTAAGTTTACTCAGATGTCCCCCAAGATGGTTCCTGAGTCATGAAGATTTGGGGAAAATATCAACACATTAAGAAAAAACACTTTCGTGTGATTATTTTTTAAGTTTACATATTATAACGTGGTGTCGTTGAGATGAGTAGAGAAGATGGAATGGTTGGTTTTACATGAGCTGAAGACCAATTAATCTCCTGTCATCATTAATCATTACATTGATCCACTAAGCATCTCTTCATTGAAGTGTGAATTGTAGAATAACGGGAGGATCAGTTATCTTTGTGTTTTGACAATTACATGAAATAAAAAATCGGGTAGCATGTGTATTCTATTGTGGGTGGCAAAGATCCTTGGTGTGCCACATAAAGCTTTCCCCAGTTATAGATGTCATGTTGATTACATGGGACATGTATACTGTATTTATTAAGGCCCCAACAGTTTCTGAAGTGCTGCACACTTAAGTTTTACATATACAGTATGCACAGCACTGACTATGCAGTATGAGAGGCCATCACTATCAAGTTTTTCCTGAAAGAAGGCATGCATTAGCCCTGTATACTGTATATTTATGTCTTTTTTTACTCAATATAATATACCTGCAACTCACTATTTAGTGAATAGAATTTATCTAACCATACTGATAAAAAATCTATATTCATTAAATTTTTTCCTATGAAATTCATTGAGGCCATCTGCAAGCCTCCCTTTGAGAAGGGGCAGGCTGGCCTTTCTATATCTTTGTTCGAAAAGTCTATACATTTTGCACCCGAGGCAAGAATGGAAAATTGTGCCCCCAGCTATTTTTGTACAGAGGTTTTATTTACACTGCCCTTAGACACTGCCTTTAAACACACACCTGTCCATAAACACACATACAGGCTGCCTTTACATACACCTGCCCATTAACACACATATTCGCATACACTGCCCTTACACACTGCTTTTATACACACCTGCCCATAAACACACATATACACTGCCCTTACACACACTGCCCATACACACACCAGCTTACAAACACACATATCTATACACATACACTGCCCTTACACACATCTGCCCTTAAACACTGCCTTTATACACACCTGCCCATTAACACGTATATACACATACACTGCTCTTACACACACCTGCCCATAGACACTGCCTTTACACACACGTGGCCATAAACACACATATACACATACACTGCCTTTACACAAGTCTGTCCATATACACGTGTATACACACACACACTGCCCTCACACTCCCCTGTCTTTACACACACATATACACACACACCAGCTTACAAACACACAAATACCTACACTGATCTTACCACCATCCTGTGGTGGGAGCACGAGGTCCAGGCCTCTGCTTTAGTGCTGCCTCATCACTATGTGCTGGCAATTGATGCAGAGTGCCAGGGTGACGTCATATTCCGGCTCTCTGCATAATTTGCATGCGCATAGTGATTAGGGAGAACGGAAGCCGAGGTCTGAATTGACAGACCTCACGCTCCCTAATGTTGGGCCAGTTAGAGGGGGATTTTGATCTCCCCAACCAGCCCTGCTCATTGGAACCTCCTCCCCAGACCAGTGCTGATGGTGCCTGGGTGAGCACTGCCCATGGGGGCGCCTAATGAGCAGGGCTGGTTGGGGAGAGCACAATCGTGGAGCTGCCTCCGCAGTCCCCTGAAGACCCGCCCAGGGGAGGTGGCCTTTTCACTCGCCCCCTCCCCTATAGAATCAATACTGCCTTTTTTAGGGGCTTCATGGTGAATCACATTGCTGGCAGCAATGCAATTGACCACGGGGCCCTATTGAGCTGGTTAGGGAGATCCGTGATCTCCCCAACCAGTCCTAGAGGCTTCCGCTGCTGATCGGGCGGCTGTGTGCCTCGCAACAGCGCCCGAGGCGAGTGCTGTCCAGAATAGAGAGAACATTATTTGAGCTCCTCAGCATGCTAATCAAATAGTTCTGCAATTATTTTTTAATAGCCACATAAAACACAAACTTTTAAGACACATTTTCAGTGTATATGGCAGCAGCCTACTTGTCACATGACAAGCTTTACTTGAAAAATGACTAATGAAACAAAATGTTAAACAACAAAATAATTATTTCTGGGAAGGGTTTGGTTATTCAGCAGTACTATTTTTTAAAATAAGAAGAGCAGGTTCACCCATAAGATGTTGACTCGGCTATATGGTAGTTGTAAGTCCACATAAGCTGTGGAGCTGGAGGATTGGGTCTCTTTAGCAGCGACTTCTCTAAAATACTTTTTGTTTGAAAGACTGTTGTTATAGGCTGTGTTAAACTTTAAATGCATCATTACCTGAACATTTATTTTTTATATATGATTTTGAACAAATGATTGACTGAAGTCATAAATTCTTTACTGTCAGAGAAGTTCAGTTGTTAAATTCATTAAAGGGAACAACTTGAGCTTTAAATTCTAACAACAAATCAATTTTAATGAATAATGCCTGCATTTCTATTGCACAGGAAGCTTCACTTTTTCAAGTAAAGCAATTATTATTTATGTGTTTACATCTATACTACTTAAAAGTATGAGTCTTGTAGTCTTAAGCCTACAGCACATATAATACATTTCTTCATGATAACTACCTGGTCATTATTTTACATATATACAACAAGTGTCTAAGGTTTATGAAGAATTAATGCTTGTAGTATGATATATGAATCATTGACTTTAGAAAAATATAACCATTCGTTTATATCTGATAATCTCACAAACCTGAATTCTATATAGTACTTTGCATTCTGCAGACTGCATCTTGATCATGATAAATATGTATCATTTTAATTTAATTGACCCTTACAAAAAAATTACTGCAGTTTTTCTGAAGTAATACTGCAGTTTTTTGGACATGAAAAAACTGCAATACTGCACTTTTACTGCAATATTACTGCACATTTACTGCAGTTTTACTGCATTTGTACTTCACTGTACTGCACTTTTACTGCAGTATTACTGCACATTTACCTCACTTTTTGTTTTATATTGCAAACCTACAGTTGTACTTCAATGTACTGCAGCTTTATTGCATTTGTACTTCCGTACAAAAATAACTGCAGTAAAACTGCAGTACAGTGAAGTACAAATGCAGTAAAACTGCAGTAAATGTGCAGTAATACTGCAGTAAAAGTGCAGTATTGCAGTTTTTTCATGTCCAAAAAACTGCAGTATTACTTCAGAAAAACTGCAGTAATTTTTTCGTAAGGGGATTTTTGTCTTTTAATGTTCTACTTCAGAGTATAGTTATCCATGTATGTAAGTCAATGTCTTGCAGCATTTGGGAAAATTTAGTGTATCAATTGGTCCTAAAGATACACGTGAAATATGGACTGCATATAGATCATTATTCCCACTAGCACAACAAGGGGGGAAACTTGTGTTGAAATATTAAAAATTTTAGACTTGTGCATTCAAATTCATACAAATTAATTTTTAACAAAATTTGACAGTTTGAATTTCGTACAAATCTTCGAAAATGAGGGAGGAACCCCAAGGAAACAAACTTTTTTGCTCATGGATTTTTTGCCCAATCGTCCAGCAGAGCATTTGTGAGGACAGGCACTGATGTTGGACGAGAAAGCCTGGCTCTCAATCTCCGTTCCAGTTTATCCCAAAGGTGTTCGATGTGGTTGAGTTTAGAGCTCTGTTGTTCCACACCAAACTCATCTAACCATGTCATTATGGACCTTGCTTTGTGCCATTGGGGCACAGTCATGCTGGAATAGAAAATGGCCTTCCCCAAACTGTTCCCACAAAGTTGGAAGCATAGCATAAAATGTCTTGGTATGTGAAACATTAAGATTTTCCTTCGCTGTAAGTAAAGGGCCTAACCTAGCCCCTGAAAAAAAGCCCCATACTATTATCCCTCCTCCACCAAACTTTACAGTTGGCACAATGCAGTCAGGCAGATAACGTTCTCCTGGCATCCACCAAACCCAGACTTGTCCATCAGATTGCCAGACAGAGAAGCGTGGTTTGTCACTCCACAGAACACATTCTCACTGCACCATAATCCAGTGGCGGTGTACTTTATGCCATCAACCCAATGCTTGATATTGTATTTGGTGATGCAAGGCTTGCATGCAGCAGCTTGGCCACCCATGAAGCACCTGCCACACAATTTTTGTATGTATATTAATTCCAGTGGAAGTTTGTATCTCATCAAATATGGAATCGGCAGAGCATTAGCGACTTTTACGCACCATGCGCCTCAGCAATTGGTGACCCCACTTTGTGACTTTACGTGGTCTTCCGCTTAGTGGCTACTGTTCATAAATGTTTCCACTTTCCAATAATACCACTTAGACGTTGTCCGTGCAATATCTAGTGGGGATGAAATTTCGCTAACTGACTTATTGCAAAGGTGGCATACTATCACAGTACCACACTTGAATTCACTGAGCTCTTCAGAACGACCCTTTTTTCACAAATGTTTGTAAATGCAGACTGCATGGCTAGGTACTTGATTTTATACACCTATGGCAATGGGTCTGATTGAAACACCTAAATTGAATAATTGAGCGGTGTGTCCCAAAACATTTGTCCATATAGTGTATATAAATATATATACATATAGATAGATAGATAGATAGATAGATAGATAGATAGATAGATAGATAGATAGAACTTGTGCAAATGGTTGGATGAAAAAAAATAAGTGAAGAACACACAAAGGAATTAAGCCTACACTGTCCCAAACTTTATATTATATTAGGGTTGAGTTTCCAGCTGAGGTTAAGCTTAGCTTTAATTTTCAGTGATTCTATCCCAAACCAGCTTCTTTGACAAGTAGGGATTTGGAATCTGAAATAGATTGTTGGTTCTCATCCCTAACTTTCCATCAGACTGGGCCATGAGCTAAAATCTATATTGCTAATTTAGATAAGGAACATAGATCAAAGGTAGCCCGGGCCAAATCTTCCTACAAGATGGTGATAGATTGTATCACACACACACATATATAATGCCAGTGAGCTGGGTAAATCATTGGGATGTAGTTTAGCGTTTCTGGAAATGTTAAAAATAACAGAATTAGATTTTTCATAAGGTGTCTGTAAAAAGGTTCTTGCAGTCAAGTCACATGAATCAGCTCATGGTAATGGTGATAGTATCATGATCACCCTCCTGTGACCAGTCCCCATAAAAGCAGATAAAACCACTTCAATGAAAAAAAAATGATAAAGAAAAATACACATCCAGATAGAGGAAAGTAAGAAAGTTTCTACTTATTGAATTATGTTTAACCACTGGAATGCCAAAAGGCCTACAGTATATTATTGTTTGATCTAGCAAATTTATATATTCCTCAGGGCTTTATGATATGATAGATACCAGACGTGTAAAAAACCTGATCCTGACAAAGCTTTTGGTTAGTTTTTGTCCTATTTCTTTTTGGGCAAAAAAATTCATTACCTGCTCATTCGGTTCGGCCGAATATTTGGGGAAGAAAATGTATTGCCCAGTGCCCACATTTAGGCTAGGTTTCCACTTGGGTTTTTGTCCTGCGTTTTTTTCTTGATGAAAAATGCCCAAAAAACTGCCACTGCATTCTCCTGCGTTTTGGCGTTTTTTCTGGAGTTTTTTCTGGCGTTTTAGCCTTTCTGTGGAAATTGCTTTTTTGACCTTAGGCAGTTTTTCCAGCCTTTACACGTTGGAATTTTCATCCAGCTAAAAGGGATTAGGATAAATGGCAAGTATCTGCCCCCTCCTTATGTCATTTCCTTGGTAGAGTTCTACTTAAACGCCCCGGCGGACCCTTTTGTCTCTTTTCTGTGGTTTGTAAGGCATGCTTTATTCCGAAACGTCTGCTCCTCTAGGAAGATTGGCCCCAAATGATGGTGCAAATTGTTTGCTGTTGCTTTTGGCAGGCAAGATCCAGTTGGGTACGTTTGTTTGTAATGGCATGTTTGTTTCAAATGGTGTAAAATTCAATATGAACTTTGTTTTGTGTGAAACTGTTTGTTTCCAGCCTATTTCTCGTAGAACACACAGATACTGGGTCCATCCTCTGCATTGTAACTGTGGAAAAAAACGCCATAAAAAACGCCAAGGCAAAACCCACATGGCTTTTTCATGGCGTTTTTTCTCTCCCATAGATTTCTATTGGAGAAAAACGCCATTTTCGTTCCCTCTCTCTCACGTTCCATAAAGGTTTCCCTTCCTTATATGCCGGCCACTTTTGCTTCTGCCAACCACTTCCACTTCCACCTCTTCTCTTTTACATCTTGTTTCTTTTATCTTCTATCTGTGTCTGCATCTTCACGAACATAACCTGGTGTGAACTTCCACCAAAATGGCAGCACTTCTAGTGACATAAAAGCAGATTTAAGTAAAACTTAAACAAAATGTATCTTTGTCACTCAACATACGTATGCGTAAGGACATTAGTTACTGTATATAATGATTATGGTTTTGATTACATCCCAATCTGTGTGCTAGCCACCTTCTGAAACCTAGGTATTTAACCATAAATTAACTACTTTTCCAGATCTGCAAGCAAGTTTATTAATTCATATTTTTTTAATTACACATATTTTCCTGTATATATATATATATATATATACATATACAATAAGTATGTATTTTGGGGGCATTGTTTCTTTTTTGGCCAAATGTTGATATTTACCTTTTGAAATGTACATCCCTTTGTCCTGACGTCCTCCCCCTCTGGCCCCCCTCATTACTGGAATTCTGCAATTACCTCAATTGTATTCGTCAACTCTAAATAGTTGCAGTTCCTGTAGTAACAAATGTAGGAAATAATAATTTCAGTGTTAGCCTCCTTGTAGTATATCTTTGGGTTTACTCTGTAGTGTTCTTCAAGAGTCTTGGATCCATTCTAGCAAGGAATTCCTTTGAAAATACATTACATTGTTAATTTATCACAGCGATTGATCTTTTTCTCAGTACCAAGACATACAACAGCTACACATGTCACTAGGGTTATTATTTAGATCCCTTGACATAAATAATACATCCTCATATTTAATTCTATGGGGATGGTGATCAAGGTAAGTACATCTGTGTGATTGAAAACCTTAATTTGATAGCAGAGAAAACAATACACATGCCACATGGTAAAATAAAATATGTTGATGCATAGAATCTTAAATGAGCAACTAAAAAGGACTGCCTATGCAGAGATATGCTGAGAGACTGAAATAAAATACCAGATGACTTTACAATGCATTTTATCTGTAAGGAGAGGCAAACCACTGAAGTGGTGGCTCAATGCAGCTGCTCTACCAACAAGCCTTCAAGTATCACTTAGTTCTCAACCAATTTACATCTGTTCATAAACATGTTCATTAGCAGGCATATGTCTAACATTTCTGTTAATGTAAAGTAAGTTGAGGATTGGTACAATCATGAGCTTGAAATTAGCTGGATACTGGTAGGGAAAATAATATTAATTTGCAATTGTCAAAAAAGTATATCTAACTTTGAAAACGCTTTAAAGTTTCATAAATATTAAGTAAGAATGTTCAAATTAATGTTAATCCATTTTGCGGAATGCTATGAATGGGTTAAATGAACTGCAGACACAAACCCCCTGGTGTTTTTGGCCACATCAAGATTTAGTATGACTCCATTGCTTTGCATATCTCATCATAATATGTGTGTTGCAAAAAGATAAGAAAGTAAAGAAATGTGTGCTACTGGCTTCATTGTCCATATCTTTGAACTGGAAATATTCCAATCACAATACCCAGCAATTAATTCAAAGTAAGAAAGATATGTAAAGCTATCTGATACATTCCATACATTTGATGATAATAAAGCAATTACAATGTTGTATGCAAAGGAAAAATAAGACTTTGCACGTGTGATTCCAGGTTATGACTGAAGTAGCCTCGACTACCGTGCTAGGCATTCTTAACCCCTTAACGACAATTGCCGGTCCTGGCACGACACGGAAAAGCATGTGCTTTACGACAATTGACGTGCCAGGACCGGCACGTCTTTAAACGGGTGCAGAAAGCGATCTACTTTCGCTTTCTGCACCCAAAAAGCGTTGCTGAATGCCTCGACCTCGAGGCATTCAGCAACGCCGCGATCGGCACGAAGGGGCCATCTCTGGCCCCTCCACGGGGCGTCAACATCCGCCATACTTTGTATGGCGGCGGACGCCCGTTTTAAAAGCGTTTAGGAGGCGATCAACGATCGCCTCCTAAACTTAAATGGTGTCGCTGGAATGCCTCGATCAGGAGGCATCCAGCGACACCAAACACTTACCTTTCGGTGGGCTGTGACCGCTCCGGAGAGCGGTCACAGCCGCAGCTGCCGGTGATCTTCGCCATCAAGGAAGATGGCCGCCGCCCTGCAAGAGAAACAAGCAAGTTTTAAAAGCTCGCTAGACGGTCTCCAGACCATCTAGAGAACTCTGGCTCCACTTGCAGGTTGAATACAGGTACTGCATTCACCATGCAAGTCAATGGAGCCCAGCTTTCTAATCACATTGTGATTAGTAAAAAAAAAATAAAAAAATAAAATAAAATTAATAATTAGAAAAAAATAGTAAAAAAACAGTAAAATGTAAAAATCATTTCCCACTGATGTCACTATCAGGGGAACCTCCAAGTTGAAAAAAAAATGTTTAAAAATTTTTTTTAAAAAAGGCAACAAAATATAAAATATATATATAAAAAATATATTTTTGTGAGCAAGTCCTAAAATTAGCATATTAGCTTAAAACAATTCTCGCATGGAAAGAGTTAAAATACTGGCATATTAAATGCCCGTGGGGTGTCTACTTTTAAAAAAGGTATGATTTGATGGGGTAAAATGAATTGGCCGGGTTCAACAAGGTCCCAATTAACACCGGGGGAAGGATGGCCACACATCTAATTTCCAATTAGAAAAATGCACACGTACCAAATGTGGCCTTTTAGTTCCCCCAAAAAATGACAAATTCATGCATGTGGGATATCACTGTACTCAGGAGATGTTGCTGAACACATATTGGGGTGTCGTGTGACAGCGGCATATACCAGGAGCTGTAAATTCATACATAAAGTAGGTGTGTGTGGGAAAAATACACACACAAAAATACTACTGCAAACTTTGAAACAATGCTGGTGGTAAAATGTGTGCATGCAAAGAGTTAAAATACCAGCATTTAAAATACCCTGGGGTGTCTAGTTTTCAAAAATATATGGTTTTGTTGGGCACACTGAAATGGCCCGGCTCAAAGATGTACCAAATAGGGCATGGGCAGTGGATCCCCAAATGCCAAAGTTCAACATTGAAAAATGCGCATGCCCCAAATGTGGCCCTTTTGCCCCCAAACAGCCAGGCAAAATCATTCATGTGGGGTATCACTGCGCTCAGGAGATGTTGCTGAACACATATTGGGGTGTTTTGTGATAGTGACATAAACGAGAACATTTTAATTCATACCTGAAGTAAAATGTGTGTGGCAAAACAAATGCAAAAAAATGACTACCACAAAGTTTGACAAAGACTGGTGGTAGATATGGTGCATGGAAAGAGTTAAAATACTAGCATTTGAAATACCCTGGGGTGTCTAGTTTTCAAAAATATATGGGTTTATTGGGCACACTGAAATGGCCCGGCTCAAAGATGTACCAAATAGGGCATGGGCAGTGGATCCCCAAATGCCAAAGTTCAACATTGAAAAATGCGCATGCCCCAAATGTGGCCCTTTTGCCCCCAAACAGCCAGGCAAAATCATTCATGTGGGGTATCACTGCGCTCAGGAGATGTTGCTGAACACATATTGGGGTGTTTTGTGATAGTGACATAAACGAGAACATTTTAATTCATACCTGAAGTAAAATGTGTGTGGCAAAACAAATGCAAAAAAATGACTACCACAAAGTTTGACAAAGACTGGTGGTAGATATGGTGCATGGAAAGAGTTAAAATACTAGCATTTGAAATACCCTGGGGTGTCTAGTTTTCAAAAATATATGACTTGATGGGGTAAATTGCATTGGCCGGGTTCAAAGATACCCGAAATGGCACATGGGGGGAAGAATTACCAGATTTGGAAAAAATGGCTTTGAAATAGCAAAACGCTACCTGTACTTATTGCCCCATAATGGGTAGAAAAAAGCAAAAAAACATAAAAACATTGGGTATTTCTAAACTCAGGAAAAATAGTAGAATCTATTTAGCAGGTTTTTTCATTACCTTTTATAGATGAGTAAAAGATTTTTCAACTAAAAAGTTTTTCACCATATTTTATACTTTTTTTAGTAGTAAATAATAAGATACAATCAAAACAATGTCATCTAAAGAAAGCCCTTCTTGTCCTGAAAAAAACAATATCTAATGTGTGTGGGTTCAGTAAACGGGAAAGAAGAAAATTACAGCTAAACACGAGCAGCGCAGAAATGTTAAAAAGGCCATTGTCACGAAGGGTACAAAAAGTAAAATCAGCCTTTGTCACGAAGGGGTTAAAAACCCATAACCCCATCCCAATAAAAACACAACAACCATGGATTTTGGGTGTAAAAGGCCACAGCCGATTTTATTTAAATGCAGGACATTGCCACGCAGACCTAAAACCAAAATAGGTGCGTTAACAGGACAATGACCAACACACTGAAACAATAAATAACATAAATTAACATGATTAAACATTAACCATTTAATGTAAAACAACCCCAAGCTTACCAGGTTATCAAGGAACCACACAGGGAAAGACATACCGAGATGTCCACACCCAGACCTGAGGTTCCCAGCTCCACCTGCCAGGAAACCTCCCACCACCAATGCTCTCCCATCAGCATTAACCCCCTAGATACCTGGTAAGCATACGCCATGAGCCCCATCCCTTGAAACCTTAAGCCGGATGGGCTCCCCCACCAAGAAGAAACAAGGCCTTTTCAATACCAGAGCCAAATTGAAGAAATCATAACCAAGATCCGACAAATGCACCCCATCGCCCCGAAACAGACCTGCTCCAAAACCTTCCAGGGCCACATGTCGAACCACAACACCCATATGTCCACCAATAAAGCTCGCCATGAGCTTATTAACCTTCTTCCTACTATGCTCCATCGCTTCCCCATTCCTGGCATGGCGCCAGTGCAACCTTGGGATGAACTCGGACCATACCACCTTAACGGTAGGAACCAGCGCCAACATGCGCTCCACATCCCACCACATCCGACAAACCAACTCCCGTTGAGGAGTAACCCCCAAATCGTTACCCCCCGCATGAAGGACCAGAACATCTGGACTAACACCCAGACGCAGATACCGTGAAAACAAAGACAGAACCCCTTCCCACAACATACCCCGCACCCCGAACCACCTCACATCGACCTGGTCCCTAGGAAAACCCAGCTGCAGACCGTTGTCTCTAACTGCGGCTCTCCTCCGGGCCCAATACACGTGAGAATGACAGATGATCCATAAGGTGAACCGGGGCCCTGCAAAGCAAACAAAAACAGGACAAAAGAAGGGTAGACACACGACCAATACCCCACCAACGACCCCTCAAACCCAATCACTCCCCCAGCCATAACCTCTGCGGCCTGACATATCTCCGAAAACTACCAGATTCCCAGCGCCCGATGCGCCGTACAACCTCATCCCCCAAACCAAGCCTCGCCGCCTCCGTAGCAGCCCCAATACGGAACGAATGGGTGCCAAATTCGGCAGCCCCCACGCCAAGCTTCTCTAAACCTAACCTCATCACCCGAGCAAACTGAAACCTGGACAATGGTACTAAGTCCGCGTGAACAAGGAAGGACAACCCCCCCTACTGGCCGAACGTGCAAAAACCGCTGCACACAACTCACCGGGAAAATTGAATCGCCAAAAAGGGCGTAAAGTCTAACCTGCCTACCCTTCCCGAACACATCTGTCTTAGAGGAGCGCAACCAAACCGACACTAGCCCCTTGTCACACACTACATCCGTAAACGCCAAACCGCCCTCCACCGACTTCCGCGGACTAACCAACTCCGACACCCTAAACGCACCGAAAAAAGCCAACGCGAAGGCTGCCTGAAACAGAACCACCTCGTAATCATCCTTAAAAACGTCCCCCAAAACCCCAAGCAACTTCCTCAAGAGTCCGGCTGACAGCGGACGCCTAGTATCAGGGCGCCGCCTGCCCTTCCTCATGCCCCGCAACATCCGCCGAATCAAAAAAGATTTCGTCAAATCCCCCCAACCACGCAACTGAAACATAAAGGCCAGCGCCGCCATGCATCTGTCAACTCGGGACGGCGACGCCCCGCGCAAAGCCAAATTCGCCACAAACCACAACAAAACATTCAACCGAGCCCCTTCACTGTCAGCCTCACCAACCTCTCTAGCCAACGCCTCTCAATCCTGCCAAACCTTTTCATAAGCTGCCCAGGTTGCCGGAGCCAAGGAAGACCTCACCCATCCCGCAAGCATGCGGTCCCGAGATTCCACATCACCTACGGGCAAGGCAAGCCCTCTTCCTCCGCCATAGGTGCCACCCGCCGAAACCGCTCCCACTGCAAGCGAGAGAGAGAATCCGCAATCACGTTCAAATAACCAGGCACATGCTTAGCCCTGAAAGACACATTCAACTCCATACACAAAAGCACAAACCACCTAAGCAACCTTACCACAGGAGGGGAGGACGCCGACAACAAATTAATGGACAACCGCCAGATTATCCGTAAAGAAAACCACACGGCGATTTCGCATCTGCCAACCCCACAGTGTTAGGGCCACCACCAACGGCAACAACTCCAGAAACGTTAAATTCCTAATCAGGGGACTCGCAAACCAATGACTAGGCCACCGAGCCGCACACCACTGTCCACCAAAATAAGCCCCAAAACCTACGCTACCAGACGCATCCGTGTAAAGCGACGAGTCAGCCGACACCGACGCCAACTGAAAAAACACCCTCCCGTTGAACCGTGAAAGAAAAACTTCCCAAACCGCCAAATCAGCCCGCATAGACTGAGACACCCGAACCCGATGATGAGCCAATCGCACACCAGCAGTAGCCCGAGACAACAACCGGGAAAAAACCCGACCCACCGCAATGATCCTGCACGCAAAATTAAAACGCCCCAGGAGAGACTGTAGCTGCCTCAAGGTGACCTTCCTAGCTGAACGAACCTGCTCAACCCCGGCCCGTAGCGCAGCCAACTTATCTGCGGGAAGACGGCATACGCCGGCTACCGAATCAATCTCTAGCCCCAAAAAGCTGGGGCAGGTCCAAGGACCCTCCGTCTTGTCCGCAGCCAACGGAACCCCAAAGGACCGTGCCACCAGCTGCAAGGAACGCAATAAGTGCAGACATTGCCCCGAACCAGCCGGGCCCACGCAAAAGAAGTCATCCAAATAATGCACTAACGCCCGGCAACCAGCTTCCTCCCGCACAACCCACTCCAAAAAAGTACTGAACTTTTCAAAGTAGGCGCACGAGATGGAGCATCCCATAGAGAGGCATAAATCAACATAAAAGGCCCCATCAAACCAACACCCCAGAAGGTGATGGCAATCCGGATGTATGGGGAGCAAGCGAAAAGCGGATTCAATATCCGCTTTAGGGATAAGAGCCACGCCCTTACGAAAAAAATACTGCAGTATTACTTAAGAAAAACTGCAGTATTTTTTTCGTAAGGGCGTGGCTCTTGGACATGAAAAAACTGCAATACTGCACTTTTACTGCAATATTACTGCACTTTTACTGCATTTGTACTTCACTGTACTGCAGTTTTACTGCAGTTATTTTTGTACGGAAGTACAAATGCAATAAAGCTGCAGTACATTGAAGTACAACTGTAGGTTTGCAATATAAAAAAAAAAGTGCAGTAAATGTGCAGTAAAACTGCAGTACAGTGAAGTACAAATGCAGTAAAACTGCAGTAAATGTGCAGTTAGGCTAGGTTTCCACTTGGGTTTTTGTCCTGCGTTTTTTTTCTTGATGAAAAACGCCAAGAAAACTGCCACTGCATTTTCCTGCGTTTTGGCGTTTTTTTCTGGAGTTTTTTCTGGCGTTTTAGCCTTTCTGTGGAAATTGCTTTTTTTGACCTTAGGCAGTTTTTCCAGCCTTTACAAGTTAGAAGTTTCACCCAGCTAAAAGGGATTAGGATAAATGGCAAGTATCTGCCCCCTGATGTCATTTACTTGGTAGAGTTCTACTTAAACGCCCCGGCGGACCCTTTTGTCACTTTTCTGTGGTTTGTAAGGCATGCTTTATTCCGAATGTCTGCTCCTCTAGGAAGATTGGCCCCAAATGATGGTGCAAATTGTTTGCTGTTGCTTTTGGCACGCAGGATCCAGTTGATGCGTCGCGTATGTTTATTTGTAATGGCATGTTTGTTCCAAATGGTGTAGAATTCAATATGAACTTTGTTTTGTGTGAAACTGTTTGTTTCCAGCCTATTTCTCGTAGGACACACAGATACTGGGTCCATCCTCTACATTGTAACTGTGGAAAAAACGCCATAAAAAACGCCAAGGCAATAAACCCACATGGCTTTTTCATGGCGTTTTTTCTCTCCCATAGACTTCTATTGGAGAAAAACGCCAAGATTTCCTTGCAAAAAACGCCAGAGTGTCAACATGCTGCGATTTTGAAAAACTGCCACAGAGCCCAAAAAAGCAGAAAAACGCCAAAGAGGACTGAAAAAACGCCAAACAAAAAAACGCCAAGTGGATATGGCATTCTGCGATTTCCTATTGAAGAACAGCTAACATCTGGCTGCTGCGTTTTTTCACTAAAAAAACGCCAGGTGGCGCTATTGGCGTTTTTATGGGCGTTTTTAGCTAAAAAAAAACAAGTGGAAACCTAGCCTAATACTGCAGTAAGGCTAGGTTTCCACTTGGTTTTTTTATGCTAAAAACGCCCATAAAAACGCCAATAGCGCCACCTGGCGTTTTTTTTGTGGAAAAACGCAGCAGCCAGATGTTAGCTGTTTTTCAATTGGAAATCGCAAAATGCCATTTCCACTTGGCGTTTTTCTGTCTGGCGTTTTTTCAGTCCTTTTTGGCGTTTTTCTGCTTTTTTGGGCTCTGTGGCAGTTTTTCAAAATCGCAAAACATTTTTCCGGCGTTTTCTCTCCGATAACACCCGCCAACATACAAAAAGCGCGAAGCCAATTCCCGAAAGTCTTAGGGATCTTCCGGTACCTACGCTTCTTTTTCTCCTTCTCCTTCTTCTTATCCTCCTTCTTATCATCCTCTTTCGGCTCAAAGGACTCCTCCAGAGGAAGCAAGGAGAACAGCTCCACAAACTCGCCCTTCCAAATCTTTTCCTTCAATTCTAATTTCAAATGGACCCCCAAAGGGCCCGAAAAGGAAACATAAGCCGTTTGCCGCGCCGCCTCCGGTACACTACTAAGCACCACATCCCCACTGTCAGTCACCACGTCGCCACCAGACCCCCCCGTAGCGGCGTCACCAGGAGCCTCACTGCCAGGCGGCGGAGCCAATTCCGTAGCCCCAGAAACTGAGACCTTATCCCCACCTAAACCTACCGACCCCGGAACCCATGCGCGCTGCACCCCTGCCTGCGAACCGCCAACGCCCCCACTACTCCAGGACGCCACCAAAGCCCGTAGCCCGTCCAAAAGTCCTGCCACCGAACCGCTCTGCTCATGCGTCACAGGAATCACCGCGCTACGCTGCGCTAAGCACTTACCAGCTTGGCCCACGACCGTTCCCGACTGCTGGGCCGTAGCATCCTGATGTGTCGTCGCCAAATCCCTCGGAGAGGCCGCCTCCAAAGCCACACTCCCTGGTTGCTCCACTGCTGCTCTCCGACTCCCATCGTCAGAGCGGGATCTGGAGGTAGACAGACCTGCGTCTCGAGTCCACTCCCTGACACGCTGCCGGCCCTGGAGCGGCCTGCCGCGCCGCCGCGGCCCACTGCCGACCGCTCCACGCCACTGGTCTCCTGATGACGCGGCGAGCACCCGTCGGGGCTCAGCCGCTGAGGCGGACGCCTCCGTCGTCGACTCCGCACACCACTTGCAGCCGCACCACCGGAGGAGCGCGAGTGACCCGGCTCCACTCCGGCGGCACGGCCAGACGTGCCGACAGCTCCCTCTTCAGCTTCCGAGGCCCCGTCCTGGGTCAGACGACGCGGCGGCCGGATCCTCCAAGTAGGCCTCTTCGGAACTCCGGCCTGTTGAAAGACTGGTCCCAGCTGCTCCTTCAACCACACAGGACCCCGCTGTAATGCTGCCAGACGAACTCCTTCCAAGATCTTCTCCACCCATGTCGACCTGCAGGGAAGACAAGAGGGAAGAAAACAAACACACCGGAGAAAAGGATAGACCAAGGAAAAGGAGATGACAGGAGATGACAGAAGATGACAAACAGCAAGATGGTAGGTACACAAAATGGTGCTTACCCCAATGGCGCAAACCCTTAAATACCTACCGTTAACCCCTCCCCCAACATTCAAAAAATGCCGCCAGAGCCTATCCCTGCTCGGCACCCAGTCAACGGCCCACTCGGGCCCATTTTGAGCCCCGTGGGCTTCAATATGCTTTCACACATAGAATCACACAGTGGGCGGCTTTATGTTAAGCAGTCAAGCAGTACAATTAGCCTATAATATACAAAATTTAGACATCTAGCCATGATAATAACAAAAGACGTGAGAAATACTTATGTTGGGCAAGTCTGCTGCTCATTAATAAAACACAAGGTAACATTAAGTAATTTAAAATTGGATTCACTGTTTTGGCTGTGTGGGCATGTTTAGTTTCCCTTGTGTGCCAAAAACATAAAAATAGAAAAAAATTATAAATATTTCATGGATAATTGCATGTCTTACTAAATACCCATAATGTGTCTGAATGAGATATTCTGTTTGTGTGCCCCACAGGCATACAAAAACATCCCATTGTCAAGGTAAACGTGAATTACGCAAAAATAAATGTGCAGAAATCAGGTTGTATTGCAAAACTATATTTATACAAACATTTTATGACAATAGTTGCATCGCATGAAGTAGCAATAATAATATAAACATTCTCAAAATAGTGTGATTTGGTGAACAAAGAGTAAACAAGACCCCGCGACCCGGAGGATTCGGTTCTTGACCCGGAGAACGGGAGAAGCGGTGCTTCACACGGCAATGCCCAGGTATGCCTATGAGACAAAAAAAGGTTTATTCATAAGGTTTTTTGCATAGTCTAAGATATCTTTTCATTCACATTTTTTTCCTATTGGACAAGGAGAACAGGGATTCCATGTTCCATGGCTGACACGTAACACTCAGGTTATACTGTGCATACACATAAATAAAAACTGTGGCTTCAGCAGTATGGCTTTTCATTTTCATACATATTAGAAAATTGGCATTAAAAATAATTATCTTTAAATTTTTTATTTTGCATTTTATTTGCCTGAGTCAAGGCTATAACTGTATTTTATTTTCACTGAACATTTGGAGTGGAAATAAATTATTTAGTTGTCTGAGCACAACTGACTTCTCTTCCATTGACTTCCATCAAAAATGGTAAACAGTAGCTTTATGCAAGGGAGATAAACCCAGTATTCCAGGTATTACCCCCTTCATCACCACATCCTTAACAAAGTTAAGATGGCTGCTTCATTGGTATATACATGAGGTGGTCTTTTAATACATAGATATATTTTACTTATTTCAAACTGTAAACACCATTACAT
Organism: Spea hammondii; assembly: GCA_029215755.1. Taxonomy (NCBI): domain Eukaryota; kingdom Metazoa; phylum Chordata; class Amphibia; order Anura; family Pelobatidae; genus Spea; species Spea hammondii. The sequence goes on from JARDYJ010000004.1 coordinate 86,089,033, forward strand.
TATTGTTTTGTTTTACAAAATAGTAGGTGCACTTTAAGCTAAAGATGGGGACCTCAAATGATGGGTTGAAAGTCCAAGATCAAAATGGGAAAGTATCAGGACCTTCAAGGAGCAAATATTGTGGCCTTTCTACTAGTTGCAAAATTAGTTCAAAATAATTACAGGTAGTTTGCTTTTATAACAAAATAAAAATGGCCTTTGTTATTTTTTGTTGTGCTGGATGTGTAAGCTGCTTCATTTTTGAAACACAGTACATAAACTAGTGCCTTGTCTAATACCAGGGAACTTCCCATCTTCTGGGGAATTACTTTAAAAGGGGTAGGGCTAGTATCATGCTATGTATAGGGACAGGGCTTGCCACCTGGAGGGTCTACATAGTCTTTAGCGGCAGGGTAATGGTGGAGATTGGGCACAACCAAACACTTCTAACTTATCCAGAGAAGGATATACTGACCAAGAGACTCTTAATTAGAGAGTTCTAGGTATGTCCTTGCCCTGGGATATTTGTTGTAATCACTGTATGGTTATAACCAATCTCTATCACTAGATGCTCAGTTACAGGCTACTAATACAATGCAGACAGAGTCCGGGTAGTATGTTACAACTTCCTACATAAGCTGACAGTATGATTCAAATGTAATCTTCCCTTGGGAAATCAAGGAACATTGTGCCTGAAAATCCTGGATCTAGTTTTGGTGGATGCCAGAGCTTGAATATATACCTCTGAATAAGTCCTGCTCCCCCCCAACAAAACATTAATGGCACTCTCTAGCATGTTAAGCCTATAAAATGTAAGCATATTGAACGTCAACTTATAAGAACAATGCAGAAGCTTTTAAACAACCTTTTATTGCTGCCATTTTTGTCACATGACGTTAAGCATTCCATACATACATGATTCAAGAATACTTTCTGGTAAGTTTTCAGGCATTCAACAATACTAGGAATTATGTTTCTAATGCTTCAATTAGATATAAATGTAGTAAATTCAACTGAATAAGTGGACCCACCACATGAAAGTCAGAACATTAAATCAAATTAACAATTGCACAAGCTATTGATGAATTTTAGTGTTGTACATTGCTATTTACTACAAATGAATCTGATCTAAAAATGAATCTGTCTTAGTTTAAATGTTGTTGACTAAAGCTATGTTTGTTTCTTGTCTGAATACATACTAATTATGGTCCTGCAGTGATTAGAGTAACCAAAAATAAAAGTTTTATCTATTGAAACGTTAAATTCCTTGAAGAAATCTTAATTTTTTAATGTATAAACACTGATAAATTAACACAAGGATTTCATTTACAAAACAACGCATTCTGCATGAGAATTAAGTACACCAATGTAGATAACTGAAGACGAAATTTAGATAAATTCCTCCAGTAAAAATTAGAAAGCTTTCTTATCCTCTCAAGTTCTGGCCTTCATTATTCCCAGTACTCTACCTTCAAGGTCAAAATCATCCTTTATCCTGCGTTAGATAAGTGAATTGAGGCATTTTATTGGGTAACCACAGCCGCAGTGATGTCTTAATTGTGACTGTATAGTCTTGGGAGATCTGAATGTAGAACTTTCGTTATAAAAACAAATTACAATATCAAATGCATTTTATGGGCATTACTAATAATAAAACAAAATACATGAAGAATATAAATTCTATATACTGGGCACTAGAAATAGGCTTTAATTGGCAGAAAAGAACTTTAGACATTTCTAGAGCAACAGAGAAAAAAATATATCAACAAATGCTATTAGGCTAGAAGAAATGTCTGTAAACATGGGTGATAAGAAACATGATGTGATATGACAAGTCATAAAAACATTTGAAGAAGCATTATTAAATTGAAGGGACTTATTTGACATTCAGCAGATATTGCAGTTCAGTAAAGTATGCAGGAACAATATTTGGAGCAGCAGAGGAAGTGGATAGAACATGTTTAAGGCATACAGAACGTTTTAATATTTTCTACACAGAACACTATTCATCTTATGCAAAAATGGTGAGAAGATTACTGTTCAAATCTTGCACCTGTCTCTTTATATATATCACCCCACAGTTTCTCCTACCTAACAGATCAATCCTTTACCAGGAATTAGAGAAATCCATATATTGAGTTTGTGATTTAAGATGAACTAGGTAAGAAATAATTATTCTGTGTTCCCAGGTTCACCTAAATTATTACTATTATTTGTACATAGCAAAGAGGTTAAATAGACTGTCGCCCTGGGCCTGACCTAGGGAAGCCCTGTAGCTGCCCCCTGGATTCCTTTGTTTTTCTGCTGTCTTCTACTGCTGAATGCTGGGTTTTGCAGTTGGGGTTGTCCACTTCATGGACAGCTTCCATAGGCTTTGTCAGCCTAGTTCATAATACATGCACATTAATTGAAAAAATAATGCAGTTGTTTCCTTTCATAACAAAAATCAGATGATGACAAAAATGTAAAAAAAAGATAGGACTTTACTGCTTGCATCATATCAGTGCCAATTTTCAGCAAGGTCACCAACCTCAGTATGCTTGTCACAGTAGTGACTTTATGGCAAGAGACAACATGTTTATAATGGAGGTGTGCACAAGGTTGAGTGGAAGTCTGTCATGTTCTGCCCAGGCTGCGGAGCTGCATATCTGTCTTGCTTCAGTTTCCCTGTTTTGCTTCGATCCATTCCTGGATTTCCTTTTGCTCTGTTCTGATCTTCCATTCCTTGCTTCTGCTTCAGCTCTGTTTCCTTTAGAAGGTGTGCCCCACCTGTGTGTTCTGTTTGTCTCAGTCTGCAGTCTAAGGTATGACTCAGTGCTATGTGTTTTGATTACATGTTTGGTTTGTTTCTTACCACTGTCAGCAGGGATTAGCGTTAGGACCCACCGTCATTGGAGTACTTTGGCGTAGTGGTGGGCTAAGCATACTATGGCCATATGATGTGACGGAATCTCCAATTGTTATCATATAGTTCTAGGCTAGTTCTTGTATTCATGTTTGTTTGTCTCTTATGTACCTTTGCCCTTCTTCCTTGTATCATCTGAGGATTCTGGTTCCTCTCTCCTCTCCCTTTGTCCTAGTCAATATGGCCTATCCTTGCTTAAAGGAGAAGCGTCCGAGGATTCCTGCTCCTCACTCCTTCCCCTGTGTTCCTTGCCTTGTTCCCTGTCCTTTGTTATGCCCTGTATCATGTATATCTTGTCTAGTAGTGTTTATTCCTTGTCTGGTTCACTGTTGTGCCCTGTAACATGTATGTCTTGTCTGGTTATGTTTCGTGCCTGGTCTCCCTCTCCCTTGCTTGTTATGTTTCTGCTATATCCTTTGCTTAGCTTCCATACTCCCAGCCTGCAGCATCCTGCACGTGATTCCAGTGATATGTTTCATGCCTGCTCCAGGGTGCCTGCAGGATATCACTTCGTTTCATTCTGGACTTCATCCGCTGCTGTATCAGGGCGCTGGTGTTTGGCTGCACAATCCTAGGTGCTCAACACCTGGGTGAGTGTGGTCGCCCTGCAACCAGGCCCTGTCTAACTCCACTACTGCACTGTGACTCCTGAACACATTCTTTGGACGCGCTGGGTCCTTTCAGTCATCTGTTTGGACCCAGTCCGTGACAAAGTCTAGGTTGAGCTGACATGAAAATGTCATGGAAAATAGCAAATTAAATTAATTTGAAGTTTGACAATGTTACTTTTAGATTCACATTGGATTTTAAAAAAAGCGTGAAGATGCATTTCTAAAATATAATCAAAATATCACCAGCCAAGGTGTGAGTTGCTTGATTACTAGTAAACTTGGGCACCGGCCAACTCTTCGCGTTCGTCTTCGTGTTTGTCTTCGTGGGGGGAAAAAATCTGCGTATTCCGTGAATATTCGTCCGTTCCTGTGTTCAATTCAGAAAATATTCGTGTTCGTTTTTTTTCTTCGTTTTTTGCAGTTTTTTTGTAGAAGGAGTTAATACGGGGTTAACGCGGTACGGACTACGCAGCAGCTGTGGCGCCAGGATTTTAAATGTCCATACGAGCAACTCTATTGGTCGCCTGCAGGGGCCTCCTCTGCCATCAACCAATGAAGTACCTGTACCTACGGATTTCCGCTCCCGTTATCTACGCAGCATCGCAGGGTTAATGGGAGCGGAAATCTGTAGGTTCACCATGGTTTATTGAACAAAAGTAAAGCAAAAATGGAGAACCCATGTGTGAAAAGCTAAGTACGCCTTTACTGCTTCCATAGGAATTAAGATGCTAATTAGCAGACAGATGCTGCTAATCAAACACCCTTGATTAAATGATCATTTATAAAGATTGTCAGATATTTTATGCTAGAAAACATGTATTCTATATATTCTGTATTTTACATGAGCACAAAATGGAGCCAGAGCCATTTTATTTTATTTAATCATATAACGGTTATTTCTGTGTGTCTTTGTTCCCTCAATAATTGAGAACAAAGAAGTATTCAGTATATATGATCCAATTAATGTTATCTTCCATGAGAAAGTTAAGGAGTAGACACTGCATATCCTTAGGAATGTAAATTGGAATGGGGGATACGTCGTAAGACCACCAAAACCTAATTTACTACCTAGGAGGCAACGTCTGGAGATATGAGTGACTACAAAGACCTGATTTACTATATAGGAGGTAACATCTAAAGATAAGGTGACCAAGGATAAATTCCTAACACATATGTAATGGTCTTAAGTTATTTCTTAGACCAGAGCGTCTCTCGGAGGTAAATTAAGAAATTACAACGATGTAAATATGAGTAGAAGTCCTAATTATAATGGGTAAAACCCACCGTTATGATTGGAGAATTCCAATCAAGAGGTGGAGGCTATGATAATAAGCTCTGTCTTTAAAAGCTTATGTTTTGAATAATTAAGGGTCGGACCTTAAAAAAAGAAACGGACCTGAAACAGACAGACCCTGACGGACTCATTTAAATTTACCCCAGAGAATTGGAATCTTAAGATCCTGGCACCATAATTTTACTCTTAGAATTACTTTGAGTCCCAATCTATATAACTTTTAGTAAGTTATATTTCTTTCCACTTAATTTCTTGCCACTGAACCTGGATTAACTTCTACAAGGACCAGTTGGACAACAGCAACAAGTGGTGGTAAATATAATTGTTTTATTATTCTCACTAGAGGTGAATTTTGTCTTCTTCGTATAGAATTCCCTGTTTCTGGGAAGTACTATATTGCATTATTGTATATGACGGCTTGTGAGACTGCAGCTTATAACCCGTGATAATAACAATAATGAAAAGGTACTTTTACCTGTAGATGAAGTTTGACATTATTTGCATCTATTAGGAATGTCACTGAATACTCTTGGACATTATTAAATTATTTTAAATTGTCATATTAGTTAAACTAATATAATAGAGTTAGTGATCTTTTTATTACCGCCCTGATTATCATTTTTGGTTTCTGAGTGGGATGGAAATTAATGCTGTGTTAGACTCATAAAGTACTAATTCATATTGATAACTTTCGATAATATACCGTATTGGGATATACTGCAATTTGACATGTTTTAAGAATTTTGTGTTTATATTATGCACTGTTTGACTCATATATAGATTTTATAAATTGTATTCACAATAAATAAATATTTTTGATTGATTATTATTGTGATATATATCTGATTTGAATTATAATTTTCGGCGATCTGAAAGGATTTAGGATCGGAGATAAAATATAGGGTATCTCCTTAAATTAACATTGTGGATGTGGTTCTACAATCTTTGGTAGCGTCGTTATTTTGCGTGTGTGATAAAATATTGGTTTTACCTATTTTGTCTCATTAATATCCCTAACAAGATGTGCTTGTCTGAAACATTAAGGTGTGTCAAGGAGGAAAGATATCACAAATGATCTTAGAGAAGCATATGTTTCTGCCTATCAATCTGGGAAGGTTTATAACGCCAGTTCCAAACAATTTAAAGTCCATCATTCTACAGTAAGAAAGAGTATTCAAAAGTGGAAAACATTCAAGGCAGTTGCCAATCTTCCCAGAAGTGGAGGTTCTAGCAAATTCACCCCAAGGTAAGACTGTGCAATGCTCAGAGAAGTTGCCAAAAAATCCAAGAGTTACATCTCAGACTCTACAGGCCTCAGTTACCATGTTAAAGGTTAAAGTTCATGACAGTATGACTGTTCGTGACTGAGCAAGTATGGTTTGTTTGGAAGGGTTTGTTTCTGGAATAATGTCCTTTGAACAGACAAGACCACAGCATAAATGTTTGGCCATAATGCACAGCACCGCATTTAGCAAAAACTAACCCAGCAGATTAGCACAAACACCTCATATCAACTATCAAGTACGGAGGTGGAGGGGTGATGATTTGGGCATGTTTTGCAGCCACAGGACCCGGGAACTTTCAGTCATTGAGTCGTTGTCGGGTTTAGTAGTCGGAACCCAGTATGCAAGGCTGGAGACGTGGATGAATCAAAAGCGAGGTACCGATAGGGATGAGACGGAACATGTTCTCCGTCTCTGTTGGGACGGCCCTGCAGTTGTGTTCCGACCGTCCTGAAGATCACGGTGCCGGGAAGAAGATCGCAGCACTGTGAACGCTGGGGAGTGAGCGGGTCTGCCATGTTGGACCCCTCTTCGCGCATTGCCATATCGGGTCGGAAGGAGGACGAGGCATGGGATGGAGGTGAGTACCGCGGTGGGGAACTGACAGTCGTCCATGAACTCCTCTGTATTCCAAAGGATTTTAGAGTCAAATGTGAGGCCATTTGTTAGACCGCTAAAGCTTGGCCGAAATTGGGTCTTGCAACAGGACAATGATCCCAAGCACACAAGCAAATCTGCAACAGAATGGCTGAAAAAAAAAAGAATTCAGTTGCTGCAATGGCACAGTCAAAGTCCAGACCTCAACCCGATTGAAGCACTGTGGCTGGACCTTAAGAGATCTGTGCATAAACAAATGCCTGCAAACCTCAATGAACTAAAGCAACATTGTAAAGAAGAGTGGGTCAGAATTTTTCCACAACGATATAAGAGACTGAAAAAGTCATACAGAAAATGATTACTTATTACTTATTGATGCTAAAGGTAGTTCTACAAGCTATTGAATCATAGGTGTGTACTTTGTTTTTCACACATGGCTTCTCCATTTTGGCTTTATCTTTGTTGAATAACTCATGACACGTTATAATATGTCATCTGACTTGTCTTTCAATATTAAAATGTATCTTGGTCATTGGAGACAGGGCTATAAAACAAAGCAGAATATCCAGGACCTTTTATTCTTCTGTATGTATCAGATGGAAATGCACTATATTTTCTTCTCAAGAGCAAACAGAAAATATAATATATTCCCAGAGGATACAAATGCACTCCATTCAATACAAATATTTGAATCTGATAATTCACTTTACAGAGTAAGTAAAGCATAGCCCAAGGCTCCTGTCTGAAAAAAATGTGATGCCACTAGAGAGATTGGACATATCCATATCCTATAAAGAAGGGTACAGATGCAACACTAAATATTAACACTGTAATGGAGAATAAATACATCAATGTGGCAAAAGTTATATTCTATAATCATAATGAAAATTGTTTTATTTTACCAGTTTATTTCGCTTTGCCATTCAAGGGACATGCACTCATATTTTTTCTGTCTCTCCCTCTCTCTCTTTTCTTCCTCTTCTCTACTTTCTGCCATGTTCTTACCATTCTCTATTTTTTCCCTCTTATTGGGCTTCTCTCCTTTCTTTCTTCCTCTTTGTCTCTTTCCTTTTGTTCCCGCTCTTTCATCTTCATCTGTCCTCCTTTCTATGTTCCCCTCTTCATTTGCCGTGCAATTGACTCTATTGGTCGCCTGCAGGGACCTCCTCTGGCATCAACCAATTGGTTGATGCCAGAGGAGGCCCCTGCCGGCAACCAATAGGATCACTTGCACGGCCCTTTAACTCCTGGCGGTGCAACTTGGCCTGGGAAGGCCATGGTCTCCCTGCTCCAAGAGTTAAAGGTCCGTACAAGCAACTTTATTGGTCGTTCATACAGACTTTTAACTCTTGGAGCGGGGAGACCAGTGGTTTCTCCCGGCCAAGTTGCGGCACCAGGATTTTAAAAGTCTGTACGAGCGACTCTATTGGTCGTATAGGTGTACTTCATTGGTTGATGACAGAGGAGGCCCCTGCAGGCGACCAATAGAGTTGCTCGTACGGACATTTCAAAGTGCCAAAGCTGCTGCGTAGTCCATACCGCGTTAACCCCCCATTAACCCCTTCTACAAAAAACAAAGAAAAAAAAACGAACACGAAGAATGTACACGAATATTCGCCCAAACCGAACACGGGAATGGGCGAATATTCGCGGGATACGAATATTTTTCCCCCCACGAAGACGGACATGAACACATGCAAACACATGCAACAGGCAAGGAACAGTTTTTTTCATTGTAAGCTATTTGTTGCTATATTTAGTAGGAAATTGGCAAGAACAGTGCAGAGATTTGATATTTTTGAACATTGTGGCGTTTTAACATAAGGAACACTTTAAATATAGTTTAAAGAATTCCAGGGTCCACTGCAGTTCTCTCACGTGCAATATACACATTTTGCTTTCAAACTGCTACAGCCTTCAAGATGGAAAAATGATACCAACTTTACATAATCAATACTTTAAATTAATTTAATCATTTACTTAAACTGCCTTTACCAGATTGCTTCTCAATTATATTTAAATTTAGTCATACATTACTAAAATTTAATTAAAACATTTACTTTGAGTAGCTGTGTGTCATAGTTACAGATTTAAATTGTACTAACCTTAATCTAAAATATGAAGCGTAATTTGCAATTCTCTTTAAGATTAATTTTGCAGTACCTTATTGATGAATAGTTTTCAGTATATATCTTTGCATTTTAACTTTAATATGTCAATGTTCCGTCTTACCAAACAGAGCAAATGAGAAAAGAGTAGAGGGATCAGAGAGAAAATTTGTTCTATAATATGTAAGAATTAACAGCAACAGATATGGATGTGTGCTAGAAGTTGTCCTTAAAAATACATTTATTGTGGGTTTTCTAAATTCTTAGTTTTTGTTATAGTAAGAAAATACTAAAACAGCAATAAAAGGATAGTTTCCACGTGGTCAGTTTTTAACTGGGTATCAGAGATTATAAGTGACACTATTGTTGCTTTTGACACTTCTGGTCAAAATAAAACAGGAACCTCTTAAAGAAATGCCATATATAGAAAATGACAAACTATAGATAAGATAGTTCTGTATCTTTTGTAATAGTCACAAAATGTGTATGAAAAATGCTTGCAGCTTTCGGTTATTATGAATAATGATTCCTTTGACATTGTTGTACCTCACGGAATGTGAAAACACTGCAGATCAGTGGCCTATTCTGGCCTAAACAGACAAGGCCAAGGGCTTCAGGTCCAAGAGGGTGTCAGCAGTCCCAGTCTGCCGTATAATATGGAGCAAATCACCAGGAGAAGCATGACACCTTCTGGCCCGGGGTTGCAGGTAAATCCAATCAGACCCATTGGCCCCTTGCTCCATCCCTCATGACTCACATCTCCAGTGGCACACATATTTACACACACTTTCACATTTTCACAAAATTATACACTGACTATAACACACATGCAAACTCAGGCTTACACATACTAATGCACACTTAGATCATCATGCTAACACACACACCCTCATGCTAACACACATATATACGTCCATGCTTACACACAATTACACAATCTATGCTCAGATACACTGCTGCATACACATTCATGCCAACACACACATTCATACTCACACACTTACATATACACATACATGCTAACAGACACACTTTATATACACTCTCATACATACATTCATACACAGTATACATAAACTCTCTTATATCTTGATATGACATCATAAAGTGCTAATGTTTCTGGTGTATCCCTTTAACATACATTGCTGATGCCTTATACTCTCCTTTAATGCTATGACATGGTAGCTCATTTAAACCAGGAACAAAATAGAAAATGAGAGACTTAAATAACCTGTTTGCATTATGTTTCCATTGTTTTTCATCTGTTTTATTATAAATTTGGTTTTAATACATCTTTTCAGGCAAAATATTAACTATCCTTCAATATAATTCTTGAAGAAATTCATAACCATGCAATGTATTTTTTCTAAGAATTCATGCTTTTAATTTTATTCCTGAAATCAATAAGGCTTAAGGGAAAATATGTTTGATTTAATGTTTGTACCCAGTAGAGTAATTTCTCTGATTAATGATAACCTAACTGTACAAAATAAAAAGGTTTGAAGTAAAATAATATCTGCACTGGGTAATCAAACACAGTTGGAATCATATGTTACAGAAAATGTGTGCCTCTTGCTTTCATACAATACAGATTGGTTTTATTACACATTTATAATGTTGTTGGAATGTGTGGCAAAACGGTATTAGAATTGCAAATTTTAATAGGCTCTACTGTCTTTTGCTAACTATAGTGAATTTACTATAGAATTGGTTCATGGATATCCAAGATGTGTGCTCTGTGATTTTTCTTAACTCATGCTTACGAAGATTTGATGTTAAGTGTGTAACGGGCGCCAATTTTATTCAATATTTATTCTTTATTAGAGACTCACAAGCATTTTTAAAAATTCTCAAAAGAATATTTGCATTTTTAGAATCTATAACTTTGGCAAACAAAAGTTGAAGCGATGCAGGAAACTATAGTGACATTATATTAATTATTCATTTTAAAAAAATATTTAGTATACATACTTTAGAAGCCACCTTTTATACTATGGGAACATCCATCTTGAATTCCTGATCACATGATATGGATGATTATGTAAACAGGAATGATGCATGCATAGGAAAATAAGATACCAAACCCACCTTTAACAAGTCTATCACTTGTTGAATCAAATCCTGACCAAAATTTTATTTCACATCTAACCTTAAATTGAATCTATCATTCAAAAAAATCCAATTAAAATATTGGAAAATAAGGGAAAACATATTTAAGATGATTACATGTTTTTAATTGAAAAATAATATTAGAATGTATTTGGTATAATGGTCTGTACTACTGGAGCTATATCAACACTTCAGAACAACTATTTTTGTAAGAGACTTGTGTCCATGGACAGCACATTTTCTCCCCTTTCGGTTTGGATCTCAAATTTGGAAACACAACTCATTGTCACTCACCCTCACACTCTCACATGATCTTTAACAATGTCTCCCTACCTTCTCCACCAACTACTTCTGTTTCTTTTTTCACAGCTCCGCCTCTTGTTTTGCCTGCTTCTTGTTATTCTATATTCTTTCTTGTGTCTTCCTTCTTGGTCCAATCTTCCATCTTTCCGATGCATTATTCAAGTCTCCTGGAGTGCTTCCACAACAGGGCGGAGCGCTGGCGCACATCACGAGGACTAAGCTACAAAAGTTATGTACAACATTAACAATGTCTACACCTGTATTATATGATATATTTGAATGGACAACATTAGATTTTCTTTCAAAAACGAGGCCATTTCTAAGTGACGCCAAACTTTTTAATAGTTGTATACAAAATGTCCTTCACACAAACACCTCCAAATACACACTCTCTCTCTCTCTCTTTTCCCAAGCCTGGACACTCCCAGTTACTTGTACAAGTCAAGCTTAATTACATGCACTTCATACTTATCTACAGTTATAGCTATTTTATTTTCACTTTTTACTTGACTTGCAGAGGGGACTATACCTTTTTTTGTTAACTTGCAGAAAGGGCAAAATTGGCCTTATGATACTGCACAATGTGTAAATTTTGTAAATAGGCAGTCTTGTATTCCCTGTATTGTTATAATACTAAGGGATTTGCTTTAGGAGTCAGTCAAAAAATAAAATGTAACATAACAAAATAGTCACTTTATATAGGTGTGGGTTCCTAAAATAAGTACTTTTATATGATCTGACTTTCTTTTATTTGTGGCAGAAAGTATAGAAGCTGCTCACTATGTCTCTCTGAGGAGCTGTTATGAAAGCAAGTTCTGAAGAAAACCACATTTACATTTTATGACTATAATAGACTAGCAAAAGAAATGTTATTAATTAATAAAAGTTGAATCTTTTTAAAATGTAAACAATACAAATGTGGTTGAGAAAATGTCAAATCAAATGTTATGATTACATACAGTAGAATTCTCTGTAAGATAATGAGGAGACCGTTATACCATCCCTTCTATCCTTTGTGGCAATATGTATATATTTACCCATAGTAAACAGAAAACTGATCCTTTTCCTAGATATCATCGTGAAGCAATCATCTTTTTATTACTCTCAGAACAGGTCGGTGACAGAGACAGAGCATCCTTATCTGAGTGGACAGTGGTCAAAGACACTATGCAAATACAATGCCTGTCTGCCAACAAACCAGTATAGCAAGGAGCAAGATAAGAAAGAACAGAACAGCAAGGAGAAAGAGAAGCTACATGTGAGCACCAGGGAGCCACAGATAAACAACTCCCTCCACTCTCCGCCCTTAGTTCCTTATGCTCATGGACTCACTATATGCCAATCCCTAGTAAAGCAAATATGACATACAAAACCAGATGTAATAGTCCAGCAATTCAAACCCCAAAGCTCTTGAACCAATTGATAGGATTGCACCTAGTTAGCCACCCTCCAATATTTTGGTGTTGAGTTTTGTAAAAGTCCTCTTTAATGGCTCTTCTCATTACATATATTATCATTATTTATTGTTTTATATAGCGCCATCAAATTCCATAGCGCTGTACAATGGGTGGACAGAACATAACAAGTAGTATGTAACATAACAATGTGACTCACAGAGACAACAGGTGAGGAGGGCCCTGCTCAAACAAGCTTACAATCTAGAGGGATTTAGGGTGTATTTACTAGACTTGTGCATTCGTATTCGGGCGAACATAAAACTAACACGAAGAGTGCGTTTTCGTTGTTCACCTGCAGGCCTTTTTAACTCCTGATGGAGAACCTACGGATTACCGCTCCCAGGATTAGCATGGAGTAGTGGCCATTGGATTTGGCAGTTAGTAGGTCATTTGTAACTTTAGTAAGGGCTGTCTCGGTAGAGTGTCGAGGGCGAAAACCAAATTGAAGAGGGTTAATTAAGAAATTGTTAATTGTGTATAAACAATTCTTTCAAGAAGCTTAGAGGTGAGAGGAAGTAGAGAGATGGGACGGTAATTGCACAGATCAGTCAGGTCAAGGGAGGGCTTTTTCAAGATTGGAGTAATGGTAGCATACTTGAAGGAGGATGGGACAGATCCAGTAGTGAGGGGGAGGTTGAAAAGCTAGAGCAGGGACAAGAGTAGATGAAAGAGACTGGGTGAGATGGGAAGGGATCGGGTCAAGGGGGCATGTGATTGGAAAAGAGAAAAGAAGAAGAGAACGTACCTCCTCTTCAGTGACAGCAGAGAATTGATGTAATGTAGTGAAGGGAGAAGAGGTCAGTTGGTATGAGGGTGCATAGTCAGAGGGAGGGTGAGGGCAGGGTGGTGACTGAACAGATATGTCATATCTGATAGTATCAATTTTCTTATTTCAATATTTTGCAAAGTCAGAGGCATTAAGGTTAGTTGCCTGGTGCGCAGATTTTTTATATTATTCAAATACAGAATATTTTGTACTTACATAACTGTGTAAGGCTCCTCGTCCATGAACTGCTGGAAGTTTAATTTGCTTCTATACTTGGTAATTAGTAGACTTGTGTATTCAGATTGGTACAAATATATCTATCTATCTATCTATCTATCTATCTCTATCTATCTATCTATCTATCTATCGATAGATAGATATATTTATGTGTGTTTATATAAGTATAATTAGTCTGGAGGGGGCTCCTTGTAACAGTGTTACCCCAGGGCTCCGCCTTACCTTGTTCCGCCCCTGGTTGCAGTACAGATGACTGGAGAGATATCACTTGATGAACATTCTACTGATAAAACATAATGCTTTGGAGATACTGCATTTTGAAATATCATTGTCTAAGTTATACAGAAATTTTTGGATAATAAACAGCTGGCTAGGGAAACTCAGTATGCGGATCCTAGTTTCTTTGAGCCAATTCGAAAAGATCCCAATGTGTTAGAAGTAGAGACTTTCCAGAATATTTCATAACTGACAAAAGTAGATGACTCCTGTCTAAAGTCTGAACTAATTAATTTTGCCAACTTGTTTCCAAATCTTACAGTATGACAAGACGATGAGCAAAAGGATGCACAGCAGGCAACAAAATGCAGGGCTAAACTGTGCTTGCCTGGGTCCTGACAGCTTGCCGCACTGCTTTGCTTCTTCTCTTTCATCTTCATGTTTCTTCTGTCTTCTTTCTTCGTCCGCTGATCTTTGTGTCTTCTTTCATCCACTTTGTGGGCATGGCCTACTTTTGAACTTCTGCAAAAGGGCAGTTGGTGGAACTTGAAACAGGCTGTCCCAGTAGCAAATCTCTCTTTATTATTCTGGCCTCCTGGCAAACTTCCACAAGATTGGAGAGCTTTCAGGCATTCCTCTGATTGGAGGAATGGGGGAGAGGGTGTGCCCAGAGGCTCCACCGCTTTGCAGAAGTTCATCTACAGGCCAGAATAAAGACACATACATAAATTGGATTTGTTCCATCCTAGACATGACCTAGATTTACCTAGAGGGGTAAAATACAAGTTTTGCATTCAGTGCTAGCTACAGTCCTTGACGTCTTCTTAAGCGGCATCTACAGGCTCAGAACTGGTAAACCAAGGAGTGTTGGAACAGGCCCACGGCAACAGAGTCTGTGGAAGGGGCAAACAGCAATGGAGTAGAAGGGTATACACGTCCCTCTTTTAGCATGTAGAACTAGTGTAATGAGTAAGTTAAAAAATTTCATGTTTTGTGTGTAGCTCATTGAAAGTATAAAAACAGAAATAACAAGAATGAAATCTCTAGTTATATTAATACAAATATTTGAATTGTTTTGTTATTATATTATTATATAATATACAATATAAAATAAACACTGCGGCCCTGCACATTTAATGCATGAATTCAGTGTATGTTAGAAAGGGTGCAAGGGACAAAAAAGGCACAGACAAGCCATTTGGGTTTGCAATAATAGCACAGACCAGCTGTTTGGCAAAGATGGCACAAATAATATGTTTGGGGGCAATGATTGCACATAAAGGCTATTAGGGGGGTAGGATGGCACTGATAAGCTACTTCAGACTAAGGTGGCATCACAAGCCCTTTGCAGGCAAAGGAGGTCCTGTGGGACATGTTATTTGGTAAAGTTCATGAGTTTTTAGTGGTCTATATTTACACCCCTAGTCTATTTACCCCCTGGCCTTACTGTCCAAATCTGCAGCTAGGAAAGCTATGGAAATGGTGTGTATAATATAACAGAAACAGATGGAGGAGGAAAATACATACCAGGAAAAAAGATGGCAGAGGTAGAGGTTAATATAAGACATAAAGGGCTGAAAGAGATTGCAGGCATGGAAAAATATGATACAATAAGGGAGAAAGACATTGCAGGCATTGAGGAAGACCAATGTCCAAAATTCTTCCATGTCTGCCACCTCATTCACCCTTTATGTCTTATATTGCTCCATGCCTGACATATTTTCCCCCTTGATCTTTCTTTTAGGCTCTTTCTTAACCCTTTGCATGCATGTGCTTTATGTGTTAATAACTATACAGACAAAGCATGATGGAATTAAAATGATGCTCTTAAAAAAATTCTGTGAATGCTCATGTCTGTGAATTGATACATGCTTTATATAATTGTTTTGTCTTTCAAAAGCTTTGGCCAGTGCCACTGTCCAAGAGCTTATTAGAGTATGAAAAATATGTAACCACAGTTTTATAAAAGCCTCATGACAATAACAATCCAGGGAAAATAATTTGTGTTTTCATTTTCTTTCCAACAAAAATGATTTCTAGTATATGGAAAGAATTCTAATCAAATTTCAAATTTATGTTTGGCTAATGACAACGTAGACCATTTAGTCATTATTTTTTTGTGGTTGAACATTTTTGGGCTATACACCATAATAAGTTCAATTTTTTTCATCCAAAAAAACACATCACCTGGATCTCATTAGTCATTGAATTGGCTGTTGACATTATTTATTGAGTTTAATTAAATTTCAGCATATCAGTAAATGCTATTGACAGCTTGTTGCTACTAATTAACAATAACAATTCAATGCTCACATCCCAATTAAATTCCTATTAGTAACATTTCATTCTAGAGTTCTACTGTTAATTGTGATGCAAAAATGATGTACAACCTTTGGTTATAGTAGACAGAAATAATGGTGCCATTATTCTTAAAATTAAAAAAATACAAATGCAATTTTGTAACATCACAATATGATTTTAGTGATACTTCTTGCATGGAAGCCTATTATTTCTTCCAAATAAAAGACTATATTAACACTATCTGCAGTATGCCCATATTTTACTAAAATGAGCAGTGTTTTACTTACAAATACTGCATATTTATGTTCTTTTGCATTTGTCTTTCACAACCACCAGGTCATGGGCTACCAGTTTATTATCCCTAAAAGCTGGGCTTACAGTTGAACCTGAGAGTCTTGTATTTGGTGCATTAGTCTACAAGATCAATTTGCGTGCAGGAAAAGTAAAAGGGGAGGAACTGAGCAGCTCTGCATCTGCTTCAAATAGAATAACTTTGTGGAGGTTATGGGGACTTCTATTCTGTGTTAGTCTAGTTTAAGATGACAACAAACCAAATATCAGTTAGATGTTCTGTTTTGCCCTACATGACATTATTTAGACAATGCTATGCTTACAACTTTGTGGGAACAGTTTTGGGAAGACCCTTTTCTGTTCCAGTATGACTATGCCCCAGTGCACAAAGCAAGGTCCATAAATACATGGTTGGATGAGTTTGGCCCGCTCTGACCTCAACCCCATCGAACACCTTTAGGATGAACTGGAACGGGGACTGTGAGCCAGGCTTTCCATCCAACATCAGTGCCTGACCTCACAAATGCTCTACTGGATGAATGGGCAAAAATTCCCAAAGAAACTCTCCAAAATATTGTGGAAAGCCTTTCCAGTGAAATCTGTTATTGCTGTTATAGCTACAAAGCCAATACTTTTGTTCATATAGTGTATCATTGTAAAACTTAAAACGTTTCTTACAGTTACCAAATCCCTCCCGAGTATTGTAGCCCTATTATAAATAACTAATAATTAACAATCAGTTATATTTTAATATTTATGGATGCTGCTGATGGTGCAGGGATTGCTCAATGCAACATTGTTTTGCTGATGCAAGTAGTTCCTGTTCTGATGATATAACTAAGCTGTTTTCAATGTGGTGTAATTTAAACTATGACTTTTTTGTTTCCAAATTAATCTTTACTGTCACAAGGGTTTTTTAGGTGCATTTCCTCTCTCTAAAGGGGCATTAATCAATATTTTAGCCTTATTAAGGACCTGTATTAACATTGTTATTATTTATACACCCTTTTTTCAGCAGCGCCTTATATGCTACCCTATCACATGGAATATAAAAAACAAAATATGACAAACCTGACAAATAAGAGAAACTTCTCAATGCAATGATTCATATTTAATACGTCAGTATTGTTCAGAATATTTTAAGTTGAGTTTTGAATTTGCATTTATTATGGTTTAAAATAAGGTATCTTTTAATAAATGGACTTCACTGTTCTGTACGTACAAAATATATTGCAAATATGAAATATTAATATTGAAAAACATAATTAATTTGAAAGAAAAACTACCTATGGTGCTGCTATTGTAAAGGACTATGAGAGAAATATCAATGTATTTACCCTGATAAAATATTTTCTAAGTAAATTATACAATATATACAGCAATATCATATAGCATGTGAGCTTGTGAGTGGGGACCTCTTTACCTAATATAACGGTCTGTCTCAGTCTGTCACATTGAAGAAGTGCCAAGTAATTTGTTGGTGCTATATAAAAAATTAACATACATGGATGAGTATATGGAGGATTACAATTCTATCTCTTTCCTTCCATAGTCAACCAGATGTTGTAGTTTATGATGGAAAATATCTACGTTATTCTATTTGTTTAGATTTTGGACAGATCCTGAAAATTTGGGCTAGCACGGAAACAATTTCATAAATGTTTATTTTAGTATATATCATTGACATAAACCTGTAGCAAGTATTTTATGGTCATTAAGTTCATAATTTATATGTATATCTTCAATATATGTAGTATCTTCATAAAGCATAAGTACTTGGAGATCAACAAGAGAAAAACATAGTGTGATTCTGCTACTTAATTACATATACATATATAATATTGAACTGAGCAGCTAAAAACATAGTCCAATCAGTTCAATATTATATATGTAACAAATTAAGTAGCAGGACCATGAATGTTTTTCCCTGCGTTGTTGTTATGCATTATGAATATACTACATGTATTGAAGATCTTGGCACTGTACTTAAGGCCAGGGGTATAACTAGAAACCACAGGGCCCCTGTGTGAAAATTGTCCTGGGGCCCTCCAGCTTCACCAAGCAAAATGTTCCACTGTGCCACCTTTGCCCTAAACAGCTTGTGAGTGCCACATTTGCCCCAAACAGCTTGTGAGGGCCAAGGTTATAACTAGAAACCACCGGGCCCTGGTGCAAAAAATTACCACCCCCTTCCGACATACAACATATTTAAACACACTTACACAAATTATACACACTTACTCATACTCACCAACACACACTCCAGCTCACCCCACTTACACAATTACATATCCATGCTCATACATACACAATTGCACATCCATGCACACACAGACACACAAGTATACATGCATGCTCACACACACAAAGTGGACATACATGCTCAAACACACACAAGTACACATCCATGCTCACACACACGCACAAGTACACATTCATGCTCACACACACAAGTACACATCCATGCTCACACACACGCACAAGTACACATTCATGCTCACACACACAAGTACACATCCATGCTCAAACACACACACACCGCACCTCTCACTCCTGCCTACCTCTCACCGCTCCTGCAGCTTTCCCTTCTGGCTGCTCGTGCACACTGTGGGCAGCCTTAGTTTCACTGTGGGGTCGCAGGACGTTACGTTACTCCGATACACTTCTGTCTGCCCGTGCTGGTTCAAAATAGTGTAGAAAGGGCCCTTCTGACCTGGACAGGTCAGAAGGGCCCTTTCTAAAAAATTTTAAACCAGGGAGAGGGGATGAAGGGGTAGCAGGTGGTACGCCAGTGGTTAGTACCTTTTCTCCCATGCAGCTTATCAGTGCCATCCTTACCCCCAAATAGCCTGTTTGTGCCACCTTTGCCCCAGCTTGGTGCCCCAAACAGAATGCCATATAAGCTTTCACTAGCGAATATAATACTATACACTTATACCACTTGATTTTTATTAGCATATCTTTAAACCTCACATACAGCAATGAGAATTTTTTTACAAAGCTTATAAGTAGTGCAGTTGCTGTGTACTATAAGGAGTTTAATATTACTATTGCATCAGGTAATATTTGTATTTCTTCTAAGTGAAGTCTAACATCAAGGGGTAGAGGCTAATAAACTAAAGGGATTTAAATATGGAAGTCTAAGCCCCAACAACATCCACTGAGCCAGCACTGAAGCTGACTGGTGGTAAATAAACTAAAGGGATTTAAATATGAATGGGATAGATATAAGGCTGTCCAGAACATAAGACAAGGCCAAGGACCACAAATTAAGATCTTACACTAGGTAGAAAAGTGGGTAGCCTAGACTCTTATCTACCGTAAAACTTCATGTTGTTGTGGAAGGTTGTTTAATTGTGTACTATAGTGAGCCCATAGGAAACGTTTTATTTGAGTAAACATGAAATAAACTGACTGTATATCCCTATAATCATGATGTGGCAGTATTTGATAGTGTAATGCATGCAGCTCCCCACCTCTTCCATCGCCCAATGATTCCTACCACTGACTGGCTACTTGAAGCAGCCAATCAGTGACAGGAAGGTGCTCCCGTTGAAGTCAATGGGATTGCTTATGTGCATGCGCCTTGGAAATCTCATCTCCTGGAAGTCTAAGCCCCAACAACATCCACTGAGCCAGCACTGAAGCTGACTGGTGGTAATTATATGACCTGTCAGGAGATGCTTTTGCCTTTACAAAAAGCAGGGGGTGGAGAATGGGCAAATGCATATGGGGGATTCTGCATTTGCAAGAAGGACACCATAATACAGGGTGTCACATGCATTAATGTGCATATGATGGCTAGAGTGTCCTTTTAACATGGCTTTACATTACATTTAAACAAGCGCCTTCAGATTCAGTAACATTGGGGAGAGTGAAAATTAAAAATACCGTATTTGCTGGATTATAAGACGACCCCCCAAATATGAATATAATTTAGGAAAAAAAGAAAAAGCCTGAATATAAGACGACCCTATAGGAAAAAAGTTTTACCAGTAAATGTTAATTCATGTAAACTATTTTTTTTAAATAAAAGCTATGATTGAGAAAAATATTTTGGTTTTATTTCCTTCTATTTTCCAACCTGCCCCCCCAGTTATGCACATCTGTCCCAGAAATGCCTTATAGCCCTATATGCCACTGTGCCCCATGATATGCCTTTTGACCCCCTATGTGCCACTCTGCCTCCAGAAATGCCTTATACCCCTATATGCCACTCTGGCATTTAGAAGGTTAAAAGGCATATAGGGAGGTTTAAGGCATTCAGGAGGCAGAGTGGCGTATAGAGGGTTAAAAAGGCATTTCTGGAGGCAGAGTGGCATTAAGGGGGTTAAAAGGCATTTCACAGAGCACTCTGCCTCCAGAAATGCCTTATGCCCCCCATTTAACACTCCCCCGCCCCCCCCCAACTTACCGGTGCTTATGACTTCCCTGTCATGTAGCCGGGGCAGTGTGTAGATCCCACGCACTTACGCTGCAGCCGGAAGGAGGCGTGGCTAGCAGCGGGGGTTGTCTGTGTCCATCGCGCAGACCTTCCCCGGCTGTCAGATCAGAGTTCCCGCACCGAACTCTGATGGACGCAGACAACCCCCGCTGCTAGCCACACCTCCTTCCTGCTGCAGCGGAAGTTGTCTACACGACATCTACACGCTGCGCCAGCTACACACCGGGGACTCAGAAGTACCGGTAAGTGGGGCGCGGGGGGGGGAGACAGGAGGATCCAGGTCCCCTGCAGCTGCGGGGGATCTGGATCTTAGTCGTCTCATAGTCAGACCTATTTGAGGTCTGATTATAAGACGACCCCGATTATAAGACGGTATTACGGTATATACGGTATTATTAAATTTACAATATACAAAACTGACAATAAGATACTGGTAATGTGTCATGTTAATATAAATAGGAAGACCGTTTAGGTATTTTAGGTAAGTAAATATAGTGTTTAATTTGTGGATGTTTTTAATTTGCTGGCATTAGTTATTCACATAAATTGCAACTGAAAAAGGTGGAAGTGATAACTTGTAAAATTCTACACCAGGAAGCAGTGTCTTCAGGGACGATTCTGTCTTCAGATCAGTGCCTGGTGTAGTTACAATCTCTGTCTGGAGTGTGACCTACTTTACCACTACTGGAAAATAATCACAATTTATATATTTTTATGATAATGAATCCATATGCTGAAATATAGTTTATTTGATTGTGTTATTTGTTAACTTACTGCCATCATTAGTAATGTTCATTATGTTAACCTTACTTAGTATTTGCTAGATAAAAATAACCCCTCCAAGTTCTCTCAAATAGAGCTTTCCACCAGCTTCTATTATAGAAGAAGATTCTCCTGGGAAAAGAATGAAGAAAAATATTTTTATTAGGTTTGTCAGACAGAGACATTGGTTCAAATTGCTTAGAACATGGACCTTTTTCAGTGAAACTGGCAATGTTTCCAGTAAAACAGACACGTGTGAAACAAATACCTTTTAATAAGCACTTTCTGCAATGCTGGCAAAAAACAAACTGGGCAAATTCAAATATGCATACTATGTATTTAATGACGCATTTTATTTTGACTATTAATAGTATTCTAATTTAATTGAATATACTGATCTGTTAAATTCCAAAATCGTTTTTTTTTCTGTAAAAGAATATTATATTTCCACATTTTTAAATTCATGTCAATAGAATCCAAAAAGAGCTGAATTTAGCTAATCTTGTAAAGATTTTTCAGTTTTCCAGCTTAACCAATATGCAACTTCTAATCTGCTGTTTAAATACAATGCAAAGCCAACCGCAACAAAAACAATGGTTTGGTGCGGGACAGTATTTGCCTTTTCTTGTATCATGTGTGTCACATGGAATAAAGCATGCATTTTTCATTATCCAACAGAAAAAATGGCAGTGGAATCAGACAGGTATAAAATATTTTTTTTGATTGCTCTGATTGGCCCCTCAGTGTTTTTTGACCAAAACCATGTATAAGAGACTGCTGCATACATGCGCCTCAGCAGTCGATCATCTAATCACTTCCATGGTACACACAGCTCCGCTGTCAAATCAGAAGAAGTGTAAGCAGGTGACCCTGAATCTGCCTCACTGAGGATGATATAGAAGAGTCCTGTAATCCGGTAAAGTAGGTTGCAGGAACACAGATAGCAAGCAGTATGGGTATAAATGATGTTGAAAGTCCAATTTGATTTAGAAAATTCTAGTATGCTAGGTAAAAGTTTGGTGCATCATATATTATAATTTTGTTAGGTAAAAACTGGCAATACTTAAGGCACATCTAGTTTAAGGTTACAATTCATGCAACAATAAAATAAATACTCTTTTCAGTTTTACCACACCATATCATTGAGTGACACAGGAGAAAATACAAGAGCAATTCAATACATATAAGGTTCTAAAAGTGAATGGTATGCGTCAGTACATTAGTTTCCAATTTAACAGATTTTTTTTCAATTTCAGCCTGGACATTTTAGACCTCTCGTTCGTTATTTATAAAGCCACAATACTGCACCATAACATTTTTTTTTTCATCATGCCACAAATTTCTTTCTTGATTTCTATGAAAGTGAAAGTAGCAGTATTGATCAGTGTGGCATTATAGCTTAACACATTGACAAGAGAACTGCACACAATACTACAGTTTCCATTGAACAGACTGAAAAATATAACTTTCTTCTGTTATACAAACACTGTAAATTACCGTATTTGCTCGATTATAAGACAAGGTTTTTTCAGAGCAAATGCTCTGAAAAATACCCCTCGTCTTATAATCAGGGTTGTCTTATAATCAGACCTCAAATAGGTCTGATTATGAGACTGAGATCCAGATCCCGCGCAGCGCTGCAGGGGACCTGGATCCTCCTGTCTGGTAACCCCCCCAAACTCACCGGTGCTTCTGACTCCCTGGTGTGTAGTCGGAACAGCGGGTAGAAGTCTACAAGATTCTCGTAAGCAACTTCTGCTGCAGCCGGAAGCAGGTGCCATTAGCAGCGGGGAGCAACATTTTACAGTTGTCTGCGTCCATCGCGCAGACCTTCACCGGCTGTCAGAGAGGAGAGCTCCCCGCAGCACTGCAGGGATTTCTCTCTTACAGCCTGAGGGTGTATGCACGATGGACGCAGACAACCCCCGCTGCTAACGGCACCTCCTTCCGGCTGCAGCAGAAGTTGCCTACGCGAATCGCGTAGATGTCTACCCGCTGCCCCGACTACACACCAGGGAGTCAGAAGCACCAGTAAGTTTGGGGGGGTGTTAAATGGGGGGCATAAGGCATTTCTGTAGGCAGAGTGCTCTACAATATGCCTTTTAACGCATAACCCTCTTAATGCCACTCTGCCTCCAGATATGCGTTTTAACCACCTTTATGTCACTCTGCCTCTAGAAATGCCTTTTAACCCTCTATACGCAACTCTGCCTCCTGAAATGCTTTGTTCCTCCCTATATGCCACTCTGCCCCATAATATGCCTTTTAACCCCCTAAATGCCAGAGTGGCATATAGGGGTATAAGGCATTTCTGAAGGCAGAGTGGCACATAGGGGTCAAAAGGCATATCATGGGGCACAGTGACATATAGAGGGTTAAAAGGCATATCATGGGGCACAGTGGCATATAGGGGGTAAAGGCATTTCTGGGGCAGAGTGGCAAACCTGGGGGCAGATGTGCATAACTGACGGGCAGGTTGGAAAATAAAAGGAAATGAAAACAAAAAAAAATATTTTCTCAATCATAGCTTTTATTAAAAAAAATAGTTTACATAGTTTACATTAATTAACATTTACTAGTAAAACTATAGGGTCGTCTTATATTCAGGCTTTTTCTTTTTTTTTCCTAAATTAATATTCAGATTTTGGGGGGTCGTCTTATAATCGAGCAAGTGCGGTAAGTACTTTTTCTCCGCATTTCATTAAGCTAACCAATGACCTTTTTGCCAACAGCATTTTTTTAATTTTAGATAAGACACCCATTTGGTTATTTTTCTTCTAATGTTTGTTAATTTCTTCTCTCTTTGCCTGTCTAGAGCTGATTGATTGTGAACACCATTGGTGCTATTATATGATAAATAATTGAGCACACTGCAGATGTTAATGTACTGTTATACAGAGCTTTGCCACAGACCTGTATTAGCTGATGTGTCGCAACACCCAGAGGTATTATTTGGCAAATAAATAAAGTAAAAAAAAAGATTGATGTTTGTTTTTTTCACGTTGAATTAAGTAGGAACAGAGGGAGAAGATCCATTATTGACAGGGGAATCATGAAGCCTAATGGTGCAATCTCATAGTTAACATATAAAAATATAAAATGACTTAAATTATCTTTTAGAAATATGTGAGAAAGTAAAGAAAAAGATTTTGATACACGCAACTAATTCAGTTTTTATACTTATTCACCATATAGGACATAAGTGCTCTGTTAGCGGGTACCCATCTTTTATTTTGTGTAGCTGTCATAGTATGGCAATTTGTTAATGCTATTCTCAGGAAAATTAATACATCGTAATATAAAGTTATGGTTCGCTTAATATTAGTTACAATTATGTTTTATTCCAATAACATGCCTGTGTTATGTCATATTCATCTTGAAAGTATGGATTTATATATGCATTAAGGGGCCTATACACAAGGTTGACCAGATTTTTCCTTAAGCGTGGATAATTATGAAAAGTAGAAATTCAATACAGAGTTTGGTACATTTTAAGCTCTCAGGAGTGGGAATAAAGCCTATGTTTGTGCACCTTGATCTGGAGCTTGAAAAAGGTAAAAAGAAAAAGCAACTCATTGGACAAAATAGTTAAATCGTTTTAATCAACAAAATTTCATAGCTGTTCTAACAACTTGTAATGTACACACATTAGTGTTTATTGTAAAATTTGGGGAAATTCAGTGTTGGTGGTGGGGAGGAGCGTTGACATGCTATGCATACTCATGTGCAAAGAAGCTTGATATACAGAATTAAAATCAAGTTAGAGATTTTAAATGGTGGAAACACTCCTCTCTGTCCTCTCCCTTTTCTCTTTTACTATTTGCTTTCATTTCTTCTCTATCCTTTCTATCCATTTTTTAAATTTAACTTTTCATACCCCTTTAATTGTCTCTTTTCACCCTCTTTTCTCTTTCCTTTCTCTATTTTCTCTCCCTTTATTTTCTACCCTCTCTCTGTTCATATTTTCTCCTGTCATTTCTGATTGTTGTCTCTTCTTTAATCCTCCTCTCTACAACCTCTCTTCTTATTTCTCTATCATCTCTTTCTATTCTCTCACTCTTTCTATTCTCTTTCTGCTTTCTTTCTTGTCTCTACTGTCTCTCTCTCCTTTCTCTTGCCTAAACCAGATATTTTGGTTGTCACTGGTCCTTGTGATGGATGTATCTATGACATATGCATTGCAAGACATTACACAGGCTGGGTTCTATATAGATTCACAGACCCCAGCATGGGGCTGACAAACTAGAAAATTAGTGAACCTACATGGGAAATGTGGAGTTCAGTGTCATAAGATGGGAGATGGCAGATTCATTGTACAAACATGAGTTCTCTTAAGAACTGTGAATACAGAAAAATCACTATAATGGTTTCAAAGTTTGCTATATTATATTTTTAATTTTATAAGAAAATATTACACGATGCAACTATATCCTAGAGGAGAAATATGACTGGTTTCTGCGATTAAGCTTTGTAAGATGGAGTTGCTTGTGTGAATTGAATTTTTTATGACTTACAGACAAATGAATTCATGCTGTTCAATAAAGACTCACCAGGCCTCTGCTAGACAGATGCAGACAGTACTTTACTTGGCTCTTGTAAATGATCCCCATGCTGTGATCACATCTGAGACCTGTCTACAGAAAGCATTTGATGGATGTAAATATTTATATGCACCAATCATTTGGCAAATAGAATGTGCTGATGTGTAATTATGCTCTATCCCATTCCAAAGACAGGGTAAAGAAACTGTACCTTTGTCAGATATTTTCTTACAAATTACCCATCAGTGATGACCATTTTTGTGAATAAAATAAAAAAAGTGGTACTCCTAAAATAACTGCAGTAGCCAATGCACTTCTTTATTTGTAGACTTAGCTTACTCTGCAAAAAAAACAGCAACCTATTCTATTTATTATTTAATGTATTGCTGGTTGCACAATAGAGACAAAATAATTGGCCACTGAGGACATCAAGTTGCAGGGGCCACTGTCCAACCAAGATGTTTATCTCACAATTATCAACTCTGGAGAAATGAAACCAGAACAACGGAGGATTCAGTAAATAAATCCCTGTTTATGTTCCCCTTTGAGTAATCTTACTTGTTAATCTCTGAAAGGAACTAAATAGTAAAAGGGGCCATTTTTTTAACTAGTATATTCCTTTTATCATTCATATGCTGAAACCTGTTTTATGTTGTCTCAATAGCTTATAAAAATCATTCCATTTTATCTTTAGTAAGAAAATCTTAAATTTAGATCGGGTTCATAGCACAACTATGGAAATCACAACAACTGTGAATCTGCAAAGTGTATAGTAGGGTAACTCTGAGTTCTAGTTTAATGTTCAACACTTTTGGAAGTAATTCTTTGCTTTTTTTCTTGAAAAAGGCTGTCATTGTTAACCCTTGCCTTTAATGTACCATGGAGTCTCAACTATCAGACTACTATATCTTTCATTTTCTGTCTACATTGTGTGTTTTCCTGTGAGCCACAAACCTGTGTGGTCCTTCAGCTAGAGGAAGCCCCTGACAGCGACCAATATAGTGGCTCCTACGGACCTTTAACTCCTGGAGCCGGGAGACCAATGGTCTAAAATCCCTGTTGCTCGGGAAGACTAATGGCTTAGGTATCAGGAGTTAAAGGTCTGTAAGAGCGACTCTATTGGTCGCTGCCAGGGGGCTCTTCTGGCATCACCCAATGAAACAAACTTTGTATACATTGTACAGCCAACACATTGTATTTGCAGCATGCTCACACTGTTTGGTAGCATGCTCACACATTTGTATTATTTGAGCCTGAGACTAGCTTAGCGGACCGATATTTTTCTTTTCCCTATCAACCAATGAAAAACAGCTGCCCTTCACTGGTTGATGCCAGAGGAGGCTCCTGCCGACGACCAGTAGAGTCGCTCTTACGGACCTTTAAAATCCTGGCGCCAAAGCTACTGCGTACTGTTAATGTGTTAACCCCGTATTAACTCCTGAGAGAAAAACAAAGAAAAAAATGAACACGAAGAACGTACACGAATATTGGCTCAAAAAGAACATGAGAATGGGCGAACATTCGTGGAATACAAAGGTTTTTGCCGGCACCCAAGTCTAGTGTTTACTCTTACATAAAAAAATAATTTACATGCAAAAAAATATAAGGCAAGCACACTTAAAAAAACAATAAATTAAAAACAAATGCAGCTTAGAGGATTGGCCTCTAAATCCTAAACAGAAAATCTTAATATACGTGTGTGTATATGTGTTGAACGCTGACCGGTGTTTTGTGGGGGAGGAAAGTTGACCTTGATCTAACAATTGCAGAGGCTTCAAAGTACCACAAAGCAATATACCTCAGTTGGTATTCCTCATATTCATTTTGGTCACTCCTCTTGTTATCTCTTCAAAATGGCACCAGAATAAATGATAATGTAACCAGGACTGTAACTAATGTAAATAATACTGTGTGTATAGTAATATTAATGGAATCAAATGCTAAATGTAGGTAAAAAATATACAATTATATATATATATATATATATACACATACATTTACACATACTGGATATATTTAATTTATATGAGCTCTGAAAGATTTTAAAGTGTGTAACATTGTCATTATATGACAATAATTGGCATCAACTTAGTCACGGGACCAAGACTGTAGTAAATTGATTATAATTCTGTGTAAATTACAATCATAAGTAAAAAAACCAAAACAAAAATAATTTGATCATATCAGAACCATGGACACCAGCTGCAAAATGTAGGAGCCCTTTACCAGTCTCCTGCATAATTGTCCTGATATTTGTTCAACCGAGCTGCATTTATTATTACCGCTCATTAGTACCAGTGCTTTCTTTCATAATCTCAAAGTTTATTTGTAAAGGTTAATTTCTACATTTTTCCCTAATACTGTTCATCCATTCCAAATACGTAATCAATATACACTGCCATTGTTTTTTTTTACAAAAAAAGAAACCTCAAAAATGTTTCATAATGGATCACCTTTCAAAAATAGACACCACTGCTTGGCTCCAAAGTACCTTGAGACTGAACTCATGGCATCAGATTGTTATGGTCTGCTTAATCTTTTTAACTTCAGCAGCAGACATTTTTTATTTATTTATTTGCATGGATGTGTACATCATAATAGAGTATAAAAATCACTCTGTGACCTACTTTTGCAGATCCACTTTACATTTCATTGGTATGCTTGTAAGTTACTGTAATAAACCATAACGCACATGAGGGGAATTGGTTATTCCATTTTGCATTAGACATTATTTTATTTTTGATTGGTATGCATTTTTTTTCCTGACATTTGAAGGTGTAACACAATTAGAGTGAAGGGGATACCCATATTTAGTTCAAAGGAAAGCTGTTTGGAGCCAAGGGTTTTTTGCAATTATCAGCATTTTGAAACAACTTTGCTAAATAGCCATTCCAATTGACGCGGTGACTCTTATATAGGAAATCACTTATACATTTGAGTTAATGTATTAAGCAAATTAGGTTGAGGAGCTTTCGTTTAAAAAAGGTGTGCAGTCGAGGAGGATTTCTTAATCAAAGTACCAATTGATTTATATTCTGCAGCCATTACTAAATTACTTATGTTACATGTTTGATGTATATGTGATCTTTCTTGTTGTAATCTATAGAATGTCTCGCTTGTGGATAATCAAAATTGGTTTCAAAATCTATCGTCCAGGTAAACACTATTGACTTGTGGCTCATTAAAATGCATATTGTAATAGCGATATGTTTTTACATAATAAGTACTCGCTGTCTCTCCTAAATTGCACATTTGTTTTGGATGAAAGATTACCTTTAGAGAAAATACTGTCCCGTTTTGTCACAGATCACAATCTTTTGAAAGCATTTATCATGTGAATATCTGTGTTTAGAATTAGCTAATGTAATCCGAAAGATGAACTGAGGTCACCAGAGGTGAAATGCCAGTGGGTTAAGCTGTTTCTTACCCTCTGATTTTGTTATAATCCTCATTTCACTCAAACGAAAAGATTATCTTTTCAGAAAGGATAACATTGTGTTTTCTAATGAGACAAATGTTTCTGCACACCAACACACACCAATGTTACAGATAACATATTTTAAATGACACCATTCCCCTATTAATCTGTTTACAGTCACCTGCATGGTCTACATGTGCAATCGAAGTGTACGTACAACCTACAACATCTATTTGGGACTTTTAGGGATTTCTTAAAAGTGTGTTCTTCAACTATTTGGTTTGGAGTCTCTGGGTAAATGATGGGGGGAAAACTTGTTTGTATATTTTTTTTTATTATAGCATTATGTCCTGTGATGCATTGTTTATGTTAAACTAGGTATAAATCAATATAGCTTAACCTTCCTTTAAAAAACCCCCCCATAGGTTTCCCTAGTTGAAGCATTAGCTATTTTAAAGATTGTCTTCTAAATTTAACTATAGGAAAATTACAAAAATTGACCTGGCCTCTCAGTGTAAAAAAGGTGCCCTGACTCACGGCACTCAAACAGATAAAGCGACAGCCACAAGTATAAGGCCCTATTTCCGTTCCTGTAGTACTCCCCACAGGCCTGGTGCAAATCTGGCTTTGGGAATTTGTTTGTGCAAATGATTAATGATACACTGTATATACAAAAAATGTGTGGTTCAACGTGCCTAGAAAGGGGGGTTCAGTAGCTGTAAAGAAATGTGCCAATAACAGCTGTTTGTCTCATGGGTTTGTAACCGTAGGTTAATTTATCTCCTAAAATTGGGCTGGTGACAGTTTTAATGCTCCAGACAGTGTCACCTCCTCCTTTATCCTCAGAATCTACACTGACTGGAGCTCATTTCCACTGTCTAGGAATCTCCATGATATGTACCCCTTGATACTTTGGCTCCTCAACATGCACAGAATAATGAATGTGGTGCCTCCATGGAGTATGTGGATTTGCACTAAAACTGGTGTGGGCTGCACAGAAATAGTATGGTAACTATCCAGGCTGAAGTTAAATAATGAGAGAGAAGGGATTTATTAAACTGACTTGCATTAGCATACAATAAACAATGCTCCAATGTTCTTTTTGAATGTGCAGGAAGGTGGTCTTTATAGGCATGGACCCATTGATAGATCACACACAGATATATTCTTCATTACAAGCACCTAGGTTGAAGTAAAAAAATATAAATGGAAAAAAAAAAGCAAAACGCAAGTACAGCAGTGAAATAATATAATGGCATGAGGAGTCTGGGGAGTCTGCTGGTTCAATTCCACATCATCTCACAAGCTGTCATTTCTCTGTTTATCTTGACAAGTGTACTGACCTTTTGTTACGTGCACATTTCTTGACCATCCTATACCTAGAAAAATTATAAACTGCAAAGCAAGATTTAGAATACTCAAAGCGTTGATTAAACATTACACTTCAAAAAAAGGCTTTCAAAAATAAAATACATGAATTTTTTAAGAAAAAATATGGTTGACATTACCACAATTCATGGAACAGTTGTTTGTTTTGTTATGTAATCTGTTGATGAAAAGCTACAATGGACTGAAAAAAAATTCTATTCAATAAGGCATCTGGGATGCTACTTCATCAAACACTTGTGGAGGCGGGAGTACCGTGGGGTCACGTAAAGAAATGTTATGTGACCCGTGGTGATATTTTGGCAATGTAACGTATGTAACGTGGAATTCAAGTGAGGAACCCAGTACGCAGTGATTGCAACGATAGGCACAGGTAATGAACACAGTCCAAAAATTAGAATGGTCTTAAAACAAGCCAGGTCAGGAATGAAAATGAAGTACCGTATTGGCTCGGATATAGGCCGCCCCCGTATATAGGCCGCACCCTAAAAGTTTGGTGCTTTTTTAAAGAAAAAGTTTTTTTCTTTAAAAAAGCACCAAAAAAACATGCTGCCACTCTGTCTCCCCCCCGAGATATGCTGCCACTCTGTCTCTCCCCCCCGAGATATGCTGGCACTGTCCTCCTCCTCCCCCCCCGAGATATGCTGCCACTGTCCCCCCCCCCGAGATATGCTGCCACTGTCCTCCCCCCCGAGATATGCTGCCACTGTCCTCCCCCCGAGATATGCTGCCACTGTCCTCCTCCTCCCCCCCGAGATATGCTGCCACTGTCCTCCCCCCCGAGATATGCTGCCACTGTCCTCCTCCTCCTCCCCGAGATATGCTGCCACTGTCCTCCCCCCCGAGATATGCTGCCACTTTCCTCCTCCTCCCCCCCCGAGATATGCTGCCACTGTCCTCCCCCCTGAGATATGCTGCCACTGTCCTCCTCCTCCCCCCCCCGAGATATGCTGCCACTCTGCCCCCCCCGACTTACCAGAAGAGACTCCCGGGTGTCTTGCGGGGACGGCGGGGGACATCTACGCAATACGCGTACACAACTTCCGGTGCCGGCACTCAGTGGATGTGCCGGCACCGGAAGTTGTATACGCGTATTGGGTCGATGTCCCCCGCCGGCCCCGCAAGACACCCGGGAGTCTCCTCTGGTAAGTCTTGGGGGCAGAGGTAAAACGCACCGGCTGCGGCGATGTGGGTAAACAGCCTCCGCAGCCGGTGACCATCCGCACGATGCGCTTAGATAACCTCCCGTGCCGGCACCCCCCCCCGTGGAAAGTGCTGGCAGGGGAGGCTGTCTGAGCGTATCGGGGAGTAGGATGCAGGTCCCCTGCACCGCTGCGGGGGATCTGTATCCTAACCATGCCCGGCGCCCAGGACTGCATGTCCCGGGCGTCGGGCGCTAGACCCCGAATATAGGCCGCACCCCCATTTTAAAGACTTAAAGTGGGGGAAAAAAGTGCGGCCTATATTCGAGCCAATACGGTATATGAAGTATATGAAGTAATGAAGTATAATAGAATGGTCACGCGGGCCGGGTCAGGAATGGAGAATTCAGAGTAGTCGGGAACAAGCACAAATCAGCAACAAGTAGTGTAGAATAACTACTACAAGAGTAGCAGCTCAGCCAGTACAGTAACCGAGCACTGAATGGAAGCCACGCTCCCAAACCCTGCCCCCAGCTGATGATGTAACACTATGCGCATCACGTCGCCTCCACAGAGGTATTGAATCAAAGGGGGCCGTGGCATACCACCCACCCCTTAGAGAGGAGATATCGGTGGGACCATGGGCACTCAGAAGCACAGCCCTGGGAAGGACTGTGACCGAGCAGAGGAACAGGTATGTATCGAGTACCCGCTAGACGTGGGTACTCGGGTATCAGGAATACTGGACAGCAGCGACAGAAGTGGAGCGGAGACCAGTATGCAGGAGAAACAGGCACGGTATTTAAATAATCAGTCCCAAAAACGAAGTCAAGGAGAAGCCAAAAATCGGTACACAGGTGTAGGAGCCGTTTAGCCAAGGCCAAGGAGGAACCACAAGGATAAACGTAGGCAAGCCGGGTCTGGTACACGAAGGGTCAATAAATAGAGGAGTCAAGGCAAGCCGGGTCTGGTACACGAAGGGTAGGTAAGCAGAGGAGTCAAGGCAAGCCGGGTCTGGTACACGAAATAATCAGCAAAGAGAGAGCACTCAGGAGGTACGTATGGGAAGCACAATTTAAACTTGCCGCTCGGCTACGTCCCGCCCCTAGGGGCGGGACAGTCTCCGAGCGTGCACTCAGTGTTCCCAGAATGGGAACAATAAACTTAAGCTAGAGGGCGAGTGCGCGCCCCTAGCAACACACGCCGGAGGAAGACCAGAAGATGGATGCCGCGGCGATGGAACCCGTACCCGCGGGTAGCGGGTATTCCGGTGAGTCGCTGCGGCGAATCCTGACTCCTGGACCCTGATAGATCCCCCCCCTAACGAGAGGCCTCCGGCCTCTAGCAGAACCGGGGCGTCCAGGATGTAGGTTATGAAAGGAAGAGACCAGGTCAGGTGCATGAACTGTGGCGGCCGGTTCCCAAGAATGCTCATCTGGGTTATAGCCCTTCCAGCGTATCAGATACTGCAATTGGCTGCGGTGGTAACGGGAATCCAGAATTTCTTCTATTTCATATTCAGGAGTGTCATCGATCAAAACGGGAGGGGGAGGAGTAGGATGCGGGCCAGGGAATGGATTGTTGTGCCATGGTTTAAGTAGTGATACATGAAACACCGGGTGTATAGACATGGAGCTTGGTAATTGTAGTTCTACAGCCGAGGGCGAGATGAGGCGGGAGATGGAGAAAGGCCCGATATATCTAGGGCCTAGTTTAGTTGTGGGGAATGTTAATTTAAGGTGTTTGGTAGAGAGCCAGACCTTCTCTCCAAGCCGATAGGTAGGGGCCTCTCTTCTATGACGATCTGCAAATGCTTTATAGTAACGCATTGAGTAACGTGGAACGGAGTAACTGGAAGTTTTTGGACAGATGAGTGACGTGGTCAGTAACAGAAGGAACAATACTGTGAATGGGTGCACCGGGTAACATAGTCGGATGGTATCCATAGTTAGCAAAAAAAGGTGACATCTTGATGGAGCGGTGTAAGTGATTATTATAAGCGAACTCTGCAAGGGGTAAGTAGGAACTCCAGCCATCCTGTAAGTATGTAGTATAACATCTGAGGTATTGTTCCAGTCTTTGGTTCGTGCGTTGCGTTTGGCCGTTGCTTTGAGGATGATATGCCGATGACAGGAAACGACGTACATGAAGTTGTTCACAAAACGCCCTCCAGAATCACGAAGTGAACTGAGACCCTCTGTCGGACACCACTGCTTCAGGTAAACCGTGTAAGCGAAAAATATTCCGGATAAATAGAGTGGCAGTCTCTGTGGCAGATGGGAGATGATTATGCGGAATAAAGTGAGCCATCTTGGTAAATCTGTCCATAATCACCAATAAGGTAGTAAAATGATCAGAGGTTGGTAGATCCGTAACGAAATCCAGAGAAATATCTGTCCATGGTCTAGCCGGGGCTGGAAGGGGTTGAAGAAGACCTGCTGGACCTTGAGGCACCCCCTTAGAATGGGCACAAGTGTCGCATGAAAACACGTACTTGGTCACGTCGTCTTTCAGAGTGGACCACCAGAAGGATCGTTTTATTAAGTCCAAAGTCTAATGAAGACCCCCGTGGCCTGCAACAGGTGAGTCATGGTGTGCTCGTAGAATTTGGAGCTGGGCTGCAGGAGGTACGTATACCCGGTCTAGGTGGTAATAAAACCCCTGTCGTCTCTGTAATCCTGGGATTTTGGAGGAGTCAGCATGAGTGGAGTATCTCCGAACTGACTCCCAAATGGAGTGGGTCAAAGCAAGGAAGTGTGAGGGAGCCAAAACGGTATCTTGATCTGGAGGGGAAACGGGTGCTCCATCAAACATACGTGACGGGAACCTGGGCGATACGTGATGTGCAGCTGAAATCGGGTAAAAAACAGTGCCCACCTAGCCATGTGAGGTTGCAGGCGTTTAGCCGAGCGTAGGTATTCAAAGTTCTTATGGTCGGTATAGACCGTGACAGGGTGTAATGCCCCCTCCAGATGGTGCCTCCATTCTTCTAAGGCCAGCTTAATAGCCAGCAACTCTCGCTATCCTACACAATAATTCCTTTCCGCAGGAGAAAGGGTCCAAGAGAAATAAGCCACGGGGTGCAGTTGACCATCAGTCTCCTGCCTCTGTGATAGTACTGCACCTACCGCGGTATCCGAAGCGTCAACCTCAAGGGTAAATGGGTTGTGGGGATTAGGTAACTGGAGGATAGGAGCAGAAATGAATTTGTCCTTTAGAAATTGAAAAGTCTGTTGAGTACTCTCTGTCCAGACGAACTTGTTGCTTGTAGATGTGAGAGCTGAGAGAGGCTGTATGTGCTTTGAAAAGTCAACACACGCCGGAGGAAGACCAGAAGATGGATGCCGCGGCGATGGAACCCGTACCCGCGGGTAGGGGGTATTCCGGTGAGTCGCTGCGGCGAATCCTGACTGCTGGACCCTGACATCGGGAGATAGGCTGCTTGCACACTTTAAAAGGCCCCATCCAAGGTAAGGCTGTGCAAGTCTGGAAGTGTGATGGTGTGATGGTAATGTGAGGATATTTTAATGAGAGTGTATGTTAGTGTGCAAGTGTGTAAGAGTAAGCATATATGTGTAACTGTGTGTTACAGTTAGTGTGTGCTACTCCTGTTCACCCCTGCAATGCTGCGTAGTTAACTTGGTGCAACTAGGCCGACAGAGACCACTGGTCTCCCTGCTCCAACAGTTAAAAGTCCGTACACACGACCAATAAAGTCGCTTGTATGGACCTTTAACTGCTGGAGCAGGGAGACCAGTGGTCTCTGCTGGCCAAGTTGCGACACTAGGATTTTAAAAGTCTGTACGAGCGACTCTATTGGTCGCCAGCAGGGGGATTGTTTGCCATTAACCAATGAAGTACAGGTGTACTTCATTGGTTGATGGCAGAGGAGGCCCCTGCAGGGGACCAATAGAGTTGCTTGTACGGACATTTAAAATCCTGGCACCAAAGCTGTTGCGTTGTCCGTGCAGCGTTAACCCCGTATTAATCCTATTTACAAAAAATGGAAAAAACGAAGAAAAAAAATGAACACAAAGAATGTACACAAATATTTGCCCAAACCGAACACAGGAATGGGCGAATATTTGCAGAATACGAAAATTTCCCCCCCCACTAAGACGAACATGAAGGCGACATGAAGAGTTGGCCGGCGCCCAAGTCTAGTATTTAGGCATATGTCATGGAGTGAAATTGAAAGAAGACATATTTAGGAGACACAGCAATAAATATATAGTTTTAATTAGCATGTAACTAAGAAGGCACATAAGCATTTCTGGTTGAAATGATTTCATTACTGGAACAAAAATGAAAATGTGCATTCATTAACTACAGCAGATGTAGTCTGGCTGCTCAGCTATGTATTTATCACAGCTTACTGAACATGGCCTCATGTGTCTGAGAACACATTGCTTTACTATGTTTATCTTTAAATACACTGCAAGTAAAATGCCACCCCATGCATGCAGCCAAAGCTGCAGCAATTGAAAGAACAGGTGCATCACACACAGCTTCACAGGGTCAAAGCCAGGAGAGGTTTGTTCTGCTCTAGTAGTTAAAATACTACCTAAACCGATTGCAAACCTCATTCTTAGTTAGCAGTATTAGTAAACAAGAAAACAGAAGAATCAGCAAATATCATATTGATCAAGAAATGTATGACGGCGCTAGCCAATTAAAATGGCTTACAATCTAGAACTTCAAAGGAGCAGTTCACTTTCATTATTTATATTCTGCGAAGCCTCATTTCCTGTAGTCAAACCATAGTGTTTTGTGTAGGAGGATGGATATGCAATGTCCCAAAGTTCTTCCACTTTCTATGCATTGGTATCCTAGCCTATTTACCATACATGATGTACCATTAATCTCAAAGCCAAATCCAACTGCAATGGGAAAT
Organism: Spea hammondii; assembly: GCA_029215755.1. NCBI lineage: Eukaryota > Metazoa > Chordata > Amphibia > Anura > Pelobatidae > Spea > Spea hammondii. Next base: position 86,126,077 of record JARDYJ010000004.1, read on the forward strand.
GGACTGGAGCCCTTGAATGCGTTTTTTCAGTAATTGTTCCAGCATGCACTTGTGCAGATAACCCATAATCGTTTCTCTTGCCTGGGTGATGTCATAAGGTATTAAAAAAAGGCTCAGCTTGCAGAGGGTCATGGAACAATGAAGATAATAATGGTATTTGTTTAATCCAAAATTATTCTGTCAATGTCAAGCATTGGAAAAATAATTTCCTCCCACCAGGGGAGGCTCCAGATCAGTTGGGGCCCTGAGGCAACACAGTTACACGGGGATCCTGAATGTGTGTGTATACACCAATCAGCCATAACATTATGACAATTATTACAGGTGAAATTAATAACACTGATAATCTTGTTATCATAGCAATTGTCAGTGGGTGGGATATATTAGGCAGCGGGTGAACATTTCGTCCTGAAAGTTGCTGTGTTAGAAGCAGGAAAAATTGGCAAGCATAAAAAACTGAGCGACTTTGACAAGGGCCAAAGTGTGATGGCTAGACGACTGGGTCAAAGCTTCTCCAAAACTGCAGCTCTTGTGCAGTGTTCCCGGTCTGCAGTGGTATCCTGGTCCAAGGAAGGAAAAGTGGTGAACCAGCGACAGGGTCATGGATGGCCAAGGCTCATTGATGCACGTGGTGGTGGGGGGTGAAGGCTGGCCCATGTGGTCAACCCCAACAGATGAGCTACTTTAGCTCAAACTGGTGAAAAAGCTGGTTCTCATGGAAAGGTGTTAGAACACACAGTGCATCGCAGTTTGTTGTGTCAGGGTGACCATGCTGACCCCTGTCCACTGCCGAAAGAGCCTACAATGGGCACATGAGCACAAGAACTGGCCTGGTCTGATGAATCATGTTTTCTTTTACATCACATCCATGTGCGTTGCTTATCTGGAGAACACATGGCACCATGATGCATTATGGGAAGAAGGCAAGCCGGCGAAGGCAGTGTAATTTACATAGTTACATAGTACATAAGGTTGAAAAAAAGACCTAAGTCCATCAAGTTCAACCCAATGTTCTCCTGGGAAGCCTTGGGTCTTGCCATTCATGGGGATGTTACTTTGACACATACACCTATCTAAGCATTGTTGCAGACCATGTACACCCTTTCAAGGACACGGTATTGGCCTTTTTCAGCAGGATAATGCTCCCTGCCACAAAGCAAAAATGGTTCAGGAATGGTTTGAGTCCAAGGTGTTGAATTGGCCTAAAAACTCCCCAGATCTGAGTCCACTCAGGCATCTGTCGGATGTCCAATCAACGGAGGCCTCCCCTCACAACTTACAGAACTGCTGCTAACGTCTTGGTGCCAGATACCACAGCACATCTTTAGAGGTCTAGTGGAATGCATGCTTTGATGGGTCGGCTGTCTTGGCGGCAAAAGGGAGACCTACAAAATATTAGACATGTGGTCATCGGTATATATATATATACATAATATAATATATATATATATAAAATCCTTTCTCATCCCTATGGCTGGTATGTGTCTTTCTCAACCTCGGGTCCTGGGAGTTTGAGGGTTTTGTTCCTAGCAATGCACTCTTATGGACAGAGTGTTCTGATGTCGTTCCTAAAAATATTAGCTTCTGTGCAATTGAAAGTGCAGAAATATTGGTGAGTAGGTGATAATTTAAAATAAAAAGAGAAATTAAATGGGTTTTTTATTTGGAGACTTTATAACCAAAGGGATCAAATGCGGAATTTAATCTCTTTAATTTCTTTTAGTTGGAGATGCATGTATTTGCACAGATTGGGAAGTTGTTTTTTGTGCACATGTGTCCATGTGTATATACAGTATGTGTACTTTATAGATATGTGTATAGATCTGGCTACTGCACCTCTTACCTGAGTTTTGTCTAAAGGCTGTCCTGTACAGCGGGCAATTATAAAGTGGATATAGGGGCAAAAGGTGATAATTGTTGACCTTATTTGCATGTGCCTACTCAGAATCCCTTGTAGTTGTGGCAGCACCATAAGATTTCTGAGGGAAAAACAAGCCTTCTGGCTTGTCTGGTGTCTGTAGATGAGTGTTTAATAATGCTTCTACTACCCCCTTAATTTTAAATGGAAGGGTTTTCCATCACCTTTACCAGGACAGTTTCCAACACTCCCTCCCCCTCCATCCTCCAAACTTACCGGAGCTTCTGAGTCCCCGGTGCGTAGTCCGTGCAGCGTGTAGAGCTCTACGCGATCCGCGTAGACAACTTACGCTGCAGCCGGGAGGAGGTGCGGTTAGCGGCGGGGGTTGTCTGCGTCCATCGCGCAGACCTTCCCCGGCTGTCAGAGATCACGGAAAAATCGTCTTATAATCGAGCAAATACAGTAATTTAGCTTGGTATTGGGAAGCTGCAGTCAGTAGCATTCCCAGCAATTACATTTAAGGGGCAGAAGGTCAAAGAGAGAGCCAGGCAAAGCAAGTTTTTGTTCTCACACAGCGGCATCAAAGTAATGACAGATACTGAATGTTCACAGGTAACCAAGAATCCACAAGATAAGACATTAGACAGTCATTACACCAGTCATGGAAGCTACTTGTAATATTACATTGATACACATGGTCACACAAAGTATAACGCACATACATGCATTTATGATTGCTCACATGAACAGGTTATGTACTAATTTTTTATTTATCTCTGTCAAGCATTAGCTCTGAATTCAGATATTATCATAATATGTTAGGTTATAACAGTAAAAAAGTTTTGATACTGGAGTTTCATGTTTGTGGAGCTAGTTTTTTGTTCACATATATGAATTGGGGTAAGTGTATTTCTATACCACCACAGAGAAAACACATATGAATCCCCTAAAATGTGAAAGTTAGTATTAAAAATCTAAAATTATACCCTGCTTTTTTAAGTGGATCCCTGACCCATTGTTGCATTGTTTAATGATGGCTTTGATAGGGGAATGTTGGAGGGTATTTCACCATTGCCTCTGAGTCCCCCTCTGAATCGCAAGGCCCATTACAAACATTTCAGCACACAATTTGATATAAATATATTTATGTACAGTGGATATAAAAAATCTACACACCCCTGTTAAAATGCCAGGTTCTTGTGATTTTAAAGAATGAGACAAAGATAAATCATGTCAGAACTTTTTCCACCTTTAAGATGACCTATAACATGAACAATTCAATTCCAAAACAAGCTGGAAAAAAGGCGAAAAAAACCCAAAAACCGTACAATAACCTGGTTGCATAAGTGTGCAAACCCTCTTATAACTGGGGCTGTGTTCAGAATTAACCAATCACATTGAAACTCATGTTAAATAGAAGTCATTGCACACCTGACATCATTTAAAGTGACTCTGATTAATCATAAATAAAGTTCAGCTGTTCTAGTAGGATTCACCTGACATTTGCTTAGTTGCATCTCAGAGCAGAAGCCATGGTCCACAGAGAGCTTCCAAAGCTTCAGAGGGATCTCATTGTTGAAAGATATCAGTCAGGAGAAGGGTACAAAAATGTCCAAAGCATTATATATACCATGGAACACAGTGAAGACAGTCGTCATCAACTGGAGACAATATGACACAACAGAGACATTACCAAGAACTGGATGTCCCTCGAAAACTGATGAAAAGATGAGAAGAAAACTGGTCAAGGAGGCTTACAAAGGCCTACTGCAACATTAAAGGAACTGCAGGAATGTCTGGCAAGTACTGGCTGGGTGGTACGGGATATTTCTTTGGAAACAAACCATTTGTTTTTTTACTCACACTTCTGCTCCCTTCTAAGAAAACCGATTCCCTCTTCTCCCTCTCTGTCTGCATTCTTCTCTGCTCTTCAGCAAAATGGAGAAGCCTCCACGCACACCACGGGGACAACCTTTCCTCCATTTGGTGGAACAGGCTGTCCATGTTGTGTATGCAGGGGCTTTATCCTGTTGCAGAATTATTTTGAAGAGGAGTAGAGGAGCTAGAGACATGGCGGGAGAAAGAAAAAAAAAATTTCAAACAAATGTAATAACATTTGTTAAAATTTTAATTAAGACAAATCAAACTATAACATGGGAGAGAGGTTTTTAACCCTTGCAATGCTGGAACATTTAAAATATTTAACATTAATTAAATCCAGACTACCCCAGCACTACATAAACTACAATTAATAAAATCAAACTATTTCTGAAGATTGGCTTTCCAATGTGTATTTCCAACACTTGGCACCACTACTTGCATTATAGGTTATGAAATTAAATTACAGTATAAAATGTTTTGCCGTAATGCACCACCAAATTTCTTATTTTCATTATTCAGAAGACAGTTATTATTTATGAATACATTTAAATAAAATATATAGATATTTACACATATTTAGTTGCTGCTCAGATATGTATACAAAACATGTAAATATAAGGATGTGTTTGATTTCAAATATATAAGTACATCTTTTAATTGTTTGGTATACATACCATATGAAGGTGATCTGGACCCATATTACTGCTACTTTATATAAATTGAACTTAATCATTCAATTACTTTGGTCTGAATTATGTTCACTAAATGTGCACACAGGTTTGATTCGTGCATGTTATTTGAATATGTGCCCAAGTTACTTGACAAGTGAGCAACAATTTACTATTAATTCTCCCCCAAAGTCTAGAAACTAGACCGATCTGTGGTCATATATAAAGTATGCTCCTATTATTATTTTATAATAACAGCTAACTCCCTGTTAGTTTTAACAATATCTAATTTACTTAGGTTTCCTTTACCTGGTTGATCATAAAGCACATTAATTTAAAATAATTAAATTTAGTCTCTAGAATGTTATTCCAAATTCTTATAAATCTTAGTTCTACATGATTAATTAAGAGGGAATTTAAATCTTCTGAGTGCGAATTTTTTTTTTATTTTTTATTTTTATTTTTTATTTATTTATTTATTTATTTTTCCTTTTAGAGATTTTAGTTTAGATGTTTTCTTGCACATAAAATACGTTATGTATAGTGGAGAAGATAGGAGGTTGGGAGTAAAAAGACCTGTAAGATATTAATATTAATGATAGCCTAGGCTTCCATAAAAGAGAGTGAATGGGGTAATTAGTTTTCAGGGGAAGAGACATCTTAACCACATCTTTCTAATTACATGTTGAGCTGCAAATGGAAGACCCCATTAATTTCTAGACCATCACCATTTACCTAGATTTGGTGTTTTTTTGTTTTTTTTTACTAACCTCAAATATATAGTAGTTTTTTTCTAATTAGTTTAACAATGAATCAGTAGTTTAAGGTTAATTTGCTGGGACATTATTTAGAGTAGTATGCCATATCCCCATGGATACTGATATACTGAATACTGGGCTTCAAGCAGCCAATCAATGGCGCAACAGATAGGACCACTTAAGAAAACGGGGAGCTGCAGTGTATCCTACTAAAGGTAAGTGTTTTCCCACCTGTATCTTTAGTGAATTCATTAAAGTTAATTAAAAGCAATGGCTTTAATGTCTACAAGGGATAATTAAGACTATAACCCTACATGACTTCTTACCCTTTTTTCCTCCTTTTCTTCCTCACATATTTTTTTGCAAACAGAACAAACATATTTTTACTGTAATTTCCTTCCTCATTATAACCTGTTCATTGTAAGATATTTTCATACTGGAAGATACTTATATACTAGAATCTTATTAATTTGATCTAAAGGAGAACGTTAAAGGGAGGATATACAACACAACTGATTACTGATTCTAAGATGTGTTATTTTTGCAACAATTGATTGTGTTTATTGTCTTGCTATTTCAAGATGGAATCATTAAACAGATTAACATTTGTTAATATTTCCTCTGCAGAATGCCACAAAACCTAATTTTAGAGCCAATTGCACTATAAAGGAACATATTAAATGTATTCTAGATAAATCTGCTGTAAAGTCTATCTCTGGAGTGAAGAGTGAGAAGTTAAATTATTGTCCCTGAAGATTTTACAATATTCTCTTCCAAAATGAAAACCTGCCCAAAAAATCAGTAGAAGGTTCATTTACCAGTCTTTTTTTTAATTTGCTTGCGCAACAATGGACATACTTGGGAACTTTCTAAATGAGCTGACTCTTGAAATATTAATCATTTAATAGCATAGTGTGGAAAATGGCTGTAATACTGGTCCTCATGGAAACCTTTACTTGTCATTATTTAAAGATATACTTAATTGAGTCACTTGCATTCAAGCATATACCATAACATACTGGTAGCAAAAACACTAAGTGGAAGTTTTTTATATGATTACAGGAGTGTAGAATAGAAAGTACCAGCTCCAAAGTATAAGACCCTGAGAATCTGCCCCTTCACCCTGAGACTTGGGCAAAAACTCTGAGAGTTCCCAGGTATGACAATGGATGTACCCATAGCTTCACAAAATTACTAGGAAAACTGGTCATTACAATATTATGTCAGCGCTCACCAGGTGAAGTAGCTATACTGACTGTTTTAAAGGCCTAGAGCTAAATTTATTGGAATCAAGTGGTGCATTACATCATTATTATTATTAACAATTACTTTCATATACAATATGACATTATCTATCTACTATAAATCATCAGTTCCCCACTGAATGCCTGATGCATGTAGTGAGTCTGTTTTAGTTAGCTCTTATAACTAGTATAGTTTATTACCAGAACAGATATTGCAAGGGTCACTCCCAAGAAAATCCTTAACAATCTATAGTCATAATCAATAACACCACCATAAAATCAACCATGTCCCTGCAAGACTGTGGAATGGGAATCTTAGTAGAATGCCTTCAACTGAGTCCACCAGCATCAACAAATAAAATACACATTACACAATATATGGTAAAACTAATACAGTTATGATTGGGGGAAAAAATCATAAATGAAAAGCATGATAAAGTTCAGATAAGAAAAACACAGGATAACCTTCACATCCAGTGCAACTGCCAAGTGTCTCTCCATAGGTGCACTGTTAAGTTTGGCAGTATTAACAGCGACCATTACGTTTGCAAACTCATTTTATCATTACAGTGGGAAAAAACGCCATATGTTTGAAGTGATGTTTCAAAGGCTGTTATTGTCAATAAAAAATAATTTCTGAATTACCCTTTTATAAAACTTACATCTGATAATGATAAATATGCAACGTTTCTATACATGTTAATTAACACAATTTATAAATTAGTACTTAACAATCCTTGGAACTAAGAGGTAATGAAAAGCTGCAGATAGCCTTTATTACTAAGAATTAACTTAATTATGCATTTGGAAAAAAAAACTTTAAAATTTTTTTGAAATGCAAGATTTATTTTCACACCGCGGTGGCTTATTTGTTCAACAGCATAGTATTGTATCTTTTTTGGTGCTTAAAGTCATTGATCAGCTTTTAGGTATTGTACAAATATGACATTGTGAGTCAATTCAAATTATATCTTTATTATGCTCTGTATAAATGAAATAAGTCTATGTCTAAAAATAGTCCCTTGCTATTTTGTTTCCTGTAAACAGATCAATAATAATTTATTTTGTATTAAATGCTCAATGTGTTTTCCTCCAATGTTACTGTGATGCAATAAAGATTAATTGCTAAACAACTTTGATGACATAGCAGCACAAACTGCTACTTTTTTATTTTTATTTTACCCTGTCGTGTGATACAGGGAAAAGGTTTAAAATACAGAATGTGGATACTATTTTTTCCTTTCAATTCTATCTGCATTAATAAAAGTTAACAAAATAAACTTATCTCAACTGATCTGATCCTATGCCGAGTGTAGTATGTTTAACTATATGCCAGTCTCGAAGACCAGGGTGTTTAAAGTCAGTCCTCATGGCCCACATGTAGAGTCTGGTTGGCTGTTAGACAACCCGCATAGCTACCTCTAGCTGGGTCTGATCACTTGGGGCAAAAACTGGAGCACAAAGGTGAGCCTCGGCACTTTAGCCAGAAAGCTCACTCACAGTAGAAATAAATGGACCCCTTCCCATTGAGTCTCATTCAGGATGAAATAGCTGTCCATGACTGGTCATCTGGATTTGGTACCTCTGTCCTGAGCTCTATTTAAAGGCTTTCCAGTACAGTGTACAAGGGATCCATATATAAAGTGGATATAGGGGCAAAAGGGTGATCAATGTTAACCTAATTTCCACATACCTACCCATTATCCCAGTTGTGCCAGCACTACAAGATTTTTGTGACCAAGTCTCTGGGGTTGTCTGGTTGATCCAGATTAGTGCTTAATAATGTCCCTGAAAACCCCTTAAAAAATATACTGCATTTGCTCAATTATAAGATGACCCCCCCCCCCCAAATTTTCACATGTAAACTATTTTTTCACATTTAATAAAAACTATGATTGAAAAAATGTTTGGGTTTTTATTTCCTCTTCCCCCAGTTATGCACATCTGCCCACCAAATATGCCTTATACCCCTCTATATGCCACTCTGCCCCCAGATATGCCTTTTAACCCCCTATTTGCCACTCTGCCCCCCAGATATGCCTTATACACCCATATATAACACTCTGCCTCCCCATGCCACTCTTACTTACCCCCCACAAGTCCTGACTTACTGATGCATCCCTAGATTTGTCCGCCATGCTTCAGACTCCCTGGTGTCTAGTGGGGGCAGCCGGTGGAGGCCTGTGCGATGTGCGCAGACAACCTCCGCTGCTGGCCGGTACTTCCACTGGGGTTTGTATGACTGAGCACCGGAAGGTCATCTCACACCGGTGCTCTGTCATAGAAGCTCCGGCAGAAGTGCCACCAGCAGCAGAGGTTGTCTGTGCGCATCCCGCAAACGTTCACTGGCTGCAGCATGCGCACAGACAACCTCTTCTGCTGTCGGCACTTCTGCTGGGGCTTCTATGGTGGAGCACCGGAAGGTCATGTGATGCAACCCTGCGGGGGATCTGGATCTTAGTGTTGTAGTCAGACCTCTATTTGAGGTCTGATTATAAGATGACCTTGAATATAAAACGAGGGGTATTTGTCAGAGCATTTGCTCTGAAAAAAACCTTGTCTTATAATCGAGCAAATACGGTATATATATATTATATGGATATCCCTTGGTTTGACCTAATTTTCACCCGATTTTTTAAACTGTAACAAACTATGAAGTTATGAAAATAAGTTCATAATATGTATGAGAGTTAAAGTGATTCTATACAGCCATTATTCAGAGGAACCGCTGAATGATTCATATGGATGGACATGGCATCGTAGAAATGCTGACATTAAACTGGCTGCCACATTTTATTTTTAATATCAGCTGTCTGCAGTTTCTTATCAACCAAGACTGTACCTTAGTTGACTGACAATGTTGACATTTGAATAGAAAATATAACTATTGTGTATGTTGCTATTGTTATTTTTATAACAACATTTAAAAAAAATCATAGCATATCTGCTATTCAATTGCTATAAGCTCCAAGGCAGGATTTATTGCAACATCAAAGCAGGGGGCAATATGAAAAATAATAGCTCTTTACTATTTGATACCGTATTTGCTCGATTATAAGACGAGGTTTTTTCCAGAAAAAAACTTCTGAAAAACCGACCTCGTCTTATAATCGAGGTCGTCTTGTAATCAGGCCTCAGATCATCCCCCACGATACCTCACAATTCCATCGGCAGCCGCCGCCGCCGTATCAGCTGCAGCCACCGCCGCCGCTTCTGTATTCGCGGCAGCTGCCGCCGCCGCCGCCGCTTCTGTATTCACGGCAGCCGCCGCCGCTTCTGTATTCGCGGCAGCCGTCGCCGTTTCTGTATTCGCGGGAGCCGCCGACTCCGTATCCGCGGCAGCCGCCGCCTCCGCCTCCGTAATCCGCGGCAGCAGCCGCCGCCTCCGTAATCCGCGGCTTCAGCATCCTCCGATGCGGCCGAATCGGAAGCTGTGACCATAACAGATGCGCGGGTCACGTGGGTCGCGCTGTTCTCACCTGACCCAGCTTCGTTTTTTACGTTTTGTGCCTATGATTCTATGCAAATCAGTCCTACCTGACAGTCTGTGCTCCTGTTCACAATTTGTGAAGAGGAGCATAGACTGTCAGGTAGGAATGATTTGCATAGCTGGTTCAATTAGGGGCACAACCTAGTGAACTACATTTCCCATGATTCCCAGACCCCTTTAAGCGTGACTGAGGAGCATGGGACATGTTGATGGGACAAGTTGATGGGACATGTTGATGGGACATATAGATCTGCTATTCCCACTGACAGGTGAGAAAGAAAAAAGAAAAAAACACAAAAACAGTGGTTTTGATTTTTTTCCCATTAGGGTCGTCTTATATTCAGGCCTTTTCTTTTTTTCCCCAATAAGATCCAAAATTTGAGGGGTCGTCTTATAATCGAGCAAATACGGTATTTCGGGGTAATTTAACTAGAAATTCAGGTAGCAAAAGGGCCATCATGTCATAATTGAAGTTACTCTACTACCACATTTGGGATTCTTTTCTGTGACCCAAAACTGGATTAATAGCTTTAGTAATTTATTTTTTGAATGGACTTTGCTTCTGGTTCCAACATTATGTTTCATTGAAGACGTCAAAATAATGATGGGGATGATATTTTGTAACAAATGGCTAATATCGCAGGAACGCCGCCCACATTCAGAATGGATTGGAAAAGATTAGATGTTTTTTAAGGATCTTTCTTTTCAGTGCTTGGGAAAAAATAACTACCGTAGTTAATGGCAAAACCACTCATATTTTATTTAAAATAAAATAAAGCTCTGTACACTTCTCCATACCACAGAATAGTGTTTCTATGAATAACACTATGCTTAGCTAATATATTCTTAACTCTTGATAACTTCTGAACCCTAGACTGTGTCAGGCTTCTGTATCAATAAAAAAGGACAGAACATCGTTGGATTTATTTCTTAACCATCTGCAATAGAAAATGCTCTGGAAGCCCAGGTTTGCAGGTTACCAGTGTTAACACCTGCATTTACTTGACACTGCTTACTCATCAGGTTAATTCCAGGATTATGATGTCATAAGGCTGCTGCTTGGTAATAAACCAAGCAGCAATTCACACTACAATACTGCTCAGCTTACAGATATTAATATTGCAATGAAGATAATTTGCTTTCCCAATTTATGAAAAATAGATTTGGGAATGGTTGTCCCTATAAGGTTTAACAATATTGTTATATTAAAAAAATATGTAGCATTTAAGGGATGGAATACAACATGTGCTATCAAAATCCAATTTATACATAAAGCAAATGTATCTGTGCACATATGTTATTCAGAACATGTCGGTTCATGCTGTATTCAGAATCCACCTTCTGAAGGATGCTTGGATGTGTCCCGGAGGTAAAGTTAATTAAAACACAACAAATCAATCCTTGATTTCTGTCATTCCCTTAGTTAAAGCCACTTCAAAACTGTCATTGTAGCACTGATTACAAGGCCAGGTGAATGACGTGTAAAACATATTTGCTACACGCTTCAGATGTTGTTGTGATCAACAATTTCATGTAACAAATTTTTACATAGCATTTGAAATGAGTACTTTTATAAACATGCTTAAATAAAGCTTAGAAAAGTATGACTGATTTCAAACCTAGGGTTCCAAGATCTTGAATTCTTTATGTACTACAGGTCCGTTTCTGCATCGTCTTCCATGCTGATTGTACCTCTTATATGTTTGTCCATATTTTTTAGTCCACCAAACATTGATGCCACGTGGCACAAGCGGTTAAATGGTGTAGCTAACCTTGCTTACAATGAAAATGTAGATATTAGATTACGGTTATTGAGAAGCCTCTTAGATTCAGAGTATGTAAATACTGTATGTTTCTCTGGACATACTAGTAGTTATATGTTGAATTTAAATTAAAACTTTTAGTAAATGTTTACATAAAAACTGTCTATAAGGCAGTTGTATGATGTGCAATTATGATTATAAGAGATCAAAGTATTTGATCTATCCTCTCAGCCTGTAAAGGCTTTAACACAGGACATGGAGTAAAATTGTATCAGTATGAGAATCGTAACACAGACTGAATTACTAATTCTAATTTACACAGAAACTTCAAATAACAGTAATATACAGCAGGTGCTGGTCTGCCATGCCCCCACCAACAATTTAAGTGACAGCTCAAATACTCAGAATGTTGGTGTAGGAATGATTGTTCAAGTCATAAAGAGAAGAACATGATGTATACCGCTGAGACTGTGCGTTGCTGCAAAATAATTAAGCATAATGACTTCATGTGACCAGCAGGACAGATGATTGCTTTGAAACCCATAGCTGTGCAAAAATGTGACAAGTTTATGTATGACAGCCCTGCAGCAAGAGTTCTTTTAGACATGAAATCCATTAAAAATCTTATCCTGATAGAACACGAGAGAAAATCCAATAGATATATCCATGTCTAGTAAGAAAATGGAAGTACTTTTGTGTGTCTTCCCTACTCAGTCTTAGTTTAAATGGTGACATATACAATCTATGCTCCTTATATTGACCACTTCAGGGAAAAAGCATCAATTCTCTACACCTTCAAGATCTCTAAGCCATATGACCCTTGCTTTTATCAACTCATCCTCCCCAAAGTTATTTGTCTATTTCTATCAAACCCAACCTCTTATGAGATTGTAAGCTTGCCATATACTTCCCCTATTGTAATAAAACTATGGAATCTGCTGGCACTGTAATAAAAACAAAGAAGGACATGGAAAGATGTTTTTTTTTAATTTTAAAACAGGGAATCCATGAATTCCAGGGTTAAAATGTTTTATTTTTATGCATGGTGGGTTAGGGGAGTTATCTATTCCAGAAGCCAACAGAACCCTTTGCTCCTTACTGGAGAGATTGGGGAAATTTGGTGGGGCTAAATAAACATCAGGGGCCTATGATTAAGCACAGTCAGCGTTTGACTAAAGTCTTTTTCCTCCACTGTGCCGATTTTTATTATTGTTCAAATAAAGAAGATTTCCATGACTTTGTGGAGCTTCTAATCTGTGAAGCGCTAGCACTTCAACTTATTTCCCTACTACCTGTTGTATACTTGTGGAAAAAGTGTTTCTATCAACAAAGTGATTTAGAATTAATAAAATTCATGTGAAACTTGGTGCCCATTATTTAAAGACAGGATGTCTTTGTTGACATACCTTGCTTACACGCTTAGCAGTGCACATAATCTGATAGGAACCACTGAACCGTTTGTTGTTCCTTTGTCTGAACACACAGACAACCTATTGCAAGTTTACATAGAAGCATTTAGATATAACACACTTGGTATATTCATTAGTAGGATATTACGAAAGTGTTCAACATTTCAGCTCTTGGTGGCTGCCATGCTCACTGTTGAGAGCTGGGACATGACATCATCATTTTAACCATGTGCAGAACCAGATGTAGCATGCTATTGAGGCAGTGCTAGGTAGATACCGTCCTTCGTATTGTATAAATGCTGGTTGAGGAGATTATAGATGACTATCGCAACCAACCTATTGAGCAGAGGCACGCTGGGGAGCTTGGTCACTGAATAGCCCGATCTGGTCATGATTTTGCAGCAGAGGGATTACAATCTACCATTCTTGTCGACCTAGGCCAATAAAATATGCTTGTGCTTGCAGAATATGCTGGTGCTTGCAGTTAGACTGGCCCATCAAAATCAGGGGAGTTAAAATACTACCAAGCACACACCATCCTATTGTAGCCAAAAGCACCAATTCTATTTCATTTAGTGGAAGCAACATTTAATTTTACTTCAAATATGATATTAGGAAAAAACCTAGCCTCATAGCTGGCTGAAGAATAGACCAGCACTAAAGATCGCCACTAATTTTGTATCTTGGGTTACTTTAATAAAAACCCTTGAAATCCTTAGTAGCGCCCACTCGCCCAGTAAGACCTTTCTTTTTCTTTGTCTTCTTTTTCACCTTTGGAGATAAGAACATCCATAAATGTATTCTTCTCTGTAGGCTAGTGTAAGGTCACTCTCCTGTACACTTATTGCAGCAAAGTCTATAATATTAATAGGATAGCTGGTGGGAGGCCTCTCCATTAAAAAAATAATAATAAAAGCTTGTTTTCCAGGTACAGCAAGACTATTAGTCTTGCAGACTAATAAATGTTTCTCCCAACTCAAGGGTAAAATATTTAAACCTATACCAGTGTCATTAAACAGAGACATGTGTGTAAGTACTCATTATCATTAACGTAAAGCATGTTTATGACCTGTCTTCAGTTACTGTCATGAAAGCATGCAGGATTCTTATATAATCTGTGTAAAAAGTATAAATAACAAGTTCTGCATGATCAATATTTATTTTTAGCAACTCAGGATCAATATATAACAGCATACTCATTATCTATAATACCAAGAGTCATTACACGTGATGGTATGGTATGCACATTACTTACTACTATAAAGGTATCCTGCATGGATGGATCAATACTGACAAGTAGAAATCCAAATACATCAACAAGTACACGATCTTTGTCAACTGCAAATACATTCAATCTGATTCTCCATCACACTTCAACAGACTTACATTGGTTGAGTCACAGCAACACTAGCACGTATGGACAAACTCAAATCATACTAGCAAACACTGAAATTGAAATACTTAGTATGTTAATCTGAGACATGGACATCGAGACAAATACCATATGACATGATCAGAACCAGCCAACTACACAGCAAACCACTTTATAAATAAGGTTCAACTTGACCTTGATTGTTATCTTATTTCTATGATGATTCTGCAAGGAATGGGAGGAAAATGTTTGTTTTGAGTGTTCTGCGCTGTGTTCTTAATCTATTCATGTTAAACTAGGGTTATGCTTTTAAATAGCCACTGTTGGGAAGGGTTCTAAATGTGGAGCAATTACCATAAAAGCCAACACAGACATAAGGGGCCATAAGCAGAGTCTGTTTAATTCTGTCATATCTGAGAAAACTTTGCACATCATAAATCCATGTCTCAATCAAACACAGGTGTTCAGTGAGTTAAGGCTCAAATATGTCATTGCTCTGTAAAAATGTTTTCATTACGTTAAACAAATTGTAAGGAAAAATGAATGATTCCGTCAAACAATTCCATGTCGGTCATCCCATTAGTCTGTACGTCAAGTTTGAGCTGGATGTACCATTGCATCACATATACACTTATTGCACATATTGGACTACATTCACACACTTTTTTTGGTACACATAACACTTATTGCTTTTATTTATTTATACTTATGTAGTGTTGCAGCATACACATGGGTGTATGATTTAATGGATTTATCACACATAACAAAGGCTGTGAAAGCCAGTTACATGCATCAAGATCTGCTGAGAGTAGGTCTTGAATGACCCAGAAATGCATCAATTTTACATGTGTTAACTTTCCAGTACCTGAATAGAATAGAAAATACATTTCATGCATTGGTTTCTATGGGTGGAATTGAAATGTTATATCATGTTAGTACTGGCATTAGGTTTTTTTGGTAAAAAAAAAAATGATTGATCAACATACTTTCCCACCAATAGATTTTAAGGTGAATTATTTTATGTTCATTGAATATGCTACTATGGTTTATTTAGTCAACACTTTGCCTTCCTAAAATTGCTTTAAGAAACCCATATTTTAAACCAAAAATCTGCACATGCACATGTGGACAAGAGGTTAAATGTTGTTTAGGCAGGGCCGGCCCAAGGCAAAATGCCACCCCCCCCTTATCTACCCTTCCTCTCCCTCCGTCCCTGACGCCCCCCCTTGTATTTACCTTTCAGCAGTCCAGCGGCGAGTCTCCCTGTTCGGTCTCGGTGCCGGCTTGTAATGCCGAGCGCCGGAAATCTTCCGGCACTCAGCATTACAAGCCGGCACCGAGACCGAACAGGCAGACTCGCCGCAGAGGAGAGAGGGGCGCCGAGCCGGTACTGACAGCTTGGTAAGCGAAAACCACTCGGCGCCCCTTTCTCTCTCTTTCGCTTTAAAAAAAAAAAAAAAAAAAGGGCTTGGGGCGGCAAAGTGCCGCCCCTTCAAAAGTGCCGCCTGGAGCGGTTGCCCCACTCAGCTCCATTGTTGGGCCGGCCCTGTGTTTAGGATTCCCAGACAACACATTCAGTCACTAGGTGAATAAACCTTGAGCTGCAGCATCTCAAGAAGGTGTCTGTGTTCATTCATTCATTAATAAAAAACATGAATGCCTACTAAAGTAATAAATACTTTAATGTGCATTCATGTATAATATAGCTGATTGTAGCTGATTGAAAACTGGACCTGAACACATAAAAGAAGAAACCACATATGCAACAGGAATGGAGTGAATAACAATTGACATCAGAAGAAACCACAAATTATTCTGTACCAGCCTGAAGCAGACAGGGGACACACAACCAGGAGGTTCTCTTCTACCCATCTCTTTCTTTCTGCTCCTTTTTCTTTCTTTTCTCTTCTCTCCTTCACCTCCCCTTATTTTATATATCACTCATAAACGCAAGAGCTCTTTAAATTGCTCTACTTGAGTTTACTCTGCTGCGTGCACTACCTTGGACAAGAGGGTAGTGAACTTCATTAGATATGCCTCAAGAAGCCATCCCAGCTAAAAGGATAACACAAGGTCAAAATACTACACATTCTTCCACAAGAGCATCGGGTCATGATTAAAGCAGCCAAACTGAATTCAAAGATAATCTAAGGTTATACTACGGGAGAGTGGCTATATTTTGCATCCTCTAGAGGCTGATAATACCTAGTAGTATGCTGGTTTTAGTCCTGGTTAATTGCCAGTGATACATAATTACTTATATTTCCACAATATTTAGCACAATTAGTAACATATGTCTTTGTGGAAGAACATGAATGCCACGTGCAAGCCTTTGGGGCCTTGAAGGTGGGACCTTTTGTAATTTGGTTGTTTCAAAGTTATTGTTAACTACTTTAGAGCATTTTATTGAGTTATTCATCATTTTCCCCCCTGTCTGTTTCAGCATAATCTATATGAAAGGGGTTGCAAGTGAGGAGGGTAGGAATGGGAAGTTGGAGGCCTATATAGTATTGGACAGCTTGGGGCTATGATCATTAAGAGTGGAGTATACTGGCTGTGTGGGCAGGTGAAAAGCAAACTTTAGTCAAGTGCAATGATACAAAGCTGGTATCTATAAATATGAGGGCCTCATTTGTCCTCATAATAGGTGGCTGGTACTGTTAGAAGCATATAAAACGAAGGCTGATATAGTTTGCTTCCAGGAAGTGCACTTTCAAAGAGATAACTTTTCCAAATTCTACTCCAAAAACTACCCACTTAATTATGCAGTGGCAGTGGCCCTTAATAAAAAAAAGAAGTATGCATTATCAGTAGCGTACCTAGCGTGGGGCGGGGGGGGTGGTCCGCCCCAGGTGCCGATCGTCAGGGGGGTGCCACGGGCTAGGGTGACCACATGTCCAGATCCCCGGGAGCATCGTCATTTTTGGGTTTTTTTTACACGGAGGAGAGAGGCCCCTAGCAACCGCTCGGCGCCCCTCAGTCTCCTTCGTGAGGCCTCTAACTCCGTCGCGGTGCCGGCATGTCATGTTGAGCGCTGAAATATGACATCATATTTCGGCGCTCAGCAGTAAAGCAGCGCAGCGGCACAGCAGGAAGCAGCGGCAGAGCAGGAAAACGGAGGCGTCGTGCTCCCACCGCAGGGTGGTAAGTAAAAAAACTTTAACTACAAAGGGGGAGAGGGGGCGGTAGATAGTGAGAAGGGGAGGGGGTAGATAGTAAGAAGGGAGGGAGAGGGTGGTAGATAGTGAGAAGGGGTAGAAAAGGGGAAAAGGTAGATAGTGAGAATGAGTGAGAGAATGAATGAATGTGTGGATGAATTGTCTGAATGAGGGAGATGATTAATGAGTTTGTGTATGTCTGATTCTATGCCTCCAGTGCTGAGTTCACATGTGAACAATGATAATAACAATATATATATATATATATATATATATATATATAATATATATATATATATATATATATATTGCTAACAGCAATCACACTCCTATCATGCCAAGTCAGCTAGTACATGCTGGAATCTGGGTATGCCTGGGCATGATAGGAGTGTGATTGCTGTTAACGATCATATATATATATATTTTGCTGTGTTACTTTAAATAAAAGTGTGAGATTTTTTATGGTGGGGGGTCATATTTGGTTTCGGAAAGGTAAATGCTGGATGTTCGGTTTCAGTCCAGAATTTTCGTTTCGGTGCATCCCTAAGCCAGACAATGAAGTGGTAGGCCTACACCACATCAATGTTTGGCTTAGTATATAGTGATAGGAGTTATGCTGCACTATTATTAGTGTCTGGCTCAATGTATAGTGATAGGGATTACGCTGTACCACCGTCAATGTCTGCCTCAGTATATAGTGTTAGGTGTTATGCTTTACCACTGTCAATGTCTTCCTCAGTATATAGTGGTAGGTGTTATGCTGTATCACCGTCAATGTCTGCCTCAGTATATAATGATAACAGTAATGCTGTACCACCTTCAATGTCTGCGCCAGTATATAAGGATAGAAGCTATGCAGTTTTAAAGTGTTTGGGGGGGGGTTGCCACATACAGGATCCGCCCCAGGGGCCAAATACTCTAGGTACGCCCCTGAGTATAGGTCACATAGTTTGGTAAGACTGAGCTATAGCAAATATGATGCCAGCAGACCAGCCGCTCAGGGTTCATGGGACATGGAGATTAAACACCAAGGCTGTAGAAAAGAACCTAAAAGAATACTTGGAACTTAATACCCTCCCAGAAATATTTGCCTCCATTATTTGTTAAGCATATAAGGCAGTCATATATAATGATTGCTTTTAACAACTTCATCAGCAAACTGTTAGAGCTAGAGTAGAAACACAACTCTAACCCAAGGGAGGGTTAAAAAAAACCCCTTGCAAACATAAACAAAGAAAAATACATTTACGCAATTATATTTTAGTTTTACTCATGTAATTGGGGCTTTATTGCAAAGTAGAATTTTGGATGAAGGCTGAAATAAGTTTGGAACATTGCTACTGTATTAACATTTAGACATGTTTCCATGTCAGATATGCACAGATGACAATCTTTTAGGGAAAGCAAACAATTTTCTGATTGCCAGTAACTCCAAGCTCAGCTCCTAGATGAACTGATTTACTGAATAGTCATTCCAGTCTTCTGAATCTTTAAATTTTGATTATGTGACGACTTCTGATGTTCATATAAAATATGATGCGACTGCACATAACAATAATCCCTACTTTGAGTCCTAGCATATCTATAAAATCCAGATAATTGGAAATACCAAAAAGATAAATATATGTTCTTTATACCATATATGTCTTAGTATAAATTAGTTCAATGATTCTGTAATTTGATTACTGTCCACTTCGAAAAGCTAGACCTTGAGACTCATGAACACAAAAGACTTTTTGAATGTATGTTCTTAAAGATACAATAAAACCTAACAATAAATTAACTTAAGGCTCAATTGACTCTACTGATGCCTGTGTAACTGTTTTTAAAAATAAGTTCATATTTATCTCTTATGAATCTGAATTGAACAAGTGAGGGCTGGCAACTTTTTGGCTTGGAGGACAGGGGGGAAATGTCCCACTGCCCTCCCCACTTGTACCACCAGTCATTTGGCGTTCCAATTGAGCATCCATTTTGACCCAGCACCATTACCTTTGTTGTTATATATACATGTTACAGTTCAACATTCTGTTATAACTGTTTTTGGATTACACAGATTCTTTATCTGTAACAAACAATGTGCTTGATAAGAATTGCAGGAATAACAATTGCATTTTCTGAAAACACACCAAGATAAAGTCACTAGAAATGTAGTACTTCCTTCTCATGGTACAGAAGCTATAACTTATATTTAGCTCAAGTCAAATAATACTTGAATCTGAGTGTTCATCTTGGGCACTGAAGCTATTGTGAAAAAACACAGAAAGGACAGTCTTTTACAATTCATAGATTCTTGAAAAAGCATAAATTAATTAGAAGAATTAAAATCCAAATTAAGCTATGAAAAATATATAGTGAAACTTTAATTAAAATTAGTAGAACAAAACCATTTGCCATTTGATGTGTACATATTTCTGCCAACTTACTTGGTGGTTGGACCTATGGTAAGAATATGAAGGTTTTTTTTACCGCCGTTCTATTGAATTCTTTGTTGAAAATGCTTTCATATGTTTCACATTTATATAACATTTACAAAATTAGCCTAAAACAGTACACAAAATAACAAAATTCATCAACTAGTAGAAAAATGTTTTTTGTGATTGATTCCATTAAGGTTTTACTATAAAGTCCTAGATCCATGTTATAATATCTTACCTGGCCTGACAGTAGGATTTCAGTCTTAATGTTGCGTCATGAGAAACAAAAAATACTGAATACATTGTGTGAAGGCAAAGCTAATATCAGAACTGGAAAATATAATTCCGTGTGACTTTAGACCCTTACCTTAATAATAATTACAAAAGCATTAAATCATTTTCAAAGCTGGATTCAGCATTTGATTTATCACAGAATTACAGGGCTTTAGATGTAATTTAGGAGTATCTTCTAATGAGTAATAGCCTCATTATGTTGGATTTTATTAAATAGATTTCAAGATGATCTGAATAAATACTGTTCTCCCAAAAATCTCCATCCTAAAAATGTATGGTAAGGAATATACCAGAAATAATGTTGTTAGAAAAGAAGTCAAATATAATATTGTTCACATCAAGGTAATGGTGTAAAGAAACAACGGAGGTGCTAGAAGACTGCCTATCACATGAACTGTAAAATCAGATCCATTACATTTTATTTATAGAGCACCAGCAGATTTTGTAGTGCTATTTAGATCCAGACTTAAATATAAATACTAAGGGGACTAGTTCTTATGGGATATGGGACCCATGGGATCTCTATGTGGTGAAAGAAATAAAAGGTAACATGTCAGTGAATGACTGGCTCTTTTTTCCAGTCCTCTCACTCTCGTTCATTGACCTAGACGTTTGATGTTGTCCTTAATGGACTTTCTGTGCATGATGATAATAAAATCCGAGAGAAAAAAATGTAGTGCATCCAGCCCTAGGGAACTAGGGGTAAAGGGGACATTCTAAGACAAGTAAGTCTTTCTGTCAGTTTTAACACTTCTCGCTGGCATACCTAATCTACACAAAGAGTTCTATCTCCTGACATGGCTGAATAAAGTAATTGTAAATATTATGTGAACACTCTTACTGGCCACATATGCTATAAGCATTTTTTACACACTTAAACAAGGATATAATCCACATCTATTCACATAGATTAGCCTGTGGACACAGCAAGTAATTAATTTCTTTAATTTAATTGAAATTAATTTCTTTAATTTAATTGAAATTAATTTCTTTAATTTAGTTTTAAATGAATTTAACATGCAAATGCATGCTATTCTAAAATACATTTTCAGGATTTACATTATTGTCAAATTCTCTTTGTTATTAAAAAGATTCCATACCATAACCATATCTGACATTTTTTTTGTTTCTTTCGCCTCACAAATTGGAAATATTATTTATATTATTATTTATTATTCAGCAATGGTTCCTGTCATCGTGTATCATGTCAGATATTTGTATTGTTATTTTCAAGCAAAGGACAAATGTACATTAGTCTATGGTTTTAAATCTAATTAAATAATGTGACATGATGGATGTGACACATACTTTGCCTAGTCTATTAGACCAATGAAAAGTCATAATTTAGAACCGATTTGGAATCCTGTGGCAAAACTATTTCATTATGCATCAATGATAGACTCTGAGGGCTTACAAACAGCTACACCTTTTATTAACAATAAAGAAAAAGCACAAGAGGAACTTTGCTTTTGTAGCAATGAGAATTTTGAAATCCCAAATCAAATTATATCAATGTTTGGCATCACGGTATGAAATACTATAACTTCTTTTTTTGATAGGAGGCTAATACTTTAAACACAAAATATACTCAGCTTTTAGTTGGTGCACTCACTAAAGCAGTAAGTTAATTTATCTGTTCTTTATGTGAATGAAAATATTAATAGCTACCATGATAATGCAATCTGTAATTATATATTTTATCTGACAAACATTTAATTTACCCAGCAAGCTGTCAACATTATCAGTCTCGTTTGTCAAGCAAAGATGATGCATTTGAAAGCTTGTCCTGAAAATTAAATGTTTGTCCAATAAAAATTATGTAACATGTCTCTGTAGCAATTATACTCATACATTTAAATGGATGCTCACGTAGCCTTACAATCTCTCTCTATTTGGACTTCCAGTGCCTTATTCTGGTCTAGGCTAAGTAGGCTTAGGGTGTCATGTCCAGGGGGCACAGTCCCTTTGTCTCATAGCAGGGAGCCTATTACCCTAATGGTCAACATGGCTCCCTGCAGTGCCAATGCTCAATATGCCTTTAAAAAGGAGATCACTGATGTCCTCAGCTAGCATATTAACCCTATGCCAAGTATGCACGGATCAATGAGGGGCAACTGATAGTGTTGACCTAAGTTAGGCTTAGAGCAGTGTTAAAAATTAATACAGCACTGGGAACTAGTAGCTGTATTAATTGTAGAACGTGTAGCAATGCTAGCTCTTTGCATGCTGATGTCTAGGCCTTCAAAAACGTATTCTCATTAAAACTAAGCATTGGATCTCTTTATGTTGATTTGCAGGGACATTGCTGGAGTCGTACAATATCTGGCTTGAGCCAATTACACACATACTGTATGTCACACGTCATAAACACACTTGTCAGTTCTCCTCTATGTCTTTACCTTGCATTTTCAGATTTTCCTCATCTCTTTTAGCAATCCCCTAATGACAATTCTGGCAATATGAGTAGCTTTGAAGCAATATTGTGTGCTAGAGTGTTTCCATCTGTACTTTTTAGCAACAGGGACTTGACAACAATGACAACAATGCACTGGTACTGGACACAGGGACAAAGGGCAAAAGCCCACTGTGTGTACTGACATTTAAATGCCTAAAACAAGGAGCAGCTGGAGCTGATACTTTGATCCTCCTTATGTGTGGGATCCTTTAGAGTAGGTTACAACAAAAAGCCCCTTGATCTGGCAAAAGAAAAGTCTCTCGTCAGGCTTTAGGAAATCACTTCTTATCCCAGCTGTGCTTATATCTGGAACTTCCCCGGGTAGGTCACCTAAAGCACTCTGTCATGTGAAGGTTTGCTTAGTGAATTGGTGAAGCTAGATACATGTGGGGGCAGATCTAGACACAGGAAATATTTTGTGGGTGCACCAGACAAATGCCTGGTGGCCCAGTGCCCAACATCCTCCCCCACATTGCCTCTTATGTGACAGTTCCAAAGCCTTAGTCTACACGCTGTACAAATGTGAGAATGTTTCTGACATTTTCTTAAACACAGTTTCAGCTTAATATTTCACTGTTCTCTGATAATTAACATTACAGATAGGATTGGATAGGTTTAATTAGACCTCTAAAGCAACTGCTTTAGGTATCAAAATAGTGATAAAATGACCAATTAAATACAAAGGCTATACCTGAGGGGGTAACCCTCTAATTGCTGAGAAAGTAATAGTGTCCATAAAGCCACAGTCCAAATTGATGCAGCGCGGCTGAATGCTTTTTCAGAAAATCCAAATCCAGAGAAGGTTTTACGCACTATAAATTCATGCTTCGCACCTTCAACTCTCTCCAAACAGCCCTACTTTTCCACTCTCATATTCTCCCTTTCTTCCAACCCGCAATGCCTTTTTTCTACCTTCAACTCTCTTCTCTGTCCCTCCATACCCACACCACAAACCTCTCTCGCTACCCAAGATCTTGCTACCCACTTCAAAGAGAAGATCGAGACTATTAGAAAAGACCTCTCTTCTTTACAACCCCCTCCTACAACACTTACCACCACTCTCTCCACTCATCCCATACTAACTGTCTTTTTCCCCTACAACTGAAGAAGAGATAGCCACTCTTCTTTCTTCCTCTCACCCAACAACCTGTCCCCTTGACCCCATCCCATCACACCTCACAAAGTCTCTATTTCCATCCCTTGGTCCATCACTTACCCACCTATTTAATCTTTCTCTATCATCTGGAACTGTACCAACAGCCTTCAAGCATGCGCTAATCACACCCTTCCTCAGATCCCGTCTGTTTGACTAACTACCGCCCTATCTCTCTGCTTCCTTTTACCTCTAAGTTGCTTGAATGGATTGTGTACAACCGCCTTACTAACTTCCTCTCCTCTAATTCCCTCATTGACCCCCTACAGTCTGGTTTCAAACTCCTTCGCTCTACTCTAACAAAAGTCTCCAATGACTTGCTCTCTGCCAAAGGAAAAGGTCACTTCTCCTTTCTAACACTATTGGATCTCTCTGCTGCTTTTGAGACTGTTGCTCACCACCTTCTTCTAGACTCACTTGCTTCTACAAGCATTTGAGATACAGCTCTCTCCTGGATCTCTTCATATCTGTCTAACTGTTCCTTCTCTGTCAGCTTCTCTGGCAAGACATCATCACCCCTTCCACTTTCGGTTGGCATCCCACAAGGCACAGGAGAGGTGCTCGTAATCCTGAATATCTAAATCCCAATTACATTCTGCACCCTTTAAAGATATAAGTGCTCCCTATAACCTGGACTATACGGTATATTAAAAAGTTGAGTGGTCCAAAATACACAATAAAATAACTGGCTCAAAATCCTACATTTTACAGATCATAACACTGATGTGTTATTTAAATATTTAAATAAGCAGTGTAAAGGTGTAGAAATGTGTGTATGCGTGTAAAATGCCAGCAGTCCTTTTGGCTTCCTTTATATAGGCTCTGCAAGGCTCTGAAATTAAGTAAAGATGTTCATAGGATAGGCAGAAACATAAGGCAAAATTGGCTTCACTTTTATCCTAGTGTTTTTCCCAGTTTAATGTACTATGTTTTAATTAGCATAACTTAACATAATTACATAATGTATTCATTTAGTTTGTGTTATATTTGTTATATGCTATTTAATTGTTTTATAATAAAATGCTATGCATTTACAGTATTCCTTAGCTCTGTGCAAATGGGGAATAATTAGAAATTGAGAGATGGATGCAGTCCAAGGTTGAAAAGGTTGCATTGGGAAAATTTACATTAAGATAGCTGGGCTCTACTACCAATGTAAAACATGGTATGCTCTAATGAGAATGACCTATACTCATGGCAACCTTATTTTCATATTCAGAATTCTGTACAATTAAAATGATCTTTTACATTGAATGAAAATATACTATTTAAAGATAAATTCTCCCTCGATTTGCCAAAATCATTGTTTAGGAAATCTTGATTTGAACTCAATATAAGGTTAAAATGATAGACTGACATGAAATTTAGGATACATGGTCAGTTCACTTATATGATACATGAACTAGTGAAAGGATTGACATTGACAGGCATCTAGTGCTTCAATAACTTGACTATACCTTAATTGGCCTCAATAATGTAACAGAAGACACAGTATGCAATTTACTGTGCAATGTTCTCTTATACCCACTGTCAAAAAACACTGGTGTCAACTCTCTTTTCTTTGAAATACTTGGTGGTGATCATATTGTCACTTCCTGCTTACATACATTTTGGCTTCCTGCTTACATGTCATTCATCTGCTTTTAGTCAGGGGCATTAACTTCCTGTGTACAGAATGACCGTGCTGTATTCTCTGACTACAACTAGATTTATTCAGGTTCATTGAATCGAACCTTTACTGTCAAACTGTTAAATACATTATATCCACCTTTCTAAAAAAAAGTATTATATACAAATCTACAATATATTCTAAACTTTTTCATTTTGGAGTTAAGTTATGTGTGTCTGCTCTGCTGTTTGTCTTATGCAAAAGAAAGTGTATTTGGACTCCTACTATGAAGATATTATGTTGACAGGCTAATGAGAAGATATTAGGGTAAGAGAAGTTCTATCTTTGGAACGGAGATGTAGTTTTGTTCTGCTCTTTAAAGGTTTCCTTTTTACCAGCCTGAAAAAAGATTATCATATTTTTGAAGCATATTGGACTTCTTTCTTCTGCATAATGGGGACTTCTTTTTGGAGGTAAAGAGATGTTGAGAGAGCTGGGGATTCTTGGTACCTTTTAGCAACAACCTGGCAAAGTAAGTATATGTGTTTCCCTTCAAACCAGCTCTCTGGGTGGAACATAGTTATTAATGGGAAGAGCTAACCTTTCTGAATATCCATGTCTATTCTACAGCTAAAGGTCACTGTGGGAAACTGAACTAAACTCAAATGTGTGAAATTTGTCACTATCCCCTTACTTTCTTCCAAGGGTAATTGATTTTTATATTCACCATAGAGTGTTCCTGTGTTTATATTCACCATACAGTGTTGAATTTGCCCTCTGCAAAGTCAGGTAACCATTCATAACATGTTCACCTGTTAAACATTCATGCAGTCTCTAAAACATCAGAAGTAATTACTAGATGGGGACTTTGCAGTGTAGACTGCTGAATTTCACAGCCTCTCCTTTTGACACCAGTATTTTCTACCCTGAGACATTTTTGCGTTAAATATTTATGAGCAGCTCAGACTACCGAAGAATAAAATGTCACTGGTATTCACACAAGAAGGATATCTTTTTATCCCTTTTGAAATATATACATGAGGTATTTTCTTTAAAATTAAAAAAATGACCAATGCAAACAAACCATTTCAACTAAAATACCATTCATTGCAAAAGGACATTAACACATGACTGCTAGGGGCTCATTTTTGCTGTGGAGAAATCAAGACACAGCATGCAGTGCCAGAATGTTATTTGCCATAAACGTAAACCTAATAGTCTGATATAACAAGGTTACTGCCAAGAAATCACTGCTGCCAAAGACGAAAGGCAAATGTGAGTATAATACTGTACATAATGTAAAACTTCCGAATAAAGTTCCCGTCTCTGTGAAACATTTTCATGTGTCTGGAATTTGTCATTACTGTACCATCTCATATAGAAAAAAAAGATAAATATCACATTGTAGAGTCCCTTGCAAAATATAAGTATATGTAGGAAGGAACTATTGCTAACAGTACAGTGAGGCATGCCATGGGATACAAAAGATCCAACTCCTAATAATGTAACACCTAGTGTAATCTGAGGTCGCCAAAGACCATGAGTGTATAAGCAATCTTAAAAATTGTTTAAGCAGGCTTAAAGAAAGTCATAAATTAAACCTAATCCTGATATAGTCCTCAGATGATGGCTGAGAAGTCTTTTCATATAAGACTTACTACTACATGTCAATCTTCAAGTAGCTGCAACAGTCTGGATGTTTTTAGGATCTCCTCAGGTGAACATTGGATTAAGCACCTTTTACACTGTGCTAAACCTCTCTGGGAGGCAGAAGCTCAGTGGGGACACGCAATGCAATGTTACATGACGTTAGTAGTAGTAGTAGCATGGCAGCTTACAGAGCAGCGGCCGGTAAACAGAATAACTTGCGTGCATATGGATGTGTCTATGTATCAGTGTATTGGTGGATGGCAGAGGGACTTGACTCTACATGACTCATGGGCTAACAGATATCAGCCCTCCTCTCCAAGGACCAATTAATCCTTGCTGTATGCGTTCTATTTCAGTGCCAGAAAGCATCACTAACCTGTAACTTACTGAACGTACACAGCAAGGAGCAATTGGTCTTCCAAGTGGTTTTGTTTTTTTTATAAGTTGCTATTTTGTGATGATACATTGTCATTATTAACAATAATATATGTTTCTCTCCTCTCCCAAACCAAAATTCTTTCTTGCTAAAGACTAGTGTTTAAATAGAAGATTTGACCTAATAGAATCATTAAGTTTCTTAGTGAATTAAATTAATATCACTTATTTAATATATTCAACCTCTATCATTGCAATAAGCAAATCCTCGTTGTCCATAAAGGGTTTATGGTTTTTTTTTTAAATTCTAATGACAGTTACAATCCTCCCTTTTTTCATCAGCTATGATGGTAAGTTATCACAATAGATGGAACATGATCTATCTTCCATTATCAGAATTATTTGTACTACATAACAAAAATCATTCTGAGCACAAGGACAAGCGTCTTCAATGTACTACCTGTGTAACATACTTCCCTGAAGCTTGAATGCCTAAAAGTACTATCAAAAGTTACAGTGACAGCTATAAAATTCAGCAGTGCTGCCATTTTGGGGTCTCTTACAAAACAAACAGCCTGGGCCACCCCAGATGACCCCCCTCCACACTACCAGAATCTTCTTTTCTACTCATCGATAATTTGAGAGCACTGACAAGCTGTAGTGGTTGTTCCTCCCTGATGAGTGTCCTAATGTTCAGGATGTGTTAGCAGAGAGGTTTGTGCCAGCACGGCAGAGGCTTCCGCCTCCATGGCTATGGTGGCTTTTAAAGGGTCCCAAGGGACAGCTGCTGTGGGCCCCTAAAGTAGGTCTAGGCCCATTTTCCCCTAGTTTAAAAATGGCCCTGCTTAAACCACTATTGATGGTGGTATGTATGGATTTTGTGTGTGCATAGAGCATAAATATTCAACATTTTTCTCTAGATTCTTATAGAGCTAAAATCTTAAGTGATAACCTTTGGACTGCGAAAACCCAAATCAGAATACCCCCACTAAATCACAGACTAGTGGTATGCATTTTTATTTGTGTAGTTAGAATTTTCTAAAACTTGCAGTTTATGTAGTTAGTGCCAAATTTCTGAAATTGTTTTTACAATAGTTTGGCATAGTATGTTTTTGACTGCAACACTGTATATTAATACTTTTGTATTACTTTCTCGAAGTATAGCCAGTGAATTTAGGAATAGTGGAAATTATATATTACACAGCATTATTCAATTACTGCAAAAGGGAATATTAATGAAACTATTATACTTAAATAAAATAAAGGACAAAGTGCAGATTTAAGTGTAACATGCAATATGTGCTTTGTTAATATCATCATATCGTTTTCTTCCAATTTTTGAGATGGTCTGGCTTAATATGATGCATTGCAACATTGTATAATCTCATAAACTGAGCAATGTAGTATACAATATGAAACAAAATGTTTGTGTTACAACAACACTGCTTGCTAGAGAGATCTATTCTCTCACTAGGGGCAAACCCAAAGTGGTGGTGTAAATTGACTTTGAGGTCATGTCGCAGACCCATGCACTGCTCTCCTTCCAACCATTGTCATTCATTAACAGAATACACTCTGATGTTCTTTGAAAGCATGAGTGAAGGAGTAGGGATATAAATCATCATTCCCTTCTTCCGGCCTTGTTGCTAGGTAAGGAAGAGAGATGGGAAACTATTACATATTGTTATTTATGTATGCATATATATTGGGTAGTGAGCATTGTTTTTCAGAACATATTAACATAGTACAGTTAGATGCATACTGCTTATACGGCAAAATGACAATCATAGTAAACAAGTAGAAGAAGTAACAGCAATTAATTTGTGTGGGCAGGTTGTTGTATTATTAAATTGTATCTGATGAGAGGGGCTAAATGGTGGCATCAGAGAACAAGAACAATTGAAATGAGATTTGTTAAACAACAAAAAAATGCACATTGTCTAAAATGGACAAAGGTACATTTGATATTTGTTTTTCATTCCCTCTAGCTCTGTTGGTCACAGCTCCTCTTTGCATCTCCCAGCCACCTCCAGCTCCATTTTGATCCCAGCCCCTTCTTGCTCAGACCAGCTCCCACTAGAGTGTTTCTGCTTTGACCTGTGCCCTCCTGTTCTCCTTTGCTCTAACCTGCCTCTTTCCGCCCCCTCTGACTTACCCCTGCATCTGTGTGCTTCTTTGACCTGGCTCCTCTGCTCTAACCTGCCCCTTCTCACCACCTCCAGCTCTATAATGAATTAATTATTTGTTGTTATGTTAAGTTAATTCACTTTATTTTATATATTTCATTTTTACTTATTTGCATCAATTGTTGCTGTTCTGAGACAGATGTGTCTCTACCTCTCTTCTGCAGAGTAGGGGTATCTAGCAGTAAGAAATCTGACTACAATAAAATGTACGAAGCAGTAATTTACTGTTGGATGACATCCAAGTAAATATGTGGCCGTTTCAAAATGATTAAGTTAAGGACAAGAAGGGTGAGGTGAGGAAAATAATAAAGAAAAATGTAGGTAAAAAGAGTATAGGTGAGTAGGAGAGGGGAGGGAGGAAGAGAGAGCAGCGAGAGGAAGAGAAAGAAGTAGGTGATGGAGAAAGAAAAGGAGGGAAGTGAGAAAGAGCAAACTAGAGAGGGAAAGGAGAGAAAGAGGGAATGGATCCTAGGGTGAGAGGGAAAAAGAAAGGGGCGATGATGGATACATAGGCTGGTTTTTAAAGATACAAAGATACACAACAATGCATCGTAACAGTTAAATGTATGCATGAACAAATAAGCATAATCTCTGAAGTTATTAAAAAAACTGATGAAAACATCGTTAAATGCATAATACAAATACAATGTACACATCAACATATTAAATATTGCTAAATTAGATTTCAGAATTCTACAGAAACAATATATTTATAACAAATATATTAACCTACAACATAATGTGAACACTTGTAATACTTTACCGCTTTAAATTGTAACCATAGGAAGTAAACTTTAAGGTTATTTTTGTAAAATATGAATTAGATCTG
Source organism: Spea hammondii (assembly GCA_029215755.1). NCBI lineage: Eukaryota > Metazoa > Chordata > Amphibia > Anura > Pelobatidae > Spea > Spea hammondii. The sequence continues at coordinate 86,156,646 of JARDYJ010000004.1, forward strand.
GATCTTTTGCATTCTGCCATCTCCCACTGGCTGTGAAATGAAGACAAATTACACGAGGAATTGCGTGAGCCAATAACAGGTGAACAACATTTATGAGATCCAGAGTTATAAACTGCACACAGCAGATGTCTTCTAAGAGAATTCTATTTTATTAAATGCCACCCAAGAGAGCACTATACATATTAAATAGTAACTTTAATGATTCAGTTTCAAAACATGTGCCTGTTATGATATGTAATGGAAACATGTGCCTCTGTATTTTGTTAATAGTTCCTAAATCAAATTGCAGTTGTGGGGCACTGTTTAGATTTTTACCACATTTAAAACCAAATATAAAGAAAATCTTTCTACATCTGTCTAAAGCCAGTGTCATCAAGTAAAAAGAATCCTGTATTTAAAAGCACCTAGTCTGACAGTATCAGAAATGTTCCATGGCTGTCGAAGGGAAATGGCCTTACCATAATGGGGGCCACTGGAAACTACTCTTTAGTACTCTTTTTTCCATTGATAAGTATTCCTCACTTAGTGTTCTCTCTTATACCTCCACACCTTTTGCTGAGACAGCCCATTCTGTACCAACTATCATCAGAGCTATTTCAGATAGCTCTGATGCTGAACTTTCAAGTAAGCCCCAGATGTATCCATTGTGTTGTGTGGTTTGATGTGACTATGATGTATCAGTGGGTGAAGCTGTGAAGTTGTGTCACATTGTGCGGAAGCATCATGACTTTATCTCACACTCTTCTCATATTATACAACATGTTGTGTCAATCTTTATCCATATTGCACACGTCTAGGGTTGTTTTAACACAAAATAAACATTATGCATGTGCAGCTAGACCTTAAGGACATTAGACCAGTGCCCTTAATTGTTGGGGGGGATAAAACAGTTAAGAATATGATCATATTTTATTACTATTATTATTTTATTACTATTATCTTTGTCAGTAATCTAAGTGAGATGAAATGATTATTCACCTGTTAAATGACACCTTCATGTCACAACTGGTACAAGCACCAACTAGAAAGGATTCTTGTCTGGATCTTGTTATAACAATGTTGATCTATTGTCCTTCAACATTCAAGTGGGGGACACTTGGGTAATAGTGATTTATTATTATTATTATCCTTTATTTATATAGCGCCAACAGTTTACGCAGCGCTTAATACAATACATAAATTCAAGGGATATGACAAGACAAGAATTGACAGACTAAGACAAACCGATACATTTGGTGGAGATCACATCATATTGATCACAATATGATGTCTTTTGAAATAAGCTCAAAAAGGAAATTGCACATAGGGAATACTAAAACATATAATTTTAAAACGGACAATTTCAATAAGATAAGGGCAGCTTTACAAAATATTAACAGGCATTAACTCTTTAGTGAAAAAAACTGAGGAAAAATTGAATATCTTCAAACAAATATTAGAAAGGTACACTTCTCAGTATGTACCATTGGGTAATAAATATAAAAGAAGCAGATTAAAACCAATGCGGCTTAGTAGGGAAGTAAACCAAGAAATTAAAAATAAGAAAATGGCTTTTAAAGCATTTAAATCAGACAAATCAGAGGCATCCTATATAGGATATAATGAAGCCAATAATGCATGCAAAAAGGTGATGAGATGGGCTAAACTAGAAAATGAGAAAATGATAGCCAAAGAGAGCAAAACAACCCCAAAAATTATTTTATTAAAATGAATTAACTTTTTTTTTTCTGCTTTTCTGTTTCAGGACGGGAAGGGGAGTGAGAGAGATGGTTTCTCACTCCCCTCCCCGCGATCCCACTGCACAGATCACACTGTGATCTCTATGCAGGTCTGTGAGGATCGCAGCGTCTCTGTGCCTCATCGGAGGGCAGGATATCCCCGCAGGAATGCCCGATCGCACGTTTGAAACTGCGCGATCGGGCAGTTAGCAATGTAACAGCTTACTGGCTTTCATGCCGGAAGCTGTTACAGGAGATCGGACAGCAGAAAGCCGGCAATGCCGGCTTCTGCTGTCAGTGGGGAGTCCAGGCTGTCAAACGACAGCCTGATCTCCCGTGCAGCGCTGAACGAAGGGCTGGACGTACCGGGACGTCCATAGGGGTTTCTTAATAGGCATTTTTTGGACGTCCCGGTACGTCTATAGGGGAATGAAGGGGTTAAGGGATAATTTCAGGAAGTCATTGGGAAGAACTTTGTTATTAGCAAAATTCAGCATGGTTTTGTGAAACATAGGTCATGTCAAACTAACTTAATTGCATTCTACGAAGAAGTTAGTGGGAGTGTAGATCAAGGGGTTGCAGTGGATGTAATCTACGTGGAATTTGCCAAAGGCGTTTGGCACAGTTCCACACCATAGGTTAGTATTCAAACTGAACGAAATCGGCCTAGATGTTCTTGGAAATTCTATAGATGTTCTATAAATTCTTATTCTTGGGTAGAACATTGGCTTAGTGATAGAGTGCTGCCAGGGCCCGGGTAATCAGGTTGGGTAGGAGCCTCATTGCAGGGGATACCTGGGGTTCTGTCTGCACACGGTGATGCATTTTAACTGAAGGATAAGACAGGCACAAAGTAATACACCACAGGCAGAATTCCAGGTAATGCTATGTATTGTATATTATGGCAGGACAAGCAAATACAGGTTAAACAGTCTCTTAGCAAGAAAACGGACATATGGCAGGAAGCCCTCTGGAGGGGCGCACGGCAGGAAGCCTACTGGACAGGGCACAAGGTACGAAGCCTACTGGACAGGGCACAAGGTACAAAGCCTACTGGACAGGGTGCAAGATAGGAAGCCCACTTGGCAGGGCTAAAGGCAGAAAGCCCACTTGGCAGGGCTAAAGGCAGGAAGCCCACTTGGCAGGGCTGAAGGCAGGAAGCCCACCTGGAAGGGCACAAGGTAGGAAGTCCACTGGACAGGACACAAGGTAGGAAGCCCACTGGACAGGGTACAAGGTAGGAAGCCCACTCGGCAGGGCTGAAGGCAGGAAACCAGAAACCCTACAGGGCCAAAGCAAAATGGTCTACAAACTTCAATGCAAAGGCCCTGACTGAAGGGCAACGCTGGATTAAATAGGCAGGTTTCAATCCATGAAACAAGGCTCAGCTGGATGTAATGATTAGGGCTGGGTGCTCCAGAGTGAGAAGGGTTACACCCAGGTAAGTAGAGACAGCTGGTTGGCTTGTTAGCCTACAGGGTACTGGCTGACAGGGTGGAATCCAGAGGATGGAAACAGAGAGTTGTCATAAACAGCAAATTTTCAAGCTGGGCAAAAGTGGTAAGTGGTGTCCCTCAGGGTTCTGTTCTGGGACCAATTTGCTGCACTATTACTTTGCTGCAGAGGGATTTAGATAGACTGGGGGGCTGGGCACACAAATGGCAGATGACATTTAATGTAGATAAATACAAAGTTATGCACTTTTGGGTAAGGAATGCACAAGCAATTTACACCCTAAATGGTAGTGAATTAGGGATAACAACAAATGAGAAGGATTTGGGAATTGTTATAGACAACAAACTAGGAAACAATGTGCAATGTCAGTCAGCAGTTGCTAAGGCCAGTAAGGTATTGTCATGTATAAAAAGGCACATCAATTTGCGGGATAAGAACATAATGTTGCCTTTTTATAAGTCAATGGTAAGACCACACTTTGAATATGCTGTGCAATTTTGGGCACCTATTTTTAAGGAAGGATATTATAGCACTTGAAGAGGCGGGCTACAAAATTAATAAAAAGAATACTAAAGGAACACTTTAGTTATATAGAAAGGTTAACTAATTTAAATCAGAGGGGATATGATAGCACTATATAAATATATTCAGGGCCAATACAAAACATTGTCTGGAAACTTATTTGTAAACAGGACTATGCGTAGGACACGTGGTCATGAATTTAGACTGGAAGGAAGGAGATTTAGTCTAAGGCAAAGGAAAGGGTTTTTTACAGTAAAGACAGTAAGGATGTGGAATTCCCTGCCTGCAGAGGTAGTTTTATCAGACTCCATGCAGACATTTAAACAGCAACTGGATGGATACTTGCAAAAACATAATATTCAGGGATATAATTTTTTAATTATGGGGAAACAGCTTCTTGATCCAAGGAGAGATCTGACTGCCATTCTGGGGTCAATAAGTAATTATTTTCCCTAGTTTGTTGCAAAATTGGAAAACGTCACAAACTGGTTTTCTTGCCTTCTTTTGGATCAACAGCAATTAACAGATAAGGGAAAGGCTGAACTTGATGGACGCATGTCTTTTTTCAGCCTACATATAACTATGTAATAACTCTGTAGTAACCTTCCCAATTTCTCCATCCATTATCACCCCTCCCATTTCTCTCTAAAACATTGCTAAATCTGTCTTTACTCATATTTTTTTTTCATATTAATTCGCATATATCTAACCTTAAAAGTATCCACACCCCTGCCTGTTATTATCATTGTAGATACATGCAGTCATTGACATAAGTATATGTTATTTTCTCTGCTGTGCTCTGTACAGTCACCATAAGCATACAGAATTGTTGGCTATATGCTGTTCTGAGATTCTCTTGTATAAATCAGTTATTCCTGTCTTGCACTGATCTAAGATTGTGATGTAGGTTGAAGACTCATGCTTATGCATTCATCACCGTGTGCTGTGCTCAAAAGCTGAAATATACCAATAAGGTAGCCTGAGTAACCATGGGTCAGGAATCAAAAAGTGACTTATGCTCTGGCTTTTGTGCATGTGTTAGAAATCTAGGGTTTAGAGCCAGGGCGCCTATCGGCTCTGGTCCCAGACTCTTTTTGTTTTCTTCTCAGGGTATCTTGTTTTGGATTTACCTGGTATTTGACCTTGGCCTAGACTAACTATCCTCTTGCCTATTCCTTGTGTACTTTGCTCGGCTGGCCTTACCCGGATTACATCTCTGTTGTTCTACCTGGTACCTGCTGCCAGACTCCTTTTCAGTCTCCTGTCATTTCAATTAAATTAGTCCTCCCCGTTTGTTAATTTACTGCTTTCTTTTGGTCAAACCCTGATAGCACTTGATTTCAACTTTATATATCCAAACCAATTATGCTGATTCACAGAAAACACAAACTATTGGTAGTATTAACAAAATAATTCATGACCATAGTCATATAAGCAACAGTTCCCCTATAAGAGCTAAGGCCAACATATATTCTTACATACCAGCAGAAACCACATATGTTTTCCAATATATCACATATTTTTTCCATTGACACCCATCATAGCTCTTTAATGTTTCTGAAGACAACTCATCTTCTATTTTTAAAGAATTCATATGTGAAAAAAGGACTTGTATTTAATTAAAAGTCACAACCTGGATCATTGTCTACAAATACAATGTACTATGATTTGTAAAAATACAAATTGTACAAATATCAAGGATCATCAAAACTAATGCAACATATACCAGCGCAGGAGGACAGGTACAACATTCTGAACATTCTTACTTATCAAGATAAAGAAATCAATGTGTTTCAAGTTCTTTAAATCTTTATTGGTTCTATAACTTCATTCATTATTCAAAGTTCCAAGTTATCCTATTTTCTTGGCCTAGAAGCATCTGCTGCTGACTTACTTGTATCATGTGTTACATCAAAGGTTTGGAAATTCCTGTATATTCACCCCTATAACAATAATAAGACACTGTCAGCCTGGCAGCTAACAATTTTTTTTTTAAATTAATTTATTATATCCAGTTCCAACTTAACAGTTCCGTAACTGTAAGAAAATATATAACATGTATAATTTCATGTGCTACATTCAGGCCCGGACTGGGGCAAAAAATAGGCCCGGGCATTTAAGACTGAGCAGCCCATTTTTATTTATTTCTTTATTTATTCTTAAAGCCCACCCTTCATGTACCATCTTTGCATTTCCCCAAATCACTTGAACATTCATGATAGACACAAACACTTACTCACTCATTCACACAAATCATTAACACATATTCATTAATGCAGTCTCGCAAATTATTCACACAATTCATCCACACATTTATTCATTCATTCTCGTACGCATTCACACTACCCCCTCTCCCCATCTACCCCTCCCCTTCTTATCTGCCCCTTCTCACTATGTTCCCCCTTCTCACTATGTTCCTCCTCTCACTATCTATCCCCTCTGCCCCTTCTCATTGCACCCCTCCCCTCACCCTACTTACCTTGTTGCCGGAGTAAGCAGCAACTGCGACCGGGCCCCCCACTCTAGGGGGCCGGCCTTAGGGGTGTGCGGCCGCACAGGGTTTAAATTAAAACATTGGGGTTTTTTTGTTGTTTTTTTTTAAAAAAACTTTATTTAACATGGAGGATATTAAATAAAGTAAAAAAAAAAGAACAAAAAACCCCAGATGTTTTAATTTAAGCCCAGTGCGGCCGCACACCCCTAAGGCCGGCCCTGAAATATTCATTGGTTGCTGTATCGATAAGATCACTTTTGAAGGATTGAGCTAGAATCATTTTTTTTTTTTGTAAATATAATTTTTATGAGTTTTCAAGGAACATCAGAAGGAAAGGGAAAAGGGAATGGGGAAAAAGAGGGAATCAGGGAGAAGGTATACAGAGGAATAGGATGGGCGGGAGGGGGGAACAAGGATACAGAGCTGGGCAAGCATACCCGACGCAGCGGGCAAATGTATCACAGAATCCAATCTAACATCGCCATCTGGACAGCCACGAAAAGATAGCGGTCCTCACAGAGTAAGAATAACAATCAGCCTTAGCAGTCATGAGCAAACGAGAAACTGCGGAGTCCAATGAAACAAAGACGGCATGATAGTGAATATTATACAGGGCAATTAGACCTCCCCACCAGGAATCAAGGAAAGGAACTAGAAGGAACAGCAAGAGGGAAAAGGAAGAAGAGGAAAGGGATAGCAGAGGAACAGAACACACAGACAAGACACCAGAAAAAAAAAAAAGTGGAGGTCCCACTCGGCACCCAACAGCGCACATCGCAAAGAAACGTCATCACTGTAGCAAAAGAGGTTTAGTGAGAGGGTCCGCCAGAAATGAGAACCAGTGAAACCACGTCTGAAGATATTGCACATGGCGGTCCTCGGATTGCTGCACCAGTTCCTCAAACACCCTGACTGACTCAACCCGTTCAATCCATTCGCGAAAGGAGGGCGGAGAAGCATCCTTCCAATGAAGAGGGATAAGTGACCGAGCCGCAGTTAGTTAATGACGGGTCACTGACTTTTTGTAGCCAGCAACGGTCTGAGAAGTATGACTCAGCAGGTAAAAACTAGGCAGGAACGGTGGAGGGTCGTCTGAAAGGCGTCGAACCGTCTCATGTACACTCGACCAGAACGGAACAATCTTAGAACAGTCCCACCAGATATGGAGTAGAGTACCAGGAGCGACACCACAGCGCCAACACGTGTCGGAGGAGTCGAGAAAAGCCCTATGGAGTGCCACAGACATCATGTACCAGTGAGTAAGGAGTTTGTAGGAAGTTTCCTGAGCCTTCGTCTGTCTGGAGCTCTTGTGGGTCAAAAGAAAGATTTGCAACATCTGTTCCCAGAGACTCTGAAATCGTAATGGCGCAGCTCCTGGATGCTGTAGTAGTAGTTGGTAAAGTAGGGAAACACCATGGGCCGGGAGATCAGGTCCGGTGCATAACGATTCAAAACGGGTAGGAACCCTAGTGGGCTTGCAGGATCTCAGAAGGGACGTGAAATAACTGGAGAGTTGACAGTACTGAAAGCGTTCCAGGAGGGAGGGCCCCGAGTCACTGCAAATGTCGTTCAGGGAGCGCAGACGATCTCCAGCAAGAAATTTGGAGAGCGGGACGTAGTCCGTCGAAGTTGTCCGCAGGTAAGGGCCCGGAGCCTGCCCAGGGGGAAAATCAGGATTGTTCCGCAGTGGCAGCAGTGGTGATAGGTAGGATGTAAGACCAAATTTAGCATGGAGAGAGTGCAGGACTCGTAAAGACGCGGAAATCAAGGGGTGAGCACTAGCAAGTCCCGAGAGTGATGCCGCTGCAGCCACGGGAGGTGGCCGACAGGGACGCCCAGGAGAGACGACTCCATAGCTATCCATAATTTGTATGAGGGACCATGCGCCCACTCCAGGACCCTCAAAAGACGGCAGGCCCATCACCCCACAGGACTTGGGGAGGACCAATGTAGAGAATTTAGTCCTGGGCTTACTGTTAGCCCACACAAATCGAAGGAACATGGTCTTGAGAGTAGCAAAAAAGGACGGAGGTAGCCGAATGGGAATCGTCTGAAGCAGGTAAAGAATCCGAGGCATCACATTCATCTTCAGGGCACCAATCTGCCTAAACCAGGACAAATACTGCGGCACAGATCGCGTTGGAGGGTAGCCAATAGTGGAGGGAAGTTGCAAGCGTACAGACAAGACAAGTCACATTGTGTTTGGTGTTCTTTACAGGGATTCGTAATTGTCCATTTTAATCTGTTGATTTTTTTCATTGGAAAATTGTCTTAAAAAAAAAATAATGATATTTCAGATTTGAAATTTTATCTTAAAGTTTACTTATATCTTGCCATTTGCGTTTTTTTTTTATAAATATACCCAAAAGTATAATTTAATACAAGTTAGTAAACTTTTTTTTGCAATAATTAAGCTACCATAATAAATAATTATCGTTATAGTTAATGAATATTTCGGTATGAGTACCTTAATTTATATTCAGTGCTGAGAACTGCACATTTGGGTAATGGCAAATGAAAGACCTCATTAAACACCTGAATTTCTCTGTGTACTGAACCTCAATTATAGAGTCTCACAGAACAGCTCTACTGTGGAGAATCAAATTGAAAAATAATTTAACCAACTTATCTTGTACATGTAAAAACATGTGTTATTAATAAGTTCAATCGTGCTACTGCTAGTGGGGCATGCCTTACCTCACTTTGTTGCTCAAAGGGTTAAAGGATATCATATACCAATAACCACATAACTATGATAACAGAATGTAAATTGACAGAATTTGTTGATTGGGCCATTGATGAATAATGTATTAAAATACCACGCCTGCAATTTAACCACTGTACAGAATGACCTTGGGGTTGCTGAAACAGACAGTATTGATTAAAATAGGTAGGTTATATTTAAAATGTATCCATAAGAAAAAAAGTCTGAATAACCTTTAGCTGTGTCTGCAATTAAGAGATTACTTAAGTAATATCTATTTTTTTAATCTCTCTTTACCTTTTTTAAGCTTTGAAAATTCAAAAGCATGTACAAGACTTTTTTTAAGAACTAAGGTAGTAACTTTTCTCATTTACCTTTTTAAAATGTAATTACTAATTACATTAATGTCAAACTTGCCAACCAACAATTGGTGTATAGGAACCGTACGTTCAGCCACAGAGTGTTATCATTGTTTTTGTTCTAATCATTCTCTTTTGTCCATCTCTGTCCATTGTGTTGTGCTGGCTAAATGCTCAGGGCCCCGGTGCGAGAATCTGTTAAGGCCCCCCCCCAACCCAATCTACCCTCCTCTCACACTATCTCCCCCCCTCTCAGGCTACATTTTTGGTTTTTATTTTTATGTCCTTTTATTTGCCAACCTGCCCCCCCCCCAGTTATGCACATCTGCCCCAGGCTTGCCACTCTGCCCCCTGATATGCCTTTTAACCCCCTATATGCTCCTCTATACGCCACTCTGGCATATAGGGGGTTAAAAGGCATTTCTGGAGACAGAGTGGCATAAAGGGGGATAAAAGGCATATCATAGAGCACTCTGCCTCCTGAATGGGGACAGAGGTGACACTGGGGAGCTGAATGGGGACAGGGTGACACTGGGGAGCTGAATGGGGACAGGGGTGACACTGGGAGGGGCTCATTGGGGACAGAGATTACATGGGGGGCTGAAAGGGGACAGAGGTGGCACTGGGGAGCTGAACTTGTGAACACATACAGACACAGAGATTTCTTTTTTTTGTTTAATCATTTAAAAATAATAATTTAAAAAAGCATTATGTTGTTTGTCCCCCATGAACACACTTACATACACACACATACTGATTGTTTTTGTTTTTAAAAAATACAAAAAATATTATACAGTTTGTTCAAACAATAAATTAGTTTACTGACCTTCTACTTCTTCCACTTTGGGGATTTTTCATCTTGTCCTCCGTCCTCTGGTAGCTGCACACTGATGCTTTCTATGGTAACAGGATGTCACTGACATGCTCCAGCAGGCTTTTCACCCCTCAGCCTGCTCTCAGTCTCATCATCACTAGGCGGCCATCAGATTGCTGGAAATGTAAATCTAAACGGCCGCTGGGTGCTGATGCCGCCGGCCAGAGCTACTTTAATCCTTTTTTTATTTATTTAATATGCCGGATCGGCTTGCCATATTAAAAATAAATAAATAAAGTATTAAAGTAACTCCGGCCGGCATCAGTATGCAGCGGCCATTTAAATTTACATTTCCAGCAATCTGATGGCCGCATAGTGATGGGAGCAGCGTGAGGGGTGAAAGGTCCGTGCAAGGGGGCGGAGCTTTCACCCCTCACGCTGCTCCCATCACTAGGCGGCCATCGCACACGGCCGCTGGGTGCTGATGCAGCCGGGCGGCGCTACTTTAATACTTTCTTTTTTTAAAATTTAATATGGCAAGCCTATCCAGCTTGCCATATTAAATTTAAAAAAAAAAAGAATTATAGTAGTGCCGGCCGGCCGCATCGGCACGCAGTAGCCGTTTAGATTAGATTTCGGCAATTGTGCCCCTGCCCAGCCCGCTCCTTCCAATCCCGCTCCGCCGGTCGCCGGGCCCACGACTCTGCGGGCCCACCGGGAAATTTCCCGGTATCCCGGTGGGCCAGTCCGGCCCTGCTTGGGGCCCCCTGAGTGGCAGAACCTGGTAGTTCCGCCACTGCTCTGTGGCATGGTAACCCCACTTAATAACCCAACACCATGTGACCCTTCAACTACATTTCCTTGTTATGACTTTTCTTTGCTTTGCTCTCCCAATCTTTCCTCTCACACCCTGTCCTTCATTTATACTCTGCATTTTGTCTCCTACATCCTTATTAACAATAATACAATTTGTTTTGCACAACTAGTTTCAACATGCAAACTTTTAGGTTAGACTATCTAGCACAGCAATAAGTTACCCTAACAGATCAGGTGAGTCTGTTGAGCAAATTCTAATTATTGAAATAGCAATCAGCATCTACTTCAAATTCACTGGGTCCTTCGAGAAGGCTTGCCTCCATCCACTGGAGGTATTGGTAATATAATACAATGTCTAAACTAGACTTGTGCATTCAGATTCATCCAAATTTTTATTTTAATGAAATCTTCCAATTACGTTAATTAATACGAATGTTCGAAAACAAGAAGGGACCCCAATAAAACAAACAGAAGTACTCAAAGAGGTGAGAATAAGGCAAGTTCTCAGAGAAAGAGAAGTGCGGAAAGGCTTCTTTTTCTCTCAAGATTCGTCTGCATTATTCTGGTCTGTGTAGTACTTCTGCAAAAGGGTGGAACCATGACGTGCCCCATGAGGACAGCCTCTCCAAATTCCTCGGGAGAGATGGTGTCCGCGGAAGCGTCGCCCTTTTGCGGAAGCACTCCAGGAGACAAGGTTAGCAGAGCAGATGGCAGGGAGAAGCGGACCAAGAAAGAAGATGAAAGAACAAGAAGAGTCAAGACAAGCGGAGCTGCAGAAAAGGAGACAGGAACACAGAAGCAGTTAGTGGAGAAGGCATTGAAAGCCTTCTGAACTAGGGCAGGAAACTAAAATAGTTGTGCGAATGGACCAAAAAAAAAAGTGTCCAAATCATTTTAGGTCCCTGTGAACTAAGTCTAGCGTTTCCATACTTGTGTGATCTTTATCTTTGAAACATAGAATTTCACGGCAGATAAGAACTATTCGGCCCATCTAGTTTTCCCATTTTTTCTGATGTAGAGACTCAGTCATTCATCTAGTCTTAGATTCAGTATAGGTTTAAGCTTGTCCCATGCACATTTAAGTTATGTCACTGTAGTTGCCTCTACCTCTTCTGGCATGAGTCTGCTCCATTTATCTACCACTCTCCCAGTAAAGTAAATCTTCCTTATATCACATCAAAAATAATCACCAATAAAGTGAGCTTTCAAAAAGGAGACTTGGGGCATCAGCCTGTAGCATAATTTTACTATTTTTCAAAAACAGCACGTGATATACTATAGGACAATAAATCATCAAACTGAAAGAAAAACAATTTTGATTTTTCTATGCTGTATTTTTTTTACTAGCCATGTGAGTTGTAGCTAATCTTACTCCTTTAATGCATACTCATGGCGAAATGTCTCGGAACATAATGAAGCAAATGATTTAATTTTAGTAACCAGACATCATTATAGACTAGTCTGAATGAAATTAAATATAGCTCAGCTCTTTAAATATTAACACTGCTTAGCTTCAGATTTTTCTTTCTCACTGGATAATTTAAACAGTTTTCCAGGCAATGATCCAAGTCTAGCATTTTATTGTAAAAATATTTCAGAAATGCAGAACAAAACATCCTTTTGGTGACAGGACAGCACATACTTGAAGATTGTGTGATTGTTTTATCAAGCAGTTGCATTTCCCTACACTGTATAATTGATATGGGTACTGACAGTGGCCATATACTGTATATGTCATTTAGTTTTACATTGGTCTCCTCATATCAAAAATATTGGGGTAACTAACTGTATGCAAACTGACAATGTATATTACACAATGAAAACAATGACAATTTTTATTAGTTTGGATTCAGGAGGGGTATGTCTGTACACATACATCTGTAGCCATGTTGGGAAATGCTGATTAGGGACAGGTTGATCAAAGTCTGATCAGCAGCTTGTTTGATCTGTGCTTTTGGCCCATGCAGCAGAGAGCCTAGTGTGGCTTCTTGCTATCATGGAGAACAGATTCTTGGTAGGGAATTAAAGGGCCAGCATGCTGCCTGGTATGCTGATAAAATTGTCTGATCCCTTCTACTACACCACAGGTGTGATTATGCTTCCCCAATAAAAAAAAAAAAATAAGTAAAAAAACTCAAACATTTAGTTTTTAAGACAATTTTTTTTATTAAAAATAACATTGAAGACTACCAGGATGGTGATGATTAAGGCTTGATGTGAGTTCTGGTGCACAAAAGCAGATGCAGATTTATATTTTCTACCTACATGTTGTGTACTCTGCGATATATTTCACCTTTCACCTACTTTGGCTCCATGTGAAATTAACATGTATGTTCCAGTATATGTATATGAAAACTGTACTGTATAAGAAATTTTTTTTATACTGTATCCTTCTATATCCTACTATAGCTTCTACAGTGAATCAAATGCCCAGGTAACATTAGATGATGAAGGCAATGCTTGTAAAACTGTAATTTTCTCTGTTCTCTGTCACTCTCCTCCTTATTGAGATTTTTAAGCATTTAATCATCACCTAACTCTAATTTTAGAAAAACTACTAAAACTTGGTCTCCCAAGAGGAAAATGTACCCTGACCCAGAGGGTTACATGTTTATTCATTATGTTCAAAATGTTCAAAGACGAGTAAAGAGAAAATAACGGTGCAATACACAGTGTAAATGCATTCTTTAACAATAATGTACCGTGTGGTATTAAAATATTAATAAGCTGCAGAGGTCTTTTATTTAGAAGCGGGTTCTCCTTTTCCCAAAACTGGTGATTGATTTTCCTTCTCTTCTAGATTGGAACATGCAGACTTTTAAAATTTAAATAAATTTGTGTGCCCAATTCTTGGAGGAACTACAGGCTTTTACGTAAACAAGCACCCTATGCACCTCTAAAATGAAAACAGTTTGGACATATGCAAATGGACCAAAAACTAATCAGACACATTTTTTTGGTTCGTTTTTAACCCGTTCATATTCCGGCAACGAAATTTGCTCCCTGTTAATTCCGTTCGGCTGAAAATTTGGGGGCATTTTTCACTCTGGAACAAAATTCATTGCCTGGTGCCCACATTCACTCTTTCACACTTCGCTTTTGCCGACCACTTTTTTTTTCCGCATCTTCTGCATCTTTTATCTTCCCCCTTCTTTTCTATCTTCTCTATTCTATCTTCTGTCTTCAATCCCTAATCTGGTATCTTTTTTCTTCGTCCGTATCTCTGCAGGCATAACCCGGCAACTTCCACCAAGATGGCAGCGCTACATTTATGTCTTCCGCGATCCTCCAATCCAGGAAGAGGATGTCACCGAAAGTGATAGCTGCGGGCAATATCGTGGAGCTTGCGGTGACGTCATCTCCCCAATGATCTAATCGGAGGAGTGGACGTCAACGCAAGCACTGTCATTTTGCCCACACATGAACTGAGGGATCGGTGGAACTGATTGGAGGATCCAGGGAAACGTCACCACAGCTCCGCCATTTTCGCCGAAGTTCAAGTCGGATTAAGGGTTATGTTCACAGAGATGCAGAGAGAGTGTGAGCGAATGTGGACGCATGAATTTTTGAAGGAAATTCAGAGCTTTTTGCTTTAGTTTTGTCTCATTTGGTAAATTTGAAATTGGTACGAATCCAAATGCAGAGGTCTTTTGCTCCCGTGTATGGTGTTTGTAAGTGTAAAGTTGTTATTGTATTGTGTTAGCATGAGTGTGTATGTCAGGTTAGTTTTTGGTATTAGCATTTGTGTGTTGGTTGGTGTCATCAAATGGTGTTATATATGTGTGTATGTATATTGTGTTAGAGTGTCAGGTGTCAGCTTAGGGTTAGGGGCGCCTGGGAGGTGGAGAGTGGCAGAGCAAGGAAAAGAATGAGTGTTTGTGTGAAAGTGTACAGTGTTGGCAGGAGTGTTTGTTTGCATGTTAGTTTTGTGGGGGACAAAGAAATACCACTCCCAGATGCTGCAAACCCTAGGCTCTCCTTTGGTTTCAGAAGATGTGCTTATGGGAGGATTATGGCAGGCAATGGGATGGACATGGGCAGGTTGATGGAAGAAGAATAAGGGTCCAAACTTTGAGCTTGTCCTGGGCCCCAAGATTTTTTGATGGTGTTCCTGCCTATATCTTTGACAAAGGATGTCACAGACTGTCTCCTGTTAGTGTCTTACTCTATGGTCTGCATATTAAGCCTATAGTTCTTATAATGAACATAATGAGCCTTTATTGCTCTGCCAAACCAATCATGTTTTCCTGAGTTTCCCCATTTGAGGGAATATTTAGAAAAAACCTTTAGTTATTATTAAAATGCATCCCATGTACAGAATTAACTTATATATTAATAGTTTTACTCGTATACATCTTGTGCACCAGCACAAGATAACAATATGACACCATGATAGTTCACAGTGTTACATGTCTAAAGATCAATATTTACTGAATTTCATCTTCCTCTAACAAGGAGACAGAACTCAATATCCAAGGTCAGCAACACAGCAGGGGAAAAACACTGTAAAATGTCAATAAATGCTGCACCCATCCACATACAGTTTACTTGAGATAAAATCCTGCAGAGCAAAAATTTCATTTGATTTAGCAACTTCAAATATGATTTTCCACAAAACTGCAAAGAATGGGGATTGACACTGTATAATCTCATACAAGCAGTTTGATGGAGAAAATATAATGATATCTTATTTAACGGAATTTAAATACTTACACAACTTTTGGGATATTAATTCACTTTGATTTTTTTTATTAATATACTGAATGTGGAATATATGACGTTGAATTAGGCAGCTGTCTAAGCATGTCAAAAATATGTGGTACAAATTGGAAACTATGACAAAGTTAAGTCATAAATAATAAAAGTCATAATCTTATGAACATTTCACCTGCGTCCATTTCTACATCTGTCAAGCTACCTAAAACGTAGTAATCTTATGATTTGATCTGCCAGATAAAATAGGCACACTTAATTTAAAACTATATATTTAGGAAAATGTAACATAGTATCATTATCTTATATAACATATCACCCCCACGCTAAGTACCCTAAAAATGTTTCTAAAATGTGTATTGTACATAAGATTTTACAGTTTCTATTTCATCATATTTTTAAAGCCTACCCTTCGGGCTGCCAGTGTTCACAATAATTGAGAGGGCAACTGTTCCTTAAAGATTTAACGGGTTAGCTTCCTTCATGATTACGTCAGGCAGATCGAATTACCAATAGGTTTCCTGAAAATCAAGCCTACAGCTTTCAAGTCACCGTTTCCCTTGGATAAACCCTACTAAGCTTAATAAATTTAACACATCTTTTGTTTTTCACAGCAGAATGCTGACATGTTTTAAAAGTTCTGGAAAGCAGATGCTTTATTAGTTAACTGTGACAGAGTCATGTGGACATCTAAGTTGGAAAATTATATAATACTAGGAGAAAAAAAATGTTGTGTTTTTTGTAATTTTGTGAAAATTAACAAACATTTGTGTTTCCAAGTACGTAGATCCATGTGCTTACAAGCAAGTTACTTAAATGTGTGAAAATAAGGAGTAAAAGGAAACTGTTTAATCTTTCATATTTTTCTCTTTACCTTTCATATACTAGAGAAATAGAAGGCAGCATTTAAGTAATAGTGCTATATTAATATTAACACACCCCACAGAAACGTTATCTCACATTCTCTAAGGGTATTTTCCCTTTAATTTTCTAGACAGGCAAAGGTATACATTTGGTATTTGCCCTTGCCTATCCATATCCCAATGAAGTGACATGAGCCATCATTTATAATTCTTAACAGTGCTATTATCCTTTACTATTGTGGTCATATCTGGACACACTTTGAATTTTACACAGGGTCTCAGGTTGAAGTGCTGCTTTCCTGGTTCTACAGGCCACTTTCCTCTTTCTCCATGCAGGGGAGTGATTTGGGGCTACTCCCATTCCCCACCCACTTTCCCTTCTACTCTCATTTCTATTACAGCGGGCTAGCCCTTTCCATATGTGCAACTAGCCCTACCTTCACCCAAAGTCACTCCCTCAGAACAGTGGGAGATACAGGTGGCCTGCTATGAGTGGATCCAGGGGGGACAGGGAAATCCCCGTCTAGAAAGATGGTGGCATGCTGCGGGAGTAGGGGTAAAGAGGTAAGTCCTGGGACCTTTTTATCTTCCTAATTTCAAGAAGGAGGTGGGGTTGAGTGGGGCTTTATTTTTGACAAACCTGGAATCGTCATATATTAGCCATCTGTGGCAGTGAGCTCATTTGCATTTATTCAAATAAAATACATTCCCATGATGCTTTCGTCTAACAGTTTAATACAAAAAAAACCCCAAAATAAATAGAAAAAAAGAGTTTGCAAGTTCGACAGAATTAATGTCTGCGAGTGCGGACATTTAACTGTTGCAGCAGTGAGACCAGCGGATCATGGGGATATATTTTATTTAAATAATTAATAAATGAAAATTAACACACTGCCACATATGGCTAATATATCTTCGGACAGAATGCTGCCCTCTGTTGGTTTTACTCTGAGTAGCATAATATTCTGCCCGAGAATATATTAGCTATATATGGTAGTGAGCTCATTGGTCCCCAGCAGGAGGCCCCCTGCTGGCGACCAATAGAGTTGCAGCAGAGCTGCTGCGGTACGCGTTAACCCCGTATTAACCCCTTAACCGGAAAAAACGAAGAAAAAACGAATATTCGCCCGAAGAGAAGACAGGAACGGGCGAATATTCGCGGAATACGAAGATTTTTTTTTTGACGAAGACGAGCACGAAGACGAACACGAAGAGCCCCCTGGTGCCCAAGTCTAATTTGAACTATGAATGCCTCAAAACTTTACGTAATCTTTTCCTGATATTCTTAAAAAAAACAATGCCACCAAAAGAAAAAAATGGTTTAGTGAAGATCTGATTTTCTCTATAGTCTGCTTTCTACGATAAAAGCAGAGTAAAATGTTTTTATGTTACAAATTAAATGCAACATTGCTATTAAGGATTTATTATTGGATTTTAACACAAATATTTTCATTTGTATTAAGAAGCTTAGGGGATGATCTCTTTTAATACCTTACCAAAATTTAGTCAACACAAGGTGTATTTGCTTAAGGGTTTAGAGAAGTAGGTTATGTTTTCAGATACATGTAGCAGCCAAACATAATCCTTAGCATTAACTAATTGCCTTTTTTCACTTACATATCTCATTTCTGTAAACCTTGTAACCTTTGCCTCCAGAAATTCCTTATACCCTATTTGCCACTCTGGCATATATGGGGTTAAAAGGCATATCATGGGACAGAGTGGCATATAGGGGGTATAGGGCATTTCTGGAGGCAGAGTGCCATATAGGGGTTAAAAGGCATTTCTGGAGGCAGAGTGGCATATAGGGGGTTAAAAGGCATATCATGGGGCACTCTGCCTCCAGAAAAGCCTTATGCCCCCCATATAACACCCCCCCGACTTACCAGTGCTTCTGACTCCCTGGTGTCTAGTCAGGGCAGCGGGTGGAGGCCGGCATTAGTTGCGGCGGGGCTTCTATGACTGAGCACTGGAAGGTCATGTGACACCGGTGCTCTGTCATAGAAGCCCCGGCGTAAGTGCCATCAGCAGCAAGCATTTGCTCTGAAAAAAACTTTGTCTTATAATCAAGCAAATACGGTATATCAACTGTTATTAAGTCATGGACAATTGTATGTCAGCTTTTCTAGAGCTACAGCTAAAAAGGCAATAAGGTGAACATTCTTCATACTCTCATTTAGGGTTGCTTGTTACCATCAAGTACAACAAGTGGATGTGTACTTGTATGTGTCTGTGTGTGTGTGTGTGTGAGCATGCATGTGTACTTTTGTGTGTGAGAGCATGCATGTGTGCTTGTGTTTGTGTGTGAACATCCATGTGTACTTGTGTGTGAGAGAGACCATGCATGTGTACATGTGTGTGTGTGTGTGTGAGAGCCCGCATGTGTACTTATGTGTGTGAGAGAGCATGTGTGTGTACTTGTGTGAGCATGCATGTGTACTTTGTGTGTGTAAGAGCATGCATGTGTACTTGTGTGTGTAAGAGCATGTATGTGTGAGCATGCATGTGTACTTGTGTGTGAGAGAGCATGCAGGTGTGTGAGCATGTGTGCGTGTGTGTGTAACCAGGCCCCAGGCCCTGGTGCTTCCTAGTTATGCCCCTGATTGTATACTTGAAGTACTACTGGTATTGTCCTATGAATGGTCCTCTTACAGTGATCCATTAAAGGCAAAGCTTCCACTGAAAATGTTATTCCTTTTTTACCCAAACAATATGTAATCTAATTATAGGTTTATCATAACTATAGCTATTTCTAATGTTTAAGTCAGTTTTGAATTATGCTTTTTAACATAACTCATAAACACTGTCCTGCAATACCTAGAAGCAGGGCCGGCCTTAGGGGTGTGCGACCTGTGCGGCCGCACAGGGCGCCATGACAACAGGGGCGCCATCCGGGACTAAAAAATTAAAACATCGTTTTTTTTTTTTTGTAACTTTATTTAACATCCTCCATTTTTCATTTAAATCCCGGGCAGGGGTGCCGAGCGGTTGCTTGTGAAGTTTTCAGCAACCACTCGGCGCCCCTCACTCTCCTTGACTCCGTCGCGGTGCCGGCGTTTCGTGCTGAGCGCCGGAATTATTCTGGCACTCAGCTGTGAAGCGTGCACCTCGGCATAGCGGGAAGACTGACGCCTCCTGCTCTCACTGCAGGACTCCGGGAACAAGGTAAGTAAACATAGGGAGAGGGGGTAGATAGTGATAAGGGGCAGGGGGGGAGGCAGTGAGAAAGGGCAGAGGTGGGGGATTTTTTTCCTTTCTTTTTTTGGGATGGGGGGGCGCCAGAGGAGTAGTCCGCACAGGGCGCCAGAACACTTAAGGCTGGCTCTGCCTAGAAGCTGTTAGATCAGAATAGTAATGGCTAAACAAAACAGAAATTTCAGAAGCCCTCAGTGACATTGATATGCAGAGGCTCACCAATCACATTTAGAATTGCTTGTAATGGACACATGTATCTGAACCCATCAAGATGATCCTTCACAAATTCAACCCTGTTTAGATATATCTGTCATATAGATGCAGAACCTTTAAATTAGAATGTCAAGTCAATTAAAGTCAGAGGTCTTATTTTCATAATATTCATAATATATTGTCAAGTATTTTAAAGTTGAATTGCTACTTTGTGTAGCAACATTCTAAAACAATGGCATTTTGATGGTTACACAACTTAAATAAAGATCAATTACCAAATATTAACCAGTAAATAATCACTTGCAATGATTTACAAAAGACACAATTTTTTTAAACAAATATTCACAAAGGCTAAGGATTGTATTTGCATTAGTTTAGTTACCATTATGATCATAATGAAGCTGATACAATTATACACAAGAGTGTAAATATTATTCTAACATTATATAACAAATATCGATAATCATGCCAGCTTATGATGGGTCACATTTATTATAGGTCAGAATAAAATCGATCTCCTACAGCTTGTAATAATATATATTACTGACTGAACGTTTAACATAGTGGTAGTGTAGTAGCTTCTTTTTTATACTATAGTCCAAGTGTTGGCATTGAAATCATTAAATTGGCAGGGGTAAAAAATTATACATGTGCATAATGTAGGTGGGGGTCCAAAGGGCCTCTAAAGGTTTCTTGGCACACAAGTGAATCTTTTGATTTTGACACTAATGACATCTACTGCTAATGAATTATTAATTTACCCTGCAAGGGGTTTGCTACTGTATCACTGGCTTATTTATGTCAAAATTTGGCACCTAGGGTTTAGTATCCCGTGATGTAACAGCACATATTTGAGTTCTGATTTCACATGTGGAATGACATATTCAAAAACACGGGCTTTCAGATCTAAAATATGAATAAAATAGAAGAGAGAGGTCTATCAACAATTTACAGGCTAACCCCAACAGTTTTTGTTTGTCTGTACTAGCATGTACGATGTGTTTCTACCATGAGTTAAATGTATGTATTTATAGTCTAGAATATACATGTGAAAATGTATTCATTTAAGTTTGCTAAAATTCTACACACCCCATTAAATTGTTTTTAATAGACTTGGGACCCGGCCAACTCTTTGTGTTCGTCTTCGTGTTCGTATTCCGTGAATATTCGCTCGTTCCTGTCTTCGGTTCGGGCGAATATTCGTATGCATTCTTCGTGTTCGTGTTCTACCAATAGAGTCGCTTGTACAGATTCTTAAAATCCTTTCACAGCAACTTGGCTGGCAGAGAGCACTGGTTTCCCTGCTACAACAGTTAAAAGTCCGTACGAACGACCAATAAAGTCGCTTGTGCAGATCTTTAACTGTTATAGCAGGGAGGCTAAGTGAACTCCTGACGGCGAACCTACGGATTTCCGCTCCCGTTATCTCAGCAGCATCCCAGGGGTTAGCGGGAGCTGGAATCTTTAGGTTCGCCGTCAGGAGTTAAAAAGGATGCGCGAGTGAGCCTATTGGTCATCTGCAGGGTCCTTCTCTGGCATCTACCAACTGGTTGATGCCAGAGGAGGACCCTGCAGGCGACCAATAGAGTTGTTCGCACGGCCTTAGTAGGGCCAAGTTAACTCCTGACGGCGAACCTACAGATTCCTGCTCCCGTTAACCCCTGGCAGTGGCGGAACTACCGGGGTCGCAGGGGTCGCGACTGCGACTGGGCCCTGGAGTTCTGCCACTCAGGGGGGCCCAAGCAGGGCCAGACTGGCCCACCGGGCGAAGCGGGATTGGAAGGGGCGGGCTGGGCAGGGGGACAATTGCCCCCCAGGCCGGCCGAAATCTAATCTAAATGGCCACTGCGTGCTGATGCGGCCGACCGGCGCTACTTTAATACTTTTTTTAAAATTTAATATGGCAAGCCGGAAAGTATTAAAGTAGCGCCGGTCGGCCGCATCAGCACCCAGCGGCCGTGTGCGATGGCCGCCTTGTGATGGGAGCAGCGTGAGCGTGAAAGCTCCGCCCCCTCGCACAGACCTTTCACCCCTCACGCTGCTCCCATCACTATGCGGCCATCAGATTGTTGGAAATCTAATCTAAACGGCTGCTGCGTGCTGATGCTGCCGACCGGCGCTACTTTAATACTTTATTTATTTTTAATATGGCAAGCCGATCCAGCATATTAAATATATAAAAAAAGTATTAAAGTAGCTCCCAGCGGCTGTTTAGATTTACATTTCCAGCAGGGTGAGGGGTGAAAGCTCCGCCCCCTCGCAGCTGAAAAAGCCCCAAAGTGGAAGAAGTAAAAGGTCAGTAAACTAATTTATTTTTGTACAAACTGTATAATTTTTCTTCAGGGCCTAAAGCACCTTAATCCGGCCTTGGCCTGTCCACATGCTACTGTTATTCATTGATCTTCAAGCAGATTAACGCTGCTGAAAAGTGGGTAGTTCATAAAACATACGCCACAAAGTCTAGAAAAACTAGAAACACACATTTAATTAGACAAATGTTAGATTGGTTTCTTCAATTTCCTTGCCAAATCTACCCAATGCTTTTTGATTGAACTGGGATAAAGTCAGGGGAAATGTCTGGTATTATTGCCAATGTGTGTTTCCATTAAATTGTATAATTCACACAAAGACTTGTGATCCTGCTGGTAAATGGCTGGAGATGAAAAAAAGTCTTGATGCTGTTCTTCAATCAACTAAGTTCTTAATTAATAGACCCCTAATGGTAAGGGGCGAGCCAATATTTATAAACTATTGGTTTATGGACTGATTCCTGAGACAGACCAAATCATGCTCACTTTATTATTTGAGTATATATGCTGTGAAATGCTGCATTGTAGAGGATGCTGTCATATTCTCGTATAAAACATTCTATGCTGTTAGAACAAATATATTTGTCACAGAAAAACTCAATTTGCAGGAAGCCGTTGAAATCGCAGCAAGGCATATCCCTGTATATGAAATAGTGTTGACACTGGATGTTGATTCATGGCTTTACCAAAAGTAGTTTTCATCCAGACGAGTGAAGCATTCCCTTTATGTTTGTTTTTCTTTTTATACATAACAAATAGCTCACAGGAATATGGAGAATTTTTTTTTCATTCCACTGCTAAAGAGTTAGGGAGTAGTATTTGTGAAAAATAATATCATGTGTGGGAGCGAGTGGGTAAAGCACTAATAATACAAAATGGATAGTAGAGATCTAGTCTCAGCCAGTGGATTTGATATGAAAGGCAATTTTGATGGAAACAGGATTTGCTGTTATTGTGGGATTTCACATGAAACCTAATACAGATGTTTAATTTTTTTATGATACTATAACTAAGGAAACATATTGACTCTTATGGCAATATACGTTGATGGCATGTTTTATAGAAGGTTAATATGAGTTAATACATTTTCTAGACAATGTTTAAGTATCTTCTGCACAGGATTTCACAGATTTATCATTAAGTAAAGACTGGGACATTTTCAAAGCATATCATATTTCAAGCCCTCTATTCACATATTACATATCTCCCAACAGTCCCAAATTTCACGAGACAGTCCAGTTTTTCGGGCACTGTCCGACTGTCCCAGGTAGCTGCCCCAATGTCCCTCTTTTGCTGACTGCTGTATTGACCTTTAGACTTGTGCAAATAGACAAAGAAATGATTTGGACACATTAGTTTTTGATTCATTCATTTTTGGACAACATGTTTCAGCTTCTGCCCTTTCAATTAAAATGCAATCCTCCTGGAGCCCTTTTGCAAGGCGGAACAGGGAAGAGGCTGGTTCTGTGGTGTGCACTATGGCTCTACGTTTTTGCAGAAGTACTCTACGAAGCCAAAATAATGCAGACAGATCCAAGGAGAAAGAGAAGTGTTTCTGCATTATTATGGCCTCTCAAAGTAGTTCTGCAAAAGAGTGGAGCCACAGTGACAGCTTGTTTGTCCACTCAGCAAAGAGGGCTTCTCCTGTATAAGCTTCATTACTATATTGCAAATGTATAGAATTTTGATAAATTTGGCAGTTCGTACAAACCCCGGAAAATGAGGCCAGACCCCCAAATGACCCACATTCTCTCTCTCTCTCTCTTACGTTCGCTAAATGTTTCCTTACCTTCTCTGCCGATCACTTCTCCATATTCCTCATCTTCTTCTTCTCCCTTCTCTTCTCTATTCTATCTTTACTCTTCAATTCTTAATCTGCTATTTTCTTTCTTCGTCCGCATCTCTGCAGACATAAACTGGTGGGAACGTAGACCAAAATGATGGCCCATTCCGTGATGCCCCCCCCCAAAGTAGAATCGAGGAGATGACGTTACCACAAGTACCACCATATTGCCCTTCACTTACCTGAGGGCAAAATTATGCCGCTTTCCCCGATTGAAGCACGTCACTGAAAGCGCCACTATATTGCTCTTAGTTGGTGCTTTCCAAGACATCCTCTTCAACAATTGGATTTTGGGCTAACCAAATGGGTAGGGAATTACATTTGTAGCTTGAAAAAGAATGTGCCAAAATCAAACCGAAAGATTTGTCCTAATATTTTTGGCCCTTTTGCACATGTCTACTAAATAGTATAAGAATACAATTATTATTATTTACTTATTTATATCATGTTATGCAGCTCTGCACAATGGGTAAATGCGATACAACAAGTAGTTCTTTACAGAATAAACTGATGCACTACTACTTCCCAAATGGTTTTGCAATCTAGAACAAAGTGGGGGTACATTAGAGAATAAGTGAAACTACATGTGTTTGAGGTAGACCAGCCACACAACTGCACCTCAATGCATTTATTAATATGCATAATATTATTAGAAATATACACAGACTGACAGAGAAATAAGAGTGAGACACCCTACAGCACGAATGAGACTATTAAAGGTCAGGCAATTGTAGGTGGGATCAGGGGCGATAACTTGTCACTTAATTTGAAATTATTCTAGCCTTGGTGCCTGAATAATTATAATTTTAATAAAGACAGGAGGCGAGTATTTTGCATATCTTCCTTTACTCTCACCAACAGCAGCAAAGAAAGAGTTAATAACACAAGTGAAAACAACCAATAGAAACAGTACACAGGTGGTATATAAACCCCTTAACTATCTTCCTCTTCCTCTTTCGTCCGCTGTGAACCGGAACTGAAGAACGCAGCAAACCGTCTAGCAATGTAAAACCGAACCCAACACCCGAACTGGAACCAAAGTCAAGAGCAAGGCGACAATGCACTCCAACTGGGAAACAGAACCGCTGACACGGAGATGGTATCAAGCTGAAACAAAGAGAGAGACATAACAGAACCAAATTCTTCACAAACATGGTAACACACAGTAGAACGAGTCATCACAAATTAGCAAACGCAACAGAGCAGACAAAACCCCCCAAAAAACAAATTCAAACCTGGCCTACTTACCCAGAGTGTACACCCAACCATCGGGAGGGCAGGGAGGGAAAATACTCGCCTCCTGTCTTTATTAAAATTATAATTATTCAGGCACCAAGGCTAGAATAATTTCAAATTTTAAGGCAAGACAGGAGGCTTCCTATTTTGCATTTTTAACGCCGGAAACCAACGCCATTGCCCCTGAAGAAACCGGGCGAAATAAAATGCCCGAAAGGTGGAGGCACGGGACCAATCTGCCGCTCGCAGAATATCCACTAAAGCTCCACCAGCCCGAAGGGCACAGGAGGCCGCAGCTCCCCTGACGGAAAGAGCACCGATGCTCTTGTAGGAGAAGAAAACAGCCTTGAAAGGTTTCACAAAGGAGAGGAGTTGAGATGTCAAGACCGGACGGATCGACGTCGTGCGTGACAGATAAGTCCTGACACACCTGGCGACACATATTTGGGTCGCCTAGAAAAAACGGCTAGGATACAGATGAGAACAAATCAGGGAAGAATAGAGAGACAGCATGAGCATCCAAAGCGCTAACATCCAAAACCCTGCAAAATGATGAGACAACAGAAGGGTAAGTTTCGCCGACAACTGTCGGAAGGAGAGCGAATCGTTGTCTGGCCATCCCGAAGGAAATCTAACACGACAGTTACTTCCCACAGAGTACCGTAGCGTGGCGCTGGAGGACGGGATAAACGAATACCACGCAAAAGGTGGCAGACTAAGGGAGCCAAGGGGATCCATGTGCCGTCCCAAACTCCAAGGAGCCCAGCCTCGCCAAGCTGTCCGGTATGACATACTGGTACCTGGAGCCTAAGATTTGCGGAGCAAGGACTGAGCCACCTCCAATAGGCCCAAGACTGTTCGGGGTCCCCTGAAATCGTC
Organism: Spea hammondii; assembly: GCA_029215755.1. Classification (NCBI taxonomy): domain Eukaryota; kingdom Metazoa; phylum Chordata; class Amphibia; order Anura; family Pelobatidae; genus Spea; species Spea hammondii. The sequence goes on from JARDYJ010000004.1 coordinate 86,182,779, forward strand.
CATACCACCAGGAGATGTCTTTCCAGGATGTGCGGATGAACCTGGACCTCCGGGCCCATCAGGGGATAGTACAGAGATGGGATCTCCAGAGGATCCTGGGCAGATACCCGCAGCAGGGCTGGAAACCACGGCTGAGCATGCCACCGGGGGGGGGGGCAGGTCACCAGAACCAAAGACCCCCCGTCCCAACACAGGTGATGGATGACCCTCGAAGTGACCGTCAGCCGATTCGTCCTGGATGCAAATAGGTCCAGGTGCAAGACCCGACTGAGAAGTCTCCAGTCGCTCGCATCCCGCCAGTGTCTGGAGAACCTGTCCGCCAAGAGAACCTCGGCACCCGGGAGGTATCCTGCCTGCAGAGTATGCTGCACGCAAGGCAAAAGTCGAAAAACGTCCTTTGTTACCTCTGAGGTACTTGGACCGAGAACCCCTAAGCGGTTGATATACCGAACCGCCGACATGTTGTCTAAGAAGCCTAAGAAGAGAAAGCGGCTTGGGACCAGGTCAGATTTGAGAGAATTGACTAGAAACCCTAGTTGGTGAAGGATCTGCACCACGAAAGCGGTCTGGACGAGCAGGGTCTCCCAGCAGCTAGAGAAGAGCAGAATGCCTAGATAGACTATACACCTGATACCCCTGGACCTGAAGAGAGCCATAACCGGCTTCAGGAGCTTTGTAAGGCACCAAGGGGCTGAACTTAGGCCGAAGGGAAGGGCCTTGAACTGCCATACCTGCCTGCCCCAGCGAAACTGAAGAAATCGCCCGGAATCTGGGTGAATCGGGACGGAGAGAAAGCGTCCGAGAGGTCTAACCGTGTAAACCAATCGCCTTCCAACATAAGGTCTCAGAAGAGACGGATCCCTTCCATTTTGAAGTGGCGATAAACGAAAGCATTGAGAGCCCGTAGATTGATCACTGGGCAGAAGTCCCCGGTGCATTAGCGTACTAGGAAAAAGGAGCTGAGGAAACCGATTGATCCTTTTGCCCACTGGATAGCCCCCTTGTCGCGTAAGGTGCGGAGTTCTGCTTCCATTAAGGCCTGATCTGTAATAACCTCGGAGATGTGGGCGGTCAGCTTACCTGAAAGGGGGGAGAGCTGAAAAACTATCTGGAAAACCTGTACCGTTAAGGGGATCCAAGGGTCCGACGAAATCCACACCCAGTCGTGGAAAAAGATGATATATGGCCCGTAACCCAGGGAAGGGAAAGAAGGACAAGAAACATTCGGGCTCACCGAAAACGGAGCGTCCCCTGGGAAATCCGGAAGTGCCTCTACTGTCTCCGCGTGGGTTGAAGGCCCTCTGTTGGAACGGAGTCCTGTAGGACATCTAGTTCTGAGGGAAGTACCGGGAGCCTTAGGATGAACGGCTGGTGGCCCGGTGGTCGACCAGCCCTCCCAGAAAAACGAGGGCCAGTCAAAGACCTTCCTCATTGACAGTTTGGCCTTATTCCATGATGTCATCTAGGATACGTGGCGGTTTGATTCCTTGACAAACGTGTCTCCAAACAGTAAGCGGCTGCACCTAGGTCTTTAGGGCCCCATTCCGCCAACCTGGGATCCATGAGGAGTAGCCTTTGCGACGTACAGAAGAGATTGAAACTGTTGCATTTCCCAACAGGCATACCACACAAAGTGCCCAATCTCAGATAGTCTTGGGATAAAGGGGTGTCTCCTATAGAACTGCTCTGTCTGCCAGGGATAGGATTTGGGTGACTGCTCCCAAGTTCTGCTGGGGATCGTCTAGGTGGTGCTCATCCACCAAATACTCACGGACAAAGCGCGAGTCGAAATCTCTGGGTGAGACCAGATTTGCTGAAGCCTCTGATTCACTAGATGAATCCGCGTGCCATACGCCCACTATAGATAATGGGTCATGCAAAGGAGTGTCAGAGGGTTTTGGGCGTTTGGCAGGTACCTTTGCCGACTGAAACACTACTGCCCTTCCAAGGCCGTTTGGAGCCGGACGCCTCTCCTTCAGATTTCTCGGATTCTGACTCCGACGGTATTGCCTCTGGTCTGGAGGGAGCAGGAGGCTGCCCTTGGGGCAAATTGGCAGACGTTTTAGAGAAAAAGGATTCCACTGAGTTAGAAAACTTTGCCCCTAACCAGGCCATAAAGGCATCCTGGGATGGCACAGTATCCTGAGACATTATGTCTGTATAAGGTAGGTGATGAGAACAGGGACGCAGCCCGTATATTGTGCACGGCCACAGGGACGCAGCCCGTATATTGTGCACGGCCACAGGGACGCAGCCCGTATATTGTGCACGGCCACAGGGACGCAGCCCTTATATTGTGCACGGCCACAGGGACGCAGCCCTTATATTGTGCACGGCCACAGGGACGCAGCCCTTATATTGTGCACGGCCACAGGGACGCAGCCCTTATATTGTGCACGGCCACAGGGACTCAGCCCTCATATTGTGCAAGGCCACAGGGACTCAGCCCTCATATTGTGCAAGGCCACAGGGACTCAGCCCTCATATTGTGCAAGGCCACAGGGACTCAGCCCTCATATTGTGCAAGGCCACAGGGACTCAGCCCTCATATTGTGCAAGGCCACAGGGACTCAGCCCTTATATTGTGCAAGGCCACAGGGACTCAGCCCTCATATTGTGCAAGGCCACAGGGACTCAGCCCTCATATTGTGCAAGGCCACAGGGACTCAGCCCTCATATTGTGCAAGGCCACAGGGACTCAGCCCTCATATTGTGCAAGGCCACAGGGACTCAGCCCTCATATTGTGCAAGGCCACAGGGACTCAGCCCTCATATTGTGCAAGGCCACAGGGACTCAGCCCTCATATTGCGCAAGGCCACAGGGACTCAGCCTGTATATAATGCGCAAGGCCACAGGGACTCAGCCTGTATATAATGCGCAAGGCCACAGGGACTCAGCCTATATATAAATGTGCAAGGCCACAGGGACACAGCCTATATATAATGTGCAAGGCCACAGGGACACAGCCAGTATATAATGTGCAAGGCCACAGGGACACAGCCAGTATATAATGTGCAAGGCCACAGCCTGTATATAATGTGCAAGGCCACAGGGACACAGCCTGTACATAATGTACAAGGCCACAGGGACACAGCCTGTACATAATGTGCAAACCACATGGACTCAACCTGTATATAATGTGCAAAAACCACATGGACTCAGCCTGTATATAATGTGCAAAACCACATGGACTCAGCCTGTATATAAATGTGCAAAAACCACATGGACTCAGCCTGTATATAATGTGCAAAACCAGAAAATTCCCAACAAATATTGAAAATAATGCAGGGCTCACCCTGTAACCACTCCAGTGAGGCACAGAGAACTCATAGAAAAAAGGGGTCCCGGATAGGGAAGAGAGACGGGGGAAAAATCCCCCCAAAATGCACAGATGCAAAGAAATAATGAATATAAATAATGAAAGACAAGTAAAAAATCTACATATATATATATATATATATATATATCTCAAAAATCTATACTGTATATAAATGTGGATACCCACCTAATTATCTAGAATTAGGTGAAAAAAGCAATATGTAATGAATAATAAACGGATATTATTCAATAAATCAGCAATAACTGTAGATAGGAAGAGGACTGACCTGCAACTTTGGTGAGCAGCAAAGAAAGAGGAAGAGGAAGATAGTTAAGGGGTTTATATACCACCTGTGTACTGTTTCTATTGGTTGTTTTCACTTGTGTTATTAACTCTTTCTTTGCTGCTGTTGGTGAGAGTAAAGGAAGATATGCAAAATAGGAAGCCTCCTGTATTGCCTTAAAATTCAATACATACTCTTTGTTTAAGTTCACTACCTGAGAATCTATCTGCAATAATTAGCTAATAAATTGCCTAAATATCAGAATACACCATTATTTTATTAAAATTATATATATGGTGTTATTGTATGGACAAGAGAATAGCATGGCAGAATTTGCCAGGATAAGGTGATAAGGTGCTTAACTCCTTCAGTCATCTATGAATGCACCAGTACATCCAGAAAAGGCATCACAAGATGCCCCTACTGATAAGTCCTAATTTTCCTGTAGTGGCAGGCAGAGCCGGCCTTAAGTGTTCTGGCGCCCTGTGTGGACTACTCCTCTGGCGCCCCCCATCCCCCCAAAAAAGGAACCCCCCCCCCCCTGCCCCTTCTCACTATCTACTACCTCTGCCCCTTCTCATTGCCTTCCCCCCCTCTGCCCCTTCTCACTGTCTACCCCCCCTGCCCTTTCTCACAACACCCCCTGCCCCTTCTCACTATTGACCCCCCCTGCCCCTTCTCACTATCTACCCCCCGCCCATTCTCACTATCTACCCCCCCTGCCCCTTTTCACTGCCCCCCTTGCCCCTTCTCACTATCTACCCCCCCTCTCCCTATCCTTACTTACCTTGTTCCTGGAGTCCTGCGGTGGGAGCCGGAGGCGTCCGTCTTCCTGCTCTGCCGTGGTGCGTGCTTCACAGCTGAGCGCCGGAATAATTCTGGCGCTCAGCGGAGTCACGGAGAGTGAGGGGCGCCGAGCGGTTGCTGAAAACTTCACGAGCGACCGCTCGGCGCCCCTGCCCGGGACTTAAATTAAACCACTGTTTTTTTTGTTTTAACTTTATTTAACATCCTCCGTGGTAAATAAAGTTAAAAAAAACTTTATTTAACATGGAGGATGTTAAATAAAGTAAAAAAACAAACAAACAAAAAAACCCCGATGTTTTAATTTAAGTCCCGGGCAGGTGCCCCTGTTGCCATGGCACCCTGTGCGGCCGCACAGGTCGCACACCCCTAAGGCCGGCCCTGGTGGCAGGAACATCTCCCTGTCACTACACAAGGGATTATTCTGATTTTTGAGCCATAAAGGTACTATGTAAGGGATGGATGTGCCCCCTAGAGCATAAAAAATATGTCTGTGGTGTATCTTGTAATCAGGACCTTTTTATGAACATAAATTCAGTCATTGTTCAACAGAGGCACCTAATGTGCGCTAAAAATTCTAAGTAAAGTCCAAAAAATAGTTTTTTTTTACATACTAGCCCTCACAATTATTATGTTTGCATGTTTCTATGGTTTCAAATAAAAGCCCTATTTGTTCTGAAAAAAAAGATGCCTAATTTATGTGCATCAAACACGGGAAACGGGGAATCTTAATTAAATCTATGGTAAAAACGGTAAAATTGACTTTAACTGTGAAAAAACCCCTGGAGCTGAAAGGGGTTAATAACCAAAGCAGTCTGGTGTGATGCATTCTGGAATTTTTCAGTTGATACTCCACATCTATAACAAAAAGGCTAGTCAAAAGTGGCAGTATCATATTCACTAATCAGAACCTCTAGGCCTTTAATCCATTTTCAATATCAATATGTCATGGTTATATTTTACAAAGTTTTAATTTTCAATAAAGCATACTAGTTTCATTGATTTTATGGAGATAAAATTTAGATCACATATTGGAAGCATACCTTGTGTGACTAAATAAACTTTAATGAAATGTAAAAGTGTCATAAAAAGAGAATAGCTGACAATAAGATAATGATCAGATCGATCTAAAGGGGATAAACTGATATGGATATCTCACAATCTACAAGGTGTAATACAAAAGTTATATTTTAAATATGAATTATTGCTTCTACAAATTGTTCAAAAGTCCCTATGCAGTTTTTTTTGCATAGGACATGCAATGTGTATTGCAATGGAATACCATACATACAGCTGGGTAATGTACGGTATAGTCTATGAGATTGATGAAAACTATAGTTTAATGCAGAAAATAGCTGGCATTGAAGCTCCTTAATGTCTGGCTTAATTTTTAATGTAAGGAGTTATGCTGTACCATCCTCAAAGTCTGGCTTGCTATATAATGATGGGAGTTATTCTGTACCATTGTCTTGCTCAATATATAATAATGGGAGTTATACAGTACAGCCATCAGTGCCTATCTGTCAGGACCCGGGCCAGCAGGAAGGCGATATCTGTAAGGATAGTTGGTGAGGAGCCCGCAGGATAGACAAAGTTCAGGTAGAGAAGGTAGGGTCACAGGAAAATAGGGAAGTTCGGTAAATGATAGCCAAGATCAGGATCACAGAAGACAGCGTAGTCCAATAAACATAAGCCAAAGGTCAGGGTAAGAGAAGGTAACGAAATCCAATAATCAATAGCCAAGGGTCTGTAACAGGAATCAATCTTAAATGCAGAGAAGATCTCTAAACAAGCACAATAACTGAGCACTGAGTGATACTCAGTGCCATTTTTTTTAAAACCTGCTGCCAGAGGATGCCCTGCCCCCGTGCGTGATGTCATCGGGGCGCGTTCCCCGCTTTCTCCACTCAGGGTTGGATAAAGCGGAGTGGGCCGCCCATATGGGCAGCAGAAGGAGCAGGAGCAGCGGCGTTGGAACCGGTACCCGTGGTTAAAGGGTACTCGGGTGAGTACCTCTGTCGGGGTTTCGGCTGCAGACCCCGACAATATCTGAGGCTCTGTCTGTACTCCGAGATACATATTGGCAGACAGGTAAGTAGAGACAAGAGATAACAGTCTCACACCAGGCTGGTATACAAGAATAGATTGTATTGATGAAAGCTGGCTGATCAGGATCAGGACTGGTATATACAGTGGAATAAAGCATAAACAGGATACAGTAAATCGTAACACATGGAGTGAAAAGTCTTGACGGACAAGCCTGGAACTGGAGACCCACTGGCAGGACACACGGCAAAAAGCCCACTGGCAGGGCACATGGCAGGAAGCCCACTAGCAGGGCACAGGGCAGGAAGCCCGAGGGCAGGGGAACTGTAGCTAGGGCAGGGCACACAGCTTTGAAGTCCTTAGACAGGGCACACGGCTTGGAAGCCCTCTGGCAGGGCACATGACTTGGAAGCCCTCTGGAAGGGCACGCAGCTTGTAAGCCTTCTGGCAGGGCACACGGCTTGGAAGGTAGGTAAGTCTGGGACACACTAGGGTCTGGTACACAAATCAGGATCGAGAATGTAGCCAAGGTCATACACAGGATATCAGAACAAGTAAACGGATCTATAGCTGCAAGCAGACTAACAGGCACCCAAGCCACACAAATGCAAAGGCCCAGACTGAAGGGCAGAGCAGGTATATAAAGGGCAGGGCCAAACTCAGGTAACAAGACTCCGCTGTCCCAAGTAAGTGTATAGGGGTACACCTGAGAGTGAAGGGTGGCCACTAGTGGCTGTAGGTAGACAAGAGTTCAAATAGTTTTTGCATAGTCCAGGCTGACAGGGTGGACCCTGACACTATCTCAATATACAGTAAAGGGATTTATGTTGTACCGCATATGTGTGCTTATTCTCAATATGAGCTTCATTGCATCATATCTACATCTGGCTAACTGTATACTGATGAGGGCTACGGTGTGACACCTGCTTATGCATAATGTGGAATAAAGTACACAACTTCTACAGTACAAAGGTTGCTTTAGTGTCCTGTTGCAGCTAATGTCCCTTTAAATTCATGCAAAACAGTTGTGCAGACTAGAACGAAATGTGAATAAATCAGCAGATTTGGGGAAATTTCCTTGTTATTTATTTATCTCGTTTACTCAAAATAACCTCTGTTGAAATATAGTGGGGGCATAATTTTCTGTTCGCACTCTGTGACTTCTTTAAAACTGGGGCCCCAGGGCAAAAATGTCACCGACACTTTAACAAAACACACTCTTAAAACAAACAAAAAATATTAAAAATAAAAATATTTTAAAAACATTATAATCTATTTTAAACATGCCAACTCTGAATATGTGTGTAATATACACTGGAAAGAGAAAACATTATTAAAGTTATCTTTCTGTGCTTATTGGCATCTGTAAAATAAATACAGAATATTTACTATGATGTTTGCTGTTTTTTTATATATTAAATAGAATGAATAACATAAGACTAGAATATAATGAAAATACAACAGACGTCAATGCGCCTTCGTATATTTGGGTTTTGCCCTGTTAGCTACCATGATCTAATCTAGATGGTGAAATGGATGCTTGATTGAAGAGTAGCTAAAGTACTCTCAGAGATCAGGTCCGGACTAGGCAATTTGCTTTATGCTGCAGGCATTTCAAATCTCAGCGTATATTATGTACATCACGCTCAGTTTCAGCAAGGGGATAATGCATGTCTACAGCACTTCTCTAAGGGGTATTTGGTTCCCAGCAAACCAAATAAAAAAAAAAAAAATTAAAAAAGTAATCTTGGTATAGCTGTACATCCATAGCATTAAAAACTAGTCAAAAATAAAAGATTATTGAAGGATTCAGATACTAACAGGAAGACTTACTTCTTGGACCCAGTCAATAAAATCAGAATTTCTACTTGGGGCTAGGAAATGTTACATAAGGCGGCTCTTCTTTTCAGTACTGCCACCAGCTAACCATTATATACTGTTAAAGTGGCCAAAGGAACAAAGGCTACAGACTATACACTTTGGTAGATACTATAGAATAGAAAAGTGCATGGGTAATGGTCAAGACTAGGTGGTGTATGTACATTATTAAATGAGGGGTATATAAATAATAAAATAACAATCATACAATAATCTCTCCATTAACCTCTAATGGCTGTGTCCAGTCATGTACTTTAATTTCAGTGGAGTGAACCTTACCAGAAGCTCCCCCATTTTGGCAAAAGTTCACACAAGATTATCCTAGCACAAAATGGTGCAGCTTCCAGTGACATCCTCTGCTCAATTCTCCAATCCGGCGAGAGGATGTCGCCTAAAGCTCTGACATTTTAGCGGAAGTTTCCTGGGAGTTTATGTCTGTGGAGATCCGGACGAAGAAAGAAGAGAGAAAAGAGCAGACCAAGAAGCATCTTTAAACTTTACAATGTGTTCTTTGCAACAGCAACTGCAAAGGGTTAAATATCAAAATGTGTCCTAGGCTTACATTTCATTTGGTAAAGCAGACATTTAACACACTAACAGGAGATAAAACAGGTAAATAATGGGATCAAGGAATTTGTAAAAATTCCAAGGTACATTATTTAGATGCCATTCATAATTGTATTTATTTATATCAATTCTTAGCTATACATCATGCTGAGTTTGGGGCTACGTCCTTTTACCAAGTAAATTTCTTCAAAAGAGCTTTCTTTTGGCTGCTAAGTATATGCTTATGTTGATTTTACTGAGAAATGTTGATTTGCTTTACTTGTGGTCCCTCATTTATCATATATTATTGTTAGAATGCACTGACTGCTAACAGGATCTGAACTTTTCCATATTGGGTTAAATCAAGGAAAAATTATGTTTTGATGTTTTTTCCCCCTAAAATTAAATATATCCTTTCACATATAAATGGAAATGAGCCACGACAATTAATCATAATGTACCGCTTAAATATTGCTTCAAACTGACAAAGATAAATGTGGATGGGATCGAGAGAGTCACTTTTGTTTTTTCAGAATGGAAAATGCATCCACTACGGAACAACCTGATGGAAAATCTCATTTGCTGCTGTTTATCTCCCATACGACCAGCATTTCTGCATTACGCATCGAGATATGGTTTCAGTTATTTCTGAGTTATCTCTACCAATAACCAAGCTGGGATATTCTTAAATCTGAAGTGGAGTATGACGGATGGGAGGTCAGTACTACACGCTATGGTAGTATAGTATAGTACCGTATATTCCTTAGGATGCATGAAGAGTACAGACTGAATGCGGAGAACATTCTGATAATGTCACCAACCGACAGGTTTATCGTAGGTACTGACACTGCGTTTGGTTTAGGCTTTCGAGGAAAGTGAGGCAGAGGAGAGACAAAATAGCTGATGACTAATAGCAGAACACTATTAACATTAAAAGGCACGTTCTATAACATACTGCAGCTTATATTACTGCAAGCAGGTTAATCCTTATTGTAGCAATGTAATTTTAACAATAATCATGTGTCATAGTTACATGCAAATTCTTGATAAAGCCCAAAACCCTGTTCCCACCTCTGGCAACAACCCCTAAAACAAAAATGTCCCTGCTTTGGCTGCTCAAAATGTCGAGAAATATGCTGCTGTTTTAGACACAGTCTTTGAGCACATGATAGGCCTGCGAGCGGATAAACTTTAGTTTTCCACGTAAAAAAAAAAACCCTGCTTCAATGAGATCTGAAGGCAGTAAAGCTCTCCGTTTTTTAGCCTCCCATGACTTCTTCTCACAAGCCCTTCCCCATGTCTCTAAATTCTCCTGCCCAATCCAGACTGACTGTGTAAATTAATAATATCACATGCCCTACAACCAGCTTTTTTTTATTATTGTTCAATCACGGGTCCCAGCATATCCTATTTCCAAAAGTGATACGCATATTCTAATATTTGTAAATCCTGAAATCCAGATGGAGATAAACATTATTAGAGAATGTAGGAACATTGAGAATTTAGCATTTTTATTACGGAATGCATGCACTTAAAACTATGTAATATGTTTCAAAATTGTATTTTCGCATTATACTGTAAGGCATCCTTACATGGTCTGAAGATTTTTATGTTTCAGATCAATTTTGATTGCCTTCTGTGTCTTTCTGTAAATATTAAATTGTTTGTATAGATTTTTATTTTTATTGCATTTTATCCCTGTTAGTTTCTTCTCCTTTATTAAACTTTTACATTTTACAGAAATTTTGTTTTCTTGTATCATATTGATTATCAAGATCCCAAATTAAATATCTAAAGAACTCATGTGTCTATACTGTTTTCAGCACCACTGAACTACTTTAAAAGAGATACTGAAATAATAACTTTCTTTGCTTAAGCGAACTTCCACACGACTAGTCATATGAATTTAGTTACAGTAATGGACTGAGGTTTTATATGTGTAATTTATACTGATTTTTCACGGATTTAGGGCATGTGCATGTCTTTAATATGAATTAAAAAATTAGATTTATCTACTAGACATTGAGTTGAAGATTTTTCATATTAACTATGCGTTATGGGTCTGTTTAATCCGTCAATTTAATCAGATTTTCAGTAGAATCTTCACACTGGGGTGACCCGGGTTGCCAGCAACTGTCCTGTAATCAGGAGACCTGTCTCTTGTCCCTGACAATCTGGTTCTGGGACAGTACACTGTACCAGAATGAGAGAGGTTACAGGGCTTTACATCGTGAAGTAAGCAGATGAGGAAAGCTTTGTGGCTGAGCTGGCCTTGAGTCCACGTGACCATTCCCTTCTAGCACCATAGTGATGTGGGATAGGGAGTGGAGGTAGGGGAGAGATGCAAAATGGTAAGTGGTAACATACAACCCTTTAGTGCTGAGATGTTTACTACGCATGGATGTCACTCGGATTAAACACATCTGCTTTTTCTGGAATAATTCCTAATCATCACTCAACCACCTTCACTTAAAAGTTGACATGACATAAGTCTGAGCAGCTGATTGTCCTAGGTAGGGACCCAAATACCTGCAGTCAGATTTCCTACCTCATTCTTTAATGTATGGGAGCTAAGAATTTGGAAGCAGCCATACCACAATTATCAGTACTATTACGGCTCACAATATAGTGTTTAAACTACAGTAAATTCCAATATAAATGCCTAATCCATTCAACAATATTGGGATCTAAACTCGAGATTACCGTTTATTCATAAGTCTTCTATGTGGGACAGTGTCAAAAGCCTTGCTGAACTCTTCCTGAAGTAAACTCATGTGACTTTAGATGTTTAACAAGCCTGTTCTTTAACATAGTTTCCATTCATTTCCCCACTACAAATGTAGGACTTACTGGCCTGTAGTTTCCCAACTCCTCCATACTGCATTTCTTGTGAATGGGCACAACATTCGCTAATTTCCAATCTTCTTGGTCTACTCCCATTAACAATGATTGGTTAAATAAATACATTAACAGTTTTACTAGTACACCCCTAAGCTCTTTTAATAACTTTGAGTCAATCACATCAGGCCCCAGCTGAAGTAGAACAACCTCCTCTATAAACTCATATGTATGAAATTACTCATTTTTTTCTAACTGAGTTCCCTTTCCTTCATTTTATCTGTAGAAAATGAACAGAAATATTCATCAAGGCAGTTAGCTAGACCTTCATCCTCTTCTACATACCTTTCTTCCAATTGATCCTTGTTTTAATTTCCTTTTCTCATTTATATATCTAAAACACACACATTTTTACTGACTGTGCAATTCGCTCTTCTGCGTGTGATTTGGCAGCTCTTATAACCTACTTTGCCTCTTTCTGCCTAATCTTATAGATCTGTCTATCTTTCTCACTTTAGTTTTTGTACTTACTGTTATTTACTAATCTGACCACTTCTACAGAACACCACAGTGCTTTCTTTTTTGCTCTTACTGACCAGCCAAATACAATTTTATGTTACCTTAAATAATCCCATTTCTCCCGGACTCCATTTAAGTGGTCCCAGTCTGATTTACCCAGTGACTCTTTTACACATATTGTCATAAAGTCAGCTTGTCTAAAATCTAAAACTTTTGTTTTTGTGTGGTGTGACTCAGTCACTGTTCGTATATAAACCACACATATGATCACTAGATCCCAAACTTTCACCTACAGTAATATCCATTAACAAATCTTCCTTTTGTGAAGACTAAATCTGATATGGCCTCCTTACAAGTTGGTTCCCTTACTACTTGTTTTAAAGATAATCCCAGTAGGGACTTTAGAATATCTGCACTCTGGGCACAACAAGCTACTTTGGTTTTCCAGTTGACATCAAGAAGATTAAAGTCCCCATGACTATAACTGCCCATTTCAATTTTAGCTATTTTCTCAATTAGAAGCTTATCTAACTCTTCTATTTGTCCAAGGGGTCTATAAATCACACCAACATATGTTAATGTACGTGTCACGTCTGCTACACCTGAGACACTCACCGCAGAAGTTATTCTGCCCAGAGAACCGCTGAGGAGAGAGGGGCCCTCGACAACGATAATCCAGGATTTAGATGATCCCAACAGTGAGGAGGTCTCTGAGTAGGCAGGTTGTAGGTATGCACTGAGTTCTATTCAAGGTGAACAGCAATATGCAGAATTCCAGCAGATCAGAACAGAAGGGGTAAACATAGAAGAATGGTCAGGGTAGCCAGGTCGGTAACGAAGGAGGTAGTCAGACAAGCCGAGGTTTAAAACACGAGGAGGTAGTCAGCCAAGCCGGGTCGGAACACAGGAATCACGGGCAGAGGTACAGAATCGTAAGGCAAAACGTAGTCAGGAAATGCAAGGGTCAAAACACAGATCAATTCGCAGCCAAAACACAGGAGCACTTGAATAGACCACAACAGACGTCATGGCCACGTCTCCAGCCGTCCATCAATTCCCCGGGTTCTGCATAGCAGCACCCCTAGAGGATCAACGGAAGACCGGAGGAGAGGTAAGTACATTCTTCTGGGAACTCCTCTGCCGGTGAGCAATCATAAGATTGCTCGTTGAGGAGTTCCCTAAAGTGCTACTCCTTCCCCCGTACCGGCAGTCACGGGCAATGTTCCATCTAATTTTTCTTAGGTGGCGTGCGCAGAAAATTTCTCTTGTGCAAAATTTTTCCCAGAGCCAAAATTATGTGCACACAATATCAGCACCGCATAAAGTATCAAAAAATTAATATATATATATATTTTTTATTGGGAAAAACTGTTGTGCGCACAATTTTTGGACGTGTGCGCTCTCTAACAATGCTATGTGCCCGCGCACAAGCGCACAGCTTAGAGGGAACACTGGTCACAGGATTGATCGCCGGCGGGAACGGAGACCGCCGGTGCCTCGGGCATCCGTGCGCGGCGAGCGTGGAAACGTCTGCGGACCCGGGGTGACCGTATCGGGTCTCCGTGTACCGCGGACGGACCCCCGCCCGCCGGCAACGGAACCCGAGGGTGTGACAGTACGTTTATCAAATTGTGCTAGATTACATTTTATGTTACCTTTCTGTTACACCATAAGCAGTTGTGTGGATATATATGTATATGGACACGTGTATGCAGGTGTACATGGATGTACATGTGTGTAGATATGCATATGTAGGTGTGTATGTGTATATATATATATATATATATATATATATATATATCATGGTTTCTGTTAATACTAGTTAAATCAAGATGCATGGGAGGTGGCCGGGAATGAGAAATATTTGGGAAATCTTTTGTCTTAGTTTAGATAACACTGATATGCATGATGAAGGGTGCGTGGAAGAAAGACAGGTTTTCGCATGAAATAGATTGTAAAAATACCTGACATGTCAATAATCAGGTCAGGAGATCTTTGGTTGTACTGCCTCATGATTGTAAAGACCCCAGGGTGTGGTGTTGGCCAAAGGGAATCACTTCAAAGGGTAACTGCGGCAACCACAGGGTCCAATCAGGGATCTCCTCAGTAGACCTAATTGGGACCCTCTAGTATATCAAGGGACAGGTAGTGAAAGTAAGAGAGAGGAGAGGAGGAGAGAAAGAGAAAGTAAAGAGACAAAGGAACATCACTAACCTGGAGCTCTCAGGGAAGGTAACTATGAACATGCATGTTTCATTATTGTAAATAGGAACTTATATATATATTTGTTGTAAGTGTGTCAATTAATGTGGGTATTATTGTACTGTTATTTGTATTGTTTTATATTTGGAACGTTCTAGTAAAAGTTTGTATTGTTATATCATAGCCACATTGTGGATTCTTTTGATATCCTGTTGTTGTTTCCAAAATATTCTGTTGCATTCTGGAAGAAGCGAAAGTTTTCAGTTCAAACCTTAAAAGTTAGAAGAGATAGAACAGGGATTGTTTAACTTAATAAGCCAGTGGGTGGGTTTATCGGTGCATATTTCATAAGTGTATCCATATACCCATTCACCTGGATAAGTGTAGTTATTGTAGCTAGAAAACACATTAGCCTTCAGGAGATATATCCGAATACATATTGTGATTTCATTGATATGTGTTTGGATGTATCTGTTGTTGGATCAGTTGTAATCTTAAACACATAACACATTTATAAGCCTTTTAGATGGTATGCTGTAGATAAAGCATTAATCCATCTGATCGATATTTTAATAACGCAATTCCCTAGTTCCCTCAAAAGAAAACCTAACACTTTCCCATATAGGGCCACCCCTTTCTTGTCTTCCCTGTCTTTTCTATATAAAGAATACCCTGGTATTGCTATATCCCAGTCATTTTTCTCATTATACTATGTCTCAGTAACAGCCACTAAATCAACATTCTCACTGTCACAAGGTCATGGATCTTATTAACTAAACTGCGAGCATTTGTAGACTTGACCTTAAGCTTGTCATTTAACACACATGCTGCGGGCACCTTCCTTGTTTTGGGGAACAAAATATATGCTTATCCCTATTATCTGTACAGATCAAGCCCCAGGCAAATTAGCCCGGTGCTCTATAATCCCAAAGACTTCAGCCATGCATTTAGCTGCCTGATCTCCCGCTGTCTTTCTGGTGTACCGCATGGCACAGGTAGTATCTCAGAGAATACTATTTTGGAGGTA
Organism: Spea hammondii; assembly: GCA_029215755.1. Classification (NCBI taxonomy): domain Eukaryota; kingdom Metazoa; phylum Chordata; class Amphibia; order Anura; family Pelobatidae; genus Spea; species Spea hammondii. The sequence goes on from JARDYJ010000004.1 coordinate 86,198,242, forward strand.
CTTTTTTAATCATACTCCCTAAATCCCTAAAATTACCTAAATCCCCATCAGTGTCGTACTATGTCATTGGTGCCATTGTGCACCAAGACAGCTGGATCCTCACCAGCCCCTCTCAATAATCTATCCACTCTGTCTGCAATATGCCGAACCCCGGCACCTGGGAGAAAGCCAACCATTCAGGTGCTGCGATCAGAGCCACATATTACACTGTCTGATCTCATAATAATAGAATCCCCAACTACAACCTGCCTGGGCTTCCCTTCTTTCTTGATCCCCTGTACGCTGGATGCGCTGCTCTCCTGGCTGTTAGGAAAACTGGCTGTTTTTTTACCAGCAATCCCACATCTGAGTCTGTCTCCCCAACATGCTCACTTGAATGGGGAAATTTGTTGGGATAGAAAACAATTCAGGACTGGTTTCCCTCTACCTCTTCCCTCACCTACTGCAACCATGTCTAACTGTCACACAACTATGTGCCTGGCTCCCTTCTGACTGATGTCCTCCATCATTGCTAGGGGCTCAATCTAAACTCTGCTCAAGGAGAAAGAGACTCTTCTCAAGATTCTAAATCTCTCTCAATGTTTCAATATGCCTCTTCAGAGCTCCAGAGAGGCCATTTGCTCACACTTGCTACAGCGATATAGACCCAGGAACTGCTGTTCCAAGCATGCATACATATGGCATTATGTGCACTGAGTGAGATCTCCAAGCTTGCTCATACTTTATGGAGGGATGTGTGTCTTTAAAAAATTAATTTCTGCTTTACCTTGGTTTCGCTCTACTGTGGTGCACTAACTGGTGTGGTGCACAAACTGGCTACTTAAAGAAAGCAGGTCACTTAAACAATGCAAGCTCTTACTGTGAGCAAGCTCTTTGAGTGTAGCCCTTGCTTTATGCAGAGCAACACAGCTAATGTATTTGAACCCCAAGCCTTAACTAATTACACACTAAGAAAGGGAAAAAAAACATAGTTAACCACAAAAAAACAGTTTGGTTTTTTCACAAACCCTTCAACATTCTTACTACAGGTTGAGATACAAACCCACTGTTGGCGTATTTATAATACCACTTCTCTGCTGCTGTTGTTCAAAAACTGGCCACTTACCAAAAGCAAGACACTTGAGCAATGCAAGCCTTTACTGGGAGCTTACTGTGATATCAAGTAGACGTGCAAATGGACCAAAAACGATTCTGACAAATTTTTTGACCCATCTGTTTTGGACGACCTCCTTTACCTGCACATTCGTTTCGGACGAAAATCTGGGACCATTTAAAATTCGTTATCTTAGGGCAAAATAGCAAAGCTTCCAATGACATCATCTATGCCAGCCCTCTAATCGGGGTTAAGGATGCCCAGTGGGCTGCTGGTCAACATCGATCCTGACTCACCTGATCTGCCACTCCAGGGTCCCATAGTAATTATCTTTAAAATCGATGTATACATTATGCCAGGCTTTCAGTTACTTTGTGGTTAATTAAATATATTTCTGTCTTATGGCAAAAAATATTTTTCTATTTTTTTCCCTTCTATTTAACCTGTGTATTTATTTCACTGGACTTTTTTGAAGTTGAGACTCTTGAAAAATCAACCTTTCTATTGTAGTGATTAACTAACACTGATAACCAAATGAGTCTAATAATAGCCTTTATAAAAGTATTATATTGTCAGAATTTCAACAATATTTTACATTAAGTCACCTGTATTTAGCTGTGATCTACTACAGACAAGGCATGCTCAGATATTAAATCACAGTAGAATTTGGAGTCAGCTTTAGCTATATGACCCAGGCAATTGGCCCATTTACTCAGAGGCCCTGGAAATTGATGTATAAACCTAAGGACACAGTATTAAAGTATGTCCTATAAAAATGGTACTATAAAAACTCTTGCTTACATAGATTTTCAGTGGCAGTTTCATTATACTCTGCTTTTATCCAACACAAATTCTCCATTAGCACACCTAGGTTATTGCTCAAATGATCTTTGTTAGTGATCATGCTTTATCATTATTGCTCTTCTTAGAACATTTCACTATATATTGCTGTATAGGGCACACACATCACATATGTGAAAACTAAATATAAGATATTCTAGTCCTGTCTGTATATATATTCAGCCTGAATAAGATTTGCGGCTGTTCAGTGAATAAAGTAAACAGTGTCTCCCAGGTTTTATTATTTTTCTTTTTCTCCACAACAGCAACAAAAGCATTCCTGATTTTTGTTTGGTGTTGCATAGAGACTATTTTTGCTATGCTGTTGTGTTGTGTTTTCAATATGTGTTATCTCCAGGCTGTAACATGAATCTCTACGATGGCATAAAAATACTGAACTTGGCATGTGGCACAGTAGGACAATGTACCCAAAGAAGTAAAGAATATAATTTTTCTTTCAAATTGAAAATATTCCACTTTACATCTTCAGCTCTATGATTTGTGAAGTGCTTGCAAGTCTTTTCAAAGACACTGAAGTATATTTATTCTCAGAGCTATTCCGTCTACCTAAAAAATGGAGCCAATACTGAAACTAATGTTGTGCTGTACATCTTACACAAACCTATTTTTTTATCTTCACCTGATTTAAAGTAAGATTTTTAGTTAAACTGTAGATTGCTTCGTGATGATCACCTATAATTAGGGGAGGGCTGACATGTTTTGGCATGGACAAGCAAAGCTAAGTTGCCCCTGTAAACATACACATATTACACTCACTCTACCACAAACACCTACTCACACACACACTTATCTTGCCTTGAAGCTGTCACTCTGTGAGCAGGCCAATTCAAGTCACAATCGGCCCTGGCCCCCAATGCCAGCCCTCCCCTGGCAATATTGTGATGCAGGGAACTGGGAATCACATCCATATTCCCATACTATTGAAATGTCAACATAAACACTGAAGGGTAGCAGCTTGCTATGGTACAACACAGTGTTATTATTATAAATTCTATATATCCTCTATATAATCAATTATGTCTGTTTTTATGGCAGGATGTAGTGCCTAAAAGCTGGATAGATGTAGTGAGAACAAACGTTCTCTGCATCAATTCATGTGTGACATGAAATCTCTCAGGTGCCTTTCATTAGTAAATCTGATTCAATGGATTGTGTAATTAGAAAGTTTGTTGCTAAATAGACTTGATACAGCTGGCTCTTGATTTAGAAAATCTTATACCATATCTCAAGTGTTAGACCTGATCTCACACGGTTGAGTAAGTGTAAGTATACTTACACTATTGGTCCTTCTTTCAGTATTTTGTTGATATCAGTATGCTACCGCCACTGCATACTGTACTATTGAGAGTATGTGTTGCTTTCTATCTTTTGTGCTATTTATAATTTATAATTAATTACAGTATGCACGCTCATAGGGTATAAAGCAAAAAGATTATGTTATTTATAAAAGTGATTTCTACGCACAAATAACACTTGACATAATATTTGATCTAAAACCCTCTTTTTCTGGATCGTAATCTGATATAAGTGTAAAGACCACATGTATTGTACTACCACTGGGAAGATTAATTATATATTGCCTTTTTATTGTGTTAGTGTTTTATTAGGTGTGTACTACTGCAGCTATGATTACTGCTACGTCATATATATATATATATATATATATATATATATATCCATTTGTGGATTTGGCATGCCTGATATAAGAGATTGTCCCTTTTTTTGTATTATGATATAACTGCCATTTCCAAATTCTGTTGATTTTAGTAGGCAGGGTCGTGTCTAGAGTATGTGGCACCACCCCTCACTTTAAAAATGTAAAGATGCCCAGAAAAAAATAAATGAAAATAAATTTCATGATCCAATTATGTGCAACAGCATTTGCTTTACTATGCAACAAGGCAATGTGCATCCTGCTGGTGCACTGCGTGTTGTATATTTGATATGAGCAAATTATGATGTCTTAGGCTGTTTACTTTTTCTTGTTTGATGTATGCGTTCATATTTGTACTTTCATACTACAGCTACAATGAGCTTTTGCCATTGTAGGGATAAGGATGTTTTTTGTTTGGTTTCTCTGGGGTTCATTCTAGTTCATTCAAGTGGGAGATGACAAGTAATTTAGCAAGAAAGGCTAATTCAACTTACACTTCACTATACATTGAGAAGGGCCACATCCAGCAAGGTTAATTTACAAAAGGGTTAAGCTGGTCCTGAAAGATTCTCTGAATCATGGTCCACGAACAACTTGAACTGGGGACCCAATGTCTGAAAATCAGTGATTTGGTTGAATCTTATTGTTTTTAGATTTGCCAAGCCTTGGTATATTATGCCATTAGCAACAACTTATTGGAAATGTATTAACATGAACATTTAACAACATAGTTCTCAAAGTCAAACAGGAGCCTTTCTGGGGCAAATCTCTACATTTGGAGTAATCACCTTAGAGATGAATAGAATTTTCCAAAAAAATTGATTTTCTCTTTGCGATTCCTTAAATAATATGGCCCATCATGTGAAAAACGTACAAGGTCGTCAGCAACTGTTTTTATCAGAACCGGTCAGCTTTATAAAACATCTGTGTGTCTGACTTGATTCCAGATTTTTTTTTGTACATTGTATAATGTGGCAGTTTCATTCATTTCCTTTCCACCACATTCCTTTTCCATGCTAAATACATTTAATTAGAAAGCAGGCAACCTTTATTAGATTCAAGCTTGTGCCATTGAGATTAGGTTTTGACATATTCAGTAGTAGATCAATTCCTCTGTGACTCTGGGACAAGATTTTTAATTACATCTATGAAAAAATAAACGCTATGATCTCTGGTTTATGTACATAAAATGAAAGCATCATTGGCTATGGGAGTTATGGGAATTCGTAGGCTAATCAGTTTGAAAAAGAGTAAAGGCATCCACATGTTACAGGCCAAGAGAAACACAAAAATATTTTAGCTCCTTTATATGCAGTTTAGTATCCATGGGTGTCAAATCAAAGAGGTCCACTGGTGCAGCAGCAGGAGATAGAGAAACAGTAGGCAGTTTAGAGTAGGTTAACTAGACATAGAGGCAGAAAAACACCTGGTAGTAGGCAAAAAAAAAACCCTTGTATTTGATTCTGTCCACCCCTCTGGTGTCAGAATGGTTTGGTCTGCTCTCTTGCTCTCTTCTTCTAGTTGGTCTTCTCCTCTGGTAGCTGCTTCTTCATAGACACTATTTTGGTTCCAAGCATGTATGTCCCTTTTTACTCCTCTCTAAGTACTCTAACGAACTGGTACAACAGGCGAAAAGGGCCCTGCTCTTATGAGCTTACACTTGAGCTTACAAGTTTCTTATGAGCTTACACTTGAGTTTACAAGTTTTTACTTAAAACAATACTAAACAGTCTTCTTGGGTTAAACACATGTTAGAATTAATCATCCTATTTCCTTTAGCCTACCACATCCTCTTCATCTTCTATCTTTTATCTACTCTCTTCTATCTTTAATCTGCTGTCTACAATATTCTATCTTCGTCCGCATCTCCGTGGATATAGCCCAGTGGGAACTTCGGCCAATCTGGGGAGAGGACACCATACCATTACTGCCTCTCATTGTGGCCCAGATGTTAGAATCATGAGGCTCATACAATGCCTATATAACTTTTAATAAGTTATGCCATATGAATTGAAAAAAGTAATGTGAATATTGAATATGTGCCTTCAGCTTCTCAGCAGATATTTTTATGTTAACCCTGAGTGTCCTTTTCTGTGTGACTCTATGTGCAATGAAAGGTTAAGAGTGGACAGGTGGTTGGCTATTTCTTGCTCCAAGTAAGTTAAAAGAAACTGACCAAGTCTATTCAAGGACCACAATGAGGGGGGTCAGAAGTGATTGATCATCTCAGCTGCAAACATGGTCTTTGACATAAACTGACCATAATAGGATGAATGGTTTTCTGTATCTTTCTGTATGTATATTTCAGGACACTTGCTACGTAGACAGATCTTAGCACATAGCTCTCTTGTTTGTAAAGGTATATAAGACATGTGTTGTTTTCATTGAGAGAGAGTAGTCTGGCTGATGACACTCCCTCGTGTGCACGAGCAATAAAATCTGCTTATTCAACTCTTTTGGGAAGAATCTGTGTCTCAAAGTTATTGAGCATTCACAGTTGGGGGCTCGTCCGGGATCCCACATTTCGGACTCAGGATCCAGACGGTGCAGACTCACGATCCTTTACCCAACATTGAGCTCATCTGAAAAAAGGTAAGAGGCACCTCTTTTAAAAGAAAGCCTTTAGTGTAAAGTATTGGGTAGAGGATACGGGGGTCGGCCACTGGGTACCTATCTGAATGACGGGATCCATAAGAGTTGAGTAAGTAAGATGCATGCATGTTATTCTATTTTGTATGTTTATAAGAAGTAAGTTATTGTATTGTATGGTATTGTCAGAAGTTGCAACTAAGTTGAGTACATAGCCTAACCCGCTATTGTAGAAGTACATAGCCTAACCCGCTATTGTAGAGTACATAGCCTAACCCGCTATTGTAGAGTACATAGCCTAACCCGCTATTGTAGAAGTGCATAGCCTAACCCGCTATTGTAGAAGTGCATAGCCTAACCCGCTATTGTAGAAGTACATAGCCTAACCCGCTATTGTAGAAGTGCATAGCCTAACCCGCTATTGTAGAGTACATAGCCTAACCCGCTATTGTAGATTTGTGTTTTGTGTAGAGGAGAATAAGATGGGAAATCTTTTCTCCAGAGTTACCCCGGGTCCCCTCTAGAAACCATGATTAAGAAGCATGGCAAAGAGATGGGAAAATATATGTATAAATGGAAATTAGCCTCAGAATCAGATGAGGATAATTTTTATTGTTGACCCTCACAGGGATCTTTAAATATGGAATCCTTAAAAGGACTCCGTATGACTTTAAAGAAAGACATGTCACATGTCTCCAAAAATGAATGGAGAGTGTTTTGTATGTGGTTTAGGGAAGGTTTCAAAATCTGGAGAAAGCATAATGAGTCTGCTCCACTTGAAAACTCCCAACACCCTCAGGCGGCCGCCAGTTCCCTTTATCCTGTTAGGAAGAAGGAAACTGATAAAAAACTGCAGAAAGAAGCTCAGAATGTTGTACTTGTTGATAAGTTATATCCTCCATTGCTTACTAACAATGATATGACTATTGATGATTTGATATTTAATCCTCCCCCTTATAATCATGTTGCCCCTGGAGCTGATGCTCCTGTCCTCATTCCTGAACCTGTTCTCACCCCTCCCCATTCTGTCCCAACACCCTTTTCATCTCTATCACCCTTATCCCAATCTACTGCTTCCCCTCCTCCTCTGCACCCAATTTCCCCTCCTCCTTCTACTGATGTTAAACATCCATATGATTTAAGAAATACAGATAAAACTGTTAAAGTAAAACAGATTGCTTCGAGCACAGAAAGCATGTATCCTATGAGAGAAATAGGACAAATGGATAATGCTGGTGTTCCCTTTACCATTCATCACCCTTGGGCACCGGGAGAACTGTTAGTTCTAAAACAACAATTTCCCCGTCCTGGAGATGATATTACTAAATTTTGTGATGTTTTGAAAGGACTGATGACTGCTTATGACCCTGTTAAACGAGATTATGATCAATTGTGGCAGATTATTTTAACCAGTGCAGTTTACTTGTTTTAAAGCAGCGTTTCCTAAAGTAGTACATGATTTTAATTGGGATACAGATGTTGAATTGGTAGAGCGCAATGCTGCCGCACGCAAGACATTGAATGATAATATTATTAAAGCTTTTGTTGAAGGATTTCCTCAGAACACTGACTGGACTAAGATTAACACTGCTTCACAGGGTAAAAATGAAAGTGTTGAAGAGTTTGCGGATAGAATTAAAAAATTGGTGAAAGCATATAGTGGTGTGAATGACCCAGAGAGAAACGCAGAACCTATGATAGTTGCTGCATTTGTGAAAGGATTGTTACCAGAGGTAAAGAAGGGAGTAAAAAGAGTGGTGATTGGTTGGGAAGAGAAGAGTTTAAAAGATGTGGTCTCTGCTGCAAAGCATTTTGAGAAATATAAAGAGGATTCTAGAGAAAGGCAGAGAGTTGCTGAAGTTAAGGAGTATAGAGCTGCAATGAGAGCAGTGGTCTCTGCTTCACAGCCTGTGGCTGGAGGGGGAAGTACTGATCAGTTGGTGCAGCAACCTGGAGGAAACGTGACATGTTATAATTGTGGCAAACTTGGTCATATAGCTAGGAATTGTAAATTCCCAAAAAAAAAAAAAAAAAAAAGAATGTGAATAATGGTGAAGGTTATAGCTTTGACAGACGGCAGTTCTCTAGTGCAACCGGTCAACAGAGAGCAAAGTGGGTACCCCCACTATACAGACAGGACAGTAATGTACGAGATTGACTAGTTAACACTGACACCCATGCTCCTGCTGTTTCCGACTCATTCCCCACTATAACGGCCGAAGATGAAGGCCCATTTATTAAAGCAAAGGTACAAGGTAAAATACTGAAATTTTTGGTAGACACCGGAGCTCCCCGCTCCTGTCTGTCTAAAGACTGGATAGGGAAATTTCCCTTAAGCTCAGACCTGCCAGTTCTTGTAAAAGGTGTTGGTGACAAAGCAATTCCTCACCCTGTTTCTCAGCCTCTAAACTTTCAATTGGCAGGAATAAATTTACAAGTAAAATTTCTCGTAAGCCCCACTTGTCCCATAAATTTACTAGGAAAGGACTTGTTGTGTGATATGGGTTGTACCATTTCTTGCACTCCTAATGGCCATATTGTTTTAGAACTTCCTGAGTATGAGGAATTGTATTTGGGTAGATTAGAAGAAGTGATCAAAGATAGAAAATCAATGTCTACGATTGATTTTGATATTGCATATCCACTGACAGAGCAGGTTACAAATGATATATGGAAAGGGCTACCTGAATGGATATGGGCAGTCCCAGGTGATTCTGCAGGGTTGATTTGGGAAGAACCCCCGGTTAAAATAAAATTAAAACCAGGTGTCAGTTTACCCAGAGTTAATCAATATCCTCTCAGCAGAACTGCTTTGGAGGGCATTGTCCCTGTGGTACAAGAATTGTTGCATCAAGGAATAATTGTTCCTACCACTAGTCCTTGTAATACTCCGATTTTGCCTGTTGTAAAGCCAGGTTCTGATCCCCCTAAATATAGGTTTGTACAGGATCTGAGAGCTGTAAATGCAGTTGTTCAGCCCATTTTCCCTGTTGTTCCTAACCCTACTACTATCCTGTCCTCTATCCCTTCAGAGGCTAAATATTTCACTGTAATTGATCTAAGTTCTGCTTTCTTTAGCATACCTTTGCATAAAGACAGTCAGTATCTATTTGCATTTACATATCAAGGGCAACAATATACGTGGACACGTATACCCCAAGGCTACACTGAAAGCCCGGCCCTATTTTCACAGGCATTGAGACGAAATCTTAGTGACCTCGTTCTCCCTGGTGGCTCCACACTTATTCAGTATGTGGATGATTTACTTGTCACATCCCCTACTGAAGAAGTGTGTGTTGCAGATTCCTTTCATCTGTTGCAGGAGCTGGCTAGGAAAGGACATAAAGTGAACAAACAGAAATTGCAGTGGTGTCTCCCTGAAGTTAAATACTTAGGACAGCTTATTTCCCATGGTTATAGGTCTATCTTCCCTGATAGATTGACCCCTATTATCAATTGTCCAGTGCCCCGTACAAAGAAACAAGTACGTGCTTTTCTGGGAATGGCAGGATACTGTAGACAATGGATACCTAATTTTTCTGCCCTCTCTAGTCCACTGGTTCAACTAACCAGGAAGGACGTTTCTGAACCAGTCCCTTGGGATGCAGAAACTGAAGAGTCCTTTATTTCTTTGAAAAAGGCTCTTTGTGAGGCCCCTGCCCTGGGTCTTCCAAATTACAATCTAACTTTTACTCTATTTTGTCATGAGTCCGAAGGACAAGCCACAGGCGTATTGACACAAGTACATGGGGGTCAACAAAGACCTATTGCTTACTACAGTACACCTTTGGATGCAGTAGCTCAAGGTTTCACCCCGTGTCTTAAAGCAGTAGCGGCTGCTGCTGTTTTAGTGGATCAATGTCAGAGTATAGTACAGGGACATGACCTTCATGTCATGGTACCTCATGCTGTATCAGCACTACTATTGCGAAGGTCCACCCAATTGACTAACAGTAGACTGACTAAATATGAAGTGATTTTGCAGGGTACTGCAAATGTAACAATACATAGGTGTTCTATCTTGAACCCTGCTACTTTACTGCCTACAGATTTGGTAGTTCAAGATCACGACTGTTTAGAAATCACAGACATACAACAGAAACCTAGAGATCAGCTATATGAAACACCTTTTACAGATGCTGATCTAAATTTGTTTGTAGATGGCTCATCCTTCATTGACCCAAAAGGACAAAGAAGGACTGGTTATGCAGTTGTTGACTGTTTTCAGGTGATTGAGTCAGGACCTTTACCTGCTAATTTTTCAGCACAGGTGGCCGAGTTGGTGGCCCTCACTAGAGCATGTATATTAGCTACAGGAAAGAAAGTAAACATATATACCGATTCTAGATATGCCTTTGGAGTTGTGCATGATTTTGGTGCCATCTGGCGATTGCGAGGTTACCTTACTTCATCAGGTTCCCCTATTCTTAACCATACACATGTAAAAGCATTGTTAGATGCTCTCATGATGCCTAGTGCAATAGCTGTAATTAAAATTGCAGCTCATACCAAGGGTACTGATGCAGAATCGAAAGGCAATGAGTTAGCTGATAAATCTGCTAAAGAAGCGGCAGGCTTGCCCTTCACATAACTTTTTCAAGGAGCTGCTAATGCAGACCCCACCTCACTAACAATTCCCATTTGATTTAAAGAAATTTTATTCCCAAATTGATGAGAAAACTCAGCAATATTGGGAACAAAAGGGAGGAGTGGAAGAAAATGGTTTTTACCTCCTGATTTGGCTCCCTATATTATCAGACTAGTGCATAGCCTGAGTCATGTGTCTAGTGAAGCAATGATAAAAGCTATACTAGCTGATTGATGGGCCCCAGGTATACGGCCCCTTGTTAAAGAATATTGTGAACAATGTGTTATTTGTCAACAGCACAATGTGGGTAAGCGAGTACACATACAAGGGCATGGGAGGACTCTGTGTCCCATGGGACCCTTTAGAAGTTTGCAAATTGACTTTATTGAAATGCCAAGATCTTTGTATTATAAATACGTCCTTGTTATTGTGTGTACATATTCCCGCTGGATAGAAGCCTACCCATGCCAACGTGCAGAGGCAAGAACAGTAGCAAAGAAACTACTACAGGAATTTATTCCTAGATATGGTATACCTCTGCACATCTTTTCAGATCAAGGAACGCACTTTACTGCTGATATAGTACAGGAGCTTGCTAGAGTTTTAGGTATTGTGTACCATCTGCATTGTCCATATCACCCTCAGAGTGCAGGAAAAGTAGAAAGAGCTAATGGAGTCTTAAAAAATAAGATTAGCAAAATATGCGCAGAAACTCATATTCTCTGGCCAGAAGCTTTACCCTTAGCATTAATGTCTATGCGAAACTCAGTTCATGCAGCCATAAAAGTTACACCTCACGAGCTCATAATGGGACGTCCTATGCTAGCTGCTAATTCTCTAAAAGTATTAGTGCATGATCATGCTGATAGATGACACAATTAGCGTATATTGTAAGACTCTAATGAAGTCCTTTAAGTCTCTCAAATCACAGGTGCAAGCAGTGCGCACGGACACAGGACGACAAACCAATTCACCAAATCCAACCAGGAGAATACGTATTGGTCAAGAGTTTTTAAAAGAAAGAAAGTTCTTCAACTTTGCTGGAAATGCCCATATCATGTCTGCTTGTATCTAACAGAGCTGCAAAGGTAGCTGAGATTGCTTCTTGTATTCATTGCAGCCATATAAAGCTTTTCCCAACTCCAAGGAAATCAACAAGTTAGTCCTCCAACAGGCACAATAATCCTAGCTGACTAACCTACGTGGGAAAGCCGAGAAAGGCCAAGAGGCCACTCGTGAAACCATGCAGCAAAATATTGGAAAAGCCGAAAGAAAGATCTAAATGTTTTTTTTTTTGCATGTCTTGTTAGATTTTTATGGGATTGTGCATGTTGGTAGAATTCCCTTTATCAGTCTAATAAGAAGTGGTCAACTCTATTGTCAGATACAAAAGGGAGGATATTAGAGTACCATGGGAGAGGGATGGTTTGTATTTTGACATAGGCAGAATGTTTTGTGGAGCTTCGGGTATGGATCAGTCATGTTGGGTGTGTGGGTTTGTTCCACATGCTGCGGACGCTCCCTGTGTTGGGTGTCCCTGTGCCAGGTCGGGGGTTTCACAGGAACTAGGTAATGGGTTTAGTTTTATAAAGCGATGAGGAATGGGATCCATTTGGCCTTGAAAGATGGTTCGGTTCACTTGGAGCAAAACTGGTGACTGGTATGATTGTGGCTTTGTTTGTTATTGTATGTGTGTGTATGTTTTCTTTCTACTAATTAAGTCGCTGAGTGTAAAGTGTACTGGCACTAGCCACGCAATGCCTTTGTTGGAAGGTGAAGAATTCCCCCGATTTTAAAGATCTGGAAACTCTGGATGACACATTGTATGATGATCCACATGAAAAGGAATTAATGGACGCATGGTTCACTATGCAACAAGCTCCATCTCGTCCAAATACAAATTATTGATTACTTAACAGGATCTGTTAAGAATAAAAAGGGAGGACTGTGAATATTGAATATGTGCCTTCAGCTTCTCAGCAGATATTTTTATGTTAACCCTGAGTGTCCTTTTCTGTGTGACTCTATGTGCAATGAAAGGTTAAGAGTGGACAGGTGGTTGGCTATTTCTTGCTCCAAGTAAGTTAAAAGAAACTGACCAAGTCTATTCAAGGACCACAATGAGGGGGGTCAGAAGTGATTGATCATCTCAGCTGCAAACATGGTCTTTGACATAAACTGACCATAATAGGATGAATGGTTTTCTGTATCTTTCTGTATGTATATTTCAGGACACTTGCTACGTAGACAGATCTTAGCACATAGCTCTCTTGTTTGTAAAGGTATATAAGACATGTGTTGTTTTCATTGAGAGAGAGTAGTCTGGCTGATGACACTCCCTCGTGTGCACGAGCAATAAAATCTGCTTATTCAACTCTTTTGGGAAGAATCTGTGTCTCAAAGTTATTGAGCATTCACAGTAATTACAGTGATTATCATACCCAGTCTCTAAATAGTTAAGTAATAGGGAACTGAGCAGTGTATTGTACTAGTACAATGTATTAATATTTTTTTTCTCCATGGGACTCACTGTTATAGATTGTTCAAACACATTATTAAGAACAATGCTCCTAAGACAGCCCAAGAAGACATTATCTGTATTTGAAGCTTACGGGTGTCAGGCTTTAGACTGTGGGGAGACGTGAATGCTGCATATTAAATTAACTGCAAGTATTTAAACAAAACAAAGAATAATAACATTCCAGGGAATTAGCATGATACTAAAGGAGAAAGTGCTTCTGGTGACTAAGCTCCAGTCTAAAGGGACAGCCAACCAGTCCTAGGAGAAGCTAAGTCTAATAACTTGGTTCAACGTTTTCTTTTGATCTCTGCTTTAAGTTAATTAGGCTGCAAATGTACAGCGGTAGGGTGAGAAAAAGAGGCGTTTATTAGCAATGCACCAAAAAATTTGGCATTTGCACCAGTTGTCTTTGTGGGTAATTTTCTCAATTGAATTAGTAGAAGAAAAGGCATTCATAATTGTAAACAAATTTTAATTGAACCAAGATTTGCACACAAGATTCCTAGCTCAAGCAAATCTACTATCAAATAAGGCACTGACCCTAGTATACTTTATGCCACATGTATTGCAATATAGTATTCATATAAGAATAATATATAAAATGTTTCTAATATATGTATAATATATACCGTATTTGCTCGATTATAAGACGACCCTGATTATAAGACGACCCCCCAAAATCTGAATATTAACTTAGGAAAAAAAGAAAAAGCCTGAATATAAGACGACCCCAAAGGAAAAAAGTTTTACCAGTAAATGTTAATTCATGTAAACTATTTTTTTTAAATAAAAGCTATGATTGAGAAAAATATTTTTTTTGTTTTTATTTCCTTGTATTTTCCAACCTGTCCCCCAGTTACGCACATCTGCCCCCAGGCTTGCCACACCAATATGGCACTGTGGCTCATGATATGCCTTTTAACTCTCTATATGCCACTGTGCCCCATGGTATGCCTTTTGACCCCCTATATGCCACTCTGCCTCCAGAAATGCCTTATACCCCTATATCCCATTCTGGCATTTAGGGGGTTAAAATGCATATTGTGGGGCAGAGTGGCATATAGGGAGGTATAAGGCATTCCAGGAGGCAGAGTGGCATTAAGGGAGTTAAAAGGCATTGTATAGAGCACTCTGCCTCCAGAAATGCCTTATACCCCTATATGCCACTCTGGCATTTAGGGGGTTAAAAGGCATATTATGGGGCAGGGTGGCATATAGGGAGGTATAAGGCATTTCAGGAGGCAGAGTGCTCTATTAAATGCCCCCTTAACGCCACTCCAGAAATGCCCTATGCCCCCATTTAACACACACACACACACACCCTATACCCCCATTTAACTAATACACACACACACACTCTCTCCCCCCTCCCTCCCCTCTCTTACCGGTGCTTCCAGCCGGGGCAGCGGGTTGACGTCGCCTTCCGCTGCAGCCGGAAGGAGGTGGAGTTGGCAGCGGGGGTTTGTATGCGTCCGTCGCGTATACTTTCCCCGGCTGTCAGAGATCAGAGTTCCCCGCACCGGTGCGGGGAACTCTGATCTCTGACAGTCGGGGAAGGTCTACGCGACGGACGCAGACAACCCCCGCTGCTAGCCACGCCTCCTTCCGGCTGCAGCGGACGTTGTCTACGCGAATCGCGTAGACGTCAACCCGCTGCCCCGGCAATACAGCAGGAAGCACCGGTAAGTGTGTGGGGTGGGGGAGACAAGGGGATCCAGGTCCCCTGCAGCGGTGCGGGGGATCTGGATCTTAGTCTCCTAATCAGACCTCTATTTGAGGTCTGATTAGAAGACGACCCCGATTAGAAGACGAGGGGTATTTTTCAGAGCATTTGCTCTGAAAAAAACCTCGTCTTATAATCGAGCAAATACGGTATATATATATATATATATATCTGTGTTGTACTTGCAGGAGACTAAATGCACAACTTATACAATAATGTAATTCCCACATACATTGAACCTTTAACATCTTAGTATAATTTTGTGTCAAAGTAAAGTGGTTACCTCAGAAATAATTTTTCCCAGTGGTGCAACATTTACAAAAAGCATGGAATAAAAAAAACAATTAAGATCCACGCTTGTCTACCTACTTTTAGTGAAAAAGAAAAAAATATCTTATTTTTATTTCCTATTGAATCTTTTATTTAAGATATAATTTATATATGATCTCATGTGGCTCCTTAGCTATAGCAGGGAGGCTTTCCCATTTACTCCCCCAATTTATTGCTTTTAGTATGTGCCCATATAAGCACATCATATATATAGGGAGCAGTATCTTTATTGGACCATAACTGAGGACTTTACTCAGGTTAGAAAGTTCCTGTGCTTTCCCATTCCGATGTCCCTTCTGATTCTGACAGTTATACTCAACTAGATAATAAACCCTGCGGTACCGTGGACACAGTGGATGGGATGCTAATTCTTAGATATCAAAAATCTCTTTGTAAACAACATTTGGGGTTTTAATTGGGTTTACCAAGCAACCCTGAGCGAGAGTATGAAAAATGTTCACCTTGACTACATTTTCAGCTGTAGCTCTAGAAAAACGGTTACATATAACTGTCCATGACTAGAAAAGGGTTGGGACAAATATATTCCAACCTTACTTAAAGTTTGAGCCTGACTTTTGTTAATGCTCACAAAAACATACACATGGTAAAGATGTGCTTCTCATAAAATACAATAGAATTATGGTGTCCCCGCCATGTGAAGTGTATAGGAGAGGAAGGTGTCTAGATTGTAAGCTCGTTTGAGTAGGGCCCTCCTCACCGGTTGTCTCTGTAAGTCAATGTCTACCCATTGTACAGCGCTACGAAATTTGATGGCGCTATATAAAACAATAAATAATACATAATAAAATGCATAAAAAGGCCTTCCCTTCCTATATACTTCACATGCTGGGGACACCACAATTATATTGTATTTTATTAGAAGTGCATCTTTACCATTTGTATGTTTTGTTTTTTTTATATGTTTATTTGCGATTAAGAGTATCACAGTTCATATTGCGGCCTCAATATCACTTAAGCCCTGTAGACAAACCTTGTTTTTTTCTTTAACAAATTTTAATTTTACTTTAAAGGTAAGGTGAACCTTTTGCATTTTTTTGCTTAGAGCTTCCATTTAAAAACAGTGCGATTTAAAAACAGTGCGATGACATACTGGGTTAGTTGCTTAGTTAGTTACCCAAGTCTGTATAATTATAGAGATAAAGGATACTACTACCACACAGAAGCATTACAACAGAAAAACATAAATTTCCATGGTAAATTAAGTCTCTTTGCATGGTTTTGATTTCACTTTATTAATTGATACTATGCAGATTATGCAGATAGTGGTTCTGATGCACAGTGTGGAGAAATGCACATACTCTGCTAGTGCGACCCGGTATCTCCAGGTGAAGCCCTGCTCCCTTAAGTCCCCAGGTTAGTTACTTCTTTTTGTGAGCCTTGCCAAGCCCTGCCACCACTCAAAGTTTCTCCCTCAAAAGTGGAAGAGCTCTGGGTAGCATGCGCTGGAAAGTTCACAGGAATGCCAATAAGCAAGAACATTTATTTGGTTCCTTATGAAGATGATACAGTTGCATTAACCAAAAGTTAATATGCAGGTGATTTGAGATCAATTGAAACACCTAAGCGGTTTCCTGAATGCCATGCATTATCCAGTGGAAACACTGCCCTTTTTGTAGGAGAAACCTTTTTCTGCATTTGTTCCATTTATAACGAGTAATGGAGCTGGGTACATGAAACCATTTAACTTACCTGTGGATAAAACCATATATTAAAACAATCTATCCAGTTCTGTGTAAATTGATCCCATGTAGGTTACTGCTGTTGATACGTACATTGATTCCATGCAAAATTATTTTAGTACCGTATATATCATCTTCTAAGTAAAAAAATAAGATTGAAACTAGTCTGTTTCTTCATACTTTTATTTTACAATGTCTCACTAAATATATTTACAAGACATGACTTTGCCTCAGTGCAATACATTTTTTATGTTGCATAAGTACAAACTCTTGAATTTTTTAAACTTTTTTTTCTTAAAAAAGAAACACTTAACTGCTATGTCAGCTAAGTATACAACATAACATTTATTTCTGTTTGTGATAACACAAACAGCATAATTTCCAAAACAAGCAACAGTTAGAATCACACCATCCATGCCATTATCCTTGGTATTCATAAAATGTTTTTTTAATTAACCCTTAGAGAGGAGAAAGCAATTTATCAATGCACCTGAACACCTCTTTAGCAATAAACAGATTTAAACACATGCATGAAATTATATTTAGGGATGGTCTGCAGAAGGCATTTTTTTCATGTTACAAAAATACTGCAAAATTTATGGAAAATATGTCAATACTATTAATGACAAGGAGCAATATTTCCGGTTATCCCTTAACCTTCAGACAAATCTACATGAATTATTCACGAGCACAGATATCTTGCGCATGAGCACTATGGAGGAATTGATACAGCGCTGATGAACATGGTATAGAACAATATCAATTTCAATTTGGAATTGTAGAATGTTGTTTAGTTTATGTCTTCACAGTGATATACCAGAAAGGTGATCTATATTATGCAAAAATAGCCCCATCCATTCCTTCATGCTTCATGGTTTTATGGGAAAACAAAAATCGATAAACGATTTAGACAAAACAACAACCAATTTGGTAATGAACAGAAACCATATTATGCATCTTTTTAAAAAAATACGTAACCTCTTACAGAGAAAATGATTGCAAAAATGAGAAAAAGAGGTAATTCAATCAATCAAAGACTACACAGAGACATACATTTATTTAACAGATACAAGTTATAAAAACAATACCTTAGTATTCAACCCAGGTGGAATTGGTATTTTTTTTGTTTCACCAAGAAACAAAGAGTTTACGTCGAAGTCGTTGGCTGGAGATTTTTGGCACTTTATGGGAACCAGTCCTTGCCCAATGTCAGTCGTACAAAAAAATGAGTCATCTTCTTCAACATACCTTGCAAATATAGTACTTGTGTACTAGCAAACACATAAACATATTAAAAGAAACATTCCCACTGATTTTCACATGCATACACTATTCAAATGACAACACTGTACCAATGTTAATCTTTATATAGAATTTGCAGAGGTGGTGCCACATGCTGTACCAGCATTCTAGATTTCTTCTGGAGACCGAATGTCAGATTTCAGCTTTACAAACTCCTTAGCAACTTCGTCGTTGGACCTCTGAGAAAGTATTCGCAAGATTGTCAAGCCGGTTTCGTCCATGCAGATGTTTTTAATCAGTGGATACCACGAGGCACAATTTCCTTTGTCCACGATGTTTTTCAGCTGGATAACAGTCATGCCTATAATGCGATCCTCTCTGGCAAAACAGTAATCCTTCACACAGAGGTGAATCTCATATGCCCCTGGGCCATCTTCATTACTCAGAATGCTGAATGGATAAAAAAAAATGAATTAGATACAAGGACTACATTTTAATTTTCTCTGCATTCAAGAGTATTTGAAAAAGCGTATTAACTCATAAAAAATGTAATATGTCCTTAAGGAATATTTGCTTCTTTACTAATGATACATTGAGTCTCGGTACGTGATGATGATTTTTCTTTTAAAAGAATGCTTTTCTATCATATTCACACTGTCCTTTATTTTGTTATCTCATGTTTTAAATATTTTATGTTTGAAGGCATAATTTAAGTGTGCGCAGGAAAAAGGGCTGGAGTGGCATGGGAATTTAAAGCATACTAACCCACAGGCCTATAATAATGGTGCTACGTAATGGTGACGTTTACTGGTTTTAAGAAAAGTTGAGCAATTTTGGATTGTTTTTAGAATGCCAATGTTTAGGAGTCTTGTGAGAAAAAAAAAACCCCTCAAGGCTGATAATCCAGGCCTGGATTTAGCACCTAACATTTAAAAGTGTATAACTGTAATGAAGCTATATGCTGTCACTTTGAAAAACATTTGTTTATTTGCGAAAGTTGAACATATTTTAAAAAAATATATATATATATTAATCCAGATTTCATAAAATATCTGCAGTGTGTTGCAGGAGTGTACTATTTTTTTTAATAAAAAAAAAAATAGTATTATCTGGATTAATTTTCTTTTTCTGTTTCATTCAATGCAACTACTATTTTTATCTTCTCACTTCTCAGGTCGCAAAAAAACCCAAATGAAGCTGTGAACTAGAAAGACGTTTTGTCTTTCTAATTCACAGCTTTTTTTTTTGAACGGAAGCCAAGTAGTCGACACCCCTGTTCTACCCAAAATTATTTTTCCTTTTGTTTGTTGCTTGTATGCACTCTTAAATGGTCTCCAAGCTAAAAAAGGCTGCTCACGTTCACCTTTATTTTTATGCTTATACTGTATGTGTCATCCATACCTGTGGATATGTTTTATTTTTTTAACCTACTGTAATTGTGGCCATTTTAACAACTATTGGTTGGAATCCTACTATTGGATTGGAATCCTACTAAATGCAGTAACATCCTTTTTAAATATATATCCACTAGAATTACCATTATAACTGCAAGTAGTTTGTATACATGGGGACTTTTTTGTTTCATGTTTTATTCCTTATTATTGTCTGGCAATGAGTAGAGGTCACATTAAACTGCGCACTGACAATCATCACATAGCAAATTAATGCAAAGCTGAAAATAAATAAATGCTGCTGTGTGCAGCAAATTCAGTAGGAACTGGAGGGAGTGTAATAAATAAAGCCTAAAGAAACGAGAATTTTGGCAGTGAAAACAAAAGCACATTGCTGCATAAAGAAAATTAGACATAAAAAATACTTTTTTTCTTGTTTTTGTTTTAAAGAAATAAGATAGATGAAGTTCCTTGAGCTGTTGAGTTTTTAAAGGTTTTAATATTAATAAAAGCAGTAATTGAGTGAGAGCAGTGTGGACAATCTGGATTAAAACAAAAGCAAAAACAATAAAATTCATCCTGCACATTATGCAAAAATGTGATTTGGATTCCCAAATCCATCATGGTCATATGATCGAGATCTGCATGTGATTTTACCATATTGCGAATGAGTTGCTTCTGGGTATTTCCATTGGGATAAACACATGCTTCTCAGAAACTATGCAGTAATAAGAGTTATTTTTACAGTTTAAATAAAGTTAACATAGTCACGGTCCTGCCAAGTGTCCTGCGGCTAGCAAATGTCTTTTGACTGCTAATTCTGAACCTTTAGTTTGTATTTTATGGTTTTTCATAATTTGCATCATGGCTTCATACAATAAGAAAAGGGTAGATTTGGTATGTAGTATTAGACTTAACAGAGCCAAAATACTGTAATAGACTGTGAAATATGAGATTTGCATAGATTAAGAACATCTTTTTTTTTCTTGAAGATGTCACAAGTGCTCATAGGCTGTCTGAGAACTACTGATGAAAAGGTAGTGGACCTGGTAGGTAGGGCTTTGAGAAAACCTCAACTTCTAAAAACAGAAGAAATAAGCATTTTAGGCTCCATGAAAATACACGGCTCATGCTCAAATTGAGTAACACTCATGTGATCCCTCCATTAGTTCCTGCAGATTATTGTTGATAATAAGACTGGACAGGCACGATTAAATGAGACAGGGTGTATGTTATGGCCTGCCTTGTTTTGGAAGCAAGCACTTTACCGTATAAAAAATTTGATATCAGCTTTTTGTCGGATTTGGAGCTGGGCACAGTGTTATAACAGTCAAAAAAGAAAAGCAACATTTTGGATCCCTCACTATCTTACAGAACCTAAAAAATATTTTAATTTTTTTAAATGCAATTTACAACAATAAATACATATATTGAAAATTGACTGTGTGTGTGTTTATTATCATTACAGCTAATAACAGTTTATAAACACCTTCACTTAAAACGTATGTAGAATATACGCATTCATTAGCTTCAGGAACAACCATGTACTTCCTGTACTTTACAAAAATATACTGTATATCCTCTAAAAAATTAGGAGTTTATGCTTAGAAATGTAGACAAGAAATACACTATTGCCTGACTCGCAATCTCAGTTTTAGCTCTTTCCAAAGGTGTTGGACGTGGTTGAGGTCAGGGCTCTGTACAGGCCAGTCAAGTTCTTCCACACCAAGCTCATCCATCCATGTCTTTATATACCTTGCTTTGTGCAAAATGTATTTTGTATCTTGACATCCAGTGGGGTTACTCAGTTGAGAAAATGTAATTCCACCTAGCTATTTGGGTATTATCCGGCTATTGTTTGCAATTTCTCCAATAGTTTTTTTTTTATTGTGGTGCATAGGAAGAGTGGGAGAGGCCATTTGAAACTGATCCACACTTTTCAACAGAAAAATGTCAAGCTAGGGCCCTTTGCCTAGTACTATGGTGCAAACACATGGAAATTCTATGTAACAACAGGCTATTCATTATTTTGAACCAACTAGGTCATATCCTATCCAGGGTTATCAAAGCCCTGTCTTTCCCGAGAAAGTGTGGGTTCTGGGGGCTCAAAGTAAACGTCAAAAAAGTATCTTTCCCCAGGACCTTCTTGAAGTGCCAGGATTCCTGCAAGAGGTTACGCAATTGTGAGCAAAATCATATTGCTTTCTTGGATCAAGAAGCTCTAAAATATTAATTTTTTAAATTAAATTTATAGCCCTGTATGTTCTGGTTTTCTAAATCCAGATCCATTTTGAAGGCATTCATTGTATTTAGTAGCCTATTTGATTCCCTATTTGTTTTGGTTGAAGCTAATTATTATTTATTATAATGTATTTGCAAATATACTCCTTAAAAAATGATGTTAAGAATGTAAAAATAAATCAGTGAAAATGTAAATGTTTTACAATCAGTAGCTGAGTAGATTTGAAAGGCACAGTTCCCAAGAAAAGATGTCAAAAGAGTAAAGAGGTGTCAGGCAGGTTGCAAAATGATTGAATACATATATTAAAGTATTGAAAATTAATTATATTAAGTACATGTACTGTGGGAGAAGCAGGAACAGGTAAATTGACTTCAGAACTGTGGTATGTGAAAGGTATAATTGTGTGCTTTAATTAAATTTATTGAATTTACTGAAACGTGAATAATTGCCTGTTTGAAATTAGTGACATTCTAAATTCTACATTCTACATGCAATGCGAAAATAGCTTAATGTAGCTTAATGTGTCAATCAATTGCTTCACAATTCTATCCTAGAAGTTTTATGGATTTTGGTTTCCCGCACTGCAAATGAGTGTCATTAAGATTTTTTGGGGAGCTTAATGTGACTTAACGTACATAAAAGAACATAAATATTAACCAATTTCCTCCAAACTTGCCACAATACAAGAGTCTATCTAATTCAAACATATCCTGAAAATGACTTTTGGCAAAGTATACTTTCACAAAGATTTTTTACTTTATAATCCTGAAGTACTAAAATTGTACATTCCCCAAAACTCCTGTTCTTCCTCAAGGTAGCTATACTAATACTAGACACGATACTCTAGAGAAATACTCTTATCTGTGCAAGGGACATTTTTAGAGCCCCCTTCAGGTTGCTTTTAATTACGGTATAATGATTTTCTAGGTGTAAAATATAAATTATTGGCTTCTGTTTGTGACAGCTGGAAAATAATACTTTAGACAGAAAAGAAATCTGTAACCTTTGCATTTGTTAAAGGACACTGATGGGATGAGCATTTGGTTTCTTAATAGAATTCCACATCATGTTTTGCATTAATGCTTAAATCTGAATCATGACTTACAAGTGAAATGTTTCATTGTATTTTGGAGCCCATGTATTGCTCTTGGTTTTAGTTCCAAACTTCCTTTTTTTGTCGCTGAGGTTGGGACCCAATACATAGATTTCAACGAATGGTCGGAACATAGCAGTTGTTTGCCACACTAAGCCGTTCAGAGCCACAACTGCAATAAAATGAGAATTCAGATTATTTTGGGAAATAATATGCATAATATGGCTGAAAAGTATTGAATGGTTTCATTTTCATCTTATGAAAAATATATTCTGCCTCCAGAAAGCAATAAGCAATATCGACTACTGAAGAATGCAGACATCAGGTGAAGTTCAATGAATGCATCCAGAATAATCTAATCTTACTTTTTGCTGTAATTTTGTGCTCTCCGTTCCCAGGATGTGTGAATATGTCCACCTGAACTGAGATTTCTCCTACAGAGTTCTCCAAGGACAAACCTAAAATAGGAGGAAAGAAAGGAACGCTTATATAATTAGGCTATAATATTACCAGGGATTACCAGGGATAGTCACAAACTTTCATGGTGGACATTTTCAAAACCAACCGGATCAGGACAACAACATTTTTTTTTTTAAATTATTATTTCAAACAATACTTAATAGTTTCTATTGGTTGAAAATGCATTTATTAACCATATGTTTTTTAATACAATCATTTTATTCCCTTTATGAAAGCCCAAAACCAAAATAGTAATGAACATGCTGTAAAGCTAAGCATTTTGCAAATGATGAGAACTCCCCCCAAAAATGACGAAATATAAGAACCTTTTTAAAAAATTATGTAGGTTTGTTAAAAGTTTGCTACCACAGATTTGTATGCCCTATTATTCTAAACCATTACATTGTTAGCTTCTGAGTCTTCTGTCCTGTTGGCATCCCTTGAGGACTGGAGATGTGCTCCTCGGTTTTAGAATTGAAATAACTTTTGTGTATACTGCCTTACAAACAGTAACTGTGCCCACTGAGGAAAATATTTGGTCTTATTTAAATCTAAGAGTGTATCATGGGGATGAATGACAAAGTTGACCCGCCTGAACAGCAAGATGAAGTGAGACAGAACTTATTATGGGGGTCCACATGTCTCTCTTTCATAATGCCAATCTAGTCCTTCATAATGCATAGTTAATAACAGATGAAATAGCCAAAGTGGTTTGAAAATTGTGTGCCCTGTACCTCTATGTCATACATGAGCCCGCAAATCCTTAAAATGTATTTCCATTACTAGTTAAGTACTTGGCACTCCAGCCCTCCTACACTGCCTGCCAAATGCAACAGACACAGCTATATTGCCTACATCTGCTAAATGGGTATTCTGCAATTTAACTGACCAGGTACAATCTGCAGATTTTTAACAAATGTTAATTCAATTCCTGCATAATATTAACTTTAGAGACCATTGTATTTCTGTACCAATCTTGTTATGTTTCCTGCTCCATTTAACCGTTCAATATAGCACAGTTTCACTATGTAATCACGCAATAACCAGCGAGCATTCCACTCTTATGGGGGAAATTCATTACCGTGGAATAAGTCGATCTTGGCAATGTCACTAGAACATGAAAACTGCCATTAACTTCAATGGCAGTTTTAATTGCCCTTGAATTAATATTTTCATAATTTCAAGAACAGCAGGTTTTAAGCCTCTGTCTAACTTTCCATGAGGCAGACATGGCCAAAATATAATAATCTGTACGGGAATCCTGTTTACCCACTGGATGTATAATGGGTTATATATGTGTGGCCAGGTATATTAAATGCACCAATTTATACATCCATCCATCCATGCATGCATGCATATCATTCTATTAAGGAGTATTTGAGTTATATTGAGATGGTGTACTATAAGACCTCTTTCAAATGCTTTTCTGAATGTTCTGCTGTTTATTTGGGTATACACTCTGTCAATTAGCGTGCTAACACTTAGGATACTCAGGAACCTATAATAAAAAATATAAAAAAAAATAGGGGAGATATTGAAACATGCCAGTGGTACTGTGGCAGGATGTTTGCTTTCATTTCACAGAGGAGGAACATCAACTTCTAGGTTCATAGAGCACACACTCATGATATGACTACATGCTGATATACATTTGGCTGGTGTCTGGTGGAGCATTTGAAGGTTTTATCCTCTGAAACATAGCAGAGCAAATTACACAAACATACAATATATAGCTATAGAATCACTAATGCCAGTGGTATAAGTTTGTAAAATGATCCTTAAAACCTGACGATGAACAATAAAGATGCCATTTAATACTGGAATTGTTGAGTATTTTTTTTTCTCTTTTTATTCAACAAGGATGTAATATCCATTTCATTAATTGGGATAAAAAAATCTGTATTTAAAAAGTTACAGGATATATGGTATCTTTGTAAATTATGTAGCACACAAAAATAACTGTGTATTGGAAAAATTATTTAGCTGGTTTTCCTTGTGACATATATCATCCATCAAATATGATTTTCAAGAATCAAGTTAGCATGTGTAGTATGCAAAATCAACTGTCATAAGCTATAAGCCAAGGAGAAGTTGGTTTCCATGTAACATGACATATCTAGGGAAGCAAGTTAAAAATAAAAATATGTCATATATTGGAGAGGAAGGAGATCTTGAGAAAAGTGAGAATTATTTATGTAGTATGAAGGATTGTTTTGGTGTTTTCTTTTCTGATCATACATTCACCAAATTCAAAACTGACAGCTGGCGTGTGCACAATGTGATCATTTTCAAGTTATTGGGTATTTAGAGACATTAAAGTCCCTCAACAGCTGAGACTAGTTGAGAGTCAAGTGCACGTATAGCTTTCCTGGGCAGCTAGATATGAGGGGGACTTTATCAGATTCTCTAAACCAACAACTAACACTTTTAATTTACAGTTTAATGTCAGAAATAAATAGGGATTAAAAAGATATACTAAAAATGTCAATGTGATGTATGTATTGGGTAAGAGGGGGGCTTCTAGGAGTCACAGCAAGCATCTAGTAGTGTAACACAAAATGCTTCCCCTAAGTTGTTTTGAGTACCCCCTCTCTATATATGCATTTGGCTTGAAACCTAAATGGCAGTCCTGGAACATGCTGCATTTTAAATTGGTACTCCATATGTGGCATTATATCATGCACTGCGCCAATTTTATCAAATAATAAGCCACGATAATAAAAGTGACATTTGATAATAAATAAAGTAACCGTTAGCAGCAAATGTCATTGGTTTCACCTTCAAAGGGTCTATGAGCATCATCATGCTGACCAGACCCTTGCCCCCCCCCCTATAATGCAGGTTAAGTGTAGCTAAAGGAGGAATGGGGGATCCCAATTCTGGTCTTTGTTTAGGACACAACATCATCTTAATCCACCTCCGATGATAGAGGCTTACACACTAAAGAATTCCACATCAAATGGGATATGTGTGAAGATATCCAGAGGAGGCAGGTGAGATGGCCAGGGGAACAGTAAAGGCACAGAGGTCCAGGTCCTCAGAGAGAACTGCATTGCATACTCATCTCACATCTTGATAAGGTTTTTTTTTTATTTTGCAACAAATTACTCTGTTCAGACAGCCATACAGACATAATCTACTCTCTACATCTTTGCTTTTAATTTTTTTTATGGCTGATGATTTGGTATTTTAATGCATCCTGTTTGCAAAATAGCAGAGGATTTGAAACTTGCTATGCTTCCCCATTTTCCTAAAGCTTTATTTCTTAGCCATTTGTTGGAATTCTGTTTCAAGGGGTTTTAAGGGAACAGTTGTTTAACAATGATATGTGTATAAGAGCAGATGGATTCATTTGATATTTGCTTTAAGGAAAACGGACTCTTGGTTGCCAGTTGAATATGTTGATGGCAATGTATAATGGGATATAAGAAGTGCATTTTCAAAACAGGAAATCTGACAAATGAATCATTTTTTAACATTGGATATCGAACATATTTCACCCGATGGTCCAGATGTGGACACTGCTGAATCTAATAAACAATACTTTTTGTTTCCATTATTTTCCTGAAAGTAAACTATAGTACACCTACATGGTCCCTTAGATACAGTGTATTTTAGATTATAAATGTATCATTGCAGTGTGTAAGCTCTTCAATAACAGTGAGTCAACAAGACCAATGAGGGGAAGCTGTGACATCACAGAGGACTGATCCCAGCTTTGACATTTTTCCTGGTTTTGTTGTCCAGCTGATCTAATAATTTTACATGTTTTCAGCTGTTGCCATGGTACCAAACAGCCAGATTTGTAAAACATATATATATATCACATTTTTTAATGGAGTTTGGGTGTGCAGCTTGCTATGGCTCATATCAACGATCTTGCATGAGTTATTTGGCTCCCCTGGCAACATAGATATGCAATTTTATTCAAGAAAGATAATGTTACACCTTTCACTTCAAAAATGTAGAGATAGTCTTCTGCCTTCCAACTTGACAAAACAGATGCTCAAATTATTAAAATGTAACTTCGGTATTTACTTATTCAACTTTTCATTGAACTGATGCACACCTAGATTTACAAACACACACACACACCTCCACAAAAATAGCACAATGACAGGAATGGCTGTAGAAAAAAGAACAGAGATAACAGAGATTTTAATTATGAGGTGTATTTAGCTCTGTTGGGTTTATTTAACCCCATGTGAGTAATATTGTCCTAATGTTAATATTTTTTGCCTTTATCTTGATCAATGCAAGGGATATCTTGGAAAGAATGAACTCAATGTGCTCATGCTTTTGGTTTTTTTTTTCAAAATCCAATGTTTATTAAGATTTTCAACATTTTCCATGGGGAGGGGAAAGGGGGTAGGGATACAGAAAGAAAAAAGGGACGGGGGTGAGGAAGGGACAATCGAGGACACGCATGACATCATACGGGCAAATGAGCCATTAAAGAGCGTCAAAATAACAATAACAACCAGATGATTACAGACAAGAGTAGGGCCAAGCAGGGTTCGGCTCCGAGCACACAAAGCCCCAGTGGAAGCGAGAAATATACATCAACACAGGGGCCAGGCCGGGAATACCAGACCACAGAGCCTACAAAACGCGTCGGGACAGATAGGACAACCAATAATACCAGGTCGATGTATACCCCTCTCGTTGCCGCGCAGAGGCGGCGGAGAGATCCTCCAGCTCCCTGATCCCCTCAACCCGGGCCTCCCACTCCCCGACGGTCGGAGGGCAGGCGCTCTTCCAGTGTAAAGGGATGAGGCTCTTGGCCGCATCAAGGAGATGGCGAACAACAGACTTTTTATATCTGGAGACAGGGAGCGAGGTGTGATGCAACAACATAGGTAGAGGCTGAAAAGGCGGGGGGGAATCGGAGAGCTCCGAGAGTATCCGGTGGATCTCCTTCCAGAACTCCCGTATCCCAGGGCAGTCCCACCAGATATGCAACATGGTACCCACGTCCTTGCCACACCGCCAGCAGCTGTCAGAGGTATGCGGAAACATGAAATGTAGCCTCTGGGGCGTACGGTACCAATGCGTCAAGAGCTTGTAATTCGTCTCTTGTGTTTTAGTAGCTTTAGAACTCTTGTGTGTAAAAATAAAAATTTTCTCCCAGTCCGCGTCAGAGAGTCGTGTGTCGCATATGGTCTCCCATGTCTCACAGAAAGAAGGTCTCGGGGGAAGGGGAGCAGCGAGCAGGAAGGAATAAAGCGATGAGATAGCCCCCACTGGAGGGCGCTCCCCAACGCACCATCCCTCAAAAATCGTCAGGTCCCTATGTAAACCACGGTAAGTAGGAAGTGAGGAGATGTAATGCACAACCTGGTGATACGTGAAGCGCTCCGTCCAGGTAAGTGGCACTCCCGGCCGCAACGCCTCCAACGGCACAACCCCACCATCACTCAGCAGAGCCCGTATCCGAATCGGCGGGGGAAGCCCCAAGAACTCCAACCTCGCCCAATCGCGGCCCGGGGCGAAATCAGGGTTGCCCCACAGAGGTAGCAGGGGTGAAGGCGATGTGGTCAACCGAGCTCCCAGCCCCGTGGCCCTCCACACCGCCAAAGTAGGCGAGAGGAAAGGGTGGCGCTCCACCCCCAAACCGGCTCCAGGGCCCCATACCGCGTGGAGCACACTGCTGCGCAACTCTCCTAGCTCCAACGCAACCCACGGCTTTGCAGTCGGGCCTACCATGTTCCATTCAATGACCCGCAAGAGGTGCGCGGCTTGATAGTATTTGTAGAAGTCAGGCAGCGCAAGACCACTCGAGGATTTGGGTCGAGTAAGCTGCGAAAACCTCTGCCTGGGGCTCCTATTGCCCCAAATAAAGCGAGTCACAGCAGAGCGGAGGGCATCAAAGAAGTCGTGAGGTACTCGGATCGGGAGCGTCTGAAATAGGTACAACACCCGTGGAAGGAGGTTCATTTTAACAGCGTTAACTCGGCCCACCCAAGAGATATACAAGGGCGACCACCGTTTAAGGTCCGCCGACAGCGTTGACAGGAGAGGGATAAAGTTCTCCCGAAATAACCCGTCTACAGTAGGCGTCAACCAGATTCCCAGATACTTCATCCTCTGAGCGCACCACCGAAAGGGGAAACTAGTAGTGAGCGTCTGGGCCAGCTGCGGGGGTACAGATATGTTTAAAATCTCAGATTTGGAGTAATTAATCTTGAGATTGGAGAGCTCGCCATAGGAGCGGAATTCAGCAAGAATGTTGGGCAGCGTGACCACGGGATTCTCAACCACAAAGAGGAGGTCATCTGCATAGGCAGCGACCTTGTGCTGCACTCCATCGACCCGAAACCCCAGGATATCAGGGTTAGAGCGTATAGCTTCCAGGAAGGGTTCGAGAGACAGCGCAAACAACAGTGGGGACAAGGGGCAGCCCTGTCTCGTGCCATTCCCAATAGGTACCGGCGGTGAGAGAGCACCATTAACACGAACACGGGCCGTAGGCTCAGTGTACAGAGCCCCAATCCACGTCAACATGAAGGGGCCCAAACCCTGATATTTCAACGTAGTGTGTAGGAATGTCCAATCCACCCTGTCGAAAGCTTTCTCGGCGTCGGTGGAAAGGAGCAGAACCTGTCAGGAGCCCGCAGTCGCTCTGTGTATGATGTTCAAAAGCGGGACAGTGTTGTCCCGAGCCTCCCTCCTAGGGACAAACCCCGCCTGATCCGGGTGGACCAATTGTGGAAGAAACCTTGCCAACCGTAGCGCCAGCGCCTTGGCAAAAAGTTTCAGGTCGGCGTTCAGCAGAGATATGGGCCGATAACTCTGAGGTAAGCAGGGATCCTTACCCTCTTTGGGTATGACTGTGATCGTCGCCGCCAGGGTCTGAGGGGCGAGGCGATGACTCTCTCGGAGAGAGTTCACAGCCGTGAGCAGACGAGGGAGCAACAGGTCCGAGAAGGTTTTATAATAACCCAGAGACAGGCCGTCCGGGCCCGGACACTTCCCCTTTTGCGTAGCCCGCAAAGCCAGGGACAGCTCCTCGATAGAAAGTGGCTCCTCAAGCGCATCCGCCTGTTCCCGAGTGAGACTACGTTTAACATGGCGCGTCAGGTATTGGCGGAGACGCTCGCTCGCAGAATGCGGGGATAAACCCCCGGACATAAACCATAGAGGGAAGAGTAGTAGGCGTGGAACGCCTCTACTATCTTAGAAGGGAAGGGCGACACGACCCCCGCGGCCGTTCGGATTTTGTGGATGTGAGTGGCCCTTTTCAGGGGGTTAATCAGTTTAGCCAACAGTTTGCCACACTTGTTGCCGTGTTCCTGAAAGAATTTCTGGCTGTACAGGGAGGCCCTTCGAAACCGTGAATTCAATAAGTCACTGAGTTTACCCCGTAGGGCCACAAGTTCATGATAAGCGTCGCCTGTCAGGGATTGTTTATGAATAGTCTCCAGGTGCATAATGCGCCCGGTAAGCCTGTCAATCTCCCGAGAGCGAGCCTTCTTCCGCTGCGAGCCCTGCTGAATAAAGAATCCCCGTATCACGCTCTTATGAGCCTCCCAGAGGACCGGGGGGGCCGTCTCCTGCCTATCATTTTCAGCAAAGTACCTCTCCAACTCCAGCTTAGTCTGGGACACCAGAGCATCGTCAAGTAGGAAAGAGTCATTAAGTCGCCACATCCACTCCCTAGGCCTGTACAAAGGTAAGTCCAAGGTCACGGAAACCGGGGAGTGGTCTGACCACGTCATCGGGAGAATTGAGCTAGTCCGTAAAAGGTCAAGATGGGACTGAGCAAGAAAAATATAGTCTAGACGGGAGTAGCAATTGTGCGGTGAGGAGTAGAATGTGTAGTCACGATCAGTAGGGTGTAAGGAGCGCCAACAATCGACAAGGCGGAGGTTCGCCAAGGAGCCGCAGATAGAACGCAACTGGCTCAGGGGAGAACAGCTGGATCCCGATGAGGTATCCACCTCGGGGCAGAGGGGGACATTTAAATCGCCACCCAGTACCAATACACCCTCTTGAAAGTCAGAGAGGGAGGCGAGGACGGAGCGCAAGGCAGCATGTTGACCCCTATTCGGGAGATAAACACTGGCAAAGGTGAACATGATCTCCGCCAGCTGGCCTTTAACAAAGGTGTATCTACCCGACGCGTCTAGTAAAGTAGCTTTGAGGACGAAGGGGACCGATCGGGCAATCAAGATAGCCGTGCCCTTAGACTTGGCCTCCGCATTGTTGCTAAAGTATCCCGTGGGAAAGTGCAAGTCCCTGAAGGTAGGTGCCTGGCCCTCCTTAAAGTGTGTTTCCTGCAACAAAACAACAGACGCTTTATGGCATCGAAATTCCCTAAGGGCCCTAGAGCGTTTCTCAGGGATATTCAGCCCCTTAGCGTTAACAGTGTAGACCGTCAAGGGGGCCGATCGGTAAGCCATGTCTGAAAGCAATGAACTCAACGTCCCGGATAAGGAGGGTGAGAAGAGAAGGATAGGGTGCGGGGGGGTGGGGCTGAGGTCGGTAAAAGGAGGAAAGGAAACCACAGGAAAGGAGGAAGAGGGCAAAAACAATGTGGGGTGAAAGTGTCAGTTACCGGGCAGAACCTGTGACCCAGAGGGGGAAAACAGGAACCCCAGAGAGAGGGGGAGTGACACCAGAGCCCCGTGGGGAAGTGAGAGTAGCAACCGAAGAAGAATGCGTCGCAACGATAACGAAGTCGCGACCTGTATCTAGTAACGAGCAGCACGGAACGGTCCGCCACCCGCCCTGTGATACAAACAATATGGAAAAAACACCAAAAACAAATAACAATCGTTCAGTGTAATGCGGAGCAAGGCAGTATAGCCAGATGTGAATTAACAAGCAACCAACAAATGCCACAGCAGGGCAATCAGGCATGGACAGACAAGACCCCGCATCCGACGCCAGAGGAACATTAAAGATCCGAGAGCAGCCAACGTCAATAGGACCACATATATGCACATATGGAGATATATAGATAGATATATAAAAAAAAAAATAAAAATAAAAAAAAATAAAAAACATTAAATAACAACGACGCGGGAGGAAGGCACATGCGTGTAGAGACATATGCGTGTGCATGTGTAGATAGAATATGCGTGTGTGTGTATGTGTATATATAACACGCATGTGTATGTGCACCCATAATATGCGCGGGCATATGTATATATAATATGCGTGTGTGCGTATGTGTACACACAATATGCGCGTGTGTATGTGTACATATATAATATGCGTGTGTGAATGTGTAGATATAGAATATGCGTGTGTGCGTATATATATCATGCGGGTGTGTAAATGTATGTAGACACAGAGATGTGTATAATTAACCAATATCATGCATTCCTGATAATACACGCAGTGTTAGAGAACGAGAAACCTCTACATATGGGAAATACTTGGAAAAAAAAATAAAATAAAATAAAAATAAAAATCTTAGATAGAAAATCGTAGCATCATAAGTAATATGAAATAAGTGAAAACAAAACGGCAGAAGTGTCTGGTGAGTAGAAGCCAAAGTGACTGCCGTATTACCTTGACCCACAGCGTTAGGTCAAGCCTGACCGACTAACATGGCTGTCGTCAGAGGGAGAGGCAGGTGAAGTTGGAAATCAACACTTTATAAAATAACGGAGATAGGAAGAAATAAACAAAAATAAAAAGAACGGCTCACGTGGGCCATGCGGACAACACGGCAGGGAGAGTAAGTCCCAGTTAGTCCAGGAGAAAGCCTCGGAGAGAGAGCGAGGACGTCCATAAACGGTGCTGGTGCAGAGTGCAGTGCACTCGGCGCCGGGCCATGGAGTTGCAGCGGCGAGAGCAGAGCCCTCCACCTAAGGCTGGGCTGGAGTGTCGTCCACTGCGGCTCGACGGGGGGGTCCAGCTTGTCGGTGTCCATGCACCCCGGCGGCAGGTCGGCGCGATCCAGGTCTTGGGTCCCTGTTGAGCCAGTCCTCCACGGCGATCTCCGGCAGCTCCAGAGCCTGCAGGAATGGGCGCACATCCGCAGGAGTCCGCACCGTCTCCGCAGTAGAGCCCCTGCGCACCGTCAGTGCAAAGGGATATCCCCATCTATAGGGGATCCCACGTTCCTGCAGAACCGCCGTGACAGGCCGCAGAGCCCTGCGAGCTTGGAGCGTGTAGCGGGACAGGTCCTGGAAGAGGGAAACCTGGTGCCCATCAAATGTCCAGAAGCGCTGGGCCCTGGCTTTCTGCATGATCTCCTCCTTTTGGGCGAAGTTGTGCAGGCAGCATATAACGTCCCGCGGAGGATCTCCAGGGCCGCCACTATATCGTAGGGCCCTGTGAGCGCGATCGAACTTAATAGGTGGCCTGTTGGGGTCGTCAAGCCGGCCCAGGATCATGGAGAACAGCCTGTCCAAAAGGCGTCGGAGGTCCTCAGGGCGTTCACCTTCGGGCATACCCCTCACGCGGATGTTGGAACGACGGCTCCGGTTCTCAAGGTCTTCCAGATGATAAAACAGGTGAGTAAGTTGAGAGGTACAGGAACGCTGAAAAGACGTAAGCTGGCGGTCAACGTCTCGCGTCCGGGTCTCAGCGGTCGAGAGTCGGGCATCCAGGCGCGTAATATCAGCGCGTAGAGCCGTAACTTCCGCACGGACGGTTTGTTTCACCTCGGAGACGAGAAGGCTGAAGTCATCCTTGGTAGGTAAAGTGGAGAAGATGCGGCGCCAGTCCCGAGAAGAAGGCTCTGGGGAGCCACTCAACGGTTGCCGTGAAGAGGACTCATCTGAGGCCTGGGAGCACGCGGGAGACGGCGCCATGTTGGAGTCCTCCGGCTGAGAGTGTAGCAGGGCTGGAGTCTGGAAATATTCCCTCAGCGAAGCCGCGGGAGCCTTGCTGGCGGTCCCCGGAGTACCTGGGTCCGTTGGCCCTTTTTTATTCCTGCCCATGTCAGGTGTAGAAGGTGTTTTTGAGCAAGTTTAGGAGCGGGTGGAACGGAGCTCACAAGCTAAGCAGCCATTCTCGTCGGCAGGCTAACCACGCCCCCATGCTTTTGTTTTTTAACCATGTCTATATGTAAGCAAAATTAAAACATATTTGATGTCAAAGGCTGATAAATAGAGAATACCAATTTGTAGGTTTAGGGGTAGCATTTCAAAATGGTAGGTTGAATGTAACAGTGTAAAGCTATTCTAGAACGGTTATCCCCAACATTTCAGGTATCTAAATTAGGACACCTGTGTTTGGGGGTGTGACAAGATTTGGGGAGGGATGATATGGGGCGGGACCAGAGGCATGGCCACCTGCCCGCCTTGCGTAAACAGCCAGCTTGTGGAGCCTGCCGCTGAGCATTGTAAAGTGGCCACATGGGAGCTGTAACAGCACAGACTCCATTGATTTTTCAGTTCCTTGAACAATTGAGATCAGAGGACCTCCCCAACTGGCCTACAAACATCACTGTCCACAAAAGCGGGACATTGAGTTATTTACCCGGGTAAGAGGGACAGGAGCTTTTGAGAGGGATGCTGTTGGGATGTGACCAAGGCTATAACGAAGAATACATAAAATGCTATTAGATAAGAGCTAAAAGAAACCATACATCTTGTGGAATCTTACTCAGGCCATGTGCAGAAGAACTGGACTGTTTACTGATGTCCAAACATCTCATTATATTCACAGAGATGGTGTTGGTGAGAGGCTGACAATGTAATGTCTAAGCAATTAAGATTAAGACCTTTACTACAAGATCGCTATGTTTTCATTTATTCTTTTCTGTACCATTCATATCCGAATAGATTTTGCGAAGCCTTGACATTATGCTAATACCGTACAAGAAAGAAGTGATTAAGGGCTCTTTTTGCGACGCATAATAATAGCAGTTTTGTTAATGAAAGATAAAACTAATATGGGTATGCTTTTTATTGTTTCTTCCCCTGAAAGTGACAAGCTTTATTTAAAATTCCTTAATATGCAACAAATTCAGATTTGGGTTTATTTGCTGCAACAAACCCTTTATTTAATTTGGCTTGAACTACACTGTTTAGTAAACATTTTAGATATATACACATCTGTAGCTGTGTAGTTAAAGCCAAATTATAGTTTGCTACAGTTTAAATATCACTCACAATTCAGATAAATTGTGTTTTCCAAAAAAAAAAAAAGAAAAGATATCCTTGTATTTTTTGGTTTCTTTGATATAATAGTTAAACTTACAAGTCTGGCACGATTCCCTTGATAATATATTTTGGTGCTACATAATCAATAATCCTGATTTATTTTTAGATCAGAGGGTCAGTCTCAGTTATAAATGTGTATTGTTGTTCTAATACACATTTGAAGTTGCATTGTATGTCTCAGTTAACTCCCTAAAGCAATATATCTAGATAACTGAATTGGCAGGTAAGCTGTCTTGTAATACTCATATTGAAGGAACCGTCGACTTTCCCTTTTAGCAAGACTGAATTAATTTATCACATCTAACCAAGGCTTGTGTATTTTTGTTATTTAACCCGTTAAAATTGTTTTGGTGATATTTTGTTTCTAAATTAAGGGCTTTTTTGCCTCACAGAAATAAAAATCTACGGCAAAAGATGTCACAACTAGCATATTTAATCAATTATCTCTGGTCTTCACCACCACTACAAAGGCTGCCTGAGCCGACCAACAACAATCAGCAAGTTAACAACAGAGGAGATAAACCATTAAATGGGCAAATACAATTTCTGTTCCTTTGGTATATATGTAAGATATTTTAATGCATACAGTCTTTATTTTTATTTATAAACAGCTTATTCAGTAATGTACCAAATGTATGATTTAAAATGAACTGAATCGTTTTATAAGAAAGACTTTCCAAATAAACTACTAGGCAGTACAATTTAATGTGCTAAACTATAAAGGGCTCTTGTATAAAAATGCTCTGAAGATTGTTGTATTCCATTGTATTGACATAGATTTTTCTAATTTCTTTGATAAAACCAAAAACATTGTAATGTTCAACTGTACATTAAAGGAGCCCTCAAGCCCAAATTTCACATTAAATGCGCATTGTATGAAGACCATGATGCAATGCATGACGATATTGCTTCTACTCAAACCAGAAAGCATATTTAAGTATTTAAGTTAGCTATGTACAAATTGTGTTTTTGTATTACTACATTACATGGCCATTTTCCAGGATTCTCACTTGGGTTGACAATTAAAAAACCTGTTTTTAATACATCTTTCCATATTATGAGAATAACCTAATAACCTATATCCAATACAATTGTTAACACACGTAGACCTGTCACTATTCCAACTAGTGCATACACTCTGTGTGGTCACAGAGCAAGGTCACAATCAATTCGTACACAAAAACAAAACAGACTACATGTGGCTAAAGTGTGGGATTTACTGAAAAAACACAAATATATTCATATTTATATATTCATTTTTGGAATTAAAAGGATGGTCTATGTTTTTACATTAACAACTGCAGATGAGACATAATGAAAAATCAAAGATTTACTTTGCGATATAAATCCACAAGAGATGAGCTTTCATTGGCAACAGCTTTGTAAAACAAAATATCTGGTTTGATTTATTGTAGAGTTCCAAATTTGTTCTATATCTGTTTTTATAAAATATATTACAGTGACAGAATCAATAGTGTGACCCCCTCGGAAATCAGAAAGGGTTTTTCTCAAAGTCTTACTCTAGTCCTTATTCTAGATTCTAGATGTGTTCTGTAAACTCTATTTCTTTATGAAGGTTTATTCAATTTCCTCTAGGTTTCAGAAACAGCAGGTATCAGTGAGGGGGAATGTTAAGACTGCTTATTTCATCAATGGTTATTGCTCCATTTCATAGTGCTTGTTATGCTACTTATCCAACAAGTGGACCATTATTTTCCACAGGGAAATGTCATTGAGCAGGAAACGCTGTAAATTAAACTGCGAGATGTCAGCAGATTTTAAAGGCTTTTTCTCATTTCTCATGGTTTTTCTGAAAGGAGATTAAATGACTTGTATCACCTACCATTGTACTATTTTTCTAGAGAGGATTTCATGGCATGAGGATGATCCTTACTGAAATCAGTATGCAATATCTGTGCCTGCCGCTATAGTCAGACACACTTCAGACACAGGGCTACTAGCGCTTATGCTACGGCTCGTGAAGCTAAGGTCACCTGCATGTCGCTTGCTATCTCTTTCCACTGTCACATACAGTTCAGGGAAAGTTGCTTTATGTCTAATGGCAAATAGAGGTTGATCTGGATTATCAGAGCACTGTAGATACAATAAAAGTGTTATTCAGCAGCCAGATGTCGTGTTTGTTGCGGACAAGTCCAATTGCATTTTCTTATTTAAAAGTTCACTGCAGCAGGTAAGATAAACACACATGTGTAGCAGAGTCCCTTTAGGTATATAATAAATAGCTTTTGAGACCAGTTATGAATACAATGTTGCCTCATTCTTAAATGCTCATAAATGTAAATGCCTGGTGGGTTTTCTCCAACAAGATTTGTCCTTGCATACTGCACATTTTAATACCTGGGTGACTCTCTCTACATTAACTTATGTAGGACCAGCACAACATTTTTTGCATAACTCACTGCAGTTGGTCTTTCATTCTGCATAGTAAAGTTGGTGAGTTGGAGTATTTCAAGTCATCTGCAAACCCTGGCGTTAGTTAATAAACCACTTTACATTTGTATATATACCTAGATTTTGTGCTTCTTGATTTTTAATATGGGTCTAGGGATAACACTATACCTTACATATACTGACGCCTATTTCATAAAGTGCCCCCCCCCCATTTAACTGGTTGAATTGTTTCACAATAAGGTATCTAGGTACATTGACCATAATATGCAATGGTCAAATAGGGACAACTTTATTTTAGGTGTGGTTAGAGACTAATGAACAGGGGCTTTTTATGGGACACTGCTATCTGTGTAACTGTGTAATGAATAATGCATTTTGTTCTGTACACATTATTGTGTCATTTAGGTGTGTGGTACGTTCATACTTACACTGTAAGCTACAGGTAATCAGGGACATTATGCCAAAAAGAGGGACTATCCCCCTAAACAGGGATGATTTGGAAGAAAGTGTGGAACACAGACAGAAACTTGGTATAAGGGACAATATGGAGAAGGTCCTACCATTCAGCCTTCCGCAGCACCCTTATACAGTTGTGCTCTAGGCAAGTGAAGAACCTGCCATGTGTGCATACATGCATACGCATGTAAACTCAACAAGAATTCAGCATAAACAAAGTGAGTAGCATTTAAAAAACACCTAAGGTATGAATATTGGGGGTTCCGTCACACGATATGGCTAGGCGGGGTATGCTCTGAATTCTTGTTTCCTGAAACAGGCATAGAGCCCTTTCTCATACAGATAAGCAATCCTCAGAAGGTATATGTAAGGGAGGTGAGATGAGGGATATTGAGCTATTCCTCATTTTATTTTAAGTGGTATGATGATGGTTACTTCTTTACATCATGAGCACAGGTGTACCCACCATACACATACTTTACGTAGTTTATTGGGTAATCATGCAAGCCTGTGTGGAAATCATATAAAAACTTCAACAAAAGAGATAAACCAGTCGGTAATTTTTGAAACCATTCCAGTTTATTCCGATTTACAAGCTTTGTTTGATTTAGTAAATGAATACCAGTTCTTGAAACAACTTACTATTTAGCAGCCTTGTGGGCCCTTGTATTGTATGTTTTTAGTCATCTAAAAGAATGTAATGGACTTTTTGAAATATTTCTCAGATGAAAAAGATCCAAAGTACTTTGTCACATATCAAAATATGTAATAGAATTAATTTTACATTTCCTTGCTTTATGAATGTTTTAAGAACAAGGATGTTATAGTGAAGGTCATGGGTATGTAACATTGTATATTGCATTCTAAGAGGGTTATTTATAAAATGTGACATTGGAGCAAAGTGGCTTCTCACCATATAAACCAATGAAACGGTGTAATTAGTGTTTGTAAAATTGATCCAAAAGCACCCATATTGTACAAAAACAAACATTTATTTCTGAGCTTAACCAGGTATTAGAACACCCTGGTAGGTATAGCACAGGTTGAAGTCTAAAGTAACAGTCTGGGTAGGGTTTCTGTATAGGTATACAGGGGGATAACGTTATGATATAGTGATGGATACAGCAGGACTAGTACATCTTGTGTTAACTAATAGCTTCTATTCACTAGCTTTTACCAGCAGGGTTGTCATTATACCATTATGCTGTGTTCATTGCATGTCAGCTTGTTTATAATCCCAACACATTGTTCACCTAAGCATAACTTGTTGACACGTTATAAATAATAATAGTAATTCACATCTAGCCTGACACAGAGATTGACATGTGAGCAGTCACTGCTATTACGCAAACAAAAAAACATCACCAAAGTGTTTTCAACATCATTCTTAAATAATTATATAATGTTCTCTAAGCAAAGCACTTTCCGTCTCTTGTGAGTATTTACAAGGCTTATATGCATGCTAATACATTACATATGGTAGCTGAGTGTCACCTTTCAAATAATGTCGATGGGGGGTTTTTGCATGCAAATGCATATAGTGATTCATGAGAGTCCCATCTATGCATTTGCAGTATTCCAATGTCTCCAAACAACATTATTCAGAGAAAATATGATTTTTTTAAAAAATTTTATGATTAAAGAAAATACACTAAAATAGAGGAATGCCAAATGTATATGTAGTTCACTTCTTTGATTTAAATAATGTGTTTACCTCCATATCTCAAATTCATGGAAAAAACAAACTATTTATTACACTGAATATAAATATGGAGTACTTACCTTGAGAAGACTGCGTGTCTACAAACTTCTTTATCAAAGCATCAGTAGTTTGGGTATAAAGGCTGAGAGCATATTTCAGAGACTGTAACTCTGGGCTTTTCTCCAAATAATTCTTTTTTAAACCACTTCCTCCAGCATGAAAATATTGCTACAGCGAAAACATAGATCAGGCATGGACAATGTTATTAATGAGGAACCAATCAATACGTAGACCATTAAGAGGAGAAAATCCACCATTAAAGTGTTATAATAATTACCTTTCAACATATTTACTTAAAAGTAGATTTGTGCCATATTTGTAGGCCTATCAAGTGTAGTTTGGTGTGCTTATGTTTTCAAAATTCTCATAGAAACCACTATTTCAGACATTGCTTTATTTACCGTATTTGCTCGATTATAAAAAAAAATACCTCTCGTCTTATATTCGAGGTCACCTTATAATCAGACCTCAAATAGAGGTCTCACTACAAGACTAAAATCCAGATCCCCCACAGCGCTGCAGGGGACCTGGATCCTTTTCTCTGGCAGCCTACAATGTGCACAGACAACCTCCGCTGCTGCACTAATCTCATCTCATAGTTAGTTTTATGAATCCACACTTCCTATGGATTATCATTTTATGTTAATCCCCTACACCACTGTCTCTTTCTATTCATGCTCCCCACTATTTAATCTGCCATTCCACTTTAGGAAGATGCCACTGACTTCCAGAAAGGTTATAAAACTTTACATCTTTTCATATGGTCCAAAAAAAATCTTCCTCGATGCATAAATCAAATGTTTTCTAAATCTGGATTTTTGTTTTACATTTCCATGTCATTGTTATAGAAGTATAAACTACATATGTATATGTACAACACTATACATAAATTAACTTCCTATTGCGTACAATTCAGCTGTTTGTGCACCATTGTTTATTAAAAAGAGGGTGTTGGATATGACATCATATTCTGTGTGTTTATTCCCTTTACATCTGAGCAATGATGAATGAGCAATAACCTCCCTGCACCCTGGCGTGTTGCTTCAGCACAGAGCTGACTAATAGAAAAAGAACATGAAATTGTCCCAGCATAGCTCTAAAACCCTACAAGGTTCACCGCTGCAGGCATCAGCAGCCCTGGCAGTATGAAACCTTTCAAATGATACACCATAGAATTCCCATTGAAACACAGAATATGGAATATTTCTTATAGCATCACAGTCTTATATATTTGTATTCTGAGATTTCTAGCACAGAACACAAACATCTGAGGCAGTGATTCAATAGAAATACAAAGGCAGAGAGATTGATTTGTTCTTCCTACAGCGTGAGTAAATGGGTCTACTGACTGGAACTCACTTTATAAATTTTACAACTATATATTCATCTGAGCCCTATAACCAGGGCCGTTCTTTGTATAGGGCAAAGGTTGTCCCGGTCCTTGTGCTCAGGAAAGCCCTTTGCTTTCACCTTTTCTGCTCTTAGGCGCCATAGTAACCAGAGTGTCCGGAGGGGTCACGTAACACGTTAAGTGATCCCGTATTTGTGTGAGGTAAGAGAGACCTGGGAGAGAGGGAGAGCTAGGAATCGGAGGAGAACTGTGAGGGAGGGGAGAACTGTGATAGGAAGAAAGGGAGAGCTATGAGAGGAAGTGAGACTGATGAGGATTGAGCAATCTTTATTTACTCTCACAAATGAGACCCCCTATGTGCCACTCTGCCTCCAGAAATGCCTTATACCCGTATATCCCATTCTGGCATTTAGGGGGTTAAAATGCATATTATGGGGCAGAGTGGCATATAGGGAGGTATAAGGCATTCCAGGAGGCAGAGTGGCATTAAGGGAGTTAAAAGGCATTGTATAGAGCACTCTGCCTCCAGAAATGCCTTATACCACTATATGCCACTCTGGCATTTAGGGGGTTAAAAGGCATATTATGGGGCAGAGTGGCATATAGGGAGGTATAAGGCATTTCAGGAGGCAGAGTGCTCTATTAAATGCCCCCTTAACGCCACTCTGCCTCCTGAAATGCTTTATACCTCCCTATATGCCACTCTGCCCCATAATATGCCTTTTAACCCCCTAAGTGCCAGAGTGGCATATAGGGGTATAAGGCATTCCAGAAATGCCCTATGCCCCCATTTAACACACACACGCACACGCACACACACACACTTACCGGTGCTTCCAATTTCCTGCTGTATTGCCGGGGCAGCGGGTTGACGTCTCCTTCCGCTGCAGCCGGAAGGAGGTGGAGTTGGCAGCGGGGGTTTGTCTGCATCCGTCGCAGATACCTTCCCCGGCTGTCAGAGATCAGAGTTCCCCGCACCGGTGTCTACGTGGATCGCGTAGACGTCAACCCGCTGCCCCGGCAATACAGCAGGAAGCACCGGTAAGTGTGTGTGGGGGGGGGGAGACAGGAGGATCCAGGTCCCCTGCAGCGGTGCAGGGGATCTGGATCTTAGTCTCATAATCAGACCTCTATTTGAGGTCTGATTAGAAGACGACCCCGATTAGAAGACGAGGGGTATTTTTCAGAGCACTTGGCTCTGAAAAAAACCTCGTCTTATAATCGAGCAAATACGGTATATCATCAGAAGAAGCTACACCCACAAGAACATCCACAGACGGGGATTATACTGCCAATTTTGTTACAATAGAGCTATATTTAGCTCTATATAGTGTAAGTGTTTCCTGTTATTATTCACCTTGGCTCAATAAGACATACTGCACTATTTTTCGTTTTTTCTTCATTTTACATATCTCCATCCCCTGGTTATATTGGAAGACCCTAACAGCCATCATACCCTTAGGCGCGACCGCCACACTCATCCCAAAGATTCTACCTTCAAGCCAGATAGGAGAGATTCCTGGCACGGTTTGTGTTGCTGCCTACACCTCCGTTTAAAGAACCATTTTTTTGTATTAGTCTAGTGTTAAAATAAAATATAATATGGTGTTTTCTATGTGAAGGTATATATAAATTGGTTTTATGCAGATTTCGCTTTATAGATTGGTTACACGTTAAATGCATAAGGCATTGCAATGAGAAACAACAACCGACTATGATTTATATTTATGTGTAAATCTATAACATACACCTCTATTAAACAGAAAACACAAAGTAGCTAATGTACAGAAAATGTGTCACCTGCCTTTTTGGTTTCAGCTGTTAAATGTCACCAAGCATGAGCTACATCTAAATGCTTAATGAGGAAGAGGAGAAAGAATGCTCTTACATTGAGACAAAATGTCACTCCGTGTGCTACATTCCAAATCTATACAACTGACATTTGTAATCTTCCCGCACATAACTTTACTATGCATTTAAAAGTGCAGAACATCATTTTTGGATTAATGAAAACGCTCTCTTGGAAACGAGGGAAGCAGGGGTATCCCTTGCATGGTGACCAAGGTAGGTTGCCAGATCTCTACTTTTGTTGGGGTGCTTACAGAAAATGCACACTAAATTTCTTGCCATCCAGAGAGGACCAATATCTTTAATTTAATGAAGTCTCCTTCTCAATTTCTCTACAGCAAAAGGAGCAATATTACCTCTTTTTTCATCCATTTCATAATTTGCTAAATATAAAGTCATTTGGGCTTATTTAGTAAACGAGTTTATCTTTTTAACAACGTATTATGGAGGGACAGGGCCAACCTTTTGAGATACTACTGATATTACTACTCATTACATTCAAGCCTGACTATCAAGCAAACTGAACACATGCCGGATGGGCTAGTGCCCTATGGAAACTTCCATGCTTCTATACTGGTGCTCGTGGAGAACATCTTGTCCACACGTACAATATTTTATCGCCTGCTGGCCTTAAAATGCCAGGACCTATTTTAATCACCAGTCCAACCTAGCTTACATTACACATTATTTATAGTGTGTTAACAGATTCTATAGTGCTATTACAATAGGTGGCATTGAAGAAAGAAGATGACTTTTTATAGTTAAGTTGGTGAATTTAAAGGATTAACTATGAATTACCCAGGGCAAACTTCTTACAATAAAATCATACCGTGTTTGACGATG
Organism: Spea hammondii; assembly: GCA_029215755.1. NCBI lineage: Eukaryota > Metazoa > Chordata > Amphibia > Anura > Pelobatidae > Spea > Spea hammondii. The sequence goes on from JARDYJ010000004.1 coordinate 86,242,525, forward strand.
AAAACATTTCATCACATTTCATAGTTTAGTGAATAATTTATTAAGATCAACAGACTAGGTATTAAAAGCTGTGAGCTGACAGTAAATTAAATGCATGGGGCAGTCTGCTGAATAAACACAGCTGTACACTATACTCAGGCCTTTGCAGAATATGGCTGCACTCTAAAGGACAAGATTGTCCGCATTCACATTTACACAGGTAAGTGGGAGACCACTCTGGGCAAAGACTTCTATATATTTAGTATGTTGAATACATGCTTGTATTTCTTGCATCCTAAAATAAGAAGAATCACATAAAAACCCTTTCACAACAAAGTGGTAACTGCCGAAACACCAGTTTTAATGTGTAAGATGTTAATAATGAATTGGAGGTCCAGTATACCTTAATCGTGGCTAGCACAACTTCCATGATTGAGCACTGCCGTGGTGTAAGGCTTCTGGCTTCTTCTCGGATTACATGATCCTGAAATTAAAGGATTATGTTTTAAATGTCTTGCACATCTACAAAAATGCAGTCATATAAAATATCTAGAACTGAAAGTATAATACTACCAAAACAAGTATTTAATGACATATAATTCCTAGAACTTGAATAATATTACATGTGTCGCCAACATGTGGTTTTTAGGGGCCAGTGTCCTAATAACTACATTTGTAGTGAAAATTGATGGTAATCTTTTATTTTTAATAGTAATCAGGTTGACTTGTTGAAACCATATTTGTTCTTTAAAGGAGTAGTGACAAGTAGTGATACACTGCTTGTATCATGATATTGTGTGTACCGGAATAATTGTAACTTATGTTACCTATATGATGTGTCACGTTCATTTGGCATACTAAACTGCAAAATACATGATGCAGGAAGACAGCAGATCTGTTTATTTATGATGGAATGTAAAATTGTATATTCTTTGAAAGGCCTGACACTATGAGGGAAGATCAAAACATATTATGTTTTTGAATTTTATGTACATCTATGAAAAAGTAAGAGCTGCCAAACAAAATTACTGTTAGTTCTGCTGTGATATGTTTTCGGTGTTTCATATGGCTTTATAAATGGACCTTTTGAGCGAAAGTGCACACTGCCAGTAAAAGTCAAGTGTCCTTTTGGCAATGAAACAAACGAAAAAAAAACTGTTGCGTATTCTGCTTTACAGTTGCTAGAGAACAGAGAAGGAAATGAATCACATAAACAGCTTAAAACTGCCTTTGGAAATGCTATAAACACTTCATCAACCACAGGTAAGTACTGTTAATATCGAACCTTGTGCAATGCAATGCCAATTATTCTATCAGGTTTTCTATCCCAGCAGATATGGTTAGAAGCAACTTCTCTATAAGCCGCACACAGGTACTTGTGCAATGTTTTGGAAACAATACACTGAATACTCATCAGTTTTACATTTCTTGCCAAATTGTGCATTTTTCAAAGTGTTTCTATTTTTAATATTTAATAGAAAGTATTGCCAGGTAGTTTAATTCTAATAGAATTATATATTTCAACAGAACATAGAAGTAGAAGCCCAACAATCAACTCTCACTCCTTTAGCTACAGTACACCTAATTCGATAGACATATTGTCACCTTAGAGCTGGTTGAGACATGATCGCATTGCAATGGACATAGCTGTATTGCCCCAAGAGAAAATCACATGAGTGACACATGATCATGATCAAAAAAGGTGTCAACTTCCATCTAGCTACTGGTGACCAAGTACGCAGTGTGAACAAACATTTTTCTTAGTCTGTTTGGGTACCCTGTCTACTTTCAATGTCATGAGCAGAAAAGTACAAACTATCTTTTAAAAGCTGCAAGGGCATTTTGTAAATAACCTTTTCTTATTACAAAAGGAAAAAACGCTATTTTAATGAACAACAGCTCTTTAGTGAACTTCTAAGCACAGGGCCATGGTGGATGAAAGAAATATTACTATATAATGCCATTTCTGGTTCTGCTGAAGATCGGAATAAAATTATGTGTGCGCGTACGTTGGCAGAATGAGAGATAGACGTTAAACAGAGCAGTTGGTTGCCAAGCTAACCCTAGTTAATATTATGATGCATATGCAGTTTTGTAGGTATCTGAATTATAGATCAGTCTGTTAAAGATCTACATTTTAAGAGAGTATAATCTAAAGGTACAGCTGGAATATACTTATTGTTTATCATTAGAATTTTTCAAGTGAGGCAATGTATCCAACAACTGTTCCAGCTGAGGAAGAGGGCTCTGTTGTCCCAGAAACCAGCCAATGAAGCCACAGGACTGTGGTCTAGGACAGTAGCTCAAGTACACCCACTGAGGCAGTCATTCTGTTTCCCCTCATGTAACCAACTATACAAACTCTACTCTACAAAGTTATTTACAGACTTTCTTAAGTGTTGCCTTTTGTGAGTTAAAACCGAAACTGAGTTAAAACTTGAAACCTGTACATTTGTAATCTATTCTGTGTTTTGTTCTATTTGCATAGGAAATCAGTTGAACAAATTGGATGTACTACTGACAGAAAACAAGCTTCTCCCATGAGGAAGCCATATGTTCTTATGAACTGCAATTTGTACTGTAGTACACATAACTTTGAATTCCTGTGTAAGAAATATTATAAAACCAGTAATCACTTGTACTTTAATGCATATATATGAGGTCCATTTTCAATGCATCAGGGGATTCTGCAGAATGCATTTTGCCTTTTCCCCACCGCTCAAATCCTCGTCCCTGCACATGATGTACGCACGATGCGTTTTACCTCTGCCTCCAAGACTTACCAGAGCAGACTCCCTGGTGTCTTGAGGGGCCGGCGGGGGACACCTACGCAATACGCGTATACAACTTCCGGTGCCGGCACATCCGCTGAGTCCCGGCACCGAAAGTTGTATACGCGTATTGCGTAGATGTCCTCCGCCGGCCACGCAAGACACCCGGGAGTCTGCTCTGGTAAGTCGGGGGGGGGGCAGAGTGGCAGCATATCTCGGGGGGGAGGAGGAGGAGGAAGACAGTGGCAGCATATCTCGGGGGGGAGGACAGTGGCAGCATATCTCGGGGGGGAGGACAGTGGCAGCATATCTCGGGGGGGACAGTGGCAGCATATCTCGGGGGGGGACAGTGGCAGCATATCTCGGGGGGGACAGAGTGGCAGCATATCTCGGGTGGGGGAGAGTGGCAGCATATCTCGGGGGGGGGAGACAGAGTGGCAGCATGTCTATTAAAAAAAAATTTCTTTAAAAAAGCACCAAACTTTTAGAATGCGGCCTATACACGGGGGCGGCCTATATCTGAGCCAATACGGTATATATCTTTTTTGTCTGTTTTATCTTTATTTTAAGCATATACCTTGCAACAATTGGAGATCCTACATTGGAATAATATAGGTATACATTTTTTTTGTTTATAGAGCACTATTGTGGTATAATCACAATATAAAGTTTTAACTGAATTGACTATATTGTACACTAGGAGTTTTGTACTTAGTGTGAGCGACATATATTAGTTACTTTTCTCTCCTGTTTACATTGATTAACTTGATTTAAGTGTCTTTCATCACTTTTTCTTTCTTTATTTAGTGACAGGAATACTCCCATTGATTTATTGGTACTGTACTACCACTGATTTAAAGCTTAAGCAATCAGTGCCCAAATTGTTTTCGTTTTGAAAGAATGCATATTAAAGTACTCACAAAAGGTTAGGGCTACTAACAGCCTAATTTTATATGCGTTCTTCTATAGTAGAGATTTCATTCACATTAGACTGTTCTTTAAACTAATTATATAAATAGAGTGTTTTATATAGTGCACAGAAAACTGGTCCATTGTGCTATGATAATTACAAGTAAATGTATAATTCTACAACCAGGATTAGATTTTGGTATAAATGCCATTCTTTACTATGTGGCAATAAATGCTAATTTATATACACTGTAGTACATCATTTACATGTAGTGCCACACAGTGATGTCATAAAAGGGGGGATGACCCAAACCAATTTAAAGTACATGTTTTTAACAGATTAATTGGCATGTGATTATATTAGTAGTGAATACTTGTGACTTCATAAAATTTGGGTAAAACTACTCTGCTCTATAATGAATAGCATTTTAGCGCATTATTTGTTTTTATTCATGTGATGTCACTTTAACAGCGGGAGATAATGTCACTGGTGAGTAGTTATTGGATAAACAATGTTACCTTCAGTTTAGACAATTGTCCAAGATCTTTAGCGGCACTGAAAATCATTTGGGGCCCCTAAAATAAAAAAAGACAAAACATTTATGGAATTAAACACAAATATATATGTAATAAACAAGAACAAATTATCAGCACTCACATCCAAATCTACAAATTTAGGCAAACAAGGCTTTAGTCCATATTTTGATTCCCCTACCACATCAAAGCACTCTATCAGAGGTAAAAAAAACAGTGTTACCTAGCTAGACTTTGAAAGTGATTATCTGTGATAGGCCTTGTATGACTCAATTCTTAATGAGGAGTTAAAACAAAAAAAAAATGGCTCTAATGGGTCATCACACCTTTTAGCAGGTTAGCAGGTTATGTTCATTATGCACTGGGAATCAAATAGCTTACTGGGAAATTTGATTTTAGAAGTTGTTCTCTTCCTTTTTATCTTTTGTCTGGATTGTAGATGGCTCATTGAATTATGCCCATTACATTTGCACTCAATTCCAGCTTTCGGCAACACTGACATAAAAATTAGCAATGAAATACAAACTCCTAAATCCAAACATTTAAACACATGCATGAAAAACACAAAAACATAATAGTTATTTAATGTAGATTTGCAGATACAAATTTGGCTCCGGCAATTTGTTCTTGTTTTGTAAATATGTCTATATTTTCTGTCATTGCTACTGGCTAGCAGAGATAATGTGTCGTGTTCATAAATATAATTAATGTTGAGATCAACTCTTTCTGTGTCAGAGCATCCATGTGGCACTGAAAGAGGGTCAAATCAAAAATTGAATCTGTACTTTTTCACACAACATAAAGCACATCAACCTTTTTTTTTAGCTTCTGTGGCTTTTGAATGCTTAAATTATACAATTGCCTTGGAATGCCAACTATATATATCAAATATTTATATTCTTAATAAAAGAAACATAAAAAATGAAACTAGGGCAAAATGCCATATCTGGAATATAATTTTAGAGCAGCATCACGCAGACATGTGACTTTAAAATTCAAGGAGCTGAATGCATATTAATGGTAATATTTTTATGCAACAATCATACAAACCAAGTAGTAATGTTTGAAATTGCACAAAAATGGGAAATATACAGAAATTACATTATTAAATCATTTTCAGAGCTAGTAACGGTTGTATATATAGTTTGCGCTTCACTTGTCCACCACTCCTTCTGGATTGTCAACTTCGCTTTCTTTCTGGCTGTCTGCCAAATGGGTTTGTAATACCCTTTAAAGTATGTAATATGCACTGCGCAAATTGTCATCACTATGTAATAAATAACATATAAATAAGAACATGAAGAGGATAATGCATATACACACACGACAAGGTAACATTGTTGTTTCTAGGTTTTAGGTACACTACAAAATTCCAGAATAAAGATGAAAGATTTGATTTATAGGGAATGTCACAGGTTGTGTACATCGCTGAAGGGAACGGTGTCTGTCTCCTGGAACTGAGGGTGAGTTAATGAGGAAAACCTCTACTTGGGATTTTGTTTCAAATAACAGGAGTAATTCCCAATACAAAATATCTCCTGACTAGCAACAATGCAGCAATAAAATAATTGGAAGAGATGAACAGCACACAAATTTCTGGTAAGGAAAATGTAACAACATGATAGTATCAGATACAATCAGATATCTCTCACATCGAGTGATCATACTCCTGGCATCTCAATCTTACTTATATGTATTATGTTCATCTGATTGATTTCAGTAACTCTAACATCCTTTCCTTCCAAAGCAGGAAGGCTAACCTATGTTAATCTAAATTATTAATTGCCTTTTACACTAAGCATTCCATCACTGAATCATGCCAGCATGATTTCATTCCCTGCTCTATTTTTTTTTCTGTAATCTTTTTTTTTCTCTCATTGCAGTTTGTGTAACAAAACCAGAATGTATTGAACTATTCTGCTTTACGGCTAATCATAAGACTTGCATGATTAGCCGAGGCTCTGGAAGATGGGATCCATAAATGCCCATGTGGAGTGACCTAATTACTTCACCCCTATTATTATTTTTGCATCATCACTCATAAATTTCCTCCTCCCCTTGATAGCATCTGTATGTTCACCCATCCTTTAGACCTAAAGCTCTTCAGGTCCTTGTTTACTGATGTGCTTTAACTTGTACAGACATCCAAGATGTCTGTATTACTACCATACTTACTATTCAACTACACTTATTGTACCTCCCCTTTAACAATGTAAGTATACAGAAGTACATAAAAATAACTACTAGATACATCTATGTCTTTTTTTATTATTTTTGTCCCTTTTACTTCATTCATATTAGGGTGCTGCCACTTTAGAAGATAGCTGCTAATAACACTTGGTAGGATTGCCTACAAACAGCGATTATAAATACACAACCAGGATAAACAATAAGGAAACCGAGCCAGAATCTGTCAGGATGTTATAAGATGATACTACCCCTTTTTTGTTAAACGACCATCTGCTTATCATGCTACTACCATGTAACGTTAAAATGTGTTACATCACAATTATCCGAAGAACTGTAATTACTTGCGCTTTTTGGCAGCTTTGCAAGGAGCAATTTGTGTGGCTCTGTATCAGTGCAAATGACAAAATTATCAGTTTGGTGTTATTATAGCTAAAAACAATCATGCTAATCTTGTAATTATTTAATTTTAGACCTAGGATGGAAAAGTGGAATTTATGCCAACTTTGCATACAGATATTTTTTTTATAAATAACAAAGTAAGATATGTCCTGCTATGGCAATATCCTAGGTATTCAGTCCCATTGTTATTATTGTTTTCTTATATTGTTCTTTTTTCTGGTACTGTAAATCACAAATATACTACATAATTCTTTATAATACTCAGTCTTAAATTAGACCTAAAGTTGTAAAATACATAGCTATCTATCTATCTATCTATCTATCTATCTATCTATCTATATATGCATGTGTGTGTGTTTGTGTGCCCTTTAATGAACAATTAGAATTGTTGAATTTCATTGGTGTTGCTGTTTATTCACAAAAGAAGGAGTTTGCTGGGATCTGTGGTTTAAGATCATATAGTGTACTAGCAAAGGCACATGGGTAGCATTGATAATGCAATTCTCTACTTGCAGTTAGTACCATTAAATCTATTACTTCTATTTTCTATAATTCATCCAGCAGTTTATAGCTATGAGTGAAGTTATTTTCTTGTATGTAACATCAGATAATGCAAAGTGTATGAAGACTTCTAGTCAATACAATAAAAAATGCGGGATGAGTGAACAAATGCAACTATGTGCAAAGATAAAATTACACAAAATTACAAAAAGTACTCTCCTTGCTTTTAACCGACAATCCCAGTAAAGGAAGATCCACATAATATTCTTTCCCATTCTGATCTATCTGCTGTCCCTTTTTTCTATTTTTGGTTTGCAATGTCAGATTTACAACAATATAGTTGATGACATTTACTGTAATCTTAAAAGGCACAAATGGGTTGTGCTGTTAGATTTAACAATAAACTAATGAGATTATTTTCTAGTGTATGACCACTATTAAACAATGTTGCGTTACTAAAAAGGTCAAATGCACTTACCTGCTTCTAAACCTGATCACTTTCTAACTAGTTCTGATTTACTTTCATGAGAAGGTTGTCTTCTGTATCTGTCCTATACAATTACATATTGAGCCAAAGTAATTAATCAATAGAAGCCATGTGCCTGGTATTTACCGAACACTGAATCTTCTGTTAGGTGATGTACAGTACATTCATGTATTGATCAGTCATAAAGTCAGGTTTCCAATAGAACTGGTTAGCATATTATTTGCATTATACAAGCTCCCATTCTGATGGGCACAGCACCCACAGGTTTAGTATATCATTGATCAGGCTACACAGGCAGATAATTAAGAAAGCTATTTACTGTTATAGGTAATGAATCTGTTACTTACAGTCTGATCTGTTAGAGGTGGCAGTACAATTTGTTTCTCTATTTTATTGAGTACCAACTTCCACAGCTCTTTCAGAACACGCTTTAGAACCGTCTTCTCGCATATTTTGGCTGACACGGATAACCTGAAATAAGACGTTTAAGTATTATTCATGGAATACCGTCGTGTCCAGGGGCATTGCACAGCACAGGTTCATTGAGGCACAAATGGTTTTCGAAAGAAAAAGGGATTCTGGTGTAATGTTTGAAAAGTAGTGTTATCATCAGATAAACAAATTCAATATTCATGCAAATTGGAACATTCCATTGTACTTGAGTCACTCAAAGATAATAATGTTTCACATAGTGTTTTAGTAATACAGAAAGGATAATTTGTGTCCAAAACTATTGCAGCAGAGCCTTTCAAACAGCCTATTAGTATGGTAGCACAATATACTAAAACATGCATTTCCTAATAAAATTAAATATTTCATATTGAAATTAAATCTCTAAAATGGGAAACAGAATTTAAAAATCAAGAGGAGCTAAGTTGTTTAAATGTGGGATGCATCAATATTTAAATTTCTGAAGTATCCTTACATTTCTTATACTGACTCACTATATGTAAAGCATTAGATTTAGTATAGAAACAGCATAGACCTATTATAGTATAGTATATTTGCTATAGTGGACGTAAGTATACTTTGTATTTCTTACAATGCTATTTAACACAGTAATTGCTGTTACAAACAATTCCTTGGGTAATGAAATATGAGTAAGGAGCAGATTCCTCTGATTGATTACAGACTTTCAAATGTGTTTTAATTGTCAAGTTATTACTGGGCCATTTGGCCAGGCTTATATACAAAATCTTTTCATTATAAATACATAAATAGCAAACTGTTCATCATAAGTTAAGCATTTCATATATTGCAAATAGTACCCAAAAATACCCCAACAAAGAGCCGCTCCACACTTCACTGAAAATATATTCTCTTCAAACAAAGGTCAAAGAGTACTTTATAGTCGAGACACGCCGCCAAGTTCAGAGTTAACTCACTTGTGGGCTTAAAGACCTGAAATATAGCTTTCTCCCAGGGAGACCAGATATCTTAATGCTTATTTCTATTAGATAAATAGAAAAACTTTTCTAAATCACACTGATGGCTAATTTGAGATTTGATTTCAGTCCAAGATAGGATCTCTTGTCTCTTCCAGAGTCTCAGAAGAGAATTCTTAACTGCTAATAAAATGTTGATGGCTAAATCTCGATTTGCATGTTTCTCAAAGGGTAAATTTTAAATGAATAGAACATTTTGTGGTATAAATACTGGTTAACATTAAATTAAAGGTCACAAGATCACCATATATGCAGTTGCATTCCTTGTAACTCTGTGGCACTGCCTACATAAGCTAGATGTAGTAGCGTAGATTTTAGCAGAAATGAGATCCCATTGTAAATTAATACAATGAACTGCTTTTCTAGTAAAGCTTTATGTTTTATGCTAGGTTTGAAGATAAAAATCGTTTCCCATTTATTCATAACGTCCCATAAAAAAGGAAACTTTTTTCTAATAACAATTGTAGTTTAGAAATGAGATTCAATTGATTACAAGTATTCAGAAAATGATTTAATATTGTCAAAACTGCAACTGATTTTAAGTGGAAAAAAAACACCTAACAATTGAAATATTCATATCTGGGCAACTTATATTTGGCTTGTGAAGCATCAAAAGAGAAGATCTGGCTACCAAAATGTAAATCTGCTAATGTTAAGATCTCTAACCAGTTCCTAAGATCCAGACTATACATATAGGTAAAACTGCCATAAGGCTAGGTTTCCACTTGGGTTTTTGTCCTGCGTTATTTTCTTGATGAAAAACGCCAGGAAAAACGCCAAGAAAACTGCCACTGCATTTTTTCTGGAGTTTTTTCTGGCGTTTTAGCCTTTCTGTGGAAATTGCTTTTTTTGACCATAGGCAGTTTTTCCAGCCTTTACAAGTTAGCAGTTTCACCCAGCTAAAAGGTATTAGGATAAATGGCAAGTATCTGCCCTCTCCTGATGTCATTTACTTGGTAGAGTTCTACTTAAACTCGCCCCGGCGGACCCTTTTGTCTCTTTTCTGTGGTTTGTAAGGCATGCTTTATTCCGAATGTCTGCTCCTCTAGGAAGATTGGCCCCAAATGATGGTGCAAATTGTTTGCTGTTGCTTTTGGCACGCAGGATCCAGTTGATGTGTCGCGTATGTTTGTTTGTAATGGCATGTTTGTTCCCAATGGTGTAAAATTCAATATGAACTTTGTTTTGTGTGAAACTGTTTGTTTCCAGCCTATTTCTCGTAGGACACACAGATACTGGGTCCATCCTCTGCATTGTAACTGTGGAAAAAAACCCATAAAAAACGCCAAGGCAAAAAACCCACATAGCTTTTTCATGGCGTTTTTTCTCTCCCATAGACTTCTATTGGAGAAAAACGCCAAGATTTCCTTGCAAAAAACGCCAGAGTGTCAACATGCTGCGATTTTGAAAAAATGCCACAGAGCCCAAAAAAGCAGAAAAACGCCAAACAGAAAAACGCCAAGTGGATATGGCATTCTGCGATTTCCTATTGAAGAACAGCTAACATCTGGCTGCAGCGTTTTTTCACTAAAAAAACGCCATGGAATTGGCGTTTTTAGCAAAAAAAAAAGTGGAAACCTAGCCTAAGGGTCATCCAGGTAATGCAGTGAAACATAGAAAACAATTATTAAATTAGTAAATCCAATGATATATGATGTCATTAAACCTATGAATAGCGTTATGTTTCTTTTTCAAATCCAAATGTTTCAATCAACCCAATAAAACATCAGGTATTTTTTTTACAACAATGAGAGCTCTCAATGCAGTGCCAGGCTACATGTTTATCTTGCTTGTAAGACCAAGCCAGAAAATAGACATAAAGACAGATCTCATCCAGTTTATGAATATCCGGAAACCCAGCACTATCTTGAATGTTGCATCTTAAGAGCAAATGAATGCTTACGTTTTATCCAGGAAATCCATGAGGGGCCGCAGCACAATTTCTGCATCCACTGCTGCGCTGTTCCTGTTTGCAGATGCATTTCCATTGCCCCTCATCTGATTTAATTCCACACTCATTTGCCTTACACAGTCCTCTATAACACTCTGGAAACTGAAAAAGCAGAATAGTGTTAATAGAAAGTATCAAAGAGCTAATGGAGAAAAAAAACACAGCTAAAAATCAAATACATAAAATACAGAGTGTGCATCTAAAGACATTGTTGTGGAAGTCATATTCTCTGCTTTCCATAAACAGTAGGAATTTTGGTAAGATGAGAAAAATTCCATTTATGCTTGGCAACAAAATCTTGTTATGGTTGACTCTTCACATTGAATAAATAAATTATTATTCTTTTCAGATAAACCACCAACTACTTAACCTCAATCCCTACCTCAAACCTCAGTTCCTTGAAGCTCCTCGTTAAGCATTAAGAGTTTTGCTGAGAATGAGTGTATAATAGTGTTCTACAGCCCTATAAGTCATATTTGTGTGTATGTCAAGTTAAAGGGGGTGAAAATATTCTTCTTCTAAATCCATTACATAAAAGACTATAAATAGGTTATAGTCATATAAAAAAAAAGTCTAGACAAACCAATGACCTAGCCAGTAGCAACCCCCCAAATGAATGCAGCCATTTGAAATGTGGGATAGTGTGATGAATGAGCCTATCATTTACAATTAGATTTTTTTCAAGACTTTTCTGTAAAGCTTACTTACTGATATTTGTAGTGTGGTACCACTTCCCTTCTAATGCTCTGTTTAGCTATCTGGATATGACATTTGTGCATATAAATGTGTATATGTCTATTAAATAAATATTTAATACTGTTAGCCATAGATTTTGACAATACTTCAAAAATTAGGTACATTTTTACCATTTAACTTTTCATTTTTTCCTATTTTCTTCTATGCATAAAACCAGCATGAAATACGTACTAGGAAGGTTTTATATTCAATTAGATGTTAATGCCTTACCTTGTGCCGAATGTTGAACTTAATTCATCCAGCACGGTGCTCAGCTTAATTTGCAAATCTTTCAGCATCGCACTCGCTTCAAGGTCCAGCTACAGAAAAAACACCTATAGTCATTTTTTTCGTATGTACAACAAAACAAACCACCCCTATAGTAGTCATTCTGGGTAAATATATTTACTGCAGATGCCTGAGTTATAAAAGGTAATCCTTGGCATGCCTGCACCTGTTGGATAAAAAACCCCGCAATTTTCAGTTGCACTGGAAACTATGATACCGTTTGTACAATTTCAGACCCAGAGGTGGAGACAGAAATGACAAAGCACACCCTTTTGGCTCTCACAGGGTTAACAACAGAAGGCTTTTGAGTCATGGATTTGAAGGATACATTTCTAGATTGAACACTTGACTCATTTCTGTGTGTTCTGCTTCTCAATATGAACATTTTACTAGAAGCATTGCTTTGATAACTATTTACATGTAAAACGATCCACATACAGACTTTGAAATCCCATATAAAATATATTATAGTAAAGAAATAGATAATATGGGAATAATACGTCTCCACAGTGGAATACTTACTGCCCTGCATTCACTAACCTAAATGTTTTACGTTGGTAACATTTCACAATCCCATGTGGACAGATAAAACATTTTTAGCAGTTTTTCCAAGTGAGATGTTGTTAAAGACAATTGATCACATCTTAAAATACAGGAAGCAAAACCTCGTATTCTACTCTCAAGACGATATGAGAGGTTACAAGTTAAAAAGACCTTCGATTAAAGAACATCTGTCATCACCCCAAATGTTTTGCTTACTCACACTCACAGACACAGTTTACGGCATTAGTAAACATAATAAATGTATACGTTCTAGAGTTGGGTAATGTAATATTTAGTAGAGAGGAATAAAGGTATGCTTTTATCTTTCAATATTTTTATTAAAATAATGTATCCAATTGTTATTACGGTTTTAACTAACAGAACAGTTCGAATTATGGAAAGATGCAGTGTTCCTTCTGAACTGGTAACTCCATGTAACTCCCCATCCTTGTTAATGGTGTTATTACATTAACCAGTTGGATGCATTGGGGCTATGTTAATAAGGTATGAGGGCTTATGAGATTAACTGTGAACTGTAAAAAAAAAGATAGTTACAGTTGTCACATTTTAGCAAGAACACTATTTTCACTGGAGCCAATAATATTGCCTTAATATAGTCTTTTTACAGAGGAAAAAATCCCAGCTTTGCATCCGAAGGAAAGCAACACAAAAAGTAAACATTTGCCATACATTTTGGAGTATAAACTCTACACCTGCCCCGATGGACCTGGGAACTATGGTTTTAATAGTTAGCTTTATAGTGGACATTAAACACTTAAATGCTTTGGGAGAATTTTCTGTAAGAGGGCAAATTTGTTTTATACATCCCAGGGTGGCTATCCCCTTAATACAAGGAGGCAGGGCTAGCCAAACAAAAGGGAGGTGCTATCCATGTGAGGGGTGTGGTTTCATTTTTGAGAACCAGGAGAAGAAACGCTTAAACCAGAGACTCCAGGTCAAACTTGAGCATTCCCAAATATGCCCATACTTTAAACTGCACCATTACATTTGTTTTATTTACCTTCTGAGAACAACAAAAACTGCTAATATATTTTTATAAAAATAACAGTTTTGGTGCGGTCACAATATCAACATAGGAAATCTCTACTAATGCCTCAATTTTGCACTACAGCACCTATGATTTTCTTACAGCATTAGCTCTATGGTTCATGGCTAAAACATATTTTCCTTGACATGCCAACCTTTACAGTCTATGCTATTTGAAATGACTAGACCCTGAGTGTATTCTTTCTGCGTGAATGCACATGCTATTTTCAAGCACAAACTCCCACAATGATCTTAATAGAGTAATATGCCTAGCTCAAGGTTAAAACACTTCACATAATTGTAACTGAAAGGGCCAGACATTAAATCAAAGTAAAGGGCTTGCTAATACTCCTTTCAGGCTCAGGAGCTAAAAATACATCAGCGGGCTTGAGTTAATGATACCCAACCAAAAGATGTTAAAATCAGACTTACAGGGAAACTTACCTTTCAGGTTTACAGAAGTGGTTACAAAATATAAAACAGAAGTATATCTTGCAATCACATGATGTAAACATACTGGATTAGAGATAATTAACCCCTTCGTGACAAAGGCTGATTTTACTTTTTGTACCCTTCGTGACAATGGCCGGTTTAACATTTCTGCGCTGCTCGTGTTTAGCTGTAATTTTCTTCTTTCCCGTTTACTGAACCCACACACATTAGATATTGTTTTTTTCAGGACAAGAAGGGCTTTCTTTAGATGACATTGTTTTGATTGTATCATATTATTTACTATTAAAAAAAGTATAAAATATGGTGAAAAATTTCGAAAAAAATGACTGTTTCTAACTTTTAGTTGAAAAATCTTTTACTCATCTATAAAAGGTAATAAAAAAACCTGCTAAATAGATTCTACTATTTGTCCTGAGTTTAGAAATACCCAATGTTTTTATGTTTTTTTGCTTTTTTCTGCACGTTATGGAGCAATAAGTACAGGTAGCGTTTTGCTATTTCAAAGCCATTTTTCCAAATCTGGTAATTCTTCCCCCCATGTGCCATTTCGGGTATCTTTGAAGCTGGCCAATGCAATTTACCCCATCAAATCATAGATTTTTAAAAACTAGACAGCCCAGGGTATTCCAAATGCTGGTATTTTAACCCTTTCCAAGCACTTATTCTACCATCAGCCTTTGTCAAACTTTATGGTAGTAATTTTTTTGCATTTTTTTTTCACACACATTTTACTTTAGGTATGAATAAACAGGTTCTGGTATATGTCACTATCAAAAAACACCCCAATATGTGTTTAGCAACATCTCCTGAGTACAGCGATACCTCACATGAATGATTTTGCCTGGCTGTTTGGGGGCAAAAGGGCCACATTTGGGGCATGCACATTTTTCAATGTTGAACTTTGGCATTTGGGGATCCACTGCCCATGCCCAATTTGGTACATCTTTGAGCCGGGCCATTCCAGTGTGCCCAATAAAGCTATATATTTTTGAAAACTAGACACCCCAGGGTATTTCAAATGCTAGTATTTTAACTCTTTCCATGCACCATATCTACCACCAGTCTTTGTCAAACTTTGTGGTAGTCATTTTTTTGCATTTGTTTTGTCACACACATTTTACTTCAGGTATGAATTAAAAATTTCTCGTATATGTCACTATCACAAAACACCCCAATATGTGTTCAGCAACATCTCCTGAGCGCAGTGATACCCCACATGAATGATTTTGCCTGGCTGTTCGGGGGCAAAAGGGCCACATTTGGGGCATGCACATTTTTCAATGTTGAACTTTGGCATTTGGGGATCCACTGCCCATCCCCTATTTGGTACATCTTTGAGCCGGGCCATTTCAGTGTGCCCAACAAAACCATATATTTTTGAAAACTAGACACCACAGGGTATTTTAAATGCTGGTATTTTAACTCTTTGCATGCACACATTTTACCACCAGCATTTTTTCAAAGTTTACAGTAGTATTTTTGTGTGTGTATTTTTCCCACACACACCTACTTTATGTATGAATTTACAGCTCCTGGTATATGCCGCTGTCACACGACACCCCAATATGTGTTCAGCAACATCTCCTGAGTACAGTGATACCCCACATGCATGGGTTTGTCATTTTTGGGGGGAACTAAAAGGCCACATTTGGTACATGTGCATTTTTCTAATTGGAAATTAGATGTGTGGCCATCCTTCCCCCCGTGTTAATTGGGACCTTGTTGAACCCGGCCAATTCAATTTACCCCATCAAATCATACATTTTTTAAAAGTAGACACCCCATGGGCATTTAATATGCCAGTATTTTAACTCTTTCCATGCGAGAATTGTTTTAAGCTAATATGCTAATTTTAGGACTTGCTCACAAAAATATATTTTTTATATATATTTTTTTTTTTTGCCTTTTTTTTTATTTTTTTAACATTTTTTTTCAACTTGAAGGTTCCCCTGATAGTGACATCAGTGGGAAATTATTTTTACATTTTACTGGTTTTTTACTATTTTTTTTCTAATTAGTAATTTTATTTTATTTGTAATTTCTTTTTTCTAATCACACTGTGATTAGAAAGCTGAGCTCCATTGACTTGCATGGTTGAATGCAGTACCTATATGCAGTCCATCCCCAGGTAAGTGTTTGGTGTCGCTGGATGCCTCCTGATCGAGGCATTCCAGCGGCACCATTTAAGTTTAGGAGGCGATCGTTGATCGCCTCCTAAACGCTTTTAAAACGGGCGTCCGCCGCCATACAAAGTATGGCGGATGTTGACGCCCCGGGGAGGGGCCAGAGATGGCCCCTTTGTGCCGATAATGGCGTTGCTGAATTCCTCGAGGTCGAGGCATTACATCAACGCCGTTTCGGTGCAGAAAGCGTAAATAGATCGCTTTCTGCACCCGTTTAATGACGTGCCGGTCCTGGCACGTCATTTGTCGTTATCGACTTGACTTTCCGTGACGTGCCCGGACCGGCAATTGTCATCAAGGGGTTAAAGAAGCACGGAAGTTTATTTCATCCTTGTTGCACAGACAGATATAACTCCAAACAATCCAGTCTGACACATTTCATCCTTAAAGGACTTACTCGTAAACTGACCAAGCACAAAAGGAATCAGTGATATGTAGAAGAATAAATTACCAATAGAAAATGGGTGAGCGACCACACCTCACGGCCAATGGAAGCAGAATAAATCTGCTGAGTCTTAATGAAGGTAAATTATATGACCTGGAAGTGCTTGTTAAAATCTTAGAGTGCACTTCCAATCTACTTTAAATGAAAATGAATACAGAAAGTCTTGTTCCATCTCTGTTCCATAGTATTTAATAATAATCCAGGCACCCCAGTGTTAGAACACAAGAATGAGAGACACTACACACTCACCGACCTTATGTGTATGGATCCTGGAGTATTTGGCGAGTAGGGTGTTTTTTGTATGAAACTGGATGACAGCAGTATTCAGACAAGGATTTGTATTAAGCCTGCATCAGGTACATGGTGCTGGACATTTAAACCCATTTTTTTTATTTTATTTTTACTTGTAGTGGGAGGTCTAAGTGGCACTTTAAAAAATAAAAATAAAAAATTATTTTCCTCTTTATTTTTGCACTGTTCCCAGTCCAGTATGGCTTGAGATCCCTTTTTGGTCATCTCATACATTTGTATTAATGGTGAGCTCCCAATAAATTGTATTTATTTTCTGTTTTATTTAATTTATAATATCTCTATTTTTTTTGTTCATTTTTTGCAAACAATATTTATCCATCTCCTGCTTATCTGTCTGTGCTGATCACACTATGATCAGCAAGCAGGGCTCCATAGCCTGGATTGCTAATTGCAATATGTGCGATCAGAAGAGAGAATTGGAGCTAGGCTTTAGGACTGTGCTTAAGATCCTGAAAAGTGACACTTATCTGAAATGCTTTTCTCATACCATGTACTCAAAATTAAACAAATAGCATTATGATAAGGGTGTTAAGGTGCTGCATGTATAAGTGAGGGGCAGTATCATGATATACATATGAGCTACCTACATCCACGCCTAGTAGCTTTAAAGGTCCATTTAATACGTTAACCACAACATTTACAAAGTGTTCTTTTAAAGGCTCAGAATTTTGTTTTTAAGAGCCAGTGAAGCAAGCATTCTCATGAAAGAAGAAGGAAGAACCTAAATAGAAGCACAATTGAATTTTACATACTGTCAGACAGCTGGTGTGCAAGAAAACCAATTTATATGTGTAACTTTAGGGAATATGAAAAAAACAAGAGAAAAACAGGTTTTGACAAAAAATATGATAGAAGGACATTGACATAGAAAACTGAAGATAAGTTGAGTGGGAGAATAGAGCAATTGCTGCTCATGGAATATCACAATGTTTGCTGATAACCCTGGGGAGGTAATTTGGGGTTTGAGTCTGTCACGTCTATCACCAAATACAATAAATAATATTGTGGTATCAGTCACTCAATTATTGTAATCTCCATATGATGAAGGAAGATGGATAGCTGAAACATGCTTGCAGTCTGTAATCACTGAATTATTACAAGGCTTAAATATTGTAGCAATGACCTCCTTCAGTGTAAAAATCAGAAAGACATTTTCTCCAGCAGTCACATGCTCCATCTAGTTTATTGATACATTTTGCTCAAGGGTATAACTAGAACACAGAAATCGATGCTGTCCTTGGTTATGATGCGTATTTGTATGTTATTTTGATTTGGTTTTTAATGTTGTGAAGTTGTCAGAATAATCCCATTACTTCCTGTCAATATAATATGTATAATCTCCAGAAGGTTGCTAAATAATTAAAATGGGGTTTTTTTGTTCATCTTCTCAATCTATTATTTTGCAGGATTTCAGATAAGAAAGAAAAAGGTAGCAGTTCAATACAATGTATTAAGACCTTTCACAATAAAATAGGAAAAAATGGAAATCCGAGTTTATGTCACACTGTAATACTTTATGTTATGCAGAAGGTCAGCATTTAGTACTGCAGAGGTGGGGGGAGACCCAATTAAATACCCAGGCAAGGTATTAAATGATCAGACCCAAATGACCCCCAAACCCAGACAATATATAAATAGTAGATTGCAGAAGTTGTCTGTGCTTCGGGTGGGAGGCATGGATGTGAGAGTATGAACCTGTTCAATCCAGTAAAAACCAGGTAGCGATTTATCTCTCAAACTGTCCCCTTGCTTTCCATATGAGCTCCACCACCTTTACACATTCTTCCATCTTTGTTAGCCAGGTAGCAATGAAAGTCTGCGTATGGGCAGGTGTGTGTAAGAGCAGTGTAGGTATTTGTGTTTGTAAGCTGGTGTGTGTGTGTATATGTGTGTGTGTATGGACAGGATTGTGTAAGGACGGTGAATGTGTATATATGTGTGTGTATGGACAGGCTTGTGTAAGGGCAGTTTATGTGTATATTGTGTTTATGGCCAGATGTGTGTACGGGCAGTATGTGTGTGTATACGGGAAGTGTGTGTACTGGCAGTATATGTGTATATGTGTGTGTATGGACAGGCGTGTGTAAGAGCAGTATATGTGTATATGTGTGTATATGGACAGGTGTGTGTGTGTAAGCATAGTGTATGTGTATATGTGTGTTTATGGACAGGTATGTGTAAAGGCAGCATGTGCAGACAGGTGTGTGAGAGGCCAGTGTAGCTCTATATTTGTTTGCGTTTATGGGCATGTGTTTTAAAAGGCAGTGTGTAAGGGCAGTCATGTGTAAGGGCAGTGTATGTGTATGTGTGTGTTTATGGGCAGGTATGTGTAAAAACACTGTGTAAGGGCAGTGTATGTGTATATGTGTGTTTATGGGGAGGTATGTGGCAGTGTCAATAAAATAACCTATGTAAAAAAAACAGCTGAGGGGGCACAATATTACTCGGGAGCAAAACGAGCCAGCTATGGCTCTGCTCACAACAACAAGGCAGTGCAAGAGCCTGCCTCTCTGTCTGTGCACTTATTTGTAAATTATAAAGAAAAGCTTTTGAGAGTTTTCTTCTCTTTCTCAGGTCTGAAGCAATACCTGAGGAAGAGAGGATAACTTTTGAAAGCTTGTCTTTTAAGTATTATGTTAATCCAATAAAAAGGTAGCATTGCATACTCCAATGCTCTGGTATTTTTGGCATCTTATTTATATATAATAGTTTTTTAAGCGGGGTACATTTCTGGTAGGCAGAAGCCCATGAAAGGGCGCAACATGTGACTTATATATTTTATATATTTTTATTTTATACATTTTTAATATTTTCCATTTCCTGTTGAAAATAAATGTTATTTATATTTTTTTAAGTCTATTTGTGACACGGATGAATGATATAGCAATCCGATAGAGAAAAGTACCTACTCTTGGGGTGTATTGAAGGTTACTCCACCTACCTTACTTTTGAAGTGCCTATTGAATCTTTGATTACACGTGAGTGCATCTGATGCATATTTAAATAATCAAGATTTCATACAATATTTCACTATTGTGTTGCTCTTTGTCTTTTTTTGCTCTCACCTTGTTATGAGCACATACTTGAGGGTCTCAAAAATCTCCTCTACATAAGGAAGTTTTTTACAAGATCCCCTGAAGTTTCTGCTTTCTTTTGGGCAAATGTGAGCACATTTGATGCATAATTACCACTAATAAGGATTTCTGGAATACTACACTATATGTTTTTATTTTCTCTCCTTTTATGAGCCGGTTTATCAAAAGGAATTTGCTTTCAGAAACAGGTTCAATATTTATATTTTGATCACTATAAGCGCATGAATCACTTTTTTGTTCCCCAGCTGAGAAAGAATTATCACACAGCATATCACAAACTGACCTCTCTCCCATCAATGAGAAAAGAAGTCACCACAGATCAAGCCAAGCATATTGCTTGCAGAGGCTGAACTGAGCAACTTCACCAGGAGAGGCAAGCAAATTGTGTAATTCATTCATTCGTATAATGGTATTTGGAACACAGTGATGGACACAGTGTCCAGGCAGTCACTTAGTAAGTGCCCACTGTACTCCTATAATGCTAGGCATAAAGGCACAGTATATTTACCATTTTAGTATATATTTATAAAGAACATTTTTATTAATATATTCATGACAGATCAGGCAATGCCAGTAGGGGACACACTTATCATACAAGCAACATAGCAATATAGTAGTGGTAGGTTTATGGGGATAAAATAAGGCATATATATTTAAACCTTGCACTAATGACATCGATATAATTTTGCTTAGCAAACAATGTTTTTTTTAAGGTATGCATATAGGAATGAAACACCAACTGTTTTTATGCCACAGAAGATGCAAAGCCTAATTCCTTAAAGATTTCAGGATTTGCTTACTTCATGTGAAATCTATTATTACTTACTGCGGTAATTCAATATTTTGCTAGAGAATACATGCTTTATGATGACCAGTCGACTACTCTTTTCAAAAGGAACGTATTTACCACATGGTAAAAAGCCAAAGAGGCTAACAAAAGAGCTTCTCAATGATAAGAAAGAGTGAAACCTTTCCAGTTTATGAAAAGTTTATCACTTTCCATAATAATAATTCTGTTTGGCAATTTTTAGCAGAGTGTAAGTCTTTCCAGTAGAACAACAAACCCATATCATGCAACTTTATAGAATCAATCATTGTAGTGCATATCTGATTTTATCCAGTTTTTAGAAATCAGCTGCTATGCTGAAATTCAGCTCCTATGTAAAATCTACTGACAGAAGCAAAAATAAAATCCCTTTGGCTATTTTATGTAAGATTAGTCAAGAAAAATATACTGTAAATTGAATATTCTGTTAGAGGCACAAGGCTTCTTTACTTTTAACTTGAAAACATAAAGTTTGTTCTTTCAGACTGAAAAAAATCAGTGCCTGTTGGACAGGCATACCTTGGCACCAAAACCCACACACAATATGAAGTGTTAAACACAAGGATACATTCCAAAGAATGTTAATGTTTAACACGCTTTAAGTCTACATTGTCCATTAGAAGTCGATCAAGATACATGCACGGCCAACACATGGAAAGGTATGGTGATGTGACACAGCCAGAACCTGTTGCATAATTTGAGGTCACTTTGCCTACATTGGTCTACCCAGGTGGTGAAACCAGAAATGCCGCGGGAGCTCAATTACATTGACTGTAATCAGATTGTGATAATTCCTCTAAATTCAGATACTATGTTAACCAAATTGAGACACTAAATATAAAAAAAACTGCTAGTGTTTAGCCAGAAGACTATGAATCGGAATTAATTTTCAAGAAACATAGTTTGATGGTTTTAGACCAGTTTTCTAGAAACAAATTAAGCAACGTAAATTATTTTGTATTGGATTTTAGAGCTTGTTCATAAAATGCCATTTAGCTTTATAAGGCATGTTTTATTATTTGCACTATTTACAAATATTTCTAAAAATGTGTCACTATCTTATTTAATTTGATGTCCATCATTTTGTATTCTGGTCTTTAGCTGGCCCAGTCACAATATCCTTTCATGTTGATATTAGGAAATGCATGGCTGTATATACCAATGCATGCCAACCTTCACAAACCTTATAAAAAGCTATTGCTCCTTCTTTCTCCTGCTCAGTCGATTGCAAGTTAAAGGCATTGGACAAAGACATGACACATTACAGACAAAGCACAAAGCACAAAACCATCAACACAGATACATATAAACAAGTATACACAGAGGTATTGTGAATTTGGGAACAACACATAAACTGTGGTATTCCATTATTTTATACGTATTTATGTATTTTCTTTTTTTACAGATCATTAGCCTATGCTGCCAAAAACGCACATCCTAATGCAATGCAATGTTATAATCCATGAGTATATTATAATTTAATTAGTAAAACAATGTCGCTAGCTATGTTTTCAAGTAAGATTAGATATGTTGGGTGCAATCTGTTAAATAAGATTGGAGCTAATGATCTCTAAACATACGTCATGATAAAAAAAGAATAAAAAACACATAATTCACTTACGTCTTTCCCTCCCATGTTTTCAAACATTTTTTCCAGTTGGACCCTTAGTTGCTGAATGTTGTTCATTAGAATATACGGCTAAGGGGGGGAAAAATGTTTTGTTAAAAGGAAGCTTTGGTCAATCATGTCTAGCCCTTGGTTATGATACATCCCATACAATTCTTGAGGTAAAATGTAAATTCTATTTCAAAAGTTGCATGGTATTTTGCCTTAAATGTCATATTTCATCATAAAAATAACCACACATTTTTTTTCCATAACAGTGTTATGATTTGTATATATTCACATTTTGTCTTGATCCTATTCATAAAGTTGTCTTAAAAAGTCCTTAAAAAGTTAAAAACTGTTCATTTTACTTACATCTCTATGCCCCATGCATACTGGAGTGTTTTTACATTCTGATCTTGCAAAAATAATTATGTAAAGAATTTAGGACTTACCACATTGTCTTTGCCACAGTATGAGGCAAAATCATTTGATATAATTGTAGCGTACTGGAGTAGCACCTTGTTGATAGTCTGAAACAAAAAAACACATAGAACATAATATTAATACCAGATAGCTTCCAAATTTTAATCGTCATCATAGGTGTAAAAAAATGAGTTTTTTCCTCATACACACATACTGTATGTTCTTCCTCATAAAAATAGGTATACATTCCCTCACATGTTTACCCAGTACTGCCAGTAGACACTTACCTACAGTAGGTGATTTTCTAACATATCAAAATAAATGTGACACCTAGTTTTAGTTAAATTAAATCTTAAAGTTTATACTTTAGAGAAAACTAAGAAATACTCCAGTCACCTTCTTTCCAACAAGTCAAAATAGGTCTGTAAAGTAATAATGCTTTAAAAAAATAGACTTGTTAATAGTTTATTTTTATCATTTAACAAATCCCAAAGTATGTGAACAGAAGAAAAATCCAAATGAAATCAATATTTGGTGTGATAACCCTTTGCCTACAAAACAACATCAATTCCTGTACGTACACTAACACACAGTTTTTCAACGAGCTCGGCAGCTAGGTTGTTTTTGGAGGACTAACCACAGTTCCTCTTTGGATTTAGGCAGCCACAGTTGCTTCTCTCTCTTCATGTAATCCCAGACAAACATGATGATGAGGGCCCTGGGGGCCATACCATTACTTCCAGGACTCTGTTCTTCTTTACGCTGAAGATAATTCAGCATTTGACTGTATGTCTGGGTTTGTTGTCATGCTACAAAATGTGAGGCCAATTATCTGCCTGTACTTGTCAGCAATGAGGAGACTATCAATTATGGCCAAATCCCCAACTTCATTTGCAGAAATCCAGCCCCAAACTTGTAAGGGACCTTCACCATGCTTTGCTGTTGCCTGCAAACACCATTCTTGTAATAGATTACAGCCCTTTAGCGAAGAAACTGCCTTCTGCTACAACCAAATATTTCTCATTTTGACTCATCAGTCCAGACATGCTGCTATTTGTCTGCACCATCGTTCCTGTGGTTTTTAGTGAATAGTTGGCCTTGTTTACACATTGGAGGCATGGCTTTTTGGCTGCAAAAGACCACTTTTGACCAGACTTCTCCAGACAGTAGATGGGTGTACAAGGGTCCCACTTTTTTCTGCCATTGCTGAGCTAACGGCACTGCTGGACATCTTCCGATTGCAGATGGAAGTAAGCACGTCTATGGTCCTCAACAAAACGCACTTTTCTTTGTGCTTCTTCAAAAGAGCTTGGACAGAACATCTGGAAATCCCTGTCTGCTTTGCAATTTCTGCCTGTTACTGATGCAGTATCTACATTGCAGTACAACTACCTTGTGTCTTTTTGCTGTCCTCAGTCTTACCATGGTGTATGATGTTTAACATGTCTTCATCAACCTTGTTAGTGAGTTTGTTCCTCACCTATGATTGTGTTGCAACCTACACATTAAATTGATCATCATTGTTAAATTATACACCTAACAATATGCCTACGAAATCCCTGACTTTGTGCAAGTGTACCTTGAAGAATTGATGTGGTTTTGAAGGCAAAGGGTGGTGATGCCAAATATTGATTTGATTTTGATTTTCCTCACTCACTCATTTTGTTAAATGATAAAAATAAACTAATAACATGTTTATTTTGTAAAGCATTCTTACTGTAAAGTATTTTTTCACACCTGTCAAACTATGGGAACTGTATTCCACAACTGGTCTACCATCTCTGTTATACGACAACTTCAATGGAGGCACAGATAAGCACCACAAAAATAGGGTACACTTTGCTTGAATGGTAATCTTACTAAATGTATGAGCAGACCTGCCATAATATATTAAATGTAACACATTTATAACTTTTAGGACTTATTCCGCCCTCTAAAAATATATTAAAATGACAGATGGCTAGGAGTAGGAGGGCATAGAAGACAATGTTGACCACAGGGAACATGGGTTATGTGTTAAATTTTCTATGGCAAATATCATAAAGCATTAAATGGGACAAAGAAGATATCTGAATTTTCACTCAGCATTAGTTTCAATTTTTCCTCCCAGTAACAGTATTGTGACCTATGACAAACTGGCTTGTGTTGGCTAGAGATGTATATCCATTCCCAAATGAAAAAGTTTCCTTTATTATCTGAGAACAACAGTAAAAAGTACACACTGCAGAATTACAAAGTGTCTGTGGGCTTGCTACATAACCATCATGGGAGCCCTATTGTATTCACAGCTCTTTAGTAATCCCAAATCTATCCCTGCTTACCTATCTGCATACAGTAAACGGAGGGACTGTTATAAGGTAGAGATAGAAAGTAGATAGAAGTGTTGGCTATCAGCTACATTGAATTTGGCAAGAGAGGCAAATTATAATGGGAGCTTTCATTGAGATGGGAAGGAGAAATTGCTTTTAGAGAAGGGGAGAGCTGTTATGGAGAGTGGGATTTGAGTTGTCAAATAAAAAATAGAGAAGTAACTTAAATGGTGTTGACTCAAATCCCTTTTCTTGTACTGCCATTGACTTTGCAGAAAAAAAGGAACATCATACTGATACTTATAACAAGGACCTTAGCATAATAAGTGCATGTGGTAGTTTTTTTTTAAGAAACTATATAATTATTAATCTATCTCTATTATTAATCTATTATTAATGTATCTCTATTATTATTAGAGAATATAAAATAGAATTTGCTGCATCAAATATATCAGTTAATTCAGTATAGAAAATTGGCCCACAGATATATGTACAGCAAATGTTAATCATCTGATTCAAACTTACATTTGCAAATCTTCTCATTAAATGAGAAAGCGCTTCTGGATTAGGGCACTCCAATTTCTTGATAATCTCAAAACTCTGATTTAATCGTGTGAAGACATCAACCACAGAGCAGGAAAACAAGGCATGTTCAGATGTTGCCTGAAACTAAATACACACTTCTTAATAAATAAATATAACAGAAAAATGAAAGTGACTTCTTACATGCATTCAACGGAATTTGTTTCACAGAACCAATGTATATTTAACCCAAAACATGTCTTTGCTTCATCAGTTCAATATTTCAAAAAATATGAACAATTTTTTTTTATTTTTTCCAAATAACCTTGTGTTCATTAGAATTGTATACTTTATCTTGTACAACTCATTGACACTGTTTTACGGCAGTGACGTATACAGGCCTAGGCTGGCAGGTATAGGGGCAGCCGCCCCCCTGCTACAAAACCAAGGGTCAGATTTTGCACTTGGAGCGATCAAGCCCCCTGGTTTCCCGCTGCACAATGGGCCGGTTACAAGGGGGATATTTGATGTCCCAGCCTAATTACACTATGAAAGCTGTGCAGGTTCAGCACTACATCCATAGACTACATTACAAGGGGCAAAGGGATATGACTTCATATCTAGCGCTCTGTGTCTTAAAGGCTCTTAGTACCTTTTAATGCATTCAGGATGCCAACTGCAGAGGGAGCGCCTATGGGGCAAAACACTGCTGCCTTAAGGGGAATTTTTGAACACATAACGCAGAAGATATTAGGCCTGATTATATTCGTCATGTTATGAAGTATGAAACCTGAAATGATGATAAAACTTACTCCATCTTTTTTATCTCTGCCTAGAGCACCGTGAAGAAATTCCATTGACAAATCTTCATTTTCATCCAGCCACTGAATAACAAAAGGTTCAAACCACCTACAAAACAAACAAAAAAAATTATGTCACTCAGGGCATACTGTACATAAATGCATGTTTTGAGCTTCTTTTGAAAAAAGGGTCCACTGGCCCTTAAGAAGCATAACCACAATTACAGAAATAAAAGAGACCCCATGTTGTAGCTTTCACAGGTGGACCATTCTTATGTCAATAAGCTAAACTTTATGGATTGTGTTATCAAGTTTTGCATGCTACAGGGACAACTACACTAAGACAACATAGTAAAACAGTTACTTAGTACATAGAAATACTAGCCATATTCAATGCAAAGTTACAACCCTACTATGGCACTGTTTTTGCTCCTAAGGAGCTGGCTATCAAAATAACTATAGAAGGGCAAATGGGGCAGCAAATCAGGTCACCACAGAGTATATGATGAACTGCCAAAAGTTCTAGTTACAAGTTGTTGTAAAATTATTTCATTGAGTAGTCATTCAATATCCTGAAGCAAAATCATAATCAAGAAACAGAACTTACAGAGAATATTCTGGAACTGTATCCTTGAATGCAGGAAGATCTCGAACATATTCATTATAAAACCATTTTACTTTGAAGTGTAAATTCATATAATCTGTGCTTTTGCATAGTCGATGCTTTTCATGTTCTACAATAAAACAGATTTAAACACAGTTATACTATTCACTGTTACCAGCTTTGCTGCAGATATTCTATACAAAACAAGTGATGTGACATAGGGGTGTGTGTTATGGACTCTGTATTACTCTGTATCGTACCTATTAATTTATTCTATTGTAAACTTTAACATGCTACATATATCTGTTAGCGGTAAATAAACCATATGTCACTGAACTTTTCCCCAAATACTCCAAACTGCCTTCTTTACTCCTCCTACAACTTGTGTCTCTTTTCTGCTATTATCACCTCTTCTTGCTCACCTATTCACATCCAGGAATTGAACTATGCATTACCTATACTTGAGAATTCCCTACCTTAATTTGTTAGACTCTCTCCTACTTACTCTAACTTTAAACACTCACTACAAGTCCACCTATTCAGAGAAGAACGCAACCTACCCTCCTAATAACGTCAACCTGCATCCTAAGGAAACCATCTGTCCACCCCACCTTCGATATCTCCATGCCACTGACTTCTCATCCTCATCCTGGCTACAATCAAATCATCCTCACCCAAGCAGTCTCTCTCCTTCTGTCATATTTTCCCATAAACTCCTAACAGATTGTAGGGTCACAACAGCAGGGCACTCTTCTACTTCTGCACCAATATGTCTTAGTATGTTGTTAATGTTACTGTAAATTCTGTATATCATCAACTTTGATGTAACTGTTAATAATTGTAAATAAATGTAATAAGTACAGCAGTGTACGAAGTACAGTAGTAATACATACATTATAAATGGTAAGGAATATAAATGCATATCAAAAGAGGTCTGTGCCCTATAGGGCTTATTGTACAGACAGACTCTTAGAATGATGTGTTTTTTTAGGTTGGGTATTGACTAACTAGCCTCCAGAAAAAGGCTGATTTATATTTATTATTATTTTAGTTCTGATATTGTTTTTTCTCATACACAATAAAATGAATCAACAAGTATATTTAGTAATCCTCACTGCTTTTAATACACTTAAGCTTTTATGATGTACTCCTTTCTACTTTGTTAACAAATTACAGCCGCCGTTCCAAAAAAAAGATAAAAGGTTACTTCAACTTCAAAGTCTTCAACCTAAAGCTCTTAGTGCTTCCAAACAAGTAAACATTGAAAAAATAAGCTTACAGCAAAGTGCTAAGAAAAAATCTTTAGTTGAGCAATTTTAGCCCACTCTGCCTTCGGATTTTATCTACTTAAATACGCTATAGTAGTCAGAATGTGTCATTTCAAATTCCACAACATCAAGGTGATGTGTTTGTAAGCATCCTGAAATGAATTTCTGGAGTGCATAATGGAAGAAATACGCAAAATACGCACCTCCATTTTTCACATTTTGGGAATATAAAAATAAGTAATTAACAGCTTGATACTGGCACCTATTCCTATGTTTCATTCTAAGTTTAAAGAATGTGATGTGACATGTGCTAATTGAATCCAGTTACTGTATTACTTAGAGAAAAAATAAAATCTAACTGAAGCACTCAATCACAAGGATCAACTGATGCTGCTGCTCTCCATAACTGGGGTCTCTCAAGACCAGTCTTATCACACCATCCAATATATCATCACAGGATAACCCTATACAAGTGCAGTACAACTTCATCTAGCTGCTTATCTTTCCTTCACTAGCCCTGGCCTGCTTAGGCTAGGTATGTGGCTAGGGCCTTGACTAGCACTTTTTCTTTTTTGTTTAAGTTGATTACCTGCAAAAATTGCACTTTTTTTTGTTTTAGTGCACATTTGATTATGAATTCAACACAATTTTGATTCTGTGCTGCATAATTTTTTAATCACAGAAAACGGCCATGGTTGAGAGAGAAAACGGCCATGGTTGACTGAGGAAGAAAGGGGTCATATAAGAAAGAAGATTTTCATATCTGGTTTCATGCCCTGAGATTAGAGCAAACTTCCAGGGATTTATTCTGATTGCCATATTTGGAGTTGGGAAGGAATTTTCCCCCTGGTATGGGGCAATTGGCATCTGCTTCATAAGGGTTTTTTGCCTTCCTCTGGATCAACACAGTAGGGACACAATATGTATATAGGTTGAACTTGATGGACTTTGGTCTTTTTTCAACCTTATGAACTATGTTACTACTCCCAGTATAAAGCATAAAGTAAAGAAAGCAGAAGAATGTATAGTAGGAAAAGTACATTCAAATGTGTTTTTTACTTTAAGAGAAGCCACACTTTTCTTAGAGTTTTTAAGCGTTTTTTTTTAAAAAACAATTAAAGACGAGGCAAATTCACATTTTCTGTATAAAGGAAGACCATTCCAAGGCAAAGGATAAAATAAGGAGTGAGTTTTGTCATAGAGCAACCAGTAAAGTGATGTTTAGGAATTGGTGTTATCATATTGTATGTATTATAGACCAAAATGTAAAAACATAAAACTTTATTTCAAAAATATATATCAATCCCCCACAATCAAGTCCAAATGTACTGCAAATGAGATGCTCATAGAACTCTACAACCAGATAATTTACAATGTTTGCAAACTTTTAATGACCCCCATAAGCATGCCTGTGAGGTTCTTGGGGTTAATCTACCAAGAGCTTCTCCTCTTGGGTATAGCTAGCCATATTGACAGGTGTGTAGGGGTTGGAGCACACCGCAGAGAGACACCAGGTAAAGTAGCAGATGCAAAACCAGGGTATGGTATATGTACAGCACTACAGAATTTGATGGCGCTATATAAAACAATAAATAATAACAGCAATGGCTTTATTCCACTGAGCAATAATAGTATCGTACAGCAATCCATGGTCTGAGGTAGATAGAATCAGCAAAGTCCATAAGCAAGCCAAGGTCAAAGTCCATAGAAGAAAAAAAACCATGTATCCAGCAAGGAGGTATGGGAATACAGGAAGGGACTTGAAAAATCAAGTAATGGTGGATTAGTGCTAGAGGTTTAAATAGTCTGCCAAAACCTGACTCCTCCCCTGGGCTCTCAGAGACCCTCCTTCTCCTATATCTCAGTCAGTGGTAACTTGTCCATCACCGCTTGTCCCGCCCCCGGTCTGTCCTCCTGCGTCATCAGACCGCAGGACACACAGCCCGACATCATTACTTGCTGTGCCGTACCAGAGGCCAGGGATGCGGCCTGGTATTTGTTTGTGTGTTCCGCAACCGCGTGGCCTGCGAAGATGCCCGGCGGTGCCCCCGCCGAGTGAAGATACCTGCGGACGACGGGGAGAAGAGGTAGATCCCCGACACATATGTAGTGACAAGGCTAACACCATTATGGGTTGGGGCAAATGGGTGATTATTAAGTAAGTCGCAGCAAGTATGTTACAGGTTATTAGCAAAACTACAAAAATGTATTTGTACCACACCATTATATACAGTACTACTAAAACAAATAATCAATACATATAAAGTTTATGCATTGCTAGAATTGTTGCAATATTTCCTTTAGAATTATTTGTGAATGATCAGACTGGAATTCTACACAAGATATATTATTTCAAAATAAAACTATAAATTCCAATCTTAGTAGACGTTGCCTTTGTTTCAGATGCTGCCACATTTAATCCAACCATAGTATTGATTTCTGCAAAGAAATTACTTCTTAGCCTGCTGTATAACTTTTCATCCATGGTGGCTTCACTTTTTATCTGTGACTCCACTGTGATATGACTAGCAAAACCCCATCTTATAGCAAAGCAAAAAACTGTGCTTTATCTTTTCTGGTATATACCAACTTAACTGTTTCAATGGGGAGATCAATATAATACATTGATTTTTTAATTTAATCTTCTAACCACACAAGTCATTTTAGTCTTATATGTACTGAAGATTACAAATAAATATCATTCTATATATCACATATAGTTTTTGTATTCCTGAACTAAGGCCACTTGTGTCATTCGTCAACAACGAGAAATATATCATAAAATCATCACACTGAACTAAGGGTTAGCGACAAATTAACAGATTCACACTT
Organism: Spea hammondii; assembly: GCA_029215755.1. Classification (NCBI taxonomy): domain Eukaryota; kingdom Metazoa; phylum Chordata; class Amphibia; order Anura; family Pelobatidae; genus Spea; species Spea hammondii. The sequence continues at coordinate 86,273,985 of JARDYJ010000004.1, forward strand.
GCGATACGTGATCGTTTATTTCAAAGATAAATATTAGACTTGGGCACCAGGGGGCTCTTCGTGTTCGTCTTCGTGCTCGTCTTCGGGGAAAAAAAAATCTTCGTATTCCGCGAATATTCGCCCGTTCCTGTCTTCTCTTCGGGCGAATATTCGCGGACATTCTTCGTGCTCGTTTAATCTTCGTTTTCCTCCTGGTTGCCTAGCAGGGGTTAATACGGGGTTAATAACACATCACAGCAGCAGCAGCTGCCGTGAAGGTACGTGTGTGCAGCTCTATTGGTCGTTTCGGCAGGGGGCTGGTCTGGCATCAACGAGTGAATTGCAGAACTGCAGAATGCACTTCATTCGTTGATGGCAGGCGAGCCCCCTGCCGAAACGACCAATAGAGTTGCACACACATACCGAGGTGTACTGTCCATAGATGTTTAATAAAAGAATAGGGAATATTTTACATTTTTAAATTGATTTTGGACCACTTTACATGCCTAACATTTGCTACCTATTTACAATGGCATACTTTGCAACAACCCAACTTACTTATTGGACAGGACTGGAAAATAGCAGGACTGTCCACCAAAATCTTGGGTGTGTTGGCAGGTATGCTGATGGAAAAATGTTGGACAAGAACTAAAAAATAGCTTAGGGTTAATGTACGGTTATGTTTAAGATTAGTAGCAGTGCACTGGTTTGGTTAAAGATGGATTATGTCTAAATAATAATAATTTAATTTTAATGTTTTTTTAAAAAAAAAAATAGGGGTTTATTTAAATGTATTTTAAAGTTAGATTTATTATTTAGTACTTGATTATATTTATTAAATGTTTATAGTAGCGTTACCTACCGAGCTATAACTACCTATGTGTATTTGCATTTTGCATACCTAGTTTAGCTAAATTAGATGGGACAGGACTGGAAAAAAGCAGGACTGTCCCTGAAAAAGTTGGGTCTGTTGGCAGGTATGTGGATGGAAAAATGTTATAGGGTGAAGTGTGAGTTATAGTGTTAATGTAATGCTATTAGTGAGTGAAGGCCAGGGCAAATAACAAGGAAAAGGTCCTTGTGTTTTGTGCATTGTAAGTGTGTGTGTATGTGTGTTATGTGTGATGTCACTGTGTGTTATATGTGTTATATGTGTTATTGTGTGTGTTATGTTTGGTTGGTTGTGTATCAGAAGGAAAATAATGAAATGGAAAAGGAAATGGGAAAGGCAAATGAGTGGGCAATTGGCGACCCGCTCACCTGTTTCACCCCAGGGCAAAGCACCCAAACACTGTCAGTCTTAGACGTTTGGCAGCAGACTTCCAGAGCTCAGACACAAGGCCCTAGCGTAAGCTGGCCACTCCGGCGGAGGTAGCAGGCGTTGCCACACCGCAAACAGAGGCAGCCAGGGGGGAGAAACTGCCCTTACCATTAGGGACATTTTGGGCATGACTCTAGCCAGGAAGCGAACTGGCAGAGAAGAGATGCTGGCACCACCACCAGCAGCAGCATTGAAAAGGCGAATGAGTGGGCAATTGGCAACCCACTCACCTGTTTCACCCCAGGGCAAAGCACCCAAACACTGTCAGTCTTAGACGTTTGGCAGCAGACTTCCAGAGCTCAGACACAAGGCCCTAGCGTAAGCTGGCCACTCCGGCGGAGGTAGCAGGCGTTGCCACACCGCAGACAGAGGCAGCCAGGGGGGAGAAACTGCCCTTACAATTAGGGACATTTTGGGCATGACTCTAGCCAGGAAGCGAACTGGCAGAGAAGAGATGCTGGCACCACCACCACCACCACCACCACCAGCAGCATTGAAAAATTGGAAAGGCGAATGAGAGGGCAATTGGCGACCCGCTCACCTGTTTCACCCCAGGGCAAAGCACCCAAACACTGTCAGTCTTAGACGTTTGGCAGCAGACTTCCAGAGCTCAGACACAAGGCCCTAGCGTAAGCTGGCCACTCCGGCGGAGGTAGCAGGCGTTGCCACACCGCAGACAGAGGCAGCCAGGGGGGAGAAACTGCCCTTACAATTAGGGACATTTGAGGCATGACACTAGCCAGGAAGCGAACTGGCAGAGAAGAGATGCTGGCACCACCACCAGCAGCAGCATTGAAAAGGCGAATGAGTGGGCAATTGGCGACCCACTCACCTGTTTCACCCCAGGGCAAAGCACCCAAACACTGTCAGTCTTAGACGTTTGGCAGCAGACTTCCAGAGCTCAGACACAAGGCCCTAGCGTAAGCTGGCCACTCCGGCGGAGGTAGCAGGCGTTGCCACACCGCAAACAGAGGCAGCCAGGGGGGAGAAACTGCCCTTACCATTAGGGACATTTTGGGCATGACTCTAGCCAGGAAGCGAACTGGCAGAGAAGAGATGCTGGCACCACCACCAGCAGCAGCATTGAAAAGGCGAATGAGTGGGCAATTGGCGACCCACTCACCTGTTTCACCCCAGGGCAAAGCACCCAAACACTGTCAGTCTTAGACGTTTGGCAGCAGACTTCCAGAGCTCAGACACAAGGCCCTAGCGTAAGCTGGCCACTCCGGCGGAGGTAGCAGGCGTTGCCACACCGCAGACAGAGGCAGCCAGGGGGGAGAAACTGCCCTTACAATTAGGGACATTTTGGGCATGACTCTAGCCAGGAAGCGAACTGGCAGAGAAGAGATGCTGGCACCACCACCACCACCACCACCACCAGCAGCATTGAAAAATTGGAAAGGCGAATGAGAGGGCAATTGGCGACCCGCTCACCTGTTTCACCCCAGGGCAAAGCACCCAAACACTGTCAGTCTTAGACGTTTGGCAGCAGACTTCCAGAGCTCAGACACAAGGCCCTAGCGTAAGCTGGCCACTCCGGCGGAGGTAGCAGGCGTTGCCACACCGCAGACAGAGGCAGCCAGGGGGGAGAAACTGCCCTTACAATTAGGGACATTTGAGGCATGACACTAGCCAGGAAGCGAACTGGCAGAGAAGAGATGCTGGCACCACCACCAGCAGCAGCATTGAAAAGGCGAATGAGTGGGCAATTGGCGACCCACTCACCTGTTTCACCCCAGGGCAAAGCACCCAAACACTGTCAGTCTTAGACGTTTGGCAGCAGACTTCCAGAGCTCAGACACAAGGCCCTAGCGTAAGCTGGCCACTCCGGCGGAGGTAGCAGGCGTTGCCACACCGCAAACAGAGGCAGCCAGGGGGGAGAAACTGCCCTTACCATTAGGGACATTTTGGGCATGACTCTAGCCAGGAAGCGAACTGGCAGAGAAGAGATGCTGGCACCACCACCAGCAGCAGCATTGAAAAGGCGAATGAGTGGGCAATTGGCGACCCACTCACCTGTTTCACCCCAGGGCAAAGCACCCAAACACTGTCAGTCTTAGACGTTTGGCAGCAGACTTCCAGAGCTCAGACACAAGGCCCTAGCGTAAGCTGGCCACTCCGGCGGAGGTAGCAGGCGTTGCCACACCGCAGACAGAGGCAGCCAGGGGGGAGAAACTGCCCTTACAATTAGGGACATTTTGGGCATGACTCTAGCCAGGAAGCGAACTGGCAGAGAAGAGATGCTGGCACCACCACCACCACCACCACCACCACCAGCAGCATTGAAAAATTGGAAAGGCGAATGAGAGGGCAATTGGCGACCCGCTCACCTGTTTCACCCCAGGGCAAAGCACCCAAACACTGTCAGTCTTAGACGTTTGGCAGCAGACTTCCAGAGCTCAGACACAAGGCCCTAGCGTAAGCTGGCTACATTGGCGGAGGTAGCAGGCGTTGCCACACCGCAGCAAGTGCAACCAGGGGGGAGAAACTGCCCTTACCATAAGGGACATTTGAGGCATGACACTAGCCAGGAAGCGAACTGGCAGAGAAGAGACACTGGCACCACCACCAGCAGCAGCAGCAGCAGCATTGGAAAAGGCGAATGAGTGGGCAATTGGCGACCCGCTCACCTGTTTCACCCCAGGGCAAAGCACCCAAACACTGTCAGTCTTAGACGTTTGGCAGCAGACTTCCAGAGCTCAGACACAAGGCCCTAGCGTAAGCTGGCTACATTGGCGGAGGTAGCAGGCGTTGCCACACCGCAGCAAGTGCAACCAGGGGGGAGAAACTGCCCTTACCATAAGGGACATTTGAGGCATGACACTAGCCAGGAAGCGAACTGGCAGAGAAGAGACACTGGCACCACCACCAGCAGCAGCAGCAGCAGCATTGGAAAAGGCGAATGAGTGGGCAATTGACGACCCGCTCACCTGTTTCACCCCAGGGCAAAGCATCCAAAAACTGTCAGTCCTTGGCGTTTGGGAGCGGACTTCCAGAACTCAGACACAAGGCCCTAGCGTAAGCTGGCTACACCGGCGGAGGTAGCAGGCGTTGCCACACCGCAACAAGTGCAACCAGGGGGGAGAAACTACCCTTACCATCAGGGACATTCGAGGCATGACACTAGCCAGGAAGCGAACTGGCATTGAAGAGAGACACTGGCACCACCACCAGCAGCAGCAGAATTGGGAAAGGCGAATGAGTGGGCAATTGACGACCCGCTCACCTGTTTCACCCCAGGGCAAAGCATCCAAGCACTGTCAGTCCTTGGCGTTTGGGAGCAGACCTACAGAACTCAGACACAAGGCCCTAGCATAAGCTAGCTACACCGGCGGAGGTAGCAGGCGTTGCCACACCGCAGCAAGTGCAACCAGGGGGGAGAAACTACCCTTTCCATTAGGGACATCTGAGGCATGATTTCAGCCAGGAAGCGAACTGGCAAAAGATACTGGCACCACCACCAGCAGCAGCGTTGGAAACGGAAAAAGGTGAATGAGTGGGCAATTGACGACCCACTCACCTGTTTCACCCCAGGGCAAAGCATCCAAAGACTGTCAGTCCTAGGCGTTTGGGAGCGGACTTACAGAGCTCAGACACTAGGCCCTAGCGTAAATTGGCTACACCAGCGGAGGTAGCAGGCATTGCCACACCGCAGCAAGTGCAACCAGGGGGAGAAACTACCTTAAACATTAGAGAGAAAAAATTTAACTTTCCAAGCTAAGAGCTGGGTAACCCAATTTGGGCAGATTGAATTTAAGAAAGGCAATCTGCTCCATCAGATGAGGTGCCATGCGTGAGCGCTGTGGACTCAGTATGTTTCCAGTCATAGAAAACACGCGCTCACTTTGAACAGTGGTTGGCGGACATGATAGAAGCTGCTGCGCAACCCATGAGAGTGCAGGCCACACACTCTTCTTTTCATCCCAGTAGCTAAGAGGATCAACATTAGGAGCAGAAGGAACTTCACAGAGGTAAAGTTTGACCATTTCAGCAGCACTACTCTCCTTTCTGCTGCTAGCTCTGTCAGATGGTCCAACTATACTGCCAAGTGCCTCTTCCCAAAACGCAGCTGCTCCACTCAGCTGTGTTGTGCTGCTTGTGGCACTGCTGCTGATGCTGCTGCTAGGGGTAGCAGACCACATCATCTCTTCCTCCTCCTGCACCTCACCCTCCTCGGACAGCATTCCCATTTTACGCTGCCAGTCACGCACCTTGTTGACCAATTGCTCCCGGTAGCTACTGAGAACATTGAATTTCAAAGCTAGCTTTCCCTTAATTCTTGGATCACAAAGGCACGCTAGCATCATTTCGGGACTCTCTTCCATTCGCTTGCGAAGGTGTACTTTTAGCAGATCCTTCAGCTTCCTGACTATGGCTGCTACGTCAGGATGTAGAGTGCCACCTTGAACAGCCTCACGGTTTCCAAGGAACACATCCATCTTGCTGCCTAGATGGGAGAACACTGGGATTACCTGGGCCAGACTGGCAGTGTTTGAGCTTAAATTTTCTGTGGCATCCCTGAATGGTTTAAGGACTGCCACTAGCTGGGCGATCACTGTCCAATCCTCCCTATTCAATGGAGAGGTAATCCCAATATTGTGCTCTGAGGCAAGATTATGGATTGCCCTCTGCTGCTCCAAAATCCTCTCTAGCATGTCTAACGTGGAGTTCCACCGTGTACTGACATCCTGACGTAGGCAGTGTACGGGAAGACCTGACCTCTCTTGCTCTTCCCTCAAAAGTTGGCTAGCCTTAACACTATGGTGAAAGTGCCCAGCGATCTTTCTGCAGCGGGACAGAACTACTGCTGCCACATTAGTTCCTTCTGACATTGCTGCCTTCACTACAAGATGGATGATGTGGGCTGCACAGCGCACACCAACAATATGACCATCTCGCAGCGCTTTCACCATATTGGCACCTCCGTCAGTTACCACAAAACCAACTTCAACATTGGTGCCCGCCTCTGCTCCCACCCAAAGGCTAAACATTTTCCTAATCGCATGCAGAATATTTTGGGAAGTGTGCTTTTCATCCATCACTTCTGCATGGAGAAGGAATGATCGGTAGCCTGCTGCAGCAACTTCCTTAGACACACCGGGCTGCCACCAGTGTGCTGTCAAAGAAAGAAAGGCATGCTGGGCGCTAGGTGCACTCCACAAATCTGTAGTGAAATGAACACACTGACCAGCAGCCTTGGAAAGCTCCTCTTTCACTGCTGCAACACAGGACCGATACAGCGAGGGGACAATGTTCCTGCTGAAAGTGGAACGTGACGGAACTGTGTATTGTGGAGCCACAGCCGCCATCAATTGTTTGAAAGGCTCCCCTTCAATCATGGAGAAGGATGCCCCTCCAACAGCAATGAACTGACCAATAAGTCGCGTTACTTTATTGGCCTGCTGTTTGGGCATCGTTCTCTTGGAGTGGAATGCCCCAAATTCTTCCAGGGTGGGCTGGGCATGCAGTGCTCCAACCTGCCTTGGTCTCTGGCTGCCAGCACTAGTTGCTGCTGCTGCTGCTGCTGCTATTGGCTCAGAAGAAGAAGCTGTTGGGGTTTTTCCACGGCCACCAGCTATGCTGCCTGCACTAAGTTTTACCTCTGCATCTTTCCCCAATAGCACAGCGTTGTGTTGAGTGCTGAGGTGATGCTTCATGCTAGCACTGGTAAAATGGCCAGACACTTTCCCTCTGCTTATTAGCTTCCCACAATGTTTGCACTTTCCATAGCGCCCTTCTTCAACATTTTCAAAGTGCTCCCAAATTGGGGCGCGCATAGCCTTGGAGTGTGCCTTGGGTGCTGCTCTTACTGCTCGGGGTGGATGAACAGAGGCAGAACTAGTGGTGGTGGGACTGGTGGTAACAGTACTGGCCATAGTGGGACTGCTAATTGCTTTAGATTTGCTAGGTTTTGCTGCTGCTGCTGGTGGTGGTGATGGTGATGATCGTAGCGGAGAAGGTGGAGGCTCAGGGGAAAATTGTGCACTAGTCATTTGGACACTGCTCCCTGAGGAATCTGATTCCTGACCACTCATCTCCTCTACTTCCTCTGGCTCATAGTCTAGCTCTTCATTAGCCAGATCGAATGGAATTCCTGCTAGGCTGGAGCTAAGACTGATATCGTCGTGAGACTCGTGACTAGTAGTAGTGCGAGCAGGAAGAATAGACTCTGCACTTGGCCTCTCAGTCTCAGGCTCCTCTGCTACCTCGCTAGGTGGAGTTCCACTATGTGTAGCCCTCTCTCTAACTGTCTTTACAAAAATTTTGTAAGGACTTGGTGGCTTGCTAGAGGTACTAGGAGGACATGGCGTGGCGGTACCAGTGGGAACAGTAGGCGCAGCACTAGTGGTGGTAGAGGCGGGGGTGGTGGTGGTGGTGGTTTTCCCTACAAAGGAATGAGATCGCTTTGGTTTGGGACCCCTCTGAGTCTTGCTGCTAATTTGGCTCTGCTTGGTACCTTGCATGCTGCTGGTGGATGGGGAAGATGCTGCTTGGGGCAAAAGGCACTTCTTTTTAGTCACTGGGCTGGTACTACTTGTGCTACCCTTTAACTTTGAACGTGCTTCTGGTGCTTTAGGCTTTCCGTAAAAAACCATAGAGCTTGTGGGCCTAGCCGCACTACTACTGCCTGCTTTTGGTGCCTTTCCTTTACTTGATGATCCTTCAAGCAATGCTTCCCCAAATGATAAGCGAGAGCTTGGCCTACTTGGCCGACTAGACTGACGCAAAGGCTGCATCTTAGAGCTGGTGGTGGTGCTGGTGGTGGTGCTGGTGGTGGTGGTGGTGGTGGTAGATGGAGCTTGTCCCTCCTTAGTCCCAAAAGGAGGATCCATTTCAAATTTTGTGTTGTGTGTGTAGTGTAGTGTAGTGTAGTGTAGTGTAGTGTTTAAAAAACTATAAAAAAAAAAATAAAAAAATAAAAATAAAAAAAAGGAAAAACGAATTAAAGACAAAAAAATTAGAGGAAGTTCTCTTCAGTGCTACTGCTTAAAAAGTAAAACTATGCACTACTGCACTGTGCTGTGTGCAATCTGCCAAAATCCTAAAGTTATTGAAATTATTAACTCAAGATTAACTATTTAATAACTAGCAGTATTTTATTTTTAATTTGAATTTACACGGGCCTAAGAGCTTAGCCTACCACTATGCTAGCCTAAAGCTATATTTCCTTACTATAAGTCTACCTCTAGGCAGACGCTCTCAAACCCACTAAGCTAAAGTGAGGTTAAATCAGATTCAGTATATGATTTATTAATTAATATTAAGTTATATAATATTAATAGATTAGAACTAATTTACTTATATATTATGTATTATAGATAGAAGAATATAGATTATGAATTAGAATTTAGAATTAGAATTACTTATATTATAGATTATGAATTAGAATATTATTATTTATAATATATTATAGATTAAGATTAAAGAAGATTAGAATTATTTTAGTACTACAGCTAGTAGCTTGAAGCTTTGCTTAGTACAGCTCGTCACAGTCAATTTTTCTTGAAAAGAATTAGAAATAAAATAAAATGTCACAGCAAAACAGTTATCTTCACTGCTTGCTGCACTCACTAGCCCAACAAGTTCACTTCACTGATGGACTGAGGTGAGCAAAACACTAAGGGTACTTTTAATAAAATTGAAATAAAATGTAAAATAAATGAGAAAATCTTTGCAAAACAGTTAACGTCACTGCTTGCTGATCAAAAAAAAACACAGCACTTATGCGGCTGCACTCACTAGCCCAACAAGTTCACTTCACTGATGGACTGAGGTGAGCAAAACAAATGAAATAAAATGAAAGATTAATTAAGAAAAATTGACTTGGTCTCTTACTGTTGCTAAAACAAAGCACAAACTATAGAGCTGCAGCACCAGTACTAATAAGATTAGCTGAACTATACGCTAGTAGTAATTAATTAATATTATTACTTTTATTTATAGCTAATTTAATTAACTATTAAGATAAGAAAGAATTAGAGAATTATTGATATTACTGATTTTAGATTAGACACTAGTAGATGTTCTGAATGTCTACAGTACACTCTACACTAGTATACTATTACTAACTATAACTGACAAATATATATATCATTTTATAATGAATTCAATTATTAATTATATTAATTAATATTACTGATTTTAAATTAGACACTAGTAGATGATACTGACAAATATATATATATATATAATATTATAATGAACTATTAAATTATAGATTCTATTAAATTGTAATTTATAAATTCTATTTAATTTATTTAAGCAGGACAGGCAATAGGCACTAGTGCCAGCCCAGGGCAAGGGCACCCCAGTGCCACTGAGGCACTGGGTGCACTGTCAACTCAACAGCACTTACACTAAAGTTGATGACAAATTAATTTAAAAAAAATTAAATTAATCAAATTATTATTATTAAATATATTAATTAAGTAGCACTGAAGTGAGGATGAAGTACACAGTGAGAAATGGCAGGCTAAGGCTTACCAGTCTCACACAGAACAGAACAATCTCTCTCTGTAACGCTCGGATGCAGCACAGCAGTGTTGCCAAAGCAGTCACAGCGAAAAATGAATGGATCTCTCAGGCAAGCTCTGGTCTTATAAAGGCGCCTTCAGAATTCAAAAAACAGCAGCACAGGCATTGGACGAGACCCTTAGCGTTACGTCACAAGAGTGAGCTGATTGGACAGACGAGGATCAGCTCACTCCTGTTTGAAATTTTGGCGGTTGCGCGGCAAAAACGAAGACGATCACGAAGAATCTTCGAATCTTCGTGATTGTGAGTCTTCGTCTTCGCCTACGGTTTGCCGGCACTGTATTCTGTTCTACGTTCCTTCGGAACGAACAAAAAAACGGCCTCTTCGTGCTCGTTTTCATGTTCGCCCGAAGACGAATGCACAAGTCTAATAAATATGTAACTTATTTTGTGATTTTGTTCAAATGACATACAGTATGCACTGTTAGCATATCCCCCCAACAGGTCTAAAAGTGCGCAGACCTCCATTGATTTTACAGCTCCTGGGGCTCATGGACTAGTTGGGAAGATGTGGGAATCACTCCAAGTAGCCCACTGTCTGCAAAAGTGGGACAATGGGGCAGCTATCTGGGATTACAGGACAGTCACAAACTATGACTGTGGGGAGGCATAGAAGAATGTAGAAGAATGTCTACCAAGAAAAGCCTCTCTAAAAATATTAAGGGGTTACAGGGCAGTGCGAGTGAGCTTATTGGTCACCTACAGGGACCTCCTCTGGCATCAACCAACCAACTCTATTGGTCGCTCGTACAGACTTTTAAAATCGTAATGCAGCAACTTGTCCGGCAGAGACCACTGGTCTCCCTGATCTATCAGTTAAATGTCCGTACAAGTGACTTTATTGGTCGTTCGGACATTTAACTGATAGAGCAGGGAGACCAGCGTTCTCTCCCGGCCAAGTTACGGCACCAGGAGTTTAAAAGTCTGTACGAGCGACTCTGTTGGCGACCAATAGATTTTTTTCATGCTGCTTGAATGGCTTAGTGCACAGCGCATAGTAAGATATGCAGGGCCAATATAGTCCGCAATGTTAAAAGATCAGCCAATTTTATGTACATGGTTTCCTGACTCTTCTGGCTCTTAAAGGATTAAAAAGATGCTTGGCACATTGACTCCCACATCTCTCCTCAAAGCACATTATGAAAGTAAAAGCCAATGTCATTCAGATGAATACTCTTGCATATTCTGAGGATCACAAAATGTTTTTGCATTTTTTTATAAAAAAAGACGTCTTCAGATTTACTGAATCTCATAAACATGCATATATGAATGTACAATAGGATAACAGTAATAAAGCACAGTTCCCCCGTCAAACCTTCAATTGCAATACACTTGAGAATTTATCAAAAGGCTTTGTAAAAGCAAGTATAACTACTTTTACAAGGTGGTATCTGAAAACTTAATGTGTTGGGTTCTGCAGGGGTTATATAACCTTGTCAAAGATTGAATATTAAAAAAAGGGGAAAGTAACATCTGAGAAGGGAATCACTACTTGTATTAGTGAGATCTGCTGTGTGTCATCTGGCTAGATTCAAGCTTGTGTAAGCACGTGACTAGTCCCGTTGGGAATATGTGTTTTCACACATGGGAATTCTTTGTTCCAAGTTGATGTTTGGCAGCATTAAACAAAAAATAAGGCAACTGTCAGTAAGGGCTGGTAGGTACTGAAAGCAAAGACACGGATACATGAGATTTATGAAGAGCTAGCAGAAAACAACAAATGGATACAGTAAGTAACAGGTTTTAGTATGTATAGTGTCCAAGCATATAAATTCATTTATCATGATAAGTCACAATAAATGAGGCAATAATAATGATATAATCCACAGTGCATTCTCACAGTGCAGTAAATCAGCCATTCTCCAGAATATGGACTTTTTAAAAGGAGGTCAGAGCATCATCTGCCCTCTCATTATCGAGCTCTGAGTACGCCTTAATTGACAGCCAAACTTTTCATTAGAAAGCTCTAAGCTCCCATTGCTGGACACCTAACCTTCCAATAAGGAGCTCTGAGCACCCCTCGCTGGACACCTGCTATTTCAACATGAAGCTCTCAGCACACCACAATGGTATCCAACCTTTTCAATAGGAAGCTCTAAGCTCCAACTGCAGGACACCCAACCCTGTTGATAAATGAGCCCTAAGCACCCATTGCAATATATAAAAATAAACTTTGCTTAGTGAAAAGAGAGTTTACGGATCTGTATATCGTGTTATATCAAATACTTGGTTATAAAGGAGAATGCTCACAGCTAACCACTAAATCCAGTTATACAATATAGACATTTTCATTAGCATTGATCTATCTACTGACAGGCAAACATCAGGATTCACCACCAGCATGCATTTTAAATTCATCTATACTGGTCGAGACTATTATTTGATAGTTCTGAAATTAAATGCCAACAGATGTGGAAGGCTTAAGAAAGAGTTAAGAGGTGCATGCCCAGAATTACAAGGATATACAAACATATTTGTACTTTTAAAAGCAACGCACAAATCAATGTCAATATAAAATCTTTAACTTTTGTACAAATATTGATGTCTTTCTTTTTATAAACACAGGCTTCTTAAATCAATAAAGATACACAGAACATAAAGCTCTCTGTGACTGTTTATATCTTTACCAGCAAAAAAAATGTGAACCAAAGCAAATTATATCTAGTGTTGTGGTCAATATAGAGTTGGAAATGTATTTTACCATGAAGAAGCATACTTAAAGTTAAACCAAATAAGCGTTTCTGAAACACAAAGCAAATTTAGTGTCTTTTTTGTCTTCACAGATGGCTGTTTGGGGTGTTTTACAAGCTTTAGATTATAAAACCTGTTAAAGCTAAGAAAGACACTAATGTCACAATGGATTAAAGTGGGAACTGACTGAAGACACGTGAGGTTAAAGGTATCTTTGTGTGAATGATCTTCTAAATGGGCAGTGAACACAATCACTTTTCCTGTAGCTGACCACATTTTATACTTAAAAACCACTTCCTTAGGGGGTTACAGCAAATCCAAGACAAGAGGGATCAAATAATTCATGAGGTTTAGTGTTTAGTTCATAGTGACTCAAACAAAGTATTTCTGGAGTCTTATGTATCTCTGAGTTGACCTTTCTGCAGCTCTCAAGGTTTTCTGGGTAGTGGTCATCCATCCTTCTGTCTGTAAGTTTCTATCTGAGCCTCAAACCAACCCTTAAATATAACTACATGTAAAGTTGTAAACCTCTAAATCTTATGCATATATACAAAAAAACATTAAACATCAATCAATGCACACTAACTGATACAGAAAACAGAAAATAAATATGACCCTGTACAACTTTGTTCTATTTAAGGGTCATGGTCTGCAATATAATCTAAGAAAATACCTGACATAAAATGGAGGGCATTATTTAAAGACATCCTTTCTACATTTGAATGCATGTCTGTGTTTACTAGGTTTTCCACGATACATCTCTAACAACTATCATATATTTAGGTAATTACAATGACCTACAGAGGGAGATGAATATTCCTCACATCCCTTGAGGTGCTGTTTCATCTTGTGCGCGAAAATAACAAGTTGTCGTCGGAAAGCTCACAGTTAAAAGTGATATCTGAACCATATGTGCTGCATAAGAACTGTGACTTACTTTAAGAAAACAATCAGGCAGAAGAAACCTAGATTATTTTCCTTTTCATAAAGGCTTATTCTTCGAATTATTTATTTAAGAAGCCACCTACCTTTTCCATTTATAATTATTATAATACAACCTATGTTTATTCACACAAAACACTACCCACTCAACATTCTAGAAATTCACCTTGTGAAGGACATATCCAATAAATGGAACTATGAAGACAGCTATGACTTCCTTGATCTAATACTTGAGAAAAAAAAGATGCAATATAATTGTTTTACCCAGTGGACCTTGCTTTGCTTAGAACACAATCAATCTTGCTTGTTAACGGCAGATAATTAGTATTCCTCTGTCTCTCTTATACAAGCAAAAAAACCGTGTCATTGCAGACTCCAGTCCTATGTACCATATTATCTCGAATATAGGCCACACCCGATTATAAGCCGCACCTGATTATAGGCCACACCCTTAAAGTTTGGTGCTATTTTAAAGAAAAAAATATTTTTAAAGAAAAAATACACATTAGTGGAATGGTAAAACAGTATTTTACCTAATAAACAGTAATACATGTATTTTAACATTTTTGGTGTCAGTGTGTCAGCATATGTTATATACAAACAGAAAACCAATAGCCATTTTAAGGTCCCCCCTTTAATTCATAATGCACCTTACTTATAGATATTCCTCTGTGCTCCCCTAGATATGCCACTCTGCTCCCCCATATATGCTTTATGCCCCCCAGATATGCTTTATGTCCCCCACACATGCCACTCTGCTCCCCAGATATGCCACTCTGTCCCGCTAGAAATGTCACTCTCCCCCGATATGCCACTCTGCCCCCCTGATATGCCACCCTGCTCCCTAGAAGTGCCACTCCCCCCCAACTTACCAATGCACCCCCAGACTCCCATAGAATTAATTTTGTTCCCGAATTATAATTGCCTCTAAATTTTTAGTCAAACCGAATGAGCAGGGAACAAAATTCGTTGCCCGAAAATGAGCAGTAGGGTGTCAGTTGTGCTTTTTGACACTCTTATCTGTATAGACACAGCAAGCTGACAGCAAGTGTTGAACTGAAAACGCAACTGATAATGACTTCGCCAGTCTTAAAGTGATTCAACCCTCTGAATAGAATATCTCACAACAACACAAATAATCAAAACAGATGTTGTCTCAAGCACACTTGAACTAATCAAGGCCTTCATTAGATGCACTAGGTGTACTTGAGCTGGAACTCAATTTGAATAAGGTGGTAGCAGAATGAAAACCCACTAATATTACTGAGCTGGAGGCCATTGCTCATGAGGTTTGGGCTAATATTTCTCTTGAAAACTCACAGAAGCTGGCGTCTGGCTATGGATCCCGTTTGCAGCTGGCCATAAAAGAAAAAGACTGCTCTACTAAGTACTAAAATGGTTGCCATGCAAGGGTTGAATCATTTTGAGACTGGAGAAGTCATAATAAGTTGTTTTTTCAGTTGAATTTGAGGAAACCACTTGAAGCTATTTCAATTCCTTTTGTTTGATTTGTTCATTGCAAACAATGGGGTGACAAACATAAGGCACAGAGAAAGAGTGAGAGGGCCAAAATGAAATACTAGTTTACCTTCCCACTCCTGGCCCTTTACCCGCTCTTCTAACTTCTCTCACTAACTGTCACTCTGAAATCACATCCTGGATGGAGTTTTACAATCTGAAGCTCAACATCCCCAAGGCTAAGTATCTAGTTATTTCACCATCTCCAACCATCTGAATCCTGATATTTGCTTCAATGTTGTGAATTTCCCCAAGCACACTTGACTCCACTCTCTCCTTCATCACTTATAACCAGTTGCTCACCAAATCTTGCCACCTTTGTCTTCAAACTATGTTTCAAAGTTGTCCTTTCTTCACACAAGACACTACTAAAACATTAATCCATTCAAACGAATCAAACACCCTACTAACCAGTCTCCTCTCCCTCTACTACACAATACAGTGTGATCACTCACATCATCACCACACCGTCACCTGGCTCCCCATATCCTCCAGAACAAACCATCCCTATATTTCCACTCTGTTATTGTTAATTTTTACGCCCCCCAATTGGAATAGCACTATACAACATCTACAGATGCTCTTTTAATAAATATAATGTAATAATATTAAATTATGACCAGTTCTCTTCAGGCTATGTCTGCATGCAGGGCTCAATTTAATAACCCATCTAATATCTAGGCTTCAGCAAAAAATGAAGATTGCATATTATTTTCCTTCAATCCAAAGATGACTGCTCAAACACATGTGTGAATTTAGCATGCAAATCTTATTAGCAAAGCAGAATAATGCACCCTTTCCACATCCTAACCACTGCACACCCCATAAGATCAAAGGAAAACTATTTGATGCTAGCGCACATTGTGCCACATGATTGTTTTGATGTCTGTTTACGCCTGTTAAATATATTTTTTTTTTGCTTTTAAACCTGATAATATGTATCACCTAATACAGATACCCCCAAAAAAATAGCATAATTACATTTATGTATGACAGATGAAAGTGAAACTTTGTGATAGAATAAGAAACCACTCACATTGAAGTTATTGTCAATTTGGTCTTATAAGTCTAGATTATTATTATTATTATTATTATCTTTTATTTATATAGCGCCAACAGTTTACACATCGCTTAATACAATACATAAATTCAAGGGGTATGACAAGACAAGAATTGACAGACTAAGACAAACCGATACATTAGGTGGAGAGAGCCCTGCTCGCAAGCTTACAATCTTGAGATAATTCCAAGTTCACTAGAATCTACTAGGATCTAGTTGGATTTCCAGCCACTTAACACCAATTAAGGTGTAGAGACATCACTGAATAACGTATGTAGTTTCTCTTGATTTCCCTTTCGCAATTTTCAAAATTACACAGCGAAAATGATAATGTCTTAATGTAGCTAATTTTGCCTGTAGCTTAAGAGGCATCTTTCTTTTCAGCTTTATTTATAATTATTGCTGCTATAAAATCTAAAACACTCTTGGTTTTACAGTTTTGCAATTATGTCAAGCATTACATTGTTATGTAATAGATAATGCATACCACACTTAGTGTTTTTTAAGTTAAACAATAAGCCATGCATATATTAGCATTTTAGTATCAAAGATTCAAATCTGATACATAGAACAGTTATGCTTTTTATTAGACCTTTGAATCACTACGAAAAATATTTAAGATTTTTACTTTTAAGTATATCCTTAAACATTTACCAGTATACTTGACAGTGTTTTTTAGGTTGTGTGTGTGCGTGTGTGTGGCTGCTAGCTTGTATGTATGTTATAAGTATGGAGAATAGCTCTCCATGGGGAACCATTGAAAAATAAGCCTGTTTCAATCACAAAGAGTACATGAATTAAGCTACTGCATGGATTGATAGATGACTTTTCATTGAGAGATCATGAGACATTAATAAACATTTGCATGAAAGGCCCTGCTTATGCCTGACGGAGATCCTAGGAGAAGCTAGGAGTATACTACCAAGATCTCTTGGTACTCCCTGGAGTAGTGGCTTCATGAGGGAGTGGGAGTAGCTGTGTGGGGAGGGGGGGCTAGTCATGTTTTGGGGGTGGGGAAGAAGGAAAGTGGGAAAGTGACCAGAGAAAGAAGAAAGCGACCCAGAGACCCTGGGAAGTCTTTACCCAAAGACTTTGGGAGTTCCTAGGTATGCTGATGGCTATAATGTCAGAGAGGGGGAAATTCTAAATACTATAAAAAGGAATCACAAAAATGTAGTAAGAAAAGTGACAGATGTTTTTCAGGACAGGAATCAATTATGGATTTATGCTGTCCTGTTCCTCTGAGCTTTTACAAGATAATGTTTGTTACATAGCTTTTTACGCGTTATGTAATACATTATTATTATTATTATGGCTTTATTGTTATGGCTTTCTCTTTGGTTATTTGCCGCTGAATCTGTATGCGTTTCAGTTTTCCAAGAACATAATTGATTTAGTTGTGATTATTAAAGCTATACTTTTCTGGTATGTATAGTTTTCCTTGAAAATCATAATTAATACATTGTTAGTGTTTTATTTGGGGCCATTCAGAAAGGGGTGGAGGGGAAAGTATGGGCAGCCATTCCATTTTTTCATCCAGTTCAATGTAATATATTAAGGGGAAAAAAGTAAAACACAAGAGCTATAACAGAATAGTAAAAAAACATAGAACTTTCAAAACATAAAAAACAGATGTACAGTGGATATAAAAAGTCTACACAACCCTGGTAAAATGCCAGGTTATTGTAATTTTAAAGAATGAGACAAAGCTAACTCATGTCACAACTTTTTCCACCTTTAATGTGACCAATAACATGAATAATTTAATTGCAAAACAAGTTGAAATCTTTGAGGGAAAAAAATAAATAAAAAAACCCTCAAAATAACCTGGTTGCATAAGCGTTAAATTAGACGCTAATTTAAGAAAAAAATAACTTAAATGGATATCGTACATGTAAATAATTAAAATGTGATTATTACCTTCCATTGCATACTTCATATCCTGGGCGAACAGATTCCACATGACCTCTGCACTGAGTTTACCCATGTTAAGCTCCTGGGGAAACCTAGGATTGATAGGATTAGGTTAGTTTGTTGATTTGAGCAGTTGTGCATATTTAAAAGACAGAAGTTATTCTCTCTTACATCTCTTACTCTGCAAGTTACAAAGAGCAGCTAAGCTTCTCCCATATATAACGCTGCCCTGTATATATTGCTCAAATACATAGAAATACATCAGCACAAGCATTATAATCATTATTTATGGTAGTCCACAACGATGAAACATGTTGATGCAATCTGTATTGATGGTGTGTTTTTTACGTGCGCTTGTGACCTATAGTTTATTGTGAAGTCTGTCTTTTAACTATTTCATATATATATTTAGAATTATGAAACTATTATGATGTTTTTTTGCCTTTATTTTGACATGTGTCCCTATAGGCTCTAACGCAAAACATTGGCTGGAAACCCACATGGCCACGCAATTGTATATGACGTGATCAATGGAGGGCAGATGTACACAACAGAAGACAGAGGCCTGGAAGAGACACAATCTCTGTTTGATATATGTTTGGCTTTTACAATGCAGAAGAAGCAGTGAAGAACAGGGTGTTACTTGACACCGTGGTTAAAGTGATGCTGCTCAGACATACTGTGAAAGAAAGAACTCTCCTTGAAGCATTTTGTGTACAAGATAAAAAAATGTGTGCAGCATTTTAAACCGCCTTTTTGCATCCTGTCAGTCCCGTGGGTCCTGTGAGTACCGACATTATATTGTTGGTTGCCAATGCTTAAGCTGTTTTCACTAGCTTTTACAAGCATACAGACTTGTTTTTTAGTTTTTTTCCTCACACTACTTTAGCATTCCATTTAGTCTTTTAGCATTGCATTTGTTACATATTAATATTTTTAGTGCTGCTGAGAGAAATTTTCTTATTTTTTAAACATTATGATTTATCATTTGACACAAGTTCATGTTTTTGTCTATAGTGTTAACGTAATCTTCTACTTACACTTACTAATGATCACTTGGCCAAGGTTAAGCAGATATGGTTTGCATGTTTTATATGTTTTACAAGTATTTAAAGGGTACAAGTATTTAAAGGGTCAAGTTTGCTTTTGTAAACTCTGGGCAGCTTCTCTCTCCTTAATTTAAGTTATTTTCAAGTCATTTTGCAAGATCCTTGTTTTTGAACTATGGAAACTATTGCACATCAAAGAGAACAGAGCACTAAACATGAAATTCAAAGCCCAAGTATAGCATAATTCCCAACAGTCCCATCGTGATGCTTTTGCATACACTGGGGATCATGGGCCAGTTAGGGAGATCCTTTGAAAAGTCAATTGAGGTATGTGCTGTTGCACCTCCAACGTGGTTTTCCTTGCAACATTCCGAACAATGGAAAGTGTCTTATCAGACAAGTTGAGTGGGTGGCCTTTCCTCTGACTCTACCCACTTTTGGTGCCAGCTCACCCGTTCCCGTTTTCTGCCATGCCTCCAACACAGATTTATACAACTTAAATTCTGGAAGTTATAGTACAGAATGTATCTGAAATTTAAAACAAAGAGGACAACAATCTGACTCACTCAAGTAACATCTAGACTGAAAAATCAGCTTGACTGCCTCCCCTGAAAACTAAAAGCAGATCCCTTCTTTACTATGTGTCTTCTCTGATTGGTTTGATTATTTGCACAAATCTTTACTTGCTTTGCAAATTAATATATAAGAATAAACATGGTCAGATGAGCTCAGCAAGCCAAACTGAAAATAGAAATAATTTTTTTTTGCAGTATGTGCCTAGTTAATTAATGTAGTGGGTGCATGTGGGCTTAGCAGAAAACATATTCACAGCAAGACATGTTTACCATCAATATTTGGTTCTTTTCTAAGCATGGCTCAGCTAACATTATAGAATGGGATTTTTGATACAGAAATTTTTTTTTTATCATCCTACTCAATAAATTCAAAGACACTTAAAATGCAAGACTTTAGGTCAATAAACTTATTTTGATTTAAAATCAAGAAGGTCCTTTCATCATCTAATTATAACACTGGAATCCTGTTCTCAAAAGACTGACTATGAAAAGCGATTGAATTTTGTTTAAAGGGGCAGTAAAACATTACAATAAAGAAATGAACTCGGAACAGAGATAAACAAAATCCCCAATATAAACGTTAATATAATAGACGTCCCTTGGAATTTACATGCTGTGGTCCTTGCAAATGCATGGGTAGATTCGGCAGAATATGCATTTGCTCGCCCTCCAGCAATTTTCTGAGTATGACATGTTTTTTTTTGTTTCATTTGATATACTCTATTTCAGCACTGTCTCTTGCATTTTGGGGTTAAGTCTAACTAGCCTCCCACGTGCACATGCGTGGAAAGCGCTTCCATTCACAAGATGGTGGTGCCCATGAAAAAGCAAACACTTTCAGCCATGCAAGTCAATGGAGCCCAAATATGGCCTTTTAGCTCCCAAACAACCTGACAAACCTATGAATGGGTGGTATCAATGTACTTAGGAGATAATGTTACACATTTGGGGTTTTGTTTGGCTGCAACATATGCCATGAGCTATAACTTAATGCCTGAAGTGCAATTTGAAAAAGAAAAAAAAAACCACAAAAAATACTGCCACAAATTTTGATAATTACTGGTGGTAAAATGAGTGCATGAGAATAATTAAATACCAGAATTTGAAATACCCTGAGGTGTCTAGTTTCCAAACATATATGGTTTAAGTTATGGAGTAAGTTAAATTGGCTGGGTCCAAAGATGTCTCAAACAGGACTTGGAGGTAGGATAAACATATGTCAAAATTCCAAGTAGAAAAACTGAATTGCTCATGTCCCAGATGTAGCTCTTTAGCCGCAAACAACCCTAAATACTTATGTATGGGTAGTATCAGTGTACTATGAACACATATTGGGATGGTGTTTGGCAGTAACATATACTAGGAGCTGTAAATTCACAAATAAAGTATAATGTGTATGGAAATAAAATTACTACCACAAATTTCAACAAAGGCTGGTGGTAGAATTAGTGCATGGAAAGAGTTAAAATACCAGCATCTGAAATACATATGGTTTCATGGGGTAAATTGAATTGGCTGACTTCAAAGCTATCCCAAATAGGACATTGGGGTGGGATGACCAGATTAAAAAAATAGTTTTCAAATAGCGATATGCTACTTGTAGTTATTGCTCTGTAACTTAAAACATAAATATGTTGGGTACAAATTTCATTTTTCATGTTTTCACCATATTTTATTATTCTAAATTGGATGATATTATTATAAGTTGGATGATATAATCAGAATAATATCTAAAGAATATCTAAAGAAATCAGTTCTTGGCCTGAAAAAGAAAAAAACAAAACTTTTGGGTACAGCTAAACAGTAATACTGCAAAGATGTTAAAACAGCCATTGTCACAAAGTGTGCTACAAATAAAAAAACAGTATTATCATCTAAGGGCTTAAATAATGCATATTAAAATACTCACAAAGTACTTCAAGCAGTTATATACTATATGAGCAGAAGTAGGTGAACACCCCTTCTAATTATTGACTTTAGGTGTTTTAGCGACACCCGTTGCTAACAGGTGTATAAAATCAAGCACATAGGCAGCCATCTCTATAGACAAACATTGGCAGGAGTATGGGTCTTACTGAAGAGCTCAGTGACTTTAAACACAACACCGCCAGAAGCCAGTCAATGAAATTTCTGCTCTGCTTGATCTGCCCCAGTCCACTGTAAGTGCTGTTATTGTGGTGTTTAAGCATCTTGGAGTAACAACAGCTCAGCCACAAAGCAGTAGACTTTAGCTGCCGAGTGCTAATGTGTGTAGCCCTTAAAATATCCTGTCCTCTCTAGCATTACTAACTTCTAACAGCCATTTTCACAGACTTTTTTGAAATACTACTAGCTTCTGAACATGTAGTACAAGAAAAAAAGCATTTTAATAAATGGCCAACCTGAAAGTTCCTGGTGTCATTCAGATGGAGTTTATACACTTGGTTTTAAAACATTTTTTGCTCAATAAAACACAATATACAAGAAAGCTGGCAACAATATAAGGCTGAACCCAACCAGAATACATATGACAAAACCATCAAAGTTGAATTCATATCACAGGTATGATAAATTATGATGCCTTGCAAAATAACAAAAATGCCTTCCTTGGAAAACTAATATTGTCATAAGGTTTACAATACTACCTGTATTCTGATGACACTCATGCCTATCCTTCTTCACCGGATGCCTCTCTTTCTCCTTTTATTGTCTCAATAACTGATTAACCTCTAATAACCTTATACTCTAATTTCTTCATACTACGTTCATATATACTTTCCAAAGAGTAGTTTAAATAATAATAATAATAACAAAGATAATAATAATAATAAAAAAATTATAAGTAAAATGTCTATATATGAAATGTTTCAATTAGAATACTATCAGTTAAGATTGAAATCTTCTGCATGGATATATTTCACACAAAGGCAAAGACCAGTGGTTGAAACATTTCACTAAACAATAATAGGTGTCAGAAAGCAGAACAGTACTGCTAAGGCTAATGGGGTTTTAAATTTTAATAAAGTATAACACAGTTGATTACCATAATTTATTTCAGGTGAAATATTTTTGGAATTCAGTATATTAAATACCACATTGTAAATACACAATGCACACAATTTTGGAGAAACAGTAACTTTTGGGACATACATCCCCGATCTGTTTTCTCTCTTAAAGTCCCTCTCTCTTGGATCTTGGTGGGTATGAGGAAATCACAGTGTTCTAAAGTCTAAAAGGTTCAATAATAAAAAGAAAATATGTTTCTTCACTAAAGTGTGAAAATAAAATACATTGTTCTCCTGCTAGTACCCAAAATAAAATGGTTATCAACAGCTCACAAAATAACAAACGCACTGTAAAACAATGTAGGGAGGTAAGTGAATGTCTACAGGGCAATTACAGAGAGTTATTTTCTTTTTAATGTTAAGTGTGTCACGCATGACCAGCTCTTAGTGGAAATTTATATTAAGCACATTGTTTAAGCAAATCATGTATGGTCATCTTATGAAATGCCGACAGAGACACTTATCGTTTGAAACCCATACATCTAAATAAACACTTTTCAAGGGCAACACCAGGGAATATAATGTTTAATTAACATAAGAGATCAAAGACAAACATGGAATGATAATGTTTTTTTAAGTTCAGTCACAAATTCAGCAAAATGACCTCAGGCAAAGGCTTCAGACAGTACATTTCTAATAAACACTTACCAAGCAAAACCAGTAGCAACATCTAAGATTTTTTTTGGTTTTATTCACGATACAAGAGGTCTGCAGTTATTGCTTGACAACTGACAATAAGGAGGGTCTGCTCATATAAACTCACACAATCATGGGGCTGCTGTTTTTATGGATGGAAATAAAATACTTGTTGAAGCCTAGGACACGGGTTGTAGATGGAAGCCTTTTCCTTGTTGTTAATCCTTCTGTGCCTGTATATACCCAGAAATATGTTTGTCTCAAACCAGCTTATTTCAACCACATACAAAAGCGGTCTAATCTTGTGGAAATAATACATCCTGACTCTCTGCATGGCAATATTCCAATGGTATCATATTGTACTATGATTCAGTTGAGGGTGATGTATTGATCAATGCAGGAGTTTACCCAATAGTCTAACATTTTAGCTTTTATGAATTTACCTGACCTTGGGAGCTGTAAAATCAATGGAGGTTTGTGGTGTTGCATAGACCTCGACTGCAGCTCCCATGTGGGTCTTGGGCAAGGTTGGCGGGTGGGTATGGCTCCGGTGTCACTCATTTCCAGGGGAACCCCTTTCATTTCTGGCACCAGCCTTCCCCTCCCCACCTCTCACAAGACCTCTCAGTACAGGTGTCTCAGTTTCCACATTTAATTATACACATTAATAGGTTACTCAAACCTTCCACAACTCATTAATTTCATAATCAGTTTCATTATTAGAACAATTTTTAATAATACAGTACATGTATGGAGAGCAAACAGCTAGTTGCTTTATCTTGGTCAAACCAAGTCCTACTTTCTACAAACAATGAGCTAATGAGCTGACCTGGGTTGAAACATTTTAGTTCTATAGGAACTTGATTCTTTTGGTTAAATGTAAGGAACACTACATGACTAAAGTGCAGGGGTATTAAACTGGTTCTTGCAGCCCCTATGGTATAGGGGGCTCAATGTCTCCGGGTGCCTCAAAGCTCCTTGGTGCAGGAGTGGGCCTTTTGAAACTGATCCTTATATGCTTTTAATAACTTCTGTAATATGCCGAGCAAAGCGAGCATAATTTATGTAATATTTTTTCTTCCTGCATTTTCTCAGTTAAACTGCTTTTAATAGCATCTGTTCAGGGAGGCAGAAGTAACCTTTCCAATTTTAATACATTAAAATAAAGTTTATTATTTAGTAAGTATGTTATTATTTTCTTTGTGTATTATCCATAAGGTAAGTATATATAAGTGAACACTAATTTCACATAGTCAATAACACGTTCAATGTTCACATGTAAGTTATTCTGTTCTGCAATCCTGTCAGTGTAGTTGGCATTAATTGTAATAGACCTAAAGGCACCATGTTTATATCCTCTGGTGAAAAGGGCTTAGCTGAATTAAAGTAAAAGTTAATTACCGTATTTGCTCGATTATAAGACAAGGTTTTTTCCAGAGCAAATGCTCTGAAAAATATCCCTCGTCTTATAATCGGGGTCGTCTTATAATCAGACCTCAAATAGGTCTGCCTATGAGACTAAGATCCAGATCCCCCGCAGCGATGCAGGGGACCTGGATCCTCCTGTGTTATGCCCCCCCCCAACTTACCGGTGCTTCTGAGTCCCCGGTGCTTAGTCCGGGCAGCGTGTAGAGCTCTACGCGATTCGCGTAGACAACTTCCGCTCAAGCGGATCGCGTAGAGCTCTACACGCTGCCCGTACTAAGCACCGGGGACTCAGAAGCACCGGTAAGTTTGGAGGAGGGAGGGGAAGGGAGTGTTAAATGGGGGGCATAAGGAATTTCTGGAGGCAAAGTGCTCTGTGAAATGCCTTTTAACCCCCTTAATGCCACTCTGCCTCCAGAAATGCCTTTTAACCCTCTATACGCAACTCTGCCTCCTGAAATGCCTTATACCTCCCTATATGCCACTGTGCCCCATAATATGCCTTTTAACCCCCTAAATGCCAGAGTGGCATATAGGGGTATAAGGCTATTCTGGAGGCAGAGTGGCACATATCATGGGGCACAGTGGCATATAGAGGGTTAAAAGGTGTATCATGGGGCACAGTGGCATATATGGGGTATAAGGCATTTCTGGGGCAGAGTGGCAAGCCAGGGGGCAGATGTGCATAACTGGGGGGGCAGGATGAAAAAAAAAAAAGGAAATAAAAACAAAATATTTTTCTCAATCGTAGCTTTTATTAACAAACAATTGTTCACATAGTTTACATGAATTAACATTTACTGGTAAAACTTTTTTCCTATAGGGTCCTCTTATATTCAGGCTTTTTCTTTTTTTTCCATAAATTAATATTCAGATTTTGGGGGGTCGTCTTATCATTAGGGTCATCTTATAATCGAGCAAATACGGTAATAGTTTTCTAATATCTGAAGCTTTAATTATCAGGAGATGACCAGCCTTGTAAATTTGTAACCATTCCTTTGAATATAGCCCTATTTTTTTTTTACTTTATGTACTTTACTTTATGTACAAACAGTGGCGTCGCTACAGGGGGGCAAGGGGGGCAATATATATGGGCAGCAGGGGCAAAAACGCTAAGGGGGGTATTAACGACAATGCAGTGTGAAAAATTCATCCTGATGCAGACGTCTGTGACGTGGATTGTGTCCTGCTGTTTGTGTGTTTTTGGTTATCAGTGTAGCAGAGCCTGTCCTCGGGTGTGTGTATAGGTGTTGGTGTGGCAGAGCCTGTCCTGGTGTGTGTTCAGTTGTCAGTGTGGCAGAGCCTGTCCTAGGGTGTGTGTTTGGGTGTCAGTGTGTCAGAGCCTGTCTGTGTGTGTGTGTGTGGGTTTGGATGTGGGTGTGGAAGAGCCTGTCCTGATGTGTGTGTTCAGTTGTCAGTGTGTTCAGTTGTCAATTGCCCCCCCCAGGTTAATCCTTGCCCCCCCTGTTGCCCCCCCTGCTAAATTTGGATCCCGTCTTTCTTTCTTTTTTTTTATTTATTTTTTTAACGGGGAGGAGAGAGAGGGTGCGGCCTGAGTAAGATCGGCAGCCAAGGCAACCAATCTTACGCAGGCCGCACCTCGAGCCCTGCTACTTACCTGTGGGAGGGTCTTCTGTACTGCATAGAGGAAGCGGAACCTAGCAGAGTTCACGTGACATCACATGACTCTGCTCCAGTCCCGCTTCCTCTGTGCTTTACCAGAAAACGCAGAGGGAGGCCGCGCCCTCTGCTGAAGTCTGTGAGCGGCATCGAGGAGCTGCAGTGCAGGTAAGGGGTGGGGAGGGAGTTTGAATGAGAATGTATGATTGAGGGAATGAATCTGTGAATTAATGAGTATATGAATGAATGAATGAGTGTGTGTGTGATAGCATGGATGTGTAAGTGCTGGAACCTAGGCATGATGGGACTGTGATTGCTGTTAGCAATCACACTCCTATCATGCCAAGTCAGAGAGTACATGCTGAAACCTAGCTAGCTGCCCCCCTTGTCTATGGATGCTGCCAGCAGTATGGGGTCTGCACATCACTTACAGCCATCCTGTACCAGCATGTACTGGCTGACTTGGCATGATAGGAGTGTGATTGCTAACAGCAATCACAGTCCCATCATCCCTAGGTTTCAGCATTTACTGGTTGGATGTGTAAGTGCTGGAACCTAGGCATGATGGGACTTTGATTGCTGTTAGCAATCAAACACCTATCATGCCAAGTCAGCCAGTACATGCTGAAACCTAGCTAGCTGCCCCCCTTGTCTATGGATGTTGCCAGCAGTATGGGGTCTGCACATCACTTACAGCCATCCTGTACCAGCATGTACTGGCTGACTTGGCATGATAGGAGTGTGATTGCTAACAGCAATCACAGTCCCATCATGCCCAGGTTTCAGCATTTACTGGTTAGATGTGTAAGTGCTGAAACCTAGTAATGATGTGACTGATTGCTGTTAGCAATCACACTCCTATCATGCCAAGTCAGCCAGTACATGCTAAAACCTAGCTAGCTGCCCCCCTTGTGTATTGATGCTGCCAGCAGTATGGGGTCTACACATCACTTACAGCCACCCTGTACCAGCATGTACTGGCTGACCTGGCATGATAGGAGTGTGATTGCTAACAGCAATCACAGCAAGCACAGTCCCATCATGCCTAGGTACCAGCATTTACTGGTTGCCTGGGTATGATAGGAGTGTGATTGCTGTGTGGGCAGTGTGGACGGCAGGGCCGCCTTTGGGGTGCGCAACCTGCGATCTATGCATGTAATTTAGGGGGTTTTAAATATACCTTTTAATGCCGTGTTTTTATATGAATTCCAATTGATCTATACCTGCAAAGCTGGGTTTTTGCGTTATTCTGTAGATCCATATCTATATATTTCCATACATTATTTATGTATACCTGCAAATACAGTGTTTGTATGTCTTATTCAGTTGATTAATACCTGCAATGCTGTTTCCATGTATTTGTTTGATCTATACCTGCAATGCTACGTTTCATATACTACTGTATACCTGCAAATACAGGATTTGTATGTCTGATTCTGTTTATTTGATATATACCTTCAGTGCTGAGATCACAGGTGAATTTCAGTTGATCTATCCATGCAAAGCTTGGTTTGTGTGTTAATGTGTTGATCTATACCTGCTATCGGCAACTGGGGCTAATATTAATATATATGGGCAGCAGGGGCAAAAACGCTAAGGGGGGTATTAACGACAATGCAGTGTGAAAAATTCATCCTGATGCAGACGTCTGTGACGTGGATTGTGTCCTGCTGTTTGTGTGTTTTTGGTTATCAGTGTAGCAGAGCCTGTCCTCGGGTGTGTGTATAGGTGTTGGTGTGGCAGAGCCTGTCCTGGTGTGTGTTCAGTTGTCAGTGTGGCAGAGCCTGTCCTAGGGTGTGTGTTTGGGTGTCAGTGTGTCAGAGCCTGTCTGTGTGTGTGTGTGTGGGTTTGGATGTGGGTGTGGAAGAGCCTGTCCTGATGTGTGTGTTCAGTTGTCAGTGTGGCAGAGCCAGTCCTGGTGTGTGTGGGTGTCTGTGTGGCAGAGCCTGTCCTGGTGTGTGTGTGTATGTTTGGTTGTCGGTGTCGCAGAGCCTGTCCTGGTGTGTGTGTCTGAGTGTTGGTGTGACAGAGCCTGTGTTGGTGTGTGTGTCTGAGTGTTGGTGTGACAGAGCCTGTGTTGGTGTGTGTGTGTCTGGGTGTCTGTGTGGCAGAGCCTGTCCTGGTGTGCGTGTGTATGTTTGGTTGTCAGTGTCGCAGAGCTTGTCCTGGTGTGTGTGTCTGAGTGTTGGTGTGACAGAGCCTGTGTTGGTGTGTGTGTCTGGGTGTTGGTGTGACAGAGCCTGTGTTGGTGTGTGTGTCTGGGTGTTGGTGTGACAGAGCCTGTGTTGGTGTGTGTGTTTGGTCATCTGTTCCTGGCACTTAACTTACAGTAGGAATTATGTAATTTATATTTATCCAGAGATAAAATGCCCTCCTGAAGTTGTAGTGACTTCAGGGGACAAAACGTTCAAGGCCCTGAAATCATTTAGTGGAAAAGTTATTTATTTCAAGGATTAGTCGCACTCAATTGTGGCTTCAAGCTTCCCATGTTGAATGATCAAGTATTATTTTAGCCCAATAACAAAAGTATAATTCCATAGCACATTACTTTTGGAAATTATGAATGCCCCCCCAGTTTGACTGTGATATCTTGTGTGCCCCCCCCTATATATTGTTTCTAGAGTCGCCACTGTGTACAAAATAGTAAGTATATAAAATGGAATATTCATCCTGGATCCTTTGAACTGCTAGTCGAGAGAGAGCGAGAGCTATGATGGACGAGTTAGCTCAGATTCTGTTCTGTACTTGATAGCAGGTATATTGTGAAACTTTACACAATAGCATTTGGTGACTTGAACAGTAATGGCATTTGTACAAATGTTCCTTACTTTCACATCATTTATTGATCACCTTTGTCAGCTGGGCTCAAGGCATTATGTTAAAAGAAATGGTACAGGCATTGCCCAGTTCCTTGCAGTGACAGATGGCAGCTGTAATGAATTTACAGCTAAGACGGTGATACTTCAGATTGTGTGTATTGTACCCAGGGCCGGCCCTACAATGGAGCGGACTGGGGCAATTGCCCCAGGCGGCACTTCAGAAGGGGCGGCACTTTGCCGCCCCAAGCGTTTTTTTGTTTGTTTTTTTTGAAGCGGAGGAGAGAGAGAGGGGCACCGAGTGGTTTTCGCTTACCCGCTCGGCGCCCCTCTCTCTCTCCTCTGCGGCGAGTTTCCCTGTTCGGTCTCTGTGCCGGCTTGTAATGCAGAGCGCCGGAAGTGACGTGAATTTCCGGCGCTCAGCATTACAAGCCGGCACCGTGGCAGCACAGGGAGACTCGCCACAGGACTGTTTAAGGGTAAGTACCGGGGGGGGTAGATAATGCCGCCCCCCCCCGGCGTCGGCGGCATTTTAAACTTCGCCCCAGGCAGCGTTAAGTCTTCGGCCGTCCCTGATTGTACCTTGCAAAGCTTATAAATAATTATGAGAATATCTCTTTGCCTTGGCTTAGAAAGTATGGTTGTGTTCTGTTACTGACTAAATCAGGTGAACTATATTAAAAATAAAAAAATAATAATTTTCTGTACATTCAATCCAGTGATTGGCAGAGAAGCGTTCAACAGTATTCCTCCTAATCCTATGTATACGACAAGTTAGAAAATTATAGCAGGTAAGGAGTCAGGAAGGATTTGCACCAGCAGAAGCTTCCGTAACTTACTGTTCCACATATGGTCCAATGGATTAGTAGAATAAGCAAAAGCCAGTTAACTGCATTTCAAATTATTAAAATCCATCCTTTTTAAAATCACTCATTCTCAAGTGATATAGGCCAACATTTTGTAAAACACATTCAGATATTTTACTTAGTAAAAAAAAAAGCACAATGAAAATCATTATCTTTCCCAGTAACTATTTAATTTCTTACTTTATTTTTAGAGGTTTCAATACCAATTTATCTCCATAAATTTCACAGCCATCTCCACTTGTTGTAAAGTCTCTTGTTTTAGAACGTATTACATCCCGTTCATTAAAGAGTACTATCCAAAAAATCAATACATATGCTATTACCTCAAGATATAAACCTTAAATCATATGTAATATTGTTAAAATTGGACTCTGTAAAAATAATAGAAAATTGAAAGTAATAGTTTTGGCATTAAGATATTCATTTTATTGGTGTTGGAAATCTTATCATTGCACACATTACATATTTAGTCTTTTTTTCCACCAAATAATTTCTTTAAAAAACAAACCAAAAAAAACATTCTTCCAGATACAGCTGTAACTTTCCAAATATCTTTACTTAACCATAGGGATGTCATTGGAAAATGTATCTCATTGGACTCAAGGACTCCTGCTGTCGCCATCTCTCTATGCACTTTTCCTTGTGAGTCAATGGATATGTAATTGCAATGCATTTTAAACCCCACTACCCACTACAAGGACAGTGTGACAATTCTAAATAGAAACTGGTGCTATTAGCCTTCCTGACATTTTTTCATGTAAGTATCAGAATAAATCTAATTTATTGAATCTGCACAAGGTATTTTTGAACATGGTCTCTGTGATGGAACAACACTGCTGGGCCAGATATAGCCGCCCCCCCCCCCATGCAATCTCATGGGAACTTGCCCACATTCAGCCTGGAAATTTTTGCCATGGTTCCTCCTGTGGGGGGAAGTGATGGGTGGGGGGGGTCACTTGTAAAAATGCAGGTTGAAATGTACAAGGAGGCCCCTTCCATAGTCATTGTTTTCCTGCACCTTAAGTTAGTTCGTTTTAAAAATGTTATATGTACTGATGTGATTGAGCCATTTTGTGTTGTTGTTTAAAACCTTACTGTCGTCTTGATGTTTATGTGGATAAATATGCTATATTCTGTTCAATAAAATGTTCATTCTTGCTGTACTCAATTGACGGTAGTTGTGTCTACTTATTGGGTACATATGGCAGGGTTCCAAGGTGTGTATGGTGACTGGTGCTGGAAGTGATTTCGGGGACAACAAGAGGATACATCTCGGTGATCTCTGGGAGTCACTACAGCTCTCTTGGTGAACCCGTTACAGTCTAATGGCCCACAAATCGACTAAGCTTGCAAACTGTTTAATCTGGTTCACGCTTAAGTCTGATGTACCATAAGTGCATTTCCAAAAGATTTTACAAGAAAGTTATGATTATGTGTTACAAGCAGCCAAGCCTGGCAACTTTCTGCTGCCAAAATCTCATTCATCGATGTGCATTGCTCAATCACCAGTCATTTATAAGAAATGTACTTCATTTAACCAAGGATTTTGCTCTGTCAGACAACCACTTGCAAAAAACACTCACTTGGTAATATATAGTGATGCTGGTTCCTTCAGCCAAAGTTCTCATGGGTACTTAGTTAACTCCTGCATTAGTGAATAAACCTCTGTGCCCCACCACTACACCATTGTTCATTAACCAAGCATGTAACCACAGTTTTGTTTTGTTTTCATTTGTTTTCTTGGGGGTCACTCCTCATTTTCAAAGATTTGTATGAAGTAGCAAAACTGACAAATTTCGTTAAGTTAAATTTGTACAAATTTGAATGCATAAGTCTAAAAAAGACTACACGTTTCTTAAAACTTTGTGTTAAACATATTTTACAGTGCACCTTTTATAATGCATGAACATACTGAATATGAATATATAATGAGAAAACATGTTATTTTCCATAATGCTGTAAAATTTCAAGACCATCAATGGAATAATAGAACTACTCTGTGCTTAATTGTCCTATGAATTGGCTACTCTGCACATAATTAATTGCCATGGATCTTCACTTAGATTCACAGTATGAAAAATTACAAAAATGTGCCTAAATCTCAAAGACAAAAATCTCATTCTACCTTAACCCCTTCATAGATTATCATCTTGCAGGAACACTTAAGCCCCTGTTCTCCTGCGCCTATATGTCTTAACATGTTTTAGCAAGTTTCAAACTGTAGTTTGATCAAACATAACAGGCAACCTGTTTTAAGCTTTGAACATTCTCACTGAAATCTAAAGTTTTGCCTATTTTAACAACATGCTTTGCAAAAATAACCTATACCTTTGGACCATATAAGGATAAATGTGTTTGCTATAAAGTAATCTCTAGTTTGAATATGTAGCTGTTCGTTAAATTAGATATATCTAATAGCTAGGTTGTGTTGAACTCAACACACACATTCAAAGACAGTACGAGTGCCTCACTGGTGTAACTACAGGGCTCACAGCGGTCGTATTTGCATGGATGTGTAATTCTGTGCATGTGTGGGTGAGCATGGATGTGTAATTGTATGTGTGAGCATGGATGTGTAATTTTGTGTTTGTATAAGAGTATGAATGTGTGATTTTTGTGTTTGTGTGTGTGCATAGATGTGTAATTGTGTGTGTGTCAGCATGGATGTGTAATTGTGTGTGTGTCAGCATGGATGTGTAGGTCTTTGTAAGCATAGATGTGTAGGTGTTTGTGTGTGAGCATGGATGTGTAGGTGTTTGTGTGTGAGCATGGATGTGTAGGTGTGTGAGCATGGATGTGTAGGTGTTTGTGTGTGAGCATGGATGTGTAGATGTGTGAGCATGGATGAATGCGTGTTTGCGTGTGAGCATGTATGTGTTCATGTTTGTGTAAGTGGGGGAAATTGTCATAGATCTACTTACCCTCTTCCAGGGTCCAGTGTCAGCAGACACGCCCCCTCCGCTGCCGGCAGAGGCCAGCAGGGAGGAGGACGCGCTCTCAGGTTGTTATGGAGACGCGTCTCCTTCCTGCTGCTGATAGACGTCAGCAGCGAAGGAGTCACCTTCGCATTGCCATGACAACGCGTCTCTCAGCGTGACATTTTGGCGCCAAATTCAAAATATAAAAGCCCATTCCACCCAGTAGGTAGTGCTCAGGTATCAGCTGGACTTTGCCCCTTTGTCTACTCGTGTACCAGACCTCCTGTTGTGATTTTTGACCAGTGTACCTTGCAGCCTGCCCCGACCATTTGCTTGTTACCTGACTTTGCTTTTTGGATTTTCCCTTTGTATCTCGCTCGGACTCTGTGTGTGTGAGTAGCCTCTTGCTAATAGGAACTACCAGTTCTCTGTCTCACGGGTCAGCCGTGATAGAAATGGAGTGTTTTAGAATGAATATGTACATGTTTTTAGTGAGTAATTGTGTATAATTTGTGAGTTTTACATATGTGTGCCAGAGTGTATGTTGGAAGGGGGGCAAGGGGCAAAGAAGGCATAGACAAGTTGTAAAATTGGGGGGCCATAGGGCAATTTTCGCACCAGGGTGCTGTGGTTTCTAGTTACATCCCTGGAGTGCCTATACATACAATCCCAAAGTTTTGCCTTTGCCATTGGGTTCACCAAATTCACCAGCTTCAAGTTTACTACTAAGGAAGGCAGCCCAATGCAGATGGCCTCAACAAGAATCTCTGCTGCAGTAAATTAATATATACTTCTTACTCTCAAAATTCCTTAATTGTTTTGCAATACAAAATAGACAACTACCCACTATTTAATCTAGTCTATACATATCTAACTTCATTACTTGAGTGTACCTAGAAGTGTATGGAATAAGTTATTCTCAACATTAAGTGCTAAGTTTGTGTTTCAAGAGTATTTTAGTATTCTGAAGCATACACTGTAGAAAGATTCATTAAAGAGGACTTGTAAAATATGCAAAGTCAGCGACATGGATAGCTTGATTAGAAGAATGCAACCATCAAAAACAACGAGTTGTATGCAAATTAGCACCTGCTTGAAACAGAAAATTTTATTTGATGCTCAATCATTCTGCAAATTATGCAGAACTCTGAAGATAGTTGAAGCATCATACTGTGTATTATACTGACCCTAAGATGTCCTTTATGATTTTAATAGCGAGAACAGCCCTAGAATTAAGCATCAATGCAAGGGCTGCATGACTGTGCATGGAATGGTCATTAAATATACAGAGCCAGTTACTAGCTATAGCGCAGGAGTCCGTGGAGAACTACCTTCTCAATAGGTTTTAATAAACTTAAGAGACTTTAGTGGCATTGGAATTGGGGGCTTTTGAACAGGAATCATGGGAGGCCATAAAAGGAACGCCTTTAAAGTGTACTTCCTTGGATGGCTCAAAGAACAAGGAATTGTTCCCTACCTCCTTTTTTGTTTCAAGTTATAATTATGAATATCGGCATGGGTCCCTGAGCTGGAATCCCTGCAGAACTTTGCTGTCTGGGGTACAACTAATTCGAGGGCACTAAGGGTGACCAAATGTCCCGGGAATTTAAGTCTTGGATCACGGGTAGGCTCAATCCGGGACAATACATGAAAACTCTGAGTGAAGGAGGTCTTTAATTTCAGAAGACTCTCCTCATGATGTCGTCACCCACACACATTAGATATTGTTTTTTCCAGGACAAGAAGGGACAAAGATGACATTGTTTTGATTGTATCATATTATTTACTATTAAAAAAAGTATAAAATATGGTGAAAAATTTAGAAAAAAATGACTGTTTCTAACTTTTAGTTGAAAAATCTTTTACTCATTCTATAAAAGGTAATAAAAAAACCTGCTAAATAGATTCTACTATTTGTCCTGAGTTTAGAAATACCCAATGTTTTTATGTTTTTTTGCTTTTTTCTGCACGTTATGGAGCAATAAGTACAGGTAACGTTTTGCTATTTCAAAGCCATTTTTTCCAAATCTGGTAATTCTTCCCTCCATGTGCCATTTCGGGTATCTTTGAAGCCAGCCAATGCAATTTACCCCATCAAATCATATATTTTTGAAAACTAGACAGCCCAGGGTATTCCAAATGCTGGTATTTTAACCTTTTCCAAGCACTTATTCTACCATCAGCCTTTGTCAAACTTTATGGTAGTAATTTTTTTGCATTTGTTTTTTCACACACATTTTACTTTAGGTATGAATAAACAGGTTCTGGTATATGTCACTATCATAAAACACCCCAATATGTGTTTAGCAACATCTCCTGAGTACAGCGATACCTCACATGAATGATTTTGCCTGGCTGTTTGGGGGCAAAAGGGCCACATTTGGGGCATGCACATTTTTCAATGTTGAACTTTGGCATTTGGGGATCCCACTGCCCATGCCCTATTTGGTAAATCTTTGAGCCGGGCCATTTCAGTATGCCCAATAAAGCTATATATTTTTGAAAACTAGACAGCCCAGGGTATTCCAAATGCTGGTATTTTAACCTTTTCCAAGCACTTATTCTACCATCAGCCTTTGTCAAACTTTGTGGTAGTCATTTTTTTGCATTTGTTTTGTCACACACATTTTACTTCAGGTATGAATTAAAAAGTTCTCGTATATGTCACTATCACAAAACACCCCAATATGTGTTCAGCAACATCTCCTGAGTACAGCGATACCTCACATGAATGATTTTGCCTGGCTGTTTGGGGGCAAAAGGGCCACACTTGGGACATGCGCATTTTTCAATGTTGATCTTTGGCATTTGGGGATCCACTGCCCATGCCCTATTTGGTACATCTTTGAGCCGGGCCATTTCAGTGTGCCCAACAAAACCATATATTTTTGAAAACTAGACACCCCAGGGTATTTTAAATGCTGGTATTTTAACTCTTTGCATGCACACATTTTACCACCAGCATTTTTTCAAAGTTTGCAGTAGTATTTTTGTGTGTGTATTTTTCCCACACACACCTACTTTATGTATGAATTTACAGCTCCTGGTATATGCCGCTGTCACACGACACCCCAATATGTGTTCAGCAACATCTCCTGAGTACAGTGCAGTACAGACTTTGCTGATACACGCAGAGACCTGACCAGTTGATTTCCTGAAGAAGCCTAAGGGCGAAACGCGTAGATATAGATTCAATTGGACTTCAACCTATGCCTGTATATGCATTTTATGCATGAAGAAATTGTGAGTGCATTTCTATTTGGTATATGCTTTCCACCTAAGATACTGCACTATTTTAATATTTGTTTTTTAGATTTTCTTTGAAGAATATTAAAGCCTTTTACAGTCCATATTGAAAGGTTGGATTTACCTTTTTTCTTGTGAGTGCAATATATCACTTAATCACGAATATTGGAAATACTATCTACACTATATTGTGTTGTTTTCCATTTTGTTTTTTTCCCATATATGTTCCTGCGCCCCATACAATTTTTGGTTTGGTTCAGTAAACGGGAAAGAAGAAAATTACAGCTAAACACGAGCAGCGCAGAAATGTTAAAACGGCCATTGTCACGAAGGGTACAAAAAGTAAAATCAGCCTTTGTCACGAAGGGGTTAAACTAATTAGGCAATTTACTGTTTTACAGTCTAATGGTGGGCTTCTATTTTTTCAAATTGTAGCCTTTTCCTGTTGTTATATAAAGTTCTAGCAGGCAAAGAGTGACAGGTGTGGCTTTGGGTAAGCCCAATCTAATGGCCTTATGATATAGAGGCCATACAATTTGCACACATTCTTGAAAACAATGCTCTTAAAACATGACGTAGAAATATAGAAAGTGACGGCAGATAAGAACCATTCGGCCCATCTAGTCTGCCCAACAATACATGCCAATACGTAGCAAAATCAAAAATACTGTCACTAAAATAGGCTACATCTGAAACTACATGTGTGAGGACTATTACAAAAAAGGTCCAGGGAGGAGTTCTGACTTTTCTTACTTGCAGCCCTCCAGGAGCTAGCGGGCAGTGTCCCCACCCTGCTGTCTTCTAACTAAAGTGGAGCACTAGCCAATACATATTGTTTATAATAATTGTTTGGCAAACGTTTCTAGGTTTCTTTGGGATTCTCTGTTTCCATACTACTTTAACTTTCAAGCATTCAATGGAATAAAAAAAAAAATTTCCTTAAAAAAAAATATTGTAATCAGCATACCTGGGAAGTCTCCAGATTGAAAACTAACTTGAAAAATTGTGTCATATGAAATTGAACAGACCGAGGAGAAGGCTTTGCCTTCGAGAGTTTTTAATCAATTACGTATTTCTTGTGCAAAAATGTAACCTTGGTTTGTTAACAATGATGATAAGAACATGATAGGATTAGATATCCCACAAAAAACAAACCAAAAAAAAACATTATAATGATTTGGCCAGCAGATATGGATTGCTCATTTGGTGTGTTATGTATAAAATGCAATTGTGGTACAAAGTTGTCACCGTAGTGATTAGTGGGCCATTTCATTGGTTGCTATGGTAATAAGATCAATGTTCAAATATTGTCACCAGAATCACTCAATATACTTCTCCTATAGTTGGTGCTCATGTGTGTTCTAACAATGTAGTACATAATGCACATCTTTCAATGTTCATACGATCGTACAAAAATAACTTTTAAACATAACTTTCATAAACTCATATACAACAGAAATCCCCAATTGGTAGA
Source organism: Spea hammondii (assembly GCA_029215755.1). Taxonomy (NCBI): domain Eukaryota; kingdom Metazoa; phylum Chordata; class Amphibia; order Anura; family Pelobatidae; genus Spea; species Spea hammondii. The sequence goes on from JARDYJ010000004.1 coordinate 86,311,614, forward strand.
ACCAGAAATATATTTAATAGAAATGTTACTATATCAGCACATTAGGCTAAGTAATCTCAGGATATTGCTTCAAAAGCTTTTCTGTGAACTCAGAGGTTTTGTTTCAACCAATTAAGCAAATAAGTTTTTTGTTTAGTGACATTTTATGTAGATCCATTTACAAACTTTTTACTAGTTTCATTATTTTTTAAATGTGTATAGAGTATATTAAGGAAGAGAAGCCTAAAACTCAACCAGGCGTAGTTTACATACATTATACTGACCTGGGGGGAATCTCAGTGATTTCATTTACTACACCATACTCTGTAACACATCTCTGTTACAGCTAATGCTATCCATGTCATCCTTCCATATAATACGTTACAAAAAAAATATATTCATTTTTACTCCTGCTATATATCATTTTAAGTCCTCAAAATAATGGAAATAAATCTGTTTAACTGGAAAAAATTCTATCTTGACAAATATTTCTTGTGACACTGAAAACATGCTGGCACTCATAGCCTCTGCTGCATAGCTGTCATGTCATTGGCTCCTATTATACTCACACCAATGGCCGTTACTTTTTTCATTGAAGACCTTTGTCATACCAGCAGAACCAACAAGACCACCAGATCCCTAAAATCCAGGTAGCAGAAGTCCATAAAATGTTTTACCTTCTACCATATCAAAGGCTCCTCACCATACCTGGAGAGCTCCCAGCTATGGGCATCATGCTGCATGTACGGTCTATTTGGGGTAGAAAATATTTGACAAAATGCTTTTAAATTTGGAAAGAAATATTGAAAAACATTCTCCATAGAGTACCTTTAAATGCTGGTCACAAAAGGGCTTTGGCCCATAAATAAAACATCTTAGGTACTTCTTTTACAGCGTGGTTTTATCTGTAGGTTTGGTAATGCATGTTTTCTATATTGTCTTACGGCTAACTGCTTGTACTTGTGGCCACTGTGTTTTTATCATTTAATTGGATTGTTACCACTTTTGCAATAAACAACAAAATGCAGTTTTAAGCTACTCATATCATGACCTGTTAACACTTTTATACCTGTCTGTACAACTGAGATGTTTGGCTTTATGTTATTGCTCTAAAACAAATCCCATTTGGTGAGAATGTTATACAGATACAATACTGCAACTAGAATGGTTTTCTTTTAAGTCCCGATTGTCTACATAAAGCTTGTCAATTGAGTTGTACAGAAAATATGATCCATATATTTTACACTGGGAAGGAGATTATTAAAAGTACTTAGCAAATTCTGTTCTGGCATTTCGTATGGTTCGTAAGAACCATTTCATAAGAACGCCCTCCTCCATTCCATATTAAAAACTTAGGGGGTAAATTGAAAATAACAATTCCGGTGCAATAACTGAAAAAAGCTGCTTATCGCCATATCATATAGAATGACGCAATCTGTCAACATTCTCCACCGCTTGCTATTTTTCAAATGCAAATCTAAATCCATGTTTAGAACACCCGTCTAGGTTTTGTTTTTCTTGAAATTCGTGATAAAATAATTTACAAAATCACTGATTCCTAATAACAAGATACATGGAGAACACCATATTTTCTAATTTATATGAATTTTCAAAATGTTTTTTTTTTATATATATATATATATATATATATATATATATATATAGGTAGGATCACTTGAATACATTGAATTGTTACTATTTTTCACACCCTTTCTGTTCCATAAGATACAGCTTAACCTTAGCATTTGCTACTTAAGCTTCCAATAACATATAAATCTCTGAAAGTAAAAGCAATGCACTGTTCACTCCTTTGATGCCTAAGGGTTGTTTGAGTTAGCACCTGAAACCTGAAAAGTCTGCAAGCAGCAATAAAAGGCAAGAAGCCAGGCAGCTAGTACTCCTAATAAACGGCAAACTTATTTCAGAATGGTATTGCGGTAAAACACAAAAGTATGGAGCTGCAATCATACACTAAAGATTACCTGAGTTTGCAAACAGGCATTATTACAGAATGCGGCATTGGGAAGCACAAAGGCATCCTGCAGAGAAAGGGAGAAAACCACACATTTCCACTTTCACTGCTCATTAGGATGAAGAATGGCAGTGTCACAGAATCTGACATCTTTCTTTTATCTTTTTAGGTTTCAATGTTTCATTCTGAAGCAGCGATGGCTGTATATTATTTTAAATATTTTACTAGCAATAAGCATGTGGGTTTAGAGCAGCCTTGGGCTCCTTAGATATTTCAAACTGGTTTTCCGCTTGGTTAACAAAAGTAACCAAGACAATAATTTGAAACCGCATTTTGCAGAACTGCACTTGATGCAGTCTAGCGGTGGGCGGCTTTTGTTTACTTTTTTTCTTTGCAGTGCTCTCTACCCATCTATTTATTGGGGTCGTTTATATTAAATTCTAAACACGCCAACTTATAAAGATTTTTGAATTGACACCGAAATACAATACAAAGTAATGCAGGGATCAAATTTATATAATTTCAAACTGACTATTATATATGGTAGACTTACATGGATGCAATTATATGTAATGTTAGTTTATATTGTGTATTCTTCAGCCTTCCAAAAACAACAGCTCTACATGATAATATAATTTCTCTAGCTCCTTCTGCAGAGATTTAAATGCAAGTATGACTAGTGTAATAGGAAGTCACTGTATTAAAATGTATCATATATTTCTCCATTACAATCTGACTTTGGCCTTTCAAAAGCCATAACCACAGAGAGATTATGCAGGCAGATATGTATTCTAGCCGAGACCATCAAGGACTACGGCAGCAGTTTTTGGGGTTGGCAGCCTGTCTGCACCAAAGCGTGACGCTGCTCAATGAGCCGCCTGCAAGAGAGATCTCTCACCAGGTGGCCCACAGTGCACTTACAGGTCCCATATGTTCCCAAATACTTCCCACTGGTACACCAGAACTGTATCATAATGGGTCTAGCTGCCACCGAATAGCTCTGCTGCTTTTTATTTACTACCTTTCATAACATCTTTAACTATAACAAGATATAGTATATATATATATATATATATATATATATATATATATATATATATAGTCATAGTAAGTAGCAGATTATCCAAGTTTTTACACTAGCCTGGAAACTTTTACCTGCCTCCCTGATTCAACAGAGTACTAGAAACTGTAACAGATTTGAGTTTCATATTATAAATAATAATTGTCACTTCTGTTTCAATAATCAATAGTATGGCCCTCTTGGCATTTGCCCATTGTGCTTGAGAGTCAGTCTGAGCCTGTATGACACAATCAAATCCTATTTGCAGTAGTGGACCCAGTTGCATTGTGCAAAATAAGTAAACCCTCTTCATAGTTAGTCATATCACAAAAGTGTGCACATTCCGTGAAGCTCATGCAGCTTTGATATAATCCTTTAACCCCTTCGAGACAAAGGCTGATTTTACTTTTTGTACCCTTTGTGACAATGGCCTTTTTAACATTTCTGCGCTGCTTGTGTTTAGCTGTAATTTTCTTCTTTCCCGTTTACTGAACCCACACACATTAGATATTGTTTTTTTCAGGACAAGAAGGGCTTTCTTTAGATGACATTGTTTTGATTGTATCTTATTATTTACTATTAAAAAAATTATAAAATATGGTGAAAAATTTAGAAAAAAATGACTGTTTCTAACTTTTAGTTGAAAAATCTTTTACTCATCTATAAAAGGTAATGAAAAAACCTGCTAAATAGATTCTACTATTTGTCCTGAGTTTAGAAATACCCAATGTTTTTATGTTTTTTTGCTTTTTTCTACCCATTATGGGGCAATAAGTACAGGTAGCGTTTTGCTATTTCAAAGCCATTTTTTCCAAATCTGGTAATTCTTCCCCCCATGTGCCATTTCGGGTATCTTTGAACCCGGCCAATGCAATTTACCCCATCAAGTCATATATTTTTGAAAACTAGACAGCCCAGGGTATTCCAAATGCTAGTATTTTAACTCTTTCCATGCACCATATCTACCACCAGTCTTTGTCAAACTTTATGGTAGTCATTTTTTTGCATTTGTTTTGTCATACACATTTTACTTCAGGTATGAATTAAAATGTTCTAGTTTATGTCACTATCACAAAACACCCCAATATGTGTTCAGCAACATCTCCTGAGCGCAGCGATACCCCACATGAATGATTTTGCCTGGCTGTTTGGGGGCAAAAGGGCCACATTTGGGGCATGCGCATTTTTCAATGTTGAACTTTGGCATTTGGGGATCCACTGCCCATGCCCTATTTGGTACATCTTTGAGCCGGGCCATTTCAGTGTGCCCAATAAACCCATATATTTTTGAAAACTAGACACCCCAGGGTATTTCAAATGCTAGTATTTTAACTCTTTCCATGCACCATATCTACCACCAGTCTTTGTCAAACTTTGTGGTAGTCATTTTTTTGCATTTGGTTTTCCACACACATTTTAATTCAGGTATGAATTAAAATGTTCTCGTATATGTCACTATCACAAAACACCCCAATATGTGTTCAGCAACATCTCCTGAGTACAGCGATACCTCACATGAATGATTTTGCCTGGCTGTTTTGGGGCAAAAGGGCCACATTTGGGGCATGCGCTTTTTTCAATGTTGAACTTTGGCATTTGGGATCCACTGCCCATGCCCTATTTGGTACATCTTTGAGCCAGGCCATTTCAGTATGCCCAACAAAACCATATATTTTTCAAAACTAGACACCACAGGGTATTTTAAATGCTGGTATTTTAACTCTTTGCATGCACATATTTTACCACCAGCATTTTTTCAAAGTTTGCAGTAATATTTTTGTGTGTGTATTTTTCCCACACACACCTACTTTATGTATGAATTTACAGCTCCTGGTATATGCCGCTGTCACACGACACCCCATAATGTGTTCAGCAACATCTCCTGAGTGCAGTGATACCCCACATGCATGGGTGTGTCATTTTTTGGGGGAACTAAAAGGCCACATTTGGTACGTGTGCATTTTTCTAATTGGAAATTAGATGTGTGGCCATCCTTCCCCCCGTGTTAATTGGGACGTTGTTGAACCTGGCCCATTCAATTTACCCCATCAAATCATACATTTTTTAAAAGTAGACACCCCACGGGCATTTAATATGCCAGTATTTTAACTCTTTCCATGCGAGAATTGTTTTAAGCTAATATGCTAATTTTAGGACTTGCTCACAAAAATATATTTTTTATATATATATATTTTTTTTATTTTTTTTAAAAAAAAATTTAACATTTTTTTTCAACTTGGAGGTTCCCCTGATAGTGACATCAGTGGGAAATGATTTTTACATTTTACTGTTTTTTTACTATTTTTTTCTAATTATTATTAATTTTATTTTATTTTTTAATTTATTTTTACTAATCACACTGTGATTAGAAAGCTGGGCTCCATTGACTTGCATGGTGAATGCAGTACCTGTATTCAACCTGCAAGTGGAGCCAAAGTTCTCTAGATGGTCTGGACTATCTAGCGAACTTTTAAAATTTGTGGTTCCTGTTACAGGACGGCGGCCATCTTCCTTGATGGCGAAGATTGCCGGCAGCTGCGGCTGTGACCGCTCTCCGGAGCGGTCACAGCCCATCAAAAGGTTAGTGTTTGGTGTCGCTGGATGCCTCCTGATCGAGGCATTCCAGCGACACCATTTAAGTTTAGGAGGCGATCGTCGATCGCCTCCTAAACGCTTTTAAAACGGGCGTCCGCCGCCATACAAAGTATGGCGGATGTTGACGCCCCGTGGAGGGGCCAGAGATGGCCCCTTCGTGCCGATCGCGGCGTTGCTGAATGCCTCGAGGTCGAGGCATTCAGCAACGCTTTTTGGGTGCAGAAAGCGATAGTAGATCGCTTTCTGCACCCGTTTAAAGACGTGCCGGTCCTGGCACGTCAATTGTCGTAAAGCACATGCTTTTCCGTGCCGTGCCAGGACCGGCAATTGTCATTAAGGGGTTAAACAATCAGGCTGTACTTGTTTTGTATGGACATTGTTTCACATAAAAAAAAAAATATTGTTCCATTATCTTCAATTAACTGAAGTTTCACCATAGTACTGGACTAACCCATATTATTAAAGTATATGATTCAAAATTCCAGGGAAATAAAAAAGAGGTAGAGCAAATTCTGAAAACTTTAATCACATCTTGCTTTTATACAAGCTTGTCTACACTTTACCCAATTTACCCCTGCAGCGTAATAGAAGTCGCTACTATGGGTGCACATCTCTGGTCAGCAGACATGGATGCAACCACATATACGTAGTTTAGGAAGCCACCTAGGGTGTCAAGCTGGTTGGGGTGTTGCTGCAAGTGCACTTTAAAATCTCCTTCCTTTCCTGAGCCACTCCTCTGGTCTCCTGCATACAGTCTGTCATTTTCAAACCGGGTTGTACTCCTGGGTCACGATGGAGGAGACCCTTCCACAATTTAATGCAAGGAATTGTTCCTACTTTTATTTTGGAAGATAAAGGGCACTGCCCTAAAACTGGGTTAGGGAAGTGCCTTACATAAATAGGTCCCTGACTACATGGGTAATCTGCATCTTTATCTTGATAAAACACCTAAAGAACAAACTTCTCAAAACCATGATATCAATCGCTACAACAAAGTAGACCAGAATATTGAGTAAAATGCATAGCAGGTCACAGTTTATGGTATAATGACTTTGTAAATATAAAACAAATACTTTCCATTTGCAGAAATGGGATAGCATTGGTTTCTTGCACAGAACTCATGTCATATGTTAACAATCTTGAAAATATTATGTACTTGTGGCTGTAATTTTTGCAGTGTTATTTCACAGAAAAACTTCTGTGGCTTACAAAAAAAAACATTTTTTAAAATAATCATACAGATTTGCTAGATTTACTACCTGTTCTTCTCCATCTTATGAGTATCCTTTATACAATACTCGCTTCTATGTTCTTATCTTTGGTACCATCTACCCCTACTTATGCATTGACTAGGTTGTAAGTAATACAGTGTTTCATAATACATTTCTTTTATATACTCACTGATTTAAGACTGGTGTGTATGAGGTCTTATCTTCATCAATAATAGTGACCATTAGAGTTATGAGGTTTGGCCAAAAATCCAGGTTTTTGATTGTTGGACCTTGGTCTTCTCTTGGAATGTCTTGTTTCTTTCCCTAAAAGAAATGAAATGATACGAGGGAAATTATATAATCTTGCTTTAAAGCATTAACTTCTCTTAAACTGTAAATTAATATAATGGTTATTAAATGAGAATAGGAGGTTCTATTTCAAATTAAATAACTTCTGAAATAACTTCAAATTAAATAACTTCAGAAATAACTTCTGTTTACCTTATGTTTCCTATATGTGGAGTAAGAAAATGAATTTGACATTAGCCCCTTAGTACATCATGTAAATGTACTCCGATGCTTGCAAATGATTCACAGTTATTGTTAAAACATGTTTATGCTATTATGATTAATTTTCAAACAGAACACATAAAATTTACAAATAAAATTATACATTGTATACTAAGCAACAGAAACGGCAGTAAAAGCTCATATTGTGGGACTCTTGCAACAAATTATAAGATTTAATCACTAAACCTCAACTGACTCTCAAAGAGATAACTCACACATAAAAATCGAACATGTATTATCTTGGGTTTTCACTACTGAGAGTTCAGCTGCAACTTTTCTTGATTTACTAATAGAACTTAAGATGTGTCTCTGCTGCTTGGGACTTTCCAAATTCAGCATTCAGAATTTGAAGGAGTGCATGGTTCAGCTGAATACACAGCATGGCTTTATTGGGCATTTTGTGAGTTATAGATAGTTACTGGCCATAAATTTTAGATACATCACATCAAGTCAAGAATAAAACAAAAAAATACAAATTATTCAGAATTTTATATAACTCAGTGAATCAATGTCCCAGCTGTAATCAAGTATGACAATCTTCATTGGAGTATCTTCTCTGGCACCAATATTCCTTTCATATAATTTGAATCTATCATTACAAAAGTAAAGATACTGTCCTCTCCATGCATGCCTTCTCAGAAACATGTTGTCATAACCACCATGTTGTTTAATTAAGTGTAAGTCGGGTTGTGATCACCAGTCTTATATTCTTGAATGACAACATACATAAGAGTCAATGTGTTACAGGTTTTGTCTGAACAAATGTTGCCTTCTTTTTGCACAGAACTCAATCACCACCTTCAACACCAAACCTTCCTTACTTTTTATTAATCTGCTATGGAAGAGAAAATAGAAGAAATATGACATACTGTCATCAATAACAACCAGGGCACTTGCAATAGGCGTTCTTTAAAGCATTTGAGAACTGTTTTTCAATTGTATAGTCTACTCAAAATAGCTTATAGTATTGGGAGCTCTACAGGAGTAGGTAGCTTCAACTGTATTCCAGACAGATATATGAGCAATGCAGATCACACAATTACAGATTTGCTAACAAATGGCTATAGAATGATTTTCAACTCAACATCCCACTTAAACCTAACCAACTTGCGTTGCAACACAAGAGACTTACTATGACATCATCAGATTATAACCAATTACAAATTGTAAGTTATAACCATACAGGCTGTCATTGGCACATGGGAAATGCCAAGTGTCTAATTTACATTTGTTTCAAGTGCTCAGCCAAAAAATGCATGAGCCTTGAGCCATATAATTAGTTTTACAGAGAAGCACTATAAAAGGCCATACAGACAGTACTAATATTTTTTCACGAAAATGATCAATACTTGAATGGCCCATTAATACAGTAATAATATATATGGTTGAAAATATTGACTCTTTCAACTCAGGTCATTTTTCTCAATATTGACATTTTAAAAATTGCAATAATTAGGCGTTGATTATTTAATCAATCAGAATGAACAAACGACAATGGACAAACTATAACTGCTAAACCACTTGTTCATATCCCTTCCAGACTCAACACAGCACTTTTGAAGTTGGCTCCAAGTGGGCTTTGATGAGGTCATTGTCTTAAGAAAAGGAAAGAACTAAAATATGATTTCAATCCACAAATCCAACGTCATGCAACAAAGTTAAAAATAAATGATACCCTGTTTACTAAAATGTATAACAATCTAATAGATCTAAAGGGATAAGGGACTGACTAACTGGTCCAGCTAAGAGCTATAAAATGTTATAATTTTATAATTATCTATAATTATCCCCTCAGCGCTACCAGAATGTGATCTGTTGATTGCAAAACTCATAACTACAGTAGAATAACTGTGTTCCTCTATTGTTAAGCTTTAGCAAGTGTACATATTATATATATATATATATAACTACCTAATCCACTTATATGGTAGGAACACTTTTGTACTGGCTCATATGATCAGCAATCAATAAATCCATCACATGTCTCCCTAAATTAGCAGATTGATTATTTGAATGCAGTAGTGTATAATGCATTTAAATTACAAAGATATGTCTTATTTGTGTGTATTGTTTTTTGCCGCGTCTGACTTTTATGGAAAGAACAAGATGACATGGTTCTTTATATCTGTTATACCCTTAGGTCTGTGAGTACAGAATGCTGATTACATTGTGCTATTTAAGTATGTGTAAGCATTCGGGGCTGAAAGTCTTCATTAAACTTTACTAAAAAAATGTTGTAGTAGAAACTTTACATAAAAATGTAATATGGACCTTACTTTAGTAGCTTTCATCAATAGCTGATTAAATATTAAACTACTTATTGAATAATATTTTTACTTTTTGGTGGTAACAAAAATTAAGAAACACTCTGCAGTTTCTTTGTTGCCAATAGAAAAAAATGACTTAATAAACATCCATTTGCACAATATTACTTTTTCCATTCCTGATATTGTACTGGTGTTCCGATGAAATCATTTTAAACTGAATATTCTGCAAAGGAAGCCAAGGAAGATGAATGAATATAATGCAAAATGCACACGTTAATTTGAAACTCAGCTACTAGGTTCAGGTAAATTTTCTGTGTGATGAAGTCAACCGTGAACAAAGATGTTTTCAGGCATATACTGAGAGCAGTGTAGGTCAATTCGAATAACAACCCCAGGGCTCTATTTCTGTACATAAGCCAGATATCTGTGGGATTGCTGAACAATATAAGAGCTATCCTCATATATCCCAAGTGTGGAAATCAGTAAGAAAAGAATATTGTTCAGTAATTTTACAATATTTGGGGAAACTGTGTGAGCTTGGGCTTTACCTATACCCTGAATGCTGGGCTTTGCTTTCATTCTTATCTGTGGCATTAGAACAAGGTTTGCAGTGAAAGACACAGTTAACAGTAACACTTACAGAGTGATAAGAAAAATTCCCTGTACAAATCAACAAATGTCAGCAAATGCAAAACAGTAAAGCTGGCAGTGTGAAAAATGATAAAAATACTATTTTGTTTAGTAATGCAGTCTAGCAGAGTTGTACTCTGCACATGATAACTGTTGGATTTTCATATGGAAATTATGAATTCCTTTAAGCAAAAACCAGACTACACAGCATATGGGTGGGGTTTGGGCCCTTGGTGCGCACAAAGCCATCTTTGTCAAACCAGTTCTTTATATTAGATTCTCTTAGGCCAAGATGTTCTAAAACCTATGCAGAAGTGTAATGACAGATAAATTATCCCTACATGTATTGCACATATTTGTGCGTGTTTTTGAATGGGTGCAACTCTTGCAAAAAAAAATGTATACACTAGCAATTTGCATTTATAGATAGTGTATCTTCCGGGTGAGACCTTTGAAGGATCTATGTACGGGTAGCACAACTATATACGAAGATTATACAGATGCTTATGACCGCGGCCTCATAGAAAATAAAGGGGAGACACCTATGCAAGCCTTATATAGCTTAATGTATTATCATTGTAATATGTTTTATTAAAACAAATGTGTGGTCAAAACAATTATATTCGTTCGTTTATGGATAATTATAAATTTAATTATTTGTGTTGAAGATTAATTTTTAAGACCCCTTGTTTTTTTTCCCTGGCTGCAGTTAGTATTGTCAATAATGTTTTTCTGGCCTTTGTTCCAATCAAAGGAACGTTCATTTTACATTGAAGCTTCTTCTCCTTTCCTATACCATAGCCAGTGATGTAGGCGAGACGGCTCCACCACGTTCATTACGAAAGTCAAATATGATAGGGAAATGCATCAGAAGCCAAGTGCTTGCACAGACCATGCCATACAAGTTTACATTCCCTCACTGTCTTAGATTAAAAGCTACTTAAAAGAAAACAAGTCTATGTAGGTTGTGGTGAGGGTATGCTTGTGTACCTTGCCAGAATTTAATATAACATATAATTTGTATTTGTTACAAGATATACAAGAAAAGCGCATATACAACTAACACAAAAGCTGGTTAATATTTCTAGAAAAGTCAGTACTTGTCTTGTTTCTTTCTTTTTTCTCCAGTGTAAGCGATCAAGTTGGAATTTAATCTCTCACCATGAGAAAAAATACAATTTTGTTAACGGTTTGAGGTGACTCTGGGTAAAAAAAACCCCCTATGCGTTCCATTTGATATACAGATGTATCCTTTGTGAGATGTAACTATGTTTTAAGTCAATTTTCTGGCCCTGCGTGAGCTGTTTCTGCTTTAAGTAAAAGGTGTGTTGGTCTGTTTGAGGAACCAGGGAATCTATTTTCAAAATTACACCAGAGATTTATACAGCTTCTAAAAACACTGAGGCTGATGCCATGAGAACTAGGAATTTGGCAGCTGTCAACAAAACATGGACCAACTGGCTCTGCCATTTTACACCCCTGTCCTGTCTTTTAGATTTGGACTTGTACATGCATTTAGAATCTTTACATCCTTTAATTTTTTTGCCAAACTTTCAGCAGTAGCTATTTCAAGTCTGTAGGTTTGGCTGCTTGCAGGTAGTCCGGGTAAGAACATCAAAGAAATACTCACATGAAGTGTAGACTGCAAGAAATGTTATTGGGTTGCTTGTTTTACTACTGATTACAAAATATATTATCTTCCCTGCACAAAATATTGTATTCTGTAATCAGTCAGTATAACATTCTTTGATCACCCAAGTCATTTCAGTTTCCCATAATAGTTATCAGGTGGACATTTTGGCTTTCCTGTGGTTTCCTCTTTATATTCTCTAATCAACTGAAAACCAAACTAAATCAAACTCAAAATAACAAAAAAATGTTGTGTCAGTTGTCATTTCCAGGTATTTGTCATTAAAAGTAAATGTGACAATATTCTAAAATGATCTTGCAACTCACTCTTGAAATAAGATCATCAATATCATTCATCAGCTGAGATCAAATAATTTAGTTTAGAAATCAACAATACTGAATCTGCACATTCTAAGCTCTGCTGAATTTATGTCTCCAGTCGATGACTACTAAGGCTGATGGTGTCCTAGAAATTGAAGTGAATCTTACCAAAAGGTCCACCTAATTAGGATGGAGTTAGGTGCAGCACTGTATTAACATATATTAACATATAGTAAAGATATGGTACTAAAATATGGTATGACATTTTACAAATTAATGTAATACCAAGTATACTTTGTGTATCTTCATGTAGTACATACAGTATTATAAAAACACATTTATAGAAATGAAACGCAAATATTTGAGTTGATGACTTAAACATTAGTAAGTATAGACTGCCTGATGCTATTAGGAATGACGTAAAATGAACTAAATTTGCATGCAGAGATGCCTGAAGCAACTCTAACTTCAAAACTCCAAATCCCCTTTTCTGCTTATTCCCCTCCTGTGCTGAGACCGTCTGATTGTGTTTGAACTCAAAAGTAATGACTGGTCTGCATAATTACACACATCTAATCCACGGGTAGGCAAAATGTGGCACATCAGACATAGCTAAATTCCAGATTTTCACCAGTCACAATTTTCAAGGACTGTCCCATGTAGCTGTCCTGCTGTATTGCTGTTGTGGGTATTGGGGGGTCATGGGCCAGTTGAGGAGATCCTCTAATCTCCTCTGAGAATCCTCTGGAGTTATAAAATCAATGGAGGCCTATGCTATTTCAGCACATCCTCCACTTAAGCTCGAACGGGACACTCGCTATACGCTGCAGCTACAAGTAGGCTGTTTGTCTAAGATGGAGCAAATGACCATGCCCCTGACCTTGCCCATTGCCAGTTCTTGCCCATTCCCAGTTCTTGCCCTGTCCATGACTCAAGCATTACTCTCCTCTATCCACATCTGATTTTGGCACCTGAAATGTTGGTGGTATGCTCTACTCCTTCCACGTTTATAAAACAATCATTGTTTTTTATATATTCCCCTTACTGTAAATTGGACCATTAGAAAAACAATATACATTTTAAATGATATCTTTTGCAAGTGCAAAATTTACAACGGTTAGAATAACGTAATACACAGAGTAAATAAGTTATGATAAATAGGATTTACAAACAAAGAGCTTTTGTACATTGGTACTGTTATCAGCAACCCTTAATAAGCTTTGGTTGGTAAATGTTACATAAATCAATGTCAGCTCAACACATTCTGCACATAGAAAATGTATGTTGGACTAAAAACCATCAGAATGACAATGCAAAGCATTTCATAACCAGGACTTCATCCCTGCCATTAAAGGCAAAATATCTACTCCGAATGTGACTGTGGAGCCGAGCAGAGATCTGTCCTGTAGCCCACGACAGTATTAAATACTTTACAATAATTAAAAACAATATACATGGCACAATGTTCTAAGACAAGGAATGCACTAGAAAGAGAACAACTGTTTAGACGTTATAAGAAATAGTCCTCGGTCACAGCAACACCTTAGAATACAGAGGATAAATGAAATGGTAATATAGTGAAAAACAGAAATGTACAAAGAACATTTTCTTGAGCGGCATTCATTAAACATAGTTTGATTCTGTAAAAGATGCATATTTTATTGTGATCACACTTGCAGACTCATCGAAAACAAAGCGTATCGTTTTTTTTTTTATACCGTTATAATAATGGATAATTTATTTGAATCTTCATAGCTTTTTTTTAATTTATTTTTTACTATTTTTAGGTAGAGACAGGGCTGTCTTAAGGCAACGTAAGGGGCATTCACAATTTGTCCTGAGGTAGTCAGCTCTACTTGTATAATGAGCAGAAAATGCAATAGACCATGGCAGTAAGCAATCAATGTGATGTCTAACTAATCATGCCAATGTTTGGAAATGAGAAACCAAGTAAATGGCTATGTGACATGGGGAAAAGCCAAGTTAACTAAGCACTGATCGCTCAGTGCCCTTGACATTGAATGCCAAACGATGGTGCCATGCAGTGCATCATCTGTGTGTATCCAGCTTGAGTGAGGTTATACCAAACTCCCTTTTATAATGATAATGTTTACTGTAAGCATATTTGTCTTTTTCGTAAATCATGCATTGAACAGTTCTATACACGCAAGAAACCAATGCAGTGTTGATTACAGATTTTAATAGGTAATACATACATATTACAACCCATCTTGGGTGTAGTCAATGGCGCAAGGTACACTAATTTTCTGTTCCAGGATTATTTATTCTCCATCTTTAGCTTATCTCTCCACTCTCCCGCTATTTGGCTTGTAGGAAATGTGTTTAGCCAAACACGTCTCGTGCCATGTGATAAACTCAGTGAGGTTTCAGGAAGGATCTAACAAAAACCCCTGTGTGTGTGTGTGCGTGTGTGCGCAGGACGTATGCCTGTTAATTTCAATGGGGGAGCTTTCCTGACATTGATTGTACTAAAAGCTTTCATGGAAACCATTTCTCTTTAAATAGATCTTGGCATTGCCTCTTTCTAAACAAAATCTAACAACAGCCTGCCCACAGAAACATATCTGTAAGCCTATGTAACCGTTCGCAAAAACTCAAGTGTTACAAGACATTGGTAGGCATTTACACTTCACAGTGCTTATCACCTTGCATTGGCAATGTGTCGCAAGAGTGCTAGGGTCATAACCGCAGAATATAAAAAAGAATACAAATATATGTTGTGGCAACCTAGACTAATCCTGAAATTTCAGCTTGTGTCACTGAAGCCAAGGTTCTCAGCTTATATAATTATTTCTATGAAATACAAAGTGAGCATTACAGAGAAAAAGCTACTTGCAGGATAAGACATGAGAAAGCTAAGGAAAAACATGAATTTATTTTTCTTTTTTTCTATCTTTATTGCTATCGGGGATGCTGGCAAGGAATTGCAATATTATATTCGTAATTCCTGGCAGTTAAGATGCAGTTGCTTACCCTTTACCGAGCCAGTAAACTAAATACACTTATTTAATACGGTTTAGTGAAAAAAACAAGAAACTCACTTTATGTGCATCCACAGTAAGAGCATCCAATTTGACATCCTGTTGTAAGGATTTACATGACTAAGCCTCTCTTTATGTTAAAATGAAACTGTCATATTCACAGCATTTAGCAAAATTAAATTAATTAAAACTAGATATTCGTTTATGTTACAAAATATGTCTGCTTTCCCAACCATACAAAGGCTACCATAATGAACCAACTGTCCTCAGTAACTTAATGAAAGGGAAAAGATAAGTTAATCAGAAGCAATAATCATACAAATCATGTGAAAAGGAAGTTAAGGTGGCTCTCTCAAAGGTGTACAAATAAGGTGGGTTTCTGAGATATTTCGCTCAGGGTTATTATGTTTGCGAAACTGTAAGATGTATAATTTGTGAAACGTGAAAAATCCGTTTTGGGTTATTGTCTACCTTTGATGGTTTTAAGATTGAGGATGAGAAGGTGTGGAATGGACATGCTAGTTCTATCACCTTTAATCAAGGATCTCAGCTTCCATAAAGTTAAACATTCACTTTCTTACAGTTATTAAAACTACCAATATTACTTTGCATTAAATCTGGAAGTTCACCTCTAAAGAAGATATGTTCAAATTATGCATATAGATCTCAATAAATTGTTAAATTTGCAAGCAATATTTATGTTCAATTTCATTTCAATTTTTGTTCTGAATGAGACTTATCAAAACCTTGCAGATGATTCTTTCATGTTCCATACCAATACATTATCTGCACATAATTGTGGTGAATAATTTGCACATTCTCACAAGAAGGAAAAAAAAACTGCTGTCATAAGAAAAAAAAAGAGAGCCATGAAAAGGTGAATGCAGATGTCACTGAAGAACCTGACCATCCAGCGAATAATAGACTCCTAGCTGCTATCCCATATCTTGTTCTTCTTGAAAAATGCACAGCTGATCCAGGATTTAGGAGTGAAGAGCGGACATTTCCAGATACTCCACAAAACATAATGAAATAAGTTATTTCAACTGTTGCTATGGAAACCATATGGTTGATATCCACCTTTGTATTGGGAAAGTCTTCAGCAGTGGTAGCTTAACCACAAGGATAAGTAAAAAGGTAAGTACATGGGAATGCTTAGGGTCGTAATTCTGTAGCTGATTTTTTTCAGGAAAGTTGTATTTCCCTATAAGCTCCATGGCAGTGTAAAGAATGAAGCGCTCACAGACTAGAAGCCTTTGTATTCAAAGGGAGACACAGGCCTGATCACAATACAGAAATCATAAAAAAATATTTTGGACCTCCAAAATATGCTACAGGATTATTTCAAGGTCATGGTCAGGGATTTTATTGAAGATATGCAGAAGTTGGGTGACAGGACCATACACATAAAGAACAAAATAAGTTTAATACAACCTGACCTTTCATAAAATCATAGAGACATTTCATGAGTAGAGTAGGATCACAAAAGGCTGCTGGCTACAACAGTAGAACTAGAGGTCCCAACAAAATGTCTATATAGGGAGAAATATTAAGGACATATCACCATTGCAATTAGCTCCGGAAATACCACAATTTGTAGATGTAGATCTATTAATAGATAGAGCTCTAAGGGTTCCAAAGCCACAAAAGCGGCCTCTATCTAAGTACAAAGGTGCCGCTAATAGGAGTGGCAAAGCTGTCATCCAATACACTATTCATCTGTCTTTACTGACCTATTGGTATACATGCTACTTAAATTTAGAAGTTACAGTTAAATCACACATCTTCTACAAGTGGAGATGATCCTCTATAAGTGGGATTTTCCAACGAGGCTCATCAGAAGAAAAAGCCTCCCAGGATGTATCCAGATTTAGAAAAAGGATTTTAATAGTTCCTTCGCCTCATCTGACCCTCTACATGGGATAATAATGGTGCTACTGGACATTATCAACGTATCTACAAATGACAATAGTTTCCTGGGGTTAGCCTAGAAGGAGCAGAACTCTAAATATCTTAAGCTGCTGGACAAACAAAGAGACTGAGAAGTTTCACAAAACAAACCTGGGTTAATGGGGGTTAATGCTAGAGCCTTAAAGCAGATTAAAACCTCTCTTAAAGCCTTTCTCTTAGAAAGTATGGCTGAAAAGCTTAAGCAGCTATATTATTGCAAGAGGACCAAAACGGACACATTACTGGCTAGAAATTGGAGATCAGCAAGTAGGTCTCCCATCATAACTTCCAAGGAGTGTCACAGAATAGTGAATCCTAAAGGTAAAAACTATACAATCTGTAATACCATCCATAGAAACAAGAATTTTGGAGAGATGTTCGGCTTATTTAGTCTGCCCATTTTTCCTGATATAAGATTCTAATCAGTCCTTGCGTTAGACCTTATGTCTATTCCATGCATGTTAAATTTCTTTGCCTCTACCACCCACTTACCCACCCCACCGAGTAATGTTATACTGCCTTACATTACTACATCTAAGACTTTCTGTATAATCAATACTGAAAGGTTGTCTTTCCCAGTCTCTTGTAGTGATGTTACAGCCCACGTTAAACCCCTAAAAAACATAAAACATCCATGCCAGAATGCCTCTCTAATCTATATTATCTAACATTTAAACATTTGCTGCTTCCAAAATTTGTTAAACTGCTCATTTACATTTTTAGCAATGGGAAAGCACAGATCATGCTAGTGGATCATACCATTACACTTCCCAAGCTGGGGAAATCTGAGGAAAGATATGCTGTCCCTAATGAATACTGGCTTTATTTCAAAATACTACCTGTTACAATGGATCAGGATCAAATGGGCTGGATGTCAGGTCCCTGACATTATGAGAGGGCTCATAGATTTAATACCAGCAGCAAATACATTAAAATGCTCTTGGTGGCTTTAGACAATGAAAAAGCCCTCAACGGGACTCATTGACTTTTTATGTAAGAAGCCCTTTATTGTATGATTGCTTGTTGGAATGTTTGGAAACGATCACTGCACTATACCAATTCTCTCCTCTGTGGTCTCCACAGCACAAAGTAAAGTAAAGGTCTGATCTGTTATCGGAACAGATCATCTCTCCACGAATGCTTCCTATGGGGTCTGTGTTGCACCTTTTCCTGGTGCTCTCCAAAAGCAGCGGGTGAAGAAGAAGTATGTATATTTTGCCTATAATTTTTGTTACATGTATATGTTTTCCATCTAACCCTACAATTTAGTTTGTATAGGTGACGTTTACGACTATTCATTTCTTCTAATTTCTTCTAATATTAGTCACATTGATAAAGTATTTTTCCTGAAACATTGGGAAAACAATGTATCTAATTCATTTTGGTTTGTCTAATTCAGAATACCAACCAACATCATTAGTGGAGACAAATAATGCAATATTGTATCTTGAAAGGAGAGTGTCTGATGGTTCAGTGTGGAGCAATCTCTCTTTTTTAGAATGTAATTAAAGAAAGAGATACTTTATCCTGTAGAACTGTCCTCTGAATACGGCTTGTTCCTCTTTACCAAATCTCCTAAGACTACAGATCCTAATAACGGTGTTCTGCTAATTTGGCTCTTATACTTTAAATCAATGCTTTAGGATTATATAAATGAAATGTGTTGATCATGGTTGTCCAAGTGTAATCTATAACTGACACAAGAGGCTTATTTCATGGGCCCTGGTCTGCCTCAGAAGTACATCTATCGTATTAGAAAACGAATGTAACCCACTGGGCATAAATCCCAACATTTGAAATGATCAAGAGTTGTGGTTAAATGTGTGCCTGGGGGGGCCTTTACATATACTTATGTGAGGATATGATCTGTTGATGTAGGCTGGGGAGGGAGAATACTTTGCAAGCCACATATCGGTGGTTGGCATCAAAAAGTTTCAGTTTACAAATTGCATTTGACCTGTAGCTAAAAA
The DNA here is from genome assembly GCA_029215755.1 of Spea hammondii. Taxonomy (NCBI): domain Eukaryota; kingdom Metazoa; phylum Chordata; class Amphibia; order Anura; family Pelobatidae; genus Spea; species Spea hammondii. The sequence goes on from JARDYJ010000004.1 coordinate 86,330,770, forward strand.
GTTAATTGTAGATTTTTGCCAAGATCAATATAGAGAGAGAAAAAGAATCAGCTTTTCTTTTCCAGTGATGCAGTGAAGATTGTAGCTTTAATATAATTGTCTGAGAAAACAAATTGTCACCCATTATGTCTGAAGTGGATAATTCAACCTCTGCTATTTGTTCAGACTTTATTACCTAGGCTCGAAGAGAGGCTTTGGCCATTCAGACATCGACTACTTTGGATGCAGGGCAAAGGACCAGTGGATCACTGAACTGTAATTCAAAAGCTAGACGGGTTATAAAGGCAAGGCAATTTAACCCTGCTACTATATTAAATAAAATCAGATATTTTAGCCAATACAGCATTTATTAAAAAGCAGAAGAGGCAACTTCAATGAGCATTGCTAGAAATACATTGTTAGCTTGTGTGTTTCTGCATGGGACTAAAAATGTGCAGCGTTACAGAGTACCCTTGTGCGTTCTGAAAATGAAATCTAATGGATATGTAAGCACAATCTCATTCACAAAAATTACTTTCTTTTCCTCCAAAACAGGAGGTATCTATTAAACTACTTATCGAATGACCACATACAGAAGATTGACACAATGATGTGTTAGAAACAGCTTTCACTGCTGTAATTAACGTTATCATTATAATGGGAGAAGGACAAAGAAATCAAGTACAGGGAAGATAGTTTGAGTAACAGCACAGGGAGGTTATTGTAGAAGTAACAAAAACATAATATATAGAGTATAAAAATGTATATAAGGTTAGTAATAGAGTATCTGGGTTTTGGAACTTTTGAAAATACCCCTTATTAATTGCAAAGCATTCACTCCTCTGACCCTTTAAATCTACTCAGGTTTGTCTTATGTGAAGGCCAGATTTGTAAAACGATAACATTTAGGCAAGTAAGTCAGAACACAACACAAGAAAAAAGGGTGAATACAATTGTGGGGAACAATTTGTATATACATGGGAAAGGCCAGCATGTGTGAACAGAAAGAAGTAACGATGATTGCAATTATAGTAGGGGTACTCAATTTAGTATTTGGAGTAAACATTACTATGGAACAAGCTAAATGACAAATGATTTCAGTAAATTAGAAGAATAGGCAAGAGTTAGGCAGATGCAATTACATGTTGATAAATGTAAAATAATGCACTTTGGCTGAAAAAATCCCAAGGCAGAATATGACATCGGGAGACTGGAACTGGTAATCATTTCTGAGGACTTAAAGGTAAGCATGCAAAGCAATAAAGCGTCCAAAAAAGTAGGGAGGGTGTAGGGTTGCATAGTTAAGAGAAGAAAGAGGGAGATGGTTCTTCCAATTAACTGATTTCTGGTCAGACCTCACCTAGAATATTGTATACAGTTCTGGAGACCCCATCTCCAGAAGGATATTGTCATATTGGAGACAGCATGTCTCCATAGCATGTAGGATAAAAGGAAATACAGATCTTAATACGCATAGCCTGGATGAAAGATATTTAAATACTTAATGGGATTTAACATACCTATGAGGGAAGTTAATTTCAAAATAGAAGAAATGTTAAAAGAGGTCATAATCTAAAACTAGAGGGTCAGAGGTATAGATGCAATGTGAGAAAGTTTTACTTTACGGGGGAAGGGGTGCTAGATTAATGGAATATCTTCCCATCAGAAGTGGTAGAGGCCAATACATTGAGGGAATTTAAACATGCATGACATATGCATAAATAAATGGTATATATATATATATTTTGTGTAATGCTGGCCTGGCACATTAAGTTTACCATGTTCTGTATTATGGTGCTACACATGATAACACATAAGAAAGCTTCCTAAAAAAATTGCTAAATAAAATAGGGATGTACCACTAGTCACATATGAACCCCGTGTCTACCTTCAATACAGATAAACAATGGAAGTGAAAAATGAAACAAAAGAGTTGTAACACAATTAAACATTTTTTTAAATAATTTATATTGAAATATTTTCAGAAAATACTCTCGTAAAGATGTGAAAGTCCAGTTCCAATGACTTATTCAAAAGCAATTATTGATAACCTGAGGGCTACTATATGCAAAGCCAATTTTATTTTCCAATTTATATTTCTGGCATTATGAAAAGGTCCACTTTTATACAGTTCCTTTTATTAATCCAAAATTACACACGACACTCAATGTTTCATTATAATTTATTATGCTCCTGGTGCAGTTTTATAGACATCCTAATATAAATGGTTTCACAGAGTTTTAATTAATGTATTCCTGGATTAATGAAACATAACCAGATGCCCTGATGATGACATTTCAGGGACGGAGTTGAGGAATGCCAGATTAACGCTTCAATTTTTCACTTTGAAAGAACTGCATAGATATCCTTATTCATTTATAAATATACTAATATTTCAATCCTGGAAACAGCCAGTTTGATATCAGAGGAAATGTCAATTTACTTTCTTTGGAAGAAAAAATGGTAATGTATATAAAATGGGTTTATTGTGATGGCACTCAAGCCCCCAATGATTAGATCCCCCAAATATGGCAAGAAATTACCTCCGATCAGGCTATAAATTCTTTATAGAAGGAACTGGCAATAATATGTTTAATGGTATTAACAAATAATTATAATGGAGTAGTCCACAGATCTACCAATGCAGAGCAGACTGGGACAGCTTGAGGCCCTGAAACCACTCAGCAAAAACAGTTAGGCTTCATATCCAACTGGGCAGAGGGATCTAGAAAACAGGTGCGGGGGGTTGTTTCCTAGCAAAACTAATGGGAGACCTAGTTTATCATTCATGGATATGTCTGCAGAATTGAACATGAAGCATGATATCAGCTACAGATGGGAGAGTATGCAAATCTACACTCTGGTATTCTCACAAATGTAGATTTTCATGACCTCCTAGCATGTGCACAGATGGATATTTTCAAAAGACACTGACTGAATCACTCGTGCTTATACGTCGCGATCCTGAAAAGCTGTAGGATCAATGCAGAGAAGCTCAGTAGTAAAACATGATTGCTATTACCTCACTTTGGTGTCTAATGGGTTTAAAGGTAAGTCGTATAAATATTCAGCAAATATTCTTACTCCTGACAGTGAAGATTTGCTCAATTAACATATTTTAATGAACTTCACAATCTGTGGTTGTATATCAATATTATGTCTAGAGCACTAAGCTGTGTTGACATGCTTCAATTGATTCATTAGTTCCTTAGCAACTAGCAATGCTTTCACATTGGTGCTTTTTCCCATTTGACATTCATTTTCTTTGAATGGCAGGAATGGGGAGGCGTCTCATTTTTTTGCTTCATTTTATAAGAAGTCTCTAAGTAAAAGTGCCAAGTGAATAATGCTATTTATCTAACATTAGCATTCACCTAAACACTTGTTCTATTCATGGCATTATTTGATGTTTCACTTCAGTGAATTGATACATTTTCAGCACAACTAAAATAATTTATTTTGTGTAACCTTCCCGATTAGAAGTACCCTTTTGTGAGAAACGATGTCCCTTGGCATATTATGAATGAATGAGTGAGTGATAGAGCCAAACAGGCTCAATCTTCACCTTTTGTATTGTGTTTTGGTCCTTTTTTTTGTTCATATGACTGACAAAGTTCAGCTTGGCTTGACTCGGCTCATAACACAGAACTGGGCCGCTCTCCCACCTATACCATATTCTTATCTGCTCCTCACCTATTAATAATGAGAAGAGACTACTGGTAGCTGGTGCTATCAGCTACCAATGTAGGAGTTTTGTTTTTCTGTACTTAAGTAGGTTCACCTTAGGTGCAAATGTATAAACATCTACTATCCCGCAAAAAAAATAATATCACAGCTAATAAAATATTTTCTTCCACAAGTGCTCACTGACACAACCAAATATAAATTTACACTTGCACTTCTGATGATAATTGTCTGACTCGCTTGCCATCGAAGGAAACACCTGGATTTTCCACTCAATCTATATATTGGTACTGCATTTTATATAGCAGTGAGCAAGAAAAAACATAGCAGTTTATAGAAGACCATCAAATATTCTACAGAAACAAACAAAAACAGAACAGCAATTTTGGAAAGCTATATACAAGCAGAAGCCACAAGCACAAGTGGGTGTGGTGAACAGGGCGACTTGGCTCCCCTTGGCAGCAACCGCATGAAACCACAGTTTTTTTTCTTCAATGCCAACCACTTTATATATGCAAGTAATAGCACATATTAAAACAATATAATGATATTAATATATATTAATATTTTGCCTCATATACCTTTTCCCAGCTAGTTTTCAACATGCATGCTTGCAGCTTCTACCCTTGTATAAAAGCAGTGCCACTTGCATCATGGGTAGCCTGCAGGAGTACCCAGGAGTCCCTGTCTCTGCAGTCTCCTGTGCAGCTGGAAGGGGGCCAATGAAATATGCCCACTCTACATATTTATAACCTTAGTTGCACACCCAGACACACTAACATACACACACAATAACACATCACACTACCATGCACACAGACTGAAACATTTCCACATATACGCACACACACTCTCTCCCCCTCTCTTCCACTTTCCCAGGATTTATTAACCACACACTCATGCCAACATCATAGACTAATATGCACATACTCTATATGATGACATACACACTCATTTCACACTTGAACACACCATACATTTATGCATACATATACACACGCGACCTCTCTCTTTTGCTCCATCTCAGAGTTCTCCCCCTAAGATATCTACTCTCACAGCCATTCTTCTCCCTCTCTCTCAGCTTTCCCTCTACCTCAGCCCTCACCCTCTGACAGCCTTCATTTTCCCTCAACTCTACCCATCTCACAACCCTTATTTTCCATATCTCTCTTCCACCCACTTACCTTGCACAAGTCTTCCTGCATCTTGAACTGTCTACAAGCTGCTGCCGTAGTTCCACCGCAGGGTCATGTAATGTGTGTTACATGACCCTGCTGGGAACCCCAGTTACTGTGGCACCAGGTAGCAGAACAAGTGCATGTGTGCATTGTACACTCAGTAACAGGATAGCCAGGCATTTAAAAAATCTCCTTTTATTAGATGCAATGTCATATTAAATACAGATCTTATAGGAGAGCTTACCTGATCTAATAGCTGTGAGTAAAGGTCGTGGCAGTTGACAAATATATACTTGTATGTGGAGTCTAAACAAGCCCGCACACAGTCCTTCACCACCATGCTTGCTCTTGGTGGACTCTGGAGTTCAAGAACCTGATGTTAAAAGAACAAGAAACATTTTGAAATAACCGAAAGAACTTCCAGTGTTCTGAATATTTTCTATTACTGTCAGCCTACTGGAATCTGAATTAAACATCAATACTCCCACACACCTTCTAATTTAGGAAAGCTCATATAATTTTATGGCACAAACTAATTTGTATTAATTTTGTTTGTAAAATGTAATATTAACATGTTTGTTATTCTGAGAAGCACGCAGCTGTCTTCATTACTAAAATAAAAATGCTTCTATAAAGAACACCCCATAAAATTACCTGTGGCTGCAACCGGTCTAAAGGTAGAAACCAGGTAAAAGCAGTGTAGAATACACCACGTGACCTTTATTATTAATGATGAGTGTGACTTTGCCCCCACTTACAATCATTTCCAACAAGACAGAAACGTAAAATTTAATGATACATAAAAGCCATTTGTCCTATCTAGTCTGCCCATTTTTCCTCATGTAGAGACTCATCAGCCCTTGGTCTTGTCTAAGATTCAGGATAGCTGTATGCCTATCCCATGCATTTTAAAATTATTTCTCTGTATTAACCTATACCGCTTTAAATGGGAAGCTGTTCCATTTATCTTCCACCCTCTTATTAAAATAAAACCTCTGAGAAAGGTTTCTATCGCATCCACTTACCTTCTATTTTCCTCAAGTTATGACATAAACTGAAACATAACATGTATGTTACAAGACTGATACATATTGGGCACTGCTGGGCTCACATAATTCCCTAACTGCAATAGACGGACAGGGTATGTAAGGAAACAAAGGCATGTCGTTTCAACCTATGCCCGGCTAGTTCTACAATAAAGTGAGTGTGATCATGCTGGAAATCACTAATGAATAATTAATTTGGCAATCATATATAGATTCTGCAAAAAACAAGGTAATCAACGCTGCGCAACATTATTTAATTCATGTAGCACGTGTGTACAACATAGATTGGTCACAACGCAAGGATAGATCTTTCCAGCTGTCACTAGCACTTGTTTATAAGCATATGCAAGCCCGATTGACATATCTTCCTAATGGGCAGTCCAAAGCCAACTATAAATTACCCATGTCCGGTTAATCTTATGAGATACAGTACATATAGGTAATGTTAGAATAGATCTGGCAAAAAAGTATATCGGTTTAATTGTTCAACAATACTAGACAAATCATTTTCTGATCTCTTAGAGATTAAGCTTATCTTTGCCAACCAAAGGTGAGTGCAATTTTAAGAACATCCCTATTACATCATAATTGACAAAAAACGGCTGCTTCATATACTGTGATACCTTGCAAATCACCTGGCTCTTTGTGTATGTAGCCATACAAGTACATTACACAAAAAACTAACTGATCATTGTACTGATCTTTTAGAAATGTCCAGAGGAGCCTGATTTCTCTTGTACCAAGAGGGAATTCTGTACCCACCACTTTCTAAAAAATATTTAGTGATAAGATTTGAGTTATTTACTTTATTGCTGTTTATTTTATTTTAGCATTGTTTTATGGTGCTGTTTTGTTTTAATGTATATACCACCGAACCGGAATGAGATAAATCTTAGTTGTTGAGCACATCAGTTGTTTCACAAGTATCCAATTAGGATTTTCATAACTAGCTGGCCTGATGGCAACACATGCTGAACACTTCAGGTTTCTATGGCCTCAAACTAGCTGGAAGTTCTGTGTATCCATGTCTTAATACGAAATCTTTTTTATGGATTTTTAGTTGAGAGGCCTGATCAAAAAAAAATGTGGCCGCATTGAGGTCTTCAAGACCTGGGGTTGTGCACTACTGTATAACACAGATGTTGATGAGTGGTTTCAGAAAGGATCGGATGTAACATGGATTACATACCCTTTGTTAATATAAAATGTATTATACACATTGAGTACGGTTTCTGCTATATGATTATAACATGCTTTAGTTGTATGGTATTGTATTATGTAATGCTTCACTAAAGTAAAATATCTGCTGCTACTCAATTAAAAGTTTAATATTTTTATGTAAAAATATATGTCCTACTATTGTACTAATGTCATGTGCTGCACAGAAAAAAAACAAAGTGGTATGATTTTGCAATGTGCCAGCTGCACATACAAAGCTACCCATTTCTAAAATGGCACTAAGTATCTGAAATATCTACTAATTTTCTAATTTATTATGCATCAAAGAAGCAGGAAATACCTTCATGCGAAAAAAGGTGATGCTTGTTAGCAGATCCACAGTTGACTTTAGGTCTTGGAGCCTTTCAGGATTACTAGCCGTAAAGTTATCCTGTTAAAGAAAACACATACATTAAGTTATAAACTAAGGCATTTCTCTTGGTATCATTAAGACGTTTATTAAAAAGCCCATAAAAAAGATGTACTTAAAAATAAAAATTTCATAGATTTGATACATTTACAATGGATTTGATTTTAGAAGTTGTCATCTGGTAGATAAGGCAATCTAAAACATAAATTACATTTAACTATGAATTTTAGTTAGAGTTCTAGCTAAGTTGAGAGTGACAGAAATAATGGTATATTGCCATTTAGGAGAACGTTTGCTACTTTATTAGGTATACCTTATTAGACAGGCATGATACCTTGTGTGGTCTTTTGCTACAATAGCCCAAATAAAGTAGACTATGTGTACACTTAGAAGAAGTGGATTAGAAAACAAGAGAGGTGAGTTAATGAGGGCCATGATAGGATATATAAGATGAATGTAAGCAGGGGCGTAACTAGACGCCTCAGGGCCCGGGTGCGAGAATCTATTAAGGGCCCCCCCACCCCCCCCCCAAAAACATGATTTTTACCCAACAATTTTTTTTCAACTAATTCAACAAATTCAATTTACATATTGAATCATATCTGTAAAAAAATCAAAGAAAAAGGGGTGCATGTACAAAGGGCATAATCCAGGGGTGTCCAAGTTTTTTCTGCAGTGGGCCACTTCATCAGAATTGTATACGTGCGCGGGCCGCACTCCTTTTTCACTGTGACAAAAAATATGGCCTTTAATAAAATATGCAGATTAAAATAAAGTAAAATGACACAAAACCTTTACTCTTCCTCTCACTGATTTCTGGGCCTTGAAAGTTTTGCGACTACAAATTCAGGATTCCCTAGATTTATTCTAGGGATGAACTAAAATGAAAATTCTGGACCAAAACATTCAGGGTTCACTTAGCCAAAACCGAAAATGACCCCCACCTTTAAAAATAATAATAAAAACTCACATGTTTAATAAAAGTAGGTTACACACAATTGGACAAAATGAGCAATATGACTTGGCATGTTAGCAATCACACTCCTATCATACCCAGGCAACCAGTAAATGCTGGTACCTAGGCATGATGGGACTGTGCTCGCTGTGATTGCTGTTAGCAATCACACTCCTATCATGCCAAGTCAGCCAATACACGCTGGTACAGGATGGCTGTAAGTGATGTGCAGACCCCATACTGCTGGCAGCATCAATACACAAGGGGGGCAGCTAGCCAGGTTTCAGCATGTACTGGCTGACTTGGCATGATAGGAGTGTGATTGCTAACAGCAATCACAGTCCCATCATGCCTAGGTTCCAGCACTTACACATCCATCCAGTAAATGCTGGAACCTAGGCATTATGGGACTGTGATTGCTGTTAGCAATCACACTCCTATCATGCCAAGTCAGCCAGTACATGCTGGTACAGGGTGGCTGTAAGTGCAGACCCCATACTGCTGGCAGCATCACTACACAAGGGGGGCAGCTGGCCAGGTTTCAGCATGTACTGGCTGACTTGGCATGATAGGAGTGTGATTGCTAACAGCAATCACAGTCCCATCATGCCTAGGTCCCAGCACTTACACATCCATGCTATCACACACACACACACACACACACACACACTCATTTATTCATATAATCATTAATTCACAGATTCATTCCCTCAATCACACACACTTATTCAAACACCCTCCCCACCCCCTTACCTGCACTGCAGCTCCCTCGATGCCGCTCACAGACTTCAGCAGGGGGCGCGGCCTCCCTCTGCCTTCTCTGCTAAAGCACAGAGGAAGTAGGATGTCACGTGAACTCCGCTTCCTCTGTGCTGTCCAGAAGACCCTCCCACAAGTAAGTAGCAGGGCTTGAGGTGCGGCTCGTGTAAGATCGGTTGCCCTGGCTGCCGATCTTACGCGGGCCGCATTTGGCCCGCGGGCCGCATGTTGGACGCCCCTGCCTTATTTAAAAAAAAAAAAAAAACTTAAAAAAGATTTCGGGCGGCCCCTTGGCTTGGGCCCCCCTGCCGCCGGGGCCCGGTCGCAGTCGCGACCCCTGCGACCCCGGTAGATCCGCCACTGAATGTAAGATATAAGGATATTTGAGGGATTTAAGTATCAGTGGTGGGACTGGCTGGGAAGAATTATGATGCTGCTGTTTGTGGAACAGGACACTTTGGTATAAAAAATAGGACCTATATAGAGCAAGAGCAAAAAGCCAAACCATGAAGTGAGTGGGATATATCTATTGTTTGATATATCAGCTGAATTCATTACTAAGTCATAATATATAATAACAGTAATAAAGAACAGTATCAATGATACTACAGAATGATTATATCATTTTAGATGCACTTAAATGTATTTTGTTTTGTATTGTTTATTGCATACTTAGGATCACTCTGCAGAATGTTAAGTATTTCAAAATCATTCTCTTTCTATAACACAATACATCACAAGCTTCTTTATGATATGTCACATTACCAAGGGCATTCTTTCATGCATGACAAGTTATTATTTTGAAGAGCTCAAGTATTTTCTTTCTGTATTAATATGTATGTGTTTTTAAGATGCTTAACGTCCTACTATACATATTGCCTCATATTTCCTGGAATGACTTCTGTTTCATTATGTATGGATTGTTTGCATTGGTTCTACTTAAATAATATATAAACAGTATTCAATACATTGTTGCCTCTCATCAAAGCTTACGTGACTCTACATCTTTTTTGGTGATTTCACATTAAATGTAACACCCTCAACTGAGTAGCAGACCTGCTACAGACTGCAATGTGGGATAAAACAAAGTTATATTGGCTCATATTCACAATCATAAAACATCACTGTTTGTACCATTGGAATCTATTTAATTATTTGTGATAAGTTTAACTCTGGTAGAAGCATTCATTCCAAATGTTTTAGGCATATTAAAGATTTGCTGCACTTACTCTGTATTTTGAAAGGTCGATCCTCAGGGAGTTGTGCAACTGATCCAACAGCTTAATAAACTTTTCCCTCTGTACCAAAACAAAAGAAAATGCATTTGTATAAGCATATACCATGTGTATATATATATATATATATATATATATATATATACATATATACACACACACAACATTGTTCTTCCACAAAGTTGGAAGCATAACATTGTCCAAAATGACTTAGTATGTTCCCTTCAGCATATCAAGACATTTTGGACAATGGAATGCTTCCAACTTTGCGGGAAACGTTTGGGGAAGGCCCTTTTCTATTCCAGCATGACTGTGCCACAGTGCACAAAGCAAGGTCCATAAAGACATGGCTGGATGAGTTTGGTGTGGGAGAACTTGACTGGCCCGCACAGAGCCCTGACCTCAACACCTTTGGGATGAACAGAAATGGAAATTGTGAGCCAGGCCTTCTCGTCTAACGTCGGTGCCTGACCTCACAAATGCTCTACTAGATGAATTGGTAAAAATCTGGACAGAAACATTCCAAAGTTTTGTGGAAATCCTTCCCAGAAGAGTGGAAGCTGTTATAGCTGCAAAGTGGGAATCAACTACATATTAATGTCTATTTACAGAATACAATGTCATAAAAGTCCCTGTTGGTGTAATGGTCAGGTGTCCACATACTTTTGTCCATATAGTGTACTAATATTATAACTGATCCCCACAATTGTTTGTTGCTCTTGCCTGCACCACAGTAAATGCTACTGGGATATTAGTAAGTCTTTATAAGAAGGACAATAAAGACCACGTCTTTACAATAGATGCAAAATTATAATGCATAATACCAAAATGATGAACTCTAGAACAGAAATACCAAGGTTTTACATAATAAAATCCAGGAAGAATTATAAGCAGGTCAGGGAATATATAAGAATGAAATCTATTGCTATAAATAAACTCAAGTATATATATATATATATATATATATATATATATATATATATATATATATACTATATATATGTATGTATGTACTATATATGTATATAGTATATACTTATATATATATATATGTATATAGTATATACTTATATATATATATATATATATATATATATATATATATATATATGTATATACTATATACATATCCCTTTAGAATTTGAGGGGGTCTTTTTTTTACAGACTGTTGAAGAGAATACCAATAGATACATTTTTGGATGGGTTTCTTGCCTCTGATAGCAAAGAAGATGGTAATCACTAAATGAATCATACAAAAAAAAAATAGCTGAGAAAGGAAACTGAATAGCCAGAGGACAGATAGAGCGTGAAAAAATATTTCCCAGATATCTTTTGCAGCAGATAATGATTTTAGAACTTTTAGACAGCTGTTATAGTAACATTTCCACCATTTAAAATGTATTCTTGTTGCGATGTTCACGACATTATTGTTGTAAAACAGCTGTGATGCATTCAGTATACAATGAATACGTTACATATTGTATGTACTGCATCTTAAACCACTGAATGCCAGAATGTGATTGACAGAAACCAGCACATAGCTCTTGCAATCTGACACTCAGACAGTTAAGGGTAGTTTCAAATATTTTTAGTTTCAGATTGCTTGCTATCTTGGAATTTCTGATACAAATAAGGAAATAATTGAATTCATTGACTTAACTATGTGTTAGCTAAGGTGTCCCCTGGCAATTTCCTCCAGAAAGCAGGGTCAAACTAAAGCTGCATAATGTACAGGGGAATCTATAAGGTTACTTGAATGACAACTTAAATAGGGATTCTGCAGGGCAAACTTTTTACAAGAGAAGCTTACCCTACACGATACATAGCTAACTTAGTGAGCTCAAATGTTTAACTAACCACAGCACACCTAGAAACGTAAAAATTTAGAATTTAACAGCAGATAAGAACCATTCAACCCATCTAGTCTGCAAATTTTTGATATAGGAACTTAGTCAGTCTTTGGTCTTGTCATGGATTCAGGATGGCCATATGCTTATCCCATCACTGTTTAAATCTAGAAACAGTTTTACTGATGAAATCCCAAAACATGGTGATAATCTCCTATATTTTGCCTGAGAGCTGATGAAAATCGTTCCTTGAATTTTAAGACCAGTGACCAAAAAATCACAAGTGAGGGCCACACATGTTGGATACACACAACCACCCATTAAGGGAGTACATTGTTTACAAAGTAGACTAACAGGCGCTAGGCATGCTTTTTCCAAACCAGTCTGGGAATTTTATATTATTTATATAGCAAAACACCTTTCGATCCTATGCCATAACTACTAATCATTTTTTAATGGGGCATCTATAGTATCTGTGCATAAGGCTACAAATCTGGTTCAGCCAGCACGTAAAAAAATTTAAGGCATAAATAACAACTCATACCTTTTAAAACTATAAAAAAACTAATTTCTAATATTATAAATAAGCAGCAGAGATAATAAAAAAGAAAGACAGAAGAGAACTCACGCCAAAATTGGTTGCAGCAAACCGATCTGATGCAGATACGTTCGTTGAGACAGTGGTGTGAGCGTAGAATGCGTTAATATTTGCCAGTAATGTACTCATGACAGCAGGAACACCAGGGCACATATATTTAGAAGACAGACAGGAAAAGTGCCTAAAGTAAAAACAATGTTATCATTTAACTTGAGAAGAATTATAGTCACAAGTATCAACTAACAAATCGATGTATTTAACATACATAGAATGTTGGTGATTATCAAGGTAATCAGAATGTAAACTGGAATATAAGTTTGCAATCGGTACATTTGCCTTTCATAAACTAGAGTGGTCCATTTTAATGAGAACACAATTCAATCTATACATCGAAGACCAAGCCCCATGATAAATACTTGAACGCTACGTTCCAACCGTAATAACTTTATAAATGGCTTTATTTGACATTATTTTTATATAAAGGTAGTAGCGATTTCTGTAATAAAATGCATCAATCTTACTTATTTTATTTTGTTGCCTTCAAAACATCAATAAATCTGATATTTAAGGCTGGCAGTTCCACTTGAAAGATTTTTCAGGAAGAAAAACACTCGAACAGAATAGGCTAATTTGTTGCCGCTATAATCTATGGCTCAGTTTCTCATAAAGCTTTATGTCTTACTGCCTCCAAATAAAACAACTAAGGTAAAAGTATTCTGGTACTATTGTTTGCATTGGGAAACAACCTGTTACCTCTGTGTCTATTGACGCTACATCACTTGGACGCAAGGTGAGCTAGGGTGATTGACCAAGGGCAGGAGTTATGTTTAGGTGGGTAAGATGGACATTACTGGAACAATTTTCTTGTTGAGTGAGATCTTGGGGTCCATTCTCTTTGGACTCTGGCTCTAAACAACTTGTAAGCTGTAGATCAGCAAATGGGCTTTTAGCACTACTGTACTACCGAGCACCTGGGATTTTCCTGGGAGTAGTGATGTCTCTCTTTTTTTTAAAAAAAAAGAAAACAAAATGTCAATGATGACAGTTTATTTGGTGTGTTTGATTGGGAGGCAAAGTAACTACAGGACTGCATTGGAGTATGAATGAAAGGATCATCATTTGATTGTATAGTGTAAAGGTTAAGGTCCTGGCCTACAATCCATGATGTCCTCTGTTCAATTCCAGGATAGAGAGGAGTGTGTGTATGGGTGTATAGTGATAGAGTAACTATATGGGTGTTAGAGCGAGTAAACTTAGCCAACCACATAGGAGAACGAAGGATAGAAATGACATCCTTTGATCCAAGGGGGGAAGCCACATAAACACAAGTAAGTTAGAAAGCAGCAAGGTAAAGATATATTTGGGCTTAGGGAATATTTGTTTAATAAACAATATGCATGTATAAAAAAGGAGTTATAGTTAAAATTAGGCTTTAATGTTTTTAGAATTTAGTAAATTTTATGCTCTTCTTTATCAAGTATTAAACATTCAATGAGAACCAAAATATTACAATGTATCACTCTTGTTTCAACCTGCATGAACCATCCAAGTACAGATTGAATTTTCAGCCAGGTCTGCAACCTGGTGGTTTCTTTTGACCATGCATGACCTGCTCCCTGACTGTATGGCACTCTCCACCCCAACACGTACACACAGATGGCACACACCAAAGGCTGTTTGGAGTGAGCCCAGTTCCCAGAGACACCTAGCCCTGTCCCTTCACAAAGATACTCTCTCATAAGAAGCAGATCTTTAGCTACCCTACCCTAGGACGTTCCCAGGAATGACAATGCCCCAGAGGATTATAGGGTTACAAGTCAAATATATTTTCTTGTCTATACACTTCCTATTAATATTGAAACAGTGGAATATTTTTCTATACCTCCTTCAAATAGTTCATATTATTAGGTTTCTCCTTATAGTATTTTTCATATTCACACGTACACATACTATTGTACATATACTGCAGTGTTATTGTTACTTTGTTTCTGGCTTACATTTATTGATCATAATTTAGTTTGAGTTGTTAGTTCTGGGAGGAATACAGCAAATTCATGTTTCCTGCTGACATGTTTCAATGTTTCACTTTAACATTCCCATACTGGGAAGATATCCCTTGGATGTTTTTGCCCTTTATCCAATACTATGCATCCTGAATAAATATTAGACTATCTTTGCTAAATGCCTACATCTCCTCTTTCACTCAACATACATTGTTTATAGTAACTAAATGAATTCATAAAAGAACATCTACTTGTAAAACTATTAATGTTATTAAAGACTTCATCTGGCAAATATTTACAATTAAGTTATTAAAAAAAGAAATATATACATTATTTCTGGGATCAGTATATGTAGAATATTTCCTGAACAAGCTATGAATAGCTCCCCATAACCCCCTGGAGATGAGCAGGCAGCATGTGTGTGGTTGGGGTTGCGTTTTTTTTCCATGTCGTGGATAAACGCTAGTACTGAGCTTATTCATTCTGTTTTGAGGCAACAAGACCCTTAGCCTTCCCTTTGTTCTTTAAGCATCAGGCAGAGCCAGCACCATTGCCAGTGCTTAAATAGTCACTGGATATGTTGCTGAATGGCGTTACTAACTGCTCCTAATAGTGCATAATACACACTATATTATCATCTGTATAATTATAGCTACCAAAATGAATAGGTACAATTCCAGGGTATGTGCAGTGATAATGCATTGGCTCATATCTGAAAGGTGATGTTGTATTTCTATAGAAATAACCTGCCTCTTTGCACCACAGCTAATTTAAATGCTGTCTTTTGATAAAAGTCCATAAGTTCACTAACAACATCGGTAGTGGTGTAATCATGTATTTCTACAGCATTTTCATTTGATGAATGTTCTCATATTCTCTGGAGTCCCAAGCAACTGAATCTTTTAATACTCATACGTACAAGAAGCAAAGTAAGGGCAATATCATTTTTCAAGCATTTGTAAAAAAAAAAAAATATTTCTGAATGCTTATAGGGAGAAGGTGGTATTCGCATTGTGTAATTTTCAAACATAGACATCATTGTTTCAAAACCTTGCTGGCATAAATTGTCTGAAAATCCCTTGTGAAATCATTATATGCACCCAAGTAAGTATTTAGTTGTGTTTTTCGTTTTTTTCTTTTACTGAGCATGTGCAGGAAGCATACTGAGATATGCTTCTTGCTTTAAGCAGAGGCAACTGGGGAGGAGTTAAATGAGACATACTCTAATTTTCTAAAGTATGACACTAATTTTATAAAGTATGCTTTGAGAAAATTCCAATTGGGAGACATGCATATTATCAAATTAATGTACAGCACCAAAGATGCAGTGAAGCCTAAATTACTAGGTCTCTAGTCCTTGAGTTACATCATGGCAGCCTCAGACATACATCCTATTGACTTTTGTATTAGTCTCGGACCATTTAAAGGAAACCTACCCTTGGATCCTTTCCTTTTATGGGACAACCACTACTACTATTGTCAAGGGTGTGCTTTGTTTATGTGATTAATACAGATTTGTAAACATTGTATTTTAGGTGATTCCTGTAATAAACAAGATCAGATATGCGGCCAAAATATAACACCATTCATAATTTGTCATACATATTTCAGTGTCAGAACACCATTAGCATCAAACCTGGATTTTACAGCAGAGTTTCATCAGTGTAAACAGATTAGTGGATGATGCAAGATGTCAAGAGTACTTGATTATGCTGAAGTGCCTTTAACTTTATCAAGCAGCTTCACTGCGGGCTGTTAATGGCCATAATCATGGTTTGATTGCTTTAGGCAAAGGTGAATGCTTCAACTAACACATGAGGAGTCATGTTTACTTAATGCAGAAGAACTGTTATTTCACGTAGAATGTAATCAAAGTTAAAAACTTAGCTATATTTTAAGCTATATTTACTTACATAGTTAAATTTAGTATTTTCAAAATTTTTATTATGTATTCAATAACACATGATAAAGAAGTATTTTGCTAGCTGTCTAAATCTTGCTTATTGTCCATGGCAGAGCCTTTCACACAACATATGCTTAGTAAAATGTAAACACTACCTATACCCATACCATCTAACATTTCAATAGTCCAAATTGGGACACCTCTGTTAGGGAGTGTAGCGAGAAGGAGGTTGACTACCCACTCACCATATTGGGATACCTACCTTGCAACCGGGACCGGCCCGACAATGGAGCCGACTGGAGCGGCTCCAGGCGGCACTTTTGAAGGGGCGGCACTTTGCCGCCCCAAGCCCCTTTTTTTTTTTTTTTTAAAGCGAAAGAGAGAGAAAGGGGCGCCGAGTGGTTTTCGCTTACCAAGCTGTCAGTACCCGCTCAGCGCCCCTCTCTCTCTCCTCTGCAGCGAGTCTTCCTGTTCAGTCTCGGTGCCGGCTTGTAATGCTGAGCGCCGGAAGATTTCCGGCGCTCAGCATTACAAGCCGGCACCGAGACTGAACAGGGAGACTCGCCGCAGGACTGTTGAAAGGTAAGTACAAGGGAGGGGGGGGGTGGCAGGGACAGAGGAAGGGTAGACAAGGGGGGGGCGGCAGGGACGGAGGGAGAGGAAGGGTAGACAAGGAAGGGGCGGCAGGGACGGAGGGAGAGGAAGGGTAGATAAGGGG
Source organism: Spea hammondii (assembly GCA_029215755.1). Lineage (NCBI taxonomy): Eukaryota > Metazoa > Chordata > Amphibia > Anura > Pelobatidae > Spea > Spea hammondii. Next base: position 86,348,263 of record JARDYJ010000004.1, read on the forward strand.
GGGGGCGGCATTTTAAAATTCGCCCCAGGCGGCATTTTGCCTTGGGCCGGCCCTGCTTGCAACCCCACGTGGGAGCTATATTATTTTATATATCTATATATATAGATCATTTAGGGGTATTATAAGCAGTTACAACTTGGACTATTATATATCCATACAAAAGACTGTATGAAAACAGTACGATGTATACCTGTCGGGAAAAAATGACCCTGAAAGACCTTTACAGCTAAAAGACCAAGCACATAATAAAACACAGTTTACTGTCTGATATGTTTTGATCAATATATCAACCTATACTTTGCTGCCTGCAATAAATAGAATCACAACATAGAAGTATAGATCTATACATAAAATACATGCAAAAAAATAAATTCTTGAATCAAAACATTTCAATAAAAACATTATATAAAAAAAAAGAAATATAGGTCTATGTAAATATATGTATATATTATCTTGCAGTGCACAAAAAAATAAAGTTGCATTACCCTGACCTTGCTGGAAGGTACAGAAACTGTGCTGCCACTAACCATAAATATAATACAGAATCACGTCTGAATTAATTAGGAAACATGCCAGCCTTTCCAAATAAAAGTACAGTAAGTTAACAATGTTGCTCAGCGTCAACAAAACAAAAAACAGAGGATGCAATCGTAAACTGGATTAATCTATACATATAATACATGTTACCTCTTTATGTTAAATTATTAGTTACCGTATTTGCTCGATTATAAGACGAGGTTTTTTTCAGAGCAAATGCTCTGAAAAATACCCCTCGTCTTCTAATCGGGGTCGTCTTCTAATCAGACCTCAAATAGAGTCTGATTAGGAGACTAAGATCCAGATCCCCCGCACCGCTGCAGGGGACCTGGATCCTCCTGTCTCACCCCCCCCCCATCATACACACACTTACCGGTGCTTCCTGCTGTATTGCCGGGGCAGCGGGTTGACGTCTACGCGATCCGCGTAGACAACGTCCGCTGCAGCCGGAAGGAGGTGTGGCTAGCAGCGGGGGTTGTCTGCGTCCGTCGCGCAAACCTTCCCCGACTGTCAGAGATCAGAGTTCCCCGCACCGGTGCGGGGAACTCTGATCTCTGACAGCCGGGGAAAGTATACGCGACGGACGCAGACAAACCCCCGCTGCCAACTCCACCTCCTTCCGGCTGCAGCAGAAGGCGACGTCAACCCGCTGCCCCGGCTGGAAGCACCGGTAAGAGAGGGCTGAGAGGGGAGGGGAGGGGAGAGTGTGTGTGTGTGTGTTAGTTAAATGGGGGTATAGGGTGTGTGTGTGTGTGTGTGTGTGTGTGTGTGTTAAATGGGGGCATAGGGCATTTCTGGAGTGGCGTTAAGGGGGCATTTAATAGAGCACTCTGCCTCCTGAAATGCCTTATACACCTATATGCCACTCTGCCCCATAATATGCATTTTAACCCCCTAAATGCCAGAGTGGCATATAGGGGTATAAGGCATTTCTGGAGGCAGAGTGCTCTATACAATGCCTTTTAACTCCCTTAATGCCACTCTGCCTCCTGAAATGCCTTATACCTCCCTATATGCCACTCTGCCCCATAATATGCATTTTAACCCCCTAAATGCCAGAATGGGATATAGGGGTATAAGGCATTTCTGGAGGCAGAGTGGCATATAGGGGTATAAGGCATTTCTGGAGGCAGAGTGGCACATAGGGGGTCAAAAGGCATACCATGGGGCACAGTGGCATATAGAGGGTTAAAAGGCATATCATGGGCCACAGTGCCATATTGGAGTGGCAAGCCTGGGGGCAGATGTGCGTAACTGGGGGACAGGTTGGAAAATACAAGAAATAAAAACAAAAAAAATATTTTTCTCAATCATAGCTTTTATTAAAAAAAATAGTTTACATGAATTAACATTTACTGGTAAAACTTTTTTCCTTTAGGGTCGTCTTATATTCAGGCTTTTTCTTTTTTTCCTAAGTTAATATTCAGATTTTGGGGGGTCGTCTTATAATCGAGCAAATACGGTACTTTATTATAAAACATAAAACTTTATTGCATTTATTTTCTGGTATTTATGTAAAACTGGAAACATCGAGGGTTATGTATAAAAAAAATAACCAATTAAATCATCATGTGGATAGGATTTATTCCACAGGTTGCTATGGTGATTGCACCACTTTTAAGATTTTGCACCAGAACCACTTTTGTATACATCAGCCCTAAGGATTTGGTTAAACATAAAAATAAAAAAACAATGGAATTAGGTTTAGAGACATTTAAAGAGACAATGAGTTTATTTAGTAATTTAAATTAAAGAAGTGAAACAGAGTTTTGTTTTTGCACACAACATGGAATTTGTTGTGTTTGGGTCGTTAAATTTACTTCTGTGTGGATTTCACTTTTTCACCTGATCAGAGATCATCATAATCCTTTAAACTCGTTTTCATTTCATTTAGAAATTACAGCATAATTATACAAATCATAATGTCATTAAATGTGTAACTATTCCCACTGTATTTGTATAAAAAGTGATTGTGGTGCAGAGATTAAAGGGGTCCTATCACCATAGCAATTAACTGCTGAATAGATCATTCTGTAGATTCGTTGCTATAGTGATAGTTTTGAAATGGTGTACCTCAATCATATTTTTTACAGCCCAGTAGATGGCTAACTATATATATACGGATGTAAAAAATTAAGTGGATGTATAACGCGCCATTTCGGTAAAATACTGGCCATTTTTATTATAGTCTACCTGCCATAAAAAAAAATGTCATGGCCTTCCTAGAAGTATTTCTATTTTTTTGAGATTTAGATCAGCCATTGTTTAATTAATGATTTGTATTTATAAAATGACAACAGATGTACTGATGTATTATTACAAAAATAAAACAGACACGGAGGGAGGAATAAGTAGGTACAAGAGACATTCAAGATGGTGGGGGAAGGGATAGAATACATGCATTGGGTCTGTACATGAAGAGGGCCAAGTCTTGGGAGTCTTGGGAAAATCGATGGGGTTGCTGTGACGATCCCTCTGTCTGAGATACTATAGAGTTTACCGACTATGCTACAAGCTATGGTAAGATGAAAAATATCAGAGAAATAACTATCCACTGGTCGTACATAATGCATAGTTTTCTCTAAGAGTTTAAATTGTCTAAATGTAGCCCAACTTACCTTCAATAAGCTGTTTCAATCAAACCCACGAGGACCATAAGGTATACATTTATCATAAGCACATAACATATATGAAATATTGATAAGCACTGAAATAACACAGTGGTTTATCCCTACAGATAAAATGTCATAAAATACCCAGGAATTACCGTATTTGCTCGATTATAAGACGACCCTGATTATAAGACGACCCCCCAAAATCTGAATATTAACTTAGGAAAAAAAGAAAAAGCCTGAATATAAGACGACCCTAAAGGAAAAAAGTTTTACCAGTAAATGTTAATTCATGTAAACTATTTTTTTTAATAAAAGCTATGATTGAGAAAAATATTTTTTTTGTTTTTATTTCTTGTATTTTCCAACCTGTCCCCCAGTTACGCACATCTGCCCCCAGGCTTGCCACTCCAATATGGCACTGTGGCCCATGATATGCCTTTTAACCCTCTATATGCCACTGTGCCCCATGGTATGCCTTTTGACCCCCTATGTGCCACTCTGCCTCCAGAAATGCCTTATACCCCTATATGCCACTCTGCCTCCAGAAATGCCTTATACCCCTATATCCCATTCTGGCATTTAGGGGGTTAAAATGCATATTATGGGGCAGAGTGGCATATAGGGAGGTATAAGGCATTTCAGGAGGCAGAGTGGCATTAAGGGAGTTAAAAGGCATTGTATAGAGCACTCTGCCTCCAGAAATGCCTTATACCCCTATATGCCACTCTGGCATTTAGGGGGTTAAAATGCATATTATGGGGCAGAGTGGCATATAGGTGTATAAGGCATTTCAGGAGGCAGAGTGCTCTATTAAATGCCCCCTTAACGCCACTCCAGAAATGCCCTATGCCCCCATTTAACACACACACACACACACACACACACACACACACACACCCTATACCACCATTTAACTAACACACACACACACACTCTCCCCTCCCCTCCCCTCTCAGCCCTCTCTTACCGGTGCTTCCAGCCGGGGCAGCGGGTTGACGTCGCCTTCTGCTGCAGCCGGAAGGAGGTGGAGTTGGCAGCGGGGGTTTGTCTGCGTCCGTCGCGTATACTTTCCCCGGCTGTCAGAGATCAGAGTTCCCCGCACCGGTGCGGGGAACTCTGATCTCTGACAGTCGGGGAAGGTTTGCGCGACGGACGCAGACAACCCCCGCTGCTAGCCACACCTCCTTCCGGCTGCAGCGGACGTTGTCTACGCGGATCGCGTAGACGTCAACCCGCTGCCCCGGCAATACAGCAGGAAGCACCGGTAAGTGTGTGTATGATGGGGGGGGGGGGGTGAGACAGGAGGATCCAGGTCCCCTGCAGCGGTGCGGGGGATCTGGATCTTAGTCTCCTAATCAGACTCTATTTGAGGTCTGATTAGAAGACGACCCCGATTAGAAGACGAGGGGTATTTTTCAGAGCATTTGCTCTGAAAAAAACCTCGTCTTATAATCGAGCAAATACGGTACATTGCCTATTGATGCCGCCAATAACAAATTCATGTTTAGAACAGGCTGTACATTGCTTGTTCTTTTTCTTTCCTTTTTAGTCTTTGAACAGTATACTAGCTCATTTTCTTTTTATTATTAGTGGTTATAAACTCACGTCATAGCTTGATAAATAGACTCAATTCCGTAGCGCATTGCAAATTCATCCACTATTTCCTGCGCAGCGTCATCAAAGTAAACCTTCCAAGCTTCTTCGCCTTTCACTTCAGGGATCTTAACAATGCCATTATTCTGCACTTCTGTCAGGTAGTGGAATAAGTTCTGTGGGGAAATTATCATTCAGAATTGTCAGGGAATTCGAGAATCAGAACAGTGCTGTTTCTGTACATTAAGTTTTTAAAAGTGTCTTTTAAGTAGCAGGGATACAATTAACTACTCAGAGTGAAAGCCAACAGGTGGCTAGACGCATAAAAAGCTTTTCTTTAAAGGACTTAAACTCCACTACCAAACTTCACAAGAAACCTGTGTGCTCATGAGTTCAAAAGACAAAATTGGAGACTCTCTCATGATAACAAACATCTGGCAAAAGATGACCTCACTTAAATAATACGGGCTGCAAGTATTTCACTGCCTTCATACAACAGAAATGTAAACAACAACTAAACATCTTAATTTCACATTTATCTGGGAGCAGGTTTTAAATGAAAGGGGCAAAACCAAATATTTTATCATTCAAAATCCGAAATCCAAAGTCGTATCCAAATTCTAATGAAACGATATCTGATTTCTAACTGTAACTCATAGAAATACTAAAAGGAATTACACATACTATGTGGATGACCAGAATTTTCTCCATGTTACAATACATATCTGTTGTACCTTATCTTTCTATCTATAGATATATATGAGAGCTAAATCTATAGATCTACAGTATGTTAGATACAATGGTGCATAAGAAGTGAAACCCGGAAATGTTAAAGGTTAAATGAACTACACAGCAGTGGCTCTCTTATTTTGCAAGTATCTTGATTGTGGATGTCGAGCAGGGCTCTCTCCACCAAATGTATCGGTTTGTCTTAGTCTGTCAATTCTTGTCTTGTCATATCCCTTGAATTTATGTATTGTATTAAGCGCTGCGTAAACTGTTGGCGCTATATAAATAAAGGATAATAATAATAATAATGTTTTATTACCCACATAAATTCTTCCTTTTGACATAAGACACATACTCAATATTCTTAAAATAGAAGGTTTGTGTTGCAATTATGTAACATAATATAATAATACTTGTAATTGTATAATTTCTGATCATGATCACCGCTATTATTTTATTATATTGCATTTTTTTTGCTTTTTACTTGTGTAGCTAATTAATTGCCTTAATCTTCCGAAATCCCCAAGTGCTGTTAATGAACTTAAGTAGGGGTCAAGTGCCCGAGCTGCTTTAATATTGCTAAAAGCTACATGTTAGCTGGTATACTATTCAGATCTTTTATTTGATGGTGTCATATATTGAATTTCTGAGCTTCTGTTGATTAGCAACATTTATTTCTAGCAAACATTGGTAGTGTGCCTACTCTTCCTTTACCAAGACACTACATAATGTGACAAAGCACTGAAGAGAAAGAACAGGGCTCGCAGTGACATGAATCTCATTCTCCCTTGCCACATGAAAGGAGCGGTAGGAAGGAAACTAAGGCTGCTAAGGGAGTAGAGCGGATCTTTGCATCATGAAGTCTTCCACCTGCCCCGACCTCCTGCCAAAAAATGCAAATGCCTACACAGGCTTCTGTTAAGCTTGATTTAAATTCAGGATGGTCAGATTTGCCCTTCAAGTAAAGGCATGCATGGAAAACATACACTTTGTTGGCATTGGATGTTTTTGTATTTGAATGCCCAGTTAAAGGCGTCATCGGGTCACTCTACCGTAATTTAAATATCTTGACAATCAGGCTAAAATGTGGAGCACATCCATAATGGCAACAGCGCGTCACTGAATGCAATATACTGATATATGGTTTACCTCATGCAAGCAAGTATATTGTACATGGTATGGAGGCACATTCTCTTCCCCCTTAATTTCAACATTGATTTTCATCCGAATTGCCCCAGAGACAACGGATTTATCTGTACGTTTCTCTGTAAAAAGAAAAAAAAAGTCAGCGACAGAAATGTTATACCTTATCTATCAGGACCACAAACATTTCCATGGTTTCAGATATTCAAGAGTTGGAAACAGATGTCCATTGTTTATATCTTTTACATCAGCTAAGCCTCAGATAATCATGCTTGCTACATTGGAGATACAGAAATATTTGTTCTAATTAGGATGCAGGAGATTGTGCCACCAACTCAGTGGCTAGTTCTATGTGTAGTTTTTTAATTCCTCTACAAATATGTTGTTCTTTGGCTTGTGTATTGGTAGGGTGATTCCAACCCAAAACCATACTTGGGGCCAGCAAATGGAACTGCCTCTATCACTTCTACACTATATCAAGAGTTAAAACCTATGAGTTAAGGATTTTAAAATATTAGGGAAAAGGCAAAGTAGTTAATAATGTAAACCTAATAAGAAAGCGCATCTGGTTTTAGGTCTTAAGGGAACCTTTAATAACAGCATGGTTTAAAGGGTAACTGAGAGGCTGCAAAGATGATCAAAACTAAAATGTCTAAAGCTTATACTCATCTTTTTCAATTAGTGTAACCATTTAGAAGATATATAAGTTGAACGCAATAGACTATTTTACCTTAAGGTAGCTGACATCTGAAGCATGTAGTATCAAAATAAACTACCTAATTTATTTCCTGCAGTTACCTCCCTTCTCCTCATCTCATCCTTACATTGACAACACAATAGGGGAGCTATAACTTGAGAAGGAATAATGAAGCCGGTCCTCAGAATAGGACGTTAAGTAGTGGCTCATATGATATAACACTGTGTGTCTTCTTAAATACACATATTGCTATATTCAGTGCTTTGCTGTAACTCTAATTTCCAAACCCAGTGGAACCCTGCAGCACTTCACATCCCTTTTACTGATCAAGATATTGTACAGGCTGTGCAGGGACCTGGCAACTTTAATGGAAGAAAACAGGAGAGATAGAGGTTATGCATGCGATTCATCCTGCACCTAACATGTTGAACATATTGATGTTCTGACAATGATATTTGCAATCACAGCATAGCCCTTTGAATGCTAGTGGACTCTACTGCCTTGCCGCTGGTGTGAAAATATATTCACTTTTTTTAGGAAAGTTACTTAATAGAAAAAAAAAATCATCATTTAATATGTTTACGATGTATCCATTCATTTACTTAAAATCCAGTAACAAATCCCATGCAAATACCATGTCATGGCTTCTAATTGGAACCTCTACACTGCCACAGGCACAAGGCAGTTTCCCCATCTTGTGGATAGTTTAGACTTGGGTCAATGCTGTGAGGAGCAGGTACTTTTTAACACAACATTTATCTTCTTGATAATTAACAGCCTGCCTAGTTCTGTAAAAGATTGCAAGTATAAAAGGTGTCAGGTTTACAGTGCATGGTGAGAGCAATGCAATTAGCCCTGACTAAATGACAGGTCAAATATAGCAAGAGTCTAAATTAAAATAACATTCCACGTCTTTGTTTTATAACTCCTACGTATCACACATATTCATATTTACACCATATGACCAAAAGTATATGGACACCATACTAATGATTGAGTTTGGGCATTTCAGCCCCACGCATTGCTAACCGATGTATAAAATCAAACACTCTCCATAGACACTGGGTCGTACTGAAGAGCTCATTGACTTTAAACATGGTACTCCAACCATTTTTACAAACCAGTTTGTGAAATTTCAACTGTAAATGCTATTACTGTGAACTGGAAGTGCCTGGGAGTAACAACAGCTCAGCCACGAGGCAGTAGTCCACGTACGCTCACAGAGGAGGGCCACATAGTGCTGAAGTGCATAGAGTGATTTCCAATTACCTCTCGAAGCAATGCCAGCACAAGCAGCTGCACACGAGACGAAGATCACTATGCACAATGCCAGAGGATAGCGTGGTGGACTCTAGACAGGTGGAAGTGTGTTCTCTGGAGTTATGAATCATGATTCACTATCTGGAAGTCTGATGAATAAATCTGTGTTTGGTGAAAGACAGGGGATCGTTACCTATCACTATAGTCAGTGGCTACTGTGAAGTTTGGTGGAGGAGGGATAATCCGGGACTGTTTCTCTGGGTTTGGGTTTGGCCCTTTAGTTCCACTACAGTATACAAAGACATTTTAGACATTTGTATGCTTCCAATTTTGTGGCACCAGTTTAAGAAAGGCCCTTCCCTTTTCCAGCATGGCTATGCCCATGTGAATAATGCAATGTCCATAAAGACATGGTTTGAAGAGTTTGGGGCTAGAGTGGCCTGAACAAAGCCCTGCCTTTAACCCTACTAAAAACAGTTGGGATGAATTGGAACGCCGATTGTTAGCAAGGCTTTCTTGTTGGCAGGATTCAGCCCCTTTAAGAAGTCTGCCTGGAGATGAACTCTTCTCCACAGCTTGCTGTTCGTTTAACTGGTATGAATGAACCCTGCCTTTCTCACCTGAACCCTGTGTTTTTAACACACCTGACCTAATCAACATTATATCCCTGCCTCTCATTAACGCAGGGATGAGTTCATTATGTTACTTTGCCCAAAGCTATATTTCATACCTGACTCTGGATCTAACTCTTGGATTTACCATTTTACCTGCCTGTTACCTTTTTGGACCTGGACTGCCTGTTGGATTTACCCCTTTTTTTGCTACCAAACCCTTTTGGATTATTACCTGGACTATTCTAACTTCATACTCCCCAGCAGTCTGTATACTTAATGTGCCTTCTACTCTACTACTTATGGTGATATGTATCTGTTTTGTTTAATTTACATATATGCAAACATTCAGCTGTTGTCTCATTTGTGAAGTGTGTTTCTATCACTGTGTGTTCTTACACTCCTGCGCTCTGGACTCCAACACCCAGTAAGGGCTGAGATATGATGAGTCTGACACTTGTCCATCATCAGTACTTGATCTTACTTTGGGTAAGCGATCACAAATTCCCACCGACACACGCCAAGATCTTGAGGGGATATCTCCATATGTATGTCCATGGTTTTGGAATGGGATGTCCAACAAGCTTATACAGATGTGATGATCAGGTGTCCACATAATGTAAAAAGACACATAGAAAAGCATGCAAGCCTTGCCACTGAGGGTAATCAGTCATGTTTTGTGGGGTTTAAAGAAAAGAGCACTATGATTGGACCTTCACCTTATGTCCAGCCCAGAGTGACTGAGAATCCACACCAAGGCTCAAACTGCAAGGACGAGAGGGACTGCCACACGATGTCTTGTGCAGGAAGGGCCACGGCTTTCATAGTGTTGCGTGCATGATGGAAGAATGGCTACTAAGGCATTGTGTGAAGGAGATAGACTGCCAGACAGTGTTGTGTTGATGGGGCTGCCAGGTGTAATGATAGAAACAGAGAAAGAGAAAAAGAAAACCAAGAAAAAAAAGAGGAGAAAAAAGAGTAGAAAGAAAGAAAGTAGTAGTGAGAGAGAAGAAAGAAGCGTGGGTGAAAGAAGAAGAAAAAGGAGAGTATAGTGAATGAGAGAAGAAAAGATGAAAGAGAAAAATGTGCATGCAATTTTAATTGCAGATATATATGCTACGTGTAGTTCACTATACTATTTATTGGTATACCTGAAGATGTATATAATTGTACCTGGGAGCTTGTCAATGCTAGTTGCCCGTATCTTTGCTTCTTCAATAAAGCAAAAAGGTGGCATGGCCATGACAAGGAAATATCTTAGTTCGACTTTAAAGAAGTGGGGAGTACCAAGCAGTAGGCTGTACTTTGGGAGGGGGTGGCTAACATTAACGCTAAACTGGCAATTTGACTATTTCAGTTGTTATTTTTGTAGTTTTTATGCCACAACTTTACTCATTTTCTACTAAACATACATGCTTGTTACAATACATGCTTTAAATAACCAGTAAAAAGTAAAATGTGTTTGCTTAGTAATGGAAACCAAAAAAGTATAATCCTTTAAACTGTGAAGTGTACTTCCTTGTAGGATGGTCCTAATTAAAGTCCACAGTGGGGTTGTACAATTATACTTATTTCTTTGTTTAGCTGAAGCTACTATACTGACCAATCCAGGACTTCAAAAAAATTGAGATACAAGATAATTATCAGGAGTAACTGGAACATATTACAAGTTCCATGGGGGACTCACTAAAAACATAGATCACAATATTAATATCTCACCTAAAAAAAGAACTGATCAAAGGTGGAGCAAAAGGGTATGAATTAATGTATATTATATACATAGCCAAAGTGATGTCACTAATAACAGCAAATGATGTCAGTTGCTATGTAAATTAAAGTGTTTTGAAACATTTTAACTCTTTGCCTCAACTATGCATTATCAAGGAACGTGCCCCCAGTAAAGTTCTCCAGCAAGAAAGGAATGAAGCAACCTTCAAAAATGCATAATTTATTGGTAAGATGGCAATCAAAAAATCTCAATTATATAGCTATGCATTATGCCAGACCAGTTTGACCCTTCCTGAAGAAGAAGCTTACGGAGGTTGGCCACTCTTTAATGCTTAATGTCAGTGAGCTCAAATGTTTCAACTCACAGTTAAGTGACTAAACCCCTAAGTGATAAAAGTGTTTTAATTATGTCCCATCATCACGAGGGTAGGCATGGTTATATAGTTTACCAGAGCCCTAGGGCATCAATGTAAGACAAACAAATCTGATTTAGTATAAAAACTGCTCTTCACAACATGCTTGTTTATGTGAGTAATGTTGTTTTGCTTTTGACACTCATTTTTCTCAACAAGGTAATGAGCTATTAAGCGTTGCTAGAAGAGAAGTGTCACACATTATGTCCTCAAGAAGAGTAGTTATACGGAAGCATTGACGAATGGCACAGTAACACATTTCCTTCCCAAACTCCCTATTACATAATTTATCAATGAATCTTCTGCTGTGATGGTGACCTAGATATTTTTTTGCAGACTAAATTCCATGAGATGAATATTTCATGGTATCACCTGGGTTTGTAGCTAGACTTTTTCTTTTGCAGATGGACCTTCACTGCCTCTCACACAATAAAACCTAAATCATAGTAAACAGCAAAAGCAAGTTGAAATTGGACCTACATAAAGCAATATATGGCATGTTTTAAATGTATAATAAATCAAAAAGTGATACACATCTTTGTGTATTTGAATGTTTATTTTTCAACAACTCAATGGCGGGCTGCACTACAACATAATTTTGTACAAGCTATTCCCATATCATACTCTAGTGCAACGCAGGTTGCTGTATGAGAACATTTAATGTTTTAAATCCTCTCCTGAGAATTAGTGAATTTTAATATTCTTCCCATATCCACCCCTCAGCTGCACCTATGTCATCATATCCTTGTGTTAGCCAGTCCGGCCCTGATTTTGCCCATCTTGTCTACCCGTTAAGGCAGACAATGGGTCAAGCATAGTAATATGCAAACTGCTTTTGTTTTTTTTTTATACTTTCATAGCGGAAAACTCGCTAAAGTGGCTGTTGTAAGATGAATCATTAGTTTTAACAAGAACTAACAAATACCTAAATTGTACCAGACGTCCATCTCTCCACTAAGGGTCCGCACATCCACAAATGTTTGCCCAAGGAAGTCATCAGACTCTTTCTTGAAATGCTGTTTAACTCTGGATTTAATGTCATCATCTTCATCCCAAACTCTCACTTTTATTCTGTCTGTAGAGTTGTGGCACTCACTGTATATAAAAAAAAAACAGAGAGAAAAATGTATGTTAACTTATTACATTACCAAACCAGTCATTAAGGAGCAAAATCTCTGCCTAGCGATTTTGTATTTGATCTGTGTACCATACCTGGATATCCCGACTACCCGCTCAGTCTATCGACCATGGCTTTGTCTGACTACACATTTAATATACCAAACCCGACTTTGAATGACTACTGCGTATCTATGGTTTCTATATCTACCTATACATGTAACTGACAACTCCTGCTGTCCTTGGCTACCTATACTCTCTCTCTATAAATATACCTAAAGCCAAGCCCCCACAACTGTTGGGGTCATCAAAGTCCCTGTCCTCTTATCTTATCTTATCTGTATCTGGGCAAAGAACTCCTGTGGTGTATGCTGCTGGGTCGTGGCACTCATGTTGACAAGGTACATGTTGGTCAGTTAGCTACTACTACCATGGTCATATCATTTTTCCTATTTAAGGGTAACTAACATTTGTCCCCAACCAAGAAACCCCTTTCCTGACCCAATAATGGTAGGTAATGGCGAGGAGGTAAAGAGGTATTGGGTTAAGAGAAGGGAAAGTTCGGTAAGATATTTTGCCCCCTCAGGAAAAATCCTGTGGAGGCCCATGTTGTCACCTAAATGTAGCTATAGCAAAAATATAAACATTGACCAAAAACGTGTCCTGATCCTGAGTACTGAAATGGTTAAAAGACCATCACATTAACATGGTAATAATGTTTAGTAAACCCCACATGCATGTACCTCTTAATTAAACTTTCGGCACAGATAGACGTTAGATAATAAAGAAATGCTTTTATACACAGTATGCAGAGCACAGAAAAAATGGATTGCAACATAATTGCACTTCCGAGCATTTACATGGAATAATAAATAATATACGAAAACTGTGCATTTCGGATTGTGTTATTTTACAGCAATCAGAAATAGCAGATGGATAGCTTAAATGAAAGCTGCTTTATAAGCTCTTGAGATGTATCTCAAAGCTCATTGAGTGCTGACGGTGCCTGCAAAGTAGAGCACAGAGCGGCATATCAAAAGCTCTTCCTACAGAGAGGAGATTACAGCAGGGCGTCCATCACAGTATACAGCAGTTAGTAGACTGTCTGCCGAGCTGGACATCATAAACAAGTCTCTGCACCATGCAGTTTACTGCATTCATTTATACCCCTCAGGCCACAAGTATTTGGAAGAGATTGACCCAATTTAAGTGAATTATCATTATGACTACTTGAACCATTTCATGGCTGGAAAAAGTCATTAACTAGGCTGTAGTACATAGTTATAGTTAATGACTCTCTATTCAAGCCATATTTAAAGATCGAGCCACAGAGCAGAAGCAGGATCAGAATCTTCCATTAGAAGACACAGGTATCTCTGTAAAGTCCTTTCTTGTTTGGTGATTGACCAGTGGACTTCTTTTGCACATAAAGCATGTGTAATACCGCAGAAAATGCTGTGCATGTATTAAGCTTTAAAAAATTCTGTGATATATTTTGTCGTGTTCTGTATAAGTTACAGATGCACATCAGATATCAACAGTTAATGAAACGCCTCAGAAAAATGTCACTAATAGCATCTAAAGAACATTCATAGTATCTAAGTATATTTAATATTCTCTAAGAAAAAATTGAATATATATATATGCCTGAAAAAAATAAACTCATCAGGTCTGCCGACTGTCATCTGTACATAACCTTAAAATAATCACATGGTGCATTAACCATACAGATCTCACCTTGACTAACTTTAAAATGGATCTTAAAGGTATGCTCTGGCCCTATCTGTAAGTAAAAAAGAAAAATTGATACAGACTTTATCAGATCTTTATTCAAAGGTGATACCTTTTATTGGGCGTACATACAAAAAGTATAGAAGAGACTTCTGAGGTCTCCATAGCTTTGGTGACTCTACATCTTTTGCAGTCCATTCTGCATAGCCACCACTGCTTGCAAATCTAACCACAAGCAGTTCGATTTGTTTAAGAAGGTGTGTGTGGGGGGGGGTATGAGACAGGAGTCAGAAGTGCTATTTTTATTCAGCAAATGAGAGCACTGTGATCAGGCCCGGACTGGGACAAAAAATAGGCCCGGTAATTTAAGCCAGAGCAGCCCATTTTTATTTAAAACATCGGGGGGGGGGGGGGTTAACTTTATTTAACATCGGGACGTACTAAACAGCATATTGGGATGATTGGCTGCAATGCTCAGCACTATCAATAGGTGTCGGTACACATTTTACACTCATGGTAAATCAAAGTATGTTCTTTTAGGAAGTTCTTGATACTAAGTTGCAAAAAGAAGCTGCAAAACTATTTACTTGCTGAAATATATACAGTTTTATAACGGAATCATAGTAAATTCTATAGAAATAATAGAAAAATGTTATGTAATCAAAATATTGATTTAATATGGTACATGTATGTGCAACATCCTATTTTCCTTCTTTTGATTGGCACAATATGGGAATATAAATTTTAAACATGGGGATTATGGGTGAAATGACATGGTTACACACCCCTAGTAACATATTCGACCCATTTCTCATAAGAATGTTGCTATATTTTTTCTACCTAAGGATTATTGGAGGTATAGCATGGTCAAAGGGACACATTTGACCTGTTTCTGATAGGAATATAGTTATAGATATTTTTTACATGGGGATAATGGGTGGAATATCAGTAACATATTTGATCACCATGACATTTCACCCATAATCCCCATGTAGAAAACCATTTATAACCATTTTCTCAACAGAAATAGATCAAATATGTTACATGGCACATGCAATCATATCATAGTATCCATAATATCTATGAAAACATTTAATCATACCCATTTTCTTATCAGAAACAAGTGAAATACATTACTAGGCATGTGTAACCATAATATTCCACCCATAATACCCATGTAGAAAAATGATTTTACCCATATTCTTATCAGGAAGGGGTCAATTATGTTCCTTAGCATGTGTAACCTTGATATTGCACCCAAAATCCCCATATAGAAAAATAATTATAGCCATATTCTTAACAGAAACTTGTCGAATAAGGTACTAAACATGTGTAACCGTAATATTCCACCCATAATCCCCATATATACAAATTATTTATAGTCATATTCTTATCAGAAACAGGTAAAATGTGTTCCTTAGCATGTGTAACTATAATATTCCACCCACAATCCCTATGAAAAATAATAAAAAATCCCATATTCTTATCAGAAACAGGTCAAACGTGTTCTTTGGCATCTGTAACCATGATATTCCACCCATAATCCCCATGCAAAAAAAATACTATACCCATATTCTTATCAGAAACAGGTCAAATATGTTACTTAGCATGTGTAACTATAATATTCCACCCATAATCCCCATGTTTAAAATTTATATTCCCATATTGTGCCAATCAAAACAGGTAAAATAGGATGTTGCACATACATGGACCATATTAAATCAATATTTTGATTACATAAAATTTTTCTATTATTTCTATAGAATTTACTATGATTCCGTTATAAAACTGTATATATTTCAGCAAGTAAATAGTTTTGCAGCTTCTTTTTGCCACTTAGTATCAAGAACTTCCTAAAAGAACATACTTTGATTTACCATGAGTGTAAAATGTGTACCGACACCTATTGATAGTGCTGAGCATTGCAGCCAATCATCCCAATATGCTGTTTAGTCCCGATGTTAAATAAAGTTAACAAAAACGTTTTAATTTAAGCCCTGTGCGGCCGCACACCCGTAAAGCCGGGCCTGGTGGGGGCTTCCAGCCCCCTTAGAGTTGCGGACCCGGTCGCAGTTACAGCGGGCTTAAGGGGCAGGTGCCCCTTATGCCCTGCGTTAATGAGGCCGCATAGGCCCAGTCAGTCCGGTCCTGACTGGGCCTATTTTAAGGTAGGAGCCCCTAAATCAATCCGGCCCTGCCGCGGCCCGGCCCACCGGGCAAGCGCCCGGTGTGCCCGATGGCCAGTCCGGGCCTGACTGTGATACATTTTACCCCATATCAGCATCTTATGAGAAGTTTCCCATGATTTCACCCATTAAGACACATAGTAATCTATACATTTTAAAAGTACTGTTACGTCTAGAAAAAAACCAAACACAAAATGCACTCTACAGCATGGTAAGAAACCAAATCATGTTGCATCTGTCATTTTCTTCTTTCCTCTAAAGAAACTTTGCAACTCACTGGCTTAACAATACATTATGATGGGCAAACAAGTAGTCCTTCAAGAAGACTTTGTTGATCCTGCATAATTCATAGCTACCTTAGAGTGGACGCCTGATGATGTAAGGGCGGCCAACAGCTGGATATGCATGGCCAAACGCTGTTTTTATGATCTTGTAGGATGCGGCCGGGCTTCTCCAGGCAGTGGCTGCACAATGCAGCACCCAATCTGCAGCTGGTGTGGTAGGTCAGGTGAGTGTGTGGCGCTGTTGGCCCACATCCCACAGGACAATTGTCTTATGTGCCAGAGTGCCAGATCGGGACTGTTGGAAAGATTTCTCAAATTCTATCTAGCAAACGTTAATTAAAGGCAAACTTGCCATTCCAGAAAGGGAAGATCACTGATGTGGTCTCTTCATAATGAAATCATTAAACCATTAGGGATGGAGGACGTACTAATACGTCCCTACAAAACCACCCCTTAAGGACAGGGACATTACGTTCTCCACTTCTCTCTGCAATGACGGCAAATTCAAGCAGCAACAGTGGTCCCTTCCTTACATTTGCAAGAATTACTCTGCTACTTTCCACAAAACTTATCGCCATCGTGCTGGATGTTATCTTCCTCCCCTACAGTAATTTCAATGATTGAAGGGGGAACAACTGGTATGCAGAGTGTTCCATAATAAATAATGGTTTATATATTTCAAAAGAAATGTATAAACCATTATTTATTAATAACGGTCCTGAAAAAAAACAATCTACTTTGTGTGGTTAAACTAGTTGAGAGGGGAGGAAATTATGATTGAAAACAAGATCGCAAAAGTTCAAACTACCCTTTTGTCCTTTAGTGTACAAATAGAAAAACAGCCTTCGAAATGGTCTAAAAATTCACGGGTTAGTATTATTATTATTATTATCTATATAGCGCCAACAATTTACGCAGCGCTTAATACAATACATATATTCAAGGGGTCTGACAAGACGAGAATTGACAAACTAAGACAAACCGATACATTAGATGGAGAGAGCCCTGCTCGCAAGCTTACAATCTATACAATAGTATGAGGACAGGTGCCCTAGGTTTGATCCATGATATCCTCTTGGACATGTTGTCATATCATGCTTTGTCTCAGATGAACACACAGTGAAATATACTATGAAGGCTGTGTACTGTAGACCTCTGTACTATAAATGGACCAGATTTAAGCGAGACCTCTGACCAACCTGCCTTCCGTAATATGGCATTCCGACTGCCCCCCTTTCCCCAGAACTACTGTGTTAGGGCAGATATGTAACAGACAGGAGATTTTCATTGCATTGATAAATACGATGCTGTCCTACATCACATTTACATACAATACACTGCTACATAACACATTCATTGCAACAGGACACTATATAACAGCCACTCATCACAAAGATACCCATGATTACTACAAAGAAAGCAGTGCTTGAAATTTTATAGAAAAACACTTTGCACAAATCACCTTATTTACATACCTATTCAATATCATTATAATGCATTTGATTTATAAGCAACACAAATGCATCAATGACTGTTTTATTATTGTTTATCACTGTTTATTCTGTAGAGCTGTACATTGGGTATTTAGGACATTACAAGTAGTATATAACATAACAATTTGACTTGCAGAAACAACATGTGAGGAGGGCACTGCTCAAACGAGCTTAAAAACCAGAGGCCATTGTGTAGCCATTACACAATATACACACATAAAGCCATTCCACTATACTTGTTCACTTGTTTTACAAGATTTACAATGATTAGCACTTCGGGGCACTTGTTTGTTTCTAATTCCGCCAATCTGCCTTTGCCTTCTGTCATTATCTCTGCTCTAAAAAACAACCCGCTTCCTAATATGTTTATAAACAGGCACCACAAGAGTTTAAGACCCTAGTTTAGCAGACCTCATATTGAGAGTAATTGTGCACATACACAGTTTAAACCAAACACCTCAGTATGCTATATATTTAGTTAGGTTAAGTGAAGAAAAATTACCAAGGGGTATTTACTCATGATTTGTCCTTTGACCCAACTCTGTAAATTCTTGGGATTGATTTAATTCTTTCTGAACAAGAGAAAACGATAAACCATGTCCTTTGCTCTGCTTAATCTCCCTACAAAAACAGGTATTTTTAATCCGATTTGCTTTGTACAGTGGGGTAGTAAAACACCATTGATTAGAATGGAGATCCATTCTCCAAATGATTTATCTTTGAACCTGAATTAGCAGCCAAAGACATTACAGTGGATCAGCAGAGCACTTCCTTTACGGTTTGCCATGCATAAAAGTCAAAGTCAAAGATTAAAAAAAAACACCTGGATACTTACAAATGGAATTTTTCATCCCACACTGGGTTTAAGTTGCCAAATATTGTTTTAGTTCTTCTCTTGGTTTTTCCAACTTGAACAGTAACATACGGATCACTTGAACCTGTTTTGTCTTTTGCTTGCAAGCCCTGAGCACTAACCACTGAAAAATTAATAAAAGGTATAAAAATAACAACAGTAATAATACTAATTGTATAATATTGCATACAATTATTATACATATGATAAATATTATTATTATTAGTTATATTACTGAAATAGTAAAAGAAGCAGAATAAGAATGAACTACAGAAGGGCATTAAAACATAAATATGGAACATTATATTTAATTGTATAGTACCTTCCAGAGGTCAATCAGTATTAAATTAATTCAGAAGAAGAAATATCATCACATAAATTTATCATGCAAATAAAAAAACCTGAAAGGCATATAGGTACATTTAGGACAAAAGAGAAGATAATCATACAGGATTTGTCAATCAAAGAACAAGGCTGATCTCTAAACCTAGAACACGATCTGATAGAGATCTATGGAGAGATTCTGAACATCAGTCAAAATAATGCACACAATGCAAAATACGAATGAATGCATGTATACCGTTTGTGTCATATTCTGCAGGATGGTTGGGTGTATATTTAACTCTTTTGGCCAAATTTAACAGAATATAAAGGCATTCAGCTTTCTATTACCAATAAAGGAACAGTTCATTGGGTAGGTTGTACAGCTTATGATAAAAAATACGTAAAATGCATCTTAAAATGAAGAATCCTTGTGGTTGTGAAGTTCCATATCAGTTATAGAACACACAACAGAAAACACCATATTTACATCTTAGACGATAATCAAAATAAACATTCAGCTATCTTATTAATAAATATCTTATCTTTAAACCCGATCAGAAAAAGAACAATCATTAAAAACTACCAGAATTGCATTTGTATCTAAAAGTATAACATTCGGGATCAATATTACTTTTTCACAGGTGATTAATATTTTATAATAGCATTCAAGGAGAAATACATCAGTGCCTCTGTGAAACAATCTCAGATAAAAGCACTTTTTCTTTGTGGATGATAAGGTGCTCACCTGTGATGTTTATTTTAGCTGACCACTTGGAGGTTCCGTCCAGAACACTTTGTTTAGCTGTCTTTGTGTGTTGAACAAAGTCTTCTTTGGGTATCAGGAACATTTCTTGTATTAGCTGGAAAACTTCTGGCCTGTTTCTTTCCCTGATTTTCATCCTTTCTTTCATTGCCATAATTATGTTTTGAGTTTTGTCCTCTGCACCATGTTTGGAGCTTTTTTCTGCTGCTCCTGAACAAAAAATAGAGCTTATATTTAGTATGAGATGTAAACAGAATATGGCAGAATATTACTTAAGTTTCATTGTTTTACCTTATATTGAAAACAGGAAAAATACATTAGAAATAATTTTTTTTTATTATTGTATATAAGAACCATATAGATCATCTAGACTGTCCATTTGTCTTGCTTTAAAAACCTTAAACCTTTATTGGTCCTTGGTCTTGTCTTATATTCAGAATAACCATGTACCTATCCCATGCATGTTTAAATTCCCTCACTGTTTTCATCTCTACCACTTCTTGAAGAAGTATTTTCCACTGTGCCATAACTAGGGCTTTTGGCATCTGGGTGTAAGTGTAAGATGGTAGGAGGGCATTGCCACCTGGTGACTTGCGGGCCTATGGACGTTATGGCCCTATTTATTATATATAACTTGCAGGTTTGGAAATGTAGAATCTATTTTAAATGGCGTTCATCCCAGTTAATGTATGTCAGCTATTGTGGCTCCACAGGTATGTTGGCATATGTTTGAGGAAAGCCAGGCTGATAAGATATACACTCACTGGCCACTTTATTAGGTACACCTGTTGAATTGTTTGTTAACACAAATAGCTAATCGGACAATCATATGCCAGCAACTCAATGCATTTAGGCATGTGGACGTGGTCAAGACAACTTGCTGAAGTTTAAACGGAGCATCAGAATGGGAAAGAAAGGGGATTTCAGTGACTTTGAACGTGGCATGGTTGTTGGCGCAAGACGGGCTGGTCTGAGTATTTCAGAAACTGCTGATCTACTGGGATTTTCACGCACAACCATCTCTAGGGAAACACAAAGAGTAAAATAAAAAAATAATTTGAAATAAACAAACACACTATTGATAAGTGCAGATGTCACCTTAACATAATATCACTGGGGACTTGCGGCATTAAAGTATTGTGTGACTCCTCTCTAATGAAGTGGGAAATTCCCACAAGGCAAGTAGCGAATACTTAGTAAACAGATTCTACACAACATTAAAATGTCTTGCTACATTATGTATTTTTCTACGGGATACAATGAAGTAAAATTGCTTAAGATAACGTTTTCAGCTTTACTAAATCAGGATGTCTAAGGTGTGTGGTTTATAATCGTGATTGTAATTAAAATGTATTACAAAATAGCCTTGTTATGAAGCACTGTTCAATATACACTAATGAGCATCTGAGGTCTCACGAGTGTTCATTTCACATACTAAAATCAACAACTATTGTTATAGCCAGTGTCAATATTAGTAGTCTGAAAAAGTCTGAAAAAGAAAATAAAATCCTGCCCAGACAGGCAAAGAATAATCAGAGCTGCAGTCTATAAAATTCTCCATGGATTAAATAATGCAGCTCAATACATCACAGGACTGAATTTTTGAATTGTAGAGATTTTTAGAACGCATATATGACAAGTCAATAGGAATGTGTCCATAAAAACATTTTATATTATTTCATTTATTTAATTTAGGTGAAAATCTCTGTTAAAAGAACTATTAACTTTGCTATATTATTATTTGAAAAAAAATCACTGGAAATAACCGATAAGATAAGAGGAAATATATTGATATCTATTCCAATGGAATTGGATTTTAGTTTGCATTTCGTGATTTTTAACTTTTGTAATCTCCAACCTACCTCAATCCCTGTTTTTTTGTTTTGTTTTTTTACCCGAGTTATTGCACACGGAACTGTGGCCATAAATCACTGTTATTCTTTTCTGTGGGGTCTTTGTATAAGCATTGAACAACTAAAGAGGTCTATTTACATATCTGGAGGTCCAGAATACACCTTTGACTAAAGTGCCGTCTAACCCCTCTTCTTTAAAGGGGAAGTCCAGCGGGGGGGGGGAATATGTCTCCTTGAACATAAAATAAAGTGGTGTACATAGAAATGCATGCATGGGGACATTGCTGTCAATCATGTGATATTTTAGTGACTTTCCCTGCTCAAAACAAAACACTGAGCTGACTCTTTTGGCAATGCTAAAAAAGTCCTACTTGCATAATGAAATCCTTTCCTCCATAGACTTTCATTAGTCAGAGTGTACGGCTGGGTGATTAAGACTGAGCCATTTTATTGTTTATCAAAAGGTAGCGCAATCAGGAGTGTTTGCCCAGTTGACTGTAGCCAAGATAACAACTACAACACACACTAATGGCTTATTTGCATCTGTCTGAAAACATTTATATGCAAAAACTAGAAGGTGTTTTTAAAACAAAAAAGAAAATAGCAAGAAACTTTTAAAAACACATTTCTCATCTGATATTAGTGATTATAAAAAGAATATGAGTCGCTTTAATTTATTGGCTTTTTTTGTTCATGCTATGCTTATTTTTGCCTATAAATTATTATTATTATTTCTTTCACATAGAGTAGGGATGCAACACCAATGAACTATCTCTTAAGGCTCTTAAAATCTAAACCCATTCCTAAATATTTGATTACAATCATCTAACTCTTTAACTCGTGTGATGAAAACAGAGAAATTATTTTCCAGCAAATGGCTTTTTTTTTCTCAATGTGTTTATTCTCTGGTTCTCTCTGACATCATAGTGCACTGCCATTTCAACAGGATGTATTTATGAGAATTAACCACTGCAAAATGGTAAACGGAAGCCGACACATTTACAGTAGCTCTCTGCCCTCTATCCCTCTTCCTGTACAAGCACTAATTAGTGCTTACTATTTTGTGATGCTTGCTTTATTGTATGTTCCTTAATTAGTGGTACAGCTTAGTTACTGGGAAGGACACGGTAAGTAATAATATTGTCAACACTGCAAAGCAGCCATTTAATGAGGTTTGCGGGGGGATGCAATGTTAAATACAAGAGATAACTACAATTCATTTAACACTGTGATGTAATAAAATATAAATAAAACACCATGCAGACTGTTGAATTATACATGGGAGTATTTATTCCTGTGGCATTCGCCAATGATTATGCACACTTTATTCATTAATATACACAACAGAAGCTGTTCCATGTGATGTTATATGATATCTTTGGCAGCAGGTCTGGAATATATCTGTATGTGTTGTTCTGTAACACTTGGAGAAGGCAGAACAGTTGGCATGTATTATTGAACTTTTTAACCACTGCTGATTTGGATCCTCATTTAAGAGATGCACAAAACAAAGTTTACTTTAATATTTTATAGCGTTTGCAATTGTATTGTAAGTTGAAGTAAAAACTGATTTTGATGGAATTTGACTTGATCAGATACAATTGTTTATGACTGTTTGCTTGTGGCTCTAAATTGTATGAACAGTGAATTTTCCCATTTGGGGTGTACAGATTGTCTTCCTCCTACATATTTTTCTCTGTCATCTCCCCGCACACTGTGCTTATAACTGCCTGAAAAGTGCTTTAGCCAAGAAACGAACGCCAATATTTTTTTTTCTAGTAATGTAACTGCATTATGGCCAACAATAACCTCACTGGAGCTCATTACTTTAATATTACTGTCAGTGGCTGCCAGTTTGAGAATATAAATTCCACATTCTATCCTTTCCAAGAGTCTTTCAGTAATGTTAGATCCTCTTAACGTATAAGATAATTAGACATGGATTATTCCACTAATCATTTCATTGTGGGTTTCCTTTGGGAGATAATAAACAGATATAAAACCAATGCCTATCCTTATAACATCAAACCTCTGACAAGAAGTCTGTAGGTTTGATAAAGTGATTAATAATAATAATATTATTGATAATGTCAATCATACTATTCGCTAAACACTGATAACTGGGAGAGCAATCATTATTTGTATTCAAATAAACCAAGAGCCAATTTTGAAATAAAATAAAATGTTTAAAAAAAAGTAATAAAGGCTGTTCCTAAAACAGAGGAATGCAATAATATGGATGATTCGTGTTTTTATTTTAATATGGACAGAAACAGTATACTTTCCCAGAAAACTGCTCACCACGCTGCTCAAGCTCATCTAACTTGAGTCCCCAACAGCCTCCAGGAAAACCAACATGTAGGATCTTATCAGGAACAGTAGCAGCAAATTCCAAATACTTCTAGGAGCAAGCACTACATAATGCATAACTTGATGGGAGTAATTTCTCTCTGATTAAACTATATATTACATACCGCCAGGGAAGCATTTCCTAAAGCAGAAGCTCACTGAGGTTGGACCTGATTAATGTAAATTTAAGTCAAGAAGCTGAAAGTACAACTCTCCTGCTATCTATCTATATCTATATCTATAACAGGGACCAGAAAATGGGAAAAGGTGTATATTGTCAGGGAAAGGCAAGATAGATTAGGAGACGAAGGATGGAAATGCCTTGTGAAAGAGCCAAGTTTTTACTTTCCATCTGAATGTTGGGTTGTCTTCTGTTGTCATCATAGGTGGAGGGATACTAATACAGAAGGTGAATGGCCTTTTTTTTTTTTTTGCAGTATCTTGCTTGTTGCAAGGCCAGTAAAGGAGGAGCAAAGGTCTCTTGGGTAAGGGTGTACATCTCTTGTAAATGTAATGGTCCACTTTTATATAGTTCCCAGTGTACCATCATGAGGAGTTTAAAAGTTGCTTCTTGCTTCACCAGTAGCCAGTGTAGTTTCCTCTACCCAACAGATATGTGATAAAATGTGCATTCCTCAGAGATGATTCTGCAGTATTCTGTACTGTCTGTAGTGAGGTAATCAGACATGCCCATGTAAAAGGAATTGTAGTAGCCCAGGAGTAATAGGACTAGTAATGTGGTTACTGTTTTTTTTGGGCAGATGTTGCCTCCATTTAAGGTTTTAGACAAAACACATCCATTACTGCTTCTGGGGTTTTGACCTGTTGAGATGGGGACATGGGGGGCGTTACCAATGGTGGGTCAGAGTTCAGCTGGTTATTGGGAAGTAATGCCTGATGGGTCAGAAATGGTTTAAGTTGTAGTAGGCTAGCCATCATCCACTCTTGAATGTCTCTGGGACATGGGGTGATGATAATGTGCAGTTCCGATGCTCCAAGGTATACTTGTGTGTGTACAGATGGAAATGTAGCCCTCTTGATCTGACTAGGTATACTGGTGGTTTGATGCATATAAGATGGGTGATAGGGATGACCATTGGGGGTCTCCACGAGTTACTTTTGTGGCTGGAGCTTAAAAATTGCTCATGTTGCATTTAAAACATTGCTTAAAACTTCCCTTGAAATGGGTCAAGCATGTTGTTTTATTTGGAGCACGGCTACAGGGCTGGGAAGGGATCTAAACCGAAGTTACAGTGCATATAATGATGTGTATTAGAAGGAAAGTTGTTGCAAAGGTCTTGGGATACATTAAGGCAACATTTATGTTTTAGAAAAGCTCTATGGCAAGGAATGCACATCAGTTACAGAATTAAAAGATATTTGTTTTGTTGTAAGTAGATTTGTGTTCACATCAATTGGAGATGGTGATAGTTACATAGTTACATAGTTATATAGGCTGAAAAAAGACATGCGTCCATCAAGTTCAGCCTTTCCTATATCTGTTAATTTGTTGCTGTTGATCCAAAAGAAGGCAAAAAACCCCCCCGGTTTCGCTCTTTCCAATTTTGCACTAACCAGGGAAAAAAATTCCTTCTTGACCCCAAAATGGCAGTCAGATTTCTCCTTGGATCAATAAGCTGTTTCCCCATAATTAAAGATTATATCCCTGAATATTATGTTTATCCAGGTATCCATCCAGTTCCAGTTTAAACGTCTGTACAGACTCCGATAAAACTACCTCTGCAGGCAGAGAATTCCACATCCTTATTGTCCTTACTGTAAAAAACCCTTTCCTCTGCTTTAGTCTAAATCTCCTTTCTTCCAGTCTGAACGCATGACCACGTGTCCTATGCATAGTCCTGTTTATGAACAGATTTCCACACAATGGTTTGTATTGGCCCCGAATATATTTATGTTATCATATCCCCTCTGAGGCGACGTTTTTCTAAACTAAACAGATTTAAATTAGTTAACCTTTCTTCATAACTATAGTGCTCCATTCCTTTTATTAATTTTGTAGCCCGCCTCTGCACCCTTTCTAGTGCTATGATATCCTTCTTTAGAATAGGTACCCAAAATTGCACAGCATATTCAAGGTGAGGCCTTACCATTGATTTATACAGAGGCAAAATTATATCTTTATCCCGCGACTTGATGCCCCTTTTTATACACGACAATACCTTACTGGCCTTAGCAACTGCTGACTGACATTGCACATTGTTGCCTAGTTTGTTGTCTATAACAATTCCCAAATCCTTCTCATTTGTCATTACCCCTAATTCACTACCGTTTAGGGTGTAGGTTGCTTGTGCATTCGCTACCCCGAAGTGCATAACTTTACATTTATCTACATTGAATTTCATCTGCCATTTGTGTGCCCAGTCATCTGGGTGTCATGTGTGTCATCTGCAAACACAGAAACATGACTTTCAACGCCTACTCCCAGGTCATTTATAAATATGTTGAATAAAATTGGTCCCAGAACAGAACCCTGAGGGACACCACTTACCACTTTTGACCAGCTTGAAAATTTACCATTTATAACAACTCTCTGTTCTCTATCTCTAAGCCAATGTTCTACCCAAGAACAAGAATTTGCATCTAGACCAATTTCCTTCAGTTTGAATACTAACCTATTGTGTGGAACCGTGTCAAACGCCTTGGCAAAATCCAAGTAGATTACATCCACTGCAACCCCCTGATCGACACTTCTACTTACTTCTTCATAGAATGCAATTAAATTAGTTTGACAGGACCTATGTTTCATAAAACCATGCTGATTTTTGCTAATAATACTGTTCTTCCCAAGGAATTCTTGAATATTATCCCTAAACAGCCCTTCAAATACTTTCCCAGCCACGGAAGTTAAGCTCACAGGTCTATAATTTCCGGGCACAGAGTTTGAACCCTTTTTGAAAATAGGAACCACATCTGCCTTCATCCAATCCTCTGGTACAATTCCTGAAAGAAAAGAATCCCGAAAGATTAGAAACAGAGGTTCACTTATTTCCTGGCTCAGCTCCTTAAGTACTCGTGGGTGAATACCGTCAGGCCCCGGAGCTTTGTTGACATTAACTTTCTTTAGTTGCTGCAGCACCTTATCCTGAGTCATCCACTCACAGTTTGACTGAAAATTTTTCTCAGTGGTCCTATGTATATCCATTGCCATAGGTTCCTCCTTAATATATACTGAGGAAAAATAATCATTTAAAGTTTCTGCTTTTTCCTGGTCCTCCTTAACCAACACCCCTTTCTGTTTTTAATGAACCTACGTTTTCATTTTTAATTTTTTTAGAATTTATGTACTTAAAGAATTTTTTGGGGTTAGTTTTGCTCTCTTTGGCAATCACCCTCTCATTTTCTAGTTTAGCCCATCTAATCACCTTTTTGGATTCTTTATTGCCTTCCTTATATCTTATATAGGATGCTTCTGATTCGTCTGATTTAAATGCTGTAAAAGCCATTTTCTTATTTTTAATTTTCTGCTTAACGTCCCCACTAAGCCACATCGGTCTCAATTTTTTTCTTTTATATTTGTTTCCTAGTGGTACATACTGAGAAGTGTACACTGCTAATATTTGTTTGAAAATACTCCATTTTTCCTCAGTATTTTTACCCCTGAAGAGTTTTTGCCAGTCAATAAGTTGTAAAGCTTCCCTTATCTTATTGAAATTGGCCTTCTTAAAATTATACGTTTTAGTATTCCCCATGGGCAATTTCTTTTTGGAGTTTATTTCAAAAGAGACCATATTGTGATCACTATTACCCAAGTGCTCCCCCACGTGAATGTTAGACACAAGATCAACATTGTTTGTTATCACCAGATCCAAACAAGTATCCTTTATAGTTGGTGATTGTACCAGTTGTGACATGAATGTGTCATTTAACAGGTTCAAAAACCTGAATCCCCTTGCAGAACTGCTAGTCCCTCTATCCCAATTTATGTCCGGGTAATCAAAATCTCCAATAATTAACGCGTTACCCAGATGTGCAGCTTTCTCAATTTGCTCTAACAGCTGCTCTTCCTCATCATTATTAACATTAGGTGGTTTATAACATATCCCAACCAGTAGTTCTTTTCCTTTTTTTTGCCCCAAGTTGATATCTACCCATAAAGCTTCCACAAATCCCTTGTCGCCTTCAAGATGCTTAATATTTGACTTTAGCTCGTTGTTAACATACAAGCATACTCCTCCTCCCTTCCTGCTTTTTCTGTCCTTCCTATATAACGTATAACCTTTTAAGTTAACTGCCCAGTCATGGGTCTCATCCCACCATGTTTCTGAATGCCTATTATATCATACTGCTTAGTGTATGCTATTGCCTCTAGTTCTCCCATTTTGTTATTTAGGCTCCTTGCATTAGCAAGCATACATTTAATATTACCCTGAGTCTCTTGAATTTTATGAGAATTTTTATTAATACATACCTCCTCTGTTCTGATCTTGCCCGTCCCCCCATCTCCACCCCCCTTGTTCTGATCTGAAGCCCCTCTCCTTTCTGCGCTATCTCCATTTTTAAGATCTCTGTGTCCCTCCCCCCATCACTAGTTTAAAAACCCCTCCAGCCTTCTAGCCAACCTCTCCCCTAGCACAGCAGACCCTCTTCACCACTATAAAGATCACCAAGCGCAAAATCAGCCCAGTGCTCTAGAAAGCCAAAACCCTCCTTCCTACACCATGACTTTAGCCATGCATTTACCTCCCTGATCTCCCGCTGCCTTTCTACTGTTGTGCGTGGCACAGGTAATATTTCTGAAAATACTACCTTGGAGGTCCTTTTCTTCAGTTTATCTCCTAATTCCCTGAAATCATTCTTTAGGACCTTCCATTTTCCACTGACTTTGTCATTGGTACCAATATGGACCATGACAGCCGGGTCTTCCCCAGCCCCTCCCAATAATCCATCCACTCTGTCAGCAACATGCCGGACCCAAGCACCCGGGAGACAGCAAAGTGTCCGGTTGAGCCTATCAGAGCGGCAGATTACCCTATCTACTCTCTTAATAATAGAGTCCCCTACCACCACAACCTGTCTAGCCTTTCTTACGCTCTCAACCCCACTCATACTAGAGGGTCTGTTCCCTCGGCTGGTAGAAGGAACAGCTTCCTCCAGTATAGCTACTCCTGAGCTGATGCACCCAACATCTTCACTCAAGCGGGCAAATCTGTTAGGCTGCACAAGGTCAGGACTAGCTAAACCTTTCCTCTTTCCTCCCCCTCTAGCACCACGTGTAACTGTTACCCAGCTACATGCCTGTTCCCCAGCTGATTTATCTCCTCCCTCTTCACTACCTGCACCCACTAAACTCTGCTCAGTGAGCAGCAGACTCCTTTCAAGATTGTCTATCTCTCTCAAAGTTGCAGTTTGCTTCTCCAGATCTCTAATATGAGCTTCCAGAGAAACCACTTGCTCACACTAGTTATAAACCTAGTATACATTACAGTAAAAGTACTTTAATATGGTGATGTTGCATGTGTCCCTTTAAGATTTTGACATCTAATTGAATCAAAGTAAATACATCTAGTAATTTAACAATTTTTTTAACACTATTTTACATTTCAGCACTGGGTTAACTATCTCAGTTTCCTATAACTGGGGCATGTGCTTTGAAACCTATAGTTTATGCTGAAATTACTGTAATTTTAGCAAAATGCATTTTCTTGCTGTGTTTTAAGTTATTTTTTAAGTTATAATTATGATCATTTCTTCATTCCCATGACAGTGGACACATGATAAGTTACTGGTGGCTCTGAAAATGACTCGTGGCGGTAGTAGCACTACATGGCAAAGGTGGCTGGAGACGATATTCCTGGTGTATGTAGAAGTCCCAGGGTGTTTTCTAAACCTAGCAAGTACAAAAACCTGGGAATTATTAAGGTAGTCAAAAAAGGAAAGGAACCCACAAAATGTGGTTACAATTGAGAGCGGCAGTGTGTATTGTAACTATAGCTAGAGGGGGCAGGTAGATGTGAGCTCTCAGCATTGGAATCGGCTATGGATGGGGATTCAGAATTGAATGAAGCCACATATGAGCATTGACTATTACAAAAACAATATCTACTCATACCCAGCACTATGAGGTGGTAAAGGTGAACTCTTGTTATGCATTTGTATCCTTCAGTTATTGTAGTATGGTAAGGAATACAGTATGTGGTATTTGTTGCAAAAGGTCTCATGAATACTAACGTTATCATTTATTTCTATGTACTGACCTATGCATGATACCCTGTTATTCATAAAACTACTCCTAGCAACTTGGAAGCCATTCAGACATTGGAACATGGCACTGATTATGCAGCATGGAACATAATTGCACCAGCCATGTATTGTCGCAAAAATAGCAAAATGTGTCTTTATTTGCGACTATACTTAGGGTGCTTCTGAAGTCAGCTCTGGCTGAAAAAGCCCCTTTTATAGAGAGGTTATTTGTATAATAATTAGGGCTGCAACAACTAATCGATAAAATCGATGATAATCGATAATGAAATTCGTTGGGAACGGATTTCATTATTGATTAGTTGAATCGATTTTTATCGATTATAAAATGAGGGTTTTTTCAGAGCAAATGCTCTGAAAAATACCCCTCGTGTTATAATCCGTTAGTGTGACTCACAGGAGTCACAGCAGCAGTTGCTACTTACAGTTCCTCCCTGCAGTCACTGCCGATTGGCCCGCCCACTTCCTTTTTCCAGTCCCTCCCTTCAATCGCTGCTGGAGAAAGAAAGGGGCGGGGCCAATCGACAGTGATTGCAGGGAGGAAGGGGCGGAGCCAAACTGCCGATTGGCTCCGCCCATTTTTTTCTTAGCATCGCCATGGCTGTGACACTCATCTAACTGTGAGTATAAAATTAATATTTGGGCTGCTGAAAGTTAGGGGAGGTGGGGGTTAATTTAGGGGCAGTTATAGTTAATGGGGTGTTTAGGGTTAACTTAGGGGCAGTTATAGTTAATGGGGTGTTTAGGGTTAACTTAGGGGCAGTTATAGTTAATGGGGTGTTTAGGGTTAACTTAGGGGCAGTTATAGTTAATGGGGTGTTTAGGGTTAACTTAGGGGCAGGTATAGTTAATGGGGTGTTTAGGGTTAACTTAGGGGCAGTTATAGTTAATGGGGTGTTTAGGGTTAACTTAGGGGCAGGTATAGTTAATGGGGTGTTTAGGGTTAACTTAGGGGCAGTTATAGTTAATGGGGTGTTTAGGGTTAACTTAGGGGCAGTTATAGTTAATGGGGTGTTTAGGGTTAACTTAGGGGCAGTTATAGTTAATGGGGTGTTTAGGGTTAATTTAGGGACAGTTATAGTTAATGGGGTGTTTAGGGTTAATTTAGGGGCAGTGGTGATTGATGGGGTGTTTAGGGTTAATTTAGGGGCAGTTGTGGTTGATGGGGTGTTTAGGGTTAATTTAGGGGCAGTTATAGTTAATGGGTTATTTTAGGGGCAGTTGTGGTTGATGGGGTCTTCAGGGTTAATTTAGGGGCAGTTTTGGTTAATGGGGTCTTCTCTTCAGGATTAATTTAATGCTGAGGACTGAGGGTTAATTTCATTAATTTAATAAAGTTAACTTAAGGTGCAGTTAGAGGTAAAGGGGGCCAAACTGAGGGGAATCTAAATCCTGGGGGCAGTGAAGATTAATCCTGTATTTATTTATAAAAGTATTGTGTCTGTGAACGGGTCTGCAAATCCTATGAGGGCACTATGGCATATCAGGGGGGTATACGGCATACCTGAGGAGGACGGAGTGACATATCTGGGGGTATAAGGCATATAGGGTATATAAGGCATATGTGGGGAGGGCAGTGTGGCATGTTGGGGAGGGCAGTGTGGCATGTCGGGGAGGGCAGTGTGGCATGTCGGGGAGGGCAGTGTGGCAAGCCTGGGCTCAAATATGCATAACTGGGGGGCAGGTTGGGGAAATAAAAACAAGAAAAAAAATTTATTCTGCCGTTTGTTTTTAACATCCTATGTTACTTTATTAAATAATTTAAAATAAATGAAAAATGTAATTTTTTTTATCCGATTAAACGATTAATCGAAAAAATAATCGGCCAACTAATCGATTATGAAAATAATCGTTAGTTGCAGCCCTAATAATAATCATATTATTATCATAACAACACAACGTGTCATAACTTTTACTGATGCACTAAATGCCCATATGTAAAAAAACAGAGGCGACAGATTCAGAGGCACTTCATCTCTGCTGCCTTAATGGAAACACACATATTTAGAACATTGCTTCTTAGCAATTACTCAAAGGAGGGATAATGACGTGTGTATATGCAATTAACGTTTACGTTATCATGTACCTCTGTTACATACATAATCCATTAATTAGTCCCTTGAAAGTCTGGCTTCAACCAGAATCAGACAAAATATGTTTCTATGGGGTTTTTTTTTCTTCTCTTGCAAAAATTAATTTTGAGAACTGGAAGAAAACCCTGTGAGGTAATGTTCACTGCTGGGTGCATTGAAATAAAAGTTACATACAAGCGACACTTAGTGTCTAGCTTTTTATTTAGTCAGTGCCAGAAACACACAATGTCCATGTCTGGAAGTCGACATTATGGAGAACCTTTTTTTAATGCTCAATGTTTATTTTATTTTTGTGGACAATCGCTGTACAAATTTTAGAGATAGAGATGTTTGGGAAAAGCATCTGCCTTAAACTGAAGTTTAATGGATCATCAACTAAAACCTAATACTACATAACAGGAAACCAGTGAAGAAGCAAGCCATTTTCATACCTATTTAGTTATTAAAAAAAATGTATGCAACACTTAATTCCCTCTTAGACTTCCAGTGACCAGTTTGAGAGAGTGTGAGAGAGATAACACCAAATTTAACACACCTGCTCCCCATTCACACCTGAGAGCTTGAAAATGGCTAATTGGGCCCAGTTTGGACATTTCCACATAGGGGTGTACTCACTTTTGTTGCCAAGGTTTAGACATTAATAATGTGTGTTAAATTATTTTGAGGGGACAGGAAATTTATACAGGCTGTACACTCACTACTTTACATTGTAGCAGAGTGTCATTTCTTCAGGGTTGTCACTGGGATGCACTGTGATACATTTCTATCAGAACCAGCATTAACTTTTTCGGCAATTTGAGCTACAGTAGCTCGTCTGTTGGATTTGACTACAGGGAGCAGCATTCATACCCACGTGCATCAATGAGCCTTGGTCGCCCATGACCCTGACACCGATTTTCCTTTCTTAGACCACTTTTGATAGGTACTGACCACAGCAGATCGGGACCCCCCCACAAGAGCTGCAGTTTTGGAGATGCTCTGACCCAGTTGTCTAGCCATCACAGTTTGGCCCTTGTCAAAGTCTCTAAAGACAAAATGTTCACTTGCAGTCTAATATATCCCACCCACTGACAGGTGCCATAATAACAAGATTATCAGTGTTATTCTCTTCACCTGACAGTGCTCATAATGTTATGGGTGATCGATATATATATTTATATACATTTATATGATAATCTCATGTTAGCACTAGCACGAGTATTTCTCTAAAGTAAACTAAAATCATTACAATTCTTATGGCTTGGAAACAGTGTCAATCTTTTGCCTAAAGCTTTATGGTAATAAATGTACCTTGTGTGTTTAAAAAATATACAACATTGTCCTATTTCTTTTTAATGAGTATTCCTAATGGTTAGATATATCGTGCAGTAGCAGTTATGACTATGTCTGCAGATACAAACATACAGCATGACTCCTCAGAACAACAATGCATAGGAAATTCTTCACTTTTGGGTACTTTAATGCCCAAATTGCAACAACCTTCAGTAAAAAACAAACAATGGCCCTTTTCAAAACATTTTGTTTTTTTGGCATCATTTATATTTGAAATGTTAAGTTGAAATAATTTGATTTATGTAAGTACATTTACTGAAAAAACTAAGTGGAACGTCAATTTCTCACATATATTAGGGAAGGCAATTTTGGATCTAGACTGTCATCTATTATGTTTGTTGATCATCAGAAAATAAGATGTGTTTTGAAATATCTAGCATTTATCTTAACTAACCACTTTCATGCAAGGAAACCTAAAAGGTCAAGAAATAATGTGTCTTGGAAATAAATACTCACTTTGCAAGCAGTCTGCATTTAGTAGGTCCTGGCACTTTTCATGGCATTTGACGCCACACTCGGTGCACCTCATGCCTTGTCTTGCTATGCCCCAGAGCAGTCCTTCACATTCATAACAGTATGTTGGGGTTGTTGCTGTCCATACTTCAAAGTTGTGGGGAGTGGTTGATGATATTGGGTAGATTAATGCCTGTAATGTCTTTTTGAAGACATGCATTTTCTGGAAAAACAACCATTATAGTCAAGTCCATAAACTTCAGGAGACCTCTGACTTCTTATTTACAGAGGTTTAAAATGCTGCCTAACCTCAACATGCCATAGCTTAAGACTTTAAATGTTACAAAGAATGTCTTACTTTTCTTCTCTTAAGCTTGTGTTTGTCTGACCCATTTTTACTCAGATTCTGTGCTACCTAGTTTCCTTTCCGATTATTATTATTTTTTTTAATTAGCATGGAAATAAGTAAAAAAATACCGTGAGAATAATATGCTCTAGCATTAAATATATCGCTGAGACTCTAGAATCAATTTATAACAGTTTTAATGGCATGAGGGGTTACTAGAATACTGTATGTATAAATACTACTTACCAGTTCTTCATTGTTCAGAGATGTTCGGATAATCATAGCAAGAGAGATCCCA
Source organism: Spea hammondii (assembly GCA_029215755.1). NCBI lineage: Eukaryota > Metazoa > Chordata > Amphibia > Anura > Pelobatidae > Spea > Spea hammondii. Next base: position 86,383,282 of record JARDYJ010000004.1, read on the forward strand.
GCTTTCCGTGCAGCCAATGTCTGCAACAGCATTAAAAGTCACTTTTAGAGGTGAGTAATATTTCAATTATACAGATTTATATCGCAGTTGTAAAATACATAGAAAGAGACACACAGCATGCATTACATTTATCACCTTGTTCAAGAAACCTGGGACTTTGGAAACATACGGTACAATCTTCTGTTAAGGTCACTGGTCCAGATTCAACCACAAATACAGAAATCTTGGACTTTTTAAGATTATTACTCCAAGAAGTGGCATCAGCTAGGAAGAACATGAGGGGGTATTTGGCTGTCCAGAAATTGTAATATTAGCCATTGTTTAAATTCCTTTGGGCTTCTTAAGTAGCCAATAGATAATCTTGGCTGCATTGCTATATGTAATGTATACCAGATCACGTTTGTGCCAAGGATCTTTTTTGCCTAAGAATCTAGCACTGGATAGGATTTTGTATTTTTCACCACTTGAAGAAAAATACTTTTTCCAGATGCTGACTGACATATTATTTATAAACTACCAAGGCATGTGAAGACAAATCCTAATTAATCCGATATAAAAAAACATGTACACCAATAATAAGTAAAAAAATAATAATGTAAATAAGAACAGAAAAAGACAGGCTACTCTGACAGGCAGACAAAATGCAAAATTGGGAAGAAAAAAATTACAGGTGAGGTTTAATGCAGATAAGTGATCCGTAATGCACTTGAGCTACAAAACCTGTCAAGTAAACACATTATTGTAAATGTGTAGAGATACAGAGTTTCCCAGAGGAAACGCTTTTGTTGTCAACATGTCATACTGTACATAAAAATGGAATAGGACTCTGTTCAATAGGGCTCCACTTTTTATGACACATGAGACATAGTTTTGCATTTACAGAATACAATTAGAAAGAGCCCTGATGTATACATCCGGTTCATACAATTTGCTTACAAATTGCGTCCATTAAAATAACATGAAATGGATCAGCAATACCCTGTAAACACTGTGATGTTGTAAATGACTATTGTAGCTGGAATATGGAATATCTTCATAGGCGTACAGAGGCCCTTTATCACTCCCATGTTAGTTAATCCAAATTTAAGTTTGCCCTTGTTTGTTTTTTCCTCTCAGAGTTTGGGGTTTCATAAAAAACATAATTGCAAAAGTTTTTTTTTAATGCCTTTTAAACTTAAACTTGGATTAGCTAATACAGCGTGCCATTGGAACACAGGAGTGATGGGAGTCATAAAGGGCCTCTGTACATCTATGAAGATATCCCATTACAAATCAGCCGTTTCCAGCTATTTACAACGTTACGTTAATAACATTTACATTGTATTTATGATCCATTTGATCTTATTTTAATTAACATTTTTTTTCCAAAAACAAAAAACAAGGGCATGGCCTCAAGCCTTTAAAAGGTAGCATGGATATATAGAGAGAGCGAGAGAATGAAATAGTGAGAGAGAGAGAGAGAGAGTGTTGGTATAGATGTGTAAAACCATATACTTGTGTGGGATAGTGGGTGCTCTGCATTAAATGGACAGTGCAGGAATAAGTTATCACTGAGAAATAACTTTAATTGTTTCTTCAATCATGATCTGGATCATTGGTGGCTAAACTTTATCTGCATATTGTCTGAAATTGCCCGCCTTTAACTCCTGGCGGCAAAACTCCACCTGCCTGCTCCAGGAATTAAAGGTCTGTACGAACGACTCTATTGGTCGCTGCCAGAGGAGCTTCCTGCCGGTGACCAATAGAGTCGCTCACGCCTTGTGCAAACCTTCGGATTTCCGCTCCTATTAACCCCTGCAACGCTGTGTAGATAAGGTAGACTAGATGGGGAAGAGACCAGGGAGATTAGTTGGAGATATTAACGAAGACAAACACGAAGATTTTTCGTGTTGTGTTTAAATTAATCTTCATGTACGTTTTGCCGCCGCAGCCACCATGTTTGTTTCTTCGGTATTTGGGCTGAACAACAAAAACGCACCCTTCTACTGCACAAGTCTACTGATTAGACTTTTGGGGTTGGACCTAATGTCTATTTAATCAATAAACCCCAAATTGTGTTACATGAAATTTAGCTTTCTTTGAGCCTTTAGCATAAGTAGAATTTATCAGATACCAGTATATATTTTTATGAGCATCTTTTCAGCATGCAATGTTGCTGTTAATGTGTTTTTATATTTGCAAGTCTCTTGCTGGCAATTCTGAAGGTATAACTGTTCCATATAACCAATAACCAATAAAGAGAGTGACGACATGAAATATACAGAAACAGTAATTGTAGTTAAATTTTTTTTCTAGATGATTGCTCTAGATGATTGATTAAGTTATGTTCCTAACTGACAAACTCGGCAAGTAAAGTTGGCTAAATCAATGTTAATCAAGTGGTCACATTTTCGAAGGCACGGACAGCTCAGACACAAATTATTGGTGATTTCAGCAGCAAGAGAAATTTTCTAATGTGAAACTGTTCAAATGTACAGAAGTGTTTGTTGTCTTTCCAGATCCTAGAGGGTTAAGAATTGACAATTCTATATGGATGTTTTTTTCATAATAGTGGAATTTATTTTCTTCTTTCTAATAAATACACAGACCTCAGATGTCACTACTTTGCTGATGTGACTTTATTTCCCTTCATTATAAACCTGGATATATTTCTGAAAAAGTACGCTGTACCATGAGACAAAATGGTATGCCTTATTGTCTTTGTCAACTTATGCAAGTCTGAACAGCAGTGATTCACCTTAACACATCGTTCACATTAAATATTTTATTCATTTCCACTTCTCCCACACCAATATGACTCAAACTGTTCCTTTAGGGAGTGAAACTTCAAGGTGCCAGAAATCAGAAAAGTCCAAAAAAGATTACAATATTACATTTGATCTCTAATTCTCATATTGTATTATTATTATTATCATCAAAAATCCATGTTTTGGATTAAGTAAATTAAGTACGGTAATGTGTCTTTACCGAGACATTTCCGCAGACTCAAGTTCTGTTGGTCTATGTAATGGAAAGGGTGTGGAACTGGGGATGCTCTAGACTCCATGTATTAAGGAAAATTATCTGGGCACAGTCCTTCTCAAGGATGTTTCCTGACACGGATTCATGATTACATAGTTTTATACGAATATATTCAAACTGCAAGAACCCCAGTTCCAGGACAGCTAAAACTCAACAAGTTGTTTGAAAAGACCTTTCATGGACAGTATGGGTTCTCACAAGTGGGCTTTATTATATTGGCACTAATGACACCTGCTGTCACGTTCTGCCCAGGCTGCGGAGCTGCATATCTGTCTTGCTTCAGTTTCCCTGTTTTGCTTCGATCCATTCCTGGATTTCCTTTTGCTCTGTTCTGATCTTCCATTCCTTGCTTCTGCTTCAGCTCTTTGCTTCAGCTCTGTTTCCTTTATAAGGTGTGCCCCACCTGTGTGTTCTGTTTGTCTCAGTGTGCAGTCTAAGGTATGTCTCAGTGCTATGTGTTTTGATTACATGTTTGGTTTGTTTCGTACCACTGTCAGCAGGGATTAGCGTTAGGACCCACCGTCATTGGACTACTTTGGCGTAGTGGTGGGCTAAGCATACTATGGCCATATGATGTGACGGAATCTCCAATTGTTATCATATAGTTCTAGGCTAGTTCCTGTATTCATGTTTGTTTGTCTCTTATGTACCTTTGCCCTTCTTCCTTGTATCATCTGAGGATTCTGGTTCCTCTCTCCTCTCCCTTTGTCCTAGTCAATATGGCCTATCCTTGCTTAAAGGAGAAGCGTCCGAGGATTCTGGCTCCTCACTCCTTCCCCTGTGTTCCTTGCCTTGTTCCCTGTCCTTTGTTGTGCCCTGTATCATGTATATCTTTTCTAGTAATGTTTATTCCTTGTCTGGTTCACTGTAGTGCCCTGTAACATGTATATCTTGTCTGGTTATGTTTCGTGCCTGATCTCCCTGTCCCTTGCTTGTTATGTTTCTGCTATATCCTTTGCTTAGCTTCCATACTCCCAGCCTGCAGCATCCTGCCAGTGATTCTAGTGATATGTTTCATGCCTGCTCCAGGGTGCCTGCAGGAGATCACTTCGTTTCATTCTGGACTTCATCCGCTGCTATATCAGGGTGCTGGTGTTTGGCTGCACAACCCTAGGTGCTCAACACCTGGGTGAGTGTGGTCACCCTGCAACCAGGCCCTGCCTAACTCCACTACTGCACACAATCTTTGGGCGCGCTGGGTCCTTTCAGTGATCTGTTTGGACCCAGTCCGTGACACCTGCTGCTAATTAATTAATTATTCTTTATCATATCTCTGGTTTATTACTGTGCACAATTGGTATGGATATAACATGTTCAGAGACGTATGCAGATCCACACCAGGATATGGATATGGTGTTACCTCAAAACAGCGTGACTGAAGCCCCAGCATTCTGTGCTTCATCTCTTACATTACATTGACATCAGTTTCATTTCTGCCATGACTACGGCATCAGGTAGATTCTCATCTTGGTAGAAATAGGATTTTCTTCTATATCTCTGATCTGAATACATTTCACTGACCACTATCTCTATAAATGCCTCTGATTCAAAAGCTAAAGCTGTATCCGGCTTTCTCGTGGGTATAAAACAATAAAGTAGAACATGGCAGGGAAGACAGCTTATCAGAAGACTCTTCGGTATTTGATGCTTTTATAGTTTAAAATTTAGACCAAAACCCAAGACTGCATTTTCTCTTTGGCAGAAAAATGTTTCAGCCTTTAAACACTACAATTGCTCAGCAAAGGCGTCCTATCCTACTTATTATTTAAAATTCATAGGGTTATATTCCTTATTTTCTAAATGAAGCTAAATAAAATATATAACAATGAATATTTCACAAACTGTCATAAAATTGGTTTGTAATAATGTTTTTTTTTTCTCAATTCCAATTAAACGCTTTTTATTGCAGGTTTAAGCCATGCAGAACATTAGTAATTTGGTGTGAGTTTGCAGTGCGTCATCTTTTGCTTTAATCATTCACAAATGATATTTAATGAGTACTATAAATTAGAAAGGTTGCAGAGACGTATAATAAGAATAAACACTTACCATAGCCTGGATTGCAGTGGTGGTGGTGGTGGTGGTGGTGGTGGTGGGGATAATAAAAAACAAAGTTAACAGATGAACAAGAAATGCATCAAACTAATTGTTCACGTTCTTAACATTAAATAAACTACAATATGATATTCCCACTATTATCAAAATCAGGAACAATTGATGGGCCAGTCATATAATCAATGCAATTTTCCTCCATATAAAGCCTCTAGAAATATAGCACAGTAGGCATGTTCTTTGTCTGCCTTGCTCATTGATGGTTATTTAAATAGTAGTTCAAAATAGGTGGGAAAAAAATAGACAATGCCAGGGCAAATGGGCAATTATCCAGTGCCACAGATACCACTTTGTTCAGTCCACATTTGGCCACAGGTATACTTTAAGGCTGAGATTTATGCTACATTGTGGCCTTTAGCAGAGGTCTACCCTGAGCCCCATCACTATGAAAGATGGAACTGCAAAACTCAAACTTAATGCAGACAAATCTTCACTTTATCAATTCCCAAACACCATGTTTATGATTTCATATAAAGCTATTGTTATTTCACTTTTGTTTTTAGATAAACACTTTAAAAAAAAAATGACATCTACAAAAAAAATTAAATGAAAATAAATCCTCTCTTCTCAGTTTGCCTGGCTGAAGATGTGGTCTGAATCTTAAGTGACAGTGTGTTTGTGCAGCCACAAATATGCCTTGTAGAATTCTTGCGTTTATCCCATAAAAGAAGACAATGCATATTTAAACAAGAAATTCATTTTTATATTAAACAAAACAAACTGTTTATTTGGTTATTTACTGATTGTAAAATATCAAATGCAGCATGCAAACTGCAAAAGCAGTTCTGGCAGATCATATTTTTTGGCTGTTTTTTTGTGAGTCTGCAGGGTTTACATGGTTGTGCTGTTACAACCTAGCCCAGGTATACACAGAGGTCCCGTAATTATTTCAAACATAGAATTTGATGGCAGATAAAAACCATTTAATCCATATAACCCATTTTCCTGATCTAAAGACTCCGATTTTAATCTATGGTCTTGTCTTAGATTCAGGATAGCTTCATGCCTATCCCATACATGTCTTAACTCAACTTATTTACATACATCTAAACCTCTGACCCTCTAGTTTTAAAATGTGGGTCCTGCTTACTTATACTGGAAAAGAGCAGCAGGGAATCCAGGACCTGCTGCAATGCTGGGATCAACCTTGCCCCCACTCCCTGCTGTTTAATTTTGTCACTATGTATGTATGTATAGCTGAGTATTTATATATACACATAATTATGTTACGTACGGTGCTTGTGAAATAATTATATTGAGGGGCTCTTAAACCACTAGAGAGAGTAAGTTCCAAAATTGGAGGTGATCAATTTCGATGTACTTTAATGTGGTTACAGCAATTTTTGGTTATTTGTACTAAGAGCTACTGGTCTTTGTAACAGGCGCAAGAATTTCAAGCATCCATTACATTTACTGTTCATTTTTTTCCTCCTTAAAATATAATTAAGAATAAATAAGATATAAATCCCACTATACAAGGCTGCGGAATATAAAGGCACCATATAAAACAAATACCGTGTTTCCCCGAAAGTAAGACAGCGTCTTACTTTCTTTTTATCCCTAAAAGCCCCACTATGTCTTACTTTCGGGGTATGTCTTATATTGGGAAAAAATTTTCGAATTTAATGCTTTCCTACCTTTCCTTTCTTCTTTCAGCTTCTTTTCCTCCTCTTCGCCAGTTCTTGTCTCCTTCCGGGTCAGAGGGCACGGACAGCGGTGGGCGCGGCTTCAGTGTTGTGCGCCGGGATCTGACAAGAAACCCCGGCGCACAACAGCTGTTGCCGCGCAGATCACAAGGGAGCGGTATCGGAGGTCATTAACAGACCTCCGGCTCCCTTGAGTGATTTTAAGCCGGGTTGAACCCGGCTTAAAATCACTCAAGGGAGCCGGAGGTCTGTTAAAGACCTCCGATACCGCTCCCTTGCGAGCCTGCTCCTCCAGCGGCGGACATTACTGTCCGTCTCTGGAGGGGTGCCGGGTGCCGCAGGTTGGCACCCCCTGGAGTGTGGCGCCCTGTGCGGTCGCACACCCCAAAGGTCGGCCCTGCTCTAAGGGGCCGGCCTTAGGGGTCTGCGGCCGCACAGGGTTTAAATAAAAACATCGGGGGTTTTTTTCAACTTTATTTAACATCCTCCATGTTAAATAAAGTTAAAAAAACTTTATTTAACATCCTCCATGTTAAATAAAGTTTTTTTTAACTTTATTTAACATGGAGGATGTTAAATAAAGTTAAAAAAAACCCCCCGATGTTTTAATTTAAATCCTGTGCGGCCGCAGACACGTAAGGCCGGCCTTGGTGGGGACTTCCCGGCCCCTTAGAGTGGCGGACCCGGTCGCAGGTGCGGCGGGCCTAAGGGGCAGGCGCCCCTTATGCCCTGCGTTAATGCGGCCGTAGGCCGTAGGCAAATCCCCCGTGTTTCCCCGAAAGTAAGACATATGTCTTACTTTCGGGGTACGGCTTATATTAGCTGACCCCTCTGAAACTCCCGATACGTCTTACTATCGGGGGTGTCTTACTATCGGGGAAACACGGTAATAGAGCAAGGCAAAAAATTGGCTTCTGAATGCTCTTGCTACATACAACATGTGGATAAAATGTTGGGTGCATTAAGTTTCTTAATTCTGTTCATTCAGACACAGCCTCTGAATTCAGAAACACAACTAATTCTTTATAGTTATAGTGCATTGTGATCAGAACTTCTGACACATTTTACACACCTTATATAAGACTGCAGTAAACAAATTAGGCATATTTCTATTTATTTTTTTTGAATGATTTTTTACACAACTGGTTTCCTGAGGTTTAGCAAACTACGTTATCGCCCCCTGCAAATCTGTATATATAAAAAAAACTATTTATAAAAATAAAAAAATATCAAAAAGTAAATTTCACTTCTGGAATATTAATCAAGAGCAGATAAATTGCTAGAGATATTTTTGGCTGGGACATTTTTTGGCTATTAAACTCCTCAAGTTGACATCACACATGTCAGCTTATCTTAAAGAGCATCTGCCACATTCATAGCTTTTAGCATAAGTCATTTATTAATACATACAACATATAGCTTGTTGATTTTATTAAGGATAAGTGTTTTGGGGATATTTGAACTAATTATATATGAATTAAATGTATTGGAGAAAGTGTACCATTTTTATTTGGCAAATAAAGTATTTTAATTAGTTTCCTTTCTCAAATTATTCTCCTTCCCCTCAACCTACTCTTAAAAAGGCTGTCAGAATAAAAATTAGTTTCCATCAAAGGGAGACAGTAACTTAACAAAACAGGAGTGATAATCATGCATAATGGGATGGAATAATAATGCAAATCCTGAGAACAAATGATGGCACGTTCGATGCTATACATATGTCTACAGGTGTACTCTCTAGGCTGTGCTAAGTCAGATCAACTAAAGAAGACAGGTGTCATAATAGTTTTACCTCCTGTCTGATGCAAAATTATTTTGTTAAGAAATGGGTACGCCTTCCTTACAAGCCTTTCAACTCTTACAAGACAAATGCATTTCAATGGTTAATGAGAAAATGGTTAAATATGTATTGGTCCCAAAATACCTAAAATGTGGCACTTATTATTGTACCAACATAGAAAATGTAGGACTTCAGAAGTTGATCTTCTTGGCATATACTGTGCATCCTATGTTTACCTAAGTCTAACCATACAACCTAAAGCTTTTAAATTTGTACTCACCACATCTCTGACAATTGGCAGTGTTTTCTTCCTTCGTAGGTCTGGCATACTATCAATCCCGTAATGCCCAGTTCTATGAAAAACAGAACAAATGACATTAAAGTAGATATTTATTGTGCTTTGCCTGATTGGACCTTTCCCAGTGCTACAGTACTGCATCAGTTTGATAAGGACCAGACTTGTCATGAGGCACAAACCTAGAGCACCATGTAGTTTAAATGGCAGAGCTACTCAGCGGCCAGTGTTCTAATAACCACAGCAGGGTTGGCAAAGGTTCAGGGATCTTAAATAGACTGGCACATCAATACTGTAACTTGACTTAGGGAAATATGTCTCTAACACTTCAAATCTGATACATTTGGTTTAGTGCTGGCCTGGATAGCGTAACAAACATCGAACTGATGCAACATAGCACAAGGAGGACGAAGATCATATAAATACACTTGTTTGGTTATGGAATGTTTATCAATTATTATACACAAATACATATTCAAACAAACATCTCATAATAATATTTATACCACTTCATAGAATGCACACTACATGTATACCATTGTGCAGAATGAATGCTCAATGCTGCAGACTTCATTAATAATGTTATTTAGATATTATAATCACGGGTAAGATGGCCATTATATAAAGTAAAAAAAAAAAAATATTACAATTATCACAGCAGCTGAAAAGCTGAACTTGTCACTTTGGTGTATACTGTGATTTTATTCAAATATTTTATAAAGAGTCAAATCAGGGCCCCCTCCCACAGGGATATAACATCAATGCTTGCAGTTAATTTATTTCTTAAATATCAACCAGCAGCTGTCCTTAATGATATGCCATTGGTAGATGCAAAGTCTATTTAAAGCTACAGTCATCTATATTTTTAATTTAAAAAAATCAATTGCTTTTGATTCCACCCCTGATACTATATGAAATTTGTATAATTTTTACATTCTGAAGGTTTAGAGGGAATGTTTGAACAGTTCTCCAAAATATTGACATTTATAATTTTTAAAAATGTCCATTATCTAGAGTACTGTATGATATTTCTGAGTAACGCAATGTTACATAATGCTGCTGTAAAATCAAGGCTTCTAGAAGAAAAGCTTCTGGTGAGGGGGTAGGGGAAGGTAGTGAGAGGGTAAGGGAGGGCACGTGTATATATGTATGTTAGAGACAAAGTGTATATATATGTGAGCACAAATATGAATGTCTGTGAGCATGAGTGTGTATGTGAGTAAGCATGAATCTGTACGTCTAAGTGTGTGTGAGAATGAATGTGTAAGTGTGTGTGAAAGGGAGTGTGTGTTAGCATGAGTGTGTAAGTATATTTAAGCATGAGTGTGTGTGAGTGTGTAAAAGTGTGAGAGTGTCTAAATATGTGTGCCAGTGTGTGTGAGAGTTACTGGGAGGGAGGCAAGGGGCCAATGGGACCATTTGGCTTTACCTTCCCCCAGGCCAGAAAGTTCCAGCCCTCCCTTGCAGCAGAAGGTAGCATTGGGGGTAGATATGGATATATTTCCAGGGCTTAAATATACATCTGTCAGTATGCATACTAAGAATGTTCTTCTGAATATCTTGGTTGATTCAGCTGAACCTAACATAAAGACACAGTTGGATGGATAGAAGACTGACTCATAGATGGCCTAGGACACTGGAATCTCCTAGGGCTGGCATTGCTTCTACTGGAATGTCACAGAAAAAGCTACTTTGAAAACAGTGAAGTAATTAGAAGGCATGGAATGGAAACAGGGCCCCAGAACTGCAACCCTTAAGCCCTGGCTTAAAAGATATGGTAGTAAGATTTTTTGCTTCAATGATCACTGAAACAATAGAAGCACTCTAACGGATAGACACTGGTACACAATACCATTAATGAAGTATTGGACCATTGTGTAGTTGAGACTTTTTCATGTAATTAAAGACATTTTGCCTTTTGCTATGCCAGTGACATAATACTATATAACACCTCAATCAAAATTTCAATGCCAAAGGTAAACCTTCTTTGAGGATATGTCAGATATACTATGCACACTGGTAGGGTGAAAATAATGGATGATTTCCAGTAGTAAATAAAACATGTAAACCAGCGTTGTAAGATCATTATACTAAGCAGTATTAGTAAATAGATAGAAGAGTCTTTAAACCATATTAAGAAAATAACCCAATATATTTTTTAAAAAGCAGAAAGAACCACAGGGAGGCATATTCATAAAGAGTTTTTGTTTCTGGCTTCAGCATAATGTACTACTATAAATGTCAATTAGCATCCAACACCCCATGATAGAAGAACCATCTGGTCTAGTGAAGATTGGCACAGATCATGCCTATAAAACAATGCCAAGGCTTGAATATATTGGACGCTTCTGACGAAATATCATAACAAAGAATATTGAGGGTTTTGGAATAGTTTGCTACTTTTACTAGTGGTAGGTAATCTGCTTATCAATACACTAAATGACTATGCGACTACTCAGGCTAGTCCATTCTCCATTAAAAAGAAGAAAACAGCAAATCGGTATTATGCGGCCAAAATTGTGCCCATCTTTATACTTTAACCCCTTGATGACAATTGCCGGTCCGGGCACGTCACGGAAATTCAAGTCGATAACGACAAATGACGTGCCAGGACCGGCACGTCATTAAACGGGTGCAGAAAGCGATCTATTTTCGCTTTCTGCACCGAAACGGCGTTGCTGTAATGCCTCGACCTCGAGGCATTCAGCAACGCCATTATCGGCACAAAGGGGCCATCTCTGGCCCCTCCCCGGGGCGTCAACATCCGCCATACTTTGTATGGCGGCGGACGCCCGTTTTAAAAGCGTTTAGGAGGCGATCAACGATCGCCTCCTAAACTTAAATGGTGTCGCTGGAACGCCTCGATCAGGAGGCATCCAGCGACACCAAACACTTACCTGGGGATGGACTGTGACCGCTCCGGAGAGCGGTCACAGCCGCAGCTGCCGGTGATCTTCGCCATCTGCAAGATGGCGGCAGTCCGGGAAAATTCAATAAAGAAAAACAATAAAGTCTAAAAAGTTCGCTAGACGGTCTCCAGACCCTCTAGAGAACTCTGGCTCCACTTGCAGGTTGAATATAGGTACTGCATTCAACCATGCAAGTCAATGGAGCTCAGCTTTCTAATCACAGTGTGATTAGAAAAAATAAATTAAAAATAAAATAAAATTAATAATAATTAGAAAAAAAATAGTAAAAAAACCAGTAAAATGTAAAAATAATTTCCCACTGATGTCACTATCAGGGGAACCTTCAAGTTGAAAAATTTTTTAAAAAAAATTAAAAAGGCAAAAAAAAAATATATATATATAAAAAATATATTTTTGTGAGCAAGTCCTAAAATTAGCATATTAGCTTAAAAAATTCTCGCATGGAAAGAGTTAAAATACTGGCATATTAAATGCCCATGGGGTGTCTACTTTTAAAAAATTTATGATTTGATGGGGTAAATTGAATTGGCCGGGTTCAACAAGGTCCCAATTAACACGGGGGGAAGGATGGCCACACATCTAATTTCCAATTAGAAAAATGCACACGTACCAAATGTGGCCTTTTAGTTCCCCCAAAAAATGACAAACCCATGCATATGGGGTATCACCGTACTCAGGAGATGTTGCTGAACACATATTGGGGTGTCGTGTGACAGCGGCATATACCAGGAGCTGTAAATTCATACATAAAGTAGGTGTGTGTGGGAAAAATACACACACAAAAATACTACTGCAAACTTTGAAAAAATGCTGGTGGTAAAATGTGTGCATGCAAAGAGTTAAAATACCAGCATTTAAAATACCCTGGGGTGTCTAGTTTTCAAAAATATATGGTTTTGTTGGGCACACTGAAATGGCCCGGCTCAAAGATGTACCAAATAGGGCACGGGCAGTGGATCCCCAAATGCCAAAGTTCAACATTGAAAAATGTGCATGCCCCAAATGTGGCCCTTTTGCCCCCGAACAGCCAGGCAAAATCATTCATGTGGGGTATCACTGCGCTCAGGAGATGTTGCTGAACACATATTGGGGTGTTTTGTGATAGTGACATATACGAGAACTTTTTAATTCATACCTGAAGTAAAATGTGTGTGACAAAACAAATGGAAAAAAATGACTATCACAAAGTTTGACAAAGACTGGTGGTAGATATGGTGCATGGAAAGAGTTAAAATACTAGCATTTTAAATACCCTGGGGTGTCTAGTTTTCAAAAATATATAGCTTTATTGGGCACACTGAAATGGCCAGGCTCAAAGATGTACCAAATAGGGCATGGGCAGTGGATCCCCAAATGCCAAAGTTCAACATTGAAAAATGTGCATGCCCCAAATGTGGCCCTTTTGCCCCCAAACAGCCAGGCAAAATCATTCATGTGAGGTATCACTGTACTCAGGAGATGTTGCTAAACACATATTGGGGTGTTTTTTGATAGTGACATATACCAGAACCTGTTTATTTATACCTAATGTGTGGAAACAAAAATGCAAAAAAATTACTACCATAAAGTTTGACAAAGGCTGATGGTAGAATAAGTGCTTGGAAAGGGTTAAAATACCAGCATTTGGAATACCCTGGGCTGTCTAGTTTTCAAAAATATATGATTTGATGGGGTAAATTGCATTGGCCGGCTTCAAAGATACCCGAAATGGCACATGGGGGGAAGAATTACCAGATTTGGAAAAAATGGCTTTGAAATAGCAAAACGCTACCTGTACTTATTGCTCCATAACGTGCAGAAAAAAGCAAAAAAACATAAAAACATTGGGTATTTCTAAACTCAGGACAAACAGTAGAATCTATTTAGCAGGTTTTTTTATTACCTTTTATAGATGAGTAAAAGATTTTTCAAGTAAAAGTTAGAAAGTCATTTTTTTCAAAATTTTTCACCATATTTTATACTTTTTTTAATAGTAAATAATATGATACAATCAAAACAATGTCATCTAAAGAAAGCCCTTCTTGTCCTGAAAAAAACAATATCTAATGTGTGTGGGTTCAGTAAACGGGAAAGAAGAAAATTACAGCTAAACACGAGCAGCGCAGAAATGTTAAAACGGCCATTGTCACGAAGGGTACAAAAAGTAAAATCAGCCTTTGTCACGAAGGGGTTAAATAATGATAATTGTATACAACAACAAAAACAAACATATACATTTTTACAATAATTTTTAAATATATATATGTTTATGCTGTTAGAGAAACCAAATAACTTCTGCTTTTTTTCTTATCCTGTTCAGCTCTTAAGACAAAAAATATGTTCAAATAGCACAATAAAAACACTGTTCCTATCAAAATGTCAGCAAACTGAATTTATAGACATCTTACAGCAAAAGTCCCTTGCAAACCAACATGTTCATTGTGATATACTGCGTGTGTATGTATATATTTCTATATATATATAAATATATACACATTTATATATATATACACATTTATACACACACATGTATATTAGGGCCCTGCAAAGCAGCTATTTTTTTCCAAATCATGATAACAATTAATTTATTGTAGTCACAATAAATTAATTGTTGTTAATTGCTAAAAGAATTGCTGTCATCATTATCAAGGTTTAGCTATTGTATTTATTTGATTAATGGATGAGGATCCTTTATTATTCTGTTTTTCTATTTTGAATATGGCTGATTATTTTCAAATAAAATAAGTGAAATTGCTCCAGCAGACCAGGGCATTATACCAGCTATATTGTTTTTCATTTAACAAAAAAAGGGAGTAATCATCTTAAATATTGTCTTATTCTCTCTACTTTCTAAGGGATGGGTAGATTCAAGATTACATTATATATACTCATACATACATACATACATACATACATACAGTATCTGGCTGGACAAGCCATGATGGGGCTTGAAGTGAGCTTGGGCTGTTATGAATTAACTTTGTTTCATCTCATTCTTCCCAAACTTAGAAGAGCCAAAGCTTTTACCAAAAAGAAGAAGCAAAAGCGGAAAAGGCCTGATTTATCCTAAGAAGAAGCAGACATTAGCTAGGATCATGGGAACAGTTGGCTACACCAACATTTCAGTTCTTAATTTGCAATGTTTGAGAATGTAACATGAATTACAGTATTTGTTCTTAATGTAATGGGATGTAAGGCATGGATTCCCCTTGAAGATTTCTGTGTTGTTTTCTTTCAGAGGTAGTAGAAGCATTATTAAACACTCATCTACAGACACCAGACAAGCCAGAAGGCTTGTTTTAACCTCAGAAATCTCATGGTGCTTCCACAACCACAAGGGATTCTGGGTAGGCGCATGCAAATAAGGTTAACAATTATCACCTTTGCCTCTTTCCCTTGAAAGTAATTGCCCGCTGTACAGGACAGCCTTTAGACAAAACTCGGGAAGAGGTACAATAGCCAGATCACCACTCATGGACAGCTGTTTCGTCCTTCATTGGACTCGTCAGCATGAGGTTGTGATATTGGCTTAATAGTTAAGGCTTGGGGTAGCTAAGAAATACCATTACATAAGTTATGGTGGGTAAAAGGTCATGGAGGGTTTCCATCACCTTTTACCCACCATAACTTATGTAATGGTATTTCTTTCAGAGGAAAGACTAAAATAACAGATCTGCTAAGGTTTTTGATTAGCATCCTGGAGAATATAATTTATCGTTTGTCTAAGTGGAATAGCACCTTTAACAAACCAGATAAATTTGCAGAACATAAAATATATGAAAGCACTCAGGCTAAACTATCAGCGAAAGTACATCAATCTAAAACAATCTTGGCATTAAATACTGATTCAGGCATCAGATAAGTTAATGGCAACCGTACAATCTTTATTATAAAAATATTTAAACTGTTCTAACTGATGAATTGCTATTGCAAATTGCAGATTTTCTGCAAATCATATTTAGTCATTTATATAGAAAGCTTTCTGTAACTACTGTGTGGGGATTCTGCCAGCTTTAATGTTGTGGCACTTCTATTTATTTTATTATGTTTAAATGACACTCCCCTTGCAGTTTGGCAATGTAGACCAATATAAATGCCATCATATACTGAGAAATTTAATATTATTTATAATAAAATGCAAGGGATATGATGATGATGATGTGTGTTGGGAGTGTAAGAAGTACTGATTTCCTTCCAATATCGAGGGCAAACTCTTAGTACGTCCACCCTAATTGTTACTCCATTAGTACTGTCCAACCCAAGACAATATATCCATGGCTGTAGTGTACCTAAATAAGTACACTGGACTCTCTCACACTACGCTGCACCCGTACTTTGAATTTAGGGTCATTTGTTGTCACTATTGTCCCTTTCAAGGAAAACGCTTCCCAACATTAAATTGATTGATTTATTTAAACAAGCTATAAAATGTACTTTGGGGTTGGGTTATTTGGCTTAAAAGTAAAAGTAAGTATTACACCACTTTTGAGATGATCATTGTGGCAAAATGTGTCATGACTTGCCTAATATATTTTCATATCCCTCTTGTCCTCACAGTCCCCTTACAAAGGTTGCCAAGACTTCTGTTACATATTTAATAAATTAGGCACATTTTTAAGCTTACATAAAGAAAATAATGACATCAATAAAAAGATGTTAATTAGCAACTGTCATAAGTAACATGTAGAAGATGCAGCTAAGACCAACCCTACCATACAGACAAACTAGGTGGATACTTTGGGAACTGAGCTAGTAGGGATCTAATTTGCAAGCAGGAGGGTTTTTTAGGAAATATGGAAATCCTAGGGGAAATTCTAGTTTCTAGTATTTCTAGTATTCTAGAAATACTAATAAGAAACTTATTCTAGAATGACAATAATCAGGGAAGAGATATTTTAGTGGGGCAATAAGTTTTGTATATAATATTGTATATACATGCCTCTTTCCGATACAGACTATAAATTACTTGGGCTTATAACACATTATATATGACAGTAACACTTCTTTTTCTTAGAAAAGAAATAATTTTTCTGTGTTTGGATGCAATGCTGAAATAATCTATGCGTGTTCTGCATTATAGATCTGCTTATCGAATTCTGATGTCTGGGACTCACATTTTTATGAGTGCTCAGTCTGATCTGAGATAACCTATACGGTTCGTATTTTACTTACGCTAATATTTGTGTCTCTTGAGAGATATTTAAAAGTATGATTGGGGTGAGGTTTACCTATGGTATGACCACTGCATATATAATTAAGGAATTGATTTGTATGTATACAATAACAACCCTATAACAACTTTACTGTTGGAGTAAAAATATTGTTCAGCTGTCTAGATATTAATGTAAGGGGGTATATAGTCTCTAAGTGGTGATTCATTGTACTCTCAAAGTGTATTTACCCTAGTCACTTTCTAAGGGTGGCATGTCTCTTTAGCACAGATACCAATTGAATGTTCCAAAAATATGCAAAGAGCTAAGATCTAGGGGTTATGCAGAGTGCCTCCCCTAGAGGGCGACATAAGAGTTTTGTAGCAGGAGTTTGCTAACCTAGGCCAATCCTAGGGCAGTGTCCATTACGTTACATTTTATTTATTGTGTGCCCTACAGATTCTGTAGCACTAGGGAAAATACAGATTGCCAGTTAAATCTAAATATATAAAACAATTAGCAATATCATGAACAAATGAGTTAAGACATACTTGAACAGAAAAATAACAGCTTTTGTGAACTTACATTGCTTAAATACATAATTGATGCAACGTGAATTCTCTTTTTTTACATAATAAAGTGATGCACATGTAAAACAGGGTTTCTATAATTTCTAGAATACTAGAAATACTAGAAAATTGAATTTCCCCTAGAATTTCCAGATTTCCTAAAAACCCCTCCTGCTTGCAAATAAGATCCCTACTAGCTCAGTTTCCAAAGTATCCACCTAGTTTGTCTGTATGGTAGGGTTGGTCTTAGCTGCATCTTCTACATGTTACTTATGACAGTTGCTAATTATCATCTTTTTATTGTAACAAACAAACATAAGTTTACTATGAGATTAAACAATGGACATTGCTACTCACAACTTAAATGTGTCATTATTGTCTTTAAGTAAGCTTATAAAATGTGCCTACTTTATTAAATATGTAACAGAAGTCTTGTTTAATGCACAGTTAAGCAGATGTTGATGCATATTTTAGATGAGCTAAAATCTACAATGCTCTGCAATAAACTCTGATGTAATCAAGACATGTCTTTTTGACAGAAGTCTCACTTAGGCTGGCATTTTATCATATATATATATATTGGCATGTTAAATCACTTAGAAGCTTAGTTCCTGTCTGAAGAGTTTAGACTCATCTAAGTGGGCCAACATAGAAAAAAAAATAGATGTAGTCACAATGTACAATCCAATGTAAACTGACTAGTGGTACAGTGATGTTTATATAACATCTTAAAAAATGATTTCTAAGATTGAGAAAGCTTACATGATCAGTGTGTAAACAAAACAAACATAATTGTCAAATTTAATTGAAGGACAGCCAAAAATAATACTCATTGGCTGCTCTCAACAGAACCTTGCACCTGCAAGTCGAAGACAGCAGAGAACGTTGTATATATGCAGCTGCAAAGCTAAAGCAAACCAAGTACATCTCCTCAGTTCACCAAACAGCCATTAACTTTAAATCCATGCCACTCATTCTTAAAACATATTAAAGGATTTCTCTTCCATCGGTTAAAAGGGACAGGTGTAATTTACTTAAAGGGGATAAAGGAAGTATTTTGAATGGCTTGGGAAACCATAACTGAATTTGTAATCCCACCAAATGATCTAACAAACTCATTTTGGTGCAAAGTTCCAACATTGGGGCAATCAACTGGAACATTTCATGGGCTGCTCCAGTGAGTTATTTGCCCTCGAGTTGCTATTTGTAAACATGGATTTCTGTGTGTTTTCTGGTTCCAATTCAGATGAGGTAATCCCAATGTAAATGCTCTGTGACCTCATATAGTCTTGATGGCAATAAGGAAATTATTCAGTTACTCAGTATCCGTGTAAACTACAATTAGATCTTTTATATGGAACCAACAGGGAATAGTTTGCTGGGCACTTAAGATCGTTTTATTGTCCAAATTGGATTGGGAAAGAATTATCCCATCTACATCTGCCCTCCACTCTGTGACAGATGTTTATGATCTGACTCCTTTGTATAAGGACTTCACCCACCTAAGGGCATAATTCTGGAGTGCAAAATCCTTTTCAAACTACATTTAATGATGCCATTAACTTAACCCATTTACCCCACTGTCAGTTCCTCTCATTCATTCCCTGCAGACTCTTTAATTGGAGTGCTCTGCAAGTAGAATACTTCATACAAATGTTATATTTGATGAAAGGCTAAGCATACAAATATGAATATACCACGAGTTACATAATTCCACATGACTTCATTATCCAATACCTTGTGTAGAGCAAGAAAAGCGGAAATGGTCTGAAGATATTCGATGAAAATCAAAAAATATCACTTGCCTGCTTAATGTACTTTAAATTAGATAAAATACAAGCAATGTTTATGTTCCTTTACATTATATTGTGCTTGATGAGAAGCCAGGTTATGGCAATTGGATGTTTGATGTAAGTATGGTCAAAGTACTTTGGTTAATGGTTTTAAAATTTTGGTATTTATTTGACAAGGTTAAATAATTGCAAGAGGTGTATTTGTACAGAGCAAGGAGCATACACTGTATGTTCCTCAGCTTTCTATGGCTCACTTCTGCTGATCGCTATGATAAAACATAAGTATATAACAAAACCAAATTTTAAACTTTTTTGTATTAAATTAGTAGACTTCATACAGCTTTTATCTTTCAGCAGGAGCCGGATCCTATACAGTGTATGCCAGCACTGCTGTCACTTAAGTTCCATAATATGTCATGTTACCAGGAGGCTGCTTAAAAAAATAAACCATTTGCTTTTGTTTGAACCGGATTGAACTGTTTTTTTTTCTAGATACCGCCTTCCACTGTCATCTGTCTTTTTTAAATATCTCACCACATGGGTATAACAAGATAATATTTTGTGAAACAAGTGAATATTTTGTTAATAACCTGTTGTTAAAAAATATTTTTACTGCTCAATCCTACCTCACCCTAGTAGTCTTGTAAGAAAACTATCACACCCATGTCTATATCAGAAGATATCCCTGGGCACTGCACATATCAACTCCAATAAGGCTCAATAAGTGCAGACAACTGGAAAGAAACAGAAGAGGACCTGTTCTGGTTAAGAAACAAAATATGTCCAACGCAATGTAGCTCCCCCAGCAGACACTCAAGGCCTGGTAAAGCTATATCTCCTGCAAACCCTATATTAACATTAATGACCTGCATCAAACTATTGTTACTCTGCCTCCTACTTTATCTAGATTCTTACAGGGTCAGACTCATAGATCTTTCTCACAACACTTTCCTATCTCAATTTCATGATCATCCAGAAATAAATGTTCCCTTCATGCCAAGGTTCAAACACAAAAAGAAAATGATATGAAAAATGTAATTTATCTGGAACTGCCACTCAGTTTGCCAAATTTAATCCACTATTTTGGTTATTCAATTAAATTAGCATCGACTGCTCATTTTTCCAAGCTGGCAATCAAAGCAAGATGCTATTGTATATAAAACTGGGGTAAAATCTCAGTTAACACCATGTTTTCTTCGCAATTCCAAGGAAAATCCATTTCATTAATTAGTATTCAATTTGACAATGTACAGTTAATGTGGAAAAAGTTAGCTTTGTTGGCTATGAGCTGGGTTGACTGTACATTTGTCTTCTCACTAGAACTCTATCTGATGGATTCGCCACAATACTGCCAAGTTCAATTGATAACAGCTAAATTGATTTCATCTTCTGATGTCAAGACACTTCAGGAACATTTTTATGTTAAATTTGCTACTAGTTTATATGATGAATGGCTACCAGGTTCTCTCCAATGTATACATTTGAGCCCTTTTGTTAATGTATCAGCGAACATGTGCCAGTAAGGAACTTAGTTAATTAAATTACTGGCATCGGTCATTTATTTGTTAATGTCTAAGAATGATAGATGTTCTTTCAGACTCAACCGACAACTTGTGGTATGGGACCATTTCACCAAGGGTTATTTCAACCATCATCATTTATCCTATTGCAATCAAGGTTATCTTGGAGAAACGGAATTTGATGTGTGTATATCTTTTTCAAAAACCTTACTAAAGACATACACATTTCCTTCTTTGAACATGTTCATTGAAGATATACAAGTCACCCAACCACTGCATGCATGGGCTCCTAATTTATTAAAAACTGCCTGGCTAACTTCTTTTCTCTTAATGCAAGTTGACACCACAATCTTATTTTCCACTGGTAGCCATATTATTCATACTAAGCTGCATGGAATATTTAGGACAAGAAACAATATTATAACTCAAGCACGACAAGTGAAAAATGTAGAGCAATTCCATTTTCAGATAAAAATTCAAAAGTATACAACCAATGCAAAGACTGCAGCAACTTCTTCCTCTGAATAATTTAGGAACTCTTCAAACAAGCCTTAAACAATGGAACATCATCACCCTCATTCTGATTATTCCCTTTGGTTCACTCTGGTCTACAAATTTAGGATTTAAGTGCCACTTTGCATCCTCTAAAACCTCAAGAGAATTAAATATACACCTCGTTACTGGGCTCTACAACACATGCCATCACAATTTTAAGAAGATTTATGTATTGCTGCTAAAAGCTTTTCTAGACACTGCACCTAGTATGAAAGCTCCAATGAATATAACAACCAACTGTTACACAATACACAAAGTAGTAAACCATTTCTTTTTTTTTTCAACCCTTACATCTCCCAACAATGTACAATGAAAATGTAAGATACATACTGTATTTGAACTTGGAAGTTACCTATTTTATGTAAGAGCAACCTCTGTATTATAAAAAGTGACATTAATGAATTGATTTAACACAGAGGATGTAGACAGTAATTCCATATGGCACGTTTGATGTTTTTAAAACTATTTGAGTTAAGATGTTTCTATTAGAAGAAGAAAAAAAAGCCTTCGTTATCTAAGAATGAAGAGCTCAGTTGATTGTCAGCAAAAATCAATGCTTTGTGGCAGCCTTTTCTGGCTGATGACATCACATTGGTGTTGTTTGGGATTTCTGCACACAAGATTCTAAGCTTTAACATAAAAAGAAAACGTATAGTGATATTTGAAACCAATTTTCCTAGATAATCTCTTTAACGAACAGGTCACCCCACTACACTACGGAAAAAAATTGACTCACCAATGTAATGACGTATTATCAAGGAGGACCAACAGCATGGATGTTCTTGTATAAAAGGGGCTGAGTAGGCCTAGGCCCTTCATAACAAAGGACATCCAGAAACCTGGTATAAATCATACAGCTCATTTGTGATATTCTCTGTTAATTTACAGAATGTATCACTTTATAATCAATCTTAATTTATAGAACACAGTCGCTACCTCTTATCTGCTGATAAGTGTTACAATCTTTTAACATAGAAAGTACAAAACAAAATCATTCTATTTCCAGAAATCAACATTTCATAGAAATACACATCCTACGTCGAGAATTGTGCTGAAATTGTTATGTCTGTACTTGCCCTGAATACAATGCCAAGCTCTTTTCAGATGTATTTGTGATAACATTTTATTGCCACGTTTTGAAGGATACAGTCATCATTCCTCCTGCCAGCAGGGAGCCTGATTGTCTCAGAAACCTTGTCAAATGCACCCACTATTACCTGTCCACACATTTCTTTCTCGCCCCAATCCAAATGAGTGGACCAAAACCCATTAATCCCAGCTTTGATCATTTTCAACTTAGTCATAATAATGCGGGGATATTAAGTGAGTCAGCTTTGCCTCTTTCATTTAAAAACATAAGAGCCTGTTTTTGGTTTTTTTACAAACCTCAGAGCCGGATAAAATAACCGAAAGTAGGTAGATGTACTAAGCATGCTACAAGGCTTCTGCCAAGGTTAAACCTGGGAACTTCCCGGGTGTGAACTGGGGTCTCTTAGGGGAACCCTGTGTCTCCCAAGTCTCCAGGGAGTCCCACTCCTCACCCAAAAAAAGCTCTCTGGGGCTAGTTTTTCTCTACACAAACACACTTTCAAGCAAAGGGAGCACTCTGGGTAGCCTACCCTCGAAAGTTCCCAAATATACCCATGGTACACATAGCGTACTGGCTGAAGTTATCAAATATAACACTGAGCCCCTGGCCAGTGGATTTATTCTGCCATAAATAACTGGCCTTGCATAGTGCATACTTCTTACTGTAAAAGAATGCTGTTCATAATTAATAGTTAAGTCATCCATCAACTCACTACCACTGCCCATCGAGTCAATGCCAATATAGTGCAATATAGTGGTTTAGTGGTTTATGACTGTGCACATGTGCCTGACCATTTCATGTTTATACTTTTTATTAATTAACCAATATTAACGTTGACTTATATATATATTATATATTTACATATATATATATATATTCCTAAGAAAAACAAGCCAAAACATACTTGAAGCCGTTTTTGTTCTAAGTTGATAGTATATTTATTTATATACGGAAAAGCGTGCAGATTTATCTAAGCTTTTCAAAATGCTTCATTTGCTCGCCTGCTTTTCTACATTCAAGCTAATTAGCATTATTTCCACACAAAACACTGCTTTTCTCTCTTTTACAGACGTTCAATGATTGACACATGGTTAGACTGCAAGATAATGATAATAATGAATTCCTAATTTTAAGTAATTCTGTATGAGCCATGTCAGACTTTTTATGTTCTTATTAAAGCAACGGGACCATGTATGGCAGTATATTTATTAACCCTCAAAACACATGATCCAGTAATGATTTTAAAGGAATTGTTTTACTGTTAAACTTGTAAGTTCCTTAAAAGTTTTCAGTGTGTGTAGAAAGGGCGCCAACCGACTCATAAAGCTATTGCAAATATTTGGTTTTGTCTTGTTTTAATGTGATTATTTTAAAACATAGGACCTCTTAACATTCAAAGGGACAACGAGAGACACTTTTGCTTTAGGGATGTGGTTAAAAACATGTCTAGGGGTAGGACTTTACCAAGATCATTTTACAAAAGTTTGTGGCCTATTCAGAGTGATTAATGGCATTGAGTAAGGCTGTTTCTGTACACAGTATTGTGACTTTTAGTGCTGAAGAACACAATGATACACTTGTACCCAGCAAAAAGGGAGATATTAGGCCACAAAAGAGGGGCAAAATGACTTGCGGTTTGCTAAGATATTAAAATGTCAAAATAAACATTTATGAAAAAAAACGATTTCTGTAGTGCCAGTTCTGATTTATTTATTTATTTATAAGGAAGCAGTAGGGCACCTATATTCGTGAGGCGCAGACTGCACTATTTACACCTTTTTTTCCATGTGGTTACATTTTTATGTGTTTTAATTAAAACATAATACTCATTTTCACAGATGTCTGTAGTGTGAGGGTGAAATCATTTTCACTCTTTTACAACAGAGTTTTAAACCTTTCTTAGAAAGTGTTTTTTTTATTGCCAAAAGTAATGTGGTATGGAACGATACCTTTGTTATTGGACTAACATAATACTCGGTCATTCAACATGGGAAGCCTGAAGCCACAATTTAGTACGACTAACCCTTGAAATAAATATTATAGCATAAATAACACAATACCTTAACTTTTCCACTAAATTATTTCAGGGCCTTGAATGTTTTGTCCCCTGAAGTCACTACAACTTCAGGAGGGCATTTTATCCCTGGATAAGTATAAATAATTCCAACTGCCAGGAAACAGATAACCAAACACACACGCCAACACGGGCTCTGTCACACCGACACCCAGACACACACACCAGGACAGGCTCTGTCACACCGACACCCAGACACACACACCAGGACAGGCTCTGCCACACTGACACACAAACACACACACCAGGACAGGCTCACACCAGGACAGGCTCTGCCACACCGACACCCAAACACACACACAGGACAGGCTATGCCATACGGACACCCAAACACACACACACCAAGACAGGCTGTGCCGCACCAACACCTATACGCACACATACCCCAGGGCAGGCTCTGGTACACTGATAACCAAAAACACACAAACAGCAGGACACAATCTATGTCACTGACATCTACATCAGGATTAATTTTTCACACTGCATTGTTGTTTATATCCCCTTAGTGTTTTTGACCCTTGTGTATTGATGCCCCAGCCAGCACCCTTTTAGTATAGATTAATGTGGTGCCCCCACACCCTTGTATCATCACCTCCAGCCACCACTATTTGTATTAATGCCCCCAGCAAGCCCCTCCTTTTATTATTGATTTATGTGATGGCCCATCACATATACGCATTAGACATGCATTTTTATCTACATATTGAGTACTTATCTCTTTTAAGTAAAGACTATGATTGAAACATGATTTCAAAATTACAGCTGAACTGGCAGTTTCGTTAATATTAGTTCCTGCTGCTGATTATATATATATATAAATATTGGATCCTGCTGCTGATATATATATATATAAATATTAGCCCCAGTTGCCGATATAGATTAATATTAGTCCCTGCTGCCTATATATATATATACATATATATACATAAGTTATGGTGGGTAAAAGGTGATGGAAACCCTTCCACTTAAATTTAAGGGGTAGTAGAAGTATTATTAAACACTCATCTACAGACACCAGACTACTACCCCTTAAATTTAAGTGGAAGGGTTTCCATCACCTTTTACCCACCATAACTTATGTAATGATATTTCTTAGCTACCCCAAGCTTCAACTACTAAGCCAGTATCACAACCTCATGCTGACGAGTCCCATGAAGGACGAAACAGCTGTCCATGAGTGGTGATCTGGCTATTGTACCTCTTCCTGAGTTTTGTCTAAAGGCTGTCTTGTACAGCGGGCAATTACTTTCAAGGGATCCATGTATAAAGTGGATATAGAGGCAAAGGTGATAATTGTTAACCTTATTTGCATGTGCCTACCCAGACTCCCTTGTGGTTGTGAAAGCACCATGAGATTTCTGAGGGAAAAGCAAGCCTTCTGGCTTGTCTGGTGTCTGTAGATGACCGTTTAATAATACTTCTACTACCCCTACATATATATATATATATATATATATATATATATATATATATATATATATAAATATATATATTAGACCCTGCTGCCGATAGCAGGTATAGATCAACACATTAACACACAAACCCAGCTTTGCATGCATAGATCAATTGAAATTCACTTGTGATCTCAGCACTGAAGGTATATATCAAATCAACAGAATCAGATATACAAATCCTGTATTTGCAGGTATACAATAACAATATATAAAACGTAGCATTGCAGGTATAGATCAAATAAATACATGGAAACAGCATTG
The DNA here is from genome assembly GCA_029215755.1 of Spea hammondii. Taxonomy (NCBI): domain Eukaryota; kingdom Metazoa; phylum Chordata; class Amphibia; order Anura; family Pelobatidae; genus Spea; species Spea hammondii. The sequence continues at coordinate 86,409,511 of JARDYJ010000004.1, forward strand.
CAGGTATTATCGCATTTGCTCGATTATAAGACAACCCTGATTATAAGACGACCCCCCAAAATCTGAATATTAATTTAGGAAAAAAGAAAAAGCCTGAATATAAGACGACCCTATAGGAAAAAAGTTTCCTATAGTAAATGTTAATTCATGTAAACTATTTTTTTTTATAAAAGCTATGATTGAGAAAAATATTTTGTTTTTAATTCCTTTTATTTTCCAACCTGCCCCCAGTTATGCACATCTGCCCCCAGGCTTGTCACTCTGCCCCATAAATGCCTTAAACCCCTATATGCCACTGGGCCCCATGATATGCCTTTTAACCCTCTAAATGCCACTGGGCCCCATGATATGCCTTTTAACCCTCTAAATGCCACTGGGCCCCATGATATGCCTTTTAACCCTCTATATGCCACTGTGACCCATTATATGCCTTTTGACCCCCTATGTGCCACTCTGCCTCCAGACATGCCTTATAACCCTATATGCCACTCTGGCATTTAGGGGGTTAAAAGGCATGTTATGGGGCTGAGTGGCATATAGGGAGGTATTAGGCATTTCAGGAGGCAGAGTGGCGTATAGAGGGTTAAAAGGCATTTCTGGAGGCAGAGTGGCATTAAGGGGGTTAAAAGGCATTTCATAGAGCACTCTGCCTACAGAAATGCCTTATGTCCCCCAAAACTTACCGGTGCTGCGTGTAGACTTCTGCTGCAGCCGGAAGGAGGTGCGGCTAGCAGGGGGGGTTGTCTGCGTCCATCGCGCAGACCTTCCCCCGCTGTCAGAGAGAATTCCCCGGTGAGTGCCATCTTTGCCCTTCCACAATTACACATCTATGATGCACACATACTCATTAACTCATGGTCTCCCTCATTCAGACTATTCATCCACATATTAACTCATGCTCTCCCTCATTCAGACTATTCATCCACATATTAACTCATGCTCTCCCTCATTCAGACAATTCATCCACATATTAACGCATGCTCTCCCTCATTCAGACAATTCATTCACACATTAATGCATACTCACGCATTCACACAATGCATCCACACATTAATTCATACTCACTCATTAACATGTACCCCCTCTCCCTCCCTTATCACATTCTACCCCTTCTGCCTCCCTTATCACATTCTACCCCTTCTGCCTCCCTTATCACATTCTACCCCTTCTGTCTCCCTTATCACATTCTACCCCTTCTGCCTCCCTTATCACTTTCTAACCCCTCTCCCTCCTCTATCCCTACTCACCCCCTTTGTATTTCACTCACCTTTAAAGTCCTGCGGCGGGAGAACGAGGCTTCTGTCTTCACTCCTGAGCGCCAGATATGATGTCATATACCGGCGCTCAGTATGAAACGCCGGCACTGCGGCGGAGGTAGAGGCCTCGTGGAGGAGAGTGAGGGGGGCCGAGCGGTTGCTAGGCGCCCCTCTCTCTCCTCCGCGTCCAAAAAAAAAAAAAAGCGTTTCAGGCTGCCCAGGACTTAAAGTCCCATTGCGGGACTGTCCTGGGCAATCCGCTGGATGGTTCCAAATTCGGCGGGGGGGCAACAGGGGGGGCAAGGAATAACCTAAGGGGGGCAATTGCCCCCCCTTGCCCCCCTGTAGCGACGCCACTGTTTATATACAACAATAAAATCAACATCTATGAGTCAAAACATAATTAAACTTTAATATTTAAAAGAGCATCGTTTGGAAAGCTGACAACCCTTAGACTGGTAAGGCAGAGAAGACACAATCTCTTCTTTTCTAGCGCTGGCTTTGAGCCTTTACAATCTTGTGATGACATCTACCACACATGCACCCTGAACACCCATTACCTTATATATGCCCTAAACAGACACTGTAAGCTTGGAGACAGGGCCTTCTCTTCTCAATGTATTGCTTTTGTCTTTGTCTGCCAAACCGAGTCTTCAATAGCATTTATGTACTTATCTTCTTAACTCAACACACATTAGTCATTCCTCTGAGGTGTCGGTAATTATGATAGACTCCAAAGGAAGGCAATAGAACTTGGGAGAAAGTTCAACAACAAATTGTTATTCCTCTTTAGTATATTCCCTTTAGTGATTGTTTCTCAAACACAAAAAAGAGGCACTACTGATTTCTTTGCTTTTGTTCAGTCTTCATTTGCACAATACCAAACTCGTTCAAATTACCCAAGGGAAACCCTGATTTTTCAGAATGAAACATTTGCTGCCAATGTTCTTTTCATTTATTTCTCTACTTCACAAATTATGTTAACGGACGCTTGGTTAAGCCAACAAAAACAGTTTATACTGTTTATACTTTTTGTTGCGATATAATGAGTCGTTTGGTCTTGGAAGGGAAATCATACACATTATAATACGGAAAGGGTGTGTTTTGTAATTCATATCATATTCAGACGTACGCAAATAGGGGAAGAAAATAGCACAAGGAAAATAATTAGGTAAATAAATAATTCCGAAATGCACAAAGCTCCCACACAGATCTTTTGGAACGGTACGTTCACTCATTACAATGCACAGCATTACTGGGTTTTTTTGTTATAAAATCATAGAACGATAATCTGGGGGATATAGTGAAAGGAAATTATTTTGCTTTCTTTTCTACTATTCAGAAAGGACCCCCTAAAGATCTTGATACAACAATCCAGGAAAGGCAAGTTATTTCCTTTTTCTTGAAAGTATTAGAACCAATAAATTATACAGATATAGCTTACTTATAATTTCCACACTTATGGCACTATAAGATCTTACGTTATGTAGAAAGTTGCATAGAACTTGCTTATATCTTCTATCAGGCTGAAAAAAGTCCTGAATATGCCAGTACAGGGCTGATAACAAGACTTATTTTCCAGCTGCAGGCAAGTGTCTTCTAGGAGGACTTCCAGCATTTTGCAAAAACTAGGCACCGGGCACACAAAAAAGGTACAAAGATTGGGCTTTCTGTTGGCGGAAAACTCGTCAGCTTAAAGGCACCTACGTTAAGATTAATGTGTGGAACCCCAGAAAGTCAAGAATATATATAAGTGATTATTATTTTAATATTTTTATTTTCACAAACATATTTGCTAGGAATACAATAACACGTAAAACACACAAAAAAGCCTGTGATTTTGCCTTTCATTATCTTAATAGTCCCAAGCTTTTTCTGCTGCTATGGAAACAAAGCCTTTGACTTTTCAGATCACATCATGACACAGAGAAGATACATATGTAGCAAAATTTGCTTGATTTGGGAAATTTGTTGTACACATGAGTTGGCAATGCCTAGTTTAAAATTATAATGACCATAATGGAAATGATCTTTCTTCAATGCTATGTTCATATTCAGTTATAAAAGAGGTACAGACGTAAATGACCTCGCTAAAGTGGAAAGCCTAATAACTAATTATTCTACCCAACAAAGAATATATTCACTGCAGATCTTAAATAAATTACCGTATTGGCTCGGATATAGGCCGCACCCGAATATAGGCCGCACCCTAAAAGTTAGGTGCTTTTTTAAAGAAAAAAGTTTCTGCCCCCCCTGAGATATGCTGCCACTCTGTCCCGAAGATGTACCCCCCCGAGATATGTTGCCACTCTATCCCCCCTCCGAGATATGCTGCCACTCTCTATCCCCCCCGAGATATGCTGCCATTCTACCCCCCCGAGATATGCTGCCATTCTACCCCCCCAGATATGCTGCCATTCTACCCCCCCTAGATATGCTGCCATTCTACCCCCCCCAGATATGCTGCCACTCTGTCCCCAAGATGTCCCCCCCCACCAGACTTACAGGTGCAGACTCCACAAGGTCTTGTGGGGCCAGCGGGGGAAATCTACGCATAACGCGTATTCAACTTCCGGTGCCGGCACTTCCGCCGTGGGAAGTACCGGCAAGGAAGATTGTTCGCGCAGACGTTAACTGGTAGCGGTGATGCAAGCATAAACAACCTCCGCTGCTGGCACGTCTGCAAGATGTGCTTTAAAAATCTCCCTTTCCGGGACTCCCCCCGTCGGGCGCTAGACCCCGAATATAGGGGGGGAAGTGCGGCCTATATTCGGGCCAATACGGTATATTATGGAAAGATTTGTTTTATTTAAAACAAACTAAGCACAAGGCAGCAATGAGTCTGGCATCAGTCCTTCACTTTACCTACTGGATGTTTTAGATGTTTTACTCACCACTAGCAACAAAGAAAAGCAACAGTGAGTGATTAAATGATAAATACGCAGTGGCGTGCCATCTATCAATATATCCCAGTTAATGCTGTTTAAAAGATCCAACACGGCGTCTTTTGTTCGTTAAGTCAAATATACCTGGATTATACACAAGAAGGTACCAACAGAAGACAGCAACAAAGCCCCTTAAAATAACCTTTTGTGATGTTAAAGAGCGTTATCTATGCCAAACACACACGGTTTTCTTAAATAAATACAAATAATCTCCTTTTCTATAGATTTCATATTAAAATATACAGTACATTAGATTGTTCTTTTAGGCTGCTATTTACTAGAAATATGAACACAATCCTCCAAATAAGTGAATCATACATTTCTCTTGGCACTCAGTCTTATCAGTTAATACGATTAAAAATAAAATGAATGGGAAGCTTTGTTTCTGATTTACTAGTAGATTGTGCATAACCAATAAATGCTGTAGATAAGGAACACGCAAACTCGTGGAGTTCATTTGAAGGACTATAATTCCTACTGCTCCATTGCTAACCTCTTGCTGTCTGAGGATGATGAGAGTAATACTCCAAGAAGTCTTGGCACTTACTGGCTGAAAGATATTGTAGATTCTAGTGTACTCTCTATATAAGAACACACCTAGCAGTATTAACTCACAGTGATGCTTTGCAGAATTGAACTTGGCATGTCTTCCAATGGATAAGTACCTTGGGAGCCACTTTATATACCCATTGAGCTTAACGGAACAAAAAGCGAAATTAATTCACGCTACCATAACTTCCATTTAGCCGTTATCAGTGGTGCTCATCACTTGTAAGCTTTAGTACTAATAAAATAGTAAATATTTCAAGGAACGTCCAATGAATCATGTATGACACATTACTGAGATGTTTCTGTAATAAAGTTTGGCTTTGATCTAGAAATATTTTATTGTTACAGGGCCAAAGAAGACATTCTTAAACATTAAATAAACAAAAAGACACAGTTGCAGAGATACAAAATGATTGCTGTGAGAAATAACAAAATATTCCTTGCACTCTCTAGAATGCTATGCAAATAAACCTCAGCAGATCTGTCATTGCATTGTTTATTCTTCAACATGAATCTCTTCTCGGCTTTTTGGCTAAAGATCAAGAGAGTATCTGTGACAGAGGGAAAGCTTAATCTTCTGGCCTTATGGTCAAGATAGCCTGAAGCTCCGAGGTCCCTGTGGAGCTCTCAGACCAGGTCCGGTGTTCTGGGTGAGGTTGTCACACCGAGTGCAATGTGCGGGTTACACTAGCAGTGGTAGTTTGGCACCTGCAGATAAATGGACTGTGTACCTCGGGCCCTTCCAGGCACCTTTTCTTTTTACCTATCACTGCCCCAGACTTTTAGGCTGGATGGAGGTGTAGGATTTTTTTTATATTCCAGTCTAAAGTGCTGGGACCATAATAGCACTTTGTATTATTAATGTTGCACTCTTATTTTTTGCACTGTACACATGTGCCCACCAAAATGTTTTCACAATTTTAATAATTGGAAAGGCCATGGTGGAACTATATCCTTTTAAGATGTATTTTTTTTTTGGTAGGGAGGCCTTTGGGCTACCTCATCTCTATCGGTGGTCTTTCCTCTTGCAGGGAAGGGCCAAGAAGATACAGCCTCCTGCAGATCTTCTGGCTGAGGAGGGAAAAAGGGGGTCACACATTTCTTTGGGGAGTGCAACAAATGGAGATGGAAATTGAGGGATCTGGTGCCTGCTTTTGCATCATGTTACAATTAAGTGTTCCTATAACAAATACATTAAATCATTATTTATATAAGAAGCATTTGGCTATGTAACAGTAGTAAGAATGGTAATACTAATGGTGGGTTTAGTTGCTAAAGTGTCAAATTCAGCAGAGTAGGTGAAATGACACAAATGGGTAACTGAATTAGTAAAAAGGTCTAGGGTTCTGTGTCCAATGAGAAACACTCTGGAGGAATGCTAAGCTTCTCCATTTAGTTGCTCCTGGAATCTCTGGTGTCACAATCAGGCTACATTGATGATGGTGCTAAGGAACACATTTCGGCTCAAAGTTAAGCATAGCTGCTTTGGGATGACATGGTTATGAATGTGAACATGTGCAGATACTCAGAGCTTCTACCTGGCCATCAGGTGTAGCAAATGGCAAAGTGTATGAGTAGTGTTTCTTCTATAACTAAGGACAGAGAAAACAAAACAAATGAATGTCAAGTATATTGCATTCTAGGCGAGATTAATTGCTACGATTATTATTATTACTATTATTATTATTATTATTATTATCATCATCATCTGGTCTTTACAAAGGACACAATGCTTTGTGACCTTTGTTAGGCCTGGGGCAACAACCTACAAAACAGTTCCCTGAGCATCCTGCGAGAGAGTTTCCCATACTGTTGACCTTTTATGATTATTTTGGCTATAATTCCAACAAATCTGACATGCTTAGGCTAGGTTGCCATATTACAAGGTATTTGAGCAACATCGCTCACGTACATCTCGTCTGGCCCTTATGGTTGAATACTGCTATCCTTGATGCACTTTATCAATGGTTTTATACTTTATACAGTGCATGGGCGCCAGAAATGTGCATAGTATGCAACATGTCAGAATGATGCTAAATGTAACCTGTTAACATACAATGTTGTATCAGACAATCATTAGACAGCTTCCAGCTTAGCAAAACTGCAGGAATAACGCCCATTTGGCTCACAGACTTTGTACCAAACGCATCTGTGCCATAGATCGATGGTTCGACAGACATACACAGAATTAACGTAATTACAAAATCATAATTGTAAGTAGATACACTGTCTGGGATCAGAAAATGCATCCTCTCATTCACTTTGATTACCATGGGTACTTGTAAACCAATCTACAGGTTGTGTTTTGTAACGATACAACAAGCTAATGCACAGCCAAGCGTTGCTCTGTTGTCTCTCAGTCTAATGTTTCAAATAAACAGAACTTTGACAGTGTCACTGGTCAGGCTGGGAACACGGCAAAAGAGCTCTTTGTAGGCAGATGCATTCTATGCAAGACTGCATTCTATTTAGAACCAGGGAAAATCCACTTGTCTTTTGCCGTACTCATTTTCACAGAAATGACCCCATTATAACTGAGCCATACAATAGCTAGAGAAATATAAATACTTGATACCTCTATTGTCTGCTGTGGCAAAAATACAAGATCATGGATCTATGCTTACATCACAAGTCAATAAACTATTTTGACAACTACGAAAGTACATCATATAAAGTAAAATAAGCAGTTTTTTTATATTTGTAGAATGATAGTATGTTACTTTTAAATATGGTCTCTTTTTTTTAGGAAACCCAACCTATGGCCACTATATCATGCCTTTCACATTGCATAATGACTGTTTTTATGTAACATGTCAATAAATACCAATAACATGTATTCCTTGACAGACAGAAGAGACCAAAAGACACAACTGAAACCTGGAAATAAATTAAGAAACAGAGAGATGTTCACCTGGAAGGTATATTTAATAGGTATTTGCATTTATTAAAAATGAGCTTTCCTGACGTCCACAAGTTTAAACTTTTGTTAAAGAAGAACATTTTGTTCCATTTCCCACTGTTATCATTTAAATTTTTTGTCCCATGCTTGTTAGATTATTTCTAATACCAAAGTAATAATTTATTATTACTGGAGAGAGGTTATATATTTAGCACCTGTCTTAGCAGCAACTGCTTGTATGGCAATGCTTACGGACATTTAAAATGCATACTACATATCAGCAGCACAGATTTACATTGGTAAAGCAGCCCTGTGAAATGCATAAAACATAATGGCCCCTGTTTGACAGCGCTAACAGATGGTTATTGATAAGCAATCAATGTCTTTGTTAAGGAAGTGTAAAGGAAGGTGTACATTTTGCCCTGCAACTACATCTGCATAGAGATTTACAAAAGGTTGCCCACTGACCTTGATCAATATTAATGATTTTAGGATTTTTATTACAATGAAAACTACGTACATGCATTTACTGCTAAATCTTGCTTTCCAAATCTGTATGATGAGCGACACACCATGGCGTTGCTTCCCAGTAGTTATTTTAAGTTATACCATATGGGCTCTTGATGGGGGGGGCACCTTTGGGCCGGAGAAGGCAATTACAACCAAGTGGCCTGTAGCCTTGCACCAAGTGATGTGTTTTGGCCTAGGTAGGTAAAGAGGGGGAAATTGGGTCCATGTGGTTGCAGCCCCCCTACTCCAAATCCAGGGGCAATGCTCCTCAGTGGGCCAGTTACAAGGTCGATCTCTTATACTACTGGGAGGCATTAAAAGACACACAAAACTAAGATATGATGCCAGTTATAAAACAATTTAAAAAAAAATAAAAAAAAATTGAAGAGGGCACCATTTTTTTTTTAAATATACAAAGTGTAGTAATTGCTGCTCACTGAAGTGTTCTACCCAGATGGCACACCTTATAAATCACAAATAATTTCTATCATAAAATTAAGGCAAAGAAAAAAATTCCTGTTTATATTCAAATCTAAATTAACACCACAGTGATGGGAGAATGATTGTTTTACAAATTACAGTGATTTTTTTGTACTTCTTTTCTGGTATAAATTAAGAATAAAGCAATGTCAACGGTCAAAAATAGCCGCTCCGGTCTAACCAAGATAATATCCAGAGGAACCAAACTTCTTGATCCTCCAGTTAAATAAACAAGACATGTGTTAACAAAAAAAGTTATGTTTTCAATGCAGGCAGCGCTACATTTTATTTTTGACAGGTGCACAAAAATCTATTTTGGTTGCTGCATGAGCTTTCTTCACAAGACATCTTGATTGGCATGTTTTCTTAAAGTCTAAACTATTTTTAAGTGCTAAATTTAGGACTGAATTTTAATGAAGCTTCCTCAAAACAATATTTTGGAGAAATTAATTTTAACTTCTCATTCTAGTATGTTAGTATTTAAGATAATGTTAGTATTTAAGAAAATGAATCCATGCACGTACAATACTAATAAGAGCAATACATTGGGGAAGCTGGGACGTTTGATTGAGTCGGCTGCATGAAAGAGGAGGAGCGATCGTGGTTTAGACAGATCAAATCTAAAAAGGATTTAGGTCTGCTATGAGAGTTTAGAAGGAGCAGCAGCCCTCCATCACGCTCTACATTCCAGCCCCCTTATGGGAGAAAACATTCATTTATAGTTTTTATAGCTTTGTGTGTTTTCACTGGTGTAGATGCTGGTGAAATCCTTACTGTAATCCAAAAACTTGATGTAACAGACATTTATTCTCCTGAGTATGTTTTACGGCGTGGGTTGCTGTATGGTTGCGGTATGAACGGGTTTTCCTCATTATACCCCTGGACTTATTGGTTTGCCGGTATTAGGAACCACTTAGCCGTACTGTGTGCAGCCGCATCTAGAACTGGAGCTTAACCTATTTCTCCATGGAACTCGCGAGCGGATCCCTACCATTACGAAAAAATTACTGCAGTTTTTCTGAAGTAATACTGCACTTTTACTGCAGTATTACTGCACATTTACTGAAGTATTACTGCATTTGTACTTCACTGTACTGCAGTTTTACTGCAGTTATTTTTGTACGGAAGTACAAATGCAATAAAGCTGCAAGTACAACTGTAGGTTTGCAGTATAAAAAAAAAAGTGCACTAAATGTGCAGTAAAACTGCAGTACAGTGAAGTACAAATGCCGTAAAACTGCAGTAAATGTGCAGTAATACTGCAGTAAAAGTGCAGTATTGCAGTTTTTCATGTCCAAAAAACTGCAGTATTACTTCAGAAAAACTGCAGTAATTTTTTGTAAGGGTATACTAATAAGGACTGCTCCCATTTGACACTATTCGCCTGTCACATTTCCTTTGTCACATACACCACATCACCTAGGCTGAGCTAGAGGAAAAGACTCCGGGTGCTGATTGCATTATGTCCTAAAGTGGAGAAATGTGACACTTATGCAGATTATTTGTTTACTTGTGAACATTCAGTTAAAGTATAATCTGGTTACACTTTATCAGATTAATGTTTTGTGTTAAAATGTGTGGTTACTCCAAAATAAAGATTGATTCTGTTTCACAAACACCTGAGTCTTGTCTTCAGAGAAAAGTTAACCGAGGGGGGACTAAGGAGGATTTCTGAGGTAAAGGCGAGGTAAAATATATTGCTGTGGTCAGACTTGTAACACCAGACACTTGAGAACAGCTATGGTTTGTAATAAAGTGACAGTTAATGTGGCTCTCAAGAGCATAACTCCCAAGTGTACCTCTTTAGGGCCAAATTTTTGGTAAAAGTCCACCTGCTGGCCATGCTTCTGACCACACCATTCAAAACAAAACTGTACTTCATCAGCTTTTAAAAACATGACATTTCTAGAAAAGGAGAAAAGGTTAAATGCTGTGTGAGACATTTTTTAACATATTTGTAAGGTGAAAGATAACTCAGAGGACCTCCAACTCAACATTTTGATGAGGCCTTTGATAAGATACATATACAATAGCATATTATTTGAAACACACACATATACATTGTGCTCTGCTTGGATAACTGTAGTCATGTATGTCTTCTACCTCGCATTAACGCTATATTATGCATAAATTCGAGAAATATCCTCCATCACCCAGACCTCTATGTACTGTGTCTCATACTAGCAAATCCTAAACGAGTTAGAAACACCAAAAACGCCCCAAAGCAGATTAAGCAATATATGAAATGCCTATTTTTCAGTAAAATATAAATGATCACTCACCCTCCAGATGTCTGGATTTCATAAAGTTTGGATGCATTCAAAGAATTTTCACCAACTATTCGTGCCTTTTGCGGGAAAGAAAATAATTTTAAAAATCAGATTTATTTCCAAAAATGCTATCTACACAGAACACCTAACGTGGCAGATGTTAAGCAGGTTCATCTCCACTTTAAGACTTTAGTAAATGTCGATATCTGAAACACGTAAGCAATGGGTTTTCAGTGATAATGTTGCAAAAAAAAAATATACATCAAAAGCACAAAAACAAAACACAGGTACAAAGAATACATAATATGCTTAAACACATCTTCCCCCAAGAAAAAGACTTTTGTGATAAACAAAGATGTCCACAGAACAAGGAGTAAGCTGTTTAACGATTTGGCATATTTGGTGTTCTTTAAGGACAACAGAGGGATATGACGCTGGAATGGGAAACATGCACTATTTCACATATAAAATGGGGGGGGGCAGGCCAAATAATCACAAAGATCTACGAGACAAAATCATCTAAAAGGCAGGGGGGAAAAAGATGCAATTTAGAACCTTTTCATCCATAGCTTTGCTATCTGCAAGAGAATCAGGAAGAAGGGGATAGAAGTTAGATACAATATTGTCCAAATGATGACACACTGTACTCTGAACTACTGATTATACTTTGATAAAGTGTGAAAAACTGTCAGGAACTAGAGAGCAAGACCATTCATTTAAAAGAAATGCTGTTTTAACCAAGAGAAATAAAAAGGGCTGATACAAACCTCTAGTACAGCAAAAACCGGCACTGAATTAGTAAACATTTGTAAAAATATGAAATAACAATGACATTATAAATATTTAACTTATCTAACTGAATGGACCTGCAATTTGTCTTTTGGAGAAAAAACATCCACAGGGATACATTTTCACAATTGTCACCTTGACACACTCGGCATGACTCAAATGCTTTAGGCTTTATATTTTATACACATTTATTCTGGTGCATACAGAAGCAAATGTATTGGTGCTATGTGTGTTTGAATGTGTAACATACAGTATATACTGTATAAAAATACATATAATACTTAATATGTCTAAAATGCATGGAAACAAAAGATTTGCAGACATTTCAATTAGTAGAAAACTTTGAATTTGTATATTGTCTATATGAGGAATCATATCGACAATAGCAGATAACAGATCCACTTTTGTCTATACCACACTGAATAGTTCCCATTTACCTCTACATTCTAGACCATCTAGACCAGGGGTGGGCAATTAATTTTCCCATGGGGCCACATGAGAAATTGGAATGGTTTTAGAGGGCCAGACCTCTACAAACTACAAACTCCGAAGCCTTGTCCATTTTGTTAACTTATGTGCTGTTTAATAAAGTTATTCAAGCCTACGTCATTGGTAGAGGTGCTTGAATAAGTAAGGCCTGAATAACTATTAGCACAGCACAGAAGTGAACAAAATGAACAAGGCTTCGGAGTGCATACCGTATTTTTCGCTCTATAAGACGCACCTGCTGATAAGACGCACCTAGATTTTAGAGGAGAAAAAAAAGGAAAAAATATTTTGAGCTAAAAAATGGGCTAAAATATTTATTACAATAACTGAATAAGCTATGAACACAGTAAGACACACGCAGTAAGACACACACAGACACAGTAAGACACACACAGACACAGTGAGACACACACAGACACAGTAAGACACACACAGACACAGTAAGACACACACAGACACAGTGAGACACACACAGACACAGTGAGACACACACAGACACAGTAAGACACACACAGACACAGTGAGACACACACAGACACAGTAAGACACACACAGACACAGTAAGACACACACAGACACAGTAAGACACACAGACACAGTGAGACACACACAGACACAGTGAGACACACACAGACACAGTGAGACACACACAGACACAGTGAGACACACACAGACACAGTAAGACACACACAGACACAGTAAGACACACACAGACACAGTAAGACACACACAGACACAGTGAGACACACACAGACACAGTAAGATACACACACACACAGTAAGACACACACACACAAACACAGTAAGACACACACAGTAAGACCTCCCTCCCTAACCCCCCTTCTCAGTATCTCCCCTCTAACTCCCTAACCCCCCCTTCTCAGTATCTCCCCTCTAACTCCCTAACCCCCCCTTCTCAGGATCTCCCCCCCCCCGCCCCGGTCACTTACCTTAAACTCCTGTGTTGGAAGCGTGAGGCGTTTGTCTCGGGTGCCGGCGCTTCACTGCTGATCGCCGGCGTCTGACGTCATATGCCGGCGCCCAGCGTAAAGCGCCGGCACCCGAGACAAACGCTTCCAACACAGGAGTTTAAGGTAAGTGACCGGGGCGGGGGGGGACACCGGACTCATTGGTGAGTCACCAGGACACTCTTTGCGGGCCGGTCCGAGCTATTCAGCGGGCCGGATGTGGCCCGCGGGCCGGATGTGGCCCGCGGGCCGTGCTTTGCCCAGGTCTGATCTAGACCATGCAGTAGCAACAATTTGTGACATGCATACCAATACACATGCGACAGCTATAGTATGTTCCAAAATCTAGAAAATTGATTTGTTTAAATAATATTCAGTAGATCTATAGGCAAATCTTGTCTGTTTAGTTTTACATTCCATATGTTTTAGCGGTGTTATAAATTGGATTAATCTGTGATGGGTAAATTTGCGTCAACGTAAATATATTTAGAACTGTACACTTTGATATGTGCAGCATCTGATTTATTTTAATACTTTTTAAATGTCTATGGTCATGGGATATAAATATTCTCCTTTAGAAATGAAATCAAATTAATTCACACGGGAAAAAATCCAAGTTTTCATACTTGATCACTAAACCACTGTAAAAAAACAAAAAAACCCTGAAATGATATTTTTTCATCCATCAACAACTTAACTTTATGTGAATCTGCATAGAACTGCTTTCCATACTTTTGGATATATATATATATATATATATACACAATCCATAGATCAGCACACTCACATCAAATAGGTTATAACTTCTCATAACTCTCATGTAGTTTTTATTAAAGCTACTTAAAAACGTAATGGAGTACCTGTGGTGTAGTGGTGGTCTTAGCATAATATGGCCATATGATGTGACTAAATCTCCAATTTTGTTATATTAGAAAGGTGTTTTTAATAAAAACTATAGTTATGAGAGTTTATATCCTATTTTATGTGAGTGCGTTCATCTATGGATTGTGTATAATCTTCAGCAGCACCCCTTTATAAATAATGCTAGTTCAGGTGAGTGCTTCCCTTTTGGATTTGTTATATATATATATATATATATATATATATAATTTTAAGATCAGGAAATCTCAGAAGTCCATCAATACATGTTTCCAGTCACGTGTGTGCATTTTCTACATTACAACCCAAGGAGAAGCAAAGCAGCTCTCTGATTATTACATTGCAATCTACCAGATTAACCTACTTTGCATCTCAGATCCCAAATCTGAAAATTACTTTGAGAAGCGATAGCTTTTGCCAGAAAAAAAATATAGTATAAAGAATAATTGTATATTTCCAAGGACTCAACGTATTAAATAAACCATGGTTTTAAACTGAAGGCATGGATGTTCTTTCCTCCCCTGTGCTATTCAGGGTGACCTCTGGATGGCTATAGCCATATTGGCTCAAGAGAAGATGGAATCTTTAGTCAAGGTTGAAAACATAGAAAAATATGTAGAGTTGCGTACGCTTTTGGGACCTCAGAAGTCTCTACTTCTGATGGAATTATTTAATATAATGAAGAGACCCCTAAGGTCCTGAACACTCAAATTCACGTACACACTAACATTGTTATGCATATATTTCCTGCAAAAAAAAGTTGGGTAGGAATGCTGAGGTCTATTTTTTCAGTTTTAAACTGAACTGTAATGTTTTAGAAATTGAATAATGTTCTCCTCTCCATGCATTTGCACATGACCCTTACTATCATAAACTACTAGGAGCATCAAAAGGCACACCTATGTCCACAACCAGCCATTTCACACAATGGAAGCTGTCATGGAGACTGCATTTAAGACACAGAGCTCTGGAATATGACTTCACTCTTTAATGTAGTGAAGAAGGTGGCCTCCGAGGAGGTGGCTGGTGTTGCTGCCCTGGGTTGGACCTCAGGCTGTGCCAAAGGTAAACACATCGCTGGGTACAGTTGATGACTTAATAAGGAGAGGGAATGGATTTTAAAATGAGGAATCCAGCCCAGAAATACCATTGAGATTTTAAATCACAGCCCATCAGCTGCAGGAATTTACTGTATCGGAATATGGATGCGACTGCAAGCTGTAAACTGACGGTAGCAACAACATTGATTGCTAAAAATTCATGTCTCCAAATTACACTATTAAATAGTTCCCCATGAACAGGGCTGCCCTGTCAACCATAAACCCACTGTGGCTAAATAATTGATTATATTGAACTAGTTCAACTATTAACCTCAAAGTCATGCAGTGCATTTTAATGAAGTCTATGGAGGCTGAGCTGCCATAACATAGATAGGTTAGTTGGTGAGATCTCCCTTGTAATTGTCCCATTATCCAGAGAGACTGATGCCCCCTTGGACCAACTGCCTTAGGCCTCAGCTTAAGCAGTCCGTAGTCCATGTAAAAGACGAGACTTAAAGCTATTTAAGAATAAACATTAAAAGTCAGTTTTGGATCTTAGATGCCCTTTATAATAGGATGGACTATATGTATATTCAGAAGTATAAATGTTATGTATAAAGCATGGTATACCTACAATATTGCATTAAAGATCTATAATGTATTGTAGAATTTATTCACAGCTGATGAGCTGTGAAACGATTTTGAGACAAAACTATGTATTTTGAGTTATTTCTCCTTTTTCCAATACAAACTGAAAAATACATTCCTGAAATTTAACTCCTGAAATGTCTCACAATCCAGTCTGAGCAAATAAACAATACTATTTTAATATTTTAAGTACTTTTCCTGGTGACTAAGGACCAAATTGGGATTACATTATTACTTTATGGATTGCCCAGGAGAGGTTGGGAAAAGTGCTCTCATTGGAGAACCATCATGCCACCAGCATTATCATCAGTTTATGCCAGTTTTAGACTAAAAAAGGGTCATCAGGACAGGTCAGCATACAGATCCTCTGTTATATGGAGAATATGTTATTCTCCTTAACTGAATGCAAGGTTTCTCTTCTTAGGCACAATTAAATGATCAATCACACAGGCAATAAAAAGAAAATTAAAATGACGACGGTTTGAAAAGTAGGAAGACTACTTTCTGTTGTTCAATACAAGGGTAAGACAGGAGGTTGCTACTTACCTTTTGTGGGATTTAAAAATCAATGATGGACAGTCAGCCTAGGGCTTGCTGATAATCATGGGGTCACAAAGATTTATTTAATCAATTAACTACTGAAAAGTTGTGACACTGATGATCCATAGTATACATTTATGTATCCTAATATGCCAAGAAAGAAACAAATATCCAGTTCTCAGTTTTGCTGAATACAATTACACAGACAAAATGTTGTCTACCCTCTACTGCGTAGGTACTACTATATCAGTTAAAAAGAATACTCACAGCAAAAGGAAAAAAATGTGTTTATTAGACTAATTAATAATTACTTGCCTGCTTCAAGTAGCAAATAATCGCCTAACATGAAAGAGTTTGCTTGAAAGATCTATTTTAGGCCAATGCAGTGTGCAAAGGTCCTATTGTAAATGCATCAGATGTGGTTCTTAAGCTCATTATTCTAGACATTTTGATTTATTCTTTTCTAAATGGCAGCAATCGCACGGTATCCACACACAAACAAAATGAAAAATCAACATCAAACGTGCCATGTGTTTATATTAGTCTCATTTCGTACTTGTCCTTGTAGCTGTATTCCTTCATCTAAAAGTGTAATAAACAGAACTCAAAACAGAGCAGAATCTTAGGCTCCTGAACATAAACACACACTCTGCAATGTCGTTTTTGGTCTTTATACAGAAATCTGATCATACTGCAGAAAAACAGCATTTTTAAAAATTCTTGCAAAATAAAACATATTATTGTAATATAACAATTTCAAAATATTTCCTATTCCAGGAACAAATTAGCCTGTGTAATGTCTATAGCCAGAATGTTTTTCACCTTAATGCATTCATGCCTCTGCAGTACATACCCCTAGGCAAAAAGACATAATTAACATATGCACTGCTACAAGATAGGTATCAACATCTACCATCCAGGCCCTGAGGCTTTTCCTTGATAACCTCCTTTGGCTCCTGTCCATTGTAATGTTGGCTGAGAGATTAGATACGGTCTATGTTTTTTGTCATGACTGGCTAGTTTGTTTAGTATAGTGTTCTACTCCAGGTACCACATCTGATCAGAATCTCCCTTGTATAAAACTTTAAACACTAAAAAACCTACCTGTTCAGAGAAACATAAAATAGATCAATTCAATACCCCCACCCAAACAAAATAAAAAAAGTAGTATTTATTGAACTGAAATCATGTAAACAGCCTGGATTGTGGGTGATGAAAAAAAGCAGTGATGTTTATTTCAACCTTGTTAAAAAAAAAAAAAGTACAAAAATGCCAACAAGCAATACACTGACATTTTATCCTTTTATCCACTGACAGCCTGTTTATCATTTGACTGTGGGATATAAGTTATTTGCTAAGGAACTTTGTTCTATACACAATTTCCATCAGAGGAAACTTTTGCACCTTCTGGCCCAGAGGGCAGGTAAAGCCAAGTGGACCCTTGCCCCCCCCCCCCCCCGTAACTCACTGGCTCACATATTTACACACAATCTCACATTTACACAAACATACACACTCATGCTAACACATATTACCTCTCACACACATACACATTCATGACCACATAAACACTTACACATTCATGCTCACACACTTACGCATTCATGTTCACACCCACACATACACACTAATGCTCATACACACTTACACATACATACTCAGGGTAACAAACACAAACTTATACATAGACTCTCAATCTTGCATACACCTTCCCTTACGCCTCTTACTCACCCACTCCCTCTCTCATGCTTACCTCACCTGTAGTGTTATGTGAACCTGCTGCATTCCTAGAAATTGTGATCTGTTATACAGAACCACTAGAGTAATCTAATGTCCTCTAACAAAATTCCACAGCTAAATATTTCTAGACATAATCTAGAAAGTGATCTAAATTCTATCAACAAATATATACATGAAATTGTTGTTCTGCCGTGATTTGGAGCACTGCATATCTGTACACAGAATACATAAAACACTATAAACAACTCAATTATGCAACAGTACTCTAGGCTGAAGTAGTGTTTTTTTTTTTTATAAAATCTGTATTCTTGAAAGGAATATGTCTATATAATGGCTATTATATAAAACAAAATGCATTAGAAATAGATATTTACTGAGGTGAATGTTATCCTTGTCCTTACGCCGAAACCTAACCTTACAATCCACAATCCTTCTACTTTTTTTTTTTTTTCTTCAAATTTCCGTTTATTAGATATGCATATTGTCATAACAGAAAAGATACAAGTAAAACTGTTACAATATGCATGATGAAGTACAAAAGAGGAGGACAGCAGATAGCCATGACCCACAAGTCTTAACAGCAGACGAGTTAAAGACAATATGTCAGGGGCGTACAACATGGGGCCCGCGGGCCGTGACCTCGAGGTGCGGCCCGCGTGAGATCGGCAGCCAGGATCACAAGCCCTGCCGCTTACTTGTGGGTGGGTCTATTCTCTGCTCCAGTCCTGCCTCCTCTGTGTGCAGAACGAGGGAGGCCGCGCCCCCTGCTGAAGTCTGTGAGCGGCATCGAGAGCTGTAGTAGGTAAGGGGGTGGGGGAGGTTGTTTGAATGAGTATGCCTGTGAGGGAATGAATGTGTGAATGAATGAGTATATGAATGAATGAGTGTGTGTGTGATAGCATGGATGTGTAAGTGCTGGAAACTAGGCATGATGGGACTGTGATTGCTGTTAGCAGATTGCTGTTAGCAATCACACTCCTATCATGCTAAGTCAGCCAGTACATGCTGAAACCTGGCTAGCTGCCCCCCTTGTGTATTGATGCCGCCAGCAGTATGGGGTCTGCACTTACAGCCACCCTGTACCAGCATGTACTGGCTGACTTGGCATGATAGGAGTGTGATTGCTAACAGCAATCTGCTAACAGCAATCACAGTCCCATCATCAGGTTCCAGCATTTACTGGTTGCCTGGGTATAAAAAGAGTGTGTTTGCTGTTAGCAATCACACTCCTATCATGCCAAGTCAGCCAGTACATGCTGAAACCTGGCTAGCTGCCCCCCTTGTGTATTGATGCTGCCAGCAGTATGGGGTCTGCACTTATGGCCACCCTGTACCAGCATGTACTGGCTGACTTGGCATGATAGGAGTGTGATTGCTAACAGCAATCTGCTAACAGCAATCACAGTCCCATCATGCCTAGGTTCCAGCATTTACTGGTTGCCTGGGTATGAAAAGAGTGTGTTTGCTGTTAGCAATCACACTCCTATCATGCCAAGTCATATTGTTGATTTTTTGTCCAATTGTGGTGTGTTACTTTTAATAAAAGTGTGGTTACACACTAAAATTGGACAAAAATTACTGGTAAAATGCCCAGCCAACCAGTACATACTGGAATCTGGGTATGCCTGAGATTGCTGTTAACAATCATAATATATAATTTTTTTGTACAATTTTGGTGTGCAACTTACTTTTATTAAAAGTATGTGGGGGGGTCATTTTCGGTTTTGACTAAGTGAACCCTGAATTTTCGGTTTTGGTCCAGAATTTTCATTTCGGTGTATCCCTAAAATAAATACAACTATTTAATTTTAACTTATCCAGAATCCTGAATTTGTAGTCACAAAACTTTCTAGGCCCAGAAATCAGTGAGAGGAAAAGTAAAGGTTTTGTGTCATTTACTTATTTTAATCTGCATATTTTATTAAAGGCCATATTTTCACACAGTGAAAAATGAGTGCGGCCCTCGCACGGATACAATTCTGATGAAGTGGCCCACTGCAGAACAAACTTGGACACCCCTGCAATATGTTGATCGGATCATGCGTAGACGAAAATCCAGAGTCCGAGTAACCCTGAAGCACGCGTGTAGCAACAGGTAACCCAGTGTAATATTAACGGAGCACGAATCGGAGAAGTACGGTATAAACAATGATACAAAGTAAGATACACAAATAACCAAAAATAGAGCACTCGCTGCTGCGGAATGTTACAAAAAAAAGAAAAAGAAAAATACGACCAACAAGAGATATAACAGGTATCATGGCAGAGCCCAACTCTAAGCGAGGCCATCAAGGGGAGTTGAAGGTACAATCCTTCCACTTAACCCCCTCCCTACCTCTTATTCTGTGTGTTGAAGATTTCTAGCCTAGAATCCGTCAACCTCTTAGTTGAGGCCTCTTATTTCAGACTAACCCTCATTGGCGAAGCTGTACCATTATCATGTACGGCTCACACCATCCTGTCATTAGATTAGTATTCACCTATGTAACACCACCCAGGATTAAACAAATGAATGCGCTCTTTTTTGGCAAAAACCATGAAACATCTAAAAATTGTTTCATTGCAAATGCTCAACCCAGAACAAAGGGCAAATACTCCAGATGTCTTAAAGTATGGGGTCCACTTGAGCCGTCTGGGGGCAATACTTCCAAAAGCAGATGTGATGTGGGTGCTGAATGGCACCTCCGACCCTTCTCCAGGCATCAAGAGTCCTTGCTACTCTTATTCTTATACTTTTATGTATTGTATAAAATTACAATTATACTATTGTAATTTCTTGCAAAAAATATATTGATTACCCCATATTTTTATAGATTTCATCATATACATTACCTTCGAGTACAATTTCTAGTAATTCTATAGGGGTAAATATGAGAGATATTACATGCCCAATGCTACTGAGTCTCTATACAGAGACAAAACCAATTATTAGTCATGACATTTGGGATATTTCTGACATGAATATATTGAAACAGAAGGTTATGTAAAAATGACAGCTCTAGATCAAAGTGGAAGAAAAAGCAAACAGCACGGCCTTTCCATTGGTTGCCATGGTGATTGCTCCATTGCTATTACTGTACTTTGCACCTCATTCATAATCCCTGTAGTGTATTATCACAACATATAACTGTAGTAACAAAATTAGAAAAAGAATGAAGCAGCTTTCTAAGTGAAAAGTAGAAACCATTATGGGTGTATAGCAAAGGGCTAGATTACTGTAAACAGTAGGACTATCTGTGGCTTTAACATCCTATATGCGATAACTGTCACTGCTGACTCAACAACGACAAATTGTACATTTCAGATAAAACCAAGAATTTAACAGGATTATAGAAAGATTGTTTGGTTGAATGCAGATTTGTGCATCCTTGTCAGTGTGAGAAACTAGGTCACACACATTGCTACTCAAATAGCTGCTTTTAGGGAATACAGTTTACATACACGTTTGCCACATTAGCAAAGGGCTGATATATATTTAAAAGAAGAAGGAAATATATGTCATTACTGCAAGCGGCCGTAGACATACTGCACCAACAACTGTAATTAACCTGGATTTTCATAATAAAGTCAGCATTTTTTTGCACTCACTGATTTGTCCTCAGGAACAGACTTATGACCCAGAACATTATGCATGTACGACGTGATTCAATTAATTTACAAATATTACAAGACCAAGTCAGAGGTAATTGGCAGCTACTCATACAAAGAGATATTGATCCTCTTATGGACAATGTGCTAGTTATTGCAAGTGAAAAGTGAGATTTCTTTTCCGTTTAAGATTTGCAAACAATCAATTTCCTTTTCGGCTGAAATGCTTTCAAAGTTATTATGATGTCACGTGTCCAAGGTCTCAATCACTTAAATATTCAGGATACATCACTTTAGGCAAAAAAGGGGACACTGATATCAAAACAACATAATTCAATAAAAAAATTGCAGACTTATAAGGATGAGTTTAAATATGCTGTAGAATTTTACAACCAAACAAAATTCAACCAATTAAAGGGAATCATTTATTATGATCCAAGGAGCACAAGCGATGATTAAATTAAAGACTGGTGGTGCAAATGTGGGTTTAAGGATGTCAGACGCACTGTTTTATTTGCTGTTTCTATACATGCATACACACATAAGATATTTAATCTACAGTGTATTCAAAATGCGTGGGGTAGGCATAAGGTCATCCTGAGTATAAAACAGGATTAAAGATTTTTACAGAAGGGGGAAAAAAATGGGCAGACCAGACGGGCCAAATGATTCTTATCTTCTGTCAAATTCTTTGTTTCAATATACATAATCATGTAGTAACCAGAGACAGTTACATAAGTATGCAATATAACGCCAAGTATTTTGAATAATCTGCATGACAGACAGATGTACAGAGATTGCCGACATTCAGACAGATATTTATAAAATGTAAATTTCATTTTTGCATCAGCACATGACACAGGTTTTCGACTGGCAACATTTGTTTTTACCATCCTAAGTGAATTATATTTCTATTGTCGCCTATCCGTGCAAGCATCCCCACTAGCTTAGTGTCCCAGGAAGCCGTCAAGATAGCCTATATGGTAGGTGCGTTAATCGTGATAAATTGAGAAACATGGAAAAAACATGCCTGGCTGGTCACCATTGAGAAACTATCCTAGGATGTTTGGTCTACAATGGAATAGAGAGATGATAAGGAATTCAATAAGGAATTCAATAACCAGTGGGAACCATGGTAGTAAATTCTATCCCCTTTAAGGATACTATACATTCCATGCATTTGTCTTTGTACTCCTGTACAGCTGGGGAAAATGCATAAACAAAAACAGGATTTTACTGCTTCTGCTTTGGTGAAACATTGACAAGCACAAACATTCCAGGAATTATTACTTCACAAGCAGTGGAGATGGAAATATTTTCCCACTAACTCTAGTGCACTGCACCTAAAACAAATACTATACAAACAGAATAGATCTGGCTCCAGTCTCGGTGGGGACGCCAAACAGGTCAATGCCATAACCGAGGTTTGGAATTCAGCAGGGTGCTTGGAATCTAAAGTGCCTTCAAGTTGGCACCATATAGCATTAAGTCAAAAGATGAAACGAAAATCCGCACTCACCTGACTTGGATATTTAATGAAGTAAATCTGTGTTCACAGAAATAGGTGGTTATAGGTCAATTAAATAATTAATTAAATGATAATCAAGCGTTTCGTATGAGCAAGCATTAGTATAGGCATGAAAAGTGTTAAGCCTTAATTAGGTGCCTAGGGCATAATTTATATATGGACACCAGGTAAATACCCCTAAATACCATATATGTTTGGTATTGTTTTTTTTTATTAAATTGTATTTATGTATTTATTTAATTTTCAAAGCTTTCTAATGTCTGCTTTTGTTTGATTTCATGTATCATTCAATATGAAACCTTTTTTATGTTCGCACTGAAGATTTTTCCTGTTTACTTGATCCAACCTTAATCCTATTGATTCTGTCTGGAATCTGGAACATCATTATACCATAAGTTCTCTCTCTCTCTTTCCACTTGAGGGTTTTCAATTTTATGTAGATCATCTACAGGGACATATATATATATCTATATATATATATATATATATATATACAGTATATATATATATATATATTGGCTTCTGGGAGATGATGGATATGCACCCATGGGGAAATTGTACAACATAAGGTGTGGCTAAAAATTCTCTGTCAGTCTCTGTTTTATTTGCTGCATTTGAAGATAGTGGCAGCTGTGAGCTTGAACCTCTGTTTCCTTTTCTTCTGCGCTCGCTTTTTATCTGCAAACTGTCGCCACTTATCTTTACCAGTTTTTAGTAGTCAGAGCATGTCTCCATCTGGATCTGTTCTGGGAGAGCTCCATCCAGGCAATTATGTCAACTTCCCTCTTATGGATGTCTTTGGAGCGAAGGTGGGGCCGTCTTGTAGCTCTGTTTCCAGAGGCAGGCTCAGTGTAAAACAAGTGTTTGGGGATCCGCCCATTGTCAGGCAGTGCATGTGGAAGGCGTTCAGTCTTTTTTCTTGCAAGACATACAGAGTCAATTTTTTGCTGGTGTAGAGTGCTAAGCACACAGGCGCAATAGACAGTGAGCTTTGTGTAGGGTGTCAGCATACTCTTGTTCCACATTCTCTTAGACAGCCTGGTCAAGGTTGTGAAGGCCTTGCTAATTCTGGTTGATCTCGGCACGTAACTAGAAACCACAGGGCCCTGGTGACACCATTGCCCTAAACAGCTTGCGAGCGCCACCTTTCCCCCAAATAGCTTGAAAGTGCTTTTGACCCAAGTAGCTTATCAGTGCCATCCTAACCTCCAAACAGCCTGTCTGTGCCATCTTTCCCCCAGCTTGTCAGTGACCCCAAACAGCATGTGCCATCTTTGCCCCAGACAACTTGTCTTATGTGTCCCTCCTCCTTCCAACATACACTTTAGTGCACATATGCAAACACACACAAACTACACAGTGCTAACACACTGCATCTCTTATACTTATATATAACATATATATAACATATATATACATACATACATACTCCCTCCCGCCTGTCCTTACCTACCTCTCACCACTCCTGCAACTTTTCTGTTTATATATATATTGGGTTTTTCTATTTGCATACACTAGTCGTACAACTTTACACTGATGTTTTTATCTTGCTTTTCATGAAAGCTTAATTCAAATGTTTTATTTTTTTCTGTGAGTTGTGAGGTTATGCAAGTGCCTAAGTGAACTCGCAAATCCTCATCTGCAACTTGCATAATTACACCTCTCCCACTACATTTTATTTTAGTAAAAATAAAGAAATGTGGGGCCCCAGGACCCCTACTGACCAAGGGGCGATGATGGCATGCATGGAGTGGAGGTAATTAAATGAAACACTATCTCCTCTATCTCCTGCTAATGATAAAGGAGGTTAAATAATGTACAAACAAATCTAAGGTACTTTGATGCCATCTTTGCCATCCATCCCCTGGGGTGAAGGGATTATTAATGTTTAAAAAAACCTTTGGAGAAACACAGGCCCAGTGCAACGCCCCTCATCTGTGTGTTGTGGGAACTACTCTCCACCCCTAAATCTCCCCGTTATGGGGGTATGAGATCCATCCAGGCACCCTTTGCCATAAAAAAGGCGCCTTGACGGTGCCACTTATAATGCTAAAATAAAGTTCACTTTTTACGCGCCCATCCAGAGATGGTCCACTAAGCCCTGGATTAAGCACGCCTCAATATTGAGCCCATGGAAAGGGGCCATCTAAAAAAATATAAAACAACATAAGCCCGCCCCCCAAAAAACTGTAAAATGAAAAGGAATATAAATAAATCCAACCTTTACCCAACCCACACTTTAGCGAATAGAGCTCAGTGGCCCCTTTAAGTTAACATCAGAATATCCCTATGCATATGCACTATAAAGGTACATGCGTTCATTTTCTTTCTGCTTAAAAATGAGTATGACATTACTTACAAAGTATTTTAATAGGGTTTCGGCATTGGTGCATGGAAACTAGACTGTCCTTTTAAAACTAAAGAGGGACAGCATACCTGACTGTAGAATATGGTTCACGTTCTTTCATAACAATTTAGATCTCTGTTTAATGATTTTGCTTGAGTTTATATAGGGCATAAGGAGAACATTTTTTTCTGGTTAATTATCATTTAGTAACAGCAATAATGAATGGTAGAGGTTATGAAAGGGCCAATTAAGGAAGCCTGAAAATGCTCACAATTAATACCAAATGGAGCTCCTAAAATATTAATGCTAAGTTAAGTGCTTCAAATTACATAGATCGAAACTCCTTGCTGATAAATGTAGTTAATACTATAGAAATTAATGGTGATAGTGTTGTCAATGTCCTACAATATCTGTAGGACATTTTATTGTAACTATAATTTTACTTCACTGAGCGGGTGGTATATAAGTGGAACAGCAGAGAAATGCATAAGAAATGTAAACATCCATAGCAGAGACTTAAGGGTATTCTGAATATATGACAAGACCAAGGACTAAAGGTTGGCCAACATAAAGGAAATATCCAGTTCAACAGAACATCAAAAACAGCGCTGTCCTGCCAAATATGCCACAATTGGCAAGTATGCACCCCAGACTGCACACCATAAACACACTATTTCTCTCCCTCCCATTACTAATTCACTCACACACACACATTCTGATGCTAACACCATACACTAACACAAACACATATGCTAACAGCATACATTCACACATACCCACAGCATATGCATCTGTAAGGAATACAAATTGATTAATTTTAAATAAATGCAATGTTTGACTATGGCCAACCTACAAGATACATCTTACGATGACAGTGATGTCTAATCGACACTCCACGATACAGTATACACACCCTTACTCTCCCACTATATACTAACACACACACATACTCACTAACACCATATACTTACACATACATTCATACACTTAAACTCACTGTATTCCATTATCAATGTAACTTGCCTTCCCTAGCTTAAATCTCCATGAAATGCCTATCTTCAATTTTAAAAGAATAAACAAAATAGTGGTAGTTGTAGGATTTTAGCAAACTTGTTGTATAATTTGCATAGCCCATTAGTTTAAAAGGCACAAGGGGTGATTTATGAAGTTCTGCAGTGGATGACAATTCAGTGTCTTTCAGATAAATAAGAATTATATATAACCAGTAACTGATTAATCATCCCTTGAGTGATTTTAAAGACAAATTAGCTTTTGCACAAAGTCTCCTGAAAATTGTTTGTGTCAATCTATTATAATCGCAGACCACATGGCATCTGCAAATGGCTGTTTGTTTAATGAATGCAATGTTTGGGCATGGTCGACGCATAAAGAACATTTTATGATAATAATGTGGTGAAAATCTGACTGAATTATCACCTGTACTAGAATCAGTCAGGACTGATGTTCCACAAAACCTTGAAGAATTCATTTTTTACTTTCAATATTGTTCATTTTTTCCTTAATAAAGTACCTTACAGATAATGCATTGTTAAGTACATCAGTCATAACATAATCCGTTTATAAAACAGTTACTTTACACTTACAGGATATAAAAGCACACCAATTATAAGTGGCAATTCTGTGGTGACTCAATGTATTGTATTCCAAGTATACTATATTGACACACCTCTTAATTATTGAATTAATACCCACGGGGGTATAAAATCAAGCACCTAGCCAAGCAGTCTGCATTTACAAATATTTGTGAAAAAATTGGGTCTTTCTGAAGAGCAATAAGTCAGTTTGTGAAAAAAGGAAGGCCTTTTTTTCTACTTCAGCATGACTGTGCCCTAGTGCTTAAGCAAGGTCCAAAAATACATGGTTGGATGAGTTTGGTGTGGAAAAACTTGGAAGAATAGGCACAAATCTTGTGCAAAGCCCTCCCAGAAGAGTAAAAGCTGTTAAAGCTGCAAGGGGGGGGGCAACTACATACTGTCTATGTATTTAGAATGGGATGTCATAAAAGTCTCTGTTGGTGTAATGGTCAGGTATCCCAATACTTTTGTCCATATAGTGTAGGTACCGTACTATACGGGTATATAGTATTAAACATGTAGAGCTAGACTGGGGCATTAAATTACCCCCCAGCAGCATGTGGCTGCATGTATCAAGCCACTGACCACACACTAAAAGGATAAGCTCCAGTAAATGATAAATAAGTGGCGCCATCGAACACCACCCAGTAGGCATGTGCTCGGTTTACCACATTGTCAATCCACGCTTGACTGCATCCATTCTCTGGACAGACCATCTATTACGACAAGTAGAAGCTGATACGAACCTTCATTGTTATTATCTCTCAAATATAGATTTTTGTTGTTACTGTGGCTGCAAAGACGTATATATGTTTTGCCATAACTACTTGTCAGTCGCAAAACCGTGCTACTCAAAATGTATGTTATCATCAATTATCATATAATAAATAAATATGTTTTAGAATGTTGTTCCATGGGATTAAGGTAATTTGCATTATTACTTTTAACCAAACGTTTCCACATAGACAAAATAGCTTACATTGAAATCCTCACAACAGTTTCAATCCCGTTCCTAGGAAGTGGTAAATAATTTCATTGTAGTAGAAATATAGAAATGCAAGTTAAGCTTTAAAAACGTAGTAATGCAGTACTTTGGCTCCCACACCTACATTATGTGTCCCTTAAGCACTTCATGGAAAGTAAGTGCTCTGCCCGGAAAAAGCTTGAAGATGCACATGACATCACATGTATGCGTGATCACCATATCTAGACATTAACCAGGGAATTGTTCCCTACTGTGAGTGGAAAATGTTATGAAGAGGTAAAGACTAGGAGTTGATTTACTAGGGCGGTAACTGCTAGCAAGATTTGCCATACATTTCTCTCTACTGCAAAATTCCCCATCTGAATCCTCTTTATTACTCATTATTTACTTGATGACATCAACAGGATGAAATACAGTTATGCTTTATATAAGATCATAAAGGTAATTTAAGGTGAAATCATCCTGCTGCCATTGGGTGACAACTCCATAGGAGTTGTAGTGCTACATCATATTTCTGTCTGCCTCTGGGTCTATGATCTAAAACAAATTGGCTCAAGTGGGCCAGACTTAATATTATAAATTGACAAACACAAGACAAAAGAGGCTATATTTTATATAGCATCTAAATGTTACTTTTATTTCCTATTCCTATTAATGGATGGGTGTTGGATAGGATTGACCCTGCACAGCTGCATAGGTTGGCTACTTCAAAATCCAGTTGTGGATGAGATGCTCATTTCTGCTTACTCTTTAATCACCGTGTCATGACAACTGGAGGTAGAACCTAGGATGGAGGTTTAAACAGGAGCAGTAGCAAATCTAAAACAGTACAGAACACCTGAAGTCATGTAAACACAACCAGATATCACTGACATGTATGTGCAGGCCCGGACTGGCCATCGGGCACACCGGGCATTTGCCGGGCCGCGGCAGGGCCGGATTGACTTAGGGGGTAATGGAGCTGCAGCTCCAGGCTCCTACCTTAAAACCTGCCCCTTAAGCCCGCCGCAACTGCAGCCGGAAAGCCCCCACCAGGGCCAGCCTTACGGGTGTGCGGCCGCACAGGGTTTAAATTAAAAGATCAGGGGTTTTTTTTTTACTTTATTTAACATCCTCCATGTTAAATAAAGTTTTTGTTAACTTTATTTAACATGGAGGATGTTAAATAAAGTAAAAAAAAACCCCCGATGTTTTAATTTAAGCCCTGTGCAGCCGCAGACCCCTAAGGCCGGCCCTGGTGGGGGCTTCCCGGCCCCTTGGAGTGGCGGACCCGGTCGCAGTTGCGGCGGGCTCAAGGGGCCCTGTGTTAATGCGTCCTGACTGGGCCTATTTTAAGGTAGGGGCCTGGAGCTGCAGCTCCATCAGCCCATAAGTCAATCCAGCCCTGCCGCGGTCCCGGTCGCAGTTGCTGCTTGCTCCAGCAACAAGGTAAGTAGGGTGAGGGAGGGGGGGTGCAGTGAGAAGGGGCAGAGGAGGGTGAGAAATGGGGAGAGGGGTACATATTGAAAAGTGGGGAAGGGGGTACATAGTGAAAAGGGGGAACATAGAAGGGGCAGATTAGATGGGGAGAAGGGGTAGTGTGAATGCGTATGAGAATGAATGAATGAATAAATGTGTGGATGAATTGTGTGAATGCGTATGACAATGAATTCATGTGTGGATGAATTGCTTGAATGATTTGTGAGACTGCATTAATGAATGTGTTAATGATTTGTGTGAATGAGTGAGTAAATGCAAAGATGGTACATGAAGGGTGGGCTTTAACAATAAATAAATAAATAAATAAATAAAAATGGGCTGCTCTGGCTTAAATGCCCGGGCCTAATTTTTGTCCCAGTCCAGGCCTGTGTATGTGCATAAAACATTAAAGACACACTCAAGTACCCACATGTGTCATAGAGAAATGCAATGAGACTGTTGGCAGGGACATGAGGATGCCAACTGCCAGCTACCCGAAATTCCATATATCCACATATGTCAGTCTGACAAATAACTAACACATCTGCTTTACATCACCACTGCACCCTCTCAATGATGAATGGCTGTTATTAGTGTAATATAATTCTTTCTAGAATGTCTTCAGTTAATTGCCACTTAAATCACATAAGATAAATGTCAGTTTTCAGCTGCCACAACCAGCGTGCCATGCTGTAACCCTTTGAATGTTACACTGTGTTCAACACTAGCATTTAAGTAGTTAAAAACAATCTTATAATCTGTAAAAATAGTTCATCCCAAATTGGATTTATATTTAATTTCCCACTAGGAGCAAGACCTCTTGAGCCTTCCGTGGTATTTGTGAACATCCCAGGTGCCTATCTTTAGATGAGACATTCGCTTTTTGGTAATCAAATTCCACTTGGTCCCTCGTTCCTCCACTAATGCTTCACTTTTTCTGGACCTTAGAATGTTTGCTAAATGTATCAAAAACTAAACAGTAGAAAATGTGTTTAAATTATGTAAATGAAATACTCTTCATCTAAGTTCCTTGCCTGAAACATAATAAGCTATAAACAGATCACGAAGCTGCATAAAAAGCCTTACAATCTCCTTACAATGCCCCAAACCTTACCCCCTAATTTTCCATATTTCCCTCGAAAAATGTAAAACAAATATTAAAAGTGATAGAAACTAAATTTCTGAGAGTAGTAGATGAGTGGAACTGCCTCCTACAAGAATCGGCAGAGGTAAACACAGTGAGGTAATTTAAACATGCATGGGATTACCATATTGGTATCCGGAATCTAAGACAAGACCAACGATTGATGAAGTTTTGAGTCTTTACAGCAGAAAAAAAACACACAGACAGACTAAATGGGCTGAATGAGTCTAATCTGCTGTCAAATTCTTAGTAATGTGGGTTAGCATTGACAAAACCTATTTTTATCTACAATGCTGTGAAAAAGTATTTGCTATCTTCCCGATTTCTTCTATTTTTGATTATTTGTCACATTTAAATGTTTCAGATCATCCAACCAAGTTTGATATAAAACAAAGACAACGTGTTTAAACATAAAATGTAGCTTTTACATTATTATTTCATTTATTGAAGGTAAAGAGCTCATTAAAACCTATATCACCAATATGAAAAAGTAATTGCCCCCTAAACCTAATAATTAGTTGTGTCAGCATTGGAGACAACAACTGCTACCAAACTTTTGTTGTAACTGACAATCACTGTGGGGGAATTTTGGCCCACTTTTCTTGGAATATTTGTTTTAATGAACCACTTCTTTTGAGCCATTCAGAGATGGTCTTGCTTGTGTGCTTCCGATCACTGTGCTGATGAATAACCCAACTGCGCTTGAGCTTTAGGTAACAAAGTAATGACAGGACATTCTCATTCATGAGAGCAGAATTCATAGTTCCATCAATTATAGGAAGTCATCTAGATCCTAAAGCAGCAAAGTTGCCCCAGACCATTACATTACTGCCACAGTTAGTATGATGTTCATGTCTTCCAAAAAGCTCCACTTTTGACTCATCAGTTCACAGAATATAATTCCAAAAGTCTTGAGGGTCATGAAGATATTTTTTTTGCAAATGTAACTGACAAGCGTTTGTTGTCGTTTTGGTCAGAAGTGGTTTTCACCTTATAACACTGAACTTAACTGAGACAAGTGGGGCCTGTAGTTCTTTACATGTTAAACTGGGTTCTTTTGTGACTTCCTGGATGAATCATGGATGCGCTATTGAAAGAATTATGGAAGGATGGTTACTCCTGGGAAGGTTCACCACCGTTCCAAGTTTAATGCATCTGTAGATAAGCCTTAGAAATAGCTTTGTAGCCCTTTCCAGAATAATAGATGTCAATGACTTTGTTTCTTTAGAACGCGGTATCATGTGCTGCTTTTTGAGACCTTTTAGCCTATTTAATTTTGCAAAACTGGGTCAATTTAATTGAATTGATGTTTAGATTAAGCGTGGCTGGCAGTAATCATGTCTGAGTGTGTCCAGTGAAATTGAACCCAATTATAAATAAAATGTGATGAATTGTTTTATTTATTAACTAAGCGGACAATGACTTTTTCATCTAATACTAGGTAGAGTTTAATAACGTTTTCCCTTCTATACATAAAAAAATCATTGAAAAACTGAGTTTTAGGTTTATTCTGGTTTTCATTATTTAATATGAAAATTAGTTTAATAATCTGAAATAAAAGATGGATAATATCAATAAAGAGTGGACTTCATGACACTGAGCTATTTGTCAAAATATCTGAATAATACATATGAAAGAATATTGTAAATTAGACACTGTACACCATCCAGACATGTAAAAGCTATTTTTGGATTCGCAAACACAACAACAGATGTGTATATGAAAGTGAAATATGCTAGATGATTTCAAGGTAGAGCATGAAACGGGAAAAGGTGTTTGATGTATTTTGGAACTAAAAATAGACCCAATCTTTTTTACCTAATGACAATATTTCAAGTAATCCTGTACTTCCAAGCTGCGGAAGCCTAAGTCATTTGCAATATTGACTTTCACGCTCAGGTGTTTCCTTAGTTCTTGTAAATTCACTTTGAAGCAATTTCTGCAATATAGCTAGTGAACTCTGAAGCTTAATTGCTGTCTTTTCTTCAGGCCATCTGACATCTACTGCTTCTCCTACTGAAACAGCACTCGGGAGGTTAAAGTAACGAAAAAAACCTTTAGTACTTTACATGCCAACAGTTACTAAATTCTAAGGTATTTATTACAAACAAGGGCAAGCCTTGACCTAATAGCCCTTGGGGCAAAAAGTCCCTTTGTTGTCCCCCCGAGACATGCCATATATTTTTTTATATACCATTCTGCCTTCTGCATGTAGAATATATTATCTGCTGCCCCTTCGCTGCCCAACTCACCGAGAACTAAGGCCCGGATTACAAGATTTTTTTCCTCAGAGGTTCTACCAGAAAATATTTCAGTATTGTAAATGTTGCTGATATACCTACAATAAACATGTATGTATTTTATTTTTCAATTTTGTACAAAGCGGGACATTTTTTATCTGTTTGATAATGCTCTTATAAGCAGTCACAAATCCCATACAATTGGAAGCCTCCCCTTAGCAAACTTGGATCATTTTCATACAGTAATGAAATGTGACAACCTAAGAGAAAGGATAAGACAAGAAATATAAAGTATGTCTTCTCTATATATTGTTAATGATACATATAGGTGAATGTATTTTTCCTAACCATTTTTTGATTGGCTCAACAGTTATAAAATAGTGACGAGTTTCCATGTTCTCAAAGCAAATTTATTTGTATAAAACTAGATTTTTATGTAGATCTAAAAATATATGGTATATTTTGAGCAAGAAAAACACCATCATATTTCCTGTCTCCACTTTTTCTCTTTTGAGTTACAGAAAACCCTTTGGCCTTCTCTACATTTTATTACTGCATAAGCACTTCTTGAGCCTTTGTTAATTGAATGACCTCCATTATGTTTTTTTAAGTGTCCTCTAGTCTAGGTCTGTTTATGTCAACATGCACATATTTATTAACATTATAAATTCATAAAGCCATTTTAAGATTATATTCATATGTAGCCAGGGGTAAGATAAATGCAGATGTGTCCCCCTAGACAAATGAGGCTGGCTTACTGTCTGTTCCAAATATTTGGATAGCTTATACATTTAGTTGGAGTCAAGATGTTTTTTTCACATATAGATCAGACCACATGGCAGGCCTTGAAGGCATTAATTCAATCTTCCCACAATATAAAGTAAACAAAATTTCAAATACACCCATTTAAAAAGGTGTGGTAAAAGAAAGCAATCTTTCATTTTGTGTTTAATAGTTTTTTGAAATTCTAGAGTTGTCTATGAACTAGAATAATTTCACTCCTCCAAAGCCTCCTCTGTGTATTACACCACAGCAGCTCCACCACCTATACACACACCCACCTGCCATTTCATCCTCATGCCTATCAAACAGCAAAGCTTTACATTTCCTAATACACAGTGATGGCCACCCTGGCCAGTGATGGAGAGTGAGTCTTATTGAGTGAGGTGTTTTGTGTGATAAGCGTGGAGGGTGTAGTGTTTTGTGTGTGTGGTATTTAACATGGAGAGCAGGAGCCCGCACTACTTGATAGTAGTTATACAGAGCAGTTCTTTATGCAGCCCAGATGCAAAACATAACCTTTTTAAACTGTCAACTGAACTCCAACTTAAAATGGCCACTGACCATAGAGTTCCCCACAAACAGTGCAGAGTGTCCTTTCTTAAAGCAACAGTATACCACAGAGGGAGTGATGTGTGATAGATGTGAGGTGTGATATAATTGGGAGTGGTGTGTGATGTGTTTTGTGTGATTGGTTTGAGTTGTTTTATGTGATAGTCGTGATAGGAGTGATGTAAGATATGTATAATGGCAGTGGGTCCTTTTAAACTAAAAGACCTTTTATGATAACACTCCTTCTGTGATATCAGAGATGGGCAACCTAAGCAGTGAAAACGCTGAAAAGTTTTCAACAAGAGAATACTAAAAAACAGTATGTTTTTTTAACAAAGGAATATGCTTATTTAAGACGCATACCATAGTAGTACTTAGTAAAAAATGAGAGAAAGTTGGGAAAACAATGTCTATGTTTTTTAATTTAATAGGCTTTCTGTATATTTATCCTATGATTATTTCATAAACCACATCTTTTTAGACTTACCAGATAAATAATATTTGGTACCTTAACGAGGCTGATAATTAATGGACAAGTGGGCTGTGTTAAAGGCAAAATAGACTTAGATGCCTAGTTACAACTTGATCTGTGAGAAGTCTCCAGCCTGCAGCTGATGGAGAAAGAACAGTAAATAGGGGACAGCTGGCGAGTCACCGCTTGCCCTACCTTGTCATCTTGAGTCAAAACATGCACTGAAAAAGCGGCCACTTCGAACATGTTCAAGCAAACCAATCCAAAGGCAATATGTCCCCCGGACAAGCATGCAGTAGTTTGTAAATGTACCATCCTGACAGCAATGTGTTGCCCAAAGGTCAAGATTAATAATAGTAATGAAAACATGTTCATTCTGTCTGCTGGGAGCATGTACGCAGTTATGACAGATATATCATTACTTTGACTATCAACCTCATTTTTGGCTGTCTTAAAGAAGACCTGCCCCTATTCTTTGCTTCTAGTGCTGTCATTTTATTCCACTACAGTCATCTTCATGAGTAGAGCTGGCAATTCCAGAAACATCTGCAATGTCACTCCAAAATCAAGGTTTCTCTACTACAAATACCAAATTACCCTGGGAGAAAATCAAACAAATCAAGGGATGCAAACATAACAGGTTTCTCCTATAAAAACTCGATGATGGAAATTAATTTTTATATATATAGTTCACTTCCAGTTGTTAGAATTGTGTGGTCTGGTGTTGCAGAGGCAGTGAAGACAAATGACTTCCCATGGACCAAAACATGACACCTTTAATCTTAAATGATTTAGTTCTGTGGAACTTAAACCATGTGTAAATCTGTTATAATAATTGTTCTTCTGGTTTGCAGTTAAGTGTATTAGTTATAGTCTCACTTTAAAAGTGAACGAGCTGTGGGCATTTCTTGAAGATAATAATAAAATAATGGCCCAAATGTGAAGAGGACTGAACCTAATGATGTAGAAGCTTTTCTCTGGTTCACGCTCTCTCTTCTTGTAATTGTGTTTTCTGCGAGCGAATCCTACAGTGGCAAAGCTAGGGACAGATTCCAGCTCTGCACGCCAGCCCTACAAATCCTCTAATCCTTCGCAAATTAAAAACCCTCCAAGAGCAATTGGGACTTTTAATATGAACTCCCATCTCGATGCTACCAATAAATACAGGCTAAGCAAGGCAATACAATTAGTGTAAAACAGCCTCCCTAACATGGATTTTTATAACCTACAAGTATATACAATTGTATATATATATATATATATATATATATACACATGCAAGCTGACAGCCATAACGTATATTAAAAAAAGGTTTATTTACTAATAGCATTAGCTATGCATTACAAAGAGCAATTTCTGGCTGTAAGAAGGACTAAGTTGACCTCATGTAACACGTAGTTCAATGAAAGAGGTGGCTTCCAAGACATTCACTGATTTTATTATGCATTATAATCTAATGAGAACTGAGGGAGATGAAATTGCTACTGTCTTGCCAACTGGTTCTTTAAACCTCAATAACATTTCAATTTATGTTCAGGTTGTTTACTGATACCCAGGCATTACCAGATACCAAATAAATGATGTCCTCTACTGTAAATCCAGACATCAAGGATCCCAGGTAAAATGCTATGTTATAGAATATGACTACAGGGACAAACTAATGAATTGCACTCAAAATCAGAAACATCTACTTAAATGGAGATCAATATCAAAATATTTGTGCCGTAAAGGCTAAAGAGGCATGTCACTAAGACCAACGATCAGGTGATACAGACAAAGCAAGGAGTTTCAAAGCCCACAAATCACATGAAACTAAACTGATTATTATTTTGATTGTATGTGGCCAAACTAACAAAATCTGTTTCCTTCTACTATATACAGGTGTTGGCATCACTGGCAAATATATATAAGAATGCAATAAGATCTACGTCTGAAATATCGATATTAGGCACATTCCATGATGGTACAATAAAAACTTATTATGCATGCACCACGAGCAGACTGAACATTGCAAAGCTGGTCACTAGCAAAGACTTCTTCACTAATGTTTCTGCCTCTGCAATCTCTGTGCTACTTGATGGGTTCTGGGATATGACATCATATCCCGGTGCTCAGCAACAGCATGTAGTGCACAAAGCTCAATATAACCTTTCCACAGAACCGGGTACACTTTCTTTTGCCGATATGCCACAATGTGTTATTGCTTCCAGTAGAACTCTTCCGACTGCATTTGCACATCCTGCAATTTGTTACATCCCATCAGAGACATTTTTACAGTCGGCCATGTATGTGAATCAGCTTTTTCACAATTTTATTTTTGTCTTGTTGACACAAAATATTAATGTTGAACTGTGTTGGTTGAATTAATGGTCGAATTCTCCTCAGAAAAAGTTATTTCCTTTAATAGATTATGCGCATAATCGAGACAAGGCACACAACACACAAAAGTCGAAGCGTTGTCTAATTACGTATTTGGATTACATGGTTTATATAACTTCTTATATTTCTTATCTACTTCTAATAGCATGCATCATTCTGATTGGTTACTTTTTAAGCAGGTTACGCCTCTTAGTAGATATGTTGACGCAACTCGTGATGCATCATAGACTAGACATTTTCTACTGTATTTGTCAGCAATAATATTTATGATTACATAACCATTTTTCTAACAAACTGCACTAGCTGATCACTGGATTCCAAACTTTCACATTTGGTCTTTTACTCAAGTGTTTTAACCATTTGACCGGCAAACACTCTACGATAATACTGCTCCTTTCTGATCCAGCAAAAGGGACTTTCAAATCTATATCTGGCATATTTAAATCTCCCATGCAAACCTCCTTTATGGACTTTTTCATTTATTCACCAACAATCTATTTTAGTTCTTCCTGACTAGAAAAATAAAGCAATTATCTCTGGTTTCCAAGGTCACCCATACAGTTCCTTTACTTTGTTGTCCTGTCATTTCTAAACAGTCAATAGGAAGGTATTACTGTCTCCCAATCACTATGTTAACTCAACCAAGACTCATTCATGGCTACCAAATCTAAACTATCTCTATTTATAACATATTTAGCTCAGGCATTTTTAAACTACCCTCCACCTTCCTTCATATTATAATAGATTGTAAGCTCGTTTGAGCAGGGCCCTCCTCACCTGTTGTCTCTAAGTCAATTTGTTATGTTACATACTACTTGTTATGTCCTGTCTACCCATTGTACAGCACTACGGAATTTGATGGCGCTATATAAAACAATAATAATAATAATAGTTGTTAATAGGGTTCAATGGGCAGCTGCTGTTAAAGCCCTTGAATAGAATTTTAAAGAAAGATCTTTGCTTGGAATCACACCATTGGACAGGTCTCAAACACTTGGTGGGTTAATTGGACTATATATATATATATATATATATATATATATATATATATTCCAAATAACTTAAAAGAGTCACACAAACCTAATTCTTTCCTCACGCACAAAGGATGAACAACAAAGTTCACAGAATACTAGTTTCTATACAGAAAATGTAGACGGCGCCAGCCCTATGATACAACTTGGCTACTGTTTAGGTCACTGAGCTGCTGCTATTAAGCAAATACATATGCTATGGTACTAGAAACCATAGGGACTGCCCTGGATGTGTGTGCACTATAGTAAATATTCATTTGCATCAATATGATTCATTTATTTAATATATTTAGAATACTGTACATGGACGGTACAAAACAAAAGGTTGGCTTCAAAGTTAGAACACTATCTTGATTTTGTTCAGTAAATCAACATATGTTCGACTATGCAAATGCCTAAGGTGACCTGTGTTTAATGAGTTGTTCCAATAGGAATCAAACTCTTCAAAATATTTTTACCCAAAGTTTAGTGAATAAATGATGGTTTCCACTGACATACACAATGATAAATTCTTTTACATATACTTAAGAAGACTCTTTTGTTTCATGCAAGTTTGCTTCTATAGTACAAGTATGCATTCATTACTGAAATTTATTTTCTGCAATATAAATGTATGAACAATGAGCAGAGATTCAGTCAAGGTGACAATTACCATCTGCCGGGCAGAATGATCACAGTCTTAATTGTTTCACATGAATACATTTAAATGTAGACTTGTATCTTGTTAAAGACTTGTACATTGTATTCTAATGTGATTTTTTTAAAAAAATAGCATATTTGAAACTCCTGATGGAGCCTAAACCATTATCATCAGAAATAATCTTCAGTTAAAACATCATTTGGAATGAAATACTATACGAGTTACAATTTCCACCATGTTATAGATCTAATGACATCAAAAGTTGATTTCCTTTTTCATTGCAATGGGCTATTTTCGGATTCAAAACGTAATGGGGTATTTTTAGCTAAGGAGACCATGTGGTATTGATTTTAATCGGCTCTAGACAACTCCAATAAATAAAACAACATTGCTTTTAAAAAAAAAGGCGATTTGCAAAATATTCAGACAATGACCCCAGAGAGTCATTTATAATCATTTTATTTTTGGAGTTTGCATCTAATCTCTTGGCATTTTTAATAATGCCCTTAAGACATATGGGTATTAAGAAACAAAGTTACTGTGTGGTATCAAAATTATGATAGGAATATAGTTGAAAAAGGTGATCTCTGTGTGCAATTATCATCCACTTATTTTCAGAAAACAGCAGGGACTCACAGGGGAAATAAGGGTCCAACAATATTAAAATTCAGCCAGAAAACATGCCATACTCAGCACCACTTATTTTACTATCATAATGTATAATGTTAAAACAGCTAAGAATTAAGTACCTCCTGCAAGAATGCGTTCCTCTAGGTCAGCCATTTCCTTCTTGTACGCCTTCATTGCTGCTTCCTTAAAACTAGGGCGGATTCTTTTTTTCTTTATAACCTCAATGGGCTTCTCTACAATGTTTTCATTTTCATCATCTTTCTCTCCCATATCATAAACAATTTCTGATTGGGGTTCTAAAACATCTTCAGTTTGCATTTCATTATATTGGGCATCATAGTCCATTTGTAGAGTTTCAAATTCTGGGTCATATGAACTAATTTCATAATCTTGATATTCTTCAGTCTGTTCAAAATTTTCATTTGTGTTTGTTCGGTTTTCAAGTTTGGCAAGAACCTGCTCCATAACTTCAACATAATCGGCTCCCTGGTCATTATCTGCAGCTGACTCACCATAATCCCCATTGTCATCTGCTTTATAATAAAAAGGTTCTGTGTACACTTCAGAATCGAGAGTCGTGCTAGATTCATTAGCGGTAGATTGCGATAATGTCCGGAAGCGACCCATAAATGAGGAACCACTCTCATCATTGCCACTTAAGCTCTGGGTGCTTTTGTTCCAAACCACTTCCAAGGCTGATTTAGCACGTTGAAGAGTAGATCCAAACTTAGGAAAGGTAAAGGTCTTATCTGAAAGATCAATGCTTAGCCGACTATGCCATGACTTTGGTGGTGCATCCTCAGAATCATCACTCTGTAGTTCACTCTGACTTCGGTACATTGTGGGTAATCTTGTTTGGTTTTGATAGCTTTCATTATCATTTGTTTCCATGTAGGAATCGTATTCGGTAGACCACTGATTTTGTGCTTCACTGTTTATTTCGGTACAAGATGGAGAATTGCCATCTAGTGTATAATCATAGCTCCCTGTATTGCATGGAAGATCTGTACTTTGGCACTTTTCATAGTTGTTTGCATACATTTCCATTTGTTGATCTGAAGGGCAATTAATGTTATAAGCAAAAACTTGCTGAGAAGAAGTGTCAACTCCAGAATCGGTACCTTGTTCCAAGTGATGCCAGTCTTTCCATGGTGACATATCAGCATGCAAAGAAAATTGAGAATCACTATAATGACTGTGGTCTCCTGAAGCACATAGTATCCCATTACTGACACCGCTATCCACAGTTTCAGTGTTTTCCATTTCATTTTCTTCTATGTACTGTTCTGCATCATTACTGAAAGCCTGTTCTTGTGAACTTGGATACCAGTTAGATGAACCATCTTCCTGTCTTCTTTGCCACAGCTCACGATCAGAAGAAGACAGCAGGGAGCTGCCATTAGTTCTAACAAAATACTGATTCTCTGAAAAATCTTCAGAGTAGGATTGACACAGTTTGGAAAAATCAGATTCCGAGCGACTCAGTTTTGGCGTTGAAAAGTCTGTTTGTGAATGCCACAGAGGTGTCATATCAGCGTAATATATCTTATTTTGCTTTTCTAAGGAATCAGATCCTGGGGACTGAAAATTAAGATCTCCATAATCATCTTTGTTTTTGTATGCAGCGTCATCAGAAGTCCTGTGAGGCTTTCTATTATGTGATGTTTGTCCACTTCTTCTTGTACTGCTTTTTTTGATCTGGGCCTCTGACTTGGAGATTGTTGCATAACTATTTCTGTTTATGTCAGGCTCTAATTCTTTATCACTGTCATCGTGTGATTCCCATTCATCATGATTAATCTTTGGTTCCATGGATGGAAATGTCATGTCCATGCTTTCATAGGTCTGAGATATTGGTAAGGCCCTTTCTTTTCTAACTTTCACATCATGTGCAAGGATATCTGTTGAAACCCCAATTCCAGTCCCCTTAAGTTTATAACATTTTTTTAAAATTAAATCTCTGTCTTGAGGAGTTGCAAAATATACAAGAATTGGTCTAGGTTTTGCATTGGGGCATTCCCGTTGTTGTCCTATTCTATGAGCAATTTCAATTTTCATGCTATTTGTTGCATCCAAAAACCCCATTTTTTCTACCAGGATTCTATAAACAACATGTTCACAATTTTCTAATTTTTGTTCAGGCACATTTAAAAACCTAAGACTAGCCTTACTTCCTTGGTTTCCTATCTGTTTAATATAATCATGTATGTCCCTTGTTTCTCTTCTTGACTGTACAAATCCTGACCGTAACTGTTCAATTTCACTTTGAACAACCTCGACACTGCTTGAAATTTCATCAATTGATTGTTTAAGAGAATTCACATGTCCTCTAAGTTCTGACAGTTCAGTTTCAATCTGACTGATACCTTGCAGCTCTTTAAAAATCATTTCCATTACATCATGTGTTTGACTTATGCAACCAGTGGAGCTAAAGGCAGGTTCCAGTGTATTGGTTTTCTGCTGACGGACAGTCCTATCTAAAGACTTACTCCGTAACCCCCATGTTCTTTTCCATGTGCTAGCTTCTGAATCTGAAGAGACACACTCTTGACTCTTTTTCCATTTTCTCAGTTTGCGTAAAGCACCCATCTTTAGACTATGTAATGTACGCTCCCCTTCTGAGCTACCATCTGATGGAGCTAGACTGCTCAGACTTTTCCTGTTACGCCTCACTGGCATTGTGTGTGAAAGGTATTCTTTTGTGACACTACCAGCCCTTGTATCACTTAAGGATTCAGAATAAGAACTATCAAGAGACGAAACTTCTTGAAGTGCATCCTCATTGCTACCTGTTACAACGGCATTTTTCTGTAGCCCATTTGCTATTGCAACTCTATAACTAAATGTCGGAGAAAGAGAAAATTCCTTCTTGGAGTTATCTTCCTCAGTTGATAAGTTAAAAGATGATGAACACTTGGCAATCTTTTTCACTGTGCTTTTTATTGATGTTGAGATAGTAGGGTTCTTTGATTGACCAAATTGGAAAATATCCTGTTCCTTTTTGCTTGGAATTTCTTTTTTTATAGGATTCCCCAATTTCTTTGTAAACATTCCTTTGCAAAGCTTATATATATAGGATAAGATCAGGCTCTTCAATAGGGCAGAAACCATGGGGGGACTTATATGTCAATCTACCTTCACAAAAAATGTAGCCCTGAATCCTTGCTAGAATAAGTCCAAAACACATACAAATGTAGTAGTATGTATTTGTGTTACAATATAAGCCCCAAGGACGGACTAGGAAGAAAGGATATTTCCACTCTGTTCCTCATGGCTCCTTGGTGTTTCTACAATGAACAGAATGGAAATTTCATTGCCATGAAAAAAAACACATATGAATAAAAAGTACACAGTGGATACAATTTTGGAAGTAGGTGCTCTAATATCTGGAACAGATCTTCTGAAATAAATTGCCTGAGATCTGGATACGCAATAACAGATAGACATTCACATACAAGTAAATGTAAATTTTTTCTGTTTACATAGTCCTATAATTCTGAAAAGTGGTGGTAAACATCATTGCTGTTAAAAATATGTTCATCCCTAACAAGTGGTTTCCTTACAGCAACATATGGTAATAATAACCCTTCTTATATGAAACATTTATATGCAGATCCAATATTTCTTAATATGGATCCGGACAAGTGCATACAATTAGCAGCATATGTTACATAATAAAATGTAAGCACAAAACAATACTATCCAAACTACACACAAGTATGCCTTATATTTTAATTGTGTACTTTATAATAAAATCATAAGTACCATAAAATCAATAAGTACCATAAGCATTTGGTATATAGCCTTTTGGAGCTTAATAAATATATATAAAGTTGTAATTTTACTTTTATAAATTTGATCTTCATGCAAAATATTATCCATTATGAACTGACACATTTAAACAATCAGTGGTTTGGACACTAAAACATTTTATAACCTTGTTAGACTTAAAGCACCATTTCAATTCAATGCACAAAATAAAA
Organism: Spea hammondii; assembly: GCA_029215755.1. NCBI lineage: Eukaryota > Metazoa > Chordata > Amphibia > Anura > Pelobatidae > Spea > Spea hammondii. The sequence goes on from JARDYJ010000004.1 coordinate 86,452,865, forward strand.
CAATGTTGAAATGACATTTAAAATATTTATAATGAGATTTGATATGTAACTTCCTATACAATATAATAATAGTTTTTAATTATGAGCAGGCTTATATTTCTTTAAACCAAGATAATCATGCACTAGGTATTAAGCAAACAAGAAACCAAAAGTGGTCTTCTCAACTATTAAAACACTTGCATAAAACAGTATTAAATCATTGTAATCATTACCTTTAAAACTCTAAAAGGATTCTACCTAGTATAATGTAACAATATCTGTATTAGGTCTCCAATTCATATCTGCCCAGCTTTTGTTTTCTATATTTGACATACAATACATGAACTGACATAGGCTTATCTGCTAATCATTTTTGCTTAACACCAGTATGCAACATGTGGTACTTAATCCACTTTGAATATAGATTCTAAAGCAAACAGGAGAAATAACAAAACATGTGCAATATTTTATATTTTAGAGTTAAGAAAGAGCCTTCATAAAAGATCCCATTCCATATTGTAACCTTTAGAGGAGTTTATCTTCATGTGATACAGGTGAACATCAAACCATTTTTTTAACCTCTGCATATATGTATGAGGCTATACTGAAGATAAGGCAGACAACAGTGTGTTAATATTGTGCACCTTCTGGGAGCAAAGTGGAATTAGTAAATATTAAGTGACAATCTCAAACACTAGGTTTGCTACAGGGCATGTAGGTATTTTCAATATTTTTTTCTGGTTACACTTTTTGCATACCTTATTATGGTAGTCAAAATTCACAGCATTCTATGAGAATAAAAAATCAGGTTATAAAGAAAATAGAATATATTGTGGTAAAAGCATGTAGTCGTTTTGGGCTACTCAAAACTTTTTGGCACATATAAGCCCATAGAGCATGCTGCAAATGACTAACGCTTATTTTAGGGCTTTTGGATATATTAGGCTGTTTAGTGGGGTAGAAGAACCGTCAGTGTTTGGTGAAAGCTGAATTCTAGCTCATCGGCCAGGCCTTGACAGAATATTTTTTTGTATCTAATACTGCTTTTGAAAAGCTGTAAGTCTTCAAAACCTCAAATAAGCTATCTTAATAAACTTATTTTTATAAAAGCTTGTGGATGGTTATCTATACATCAGACTGAGAATTGCAATAGTTTTAAATAGTTCTAGTTTTTATAAAAATATCAGATTGTTACAAACAACATTCTGCGATCTGTTGATTATGGTGTGGGACAACTGGCCTATAAAATATAGTAACATATGTTATTGCTGTTTTTTATTATTATTATTAGCGTAAGCAACTAATTGCCTTCCTAATTCACACAGTGACATTGAGGAAATCAGTTCTGTTTCATTATGCAGTGTAAACTAAGCAAAAAATGCTGCTCTTCAGAATATATAAACCATTTTATATATATATATATTTTTAATTATTTTAAAATCAACAATTGGCATCCCAGCTGCTGCATACGAAGACTCTTATCACTTTAAGCAAGTCAATACCGTACATTATATTTTTAAAGATATCTAATATTAATATTCAAAGATACTGAAACCTGCTATTCAGCATCTGTTGACCTCAACTGCAGACTATGTATAGGAGGAGTGGACATTTATTTCAGAGGGAATGACAGATGTGGCTTATCCATGTTCTGTACAGTAACAAAATCGCACTTAAGAATAAGCTATTCATGTGGGTTAAGTGAAAATGCATGCTAGATGTCAACACTGGAACCACAAAAAGTATTTGGGTAGAAGAACAACTATGGCTTCAATAACTATGATTTCCTATATACTCTATGGCAGGGAAGCCCTGTATAGCATACTTTACTAGTCAGGCTTCCATTCCATATGATACTTGAATAGAGCAATAGCATAAAGGGTACCTAAAATCAGAAAAAAAAAAAATATATGCAGTGTACCTTTTGCCTGTCGATTAAATTTATATCCATCTAATACCTAAAGGATTGGCCAGCGCATACTGCCATATAGGCTTAACAATAAAAGGTTAATTTTTGTGTCCTAATGGCAGCAACAAAACAATTTTGTTCAAGGATGATAACTAATCAGTGTTTCATAGGATCCTATTTATGTTTATATTCTTGTTCATTTCTATTAATTCTGTATCATGAGGAAATAAAGTTATCTAACCCGATGAGCTCCCAGTTTTCGCCCATCGTGTACTAATAACAGAAGAGCGAAGTGAGAGTTTATATCATCATAATCAGCTGATAGCATTGGTAAACCAGGAGGATTATAATCAAGAACCACCTAAATTTTTAATGTAGAAAAGGCTGGTGGGTGACTCTTCAAGAGACAACAGGCCAGATATACTAAAATGTGATACATTTAATTGATTTTACTCTGCAGTTCCCTTTTGTTCTATCGAGTCTGTATACTAATGTTAGACCTCTCTATCTATAGGAGACTCTCTCATGGGAGTGGAAACGCTGTCTGCATTAAGTCACAGTAAGATCCACATATTGATGGGCATCCTTACTCTATACAGTAGCAGACAGTATACTATAACACAGCTTTGCTATATAATTTGAGAAAAAGGAAAAGTTAGAACAAAGTTTATCACGTGGTACGGCTTCAATCCCATCTTCTAGCAGTCACGTATACTTCAATAGGTAGGATTATATTAAACTGAAATTGGCCATGTGCCCTTTCAAGGTTCGTTACGGGGATTCCCATTTCCAAACGTTAACTTTTGAAAGCATTATTGCATGGCAAATTCATTCGGTATTCTTGGCTAACCTAATACCAATGAACGTAGTGAGATTGAATTTCACATCAAAAGAAGTCAAACATACATATGAACGTTCAATCAGACCAATGATAGCAAAAACTAAACTCAGTGAGCCAAGAATCCGGATTCAAGTAATAATCACCTTAAATGCTGGACTCAGGTGCACACATTTTTATGCAACCAAACGGCACAATTAAAATCATCATTTTGCTGCAGGTCAAACAATGATAAAAAATAATGTAGGGATCTGCAATGAGAAAGCTGTCTACCTTAGGCTATTATTTGATACTAAAAACAGGATTGAATTCCTTGCAACTGAAATAAACTTTCACTATTAATCAAGTCCACTAATTTTATCAACTAAAATGAAAAAAAATCTTTAGTAAAGGTGTTCTGTAACGTTCTCAGCTGTAGCAATACATGCTTGCATAAGCAAACATGCATGTAGTAGTTCTTTCCCATCACCCTCCATATAAGAGCTTATTATAGTGTACTGTGCCTTTAAATTAACTCTACTCTGATTTAACACAGCAGTTGGCTGTTTAACTTTGGGGCGTTAGTGGTTTCAAATTCCACATTATCCTTTCACCCCAAACTGCTATTTAATCTGAACAGCAAGGGATCATTATACTAATCTAAACCGTCACCTATATATTCAGATAATCTTTGAATTATACAATGCATTTCAACACTTTATGTGCCAGGTTGTATGACGAAAGCCCCCATGACATGAAAAGATACAGAATGCATAAACACGTTTAAACATAAATCTAACGCTAACCCTACGGTGAACCATAAACTAAATAAAATGAGTATGTAACAATAGCAAATATCTACACATTTAATTTTGTTAACAGGGGCTCTACGTGCAGACTATGGATTCAGCGCAGAAATCGCTCATCAAATAAAAGGTGAATATCTCCATTGCATACCTGAGTAACTGTACATACCTGTAAATTACCTTGCACCGGTTTTTCTTTGCTCAAGCGCGATAGAACATGGTAATGTGCTATTTTAACCCTTCAAGAGCCAGAGGTGTGTTTCTCAACCCACTGACACCAAAAGGGTTACAAAACATGCCCCTGCTATTATGATGGCAGAGCTTATCTTCACCTTTTTTCACAAGTCAAATCCTCATTCTTGCATGGATGACAAAAATGTTGATGGTACTAAGCAAACTATTTGGGGGATTAACATTCATCATACGTACAATCAGAGGGTGGTGATCTTAGAAGGCATACATACCTGTCTCCAATTTCTTCTTCAAAGAAAGAAAATTACATACCACTGATTCTAGAAAAATGCCGCTTTTCTTAGTTCCATTGCTATTTTGCTATTCTCCATTCAGCCATAACACATATTATAATACAAGATGAAGACTGCTTCACAGTGATCTGACTCAAGTGCAGTCAGGCATGTTGCTTATTCCGCAACTGTATCTGTTCCTCTAAATTCCATCATCTTCTGGCTCCGTCAGATGCATTTTTGTAGAACTTCTCTCTTAACACTGCTTCATCCTGTTATTTCTATCACTTGGGATTGTGTGTCTGTAATAACAGAATGGGAGTCAGATCCCCACTTCTGCAAAAACAACAGGGAAAAAAATATAGAGATGCAAAAACCACATTAATAACTGAGGATAATAGACATCCTGGTGCTTAGTGAGCCGCTAACTTCACACATCTCTGTTCCAGATGCCTTGCTTTCTGAATGCAGCATACACTGCAATTGCCACAGCCCGCCTGTGTTAAAAGCAGCCCCTCCGCTTTCTAGATTGAGAAAAAAAAAAGGGGGGAGGGAGAGACAGGCTCAGTGAAAGTGCTTTCTCTCAGATCCAGCACATGCGATGCACTCTGAAAGCCAGCAGGTGCATCGCTAGCCACGGCAATGATAGCAGACTGTGGTACCGCCTTTGGCTCGTACGGGAAATGTGGTTGCTAAGGCCATGTCTCAGCTAACCTTCCATTTATCACAAAAACGTGACCAGCAATGACAACTGCTCAACCATTCATATCAATAAAGCCCCCCTTTTGGAAACTAGACAACCCAACAGTGGCATTGATAAGATGTCTTGGTAATTGCTGCTGCTTGTTGGGGAGGGGGGTTGATAACCTGTATTTATACAGAAGTTTAGGGTCTTGTGCCACAGCTGCCTCAATGACACAATCATATACATACCGTACATATCCTGCCGGTCAGAATAATACTGCCTTTCTACTCACCAAAGTTATTTATAAAACATTACATATCTTCAAGATATACTAAAATATATATTTTTTTCATTATTGCTGCTTCAGATAATCCATGTGCTGTTAGCATAGGATTTCTGGCCAAAACTCACAAATCCCGACTGCTGCTAAAGTAAAGAATATCTTGTTTTTCTACAATTGACAAACCACACTGCCCCACGGGTACTTGTGTAATTTGCTGTTTATCTAGGCTTCATTCCATTAGTATTGCTGATACATATTAAATAATGCGCCCTTTTTGAATATCATTGAATTTTGTTTCCTCTGTATCCCACCTAAGAAATATCTGACTTGTAGGTAACACGTACCATTCTTTTTTGGCTATGATCATCATTTTCGATAAGGATTATAGAAGCAGTAGTTTGAGAGCATGTTTCATAGAGTAATTTGATTTTTCAGTGTTGGAGGTTAGTTGTGAGAAACTGGACATACTTATGGAATATTTTATCCTTTTGGATAAATAAAAAATCCTATGTAGGTATTATGTATAAAGTGCAATTCTCTTATAAATGGTGCAGTCAGAATAGCCACAAACAGGCTGTTATCACTGGCTTCCCCACATACACAAATTTACACCAGAATTGCTCTTTGTTCTACGACCTCGTTTAGCATCACAACCTGTATACTTTTTAGACATCCAATTCGAGATATTTCCCCATGTACAGTATAATAATATATTTGTACTGTAACGGATACTGGGGGCCCAGCACCCATTACAGATTTTATTTCAATATACAATAAATAACACTGTAATACTGTTAATGCTCATGTTAGGGACATCATTTACAGGAAAGCAATATCACCCAACCTCATATATATTTTTGTGTTTCTGTATGTTTCTATGTATATGAAAAATGACAGCAATCGTAATAGTCATACCCAAAATTTTCAGATCTCACAGAATTCCAAATCCCATGGGAACTAACAGTTAGAGGTTGTGTTCATTCATGTCAGTAACTAACATATTAGATTAAAAAATATTCCAGGACGATGGCCAGTCACCTAATATGCATGTGCTTTCCACAGCCTTACTACAAATTTAATTTGAACAAACCCCCTAAAACAAGTAGAGGGGTGACAGGGATTAGAACCTGACAGACTGAAAGAGACAGATCAATGGTCATTTTTATACTGATATCAAGCTTCTACATATGATGTAGTTATATAATTTCTTAGTAACGGCTGTCAATAGGGAGAAGATAGTTTAAAGCACATTTTACATTTGATGGCAATTTAGAACACATCTACTTGTAGCATATATCCGTTTTGAAGATATCAGTAAGCAAGTTGCTATAATGAATAGCAAATACACATTTCCCATTAGAATATCAGATTATTTTACAGTTCACTTAAAGCCACAGCACCGGAATGCTCTTAGAGTTGCTGAAGCATAAAATGCGATAGATGGCCACCTGATCCTAATATATCCCAGATGTATGTAAATCAAAATTGCTAAATTGGTATCCTTGACCTACTATTGAGAAAGAAAATGCAATTTTCACCAACCATTCTCTGCTTTAGATCTTGATTTTTCTTGATAGGTATTTTAGTGAAACATATCAAAGACTGAGATCTGAACTATTCAACAAAACAGTATGACTATTTTGATGTATTTGAAATTTTTGTATGTGTCAAATGATGGTATTGATTGATTTCCTGCGATTGTTAGCAAATCATTAAACTCACGTTAACAAGGCTGTCAAAAATGCATACAATATGGACTAAACTGGTCAATTGAAAATAACAGCTGCACACTCATAACATCCCATATACTACTACCTTTGAAATATAAAGCTATACTACATATCAATGAGTAAGAGATTGTTGTCATGTTTTAAACACTAACTGGCATATTCAATTCATAAATTCAATTAGCAGGCGAATATACATGAACCATTTGGTAGTCACTAACATTTTCTCTGACCCAACCCCTAATCTACCATCTTGACATTGTGTGTATGCACCTTTGTCTCAGTGTCAGTGCAAAATACATTCACAGGTGGCCACGCTTCCCCTGAGCCAAGAATGCCGTGAACCTAATGGGTGCACAACCTAGGGAAAATGAGAGTCCTTGAAGGTCCCTTGAAGGTAGAAGTTAATTGGTTGCAAAGTTGGGGGAAAAAAGAGTATGTCAGAGATGCATACAGGTCATGGATAGTCCTCATGAAAACACAGTAATGTCACAGTAATGTCATCTGCTACATCAAACATGTGCCTCAAATAGATAATTTATAAATGTGTATGGATATCTTGGATGTAGCACAAAGACAATTTATGAGTAAATAGTACAAATATATTGGTATATAATTATTGCATTCCTTTGCCAAACCCTCTCATGCACATGCCATATATTGCCTGCTTCGCGGGAATCAATAGCTCAAACTGTTGGAGTATGGAGGGAGCATTCTGCTTTACAAAAGTACTTTTATATGTACTCAATGTTCAAGGGGCTCCCTGGGACATTTGGGTGTCACTTTATTATTATTATTAATATTTATTGTTTATATAGCACCATCAAATTCCGTAGCGCCGTACAATGGGTAGACAGGACATAACAAGTAGCATGTTATATAACAAAATGACTAACAGAGACAACAGGTGAAGAGGGCCCTGCTCAAACGAGTTTACAATCTAGAGATTAATGTTAATGTTACTGTGAATTTAATTATAGTTGTAAATTTTCACCCTTCCTTCTGGTAATAGAGATATGTAATCTGCTGGCGGTTTATAAAATACACACATTAACCCTTGTTATTCTCTGTGATTTTACATTAGGAACTTCCATCTTGGCAGAAGAGTTTTCCCGCAACTAAACTGAAATGTACGAGTCAGGAATGAACACAAGACAGAAACTACAGTAATGTTACAGTCATAATTTCACAAAACCATAAAGCAGCATTACAGAAGTGACTTGTCAGCCTTGTAATAAATCAAATGTGTCTAGATTGTAGTTTTTCTAAAACAGCGGATTGCAGGGTAATTCCATTTCAGAAAAGAATAAAAAAGGCTTTTACAAGCGCTCTGACCAAACATCAGTGAAGTGTTTTTCAGCTTTGTAGACAGGAGAGGATAATATGTTAACTCAGAACCAACACAGAAGAGTCTTTATGGAGTTCAGAGTTAAATATTGCTTATCTAGACCCTTTTTTTGGTTTATTTCAATGGGGTGGAAACCCATCCATGGCATATTTATGCTGTTACATAAGCACTAAAGTAAGATTAAGCGATACAACCAAACCGGCAGAGCATGTTCTTGTGTATGCAGTGCTACCTCTTTGTAAATCAACAGGTTTGTTACAAACATAACATAACAAACTGTATGTATATTATATATAGGTATATCTACATACACATTCACATATAACCAAAATGTTTTTAACATGTTTACTGTGCATAATAATGTGTGTCGTAAAATGGCAGAACATCATGAGCCCCAGACTAGTACACAATGAAACATAGGATTTTAATGAAATGTAAGAGCAACATATATTATTTAAAATGATGTGCACATGATGCCTCTACATACGGCAAAACTGATATAGCCCTTGTTCTTAATAACAACCTTGAGAACAGGCAATTTAATAAGACATGAGTAACATAACTGTTCACACATTCACCTTTTAGACAGAACAAGTTACAACATGTGAATTGAACTGTGAAAAACCTAAAATTGAGAAGTGCATTGGCTATTATATCTATCTATGTATATTTATAGATAGATATTAGACATGTGAAAATTGGCCAAATACAATTTTGTTTCTTTTTGACCCATTCGTTTTCTGACAACGTATTCAGTTTCCTGCCCGTTCATTTTGGATGAAAATCTGGGACCATTTAAAATTTCTTGTCCGACGCTCACATTTACTCTCAATCACTCTCTCATGCTCTCTTAATGTCTCCCTAACTTCTTTGCTGACCGCTTCCATGTCTCACAGCTCCGCTTCTGTGGCTCACATCTTCTTGTTCTGCATCTTCTCCTTTCTCTTTCTTCTATCTCATCTTTTCTTTCTTCTCTAATTTTCCATGGACATAATCTCAAGGCAAATCTCCGCCAAAATGGCGGAGCTTCCAGTGACGTCCCCCTCATTCCTCCAATCAGGAGACCAGATGCCACCAGAAGCTCCAACATTTTGTGGATGTTTTCCTTGGGAGGTTATGTCCACAGAGATGCGGACAAAGAAAGAAAATTGAGAAAAGAAGAGATAAGAACAAGAAGATACGAGACATGGAAAGTGAGCTGGAAGACATGGAGGCGGAAGTGGTCGACAGAAAAGGTAAGGAGACATTCATAGAGCGTGAGAGAGTGGGAGTGAAAGAGCCGGTGAACTTGAGACAAAAATGCGTAGCTTTTTGCTTCCTTTTTGTCTGTTTCATGGTGGGGTCTTCCCTCGTTTTCAGATATTCGTGCAGATTGACAAAATCCATACATTTCCTATGAATCCGAATGCACAAGTCTAATAAGCATATATATATTCAGTCTTTGTAAAGAAGCCCCTATGAATGATAATAGTATCTTTTCAAATAAAAATCTCTCTGAAGTCTATAGCATTGGCCTGGAGGCTCCATTGTAAAATTGGCGCTGCTAGGCCTCCATGCAAGTGCCTAAATCTGCTACTGCAGAGACTTTAGTGCCTGGAACATTCTGTTGACCCCTCACCCTGTTTCTCCTTAACCACAATTTATCCACCAATGCGGTTACCCAAACTCATAAGATAATGGTGGTGCCAGTGGACTGCCAATGTTTCACAAGTGAAACACCTTCTTCAACAGATAATATTGTTTTACAATAGTAGAAAGTAAGAATGTTAAAAGGGGCAGTTTTGTGTTCCATACTGCCATACCACTAAAGAATGCATTCTTAAACTTGTTAAAAAGCTCTTACCTTTAGGAGAAGCTGCCCCCTTCATTAAAGTAGCCAATCGTGCCACTGAACTCAATGAGAGTGCTTAGTGGGAGCCAGTGCTAGAGCTGACTGGCTGTAGGTATTTGTATATGTAGGTATGTGTCGGTGCAGGCAGCAGGACAGTAGCCGGGAGGCAGGAAAAGAGGCAAATGGATCTTGGGGATTCTGCAGAATGCACATTTTCAGGGGGACCAATTTAAAATGTATAAAGGTCACAGCTATCATATGTGGAGGATGAAGGCGTTAAATATTTTTTTTATAAAAATGTAAGCAATAATATTATAAAAAAAATCACAAGTTATATTACAATCTCACCCCATGAGAATCACATTCTAAATATTGTAAACTAATTTCCTCAATATTTATGGTAGTCATTCGTCTTGTTTTACGCAAGCAACCCTCTACAGAATCCTATGTGTCAATAGGCCTTACAGCATTTATTTAGCACCATTTGTCAAGACTATAATTAATCGCAACAAGGCCCCAACACTCACACATTGTTTCTGATAAGTATATTTTATTTATAGGTTCCCAGTAAAGTATACCTAGACCCCTTAAGCTACACTGTCAATTTTGTACAATCAAATCTACACTCTGGTTTAAAAACAGCACAATCACTTGCAGGCCCGGACTGGGACAAAAAATAGGCCCGGGCATTTCAGACTCAGCAGCCCATTTTTATGAAAAAACATATATGTACATACATATACATAATACTTGGTCATTCAACATGGGAATCCTGGTGCGACTAATCCTTGAAATAAATATTATAGAGTAAATAACACAATACCTTATCTTTTCCACTAAATTATTTCAGAGCCTTGAATGTTTTGTCCCCTGAAGTCACTACAAATTCAGGAGGGCGTTTTATCTCTGGATAAGTAAAAATAAAATAGTTCCTACTGTAAATTAAGGAAACAGATAACCAAACACACACACCAGGACAGGCTTTTCCACACCGACACCCAGACACACACACCAGGCTCTGCCACACCGACACCCAAACACACACCAGGACAGGCTCTGCCACACCGACATCCAAACACACACACACCAGGACAGGCTCTGCCACACCGACATCCAAACACACACACACCAGGACAGTTAAAAAAGAAGAAATGGTTCAGCACTTAACTCCCAGGAAGCTGGGAGCTAGCAGCTAAAAAGGGCAAAACAAAAACAGAAAGCATAACAAAAATAGCAACGTTTCGGCCAAACAGGGCCTTTTGAGCTTGACAAAGGCCCTGTTTGGCCGAAACGTTGCTTTTTTGTTTTGCTTTCTTTGAATAAAGTAACCTAAGGATTGGAAGCTGACTGGAGTGCTGGGGTTCTTTTCTGTGTTCGTACACACACCAGGACAGGCTCTGCCACACCAACACACACCCCAGGACAAACACACACCCCAGAACAGGCTCAGCCACACTGACACCAGAACACACACTAGGACATGCTCTGCCACACTGACACCCAGACACACACACCAGGACAGGCTCTGGACAGGCACACCGACACCCAAACACACACACACCAGAACAGGCTCTGTCACACCAACACCCATACACAAACACACACCAGGGCAGGCTCTGCTACACTGACACCCACACACATACCCACCAGGACAGGCTCTGCCACACACACACACACACCAGGACAGGCTCTGCCACACTGACACCCAAACACACACACACACACCAGGACAGGCTCTGCCACACTGACACCCAAACACACACACAACAGGACTCCTGGCGGTAGAAGAGATGGTGCTTGCGCGCGTCTGCCAGGTAAGTAGCGGGCCCGCTGCTAGAGTTGCGGGCCCAGTCGCAGTTGCTGCGGGCTTAATGGGCAGGTGCCCCTTTTGCCCTGCGTTAAGGACGGCCGCATAGGCCCAGTCAGTCCGGTCCTGACTGGGCCTATTTTAAGGTAGGGGCCTGGAGCTGCAGCTCCATTAGCCCCTAAGTCAATCCGGCCCTGCCCAGGCCCACCGGGCAAATGCCCGGTGTGCCTGATGGCCAGTCCGGGCCTGATCACTTGTAAAAAATGTTTCTTTATCTTTGTCTTTTATGGCAGATAAATGTATACAATTGGCATGTAGATGGATAAACATTTTTGTATATAAAAGGCGGATCAGTATTTATAATGCACTCCTTATTGTCAGAGGTTTTTCTATATGAATTCTGGTCCATAGATTTGTTTTTATATACCTTTCGATGCTTTAAAAGAGGTTGCCTCTGGGGTCTTGAATGTTTATGTGAAGCTACATCTTCTCCATAGTCCACTAAAAGTCTTCTTTGGACTATTTTATCAATACAGCAATATTTTTTTTTTCTAACTATTAAATGAAATGTTTATGAAAAGAGAGTAATTAAAAATGAATTGTAGACTACATGATATACCACAGTATCAGGGTGGTCTAAATAGACCATCCAAAACTTTGTTTCTAAAAAAAAATGATACCATGTACGCTCTTCTATGTATACTAATGGTTTCCATTATTTTAATCAAAAACATTTAGCAACCCAAGACAATTATATACCACTGCATTGGTTGTCAGGAGATAGACAAATAATTAACTTGTTTCTGTATCTCATCTTGTTATGTTTTATACTAATTGTTATGCTCTGTCTACCCTCTGTACAGCGCTGCGGATTCTGACGGCACTATATAAAACGATAAATAAAAATACAAAAACAATTGCTTGGAAAAAATATACAAGCACAGTGGTAGCTTTTGTTTTTCGGAGGTTTGATTGTTAAGCTTTTGGGGTAAAGGAAGGAAGGTTCTCAGGGGTATTTTAATATGCTATCACCTAGATGACCACCCCAGTCCACTACTGAAGAAAAATGCAGCAAATACAAAGCAAAGTCTTTAATTATTTTTTTTGTACAATAATTGTTGCATTCTTCTTTTTAAATTCACTCAAGAATTTTCACTATTCCATGCACATATATACCCTCTCAATTCCAGCAACAAAATAACATGCTGATTAGAAGAGATGGATTCATTCTATTCAGCTGTCTACAGGTGATATGAAGTAGGATGCAATCTGATAGTGTCTGTCAATATCAATGTTTCTGGTTTCATTTAGAGCGTGCAAATGTATTTATACTTTTATCTAGTGATGCTAAAGATAGATGAATACAGAATCGCTATGGCCGTTCTGTGAATATTAATCTTCTTGCTTTAAAAAAAAAAAAAAAAAAAAGAAACTAACAAATGCAGTTCCATATATTTCTATACGTTTAAAACAAAATCCTAAAACATAGAACAATGGAATATTAAAAATTAAAAAAAATCCCCTTTTTTATTTCATTTGAAGTTAAATGAACCTGTACAATGAACATGTCCATTATATATTACATATATTGTTCTGATTAGAACGTGGTGTGATTTGGATTTTGACAGCACACGAAAAGCACTGCAGCTTCTACTGGAAACTGTTCCAGCAGCACCCTCTGCTGGAAATATGTCTTTGGGAAAATATTATATCAACCGATATGGACCACACTGAGAATACTCCAGCCATGCACTTTACTGCATATGATAATCATTGTTGTTTTTCCCTAATGCATGGAGGAATTCAGTAGGAATCATGTATTTACCAACCCTTCACCCAACACCAGCTTCTAGTTTTTGATGAGGTGTGTTAAGTCAACTACATCTCCCACTTAATACTACACACTCCAGCAAGTTCCAGTGGGTCTAAAGAGAACCCCTTAGGCCCATGTGCAGAAAGCACTCCTAATGATCTCAATAGAGCACTTTCTGGCCAGTGACTGGTCCCTTCCACCAGCTAAGACTGGCGTAAAAAGTCAGACTGGGGTAGGGGCAGTACACTACAGCTCTGGAGTTGTACTTCTCATTAAGATTAATTAATAAAGATTAAGATGTTTAAAGTTAAAAGAATGGGCCCAGACTGGCCATGTTCATTGGCAGATAGTATGACGCAGCATATGACCAGCAGCTGGATATGCTGGGCAGTCCTAAGATACTTTAACATGTATGCAATGTTGGAGCTGTTTAGGACACTGAACTTGTAACGGCTCTGGGGAAGAGGAAGCCCTATTGGAATACAAGCAGCAACACATGGCAGCATCATCATCGTATCGGAGTAGTTTCAAATTGACACACAAAAATTAACACATTCTTGTATTGGTATAAAGTAAAATGCACTGACTCACAGACTCTAAGCGCACTCTAAGGTGCATTTTACTTCTAACTATGCCCGGGAGCGTATCTTTAAGAGCCTCTTGTTTATAGACACAGAAAAACTAATTAATGTAACAAAAATCACAAATCATAGAGAAACTAAAAAAAGGTTATTAAGTTATTAAGGTGGGTACCATTAAATGTATTAAAGGCCAAAAAGACAAAAACAGAGAAAATAGTTCTCTGCAATTTCAGCGATCGAGGCGAAATAGCTATTCCAATTAAATGAACTATAATAAAAAGCAATTATTTTAAGAATTATGACAATTAAATTCTGCTTTCAAAATGCATTTCTGTGTCCCAGGGACCTTAATGGCAAGTCCCTTTTGGCTATGCAAGTTTTTTTGTTTTTTTTTAACAATATCACCATCCTTCTGGAAGCCTCAGCCACTGAATACAAATGCATTTGATAGTTCTGTCACTTTCTATGGGCTGGTAAGGCAGCATGTTCAATTTGTGAAGGCCATAAATTACATTCTCAGCAGAGCTGATTTTTTTCCTCAATCTTAAGGGTGATAAATGACAATATATCCTCTGGCTCTCTACTGAACTATACTAAATATTCATACAGCAAATAATAGCCCTTAACTGCTTAAGTGCCAAGGTAAATAACAATGCATCGCTCCAGAGCTTCTAGAATGACCCATCTTTCTCATTTTGTGAGAATAAAATGAGAAGGATGGGACATTCTAAAATAATGCAGCACGACAATAACACACTAACATTTCAGTACAATGCAAGGAACAGTAAGTGTCAGCTTGTGTTATTTTCAAAGAAAATGCATTTTAATCTATGTAAGGTCAGCTCCATGATGACAAGGGCCTAACCACTAACTGCCTTGTCCAGCCATTTTATCATACAAGCATTTGCACACTGCTTTGAGGGAAGCACATGCTTACATTTTATTGCCTGGTTTAGCAGGATTGCAGCAGTGAAAATCAGCGTTTAGTTATTTTATCTCCAATGACTATGCCATTTCCTTTGAGGTTAAACATTTATATTAAAAGATATTAAAGTAATTCTAAATTGGCAGTATTTTGACAATGTGCCAAAGCCTTGAATCACTTTGAATAATAACCCAGTGGAACAATATGGTTAATAATCTCATAAATAGTTTTCATTTGCATATATGAGAGATTACACCCAATATGTAAGAGTGAACTAAAGGGTTGCAGTGGTAGCTGAAACCACCTAAAGAAGTGGCGTAACTACCAGTGTCACTGGGGATTTGGTTTCCACCAGAGTGTCTGAAGGGGCACATACCTATTCTAGTTTCTGAAATGACACTCAATTTATTATTAGAATTATGACATAGATCTTTAAGTCTATCGCAACCTATATCCTCTATTTCCTATGATACAGAAGAGCGGAGTAGTCTAAGGGTCAAAGAAGACTGGGACAGTAGCAGCAGCTCTTGACCAATGGCTACCAACAGCTCCATACGATATCTTCTTTACAATCCTGATCATTGTAACAGACTTAATTTTTATCATGTAGACTTCCTTTAAAAGATTTGAGTTCCTTAAGCAAACTAAATAATGCTACCGGATTACTTTCATGCTATAACTTCACTCACGCCCATCACACCTATGGAAGCTCTTTGTACTATACAAATTAGTCATGTATGTGTACTATTTTATTGAATTTTGTTTTTACTACGCTCAGACATGATTCTTTACATATAATGTATTCCTGGACCAAACAAAACTTTGGGCTCTCTGGGTTCAGTGACCTAGGGGTGATCGTGCCGTTGTAGACTAGTACTAGGGCAATGTTGACATCTAAAGGGAAAAAAATCAGACATGATTTGAACAATTCCCAATTGCAACTAACGTTATCAAAATGTAAAAACAATGATCACTGTGATGTAAAACTTGATAATAAAGTGTTTTTAACATTTGGGCTAACCATGGCATTTGTCTCCTATACACAAGGCTTGCAGGACAAATATGTTTATAAAACATGAATCAGTAGACATACATAGCTCTATGGTTCTGAAAAATTCATATGTAATATCACATATCAGTCATGCTAAATTTTGCTTTTGTGGTTATACATCACAGTCAAATTAGTAGGATTGCGTGATTTGGAATACATTTCTTCACTTCTTGGCATACAAAATTTGTTGTTGGCTAATGTGATAGAACGCTTAATTGCCTTAGCATTTTGTAACTGCATTTTTTTAGGTTAGCCACAAATATATTAACTTTATCGCATACCCAGACTTGTATTTTCTATACACTTATATTCCCAGAATTTCTGCATTAATCCAAGGATGACTTGTCTTATTTATTTATACATACTCACATTATTCCGCTTTAATGAAGTTAGCGAGACTAAGCATTTTAGCAATAGCAAGCTCATTCTGAACTAAACCACTCTAGTTAATGTGCCCTTAGGATTGATTGCACCCAAAGCTACAAGAGTCAGCATAGGCGAAACACAATATTTGTAGTATGCACAGTCCTGATTGAATTGATAATGTCAGTAAACCTATGCATATTGGTTTTTCTAGCATGCACAGTGAACCAGGCTAATAATGTGGTTCAATCACAGTTCAATAGGCTCCATTCTAATACAGTATTGCAATTCAATTGCTATGTAACTTCACAATCGTATTAGACGTTTGAGATGAATGCCTAAGCAGCGAGTAGGGCCATCATCTGAAATTTTACAAACCTAAAGACAGGAGCCACCTGCCAGCAGCCAGCAGGGTTGGCAGCCCCTCTGCTACATAACAAGGAGCCTAATCGCTCTATTGGGCAATCCGTTTCCCTGTAACTCCCCGACACAATGGGTTGGTTAAAAGGGAGCTGACTGAACTCGCCATCTGGCCAATTAACACTATATAGTGCTGTTTCCTTCCACACTTCGTATCCATTGGAAGCGGAGCGCCAGGATAGGATATCGTATCTGGAGCCCAGTAGTAATGATAGAAAGAGGGCAGCTAGAGGCGTTGCCCTGGGTAAGGCCTAGGCAGCACCTAAAGTAAATAAACCCCTGCCCAATGCTTCTCCCACCACGCTGCCCCATGCTCGCAAAGGAGACATATGAACCTTAACACTTGAAAAGAGGCCACCTGGTCCCCATGGACACCAAGCGTCCACTACCAGCTAGTTGGTTGTGATGGCAAGTTAGGGGTCTGTGACAGATCAGGGCCTTGTCTGGGGCCCATACATGGGTTCTAGTTGTACCCCACTGATGGTGGCTCTTTGTGTGTTCAGTATGCAGTTAGGTGAAGCAACATTAATCTTGCATGGATTTACTGCATCAGTGGTTGAAATAGCATCAAACTAAGGAAATGGTGTATGGATCATTAAGAATTTTTTTCCCCACAATTAAAAAAGTCTTCAAAACAGCATGTAATTTTCCAGTACGCTGGGATCCACATTTTCCCAACCATGAAATGTATTTAATGGACTTATGTTTCATTTGACAACAGAAAAATACAAAGATGAACAAACTTTTAGACCTATACTACTGATGATACACATGTGAACTCTACAAAACATAAAACAAATGCTATATAGTGTCCACTGTGCCTTCTACGCAGGGCATAATGACTCTATGACTGCAGTTACTGACCAAAGTCTTAGGCTGGTTAAGAAATTAGGATTGATATAATAACTGTGAAATTCCTACTCAAACATTTTATTCTCAGTGATTAGAGATGAAATAATGAAATATTATTCAAAATTGCTATTATAATTTAGGTATCTTTCAACAGTTCAAGAATGGTGGCAACAGGATAATATGAATTGTGATTACATATATAACCACATGAATCCCTCTGACACTATCTTGCCCAAGCTATTAAAATTAAAATTGGAGGCCTTATGATTCTTTTTTCTTATTTTCAGAGTAAATATTACCTAGCCATTCATTAGAACTGGAGTTATGAGCTGAACTCGTATAGATGCCTGATGGGAGCAGATTGAAGCTCTCAGTATGCACTTTAAGAAGCTTTGTGCTGGTACTGGTCCCTGGTGTAAAAGATCTAAGAATCCATATTTTCTCAGCTCATGGCTCATGGGATAAACTAGTTCACTCATGGTCATGCTAAGCTGAACTTCTGCATTTCACCTTCATTAAAGAGGGCCAATGTTACCCAATTACTAAAACATGAGGGCTGCTTCTCCTTAACTATAAATAATATTGAAACTTATATTGGTATCCGGTGCCTGAACTGGTAAGATATATCATAAGGAAAATTACATTTACTAAAAGATTTAAAAAAAACAACCCACTATAATAAATTAACAAAATGGCTTGTGATTGGGGATAGCATATCATTATTTATATACAAGCCAATATAGAGCTGCGTGAATCACATTTAAGATATCTTCTAATTTGGCACCAAAGTTGTATATCTGAAAGCTTTGCATAATTGATGAGCAGCAGAACTAGTTAATGATAACTGCCTTGGGAGATTAAGGAAGGATAAAATGACACATATGAGGGAAACACAGTGGCTAATGGAGCCAAGCTCTAGAGTCTGAATGGACACTGTCAGGCCATCATTCTACCTCAACATTCTATTCTTCATTTAACCTTTTTCCTCCCAGTGTGATTTAGTATGCCTTTTGGGTGATATAGGTAATAATTAGAACTGGAGATGTCAAGTTAGCTATTTGTCAGAGCCGACTGTATTTATTTTGCGAGGATTAGAGCTTGGAAAAATCCAGTTGCATTTTGTGTTACTCCATTATCTGGCTTGATATAAAACACATAAAGAAAGACTAAGACATAACAAAGACACAAAGTGGCAGTAATACAGCTTTACCATAATTGTATTTGCGCTAAACACCCAGGAAATAAATATATACAGGGACAAGAAAAAGTAAATAAACCATTTGTAATAACCTAGTTTTCTGCATTAACTGTTCATAAAATGTGATCTGATCTACATCACAAGTAGAGACAAACACAATGTGCTTAAGCTAATAACACACAAACAATAATAATTTTTCAGGTCTTTATTGAATACACCCATTAAACATCCACAGTGTAGGTGGAAAACGGAAGTGAACCCTTGGATTTATTAACTGGTCAAACCTCCTTTCAAGTCTGAGAAAAGGAGTTCGGGTATTGCAGGGGATATCTGAGGCCCCGCAATGCATAGTGACAGACAGGTAAGAGCAGGCAAGAGACACACACAAAGCTTGTATATAAGAATAAACTATATTAAAGAATGCTGGCTGATCAAAAAACAGAACTGGTTTCCAGGGACGTAGGAAATGTGAGGCGAGTGAGGCACTCGCCTCTGGCGCAGCTGCTAGGGGGCGCACAGCAGCCCAATCAGCAGCTGCAGCCTCCAGGACTGGTTGGGGAGATCACATATCTCTCTAACCAGCCCAACAGGGCCCCGTGCTGTCGGCAATGTGATTCACCACAAAGCCCCTAAAAAACAGTAACATATCTATAGGGAGGGGGCGAGCGGAAAGGTCGCCTCCCCTGGGCCGATCTTCGGGTGACTGCCGAGGCAGCTGCATGATTGTGCAGGGTAGAACTCTGACACCTCCTTTGGCACCAATAACCTCTAACAAATGCATCCTGATCCTGACATGATTCTGTATGATACCTTGATAAACTTGGCAATTCAATGTCCCCACAATGATGTCAAGCTGTCCCGACCCTGAGGCAGCAAAGCAGACCCAAGGCACGTTTTCATGTGGGTATGCGGTGCCCTTTTTACACCATATGTAGTGCTGCCTGTTCTTCTCTAACAATTCAATCTTAGATTCATCAGTCCACAAAACATTTTCCCAGTAGGGTTGTGTAGTGTCAAGGTGCTCTTTGGAAACTTCAGCCACGCAGCAATGTTTTTTCCTTTGTGGTGTCTTTCCACGGACTCAAAGCCTGATCAACTTTTTTCATATGTAGACTTTTGTTAAAGTGATTAGCCTTTATGTTCACATACTTTTTTCAATCCACACTGTAAAAGTTTGAATGATATATTCAATATGGTCAAGAACAATACAATAATGTACATGTTATTAATTAGAACAGATTATGCTTGGTCATTAGTGTAATTTAGATAAAGACCATATAATATTTTTTTAAATATACACAGATGCTGGTAATTTCAAATAGTTCACTTACTTTTTCTTGCATATACTGTGTATATATATATACACATGTATATATACACAAATCTACTTAAATGGCAAGTGCATGGCTACTTCCTGCTTCCATGCACTTGTACTGCAGAATCATGTATACCCCACTCCCTTCTGCAGTAGCCCGCACAGCTGGGCAACTGCTATTCATATTTCCCTTGTGATCATGGTTTCACATGTTTTAAATTGGATTGAATGTTCCTCCATTTTTAAATAGAACCATTCAATCATTTTAAATGGGAAAAATACACATAGGAAGTCAATCTTCATTGTTATTAGAGCTCTAGAAGAGTTAGTTTATGAACAGGAAAACTACTACTACTACTACATTTTGGACAGTGATTTTTCTGTCAATCAAACACAACATTTTTTACAAAGTTTATATTCCAGTCAATACACCCATACAAGATAAGAGTGTGACTATGCAACATAGCTACCAAGAATGGTGTGCATTGTATATCATTCACAGACCAAGGTCTTAATCCGATTTATGGAAGTGGGACCATCCATTGCTGCAAAGTGTTACTGTACAGCAAGAATGCTGGACTTCCATTCATGTATATAAATCAGGCTCAAAATTATACAAAGAAAATGTATGTTCTTTATTAATACTTATTAGCTTATAATAAGTCATTGTTAATGAATGAAGGTAATGGTAGGGATATTACTGAATCTTGTTTGTCCTAAATTGCACACTATAGAAATAAGGTGGCATACATTTCATAGCGTTTCAAGATAGAGTTGGATATGGTTGTTGGTTATTATTTGGGATAAAGGTCAATGTGTTAGAAAAAATTTAAATTATTTGTTAATAAGCTGAAGAAATGGAAGATGGATAATGATCATCTTGTGGACAAACAATAAGGAGACTTAACAGTACTGCATATACTTCTTCATCTTAAAAACCTGCCTGCATATTATTTTAATCCTGAAACATTGAAAGAACAAACAATCTTGAGTTATGTAACCGAGTTCATTAAAAAAACATAGCTTACCTATTTAATCTCCACAATGACAAAAATGCATATGATAGTTCTTCGGAAGTCCCCCATATGCATTTGCCTCTTTTCACACCAGCCAATAGCCCAGGACACATACGTAGAGAGCACTCCCACTGATTTCAATGGGACTGCTTTCCTGTCACTAACTGGCAGCTCTAGAGCTGCAGCTTCTTCTAAAGTTAGGAGATCTCATTTCTTTTAACAGGTTAAAGAATCATATTCAATTATTTACAAAGTAAATAATATAATAGTAAAGCTACACTCTTCATCATTGAGGCTGCATTGGGCACTGGAATATCCCTTTTAATGTACCTTCACTAAATCTCTTTAACTTCTAGCGCTTTTTTTGTACTAAGTCCATCTCGATATTTAATGGTTAATGAAAGAATACTGTATGCTTCCTGATGAAATAAGTATTTATTGTGTGACCCAGAATAAGGGACAGTGTTTAAAAATGTACGTTGTTAAAGTGAAAAGGAATATTTATTAAAGAAAGTAGAAGGTGTATATATGTATATAGTTTTTATATAAAACAGCATGACATTTTAGGAAATGCAGACATCCACAGTGTTTTCTTTTCCTCTATGAAAACAACACTTCTCTTTCGCCAATACCACAGAAAAGAGAGACCACTCAAAGCGGAATATGTCTAAGTAAAATCAGGTGCACTCTGAACCAGTTTGTAACATGGAGCTTGCATCTATGACATCATACACATCAGGGGCCCGAAATCTAATCTAGACGGCCGCTGGGTGCTGATGCCGCCGGCCGGCGCTACTTTAATACTTTTTTTTTTTAAATTGAATATGGCAAGCCGGATCGGCTATTAAATGAAAAAAAAAATAGTATTAAAGCAGCGCCGGCCGGCGGCATCAGCACCCGTATGCGATGGCCGCCAAGTGATGGGAGCAGCGTGAGGGGTGAAAGCTCCGCCCCCTCGCACGTACCTTTCACCCCTCACACTGCTCCCATCACTATGCGGCCATCAGATTGTTGGAAATCGAATCTAAACGGCTGCTGGGTGCTGATGCTGCCGGCCGGCGCTACTTTAACTTTATTTAATTATTTTTAATATGGCAAGCCGATCCAGCATCTTAAATAAATAAAAAAAGGATTAAAGTAGCTCCGGCCGGTGGCATCAGCAACCAGCGGCCGTTTAGATAAGTTCTCCAGCAGCCTGATGGCCGCATAGTGATGGGAGCAGCGTGAGGGGTGAAAGGTGAGTGCGAGGGGGCAGAGCCACTTCACTTGACTTGCCCCCCAGGCCTTAGGCTGCCAGCCCTCCCCTGATACACATAGACACACAGAGATGCTCTTCCATCAGTTGCTGTTTGAAGGAAATTCTGAAACCCACTGGGAATGTATGAGCACTGAAAAGAAGGAGAATACAAAAAAATGTACACTATTTTTTAAAGCTTTTTGATCACCAAGTGACAGCTTTCATTTAAGAATCAATGGTTATGCTGCAGAATCCTGGAAGGAACGGGTATGACAGAGCAAAGCTTGCATTTAAAGGCTATGGATTTGCTACCTAAAGTGCTGCGTGAGAGGTGACAAGCCATTTGGCAGCTTCTTTATCACTCAATACAGCTAGGTCTTATAATGCATTTTTCAGTGTCTTACAGCTCATAGGGAATGTAATGTTTTAACACAGCAAACTATGAAACTTGCCAAGACTGCACAATGAGGGAGAGAGACATTAAGACTACTGCGCAGTCATATCTTCAGGCAAACCATGGACGGAGCAGTAGATGCAAACTGGCTCTGCTTTTATTATTTGAAGTTTACTATTGTTCAAAAAATAAAATAAAACCTCATATTTGTGTGCAAAGTTACATTAACGTTACATAACTGTGAAGATTAATTAAGCTATATTAATGTTTCAAATCGTTGAAGAAAGGCACTGTATTTGTTGTTCGAAGCATTGCTGGAATCAAGACTTTACTGAGACTCTTTCTGTAGCTTTGTGGTCTGATACACATATATATAACTCATTTTCTGTTAGAAAACTGATTCACTAATACTCAGGAAACATTCTGAGCTCAGCGGAAAAAGAAGGTATCATGGGAGGAAAGAGGGCCAGATCATTTGAATTCTATAGAGGGAAGCCTGTCCTAAAGTAATAGCTATTAGACCTGTGAATTCATATCCTGGCAAACATGAAAATGAACCCGAATACCGAACATACGAACATGGCGGCGGCAAAACTAAAACAAAGACGCCCAACAAGAAGAATCTTCGTGTTCGTCTTCGTTCACTAATCTCCCTGGTCCCTTCCCCATCTAGCCTACCTTATCTACGCAGCATCGCAGGGGTTAACGGGAGCGGAAATCAGTGGGTTCACTGCAGGGGCCTCCTCTGGCATCAACCAATTGCCATTGGTTGATGCCGGAGCAGGCCCCTGCAGTCGACCAACAGAGTCGCTCGCATGGCCCTTTAACTCCTGACGGCGGAACTTGACCTGGGGTCTCCCCTCTCCAAGAGTTAAAGGAATGTACAAGCGACTCTATTGGTTGTTCGGACGGTCGTTTAGCTCTTGGAGTGGGGAGACCAGTGGTCTCTCCAGGCCAAGTTGCAGCACCAAGATTTTAAAAGTCTGTAGGAGCGACTATTGGTCGCCAGCAGGGGGCTTGTTTGCCATCAACCAATGAATTACAGGTGCACTTCATTGGTTGATGGCAGAGGAGGCCCCTACCTGCGACCAAAAGAGTTTCTCGTACGGACACTTAAAACCCTGGTACCAAAGCTGCTGCGTAGTGCGTACCGCATTAACCCCGTATTAACCCCTACTACAAAATACGGCAAAAAACTAAGAAAAAGAAGGAACACGAAGAATGTACACGAATATTCGCCCGAACCGAACACAGGAACGTTTGTCGAATACGAACATTTATTTCCCACACGAAGAACACGAAGAGTTGGCCGGCGCCCAAGTCTAATAGCTATGACGATACTATTTTTTAAACCTTGCAACAGATTAACTTTTTATACATAATTGTAGAGCTCCAAACATGTTAAGTAAGGATAGACAGTGGCTTTCAGTTATTGAAGCCTAATCTGAAGTAGACAATGAGCCAGAAAAATAAGTCGTTCTTCTCCTGTTTGTCATATATCAATTCACATATAAAATAAACATATACAAATTCTCAATGAATAGAAAAGTGAACTAGTTGCTTATTTTATCAATAAAATCTGCACCAAAACATGTGTGTTCTTTTCCTTGTAAATCAGTGGAAAAAGTTTTGTTTTAAAATTGGGGCCAAATAAATTGTGTGGAAAATAAGTTAAAACAAATTATTTTACGCGTAACACTTTTGTTAAAATGCTAAAATTTAGGCGGGACATTTTGTGAATATGGAAAACTTTTCTAAAACTTGACAGCTTAAGCCATTAGCATTAAGGTTAATGTAATTACATGATTCTGTATTGAGAATTTACTATGTTAAAAAATAATTAAAAAAATCAAGAAGCCCCTTTAATTGCCTTTGGAAATCATGGCAACCAAAAGGTAGAGTGTATTTGATTTGTGTCATATACATGTACATTTTGCTAATTACATTTAACAGGTTTTAATTATATACAGTATACTAACCAACTGATATTTGACATTTAAGTCAAACCCTTTCAGTCACGGTATACAAAGTTTTAAATTACGCTTGGACAGTCTGTTAAATGGTAATCTATTCTTACCAGTGGCATCCATTAATATAATTGCTGTCTGGATAAGCACAGGACAAGATATAAATAAAAGTGTTTAAGTATTTACACTAATATATATATATATATATATATATATATATATATATATATATATATATATATATATATTAGTTTTCCTTTTTTATATTTTTAAATAACTGTGTATATTTGAAAGGATTTTTTCAGTTTTTTCCACAGCAAACCATTTGATGGATGCCCACAGAGAGTCAATACCATGGTGCCTACATCAGGCAGAAACAACTGCAGCCTTCTCAAAGCATTGATTCCTTGTCTAGCAAGTAACATGAGGAAAATAAGATAATGACAAGGCACAGAAAATTAAATCGGAAAGCAATAATTTGCTTAAAATATGCAAATAGCCCAAAAACAAAATTTGTTTTCTTATACATGTTATTTAGACGTTAGACATTTTTTTGGGTTTGTTTTTGATCCATTTTATTTTTTGGATAACGAATTATCTGTCCTTTCAGTTCGGATGAAATTCTGAGGGCTATTTGTTCCATTCAGAAATTACATTTGTTGTAACTCACCCTCACTCACTCTTGGTCACACTTTCTCTCTCAAATGTCTCCCTACATTCTCTTTCCTTCACAGCTCCGCTTCATGGCATCGTGGTGCACTTCCACATCAGAGCTGAGGCACAGCATACACAACAGGGACAATCTCTCCCACATTCCTTGGGGGAGGTATTTATATCTACTGTAGTATTACTGCCCAACTTCATGTTATTTTTTCATGCCACTACCATAGTTAACCACAACTAGATACCAAACCTTTTCACAATTTGATTAAACAAAAAGTTTAGTACAGTGACAAGCTTAATTTAAAGTTTTTATGTTAAAACTATACACACTGGGTTTTGTTACATATTACACTATATTCTAAAATAGCGTGCTTGCTAGATTATAGTTATGCAGAGTTATGTAATTGTGAGAGTAAGTATGGTTGTTTGGGGTGCAGGAAGCTGGGGGTTAGAATGTATAAGAGATGGCAGTTAGAAAGATGAGAATTGTAGTTGAAGGAGCACCCTCCAGCCAAATCTAAAGTTACCAGGCACATCATGAAAAAATGGTCACTTAATGACAAATAGAAAATGGCGCAGACTGATGAGATGTCAAAAAAAAAATAAAAAAAAATGTGCACCTCACAAATGTGGCCTTTAAGCCTCAAAACAACCCAATTGTATTAATGGGTGGTATCCCTATACTCAGAAAATGTTGCCGAACACATATTGGGGTGGTGTTTGGCAGTGACATATACCAAGAGTTGTAAATACATACCGAAAGAACAATGTGTAAAAAAAAAATTACCACCACAAACATTTCCAATGGCTGGTGAAAGAATTAGTGCGTGGAAAGTGTTAAAATACCACCATCTGAAATACCCTGGGGTGTCTTGTTTTAAGTGGACAGAAAGAAGTTAGGAAACCACGTGTCAACCAGTGTAAAGTGAATAAATATAATCGGAACGGAAAATACTTCCCTTTAAACACGATCGGATACTACAGCAGCAACCCTGTAAACATCCTCCACGGAATGTTTGAAATATGGAACAAGCTAGACTTCCGTCAAGGGGCGCTTGTAATTCGCGATCTTATATAACTCAAAAAGAACAGATGAAAAAGAAAAAAAATATGTATGACCTTTAAAGCTTCCAGAATCAGCTCCTTGATGTGTGTGTCAATCCGTCCGTATCATGAAACATACAAAACAGAAATCTACCATAGAATGATATCTTCCTATAATAATGTACACGCAAGGGTGGAATGCACTCACATTTAGGCAGATCAGTCCCGCTTATCTGTTGTGTGTCCTGGAGTGGTGCTGATATTGCCTGCAAATCTGGAGCTGGATTTTCTTGAACTTCAAGGTCTTTAGATCCTAGTGAGGTAGGTCCTCTGGGTTCCGCTGACTGTGTTAACAGAATCTCTTTAAAGTGCAGGTGCAGATACTACTCAAAATCAGGTAGTAATTGTGATACCTGCCGTGTCCGCCGCGGTCCCTCGCCGGTCTGCAGCTGGTGGGCGGCGCTTGCGCGCTGACGCGCTCCCGTCCTCTCGGTGTGACGTGCCCGCGGCACGTACACTGAGAGGACGTGCCGCGCGCACGTCTTCTCGGTGTACTGTGCGCGCGGCACGAGCACAGACGGAGGGGCGCGTCGATGTGGCGCATCCACGACGGACGCATGATAACATGCGAGCCGCCGTGGCACGCCCACAACGCACCAGTCGTCATGAGCGAGCCGCCGCGACGAGTCGGCGGCACTCGCAGGGTTATGAGCGGGTTGCCGCGACTCGTTCGCGGGGCTCGACTTCGGCTGCATCTGCCGGTGTGGCACACCCGCGGCGCTCGCGGGTGTAGCACACGTAGATGCCGGTTTGTTTATTGTTTTTTCGCGCCGACGCCATTAGTGTGCGCCGGTCGCGATGACGTCATCCTAATTGTTTCTTTTTGGTTGCTATGGTGTTTCCCGCCCTTCTTCCTATTTAAACCTCCTGTCCCATTAGTGCATTGCCCGTTCTAAGAGTCGCTGTTGTGTATCTCTGGGTTCGTGAGTTATTCTGATTGATCTACGTGTACCTGACCTTGGCTTTGTTTTCTGACTTCGATTCTGTGCCGCCTGCCCCGACCTTGGCTTGTTCCTCATCTCGTGATCCTGTGCTGCCTGCCCCGACTTTTGGCTTGTATACTGACCTTGCTCCTGTGCTGCCTGCCTTGACCGTGGAACTTCCTAGACCCGTTGTGCTGTGCTACGCTACCGTCTCTGCATTGTGGGTGCATAATCCGTGTTGTCCTAGGTCCCGCATAACAGTAATCAACGAATAGTTAGTATTAAGTGTGTGTTATGTGTAATTCATGATTAGTGGAAAGATAATAACGTGATCAAAAAGATAAATAAATAAGTGAATAATTTATTCTGGGACTATGCCCTTAAATCCTAAAAGTGTAGTTATAATTCATCAATATAGACGATCAATAAATATACCAAAAACAGGTGGATATTTAAAAGATCAGATAAAAACAACTGAATGAATAAAAAATGTCTTGTTTTAAAAAATATATGATTTGATGTGGAAAATTGAATAGGCCGGCTTCAAAGATATCCCAAATAGGACATGGGGCAGAATGACCAGATGTTAAAGTTCCATGTTGTAAAACTGAGCTGCACATGTCCCATATGTGGCCCTTTAGTCCCCAAACAACCTGAGAAACCCATACATGTGTGGTATAAATGTACTCGGGAGATGTTGCTGAACACATATTGGGGTGTTGCTTGGCAGTGACATATTTTAAATACACATGTCATATGTCCCCCAAAAAACATGGGGGCAGGATAACAAGGACTCAGGACAAATATTAGAATATATTTAGCATAAGTGGAAAGCATAACATTGTCCAAAATGTCTTGGTATGTCCCCTTCAGTTGCTTTGCTTCCAACTTTGTGAGAACACTTTGGGGAAGGCCCTTTTCTATTCCAGCATGACTGTGTCCCAGTGCACAAAGCAAGGTCCATAAAGACATATTTCGATGAGTTTGATGTGGAAAAACTTGACTGGCCTGCACAGAGCCCTAACATTAACCCCATCGAACAACTTTGGGATGAACTGGAAGGGAGATTGCAAGCCAAGCCTTCTCGTCCAAAATCAGTGCCTAACCTCACAAATGCTTTATTGGATGCATGGGCAAAAATTCGCACAGAAGCACTCCAAAATATTGTGGAAAGGCTTCCAAGAAGACTGGAAGCTATTATAGCTGCAAATGGGGGAGCAACTACATATTAATGTATTTAGAATACAATGTCACAAAAGTCCCTGTTAGTGTAATGATTACGTGTCCCAATACTTTTGTACCTATAGTATATATGTGTGCACTGTATTCTTGCTTTGTCGTTTACTTATTGCTCATTATTATTCTAGAAGAGATTCAGGAATCTGTGTATGCCTTTTATGCTTTTTAGGTTGTGTGTTCCTCTAGTTTGTATTTTTTGTGCTATGCATAATTGGAGGTTCTGACCAAACCTTAGCGTTGAGGAGCCCCTCTTGCCACATAGTTGCCTCATTAATGGTGTATGCTTTAAATTGCTTGGGAGTCTCATTTGGGTTAAAATGCAGATTGATTAAGTCCTTGATAAGCAATATAGCCATGAAAAAGTACATAGGGCTCGCCAAACATGGGATACTTTCACATATTGGGAGAATAAGCAATATATGGCCATATAGTTTCTGTTTTTTAGAAGCTGTTAAATCGTCTCATTTTGTAGTGAACAGAATGGTAAATAAATAAAAGGTGAGTGCTTGTGGTGTAAGAGGAAAATTAGTCAGGGGGTTTGAATATCCTATAATGTAAGGGACCAATTAAGAAGAAATAAAATATATCCTTGGAGTAATCTAGAAAAGTAAAACTGCATGTCCGGGAATGCTACTGGGTCCCTAAGGCACCACATTCTGAGAGTGTTGTCATTAAAGGAAGCTTGAGCACTGTATCTCATTTCTTCTGTAATATCACAGATTAGATAAATCCGACTGCTTCCCCTGTTAGGAGGTTGAGCAGCTGGTTCCATTTAAGAGCATTGATAGCTTCTATTTCGGCATCCAATTTTAATGCCACAGAGAAGAGCTGTCGATCTTGGTCCCTGTGGTCTGACTGGAGGATTTTTTTCCAGTATAGCAAATGCAGAAACATGCTGCTTAGTGATATATATTGGCAAATGGATTGTTCAGTTACATGTTAATACCGGAAAAAAAACAAACCAGCATGGTAGTCTGGCGGTGATGATTTCAGCAAACTCATCAAAACAGGAAACGTAACCACTAGTATATTTTAAAAAAATTATGAACAACTACAAACTGTTTTTTTATCTAATAACACATAAATTATTACATTGTCTGGGAAAACGTTTTGTGGACTGATGTAACCAAGGCTGAATTGTTCAGGAAAAACACACAGCACTACGTATGGTGTAAAAAGGGAACTGCATGAAAATATCCCGATGGTAAAATATAGTAGACGGAGCATCATGATTTAGGGCTCCTTTGTGCCTTATGTTCTGTACAGCTTGCTAACATCGATGGTACAGTATATTCCCAAGTTTATCAGGGTATCACATAGAATAATGTCAGGGTGGCTGTCTACCAACTGAAGCTCAGTAAAATTTGTGTAATGCAGCAGGAGAATGGTCTTTAAATCAAAGTAAATCTACTTCAGAATAGTTTCAAAACAAAAGAAAATCTTCCTTTTGGAGTGGCCCAGTCAGAGCCCAGACCTTAACCCATAAGAGATGCTGTGTAATGACCTCAAGAGAGCCGTTCACAGCAGACATCCTAGGAAGATGGCTGAGCTTAAGCAGTTCTGTAAGGAAGAATGATCCTTAAAATTCCTCCTGACTGTTGCGTATGTCTGATCCAAAGCTACTGGTTGTAGCTTGTTTGGGGATATTGCTGCCAATGGAGGTTCTACCAGTTATTAAATCAAAGGGTTCGGTGACTTTTTTGCACTGTAAATGTATAAAACTGGCCCTACATGAAGAGGACGTAATAGCACATCCTATGGGTTTTTTGGGGCGCAAGGTGGTGGAAAAAGCTACAGATAAAGTACAGTGCAGTCTGAAAACTATTACAATTTGTTCCAACTTAGCCCTCAAACCGTCTAGGCAATTTATGCCCTTAAATAGCTTTCCATCATTGTCCCCACACAGTTGGTGCCACCAAACAGCTTGTCTGTGCCTCCAAACAGCTTGTCTGTGCCTCCAAACAGCTTGTCTGTGCCATCTTTGGCCCCAAACAGCTTGACTGTGCTATCTTTGGCCCCAAACAGCTTGTCAGTGGCACCAAACAGACAGTCAGTGTCATTGTTGCCCCAAATAGCCTGTCTGTGTCATCCTTGCCACCAGCTTGTTTGTTTCCCAAACAACCTGCTGGTGCCATTTTTGCTCCCCAACAGTTTGCATGTACCATCTTGTAAGGGCACTGGGTGCCAGATCAGGTAGGAGCCTCGATGCAGTGGCAGGTTCGGATTCATAGCATGGCTGTAGGCAGGCTGATGTATCCAGTTCAGGGCTGCGCTCCCCTTTAGCCTTTCTTTTGGGCACCATCTATAGGTGTTTTGAGCACGAGCAGGATATAAACTTGGAGTGACAAGCTCAGTACAGGCAGGAAACTGGAAGCGCACCGGCAAGGCAAGAGGAAGAAGCACAGCTCGAAGCCCTCTGGCAGGGCACATGGCAGCAGCACGGCTGGACAGGTAGGTAAGTCTGGGACACGCCGGGGTCTGGTACACAAATCTGGATCGTTAATGTAGCCAAGAGTCATACACGAGAGACCGATCAGATGCGGCAAACCATTAGCTCAGTATACAAGGCCAGGAACACAATTCTCTAGCACTGAGGCAAGGATGAAGCCTGGTTTATATTGAGCCTTAAATGACCGAACGTCAGGATTCGGCCCCAGCCCTGCAAACTGCCAGGCGTGGCCGCCGCTTTAAGAGGACTGCCTGGAGTTGAACGCCTCTCCACAGCTTGCTCTCTTGTTTATTTGTGTCTGTATTTTATGTACCTTTGCCCTCTTTCCCTTATACATCTGAGGATCTCTGCTCATGGTGGCCCCGCTCCCAAAAGTCTAATTTTAGGACCATAATCTGTTTGCCCCCTTTCTTCCTCTTTTGTATCAGCTTACTAGAATTTATCACGGTACTTTATGTTCACAAACGTCACAATGATGAGTATGGGTTTATAAATTAAAGCTGTTTTCCCCCTTCTATCAGGGAATGAAAACACAGGGAATGAAAACACTAAAAACACATCCTTAGTCTTAGAATTACTTATAAAGTGCTTTCACAAATATTGGAGAGCATATGTCACACAATGAGGCAAAAATTATGTATGGCTTATGGTACAGTGATTACAATCAATGCAAATAGGGGTCACAGAGTGCACAATACTGCACGGAAAGACATTGTCATACCTTTATTCCCTGCACAGGATGTTTTCATTATGGGAAATGTATTCTTTTTAAAAGGATCTTTCATGAGACTGGAAATTGTTATTCTTATAGATAGCTACTCTGTCCTGTAGGCTGCATGCACTGGATGTCTTGAAAACTTGTTAACTGTCTAAAAAGTGACTGCTTTATGAAGCAATACATGCAATATGAAACATGATACTGCATTCTTGGTATTTCTACCTAGTCCAAGGTAGCAAATTTGTAATGTGAAGCAGCAGAATCGTGTTTTAGAGAGCCTATTGAGTCTTCTTTATGAAGTATACTAATACATTCTTATGTATACAAATTCTGGGTATACATATAACAGACAACAGTCTACTACAGTTGTTTTTAATTACTATTTTAACTATGTTACTATACAATATTATATACTATAATATATACTAAAGTATAGAAAGAGTATTAAGATTGAATATTACACACAATTGGGGTATTAAGGCTGCTTTCCCACCAAAAGGTACCATTAGAAACAATTCTTAGTAGACCCGTACAGTCACATTCATTCGTACACATGTCCAAAAATGAGGAGGGACACTTAACAAAACATATGAATACGGAGGAAAAAAATCTGAATTTTAATTCGAAGTTCTACTCGGACAACCACTTGTTGAAGTGATTCCCCTTCTCCACTTCTCCTTCTTTGTTCCTTCTCTGCTCCTCCTCATTTGCTGCTCCATCTCTAATTCTGCTTCTCCTTCTTCTAATCTGGTGCTTTGTTGCTCCATCTGCCATTCTGCTTCTCCTTTTTTCGCTTCTCCATCTACAGTCCTGTCTCTTCTTCAGAGTACTTCTGCAACAGGGTGGAGGCTCCTCGCACACCACAAGGGCAACCTCTGCCCCGATTGGAGGAACGGGGGAGAGGTTGTCCATGTGGCCTGTGGGAAGGCTCCACCCTGTTGCAAAAGAGAGAGGACTGCAGACGCAGAAGCAGAATCAGAGATGGACCAGAGGATGATGAGGAAGAGAAACAGAATTGGGGACAGGGTAGCCTAGAAGGAGAAGAGAAAGCGGAGATGAGGCAGTGAATAAGGAGAAGCAAGGAAGCGGTGACACAGGAGCAGTTGTCGTTGAAGGTAGGGAGTGAATAAAAACAAAGAATTGTATTTCTGGAAAAAAAAAAAAAACCTGAATTTTTCTCCAAACCAAAAGGGCAGAAAATGAAATTTGCTGTCTGAAAAGGAATAGACCAAAAATGAAATAAAAATTTGTACATTTGTTTTTGGTCTGTGAGCACAATTTCAGTCGGATTTTAAGTACTGTTGCCCACACACTTCCCAGAAATTCCTTTTTATTTGCCGTCTGTAAAGAAGCAGGCACAGAGTCATTAAACCTTCTGGCGTAATAATAAAATGATCAAGGTTTATCTGCTTATCATACTACTAGTGCATTTAGTGTTAGTCTGAACTGAACATTTAAGATTGAAAAAGCCCCTAAAAGTGAACCTTATGCCACGACCTTACCCTTGGCAAACCATGCCCATCTTATTCAAACAAGAGGGTAGGGAATGGCCACAAATTTCACTTTTACAATTCTGCAAATATTTATTTTGTGCTTTCCCATGAACCCAATTAAAATACCTCAACTTTAAGATTCATCCACATCCGACTTTGTGGCTGTGGCTGCTATCAGCTATTTTTAAACACCAAATTAATCATTTTTTTAACTAGTAGATGTTATGACCCCTTTCTGAATGATACAATCTATGTTACCTTTATGCGCAACCTCCGGTATTCAATGTCAGATGTATTCTGCATAGTAAATGACTCATCAACATCTCCCAAAAAAATAGTAACCATTACTACTGAACATATCATACACCTATTACATTGTTCACAGCCAGCATTTTATAATCCTTTTTGGAGTATGTAAATACTACATTTGAGATCTGTATGGAAATCCATTACAAAATGATTTTAACTGAAACAGCTATGTATTAATTCAGTTAAACTTAATGGAGGGAAGGGGGGTCACTTTTTTCCATTATCATAATTTAAACCAGGCCAACTGCTACAACAATATGAAGTATGCCCCGTGCAGTAAAGGGTTAGTCCAAGTCAAAACTGCACATGTATCAGTGTCAACATTTTCATAAATAGGATGTTTTGTTATATTTATCTGGCAAACGCAGAGGAATTATTTGATTATGGTAATATATGAAATACTTAAGCTACTTTAGTGTAATATAATTTACTTAAATAATTTGCTGCAAAGGAAAAATAATAAAAGCTCTGTTCCAAAGAATACTTCAGAGCATCTGCCTGAATAAGATTAAGTGAATATTTTAATGTATTATGCAGTTTTACAAATATAGCCTGAATTCCTATAGCTTCTGTGGCAACACAAAAAGGGCTATTTTCCAGGCTTATGCAGATGTGGCCAACAAGCACAATGGTTGAAATCAAAAACATCTTTGCATGTTATACAAAGACACTATATCAACACAACACAGACAATGGTGGGTTCTCTTTACAGTCTTTTTAATTTGAAATAAAATGCAAGGATACACCAGTTTAAGGCAATAGAATACTCACTTACTTGGTCCTGTTAATCAATTTTAGTACACAAAAACATATTTTATTTGGGGGGGGGCAATGCAAAGGCAACACAGAACAATGATGTCATTTTTTTCAAAATTATCAGTCATGAACCTGGGGAGAAGAATCTGTCATCCTGATGAAGTCTATCAAGGGAGCTAAGTGAAATATGAATTCTAATGGAAAAAACGCAGGATCCATCCAACCTTTTTTTCTGATACAAAATTATGTGGGTATATATCAGACATGTGTAAACGGGCCCTAATGATTTGGACACATTTTTTGGTTTGTTTTTGGCCCATTCGTTTTCGGGCAACAAAATACGTTCCTCTGCCCATTTGTTTTGAACAAAAATTGGGGGGCATATTTAATTTGGGAATTAAATTCATTGACCAGTGCCCACATTCACTCTAATTCACACTCTCATTCTCGTTCCCTCTCTCTCCCTTATGTTCTCTAAAGTTTTCCCTAACTTCTCTGACGACCACTACTGCATCTTTTTGTTCTTCATCTTCTATCTTATATATACATATATAAATATTTTATCTTATAACCTGGCTTCGTATGAATCGCTGAATTTGCCAGGCGAATCCGAATGAAAAATTCTAGTATTTAATAATGCTTTTTGTCATAGCATATATATGCAGAACAAGTATGCATCTACATGCACAGCCCAGTGCAAAATCAGATAAAATGGAAGGAAATTACCAGCCTGTTCCATATATTTTATCTTTATGTTACTACAATAGCACAACCTATAAAAACTATAAAAAGTTGCTTAAAGAAAATGATACAGCTAAAACAAAATTAGCTTAACCACTACAGAATACGTTTTATGTCATTATACCTTAATGTACTAATTAACGTACTTAATGTACTAAGATAACTGATTTTTGAGTCTTAAGAAATTATTAGATACGTAATATATAAAGCAGCTATAGTATTTTACCAAGATCAAATGTCTCAAATGTAATATTACAAGGCACGGCTATGTCTTATTACCAGGCACTCCAGAAAGTTTGGGGCCCCTGGTTCAGCAAGACAGCCTATTTGATCACTGTTGCAAATATTAAAATGTTCTTGCAGCATGCCATTAGTTAATAAGGTGATAGGACCAGTTTTCAAACATAGTATCACTTTTTATACATAACGTCCAATAAGCCCAAACTGACAGAGCTAAGAGTCATTTGAGTTTCAGTTTGTAAAACCACAGAGTAAGCAAGAATTGTTACAAAGTGAAGTATATGAAAGTTCTCAAGTCCAAACATTTAAAACCAGTTAACCAACAAAAACAAGTTGAATCAACACTTCAAGTGCAACATGCAAGTTCCTCACTTATCGTGACTGCTGGTACTATGCATGTACAGAAAAAAACCCTTGACATCACGCTGTCAGCCATAACTCACAACACCACCATGTACAGTAGGTGGACTCAAATGACATCATGTGAGATAGAGTGTCACTGCCTAGGAACGTGGCAAGTTGTTAAGCATGAATCAAGAGCACCGACAACAAGAGGAACAGACATCTCCAATACACAACATTTTTACTATATTTCTTTGGCTTTCTACATATACATCAATAAAAAATGACCTTTGGTTTTGTTTGTTGTGTTTGAATGTGAATGCTGGTATCTTACTGAAGCAGCATATTGTTAATTGCTGCCTTGCATAAAGATATTTGTGATAATAGCTTTTGAACTGTAAACAATCTCCAGCGCTAGAGGGTCGTGTGCAGTCTGATAAAACAATTCATATAGAACAAAGGAAGTATTATAACTTCTTACTTGTGTTAACAGGAAAATAAAGCCAAGTTTGTATGAAATGTCCTGGCTTTGCCTTTGGCGGGCATATGACATCATGTTTATACTGCACAAAATCGTACCTTTTGAATCGCTCTGCTCCATCTTTCTTTTACAATCCAGCTTGTACAGACAACATCTTCATTCCTAAGGGACAGTGATATATTTTAAAATTGCAGGTTATGAAAAAAAAAATCTTACAATGTTAAAAAATAAATCAGAATTAAGCATTACACGTTGGTCACTAAAATACCTAAATATTTCATAAGTCACTGCGTTAGATGTAAAAATGTACAAATGTTTAAAATCCAAAATATCAATAACTATTTATTGAGAACTATTTAAACATTGTTTGCAACATTTCCTAAATATTAAAAGTCTGATTAAAATTTAAACTTCAAAAAGGCAGCACTTCCTTTGGAATCCTGTCTTAAGGCATGGTAAAGCACCTTTTTCCATATAAAACCTGGCATGCCATTAGTATGGCTATGAATGAGCATTTTCTAGATCATCCCAAAAACTCTCCCTGATGTTCCAATAGTTGAAAGACAAATGTAAAGTCCTTGTTTCTGATAAGTTAAGTAACAACAATATTAAATAGGGATAATCAATTATATTTATACATACAAGAATACAAAGGAAACCACATCCCATCCATGTGTTTTATGTGGCCTTCTGGAACTATCTCTATTCTTCTAAAATCATCCTACTTAAAATATATACGACTGCCCATGGATCACATCAGTCTCACAGACCCTGAATCCATATATGTCTGCATGTCAACAGGGTAGGAAAAGAGAGGACGATATAGAGGTAAAAGAGGGCAAGTTGGTCTGAGGTGTGCCAAACCCGACGTACCAGGTATTCCTAGAAGAGGGCCACTGCGAAAAAGAAATGACAGAAAAGGACACATAAAAGAGGAGAGAAATTTAAGAAGAAGGGGAACCAAGAGAGAAACTGCAAGACGTAATGTAATATATACCGTATTTGCTCGATTATAAGACGAGGTTTTTTCCAGAGCAAATGCTCTGAAAAATACCCCTCGTCTTATAATCGAGGTCATCTTATAATCAGACCTCAAACAGGTCTGACTATGAGACGACTACGATCCAGATCCCCCGCAGCTGCAGGGGACCTGGATCCTCCTGTCTCCCCCCCGCCCCATTTACCGGTACTTCTGAGTCCCCGGTGTGTAGCTGGGGCAGCGTGTAGATGTCTACGCGATTCGCGTAGACAACTTTCGCTGCAGCAGGAAGGACGTGTGGCTAGCAGCGGGGGTTGTCTGCGTCCATCGCGCAGACCTTCCCCGGCTGTCAGAGATCAGAGTTCCCCGCACTCGCCACGCCTCCTTCCGGCTGCAGCGTAAGTGCGTGGGATCTACACGCTGCCCCGGCTACATGACGGGGAAGTCAGAAGCACCGGTAAGTTGGGGGGGGCGTGTTAAATGGGGGGGCATAAGGCATTTCTGGAGGCAGAGTGCTCTGTGAAATGCCTTTTAACCCCCTTAATGCCACTCTGCCTCCAGAAATGCCTTTTTAACCCTCTATACACCACTCTGCCTCCTGAATGCGTTAAACCTCCCTATATGCGACTCTTCCCCATAATATGCCTTTTAACCCTCTAAATGCCAGAGTGGCATATAGGGGTATAAGGCATTTCTGGAGGCAGCGTGGCACATAGGGGGTCAAAAGGCATATCATGGGGCACAGTGGAATATAGGGTTAAAAGGCATATCATGGGGAACAGCAGCATTTAGAGGGTTAAAAGGCATATCATGGGGCACAGTGGCATATAGGGGGTATAAGGCATTTCTGGGGCAGATGTGCATAACTGGGGGGCAGGTTGGAAAATAGAAGGAAATAAAACCAAAATATTTTTCTCAATCATAGCTTTTATTAAAAAAAAATAGTTTAGATGAATTAACATTTACTGGTAAAACTTTTTTCCTATAGAGTCGTCTTATATTCAGGCTTTTTCTTTTTTTCCTAAATTAATATTCAGATTTGGGGGGTCGTCTTATAATCGAGCAAATACGGTAAGTATAATTCCACATTGCAGTTAATGGGTATTTTTTGAAAATAAATTCAAATTGTTACAGAAAACACTGCTGCCGAGAGTCAGGTCCCAAATTAGAACCGTTTTACAGACTGAAGTGCTTATATCCCGGGTGATGGTTTACCTAACATCCCATTAAGGCAAAGATATTGTGGGACATTTCTACTTGCTTTAGGCTAGGTTTCCACTTGGTTTTTTTATGCTAAAAACGCCCATAAAAACGCCAATAGCGCCACCTGGCGTTTTTTTAGTGGAAAAACGCAGCAGCCAGATGTTAGCTGTTTTTCAATAGGAAATCGCAAAATGCCATTTCCACTTGGCGTTTTTCTGTCTGGCGTTTTTTCAGTCCTCTTTGGCGTTTTTCTGCTTTTTTGGGCTCTGTGGCAGTTTTTCAAAATCGCAGCATGTTCACACTCTGGCGTTTTTTCAAGGAAATCTTGGTGTTTTTCTCCAATAGAAGTCTATGGGAGAGAAAAAACGCCATGAAAAAGCCATGTGGGTTTATTGCCTTGGCGTTTTTTATGGCGTTTTTTCCACAGTTACAATGCAGAGGATGGACCCAGTATCTGTGTGTCCTACGAGAAATAGGCTGAAAACAAACAGTTTCACACAAAACAAAGTCCTGGACTGGTTCATATTGAATTTTACACCATTTGGAACAAACATGCCATTACAAACAAACATACCCGACGCATCAACTGGATCCTGCGTGCCAAAAGCAACAGCAAACAATTTGCACCATCATTTGGGGCCAATCTTCCTAGAGGAGCAGACATTCGGAATAAAGCATGCCTTACAAACCACAGAAAAGAGACAAAGGGGTCTACCAAGTAAATGACATCGGGGGCAGATACTTGCCATTTATCCTAATCCCTTTTAGCTGGGTGAAACTGCTAACTTGTAAAGGCTGGAAAAACTGCCTAAGGTCAAAAAAAGCAATTTCCACAGAAAGGCTAAAACGCCAGAAAAAACTCCAGACAAAAACGCCAAAACGCAGGAAAATGCAGTGGCAGTTTTCTTGGCGTTTTTCATCAAGAAAAAAAACGCAGGACAAAAACCCAAGTGGAAACCTAGCCTTATTGTTATAAAATTAATCTTTTTTTTTATATTTCCATGATAAACAGACCTGTTTTCTTTCAAACTGTATTGGCTTAAAACAGATCATACGCATATATACGCGTCTTTGTGCAGCAGGTATAATTAAACACATCCCTACAAGTATATCTCTCACCCACAGGTCCAACATGCTGGTTTTTTTTTCTCCATCTCTTGCTACACTAATTACATTTTTCCATAATTACCTTTTTTCTAACGCGTCTCTCTGAAGCATGCATTTGGTTCCGCAGATAATAAGTATGCCGCAAATCCTTCCAGGAGTATTTTACAGCTCATTTGACCAGATGTGTTACATGGTTTTCAACACATCTACCACCAAATTAAATGTCACTCTTTGTTTTCATCTGATGTAATTGATGCATCGCAAGATAAATGAACTGTGTGTATAGCATCTATCCATTTGTCTCACATCATGTGCCAGACAAACACTATTTTACCAACAGAACGTAACAAATACAAATGATTCTTTGACATTTGGATATACCTTGCAAGCACTATCTTGGATTTATTCTGTGCCCAGAGATTGCATTCTAAAAAAAATAAGCTTGTTTCATACATTCTAATGGAAAACTGGGGAAGAATATTCATTTTTAACAGTGAACACCATTTGAGCCAGGATATGGTACATCATTTTAGTACAGGCATCTGTTTGCATTGCTACCATTGGGAATCCCTCTGTAAATCACAATAGTTATACATGTCTGGCCTCCTAGCTGTGGATACCAATCTCCAGTGTTAAGATGGCACAGAGCCCCCTAACAAGCTATCTGCATCCCACCTCAAGTGCACCGGTGCCAAAACAGCAAGTTTCAGGAAGTCAGTATTCAAGACAGTAAAACAAAATATGTTTTTTTATGTCAAGCTAAAGGCTTCCACTGCCTACAGCAATCAGCCTGACAAATCTAACAGCAGACAACAGAAGTAAACTGAAGGTGAGGATGTCAAATGAAAAAATGTGGAAGACCAATGAAAATGAATGAGACTCATCCGATCTGTCTGTAGGTAGATATTTATAAAGGACAATTACAGCCCAACTAGTGGCAATATGACAATATAGCATTTTCAGTACAGCCTGTGGTGTTAAACCAAATATAAAAATATATCACAAAGGTTTGTCTACTTTAACAGATATTTCATAAGTTACAAAAACACAGTAACATACAATAAATGAGTGACAGCCCAACATACAATGCAACACTTTCCAAGACGAACCTGCAACCAAAAGGCCCAACATAATCCAGCACACCACAAATTGCCCCATCCATTCAGGATGGTGGGCAGAGAGAGAGAGAGAGACTGAACTAAGATTTTGCATTCAACAGGCATATTGAATCACTGTAGGTGTGCCGTCGTTAACATATCAAAAGACACATGTGATACAGGAAGAGTTCAACTGGCAAAAACATTGACAACAATACTTGTTATGCCACCACACAGCTGCTACACTACATCACGTTTTTAAAATATTTTCTTACCAGACAAACAACCTACTTGATTATTTGAAATATGCTTCACTTATTAAACACAATTTATACCACAAATGATAATAATGTACCACGCAAAACAGTACTGCATATCATTGTGATACGTTGTAATCTTACCATTATGATGTAAAAATGTAACATGTCCTCATCCTGTACATTTAGCCGTTTTAAATACAGAATAAAAACTCTTACTTTTGCAGCAACTGCTTGAGATTGTACAATGATGCCAATCTAATATCAACAGGTACGCTCAGGCCATCTTTTATAGAGGGTTTCCCCAATAAGCAGCACATTCAATGTGTAATAATTAAACAAATACTCCACTAAAATTGTTTGTCCAACTGGAAAAAGTTTTAACTGGAAAATGTTTTAACAACCTTCTATTTCAACCCTTCTTCTTTCAACCAATTCTGTAAGTACAAATACAAATATTAAACCTATATGGACAAAAGTATTGGGATACCTGACCATTACACCAAGAGGGGCTTTTATGGCATTGCATTCTAAATACTGTACATAGACATTAATATGTAGTTGGTCCTACAGTAGAGCATTTGTGAGGTCAGGCACTGATGTTAGATGAGAAGGCCTGGCTCGCAGTCTCTGTTCCAGTTCATCCCAACGACGTACAATGTGGTTGAGGTCAGGGCTCTGTGCAGGCCAGTCAAGTTCTTCCACACCAAACTCATCCAACCATGTCTTTATTGGCCTTGCTTTGTGCACTAGGGCACATTCATTATGGAATATAAAAGGGGCCTTCCCCAAACTGCTCCCACAAAGTTGGAAGCTTAGCATTGTCCAAAATATTTGGTATGCTAAAGCATGATTTCCCTTCACTGGAAGTAAGGGGCCAAACCAACCCATGAAAAAGAGCCCCATACTATTATCCCTTGTCCACCAAACATCACAATGCAGACAGGCAGCCAACGTCTTCTTGGCATCCGCCAGACTCACCCATCTGACTGCCAAACAGAGAAGTGTGATTTGTCACTCCACAGAACACGTTTTTAGTTCATATTAGAATGCATTGTCACAGGATACAGATTCCAATACAGGTTATATATGAATTTTACATATACCATACACATTTGTCCAGCGTACATTAAAATTAGTTCATTAAAAATATATCAAACTTTTAAAAGGCAACAACATTTCCCTCCACAAAATACATTTCCTTTCCGTAGATATTTTTTTTCTTTCCACAAAGTAACGACAAGGAGCTCTATTGGTTTCAATCAAGAGTTTCCAAAAAGAGAAACACTTACTTAGGATGCACTGTCTGCGTCAAGAGCTTCCCAGGATTAATTCTTAAACCATAAACACAATTCACGGACAAGGAGGCAGTAAGCAGAGCTAAGACTCTCATGTCAGAGAAATCTTATCTCATGCAGAGTCTGCTACAGTTTTTATTTTTTGTCTTTTTCAAGTTGTTGAATAGGCTATATATTAATGCTATAATAGTGCCAGAACAGAGTCTTCCACTGAGCCCCTTTACAAATCAATAATTTTGTTTATAATTATATTACAGGCTTATAGATGCATTATTGTCAGGTGTGTGCAACAGTTTATTCCACTAAGCAGTGAAGATACACAAAAAGGAATAAACAGTACCGTACAGCAATCCAGCAACCCATCTAATCTGGGATTAGAGAATATCAGCAAAATCCATAAACAAGCCAAGGTCAAAGTCCAGAGAATCCAAGAACGAGTATCAGCAAACAGGTATGGAAAATACAAGAAGGGATTTGAACAATCGAGTGATAATACATACGTGCTGTGGGTTAAAATAGTCTGCCAAAACATTGCTCCCAACCAGGCCCGGACTGGCCATCGGGGCATTTGCCCGGTGGGCCAGGCCGGAGCAGGGCCGCGGCCGGGCCAGCCAGGGCCGAATTGACTTAGGGGCTAATGGAGCTGCAGCTCCAGGCCCCTACCTTAAAATAACCCCAGTCAGGACCGCACTGACTGGGCCTATGCGGTCGTCCTTAACGCAGGGCAAAAGGGGCACCTGCCCCTTAAGCCTGCAGCAACTACGACCGGGCCCGCTACTTACCGGCAGACGCGCGCGAGCAGCGTCCCTTCCACGGCCAGGGGGACGCAGGAATCCAACAGAGCCATGTGACGTACGTGACGTACGTCACATGACCCTGCTGTGCATCTGCTTCCCCTGTGCAGATCCGCGGAAGTCTGCGAGCGGCGCGTGCATCATCGGTTCAGGTAAGGGGGTGAGGGAGGCTGTATGGTGTATGTGAGATTGAATGAAAGAGTGAATTAATGAGTATCTGTGAAGGAGTGAGTGAATGAATGTTTGTGAATGAGTATATGTAAATCAGTATCTGAATGAGGGAATGAATGAGTATCTGAATGAGGGAATGAATGAGTATCAATGTATGAATGAATATCTGAATGAGTGAATGATTATCTGTGAATTAGTGAATAAATATTTTTGAACAATTGAATGAATATGTGTGTGTGATAGCATGGATGTGTAAGGGGGGGCAAAGGTGCCACAGGCAGGCTGTTATGGTGGCAAAGTTGCCACAGGCAGGCTGTTTTGGTGGCAAAGTTGCCACAGGCAGGCTGTTTTGGTGGCAAAGTTGCCACAGGCAGGCTGTTTTGGTGGCAAACTTGCCACAGGCAGGCTGTTATGGGGGCAAAGATGCCACAGGCAGGCTGAGTGAAACCGTCTGTGGAAACCCCCCGGATGCGGGTGTCAGTGTAGCAAAGCCTGTCCTGGTGTTTGTGATTGGGTGTCAGTGTGGCAGAGCCTGTCCTGTTGTGTGTGTGTTTGGGTGTCAGTGTGGCAGAGCCTGTCCTGCTGTGTGTGTATGTGTGTGTCGGTGTGGCAGAGCCTGTCCTGGTGTGTGTTTGTGTATGGGTGTTGGTGTGACAGAGCCTGTGTGTTTGGGTGTCGGTGTGACAGAGCCTGTCCTGGTGTGTGTGTGTGTTTGGGTGTCGGTGTGCCTATCCAGAGCCTGTCCTGGTGTGTGTGTCTGGGTGTCAGTGTGGCAGAGCCTGTCCTAGTGTGTGTGCGT
The DNA here is from genome assembly GCA_029215755.1 of Spea hammondii. Taxonomy (NCBI): domain Eukaryota; kingdom Metazoa; phylum Chordata; class Amphibia; order Anura; family Pelobatidae; genus Spea; species Spea hammondii. The sequence goes on from JARDYJ010000004.1 coordinate 86,496,816, forward strand.
GTGTTTGGGTGTTGGTGTGGCAGAGCCTGTCCTGGTGTGTGTACGAACACAGAAAAGAACCCCAGCACGCCAATCAGCTTCCAATCCTTAGGTTACTTTACTCAAAGAAAGCAAAACAAAAAAGCAACATTCCGGCCAAACAGGGTCTTTGTCAAGCTCAAATGGCCCTGTTTGGCCAAAACGTTGCTATTTTTGTTATGCTTTCTGTTTTTGTTTTGTCCTTTTTCCTGCTAGCTCCCAGCTTCCTGGGAGTTGAGTGCTGAAACATTTCTTCTTCCTTTAACTGTCCTGGTGTGTGTGTGTTTGGATGTCGGTGTGGCAGAGCCTGTCCTGGTGTGTGTGTTTGGAAGTCGGTGTGGCAGAGCCTGTTCTGGTGTGTGTTTGGGTGTCGGTGGGGCAGAGCCTGTCCTGGTGTGTGTGTCTGGGCGTCGGTGTGGGAAAAGCCTGTCCTGGTGTGTGTGTTTGGTTATCCGTTTCCTTAATTTACAGTGGGAACTATTTCATATCCAGAGATAAAATGCCCTCCTGAACTTCAGGGGACAAAACATTCAAGGCCCTGAAATCACCCTGAAATAGTGGAAAAGATAAGGTATTGTGTTATTTACTCTATAATATTTATTTCAAGGTTTAGTCGCACTAAATTGTGGCTTCAGGCTTCCCATGTTGAATGACCGAATATTATGTATATGTATGTACATATCTGTTTTTCCATAAAAATAGGCTGCTCAGTCTGAAATGCCCGGGCCTATTTTTTGTCCCAGTCCGGGCCTGCTCCCCACCACCAGCACCTAGAGATCCTCACCTCTAGGATCTAGTTAGTGGTGACCTGTCCATCACCCCTTGTCCTGCCCCTGGTCGGTCCTCCTGTCCTCCCTCAGCACTCGCGATAACTAGAGGCCGGGGGTGCGGCCCAACATAGGCCTGAGCGACCGTGACCGCGTGGAATGGGGCTGCGTGGTTGCATGGACCCCACCCCGTATACGCAACCTCAGGGGGCGTTCAGGGGCTGGTTTGCCGGGTGTGCAATATGAAAACCATGTACTTTAGAGGGGGCGTGCACATTTGTTGCAGGTTCCCAAGTTCTTCAGGATTGTATCCTTTCCAGCTCACCAAGTACCGTATTTGCCTGAATATAGGCCGCACTTTTTTCAGGGTTTAGCGCAGGAATGTGCAATTCGTATTGCCCGACGCCCGGGACATGCAGTTCCGGGCGCCGGGCAGGCAGCAGGGTTAGGATACAGATCCCCCGCAGCGCTGCAGGGGACCTGCATCCTACTCTCCGATAAGCTGAGACAGCCTCCCCTGCCTGCCAGCACTTTCCACGGTGGGAGTGCCGGCACGGCAGATTGAGCACATCGCATGCTTTAACAATATCCCTTGCCGAGACTTTCCACGGGGGGGGGGGGGGGGCGGAGTGCCGGCAAGGGAGATTGTTAAAGCACATCGTGTAGACGTGCCGGCAGCGGAGGTGGTTTACACTCGCATTGCCGCAGTCGGTGGACGTCTGCATGATGCGCTTTAACAATCTCCCTTGTCGGCACTCCCCCTCCCCCCGGATGGGGTGTATTGCATTGATGTCCCCCGCCGGCCTCGCAAGACACCCGGGAGTCTGCTTTGGTAAGTCTGGGGGGGCACATCTTGGGGACAGAGTGGCAGCATATCTCGGGGGGGCAGAGTGGCAGCATATCTATTACACTAAGAATCAACATTTTTCTTTAAAAAAGCACCTAACTTTAGCCTATAATCGAGCCAATACGGTATTCTAGCCGTCCAAGATGCTATCTGCCTCAAATTCATCTGATCCTTGCATGGTGATGGTAGGTGGAAGAGTCTGTGGTCTCCTATGTGGATCAGGGACCCATAATTTTAGGAGAGATACATGAAAAGTCGGGTGTATTCGCCATTTGACAGGGAGTTCTAAGCGAACAGCCATTGGATCGAACAAGGTACACCATGCAAACGAAATACAGTACTTGTAAACAGGTCGGCCATTTTTGAAGCTGTGGTGCACAGGAACAAAATGTACCATTTTCGTGAAACAATCGACCCCTACCATGATGGTATTGTGTTAAGATGTGGGTAGATTGACTATAAAGTCTACCGTGATGTCCTCCCGTGGTAGTGTTGGTATAGGTAGAGGTTGTAGAAGGCCAGTGGTTTTTATCGTCTGGCTTTTGGCTCTGATACAGGTGCACAAGCGCGAACGTAAGAAATAACATCCTGCTTCATCTTAGGCCACCAGAAGGTCCTACTGGCTAATTCATGGGTTTTTCGCACTCCTCAGTGTCCTGCTAAGGGATGATCGTGTACTGTGTGTAGAACATTGGTTCTGACCGGTGTAGGAACATAGATCTGGTTGTCCTTATAAAGGAGTCATTTCTTGGGACAGAGGGTGGTTTTATTTACCATGGGAGGAAAAGAGTAACTGTGAAATTGGATGTCTTTGAAAAGAGATGTTTGTATGGAAAGGAAGTGACCCGATGGAAGGATAGTATCCCCTGGTTCTGTGATTTTTTCAGGGTCTTCATACAGACGTGATAAGGCATCTGCCTTACCGCTGCAGGTACCAGGACGGTACACTATATGTAGCTGGAACCGAGTGAAGAAGAGAGCCCGACTAGCCAGTCTTCACGCTGTTGAAAGATACTCCAAATTATGATGATCTATGAACACCATTATAGAGTGTTGGGCTCCTTCCAGCAAGTGAAGCCATTCCTGGCAAGTAATTCACGATCTCCAACCGAATAGTTGCTCTCTGTGGGACAATGTCATTTGAAGAAGAAGGATACCGGGTGTAAGGTCTCCTTATCCCAATGTCTTTGTGATAGCACAGCACCTACTGCAGTCTCGGAGGCGTCTACCTCCAAAAAATAGGCTTTCTCAGGATCTGGTAGGATGAGTACAGGTGCGTTAGTGAATTTTTGTTTTAGTCCAATGAAACGGTGTTTGTTTTTTTTGGTTAATTGGGTTATGGGTTGTATAATCCAGGAAAAACTGTTAACGAACCATCTATAGAAGTTGGCGAAGCCCACTAAACCTTTGTACAACTTTAACTGAGGTCGGCGTGGGCCACTGTAGGATGGCTTTAACTTTTTGGGGATCCATCTTGATACGACCAGGGGTGATGATGAAACCAAGATATTCGATTTTGGTTGTCTCAAAGGTGCACTTTTCCAGTTTCGCGTAGAGGTGGTTCTCTTGGAGATGTGTGAGCACCTGGACCATGTGTTTCCTATGTTTAATAAGAGATGGTGAATAGATGAGAATATCATCGAGGTAAATGATAACACATGAATCCCATAAGTCTCTGAAGATGTCATGAAGGAAATGTTGGAACGTGGCTGGGGCATTACAGAGACCGAATGCCATGACTCTATATTTGAAGTGGCCGTAACGTGTGCGAAAGACCGTCTTCCATTTGTCACCTTTTCTCATCTGGACCAAATAATAGGCCCCCAATAAATCTGTGCCCCACAAAGTCTGTCCATTAATTCAGGTATCAAAGGAAGCGGATACTTATTCTTAATAGTTTTATTAAGTTCACGATAGTCCACACAAGGTCTGACTCCACCATCCTTCTTACCCACAAAAAAGATACCAGCCGCAGCAGGTGAAGTAGAGTGTCTAATGAATCTCTTGCATAGGTGGTCTTCAACATAGTCCTTTAACACCTTTAGTTCGGACAAAGGAAATATCTTACCAAATGGGACAGCTGCCCCTGGTAACAAATCTATTGGAAAATTATATGACCTGTGGGGTGGTAATTGTTTAGCCTCCTTTTTATCAAAGACTTTAGCGAAGCACTGGTATGGAGCGAGTATGTGTGGGGTAAGGTGATGGAATGGAAGCTATCAAGGAAATAGTATGTGGAGATGTCAGACGTGTGGAGGGACGGCAGTGTTGGGTACAATAAACTGAAGAAAAGGACCACACCTGTAGCCCAATTGATGTGGCGGTTGTGAATGTGAAGCCAGGGTAAAAACCAAAATAACGGGGAACATAGGTAATTGAGCTAGATTGAAACAAAGCTTCTCCCAATGTATGGTCCCGACAGTGATGGAGATGGGTATAGTCTCTTGGTGACTTCCATCCACTAGACGAACGGTTTACGGTTGCTTCTTGGCTTGTGTAGGGATGTGTAGGGATGTCTAGTGCTTGGGCCAGAGAGAGATCCATGCTCCAGAGTCAAAGATGGTGTTATGATGTATCTTTTTTAACACAGGAGATGGAGGTGGAGAATGGTTACCTCTGGAGGCTAGTGCGGGACAATTGTGTACTGTATGACCTGGACCTCCACAGTAGAGGCATAGGTTAGCGTTTCTCCTAAACTAAACCTTTACGTGTTTACATCAGTATCAAGTTAGCATGTACAGTATGTTTCCTCTCGATCTTAGTTTTGTTCCATGTTTGTCTGTATTCTTGTCCTCTGCTCCTGTTTCCCATGACTGCTTGTCACCTGGATCTGTCTATGTACCTGTGCCACCAGACCAGGCCTAAACATGGATCCTGCAGGTATGGCTTTATCTCTTCCTCTGTATTGGGTGCCTGTTACTGTGTATATATTTCATACTGGACTCCCCCTCACAACACTAGACCCCTCAAGGTTTGTGAAGTTAAGAAGGCAGGGATGCCTAGAACACGAAACAACTGACAACAATCTCCTCCTCAAAGTAATTTCTTCACAAGTGGCCTCATCATAAGTGGATAGTTAAGAGTTACACTGTAGTTAAACAGGAGGGAAACGACATACCAAGTACAACTGCAGAAAGCAGGATAGCACATGCGCCGCACCCCTCATGTGGAATTCCCTTCCCCGTTCAGACTTTCTGCTTCATACGCAACTTTTGAAACCTCTCTGAAAACCCACCTGTTCGGGGAAGTGTACAACATTCCTTCCCAGTACTCCCAACTATCATCATAATCAAGCCATCTGAACAATCAACAGCTTCAACACATCATCGGAACCAGATCAACTCATCCCCATCCAAACAGTCCTCTCCTATTGTCTCACTTCCCTCTCCGACTAGATTGTAAGCTCGCAAGAGCAGGACCCTCCTCTCTCTTGCCCCAGTTTGTTATTTTATGTGTTTTTGTATGTGAAATTGTTCTACTGACTGTAACAGCGCTTCAGAATCTGTCGGTGCTCTATAAATAAATGTAATGTTATTTAATCTCAACAGCCAATCCAGAAAATGTCCGATTATAAAAAATGTGCAGGAAATCTCTATGGGAGGACTACATATGCAAACAAATGCAAATAAATTACAAATTAGCCTATACCTCTATTTAGAAGAAGAGACTGCCTAGATATATTAAATCCTGTTGTTGCAGACTTACACCGAAAAGAAGACACCGAATCCAGGTTAAAATTAGACTTGGGCTCTTCGTGTTCGGAGAAAAAAAAAACCTTCGTATTCCGCGAATATTCGCCCGTTCCCGTCTTCTTTTCGGGCGAATATTCGTGGACATTCTTCGTGCTCGTTTCATCTTCGTTTTCTCCCGACTGCGTAGCAGGAGTTAATACGGGGTTAAGAACACATCGGAGCAGCAGCAGCAGATGCGTTCGCACCGTGAAGGTACGTGTGTGCGACTATTGGTCGCCGGAAGGGGGCTGGTCTGGCATCAACAAATGAATTGCAGAACTGCAGAATGCACCTCATTCGTTGATGGCAGGCGAGCCCCCTGCCGAAACGACCAATAGAGTTGCCCACACGTACCGAGGTGTACTGTACACAATACACATTGCCCGAAACTGAGGGCCACGTTCCTCCGAGCAGTTGTCATGTCTGAGACCTAGACAAATGCTCCAAGGAACTTGGCCTCCTTTTTATCATACACAGTCACACATCCATAGATGTTTAATAAAAGAATAGGGATTATTTTACATTTTTAAATTGATTTTGGACCACTTGTAATACATGCCTAACATTTGCTACCTATTTATAATGGCATACTTTGCAACAACCCAACTTTTACTGGACAGGACTTGAAAAAAGCAGGACTGTCCATGAAAATGTTGGGTGTGTTGGCAGGTATGCGAATAGAAAAATGTTGGACAAGAACTAAAAAATAGCTTAGGGTTAATGTACGGTTATGTTTAACATTATTAGCAGTGCACTGTTTTGGTTAAAGATGTATTATGTCTAAATAATAATTTAATTTTAATTTTAATGGGATTATTTAATTTTATTTAAAGTTATTATTATTTACTTTATTATATGTATTTAATGTTGTAGTGCTACCCTACCCAGCTATACCTATGTGCACTAGCATACCTAGTTTAGCTAAATTTGATGGGACAGGAAAAAAGCAGGACTGTCCCTTAAAAAGTTGGGTCTGTTGGCAGGTATGTGGATAGAAAAATGTTATAGGGTGAAGTGTGAGTTATAGCGTTAATGCTAGTGAGTGTAGAAGTGAAGGCCAGGGCAAATAACAGGAGGAAAGGTCCTTGTGATTTGTGAATTGTACGTGTGTGTGTTATGTGTGTTATGTGTGTTATGTCACTGTGTTATATGTGTTATGTCATTGTGTTATATGTGTTATTGTGTGTGTTATGCGGCCATCCAGCTGCTGCAGGACTACATCTCCCATACTCCTCAGCCAGCCCCTTAGCTGAAGGAGCATTATGGGAGATGTAGTCCTGCAGCAGCTGGAGGGCCGCAGTTTGAGAACCCCTGCGCTAGGGCCTAGTGTCTGAGCTCTGGAAGTCCGCTGCCAAACGTCTAGGACTGACAGTTGTTTGGATGCTTTGCCCTGGGGTGAAACAGGTGAGTGGGTCGCCAATTGCCCACTCATTCGCCTTTTCCATTTCCATTTCATTTTTTTCCGTCTGATACACAACCTACCAAACATAACACACACAATAACACACACAACACAATGACATAACACATATAACACAGTGACATAACACATAACACACATAACACACACACGTATTTGAGAACCCCTGCCCTGCGTAAGCTGGCTACTCTGGTGGAGGTAGCAGGCGTTGCCACACCGCAAACAGACGCAGCCAGGAGGGGAAAAACTACCCTTACCATTAGGGACATTTTGGGCATGACTCTAGCCAGGAAGTGAACTGGCAAAGAAGAGACGCTTGCACCACCACCACCACCAGCACCATTGAAAAATGGAAAAGGCGAATGAGTGGGCAATTGGCGACCCACTCACCTGTTTCACCCGAGATCAAAGCATCTAAACACTGTCAGTCCTTGGCGTTTGGGAGCGGACTTCCAGAGCTCAGACACAAGGCCCTAGTGTAAGCTGGCTACTCCGGCGGAGGTAGCAGGCGTTGCCACACCGCAAACAGACGCAGCCAGGGGGGAGAAACTGCCCTTACCATTAGGGACATTTTGGGCATGACACTAGCCAGGAAGGGAACTGGCAGAAAAGAGACGCTGGCACCACCACCAGCAGCAGCAGCAGCATTGGGAAAGGCGAATGAGTAGGCAATTGATGACCCGCTTACCTGTTGCACCCCAGAGCAAAGCATCCAAAGACTGTCAGTCCTAGGCGTTTGGAAGCGGACTTACAGAACTCAGACACTAGGCCCTAGCGTAAATTGGCTACACCGGCGGAGGTAGCAGACGTTGCCACACCGCAAACACGTGCAACCAGGGGGAGAAACTACCTTGAACATTTTGGACATTTGAGGCATGACACTAGCCAGGAAGCGAATTGGCAGAGAAGAGATGCTGGCACCACAACCAGAAGCAGCAGCATTGGGAAAGGCGAATGAGTGGGCAATTGGCGACCCGCTCACTTGTTTCACCCCAGGGCAAAGCATCCAAACAACTGTCAGTCCATGGCGTTTGGGAGCGGACTTCCAGAACTCAGACACTAGGCCCTAACGTAAATTGGCTACACCGGCGGAGGTAGCAGACGTTGCCACACCACAAACACGTGCAACCAGGGGGAGAAACTACCTTCAACATTAGAGAAAAAAAATTTAACTTTCCAAGCTAAGAGCTGGGTAACCCAACTTGGGCAGATTGAATTTAAGAAAGGCAATCTGCTCCATCAGATGAGTTGCCATGCGTGAGCGCTGTGGACTCAGTATGTTTCCAGTCATAGAAAACGCGCTCACTTTGAACAGTGGTTGGCGGACATGATAGAAGCTGCTGCGCAACCCATGAGAGTGCAGGCCACACACTCTTCTTTTCATCCCAGTAGCTAAGAGGATCAACATTAGGTGCAGAAGGAACTTCACAGAGGTAAAGTTTGACCATTTCAGCAGCACTACTCTCCTTTCTGCTGCTAGCTCTGTCAGATGGTCCAACTATACTCCCAAGTGCCTCTTCCCAAAACACAGCTGCTCCACTCAGCTGTGTTGTGATGCTTGTGGCACTGCTGCTGATGCTGCTGCTAGGAGTAGCAGATCATCTCTTCCTCCTCCTGCACCTCTCCCTCCTCGGACAGCATTCCCATTTTACGCTGCCAGTAACGCACCTTGTTGACCAATTGCTCCCGGTAGCTACTGAGAACATTGAATTTCAAAGCTAGCTTTCCCTTAATTCTTGGATCGCAAACGCACGCTATCATCATTTCGGGACTCTCTTCCATGCGTTTGCGAAAGTGTACTTTTAGCAGATCCTTCAGCTTCCTGACTATGGCTGCAACGTCATGATGAGTGCCACCTTGAACAGCCTCACGGTTTTCAAGGAACACATCCATCTTGCTGCCTAGATGGGAGAACACTGGTATTACCTGGGCCAGACTGGCAGTGTTTGAGCTTAAATTTTCAGTGGCATCACTGAATGGTTTAAGGACTGCCACTAGCTGGGCGATCACTGTCCAATCCTCCCTATTCAATGGAGATGTAATCCCAATATTATGCTCTGAGGCAAGATTATGGATTGCCCTCTGCTGCTCCAAAATCCTCTCCAGCATGTCTAACGTGGAGTTCCACCGTGTACTGACATCCTGACGTAGGCAGTGTACGGGAAGACCTGACCTCTCTTGCTCTTCCCTCAAAAGTTGGCTAGCCTTAACACTACGGTGAAAGTGCCCAGCGATCTTTCTGCAGCGGGACAGAACTACTGCTGCTACATTAGTTCCTTCTGACATTGCTGCCTTCACTACAAGATGGATGGGCTGCACAGCGCACACCAACAATATGACCATCTTGCAGCGCTTTCACCTTATTGGCACCTCGGTCAGTTACCACAAAACCAACTTCAACATTGGTGCCTGCCTCTGCTCCCACCCAAAGGCTAAACATTTTCCTCATCGCATGCAGAATATTTTGGGAAGTGTGCTTTTCATCCATCACTTCTGCATGGAGAAGGAATGATCGGTAGCCTGCTGCAGCAGCTTCCTTGGGCACGCCAGGCTGCCACCAGTGTGCTGTCAAAGAAAGAAAGGCATGCTGCCCACTAGGTGCACTCCACAAATCTGTTGTGAAATGAACAGACTGACCAGCAGCCTTGGAAAGCTCCTCTTTCACTGCTGAAACACAGGACCGATACAATGAGGGGACAATGTTCCTGCTGAAAGTGGAACGTGACGGAACTGTATATTGTGGAGCCACAGCCGCCATCAATTGTTTGAAAGGCTCCCCTTCGATCATAGAGAAGGATGCCCCTCCAAAAGCAATGAACTGACCAATAAGTCGAGTTACTTTATTGGCCTGCTGTTTGGGCATTGTTCTCTTGGAGTGGAATGCCACAAATTGTTCCAGGGTGGGCTGGACATGCAGTGCTCCAACCTGCCTTGGTCTCTGGCTGCCAGCACTAGCTGCTGCTGCTGCTATTGGTTTTTCCACGGCCACCAGCTATGCTGCCTGCACTAAGTTTTAATTCTGCATCTTTCCCCAATAGCACAGTGTTGTGTTGGGTGCTGAGGTGATGCTTCATGCTAGCACTGGTAAAATGGCCAGACACTTTCCCTCTGCTTATTAGCTTCCCACAATGTTTGCACTTTCCATAGCACCCTTCTTCAACATTTTTAAAGTGCTCCCAAATTGGGGCGCTCATAGCCTTGGAGTGTGCCTTGGGTGCTGCTCCTACTGCTTGCGGTGGATGAACAGAGGCAGAACTAGTGGTGGTGGGACTGGTGGTAAAGGTACTGGCCAAAGTGGGACTGCTAATTGCTTTAACTCTAGATTTGGTAGGTTTTGCTGCTGCTGGTGGTGGTGATGATCGTAGCGGAGAAGGTGGAGGCTCAGGGGAAAATTGTGCACTAGTCATTTGGAAACTGCTCCCTGAGGAATCTGATTCCTGACCACTCATCTCCTCTACTTCCTCTGGCTCATAGTCTAGTTCTTCATTTGCCAGATCGAATGGAATTCCTGCTAGGCTGGAGCTAAGACTGATATCGTCGTGAGACTCGTGACTAGTAGTAGTGCGAGCAGGAAGAACAGACTCGCTTTGGTTTGGGAAAACCCCTCTGAGTCTTGCTGCTAATTTGGCTCTGCTTGGTACCTTGCATGCTGCTCGTGGATGGGGAAGATGCTGCTTGGGGCAAAAGGCACTTATTTTTACTCACTGGGCTAGTAGAAGTACTAGTTGTGCTACCCTTTAACTTTGAACGTGCTTCTGGTGCTTTAGGCTTTCCGTAAAAAAACATAGACCTTGTGGGCCTAGCCGCATTACTACTGCCTGCTTTTGGTGCCTTTCCTTTACTTGATGATCCTTCAAGCAATGCTTCCCCAAATGATAATCGAGAGCTTGGCCTACTTGGCCGACTAGACTGACGCAAAGGCTGACTCTTAGAACTGGTGGTGGTGGTAGATGGAGCTTGTCCCTCCTTAGTCCCAAAAGGAGGATCCATTTCAAAGTTTGTGTTGTGTGTGTAGTGTAGTGTTAAAAAAAAAAAAGGGGGGATAAAAAAATGAGACTTTGAACGGGCCTAAGGGCCTATCCTACTACTATGCTAAACCTAAAGCTATATTTCTTAGTATTCTAGTCTAACTCTAGGCAGACGCTCTCAAGCCCACTAAGCTAAAGTGAGGTTAAGTTATATATAACATTATATTATTAATAGATTAAAATTACTTATATTATGGATTATAGATAGAAGAATATAGATTATGAATTAGCATTTAGAATTACTTATATTATAGATTATGAATTAGAATTTATATTATATTATGTTATATAATATATTATAGATTAAGATTAAAGATTAGAATTATTTTAGTACTACAGCTAGTAGCTTGAAGCTTTGCTTAGTACAGTAGTTGTCGTCACACAGTCAATCTTTCTTGAAAAGAAATTAGAAATAAAAAAAAATGTCACAGCAAAACAGTTAGCTTCACTGCTTGCTGAAAACACACAGCACTTATGCGGCTGCACTCACTAGCCCAACAAGTTCACTTCACTGATGGACTGAGGTGAGCAAAACACTAAGGGTACTTTTAATAAAATTTTAATAAAATGTAAAATAAATGAGAAAATCTTTGCAAAACAGTTAACGTCACTGCTTGCTGATCAAAAAAGAACACAGCACTTATGCGGCTGCACTCACTAGCCCAACAAGTTCACTTCACTGATGGACTGAGGTGAGCAAAACAAATGACATAAAATGAAATATTATTAATTAAGAAAAATTGACTTGGTCTCTTGCTGTTGCTAAAACAAAGCACAAACTAAACAGCTGCAGCACCAGTAATAATAAGATTAGCTGAACTATAAGCTAGTAGTAATTAATTATTAATTTTATTTATAGCTAATTTAATTAACTATTAAGATAAGAATTATAGAATTATTGATATTACTGAATGATTTTAGATTAGACACTAGTAGATGTCTTGAATGTCTACAGTACACTCTACACTAGTATACTATTACTAACTATAGTATATATAACAAATATATATATATAATTTTATAATGTATTCAATTATTAATTATTAATATTACTGATTTTAGATTAGACACTAGTAGATGTCTTGAATGTCTACAGTACACTCTACACTAGTATACTATTCTATTACTATACTAACTATAGTATATATAACTGACATATATATAATTTTATATGTATTCAATTATTAATAATATATTCTATTAAATTATTTATAAATTCTATTTAATTTATCTAAGCAGGACAGGCAGTAGGCACTAGTGCCAGCCCAGGGCAAGGGCACCTCAGTGCCAGTGAGGCACTGGGTGCACTGTCAACTCAACAGCACTACACAGTTGATGACAGACAAAAGCACTGAAAAAAAATTAAATAAAAAAATGATTAAATTAATAAAATTATTAATTCAGTAGAACTGAACGCAGTACACTGTGAGAAATGGCAGGCTGAGGCTTACCAGTCTCACACAGAGCAGAACAATCTCTCTGTAACGATCGGATGCAGCACAACAGTGTTGCCAAAGCAGTCACAGCGAAAAATGAATGGATCTCTCAGGCAAGCTCTGGTCTTATAAAGGCGGTTTCAGAAATTCAAAAAACAGCAGCACAGGCATTGGGCGAGACCCTTAGTGTGACGTCACAAGCAGGGGCGTAACTAGACGCCTCAGGACCCAGGTGCGAGAATCTGTTAAGGGCCCCCCCACCCCCTCCAAAAAACATGATTTTTACCCAACAATTTCTTTTCAACTAATTCAACAAATTCAATTTACATATTGAATCATATCTGTAAAAAAAATCAAAGAAAAAGGGGCGCATGTACAAAGGGCATAATCCAGGGGTGTCCAAGTTTTTTCTGCAGTGGGCCACTTCATCAGAATTGTATACGTGCGCGGGCCGCACTCATTTTTCACTGTGACAAAAAATATGGCCTTTAATAAAATATGCAGATTAAAATAGAGTAAAATGACACAAAACCTTTACTCTTCCTCTCACTGATTTCTGGGCCTTGAAAGTTTTGCGACTACAAATTCAGGATTCCCTAGATTTATTCTAGGGATGAACTAAAATGAAAATTCTGGACCAAAACATTCAGGGTTCACTTAGCCAAAACCGAAAATGACCCCCACCTTTAAAAAGAATAATAAAAACTCACATGTTTAATAAAAGTAGCTAACACACAATTGGACAAAATTAGCAATATGACTTGGCATGATAGGAGTGTGATTGCTAACAGCAATCACACTCCTATCATACCCAGGCAACCAGTAAATGCTGGTACCTAGGCATGATGGGACTGTGCTCGCTGTGATTGCTGTTAGCAATCACACTCCTATCATGCCAAGTCAGCCAGTACATGCTGGTACAGGGTGGCTGTAAGTGATGTGCAGACCCCATACTGCTGGCAGCATCAATACACAAGGGGGGCAGCTAGCTAGGTTTCAGCATGTACTGGCTGACTTGGCATGATAGGAGTGTGATTGCTAACAGTAGTCACAGTCCCATCATGCCTAGGTTCCAGCACTTACACATCCATCCAGTAAATGCTGGAACCTAGGCATGATGGGACTGTGATTGCTGTTAGCAATCACACTCCTATCATGCCAAGTCAGCCAGTACATGCTGGTACAGGGTGGCTGTAAGTGCAGACCCCATACTGCTGGCAGCATCACTACACAAGGGGGCAGCTGGCCAGGTTTCAGCATGTACTGGCTGACTTGGCATGATAGGAGTGTGACTGCTAACAGCAAACACAGTCCCATCATGCCTAGGTTCCAGCACTTACACATCCATGCTATCACACACACACACACACACTTATTTATTCATATCATTCATTCACAGATTCATTCCCTCAATCACACACACTCATTCAAACACCCTCCCCACCCCCTTACCTGCACTGCAGCTCCTCGATGCCGCTCACAGACTTCAGCAGGGGGCGCGGCCTCCCTCTGCTAAAGCACAGAGGAAGTAGGATGTCACGTGAACTCCGCTTCCTCTGTGCAGTCCAGAAGACCCTCCCACAAGTAAGTAGCAGGGCTTGAGGTGCGGCTCGCGTAAGATCGGTTGCCCTGGCTGCCAATCTTACGCGGGCCGCACCTCGAGGTCTCGCGGGCCGCATTTGGCCCGCGGGCCGCATGTTGGATGCCCCTGCCTTACTTTAAAAAAAACAAAATCGGAAAAAAGATTTTGGGTGGCCCCTTGGCTTCAGCCCCCCTGCCGCCGGGGCCCGGTCGCAGTCGCGACCCCTGCGACCCCGGTAGTTCCGCCACTGGTCACAAGAGTGATTCTTCGTGGTTGTGAGTCTTCGTCTTCTCCTACGTTTTGCCGGCACTGTATTCTCTTCGGCGTGTCTTCGGAACGAACAACAAAACGGCCTCTTCGTGCTCGTTTACATGTTCGCCCGAAGACGAATGCGCAAGTCTAGTTAAAATACACCCTACTGTAGGACACAGGTGATCCAATCTCAATAGGACCTAAGTATAGGACCTCCTGCTGAGTGCTTTACTCAGAAACACTATGCAGGATAGGAGTAGACTGGGGACTTCTGCATTTAGTATACAGAAACAGGAAAGTGGACATAATTACCTTTAAGAGATGGATGTCAATAAGTCAGTTCCTTATCTTTTCCAAATAAAAAAGATATCAGTAAAACCAGTGCATTTTGTATACTTAAAATTGCACAAGGAACTCACCAGAACATTGAATTAGGAGCAAAGAACTTTAGAGCACTTGAGACTAGGACATGTATTTGTAATTCTCTTAAATGTAACAGCTGAGACAGGCAATTGTAGACTGGGAGGTTTCTATGGGAACTGGGAACTGGTCTGACGATTTACAGCTCACACCATACAGATGTAATTGGATGAACTAAGGAAGTTGACCTTTTGGGACAAATCGTGATTACTTTAACTTTAGTGCATATATATATATATATATATATATGTGTGTGTGTGTGTGTAATGCGTTGTATTTCTGAATGCCCAAATTGTATGATTCATAATGAATACACATGAGACTTGTTTTAATTGTGACTTAGTTATTGAACAACTCTTCACTTGGTTTGGAAGAAAAAGATGCAAGGCATGAAAAGTACGGAGTCACTGATTGTGCTATAATGAGAAATGCGGCCCTCCGCACAAAACAATTTGTAAACTATGAGTTTCTGCAAGAGCAATGTGCACATTATCAATGGTAACAGAAAGAGTCAGCTATGGCTAAAAAAGAAGAGGAACCAGGCCTTCGCTAAGCCTTTCTGTAATTTGTTTGTCACTGTACCATGTGGGTTATGCCAGTGTGTGTGAGGAAGCAGATCTCTTTTTCTGCTCCATCAGCAGTCTAGTGATTAAATGCGTATGGCCAAGTCCCAATGCTGTGGGGCTAGATACGGCAATAGGGCAAGAAGTTTTTACAGTTTCTCATACAAGTAATCAATACAAAGACCATTCTGTCTAGATAAACATGAAAGCAATGGCAGCTGGTGTAACAAATCTCTCTTTCTCTGCTGCATTGTCATGAGACAAAAGAACTCGGTAACCAAGCAGGGCAATTTACAAAAGCAAGTGTAACAACATGAACAGAGGGTTAAAATAATAATGAAGAATGTTCAGTGTTAAATGCAAAACAAAAAATGGCAGCTGCAAGGAAATAAAACATAGGAATGTGTCAGCACATAAAAAGTACTTTAGTAAAGGGAAAATATGAGGAGGGAAGAGAGATTTAGTATGATTGAGGAAGATAGTATCCACTGGGACAATGATTTCATTTGATTTTGAGAAATACAAAGGCAAAAATGGAAAGGAATAAGAAATATAAAAATGGAAGTGTCAAAAGAAAATTCACAATCACAACAGGTTTTCTGCTTTCTACCGTATACTTGCTGAAAGATTTTTGACAGCCAAGTGACTTTCGCAATTACAAAATATACATATTTCTTTTGTTTTGAAAATGTACTTTCCATCATTCGACTTATTCCTCCAATACAAAGGTAAGAAATGGGCCAGCTATTTATCTCAGTTTTAATTGCCAACACAATATACAGACCACTTTTTGTAAGCCAGTTCTAACTTTCTACATCTTTTCTGCAATTAACATATAAAGTCTGAGAGGGCCATTTCAAGAGGAAGGAGGAAACCTCTTAATTACAGATTTTTATGTAAAAGGACAAAATGACCCAGTTGGTGCAAATTACCTAGGATGTCCTATTATATATCACCTTGTCAGGGTCCGCAACTCCGGGTCCGCCGAAGTGACTCACCTGAATACCCGATGCCCGCGGGTACCGGATCCCGCGGCGCGTCTCCAGCTGCGTCTCCTGCTTCCTCCACCTCCATCAGCATGTCTGCCGCTAGGCGCGCGCGCGCCCTCAACAAACTTTATGCGTCCCCGAATGGAGATGCTGGGGTACGCGCACCGATGACGTCACGGCTGGGGGCGAGGCTTCCCCCAGGCGGCAAGTTTAAAAACTGAGCATTGAGATTAGCTCAGTGCTCAGTGATTGTTCATCTATTCGAGCTCTAGTGCCTTTTGATTATTTCCTGAAGATTTCTGTGTACCAAACCCGGCTTGCCCTCGACTCTGCTGCTCTCTATATCCCGACCCTTGGCTACTAAACGGCGTTCCTGATTTTTTTTGGTTTCCTGACTCTGGCTTCGGATTTTGACCTCGCAGCTCGCTTGTTTCCCTGACCACGGCTTCGTTACTGACTTCGGCTTACTCTCGCCTGCCCTATCTGCTGGTTCCTGTGGTACGTACCTGCATACCGGACTCTACCTTCTTACCTGCCTTGCAACCTTACACACCTAATGCATAATTGTGTGTTATTGCTTAGCGATAAAAAACCACCACCAATACTCTACACTAGAAGAATCAACAGGTTGCTGCCTGCGTATATTTAGGCTATTTAGGTATACACCCAAGGTTCACGCAGCACCATGTGTGAATACTGCTTCTTCATGGTGTAGCAACATATAATATATATATATATATATATATATATATATATATATAGATTAATCTGTACCAGAAAACCAGCATTGGCAATTCACCAATACAAGCCCAATGCCCAATATTAAAGTGATGGAAACATTTAAATAGGTAAAGGAATTTAACAAAGTAAGGGTGGATGTTACAACAAGAGGTCATGATCTAACACTAGAAGGTCCAAGGCTCAGATGGAAGGAAGTGTTGAGATGGTACTACATAAGTGGAAGAGCTTCCTGCAGAAGAGATTGAAACTAATATAGCAAGGGGATTTAAATATGCATGGGTCAGGCATATGGCTTATTCTGAACTAAGGACTGACTAAGGTCTGAGTCTTTAAATCTGGAAAAACAGTCTGATTAGAGTTTTTTTGCCATCAAATTCTGCGTTTCTTACTCTGAACCTCATACACATTTAGTGAAATTAATTTAATGGGCATAGTACTTAAAGAGTTTGCATGTAAGATCAATTCTTCATCTGTTCAGAATAAAATGCCTCATTAGTTTATTGTGGGTTAGCAGCAAGGTTACATCTCCTGGCTACACTGTACGATGAGCTTGCTGTAGTATGGCTCTATAATTCTACGTTTGAAATGTTGGATATACTTACACAAAATAGTTTGATCATTACAAAATGAAGAGGGGAGCCTTTGCAGATTGCAGAGTCAGCTGAATCTCGTGCTACACCAGCAAAATATCGAACAATATACACCAATTAAATAAATCCTCCACACGCACAGAACTGATTAAACCAATGTAAGACATTCTTTACGTCATTTAGTTTTAACATAAAATCTTGACGAATACATCCACAAGTGATCACAGATCCACCAATGTCGGAACCATTTGGTGCATCACCTTCCGTTAGCTGTGGTGTCCATTACAACTCCTGTGGACTAAGGTCATATGTTTCCCCAGGAGTATGTAATGTAAACATTGAGAATCATCTGAGTCTTGGATGTGTTAATGCATTCACATAGCCTACACATTATACCATGATTATATAGATATAAAAAAAATTTACATATTGAAGTCAAATATTAAAAGATGACGTCAGCAAACGACTTCCAATTCCATTCCAATGTTCAATAACTTTTCCTCTCAGAATTATTTACTTTGGTTACATTAAGAAACTAGGATTAATGCAAGTGTGGGATTTTTTAAAAGTTTGAAATACACACAGATACAAAGTCTATCAAGATAAATCTTTCTCAGATTACTATTTATGTTGATACAGAGAAAGTTAAACGAAATATTCCCCACAGAAGCCACTTTCGATTAGGCTTCCAAAGAAGGAACAGGAAATTTCTTCTGACTCCAAAGGATCTATATTTGGAACAGGCAGTAATAGAATTTGATCATTTCAAAGGAATATACCCACTTCACACACAGTTTGCTCAGCTAAATACCTCTTGCGACAGAGAGAGAATTCAGCAAAAACAATTGATGCATCACAACCAAACCTGTCAATCTAAATATTAAAGAGCACTGCGGTGGAACAGAGCATTTATTCCTTCAAATATATACTGATTTAGCACATGTATATATGATCAGCCATTCATGTCACCTACAATTTATTAAATAGTAAAGATATATAATATACTGTATAGTACTTTCTTAGTCCAATTCCTACTTCAGCAAACTGTCTATACAAAGACAAAGTTTCAAGCAGATCACTTCACAGAGATTGGTCAAACACAAATTACAAGCATGCGTGCTACACTTACATGGCCCTAAATTTTCCATTATATTGCCAACAACTGGGATCATCCTGGCTGATGGATAAACCCGGTTTCCTAATAATCAATATTGATGGTGGCTCTCTGCACATTGAATGCCAGAACAGGGATCCGCATATGCATTAAAGGTGGACGAGACTGGGTATTCCATAAGTGGAACATAGTGTGACATCACACTGCTGCCCAGCAGAGAATGACATAATAGTAACACCACCACAGTGGATAAAGAGAAAGCTGGCACTTCTACATGTAGAAAGAGCTACATTTTTATGCAGTAATATTTTGGGAAAATGTTATTACATTCCATTAAAATAACTTATTTTTGCTTTTTATTATTTACAAAGATTAGAAGTCTAATAGTGGCGAAATCAAGTTAATTGCAAGATCATTACCTTGTTCAAGCATTTACTTTTTTAAACACGTAGTTTGCTTAAAACATAAATTCCTCAGAATCACAAATAACTGATATGGGATTATTTGACCAATCACTGCCAAAAACTGTTGCTCGAGGGAAAATATACTTCTTGCACTTTGCCCTCTGACTCCATTTAGCTTTTTAATCTTGAAAGACTTCTAGAATTCATATAGAGAAAATCGAACAAGCTACACATAATAGCATTCCGGAAGGCAAACTAAAAACCTCAATCTGGATTTACGGACATAAACAACAAGAGTTAAGACAAAGATAAAGCAATCAATCTAAACTTTAAACCCATTTGGGAGATATAAAATTTTCTAGAAGGCAGATAGAAAAGCTTGTTTTTTTTTATTCTTCTATTTTTTTCTGTTTGGCACCTCTAGAAAATAAGTTATTTTACTCAGACATGCAAGATATATTATAACTAATCTAAAAACTATATTTAATTGTGCCTGCATACACTATCACAGAACAGTGTTGCCCCACTACTTCCATCTTATTTTATTTTCACTTCAATATAATTTTTGTTTTATTGCTTTTCATTTGAAGACTAATGGTTTATTTTAATTACTAAATATAGTTATGTTTTTATATTTATCAGTTTACATAGGCAGACAATGGAAAACTGACAGAATTCAATACAGTGTATTATTAGTGGATATGGTTATGATTATATTATGTAATCTGTGCTGCAACCTCCTCCACAAAGGTTGTGCTTTACTGCATTCTTTATTTCTTTAGTTATATCTATATATATATTATTCAAATGCGTTGAATATACATTTAAATATACCATTTATAAGCCAATTCACTTATATTATTTATTATTAAAAAAAAGGGCCAATTACAGTGTAATAGAAGTTAAATTGGCTTATGGACAAAAGGGCAAAATGTCTGTAAAATTGCCTCTAGGTCATGACTCTGGTTATCTATCAATTATATTACACAGTGTATTTCACTTTGAAGGTAAGTGGGCTTTTGCCATTAATTTAGCTTAAATCCATTAAAGCAGTTTCCAAGCTCTTCCAATGCAATTACATACTTTGTTACTTAGTTACCCAAGTCTATCTTATTATAGAGATGTTAAAAGGTAAGTAGAAGCAGTATTTGAACCATGGATGAATTATTATATAGATCTCTATATTTTATACATGCACAAGATACAATATTTAAATGGTTCATTTTCTGGGGCCATGTAATTAAAGGAAAGGAATTTTTGTTAAAGCTGAAGCTTTTAAAACAGTAGTAAAATGTTTCAACCGATTAACTTAATATAAACCTCTCCACATCATCTTCTGATTAGAGGCCTCATAGACAATGGACAGTGTAAGTAGAAGCTTGAACAATTCATGAGGCACAGTCAGCTAAGTCAATAAGGTTAAGCCAAGTTGTTAATGCTGAGAAAAAACAGTATACAGTACCAGGGAGCTCTACCGTGACATTTAATGTTCGGTATTTATTGCTGAAATACAGAGCTGTGCCTGAAAAAATCTTTGGAGTGTCACTAGCTACTGCAGCTGATGACTACACAGGAGAACTTCCTGTGTTTGGTCTACAGCCTCTGGGATGATTACTTGGTATCCAGGGAAGTGTTTCATCTGCAGGAAGAGGGGTTGGTATTTGACCCCCCTTGGTCCCACCCACTCCCAGTAGTTTACAAAGGTGGGAAATGGTAGTTGCTGTGGCAACATTAGGGAGGTGGCCTGACACTGTCCCACCAACTTTCACCTTCCACCATTAAAACTAATGAGCCACAGTAATCAACCGGACTGGGTTTTTAAACTGGCACTTTAAGGCCGGCAGCCGATAAATAATGTATGTGCAGCCACTGGCTGGGTCTGGCCGCATTAATCCAGTCAGCAGCCACGTACTAAAGGAGATCATCTATTATGCAAGTGGCAGTAAAGGTGAATGACCCATTCTTGCTGGCACCAGCCCATTTTTCCAGATGGACAGTCTAGATCTGGAATCCGTCCTATGTTTACAATAATTGCAAACAAAACTGGTACTTTGATCTATTCATGCATAAGGAATTAACCTATTAAGCATACATACCAGGACTCTTTCGTAACAGTATGTAGAACACATTTTGAAGATGATCCAGAATCGTCTGTATTGTTTGAGGAGGTGAAACAGCATTCACTCTCATAACTGCTGTCCTGATGCTCAGTGAAGCCATCTGCTGAAACATTATCAAAGATTAACTTTGCGCTGCACTGGGAAAATAATTATAAAAATCCCACTGCAAGGGTCACAGGTAATATATGTTCGTAAACAACAGCGTTTATTAAATTGGGTTTTAATGAATTAGAATAATCACAGATGGTTTACAGATCTGTTATACGTTCACTTGAGAATTCTTCACTTGAGAGCTGCACATTAACATGTTTTGTTTTTTAAAGTGGTTTTTTTTCAGTAATAATTAAGCATATAGACATGCTGGTACTCCTTTTGGGCACTAATTTACAGCTTACTTTGTAGCCGATTATGGAAATATTTTAAATATTTTCTGGTATAGTGTCCAGTTTTCCAAAGATAGGAAGCCAGTCAATCAGTGGATGAATTTAATTATGTGCTGTAGCAGGATGGCCCGATCAAAACAAGAAACTTTTTATAAAGTCTGAGGGGCCTCTGGCTTGACTGCCTCTCTCCCTGTTTCCAGCCCCCTAATGCCTCTAACGGCCGCCCTTTAAACACCTGAGTGCAGGTTAATTGGCTCACACCTTTCTGACCTCCAGCAATTAACCCCCTCAGCTGGGAATAATGAGCGTTCCAATCTGCCACTTATGTAGACAGACTCCATTACCTTGCCACAGTGCCATCAGTCATAGTGTTTGTTGGCAAATATAGGGACATAGCCGCATTATCTGTTCTGTCTTCTAATTATGCACAAGTATATGAAATTTAATTTCAGCTATTGACTTTATAAACACATACAGAATTTTGAGCAAAAGCTCTAAAAAATAACCCTCGTCTTATAATCGAGGTCGTCTTGTAATTGGACCTCAAATAGAGGTCTGACTATAAGACTAAGATCCAGATCCCCTGCAACGCTGCAGAGGACACCTACGCGATGCTAGCAGACAATCTCCTCTGCTGCCAGCACTTCTGACAGGGCTTCTATGATAGAACGCCACCATGACATGACCTTCCGGTGCTCCACCATAGAATCTCCAGAGGAGGTACCTGCCAACAGCAGAGGAGGTTGTCTACGCGCATTGCTGCCAGAGAGGAGGGTCCCCCGCAGCGCTGCAGGGGACCTGGATCCTCCACTCTGGCAGCCAGTGAATGTCTGTGATGCGTACAGACAACCTCCACTGCTACCTGACACTACCATCAGGGCTTCTATGATGGAGCACCGGTGTGATGAAGTCCCCACTACACACCAGGGAGTCTGGCGCACGGGGCAAGTCTAGTGATACATCAGTAAGTCGGGGGGGGGGCATATAGGCTATTATAGTCTTATAATAATAATGCAAGGTCGG
Organism: Spea hammondii; assembly: GCA_029215755.1. Lineage (NCBI taxonomy): Eukaryota > Metazoa > Chordata > Amphibia > Anura > Pelobatidae > Spea > Spea hammondii. Next base: position 86,519,244 of record JARDYJ010000004.1, read on the forward strand.
CTCTTCAAGCGGCAGACATTGTCAATCCCAATTTTCGTTGGTACTCTTAACAATTACAAAGTAAAGTTACTTGTATGTTCTACCTTCTGGAGGGTAGACATCTAATTAAAAATAGTACTGGTACCCAAAGGATGCACCTATTCATTCTGAGCAATAGCTGAATAAAGGGGATACTGAGACATTTAAATCAAAGTATAAAGCTATATAGTATATGTGCGGCATTGCTTACATCTCTCTTGTGAAAGACAAAAATAATGGACTGTTCACAAACTGGCAGTTAAGTTTCTCAGTTACCTGCACCCTGGTGGCTTTCCAAACAAATATATTGGATGATAATGTGGACCCTGATAGCACACTGCTTCACGGATTATTTCTTCTAAACAAATTTACTTTCTGTCAGTACTGTAAAGCAATCTCACAGATTACAAAAACCTCTAAGAATCTATTCCCAATAGTGTGGCAGAATATATTGCAGTAATTAGCTACTTTAGTTTAGCCCTTTGTATTATATTGTGAGTGAACATGATATATCTAATTATATGGTATGAAGGGAGAATATCTTAATAGGATCCACCATTATACGTTTGTGGGACCATCATACAGTGATGCAAAAATAATTTAAATGTTATGGAGCATGCAGAATGGTGCCCTATAATTAACCTGAAGCCCTGCAGGCTGCATGTTACTGTTAGATGTAATAGCATTCTGAAAAATAATTTAATTACACGTGATGCAATTTGTACTAAATTTTATTTTGGAGAAACCAACTTTTTAAATTATTAGACAAATCCTGGCTCATTCAGGTGTTGGGCAGAAGCTCTCATAGTCTTCAGCTAGAGCCCATGACTTAGTGCTTAAGGAAGTCCTAAAACCTTCGACAGCCCAGTATTTTGATCCATTAACAAGCATCTGGTTCACACGGCAGTAGAAATGAAGTCAGGTATATCAGTTTTCTGCAGCGTATATTGCGTGTACATCTTAAATGTTAATATTGATTTTACTTCTTGTTTCCCACAGTGTAACTGGCCTCCCAAAAAAAAGAAACTTTGTGCCAGACATTGACAAACAAGGAAAAGACTTACTTATTGTAGGCATAGGCAATTCCCCCCTCAAGTTATTTCTTGCCACCAGGCGAGTACTGACCGCCCTAACATGGGTCCTGATGGTTCTATCTGAACCTCTCATGCACTTGCGCAAAAGGCGGAGCTACCAGGGGACACAGCCTCCCTCCTCCAATCAGGGGAGTGTATGAGCTGGAAGCTCCGCCCTTTGTGAGAGTGCAAAGAGGGAGGCCGGAACGTGGCTGGATCAAGTTGCTGTTGAGGAGAATGAGTGAGGGAAGGAGGGAGAGGGAGGGACTTGGAATATACATGTATGGATGTGTGTGAGTATGAATGTGTAAGTGTGTCAGTTCATGTATGTGTAAATGTTGGTGTGTGAGTATGGCTGTGTATGTTTGTATGCGAGCATGGCTGTGTGTTTGCCTGCGAGCATTGATGTGTTTGTATAAGTGCAAGTGAGAGGGAGTATGTGTTAACATGAGTGTGCAGGGTGTGTGCATTAGCAAGTATATGTGTGTGCATGTATGTTGGCATGAGTGTGTAAGTCTGTGCAAAAACCTGCAGGAGCGGTAAGGGTGGGAGCGATGAGGTATGTTTGTTTGTTTGTATGCATTTTAGCATTAATGTGTATGTAATCATGAAAGTCTATGTATAAGTTTATGTGAGTATTACGGTTTATATATAAGTGTATGCAAGCATCAATGTGTATGTGGAAGCGTTTGAATGTAGGCACGGGCGTAGGAACCGGGGGGGACTGATCCCCTCCAGGAAATCATGTGGGGGGGGACGATAATAGAGAAATCCCCCCCAGGGCTGTAAGTGGTGCACAGCTGCCCGATCAGCAGCTGCAGCGTGCAGGACTGGTTGGGGAGATCAGTGTGCTCTCTGTAACTGAGCGCCGGGCGATGGGATATGACGTTTATATCCCAGCCCTGGCGCTCAGAATAAACAGCTGTGCGCAGCCGCACTGCACTGAGAGTGAGCGGCAAACCAGAAGGAAAGGATGAAGAGAAAGCAGAAAGGAAGAAGAGAAAGCGGAAAGGAAGAAGAGAAAGGTAAGAGATGTGAAGAACGAGGGGGCGGTGTTTGAAGTAGAAAACGAGGGGGGTCTGATATGCAAAACAAGGGGGGGTCTGATGTGCTAAACGAGGGGGGGTCTGATGTGCAAAAGGAGGGGGGTCTGATGTGCAAAAGGAGGGGGGGTCTGATGTGCAAAACGAGGTGGGGTCTGATGTGCAAAATGAAGGGGGGGTCTGATGTGCAAAATGAAGGGGGGGTCTGATGTGCAAAATGAAGGGGGGGTCTGATGTGCAAAATGAAGGGGGGGGTCTGATGTGCAAAACGAAGGGGGGGTCTGATGTCCAAAACGAAGGGAGGGTCTGATGTGCAAAACGAAGGGGGGGGTCTGATGTGCAAAACGAAGGGGGGGTCTGAATGTGTGTGTGCATATACAAATGGTGAGGCATGTATATGGGCAGTGTTTATGAATGTGTATGGGCACTTGGGCAGGCATATGTGTGTGTGTATAGGGCAGGTGTGTATAGGGCAGGTGTGTATATATGCGTGTATGGGCACGCGCATATATGGGCAGTGTATGTGCATACGTGTGTATGGGCAGTATATATGCGTATGTCTGTATGGGCAGTGTATATGTGTGTATATAAGGAGTGTATTTGTCTTATAGTGTATACATCTGTATAAGTATGTGCAAGGGCAGTGTATATTTATGGGGAGGCATGTGTGTGTGAGCAGTTTATGTATGTTTGGGCAGGCGTGTATAAGGGTAATGCATATGTGTGAGTACTGGCAAGTGTGTATGTGCAGGCAATTGCAACGTATATATGTGTTTTTGTGGGCAGGCATGCGTAAGAGCAGTGCATATGTGTGTGTATGAGCAGGCAAAGGGAAGAGAATGATTCCCTGTACCACATGTTTAACTCAGGGGCACCTAGGGTTAAATCCAGGCCTATTTCTGGTTAAAATGAGTGTGTGTGTCACTGTATGTAGCATTTGGACACGAGAATATTGCGGGGTGCTACTTGGTCTAGGGCATCACTAATACAAAGCGCCACGTGTTAAATCTAGGGGTAGGCAGAGTAAGTGAATGATGTGTTTGAATGTGTGTCTGGGTGTGATAGCGTATGTTTGTGGATATGTTATTGTGCAAATCTGTTTTTATGGGTATGTTAGTATGTTTCCAGGTGTGTTATAGTGTGCATGTGTCTAGGTATATTAGGGTGGGATTGTTTTGGGGTGTATTATTGTGTGTGTGTTTGTTAGTGTGTGCGTGTTATTCAAGTGTTTAAGTGTGTGGATATGTTCCTGTGTGCATGACGTGTTAGAAGTCTTAGATGGTTCCTTCAATACATCATAGTAGTCTCTGTGGCCGTGTCCAGTGCGGTCCATCTGTGGTTGTAAGATTTTTCTGTTTCTGTGGGAATTTTCTCCCATTCATCTAGTAGAACGTTTTATGAGTTGAAGGTGATATACCAAGACATTTTGGACAACCCTATGCTTCTAACTTTGTGGGAACAGCTTTGGGGACGGTCCTTTTCTATTCCATCATGACTGTGCCCCAGTGTACAAAACAAGGTCCATAAAGGCATGGTTGCAAAAATTCCCCACAGAAACTCTCCAAAATCTTGTGGAAATCGTTCCCAGAAGAGTGGAAGCCGTTATAGCTGCAAAGGGGGACCAACTACATATTAATGTCTATGTATTTATAATGCAATGTCATAAAAGTCCCTGTTGGTGAAATGGTCAGGTATACCCTACCAGTAAAAATGCTATCCCCCCAGATTTTTAGGGGTTCCTACGCCCATGAATGTAAGAACATGAATATGTAAGTGTTTGTGTGTTAGCATAGATGTGGATGCGTGTTTGTGAGTGGGCATGTATTTGTAAGTGGTGTGTGATGGAGCATGTGTTAGCATTGTGTGTTGTGTTTATGTGTGAGCATGAAAGTGTATATATAAGTAGTGTGAGAGGGTGTGTGTGTCAGAATGACTGCGGTTGTGTGTGTTAGTGACTAGTATGAGTAAGCATATGTGTAAGCATGTTTGTGTTAGAATGTGTGTTTACGTAGTTGTATGTTGCAAGGGGCAAAGAAGGTACATGCAAGCTGTTTGGGGCAATAATGGCACAGACCAACTGCTTGTCAACAAAGATAGCACAGGCAGAGTGTTTGGGGGTTAAGATGCACTGACTGTCTGCTAGGAGGCAAAGGTGACACTGTGGGACACGTTCTTTGGTGAAGTTCAGAGACCTCCACATTTTTCTTTCTAAAAGATCACAGACTGCATGACATGAAGGGAATCTTATACCCTGACAGACTCTACAACATACAGGGAGTCTTATACCCGGACAGACTCCATGAAACACGGGGAGCCTTATACCCTGACAGACTCCATGAAACACAGGGAGCCTTATACCCTGACAGACTCCATGAAACACAGGGAGCCTTATACCCTGACAGACTCCATGAAACACAGGGAGCCTTATACCCTAATGACTCCATGAAACACAGGGAGCCTTATACCCTAGCAGACTCAATTAAACACAAGGAAGCCTGGACAGACTCCATGAAACACAGGGAGCCTTATACCTGGACGGACTCCATGACATACAAGGAATCTTATACCTAGACAGACTCCATGACATACAAGGAATCTTATACCTAGACAGACTCCATGACATACAGAGAGCATTATACCCTGACAGTCTTCATGAAACACAGGGAATCTTATACACGGACAGACCTCATGACATACAGAGAATCTTATACCCGGACAGACTCCATGAAACAAAAGGAGTCATATACCCCAACAGACTCCATGACACACATTAAAATTTGAATTTCTCTTTTTGAAACACCAGTATTTGCAACTTCGGCAAACACCGGCACTCTTTGAATATCCCCCTTAGTACTGTTTTATTTCTGATTTGTATATGGGCATGATTTAGTGGAAGAAATTTTAAGTGCCCCCAGTTTTGACTGTGGTATCTCCCTATATATTGTTCCTAGAGTCACCACGGATTGTAGGCTGTGCGTTTCTTCCTTTCCGTGATTTTCAGTTAATAATTTTCTTTGCAGGCTGGAATGTAGAGCATGCAAAAATCCTTTAGATCTTGATAACGCTACCACCATACATGGGAACTTCTTCACTCCGGCTACCTGGAGCCTTCCCTTGCAGAAAGTGGCCAGGCCTGCCCACTGCTGTCGGTGGGAGTTCCCGCTGACGTCAGTGGGAGTTCCCACTGAAACTGGCGGGGAGCGGGGAGTGTCAAGACCACGCTCCCGCTACCTAGAGGATTTGGTTGTCAACCCGAAGAACTGGAGAAGCAGTGCTTCACCCGGATATCTCCAGGTCAAACCTGGAGAGTTCCCAGGTATGGCTACTACCAACTGACTCAATTCAGATAGTTAAGGAAGGCTGGGAAAGACAGCCTTTATTTAACTGGATTAAACTAATCCGCAAGCCTTAAATATGTTCACAGTGTTTTTTCATATTTTTCAGTCATCTGCAGTTCATTTAATTAACAATTTTTTTATGAATCATGCTAGAGTGGTTTATTCACCTTAACAAACGTTTCAACTCACTGAAGCACTATACATTAACAAAGGTTGACCCTGGGCAGGTTCTTCTGCAAGAGTTCACCCCTCATAATTCACAGTGAAGTCTATGAGCTGGAATGTTTTAACTTGCCTGCAAACTCCGGATTTAGTAAATAAACTCATGTTTATTCACTTCCTAGCACACAACTCACAACAATGTATAAATTTCTAAAAGCTTCAGAGATGGTCTCTATTAGAGCCTTAAAAATAATTTTTACCCATTACATTAATTGTGTTGTATTGTATGTGGCACTTGTTAAGTATTGAGTTTAATAGAGTAAAGGGATTTAAACATGCATGGGTAGTCATACACCTATCCTGACACCCAGGAAATTTACTCAGCAGTATAAGTGAAATATGATTGTTCATTCCATCGCCTCTTGGAAGTAATCCATGTCAGAATTGTTCAATGGTGCAAATTTCTAGGGTATCTATTCCTTACCCTTTTATTTTGTAAATCAGTCCAAACTAGTAAATTTCAATTATGCCCAACAGCTAGTGATCTCTGTATTTGGTGGAAAATTGCATCTTCAAAACACAGACAGTAGACTGCAAGATCTGTCAGATCCTATGGGAGACATAACACCTAATACACACTTGAAACCACTGCAATCACATCCTTTTTTCTCTCCTACAGAAATGACTTACATTCAGCACATTCGGCATTCAGGTCCCTCTCCCAGAACTTTCAAAAACACAAAGATAATACACACTCCTGCCTGGCAGTCTTAGAGGTCCAGAAGAGAATACAGCCAGAACTAAGACTGCTTAAAGCAAAGTTCTACATGGATAATACATGGGGCTCTGTCATCATACTGCTTGTTTGGAGCTCTCTGCATACAGCACGCCTTATAAAAAACACATTTCTACAGGGAAACCCTTCGTATCTACTCCAGTTCAATGTCAAACCATTACATGTTTATATTTTCTGTTTTTTAAACTTTTTTAGTCTGGATTTATCCAGTGAAAAGCAAAGTTGAGGATTATTTTGCTGCCTCTTTACTAATTGCTAGTATAAAGTAGAATAATCCAGTCAGTGTCACCTATTTACAGCTGCTAATGCCTTACTGGGAACTAAGACAGCCTCCCTTTATAGCATTTGTTATGATTGTAGGATGATATAGTTAACCCTGTATGCATCAGGGATTTTAAAAAGTTTTGAGTTTTAAATAGCTAAATAATCAAATGGATTTCTTTTTCTCTTCTACACTATGCAAAACAAATATAAAAATGTAAAAATCTCCTGGACATCCAAAATGGTGACGTTCACACTTTTACCACATACTTCAGCAAATAAGATGTCCAACAAATGTCCAAAACTTTCAATGTCACCTTCTACACAACTATTCTCTAATCCCTCTGAAGACCCTGTGGTCCTGTTAAAAACAGGAATTGGAATGTAATTTAGAACATAAATTCACACAACCAAGTTTACTACTCCACACCTGGATAATAGCATAATATCACCGGCTGTCTTGATAAAGTCTGAATTGCACAGATATTCTTGCAACCCCGACCTCTGTCTCAGGAGAACATTCTATGATGAACTAAATAAACAAACTGTTATAGATAACAGCAACACACTGAAATAATCCATGTTAAAATACTAAGCATTACTTTTGCAGTATTTTTTTGTGATGGTATGGCGTACCACCACCTCCATTGGTGGACAAGGTGTTAATTACCCTGCCTTCTCTCTCCGGGGGAATACTGGACTGCAAGCTGTTGGAGGAGCAGGGCCGGTTAGGATGATCATGGATCTCTCCAACTGGCCCTTCACAGCTCGAACTTTCCCCCATTCCACTCTAAGCAAGGTATTGTTTATAGCCAAGCCATTATATACCACTGCAAATTATTTTTACAATAGCTAAACTAGTTTATGACTTTAAACTGTGACCTGTACTTCATCAGTCTCTATCATTCTCCTTAACGACCTTTGCCGGTTCAGGACCGTCATGGAAAAACGGTCACGTAATGACCTTTGACGGTCCTGAACCGTCAAAAAATTAAATAAGCTTAGAAAGTAATCAACGATCACTTTCTTCGCTTAAACGGCGTTACTGTAATGCCTCGATGTCGAGGCATTCAGCAAGGCCGAGATCAGCATCGGGGGCCCCTCCCCGGGGCGTCAACAGCCGCCATACATTGTATGGCGGCGGACGCCCGCTTTAAAAGCGTTTAGGAGGCGATCAACGATTAGATTACTACTAGATTTACTACTTTAAATATAACACTAAAGTATAGCTGTACTGAAATATATTAGATGTTATAACTATAAAACCTGTAAAAAAGATTGAGATTTTTGTTAGAAATCGCTCCTATGCACAAGAGGACTATATGGATGTGGCTATTAAAAGTGATGGATTTCATTTATTGCATCCATACATTTTGTACATTTAATGTAATTAGGATAATTTACCCTCAGGAGGAAGGAGGATGTGTGTGGACATTATACATAAAATACTCAAAAAGACCATACATTTGAAATGATATACATTACCAATGGCAATATTAACGAGATAGATAATGTTTAGAAAAGGCTACACACAGAGAAATGTTTGGTAGCTATACAGAAAATTGGGAATGTCATCATAAATACTTAAATACTAACATAAAAAAATTTAAGTTGCACTCAACACAAATTGTTTAAAAAAAAAATAGTCCGCTGATTTGCTGGCTTCCCATCTTTGGAAGACTGAGCACATTGCGTAGGAAATTATTTGATTATTATTTGCAAGCCGTGTGATGTATGGTAATATAGTGATAAATTGCTGTTATTTAGAAAACTGACAGAATGGCGTACCACATCAACCCCTTTCATCACAAGGGTCAGATTGAGTGGTCTGTGCTTTTGTTTCCCAAATAAGCTACCATTTAAAAAGACATACTTACAGTTTTTCATCTAGATTATATTGATTAACCTGGGCTATAAATTCTTTCGAAAATAAACCTCAGTTTGGTAGTTTTGTGGGCCTTATATCAGAATACTGCTGTTCAATATATTGATCAGGAATACAAAAGAAGCGTATTATTTGGAAGGTCCATTTTTCAAGAAAAAAAGAGTTATGTGTGCACATTATGTGATGATAATGACCAGTGAGGACAATTTATTTTTATTGGAGCCTACACAAATGTGTGCCCTGGATTCACAAAATAGATCATACATGCACATAAAAATTGTACCACTATTTAATTTAAACTCTTTTGTACAATATAAGATGAAAGTCTGTGAGCCTCAAAAAGCATCACCCCATGTTGTTTATTTGAGAAAATGTGAACCATGTCCTATTGGCATTGGGCTAGATCCCGAGTCCAAAGATAATTCTACTGGTGGCTCAGCGTGAGTGCATTGTGATGAGATAATGCATCGTCCTCCATAATATTTATTGCTTGTGACTATTTGGATACCAGAATGTAAATTACTAAATTTTATTTTCTAATGAATTTTGTTGCCTTAGCTGTAGCTTATCAGAAGCTACAGCGTACATGAAAGAGACACCATTTATTTTACAAATGCTAATAAGTCTAACTTATTTTCAGTATAACTTTAATTTAAGCCTAAACGAAGAGATATTGTGCCTCTTATCTACAGGACTACCCTTGCACAATGAATATAAAACGTCTCAACAGTGAATGTCATGTCTCACAATTCACTATGGAGGTGCTTCTCATTCATTCCCGTGGATGTGATAGGAGTATGCAGCATTTCCAAGTGCAGTCACTGTACTTTAAAATGTATTAATAGCATTATAATGTGTGACAACACAGTGCAACAATTCAGTTTTAGTTGTATATGTGTACAGTTAATTGCTCTTGAAATATATGCTGAAGTCAGATTTTTGTAAAAGGGGTGACTGTAGCAGACAAACTGCTTCAGAAGGCTACAGCTCTCACCATTCCAGGATGCTCCAGAAACTGCATTTTACTATTAGTGAAAATAATGAATATTCACTCCTCATTTGTAAGTTTGAACCTATGCTATGTAAGTTTTCTTGCACAACAAAGCATCAAGAAAAGAATATTTCACAACATAAAAATTAAAGAAATACAAGGTTTACAATATATCACTAATCTGTAAAATGCCACTTTTTTTTATACCTTTATGCCTGCCATTACTGTTTATACCTTGTATGTACAAATGCTTAAGAAAAAGGAGCAAGATATACAGATACAATTTGCATAGGCTATAAACTGGAAAGTGTGAAATTGTATTGGAGTCAGGTTTCTGAACACCTGTGTTTTGCCCAGTCTTAAAAGATTAAAGAAGGTGTAGACATTAAGGGGAAAGCTGAATCTCATGTTTCCCGATTTGTGCAAATAATATGATTTCTCAAACGCTAGGTTTCACTGTGTGCTGTATACCTGGCCACTAATTGTAAAACAGGATGACGTGATGAAGTGAGACAATATGATATAATCTGATACCACTTAGATATAGCAGAAATATCCAAGCCACTCTCACTGTCAGCATATTTGTTTTTGAGTTATTAAACATAAGATTTAACACCTTTAGAAGCTGTACTAAACAAAAAAGTAGGGTCTCATAAATATTGGCCACATTTGTTCACAATGAAAATACACTTGCACCACCTAGGGGCACATGAGGAACTCTGCAGGGAAGAAAATTCCAAGGAGAAAAATAATGTCTTTAAATATTAAATACCATCTGATATAGAGGAGCCTCGAAGACAAGTATTTGCATCTTGTGGTTCAATACCTGTTTATTTGAGTTTGGGTTTGAGGCAGAATGTGTTCAGAATTCCCCCCATCCACCTTAGTTTATTGGATTTGTCCATGAGCACAATTATTCCTATAGTTGTTTAAAAAATACTATAGACGTTGAATTTTTCAACAATTTACAACATGTTTTTCTTTGTATTCGGACTATTTTTGTTTTTAAACAACCAAAGCTTTGGTCAATTAAACCTATACAACAGAATGAGCTAGCTGTGCCCGTCAGTTAACTAGTGTAAAGTGCAATTAATACACACAATATAGGATGTTTTGGTAACTTAAATAAACAAGTACAAAAAAATAGATGATTGTAAAGGGCAGATTGAAATAAGCATTTGTTGAGATTCTGTAGTCATGCCTAGAAAAAAACCAAAACAAAATTGCCAACAGTTTTTTGTGGTACAAGGAGAGTATTCATTAGAATATTAAAATACAAGGAAGATATTTTTATTTTACAAATAATTATTTCACAGTCCCTTTCTTTTCATGCTTACCATGGAATTGAGTACAGTGAGGTCAGCCCTTATTCTCTTGCTCTATGAAATGCCTTTTAACCCCCTTAATGCCACTCTGCCTCCAGAAATGCCTTTTAACCCTCTATATGCCACTCTGCCTCCTGAAATGCCTTATACATCCCTATATGCTACTCTGCCCCATACTATGCCTTTTAACCCCCTAAATGCCAGAGAGTTTTTGGAGGCAGAGTGGCACATAGAGGGATAAAAGGCATATCATGGGGCACAGTGGCATATAGGGGGTTTAAGGCATTTCTGGGGCAGAGTGACAAGCCTGGGGGCAAATGTGCATAACTGGGGGGCAGGTTGGAAAATAAAAGGAATTAAAAACAAAATATTTTTCTCAATCATAGCTTTTGTTTAAAAAAAATCATTTACATGAATTAACATTTACTGCTGTATATAGGGTCGTCTTATATTCAGACTTTTCCCCCCTAAATTAATATTCAGCTTTTGGGGGGGGGGGGTCGACTTATAATCGAGCAAATACGGTATTAATACAGTTTCATATTCTCATACAGGTATAACACAGGACTTAATTTCAAAATGTTCCAGATCATTATGATAATTCATCAAACAGGCCTGCATATGACTTCTAATTCATGGAAATGCACAGCACCCTATGAGAAGTCATGCTCAGAGAGACTTGTGTCTCAGCTATAAAGGCAAAGGCCATCATAAGGGATAATGTAACATTAATTTACAATAATATTCCTGATGAGTTAAAGAATAAGTAGCAACTAAATATCAGGTCACCTTAGGCACAACTACCACAATCTTGAGCCTATATCCTGGCTAAATGCTGTTCCAGTAAATGTCTCTTATATTGGGAATGTCAGCAGCTTGGCACACAGTTCATGTGTGGTTGGAACATCCTGTTAGGTTACAAGGCCATGATGGTGAGGAATGATGTCATGCGTGTACTGATGTAAGGTGCATCACAAGCTGGAAAACATGCTCAAGTTTGGCGGACGTAAACAGCTGCATGGGGCTTCTGCTGTCCACGTGCTGTTTTAACTATATTGTATATACAACATATCTAAATGCTTCCACTAAACACTCCATTTTCTCTTTGGCTTATTTGGCTATATCAATTTTCCTAATGTTCTTCAGCTCTTACCATTGAAAACCTGTCTTAAAGATCTTGGGTCAGTAACTTACCATAAATCTTGTTACTACAGACATAATCATAAGTTGGAATTCTCCCGATTTTGCCTGGAGACCCCAGCTAAAGTGTATCATAGCTCTCCATGTTGCAAAGTTAAATCTCTGGGTCACAGAAGCAACGTTTAGGCATGCCCACTCCCTGCCCTATTCTCCTTTCACACCCATACAAATGTAATGTGTTTGGGGCTAGTCTTTCCCACATACATGGCTAACCCGCCACCTGTGAAGCCACTTCCCCACAGTAGCCGTTTAGCTGGAGCATGCAAGTTCCCAGGTAGGACTATAACCTTTGCAAACATCTTCCTTGATCCACATGCCAGTGCTACTGCTGTCTAATGCCAAAATCTATAAACAGAGAAGCTGTTTAAATTTGTATTAGTAAAACACTCAAAAACAAATGTATTGAACATAATTTTAACATGAGTACATGAAAACAAGATAACACGTGAATACATCAGTAGTATATTACAGGCTTGTCTTTCTTTCTTTCTGTAATTTGTGTGTCCAGGGGAAATTCCTCCCTCCATTGTTCCTACAAATCTTGAGCTAATGTATTGACCCATATATTTCTACCATCATCTGACAAGTTTCATTTAGTGTTTGAATCTCACATAGATCTGTTTGTTGCATAAGAGGGGGTGTAAGCGAAAGGATGCCTTCCTTCTGAACCCACTCCAGGAAGTAAAAAGGATCCACACAGTTATTTTCCTTCTGGATTCTTTTATTATTAAAATAAGGAAAACTAGGTATAAAAACCTATATTTCCCCAAATATAAAAAGTATATTTAAAAACACAACACGTTTCGACATTATGTCTTTTTCGACACACTTGAAAAAGACAAAGTCGAAACGCTTACACCCCAAGTGGGCACCTGGAGCTGTTTATATAGAGCCTGTTCACGGCTCTATTCCATGTGAGTCTATTCTATACCCCATTACAATCATTATTGCATTTATGGGTTACACTATGATCTCTCTGTGTCTCTAGTTACAGGGCTAAAAGAGAGGTCTATACCACATTTTATGCAAGTATATATATATACAGATTTACTCTAAGGTTGTGTATTGGGGCATGTGCGCTTACACCTTTATGTTTATTGTTAAGAGATTATACCAGGTTTGGTGAGGTTTAGTTACAATAAGTTGAAGGACTCGATTAGAGGATACGTCTTGCTACCACCTTAGGGCTTGACTCTTCTGGTCACACCAACCAATATCTTTTATATCAGATTGGTTTTGTTTAGCAGTAATTTTACAACAAGACAGGAGGCTTCATAATTTGCATAAACCTTCTTTACTCTTCCACCAATAGCAGCAAAGAAATAAACATAGAAAAATACAACCAATCAAAATGTAACATAAACCATAAAACCAAGTGACAATGACACTCCATCCTCTTTCTTTGCTGCTTCCACCAACAAGGTCAGATCACTTTTGGCTAATCATTATTATCCTTATATATTTTATTATATATTTTATTATTTACTATATTGTTATTATTATTATATTATTATTATTATTGTTGTTTTTTCTGTCCTTATATATATATATATATATGTCATTTTATGATATTTATTATTCTTGCTTCTACTTGTGTTTCTGGGGGTTGCCCCTTCCCCTGGCCCCCTATTTCGGGACCTCCACTCCTATGTTTTACCGGTCACCTTTGCCTCATTTCATCCATTAGGTTTACAGTTTTATCCCTGTATTTCCCAGGCCTTCCCAGCAGTTTCCTGCCTCAGGCAGTCTTTCCTCACCCTCCCCACGCTGTCTTCAGCGTCTTTTCTTTAGTGGTTTTTTCCTCTACCACTAACTTTCTCTCACCTTCTCCCTTCCCTCGAGGTTCTTCCTTCTGTTCTCGGTCCTCCTGTCTGCCTTCTCCACCTGCTGTCTTGCTCTGCTTCCTTTTCGCGCCTCAGAGGTGCTCCTGCCCGTCTTCTATGGTCTGACTGCTCTCCACGTGCTTCTCTTCTGTCGTTTAACCCCTCCACTGCCGTTCCAGGCAGTGTCTTTCCTTCTAGGGCAATTTTGTAGCTACACCTTTTTAGTGTTTTCTTTATTTATTTAATTAAGCAGTTGAATGGCTCTACTTTAGTGTGGATAGTCTTCAGGTCCTGAGTTTGATTCCTGCTGGGGACCCCTCATAATTGAATAGTTGATTATTTTTTATTTTTATTATTCTATTCTGTTCTATTATTACTATACTATATTTTACAGTCCCTTTTTCTGTCCCCTGTGTTTGATGTTAATCAGGGTGATCTAATCAGGTCTCGCCTTGACAGACCTCATACTCAGCTGGCCCTGTCCCCCTACTGGGTGATATTATACCTCTACTTTGGGCTTAGCAAGTAACATGGCTCTGCTTCTCAGTCTCTACTGCCAACTTGTGGTTTAACTCTCTGCTCTGCACAGTATTTTGTATCTGCTTTGCACATACCTCTGGTGCCATCAATTTTTTGTCTGCTCATAATTACAGCGTCAACTTCTGAAAGCTGCGCTTTGGTGAGCAATATGACAGAGAGTACCCAGTCATCTTCTGCGGTTGATCTCTCATCCTGGCTGTCAGCCGCCAAGGCTTCATTTGATTCGGCCCTACAGCAGGCACTGGCTTCCATCCCACAGCCTACTATGGCCTCCCAGGACGCCCCTATTGGCGTATGCGGGAGAGATGATCCCACACATTCGGATCCAGATACCGAGGGCTCAATACACAAACGCCCACGTAAGGGTATCTTGTTTGGCACCAGCAAGGGGAAACACCGCGCTGTGCGCAACCCCATTGGCTCCGCCCCAGAGCTCAGTGGGGATGTTTATGGTTCCTCATCTGAGGAAGGAGAGGCTGCAGGTGGCTCATACACGCCATGCTAGACGAGTGGCGTGGGGAGTCGCAAGACTCTGACTCGGACTTTGGCGACCAAGACCTCCCTACCTCTCGCACGTTCAGCGAGACGGCCCTAACTTCTGGAGATTCAGACCCCTACGGGCGTACTCCTACTGCCACAAACGACACTACGGGCGACTCTGCTACCCTGGACGCCGCGGGTGAACCTTGGTTCGATCCCGAACGCATCAGGCACCCACGCTCCGCTGAGTGGACACCTCCCGACCACATCTCCAACTTCTTGGTAAAGTGGATCCGCAGGCCTGTGGAAAGGGAGGTTCGCAACAAACTTCGGGCTGAGTGCCCTCGCCCAATTCTGCCGCACAAGGTCCTTAAAACCCCACAATTCGACCCCACCATGGCGACATACATGTCAAAGACTGGTCGAGACCCTAAGAAAGGTGCAGAACGGGGCGCTCAAGATAAGCTACTGGATGTGGCAGGCCCCTTAACACAATTGTTTTTGATGGCCGACAAAGCAGTCATGTCGGGTACGCCTATGGATGCCTCCCTCGCCAGGGAATGGATCCAACGCTGTGTCATTTTGCTCGGCAACGCCAACGTGGCCCTCTCCACTGAACGACGCCGGGCCGCTTTACTACGCCTTGATCCTCGGCTCATGGACTTGGGAAGCAAGGAGTTAGGGCCTACTGCTGAAGGACTCCTCTTTGGGGATTCATTTATCAAAGAGTTGAACAAGCACGTCAACATCTTTACATCCTTTACGAAGGCCCAGTCCTCCATGCGGAAGGCTTTTGCATCTGGCCAGCGTTTTTCCGCCAGGGCTGGACGTCCGAGGAGCCAGGCCGCCAGCCGATCATCCGCTAGAGGCTCCCGTGCCTACTTCCAACCTTCCTCATACCAACCCGGCTACCAGCTGCGAGCTCCTTTCCCATCCTCCAACAGAGGCTCCAACAGAAGAGGTTTTGGTGGCTCCACTCGTGGGAGAGCGCGATTCGGTGAGTCCCTTATTTTCAAATCTTTATTCCCCTACAAGAATTGCTGGAAGGCTCTCCCTCTTTTCCCACAACTGGCCCCTCGTCTCTCTAGATCCATGGGTCCTTCAATCGGTTCGGGGTTTCCTCATAGACTTCTCCGATCCTCCTGTCCAGTCCGCCCTTCCCTGTCCCCCCGTCTGTCTCTCTCTCAACAGGCTTTGGTGGACGCGGAACTACGTCTGCTCCAACAGAAAGGCGCTATAGAACCCGCCGCTTGTCAGCAACATTTTCCTGGTCCGCAAGAAGTCGGGAGAGTTTCGTCCGGTAATCAACCTCAGACAACTCAATGCCTTTGTCGCTTACAGACACTTCAAAATGGAAGGTACTCATCTCCTCAGGGACCTCCTTCTCGAAGGCGACTGGCTTACTCGTTTAGACCTCAAGGATGCCTACCTGACGGTCCCAGTCCACCATCTGCACCGGCGTTTTCTCCAGTTCTTCTGGAACCAGACTCTGTGGCAGTTCACCTGCCTGCCCTTTGGTCTCAGCTCCGCCCCCTGGTGTTTCACCAAGCTGATGAAGCCCGTTATGGCCTTCTTCCGCTCCCAGGGGATCCGTTCCATCATTTACCTGGACGATATTCAGATTTTTTCCCAGGACCAGTCCAGTGTGCTCCAGCAGACCGCGTTCGTCACCTCGTGGCTCCAGGACTTGGGCTTTGTCATCAACATCGAAAAGTCAGCCCTCACCCAGTTCCTGGGGTTCGAGATAGACTCCGTGTCTGCCGTCCTCAAACTCCCGTTGTCCAAGATTACCGCAATCAAGATGGAAATCCGCAGGGTCTTACGCTCCAGGTCGATTCCCCTACGCATCTTGGCCCGCATAGTGGGCCTGTTGTCTGCATCCATACAAGCGATCTTTCCGGCGCCCCTCCATTACAGAGCGCTCCAGAGGTTGAAGGCAGAGTATCTTCGCAGGCTACCTTCATACGACCAGACAGTTACCCTCTCCGCAGAGGTGAGGCTAGAGCTCATGTGGTGGTTACGTCACATGGAGGCTTGGAATGGTCGAGCCATTTTCGGCACCCTCCCGGACCTGGTCTTGGAGTCAGATGCCAGTACCTTCGGTTGGGGGGCGTCAGGACCGTCGGGGGCGACGGGGGGACGTTGGTCCCCGGAGGAGAGACAATTACATATCAATTGTCTGGAACTGATCGCTGGCTCTTTCGCCATCAAGAGCTTGGCTGCGGGCCGTTCCAACTGCTGTCTGCTCCTGCGGATGGACAATATTTCAGCCGTTCAATACATCAATCGGCTGGGGGGCACGCGCTCTCGCCTGCTCACAGACCTCACCAAAGAGCTTTACGACTTCTGCCTCGCCAACCGCATCACCCTGAAGGCGGAATATCTACCAGGCTCCGACAACACGGTGGCAGATTGGTTCTCTCGACATTGGAGGGATGTCGGCGACTGGAAATTGGACGGTGCAGTTTTCCAGCTCCTGGATGCCAGGAGGGGTCCGTTCTCGATAGACTTGTTCGCCTCCAGGTTGAACACACAACTGGAAAATTTCTTCAGCTGGCTTCCAGACCCGGAGTGCTTGGCAGTAGACGCTTTCCTGCAGGTTTGGCCTCCCTCAGGGGCTTATGCCTTTCCCCCATTTGCGCTGATCCCTCGGACGCTTCACATGATCCGACTGCTGCGGGTGTCGGTGTTGCTGATCACCCCTCTGTGGCCGGCTCAGCCTTGGTTCCCAGCCCTCTTGGAACTATGTGCGGACACTCCACTTCTGCTGCCTGCGGTACCCCATCTGCTCCTGGACCCGTCAGGGCAGTTTCACCCCCTCATTTTACAACAGCGTCTTCCTTTGATAGCTTGGAGCCTTTCCGGCGATCCTGCGATTTGCGCCGCCTTTCGGAGCATGCTCATGGTTTGCTCCGGGACGCCCTTGCCCCAGGGACCAGACGGGCTTACACCTATGCTTGGAAATCCTGGGTGTCTTGGTGTATGGGACGGCAGGCTGATCCATTCTCAGCCCCTGTAACCGAGGTTTTGAATTTTTTGTCCCATCTTTTTTCCCAGGGCAAATCTTATCGTACCTTGAATGTTTTCCGCTCTGCTATCTCGGCCTTTCACGCCCCTGTGGAGGGATCGCCTCTCGGCCGGCATCCGCTGGTTTGTCGCCTGCTACGTGGGGCTCGTCTTTCTCGGGCTCCGGCTCCCAGGTATTCCTTTCTCTGGGATGTACAGAGGGTTCTCGATTTCTTGCTATCCTGGCCGGATAACTCATTGCTTTCGCTCAAACAATTGTCAGCTAAACTCGCCGTGTTGCTCGCTCTGGTCTCTTTTCGTCGTGTGGCGGATATTAGGGCCTTCGACGCTGGAGCCATCTCTTTCTCGCTGGAGGGGGTGGAATTCCGGGTAGCTAGGCGCACCAAGTCTTTCACCTCCTTGGTCTCTTATCCTTATTTTCCGTCGCAACCCCTCTTATGTGTGGCTCGCTGTGTCCAGCAGTATCTTTCAGTTACTGCGTCCCATCGTTCGGGGGGTTCTCAACTCCTCATATCGTACGTTGCCCCATTTCGGCCTGTTTCGGCTCCCACTATCGCCAGATGGGTCCGTTGGCTTTTGGGTCTGGCTGGGATCGACCCTAGTTTTGGGGCTCAATCGGTTAGGGGCGCGGCTGCTTCAGGTGCTGTCTCTTTGGGCGCCTCTTTTTCGGACGTCCTTAGGGTGGCTGACTGGTCTCGTGCCTCTACTTTCCGCACCTTTTATTTTCGACCGGTCTCGCATGCCGCGTCTGTCTTGGTGGAGCGTTAAAAATGCAAATTATGAAGCCTCCTGTCTTGTTGTAAAATTAGAGATTATATTAGCCTTGGTGAAGGTATAATCTAAATTTTATTAAAGACAGGAGGCGAATAATTTCCCTCCTCTCCCTTCCCTTATTGTTGTGGGTTATTCTCTTTTAGTGCGTTGCTCTTTCTGTTTCTTATGATGTCTGCATTTATTGTGCTTGATGTTTAATTCCATTACTCTGATCGCAGTTGCTGTTATGGTTCTCCTTCTCTTTCTTTTTCAGTTTAACTGCACGTTCCGGGCTGCCCTCCTGTGTTTTCAGCGGTGGCTCTCTGGTTCCAGTGTGGACGTCGCATTGCTGTCCAGTTTCTGACTGTGTTTGGATTCCCTTGTTTGGGTTCGCCGCACCAAAGAAGAGGATGGAGTGTCATTGTCACTTGGTTTTATGGTTTATGTTACATTTTGATTGGTTGTATTTTTCTATGTTTATTTCTTTGCTGCTATTGGTGGAAGAGTAAAGAAGGTTTATGCAAATTATTTGCCTCCTGTCTTTAATAAAATTTAGATTATACCTTCACCAAGGCTAATATAATCTCTAATTTACAATGGTTAAAAAATATTTTAGCTAGTCTTGTTGAGTATTGCATTGTGCTAGATAGCGTTGTCTATCATAAAGTTAGATGATGCTTATTATTAAAGAACAATTTAGAGAGCTACTATGAAAATGTATTGAAAACAATATCTTTTTGGGGATTAGGATTATTTTTAATTCATGTGTTTTAGTTGTGATGAATTTGCAGGCCCTAATAAAAGTTCAATTATGTTTCGTTTCAGTTTTTTGTAATACATGTTATCTGGTATTTTGACATTAAAATGTTTAATGTATATTATCTGTTGATTATTATGTATAGCATTAAGACACTTGGACTCTTGTAATAGTAGAAATCAGAGCACGGAAATCATTTATGTTGGTAGGTAGAGACAGCTGGAATGTATGCAGCTTTTCAATTTTCCCGACAAAAAGAGATTTAGAAAGGAAAAAGGAAATGCCATTAACAGAAACCCAAGAGTTGTATTGTAAAGGAAACTGTAGTTTAAAGCAACAGAGTTTATTTCACTTACCAAATGATTCTGCAAAAAATAGATCCAGCAAAATTTCATGGGAGGTTGAAGATCGCATGCTACAGACTTCTTCTTCATTAGAAATAAGTTCAGAATATAATGTCCACCATTCACCAGGTCCTTCCTAATTCCATATATAATAAACATTTTTAAGTTAAATGACTTAATTCCTGGCGTGCAACCTATATAGTAAAATATAGTAATGCTAATAAAAAGTAGAGAGCTTCTGCTTTTAATTGGGTCATTTGACAATTTTGAAAAAGCTAGCATAATGAACTCATTGGGAGCAGTACAAATTACAAAGAAATCACAAAGACTAATATTTGTGACACATAAATTACATTACATATACATTACTTATGTTAAACTAGAAATCACCACTATAACAACATCACCCAACAGAATAAAACATTACAACCTAACTGAATAATTATTTTACTATACATAGTAATTGAAATTTTTTTTATTATATTTACTTTTAAATACTATCACTGCCTGGTTAAAAGTATAAAAATGTGATCTATTTTCGTAAAAACCTAAATGGAATGAGAAGGCTTTAGCTTTTTAATGCATCATCATATGACAATAAATAAGCAGCTCCAGGATTAAACAGGCATGGAAGCTCGCTACATGAGCTTGGCTTGTATCAGAGATTTACCTCCATAAAAGATTTAGTCCAACCAAATCGGGATGTGTCTGCGTGTGGCTGTAGCTAAATGAATACTGGATCATTCAGAATTTTATGCGAACACGCATGATTAAAGGTCTTGAAAAATAGCATGAATAACAGAACTTCTCAACCACAATTAGACAATCACGGTACTTACATCAGTGGCATACTTTATACTTTTGAAGGGAATCCATGCACTGCCCAAAATCGAGTCAAGAAGCCAACCCGACCTCCACACTTCAACAATGAGACCATTTTGGAGGTCACTTATATCACTAAAAGAAAGAATAAGCGATATACAATTAAAATAGTCTTCCCAGCAGGAGTGGTCATAGTTAATACAGTGAGGGGATTTAATAAAGTATAATGCAATAGCACACTAACGCCCTCCCATACTCCCATATTCCTTTAGCTCACCTTTCCTACTCCCTCTCCTGCAATACTTTTACTAGTGTGGCTGTGTCTATCCCTAATAACGGCACTTTTACCTATTGTGTACACCCTAAATCCCTCTAGACTGTAAGCTCGTTTGAGCAGGGCCCTCCTCACCTGTTGTCTCTGTTAGTCAATTTGTTTTGTTACATACTACTTGTTATGTCCTGTCTACCCATTGTACAGCGCTACGGAATTTGATGGCGCTATATAAAACAATAATAATAATAATAATAATAATAATGCAAGTCTAAGGACCAAGCAGGTATTAAAAATGGGCAAATTTGATCAGCTAAATACCTCTTTTCTGCTGTCAAATATTATGTACCATATCTCTACCTATGACAGTATAAAATTGTACTAGTTTGAAAGGCCTACTTTGGGCATAATTCAATAATCTTGCAAATTATGAGCAACTTTGTAGTGGCATTATGCTTTCCTCCACATTGTTACATACATACATTTTATTTACTTTACATTACTTTTACTGTCATAAGAAAGAGCAACGTTTCCCATCGGGATACATTTCAAATTTGATGTTGACATTTATACAAACAAATGTATACCCAAAATATGTTACCCGTTCACCCAGTCATCCTCAAACCTACACACTGGAAGAAATATTTATGTGTATATGAGGCCAAATTTTCTTATAAAAAGGTACAACAGGGAGTCATCCAAACTCATTTTAGTGCCTATGGTGCAACATACTGAAACTAAGTAAATAAACAGAGATATTACTCACAACATGTAATCTTGCTCCCAGCAGGGTTTACTTCCTGCTCTGCATACCGTAGAACTTTTCAGATTTTGGATTTTAATAATTACGTATGTGCTGGTATTGTCTGCAATTATAAGAAAAGAGAATTATCCTAATGATAAATAGAACACCATAAAGGTATCAGCTCACTTGTCATTATGTTTGTGGTTTTATTTAGCAAAATAATGGCCAAAAGTTGTTAAACTAAAATCTGCCAGTCATTATAAGTATTAAAAGTGTAAAGTGTAATAAGTATAAACTGACAAATATTCATTACTTATACGGACCATTATATGCACGTTCACGCATGTTCCGCTGAACAGATCTCCTGCACAACATTTAGCTGGGGCGGTGAGAAAATGGGCAAATGCATATGGGGGGAATACTTCAGAATCAATCATACAGTACATAACCTTACAGGAAAAGTAGCAATAATTACCTGATACTCCATGAAAATGGCCTTTTTTCACTTGAAAAAATAAAAAATAAATTAGAAGGATACCAGTATTACCTGCAGAGGATCAAACACAATCTCTTGCTTTGGGTAATGTATAGATCAGAATGTAACCGTCTGACTGAAGAAATTTTATGAAAAGTAGGGATAAGAAAGAAATTAAGGGATAAGTCTACATATCCCATGTCTTACCCTACAATTTAACATAGTTTCTTGGTGTGACGGAACCTTCCATCACTGGGGCCACTGGAGAGGCCTGACTGCCAGCCTCCTCCCTATTGGCTATGGGCCCTGACTTTGTAAAGACTTCTATGGCTACCCCCAGCAGTATATCACCCCATTACTTGCTGAGGGTATTATTTCCAGCAGACAGCCAGGATCTGCAAGCAGGGAGTGACCGCCATTGGTTGAGTTTAATATCAGACCCCTCCAACCCATGGTGCATTATTATGTTGCCCCCCCTTCCCCAAAGTTCCACTACTACAGACATTTACCCCAGCCATCCCTGGAACTGGTTTTGGCCAGTGATAGATAGTGGAGGTTGGGATCCCATTGTATTGTTAATCCCTTTACAGCCCCTGTTGTCTCTGGGTGGCAGACTAAGCGGGCAGTTTGTATCCCCACGCTGTGCGTGGAAAATAAATCAGTCTTCGTTTTGGTTTTACCCTACACAGAGTCTCGGCTAGTGACTGGGGAACCGGGGAAAGTGTGTTGTCCCAGGCTAAGGGAGCACAAGTCAGCGGAGGTAGTCGGTCGGACTAGCCAGCTCCGTGACACTCGGGTTGGATTTAGTCTAGTTTTTGATAATTCTGTTAGTGTTTTGTATTTATGTATTTGTATGATGAGATTTTTTCTTTTGGACTGGTTGGCAAAAAGATTATTTGACCTCATAAAACATAGCACTAGTCCAAGTGTATGTGATCAAGAGAGATGGTGATTCCATGTGTCTCAAGGTATCCAACTTAAGGTATAAACTAACAACTACACTAAATTATTGCATGACGTGTATTGCAATATCCCATTAAAAATCAATTTATCATACCCCAAAATCCATGTAATTATATAATGTTATATAGGAAATACTTGACACCTGTATTATTTGATGCACCAGCTGCACTTTAATCCAGCTTTGCATAAAGACCTCCTTTATTGGAAAGGTGCAGCACATGGTACAGCCACTTGAGTTGGTATTTTTGTTTGTAAACTGTGGAAATCAAATAGCCAAGTAACCTACATTCGGACCAAAGATGTGCTGTTTGTGGTTTTCTGTTTTTTTGCAGTGCAATGCCCATCACACTCAGCCAGCGAAATTATGGAAGTTGTAAAAACAAAAAAGCTAAACCATTACAGTAAATCCATTACAAATCTGACCTCATACCGTTAGCTAAGCAGCCCTTTTACATGTCTACAATGTTTACCTTAAAGATACTTAATGCAGAAAATATTTTCCAGGCTAGCATCAATAAAAACATGTCACTTTTCTATTGTAATTTATGCATCATTGTTATGACATCATAAGTACGATTTGAAAAACAAATTATATCATATAAACGTGTACCAAAACATTTGTTGTTTGTACTCTCTTTAATAAGACTTTACACTAAACGTTCTACATTTTAACAACCATAACCATTAATGTAATTCTTCGAATTCTCACAATATACGGATAGTATCCACATAACTGAAAACAAGCAGACAAAATATTTACATTTGTGTATCTATTTTGCCTTTTAATTCTTTGTAATAGAGGACTAGGGATGTGAAAAGCTGTGTATCTGTAATTGTAAAATATATACATTCATCAATATAGATAAATATAGACTGTACCTTTGACACAGAGCAGCACCATGTCTTAAATTCAGGATTGCTTGCAGTTCTGAGACTCACACTGCCTTTGCCAAACACTTAAACCTTCTCCTCTCCCCAGGCATTGAAAGAAATCCAGCTACTACTATACACTGCACTATTGCTGTCACTCCCACTATATAAATACTTTATTGTGCCTGGCTTGCTATAAACGGGTAAGGTAGTGAAAAGTCAGTAATCGTATAACTTACACAACTGTATTTTTCCAATTAGGTTCAGCTGTACAATTGGGGTTGTATCCCAAATTAAAACATGGTTTGGGTTTTGACTTATTAAGTTCTTTTACTCCAAACATAAAAGCCTTTAACTCTAGAAATCGAATTTACACTAAAGAGAATTGCAGTGAGAAAATAAGATGCAATGCAAGTTTGTAAGAGCCCTTTCTCCTAATTCTCTGGAACCGATCAGTGACAGGCAACACCCAGTATGGAGGAAATGAACTATTAAAGGCACAGGACACTGCATTACCAGAGTTTAGCTGGATTTTTCTTCACTAGGGGATATCATGTATAAAAAAGCAGTGGATCCAAAGGGGTTACTGTTGATTGATCCATGTCATTTGGTGAGAACACCTTTTTTTTTAGAACTGCATCAGGATCACATTTGTAACCTTCAGTGGCTTATGGATCACAGCAACAGAGGTTGTAAGTGGGTAAATTTTATTCAGATTTATAGTGTTATGTGCATATATAGATTTATTGAAGACATTAAAACAACTTTATACATAGTTGCCAACATTTGAAATCCAGGGACATTTCCCAGGACATCTATCAATTACGTACCACATTGCCCAACCCACTTCTGTAAAGCTCCAACCCATGTAATTGGCATAATTTAGCTCTACATAGTTATTATGGTGCAGATTTGGTCACCAAGTTCCCACCAACACTACTATATATTTGTAGTATGCAGTAGATCCATTTGACGTATCAGACAGGTGAATTGTTATCACCTTTAAAGGGGTTATATTTGAGAAAAGTAGCTAGAACAAGCAAATCAATGATATTAGAACTGTAGAGAATATAAAAAAATATAATAGTAAAAAAAATTCCCCAAACCCAGTGATTTATTCGCATTTTGTGCTGGTAGGGGCCCGAGCAAGTATGTTGCATGAGCTTATTGGGACATAGAGAGCAATGGGACAATAAAGTAACCGTTGGCACTCAAGAGGTTGTATAATATAATCCATGTTGTGCATGTGTAGGTGTTATAGCATAGTTAGACAGACATAGATATGATACAGTGTAGCTCATGGTGAAACTGACATATGTTATACAGCATAAATCCTATTACTGTATATTGATCCAGACACTGATGGCTGCACTGCACAACTCCCACCATTATATATTGAGCCAGACAATGACAGTGGTACAGCATAACTTCCATCATTATATAGCAAGCCATGCAATGGTAATGGTACAGCATAACACCCATGATTAAATAGTAAACCATTTACTGTGGGTGGTAAGGCATAAGTCCCACCATAATATACTGAGCCCAAAGGTGGTACAGTATAACTCCCATCCTTACATAGTGATCCAGACACAGATTGCAGTAGAGCTTGACTCTTATTATATAGTAAGTCAGGCACTAAGAGTGGCACAGCATGACTCCCATCATTATATACTGAGCCAGATGGTGGTACAGTATAACTCATATCAATATATACTGAGCCTGACAGTGGTACGCTACAATCCCCATCATTACATAGGGATCCAGACACGGATGGTGGTCCAGCGTGACTCTTATCATTATATAGTAATTCAGGCACCAGCATAACTCCTATCAATATATACTAAGCCAGACAATTCCCATCATTGTATAATGCTCCAGAGACAGTGGTGCAGCATAATTCCTATTATTATATAGTTATCCAGACACTAAGGGTGGTACAGACAGACTCCTATAATTATATAGTGCTCAAGACACAGATTGAAAAAGACCTCATTGTGAGGTCGAAACTTTGTTGTTTTTTTTTGTCTCAATAAATCTTCCTGACGCTGGAACTCTTGAGTGCCTGGAGCCTTTATTTACCTTCTTGATTTACTGGGGAGCTGGCCCTTCCTGGCACAGTTAAGCACCTGAGTTCACTTGGAGTGTGCAGATTCCTCATTCTGGTTATTGAAGATACAGATGGTCCACTTTAACACTATTTAACACTCTCTATTACAGCCCTCAAAGCCTGCAATACACTCCTCCATCTTCCCCACAACTGAATTTTTGCCTGCCCCTCTCCCACCCGCCCCAGTGTTGTCCTAATATATAGAGAGTTAATTACCAGATTTTTTTTAAATCTCTTTGGATCCCTCTAGTACGCACTTCTCCCCATTAAACCATTCCAAATACCACCCCTCTCCATCTCTCTGCCATCACAGCTATCCCAGTACCTCTACACTAACCTTTATATGTGAAACCTGCCTGTGTTTGCTCTGCTACTTCTGTCCCCCACATATTCCTCCCTATTCCTATCACTCGCAACCACCAAACTTAACCAACATGGTCAACCTAACCAATTTTATTCCTATCATCTCCAACCATAAACTCCTTCCAGTCCTTAACTGTTCCCTAACAAAGGCTCTCCTCCTCAGTTATCACCTCTTCCTTTTCCCGTCTACAAGATTTCACTCAAGCTGCCCCATATCTCTGGAATCTACTTCTACTGAACTTTCAGCTTTCACCCTCCCTTCCAACAGTCAACAAAAATCCCAAAACCCACTTCTTCAGAGAAGCATTCCACCTTAGCTGCTAGAACTTCCTTGTCATTGAGACAACCACCACACTACCTCTCACCCTTTCTCTGTCCCTTATACCCCCCACACTACCTCTCACCCGTCACTGATTTCCCCCGCACTACCTCTCACCCTTTCTCTGTGCCTTATGTTTGTCACCCCATTCCCTCAAGATTGTAAGCTTGTGAGCAGGGCTCTTTCCACCTAATGTATCGGTTTGTCTTAGTCTGTCAATTCTCGTCTTGTCATACCCCTTGAACTTATGTATTGTATTAAGCGCTGCGTAAATTGTTGGCGCTATATAAATATAAGATAATAATAATAATAATGGTGGCACATTATAACTCCCATGAAAATATAGTGATTTAGACACTGATACAGCATGACTCCTACAGCTGTGTTTTCATTTGTTTCATTGATGGTCCCCCTCATTTTTGAGGATTCGTATGAATTGCTGAAATTGTCAAATTTTGTTAAAATTGCAATTAGTATGAATGTGAATGCACAAGTCTTCTGTACATTGTTAATGCTGTAAATGAATATTGTAGCTGGATACAGCTTTTTTTTTTTTTTTTTTTTTAATGAAATATCTTCATAGGCGTACAAAGGCCCTTCATCAGCAACCATCACTCCTGTGTTCCAATGGCAAGTTGTGTTAGCTTTAAGAATAAAAGGTTAATTGATCATTTGAAAACCCTTGAAAATCCTTATTTTATAGAGAACAGCTAAGTGACCCCAAACATTAATAGTGTATACATAAAGGAATCACAGAAAATGTAGGTAAGATTTTTGGAGTATGTAACAGATTCCATTAGGCTTTAGTCCCAGATCGTTTTCACAACCTAGCTTCAACCCTGATTTCTTTTAATTTCTGAAGTTGTGTTATCTATTGTTCAACACTGCTCTTATTGGCACTTTAATGACATTAGGAATCTTATCATTGAAAGAACTGTCTGTTAATTTTACAATCACTGAATACCAGAATACTCCCAGTATGATGATAACATAATCTGATAGCTGTTGGGAGGGCACATTTTATTACAAAATTGCAGATATTTCATAGATTTATAATTATTTTCAATAATAATAATGAAACAACACAATACTAAATAGTTGTTTAAAACAGATGTTAATATGTCAAGAGATTGCTGTCTGTTTTATGGGCATCTAGCTTCAATTTTTACAGTAGGAAGAAGAAAACATATCTATCTTGTCATTTTTAATTAGGTATGTAAACAATACTAGATAAATTGTACAAAAGTAAATGTTTTTCCACCCTCAAAACAAACTTGCGTAGTTTAGCCTAATCAAGATTTAATTTATGATGTGGTCACCTGTCCCCAATTCAGTAAATAAACTGACTTTATAAGAGTAATATATTATACGGCCATATATTTGCTATAATTATCGAAGTAGCTTAAGGATAAATTATTATAGATTGTAATCCTGCAGTGCAACCTCTCCTCTCTTTCTATGCCAGTGTGTCTTAATATGTGTTAATGTTATTGTCTATTTTTTATTGTATATGTTTAACCCCTTAAGGACAATAGGGGTTATTACTCGTGGGACAATGGCTATTTTAACATTTTTCAGTGTTGCTGTTTAGCTGTGATTTTCTTCTTTCTCATTTCGTGCTCCCACACATATTATATATTGTTTTTTTCAGGACAAACAGGGATTTCTTTAGATACCATTAATTTTATCATATCATCTAATTTACTATAAAAAAAAAAGATAAAATATGGGGATTTTTTGTTAAAAAATTACTTTTTCTCACTTTTTAAACTTTTAAGTAAAAAACCTTTACTCATCTGCAAAAACCAATGAAAAAACCTGCTAAATAGATTCTACTATTTGTCCTGAGTTTAGAAATACCCAATGTTTTTATGTTTTTTTGCTTTTTTCTGCACGTTATAGGGCAATAAGTACAGGTAGCGTTTTGCTATTTCAAAACCTCTTTTTCCAAATCTGGTAATTCTTCCCCCCATGTGCCATGTCGGGTATCTTTGAAGCCGGCCAATGCAATTTACCCCATCAAATCATATATTTTTAAAAACTAGACACCCCAAGGTATTTGAAATGCTGGTATTTTAACCCTTTCCATGCACTAATTTTACCACCAGCCTTTGTGAAACTTTATGGTAGTACATTTTTTTTGTATTTTTTTCACACATGTTGTACTTCAGGTATAAATGTATCGCTCCTGGTATATGTCCGTGTCAAACAACACCCCAATATGTGTTCAGCAACATCTCCTGAGCGCAGTGATACCCCCCATGCATGGGTTTGTAGGGTTATTTGGGAGGTAAAAGGCCGCCTTTGTGAGGTGTGTATTTTTATGCCATTTAGACATCTGATCCTACTGCCCCCATGTCCCATATTTGGGACATCTTTGAACCCGGCCAATTCAATTTACCCCATCCACTCATGCATTTTTTAATACGAGACACCCTATGGGCATTTGCAATGCCAATATTTTAATTCTTTCCATGCTGGAATTTTTGTAAAGATAAAGAATTTTAGGACTTGCTTATTAAAAATTTTTTTTTATAAGGACCGCTGTGCCTACATGGCTGCCCAGATGCCGGTGTTACATTTGATTCTGTACTGCCTTTGCCGTCGTTTCTTGTTTGCTCCTGTCTGATAAGACTGATTGTTATTCCCACTCTGTAAGGACCGCTGTGTCTACATGGCTGTCCAGATGCCGGTGTTACATTTGATTCTGTACTGCCTTTGCCCGCTGCGTCTGGTATTTGTGCCCAGTTTTATCTCCTTGTGCCCTCCTCCCGCCCGTCCTATCCACCTGTACTCCTTCGCCCTATTTCCCTTTTTGCCCTTCTCCTTTTTTCCTGTCCTTATGTTGTTTCTTGAAAACGAATAAAAAATTTTACATGTTACCATATTATTTTAATTTTTTTTAAACATTTTTCAACAATTTTTTTTAATTTTTTTTTTTTATTTTTTTTTACTAATCACTCATTAGTGAGCTGGGCTCCATTGACCTTGCATGGTTGGATGCAGTACCTGCATTCAACCTGCAGGAGGAGCTCGGGAGTTTTCAAGAGGGTCTGGATAGAACCTCTGTGAACTCATATCTATTGTTGATGCCATCCTGTGAATGACGGCAACGTCATTTACAGGATGGCACTTGTGGTTGCTCCTCGGAGCGATCACAAGGCTATCGGGGTAGGGGGGTAGTGTTACTGACATGCCTCGATATCAAGGCATGTCAGCAACACCGTTTATACTTAGGAAGCGATTCCAATCGCTTCCTAAGCTGTTTTTGCCGGGTGCTGCCGCGATCTTTGATGATCGGTGCGGCGGCGGCCATTTTTCTTCCGGGGAGGGCTTTGCTCCCCGGATCCTTGGTCAGCCTCACTTGTGAGGCTTCCATGGATGCTGCAAAGCCGCCGATCGCGGCGAAAACGGCAGCCCGTACATGTACGGGCATTGTCGTTATCTCGTTGCACGGCAACCCCGTACATGTACGTGGATTGTCGTTAAGGGGTTAACGTAGTTGTTAGTTTTACTTCCCCTTTGTAATGGCGAAGGGAGACATTTTTGGACAAGGTTGACAATGAAAAGCTGTCAGGGGACAGGGTTGGTACTGGGAAGCTGTTTTCTGGGGGGGAAACAGTTGGCACTGGGAAGCTGTTAGGGGACAACTTTGGCACTGGGAAGCTGCACTGGGAAGCTGCTAGGAGACAAGGTTGGCACTGGGAAGCTGTTAGAGGACAATGTTGGAACTGGGAAGCTTTTTTGGGGACAAAGTTGGCAATGGGAAGCTGTTTTTTTGGACAAGGTTGACAATAAGAAGCTTGTAGGGAACAAGGTTGGCACTGGGAAGCTGTTTTTGTTGGGACGAAGTTAGCACTGCGAATCTGCACTGGGAAACTGTTAGGAGACAAGGTTGGCACTGGAAGCTGTTAGGGGTAGACTTGGGCACCAGGGGGCTCTTCGTGTTCGTCTTCGTACTCGTCTTCGGCAAAAAAAAAAACTTCGTATTCCGCGAATATTCGCCTGGTCCTGTCTTCTCTTCGGGCGAATATTCGCGGACATTCTTCGTGCTCGGGTTTTCTTCGTTTTCCCCGGTTAAGGGGTTAAAACGGGGTTAAGGCCGCTCTGGCGCCAGGAGTTTAAATGTCCGTATGAGCAACTCTATTGGTCGTCAGCAGGGGGCTCGTCTGCCATTGGTTGATGGCAGACGAGCCCCCTGCTGGCGACCAATAGGGTCGCTCGTACAGACTGTTATACTCCTGGTGCCGTAATTGTCCGGCAGATCCCGCTGGTCTCCCTGTTCTATAATTTATTAACTGATAGAACAGGGAGACCAGTGGGATCTGCCGGGTAAGTTACAGCATTGGGGTTTTAAAAGTCTGCACGAGCGACTCTGTTGGTCGCTCGTGCAGACTTTTAAAACCCCAATGCTACAACTTACCCGGCACATCCCACTGGTCTCCCTCCCTGTTCAATTAATTAAATGTCCGTACGAGCGAACAATAAAGTCGCTCGTACGGACATTTAACTCTGTACAGGGAGGGAGACCAGTGGCATCGGCAGGGTAAGTTGCAGCATTGGGGTTTTAAAACCCCAATGCTGCAACTTGCCCTGCCGATGCCACTGGTCTTTAACTAATTGAACAGGGAGGGAGACCGATGCCACTGGTCTCCCTCCCTGTTCAATTAGTTAGTCCGTGCCGGGTTAAATGTCCGTACGAGCGACCAATAAAGTCGCTCGTACGGACATTTAACTCTGTACAGGGAGGGAGACCAGTGGCATCGGCAGGGTAAGTTGCAGCATTGGGGTTTTAAAACCCCAATGCTGCAACTTGCCCTGCCGATGCCACTGGTCTTTAACTAATTGAACAGGGAGGGAGACCGATGCCACTGGTCTCCCTCCCTGTTCAATTAGTTAGTCCGTGCCGGGTTAAATGTCCGTACGAGCGACCAATAAAGTCGCTCGTACGGACATTTAACTCTGTACAGGGAGGGAGACCAGTGGCATCGGCAGGGTAAGTTGCAGCATTGGGGTTTTAAAACCCCAATGCTGCAACTTGCCCTGCCGATGCCACTGGTCTTTAACTAATTGAACAGGGAGGGAGACCGATGCCACTGGTCTCCCTCCCTGTTCAATTAGTTAGGGGTTAACTTTTTTTTAAAGGGTTAAGGGGCCGTGCAAGTGAGCCTATTGGTCGCTTGCACGGCCCTTTAACCTATGGATTTCTGCTCCCGTTAACCCCTTCGATGCTGTGTTAACGCAGCATCGAAGGGGTTAACGGGAGCGGAAATCCATAGGTTCGCTGTCAGGGGCTACAAAGACCGTGCGAGTGAGCCTATTGGTCACCTGCAGGGTCTTTCTCTGGCATCAACCAATTGGTTGATGCCAGAGGAGGTCCCTGTAGGCGACCAATAGGCTCATTCGCACTGCCCTGTAACCCGTGACGGCGAACCTGCGGATTTCCACTTCCGGGAACTGCCGCGATGCCGCGAAGACAAGACAAGGTAAGATGAAGGGGGGGAATGGTAGACGAAGACGAAGACAATCACGAAGATCTTCGTGGTGTGTGTCTTCGTCTTCGCCTACGTTTTACCGCCGCCGTCTTCTCTTCGGCGTGTCTTCGGAACGAACACGAAAACGCACTCTTCGTGTTCGTTTCCATGTTCGCCCGAAGACGAATGCACAAGTCTAGTTAGGGGACAATGCTGGCAATGGGAATCTTTTTTGGGACAAAGTTGGCACTGGGAATCTGTTGGCTGTTAGGAGACAAGGTTGGGACTGAGAAGCTGTTAGGGGACAAGATTGGCATTGGGACGCTTTTTTTGGACAAGGTTGGCAATGTGAAGCTGTTAGGGGACAAGGTTGGCACTGGGATGCTGTTTTTTGGGACAAAGTTTGCATTGGGATGCTGTGCTTTTGGACAAGGTTGGCAATGTGAAGCTGTTAGAGCACAAGGTTGGCACTGGGATGCTGTTTTTTGGGACAAAGTTTGCATTGGGATGCCGTGCTTTTGGACAAGGTTGGCAATGTGAAGCTGTTAGAGCACAAGGTTGGCACTGGGATGCGGTTTTTTGGGACAAAGTTTGCATTGGGATGCTGTGCTTTTGGACAAGGTTGGCACTGGGAAGCTTTTGGGGGTCAAGGCTGGCACTAGGAAGCTGCTAGAGGACAGTGTTAATGAACTGCAATGCAAAGGCCCAGACAGAATGGCAGAGCAGGTATAAAAGGTAAACTCAGGTAATGTAGCTCAGCTGTCCCAAGTAATTAGAAAGGGGTGCTCCTGAGAGGGAAGGGTGGCCACTAGTGGCTGCAGGTACACATGACAATGAATAATTAGCACATAGTCCAGACTGGCAGGGTGGAACCTTGACACTGCTTTAACAGCTTCCACTTTTCTGGTAAGGCTTTCCAAAATATTTTAGGACTTATTATTTAGGACTTATTATTTCATTATTTGTGACTGTGGGAATTAGTGCTAATTCAGGCAAAAGAGTATTTGTGAGGTCAGACACAGACATTGGACAAGAAGGCGAGACACTGTTGTACGAGAAGGCCTGGCTCATAATCAAAGTTACAATTCATCCTAAAGGTGTTCAGTGGGGTTAAAGTCACCATTCTTATGGCATCTCCCAAACCCAGATTCATCCATCAGACTTCCAGATGTGTGAAGTGTGATTCAGCGCTCTGGAGAACACGGTTCCACTGGAGAACACGGAGTCCAGTGGCGGTGTGCTTTACACCACTCAAATGAATACTTGGCATTGCGTATAGTGATCTTCGACTTATGTCCTTAAAAGCTGTGTCAAGACGCACCTTAGGGCGTAAAGTACCTGTAGGTCCTGCCTTTGTTGCAGCGGCATGAACATCTCCCTGTTACAGTCTACACAGGAGGTCAGGCTGTCTTTTTGACTGATTGTGTGTGACTGGGCTAGGCATTTGGCTTCCTTCCAAAAATTGGGAAAAAAGAGGGAAAAATTAAATATAAATAAAATAAATGTTCAACATGAATCTTGATCCATACTGCACTGGGAACAGTGCAAAAAATGTAAAAAAGGAAATAATAAAAAAAAAATATGTTTTTAAAAAGTGCCCCAATATTGCATCAATACAATAAAAACATTATATATAAAACAAATCACTACCCCCAACCCCTTAACCCATTAGTATTACTAAATGTATAATATAGGGTAATAAGTATGTATGTGACCCCAGTAGCGTACCTAGCGGGGGGCGGGGGGGGCCGTCCGCACCGAGTGCCGCTCATCAGGGGGGTGCCAATTTGCCGGCACCCCTACAGAGACGGACAGTAATGTCCGCCGCTGGATGAGCAGGCTCGCAAGGGAGCGGTATCGGAGGTCTGTTAAAGACCTCCGATACCGCTCCCTTGCGATCCGCGTGGCAACAGCTGCTGTGTGCCGGGGTTTATTGTCAGATCCCGGCGCACAACACTGAAGCCGCGCCCACCGCCGTCCGTGCCCTCTGAACCGGAAGAAGACAGAAGAACTGAAGAAGAGGAGGAAAAGGAGCTGTAAGGAGAAAAGAGGAAAGGTAGGAAAGCATTAAGTGAGAGTGAGAGTGGATTGGTATATGTGTGGATTGGTATATGTGTGGATTGGTATATATGTGTGGATTAGTGTATGTGTGGATTAGTGTATGTGTGGATTAGTATATGTGTGGATTAGTATATGTGTGGATTAGTATATGTGTGGATTGGTAAATGTGGATTAGTATATATGTGTGGATTAGTATATATGTGTGGATTAGTATATATGTGTGGATTAGTATATATGTGTGGATTGGTGTATGTGTGTGGATTAGTATATATGTGTGGATTGGTGTATGTGTGTGGATTAGTGCATGTGTGGATTAGTATATGTGTGGACTGGTATATGTGTGGATTGGTATATGTGTGGATTAGTGTATGTGTGGATTGGTATGTGTGGATTGGTAAGTGTGTGAGAGTGATGGGTGTTATGCTGTACCATTTCCAATGTATTTTTCATTATATAATTATGCTCTAAAGTACATCATAACTCCCATCACTCTATACTGTTCCATACAGCTGGGAGACAGAGGCCTTGCACCCCCACCGCAGGACTCCTGAAAGGTAAGTGAACTTCAAAGAGGGAGAGGGTAGATAGTTAGGAGGGGGTAGATAGGGAGAAGGGGGTGAGACGGGGTAGATAGGGCAGAAGGGAGTGAGAAGGGGTAGATAGGGCAATCATACTCCTATCATGCCAAGTCTGTGAGTATATCCTGGAATCTGGGTATGCCTGGGCATGATAGGAATGTGATTGCTGTTAACAATCATATATATATATATATATATATATATATATATATATATATATAAAGTCCAAAATTAACAATTGCACACCAATCACCACTTTTTTAGCCCGGTGCCAAGTAGCTGCAAACAGCAAATCATATAACATCCAAAAATAGTTACCGGCACTCCAGGGACTTCTTTAAATAATCACTCCAGAAACTGCAGTTTCCTAATCAACGTTTCAGTCTGTTTATTAGACTTTCATCAGGACACCATATTTATATATATTAATATTGTTATTTAATTGTTTTGTCCTATTTTGGTGTGCTACTTACTTTAAATAAAAGTGTTAGATTTTTTTGTACCACCGTCAATCTGTGCCTCAGTATATAGTGATAGGTGTTATGCTGTACCACCGTCAATGTCTGCCTCAGTATATAATGATAACAGTAATACTGTACCACCTTCAGTGTCTGCGCCGGTATATAACGGTAGAAGCTATGCAGTTTTAAAGTGAATGTGGGGGGGGTACCACATACAGGATCCGCCCCGGGTGCCAAATATCTAGGTACGCCCCTGTGTGACCCTCTTGAACATATAAAAAATATTGCTAAATATAAATTGTTCAGCTGTGGCACATACAGTTTAGAAGAAATTCTAGGCAAAATTATTATCACTAATAATTATAATATATTATGTATTTCTACAAGGGGGCCCTGCTTGTCCTGAACAATATATAATTTGTGTGGGTACATCAAATATGGAAAAGGAGAATCATGGTTTAACAAATATATGATAAAAATCACAATAAAAACTCCAGGCTTTAGGGTCCTAACGAGATTAATGATATTGTTAATTTTCACTGTCCCACTATTTTAACAGCATGAATCTGTTGCAACTCTATAAATGTAACGTACAACAACTATGTTTCAACTTGCATATATACACATAGACATACTGCTTTTGTGAAATGCCCTTAACTTGGCCCAAGAAATACATATCCGACAAACATATTTTGTGTTAAATGTTCATGCTGGCCGGAAAAAGTCTATGTTTATTTTACAGGATCCTTAAAGAATAAAGTGAGATAAACTATCTACCGCACATTTCATATTAGTGTGTGGAAGGTAACCTTTTGCTCTTCATACACACAATACAGGAAGCTGGATAAGAAACGGAATGTTAGCCAGAAAAGCATATAACAAGGTGTCCTTTGTAACGTGATGCATAAACACTTGCAGTTCAGAATTTTGTTTTATACCAGGTAATGCTGCTTCCTCCAATAATAATTATGGAATGCATGTAACATACCATATGCGTATATTGTATGCAACATATATCTTGGTATACACTATATATACAGTATATATATATATATATATATATATATATATATATATATTCTTTACCTCACCTGCTTAGGAAATTGAGTGCAAAATGTTCTACAGGGTGTATGATTTGAATGCACGCCAGTGCATTATTAATGCATTAAAACCATTCTAATGTGCCAGGAACATCTGTGCATCACAGATAAAAGTATGGCGAGGAGTGAAACTTTCAGTCAATAAGGATTAATTATTAAGGGAAGCTTCTGTTTATATATTCTTCTATCTGATGTGATCTGACCAACAAATGTTATCTTAATACCTGAAAACCATCACACACAATGAACGCAGACATACCCAAATTAATTTCCAATTTATAATATGTAAACACCATAAAAAGGCTAAATCAATATGAACACAGAGATATTGAAAGAATAGTCTGCATAGAGCAAGAAGGTCCAGGCTGACCATCTGGTACACCAGGCAAATGAACAGTGGGCCGCTAGCTGACAGTGCCTCATACTCATACCCAATCTGGCTCTCCAAGGGTCTCAGCGTGAACAGTTCTAGATTTGTAGGGGCACTAAGTGAAAGGTTTAGGGAGAGGCATCAGCATTACAAGTGATAAAAAGGACAATCATGTTCAGTTACTATTGCACTTAATAAATGCATTAATCTTGCTTTGTTTTGCATTGTGATGGTCTACATGACTTGCTTCTGTTGGCTGTTTCGTTCCAAAGTAATATTACAGTTTCTAAGAGCAAATGGTGTGGCATACCAGAAAACCAACACACCCTCTGTTCTAACAACACAAGCCAAATAGTACAAAGCAGAATGAGTGTTTCATAGCTGATAAATGATTGTTATAGATTGTTTATTTTTCTAAGACACTCCTGCCTGCTACTTATCATTATTTTAATGTTTATATGC
Source organism: Spea hammondii (assembly GCA_029215755.1). Lineage (NCBI taxonomy): Eukaryota > Metazoa > Chordata > Amphibia > Anura > Pelobatidae > Spea > Spea hammondii. Next base: position 86,556,504 of record JARDYJ010000004.1, read on the forward strand.
TCAAGATTGTAAGCTTGCGTGCAGGGCCCTCTCCACCTAATGTATCGGTTTGTCTTAGTCTCTCAATTCTAGTCTTGTCATACCCCTTGAATATATGTATTGTATTAAGCGCTGAGTAAATTGTTGGCGCTATATAAATAAAAGATAATAATAATTATAATAATGTTCATATTAAATAAAATCTATTCTACTGAATATTATCGGCCCTATTACCTAAAACAGTCTATTTCCACTTAACACACCTTTAGTACAACATAATTTTTAAAGGACCCACCATAACATAAAAAGAGACTTAAAAAGGAACTGCCACCATAACACATGGTATAACTTTTATTTCCATTATATTGTTTTTCTCCTTCAGGGAAACCTGGATCAGTGGCAAAGAGTGGCTGACAAATCAACAACAACTGAACAACAGAGGAAAGATAATTTAATTAGTAGGAATAATAATTCTGATCCCAAGAACGGGTGGTTAAAATAGCTACTTACGTGGTGTACAGCTAGGTTTGATTTCAAACACATATCTATTGCTTAGTTAACCCTTTAGTGATCATTACATATATTTATTTAAGGTACTTTACTGCAATATGTTAATATTTGGCAAAAATGCTATATCTGCCTAAGGATAATCCCACACCTTAAAAGTTTTTTCCAATTTTGTGTTTATGGAGACACCTAGTGGTTTTAAATCTAATACCAATGTGCTAATAGGAAGTCTATTTAATTAAACTGCACATACAAGAAAATAAGTGCACATTGCTATATACATGTAAATGCCCACACAATGCCTACTCCTGTTGGTGCTCCAGACACTGCTGCTGGTGCACAGCTGAGACAGTTATGGGGGGAGTGGGTGAGACACCTACTGTCATTTCAAGACATCAACCCTTTGTGACAATGGCTGTTTTAACATTTCTGTGGTGCTCGTGTTTAGCTGTAATTTTCTTCTTTCCCGTTTACTAAACCTGCACAAGTTGTATATTGTTTTTTCAGGACAAAAAGGGCTTTCTTTGATGTATCATATCATTTACTATAAAAAAAGTATAAACTATGATGAAAAATTGAGAAGAAATTTACGTTTTCTGACTTTTATTTGAAAAATATTTTACTCATCTATTCAAGCTAATGAAAAAAACAGCTAAAAGATTCTACTCCTGAGTTTAGAAATACTCTACTCATAATATTTTTATGTTTTTTGTGCTTTTTTCTTAATGTTATGGGGCAATAAGTACAAGTAATGTTTTGCAATTTCGCAACTGTTTTTTCCAAATCTGGTAATTCTTCCCCCATATGCTATTTCTGGTATCTTTGAAGCTGGCCATTGCATTTTACCCCATCAAACCATATATTTTGAAGACTATCTCAATAGAGTATTTCAAATACTAGTATTTAAACCAGTAGTGGGATTCAAATTTTTTAGTAACCACTTCCAAGCTTTCTTACTAAAAAATAAAAACCTCACATACTCTTCACATGATTTGGCTTCAGCAAGTGTCGGTGATGCTCATCGCTGCTTTTTGGCTGCCTCAGCCCTGGTTCTCATGCCTTCTGGAGTTGTTTGCTGTTTTGACTATATTAATTTGTTACATGCTAAAGCACTGTTTGATTGCTTCTGCCTGCTTACAATGTCAATAATTTGAATTTGGTTTTCTTGTTTTCTTTACTATATCTGTGAAATAATTCACGTAGAAGGTTATTACATTATTTTTTTCATTTTTTTACTTTTTTTCAAGTGAGTTTGATTACTTCTGTCTGAACTCCATTTTTATTTTCACTAAAATTTTGAAATACCATCACTCCTGGTTCTACAGTATTTGTTTTTAAATACATGAGTTTATCGTTGCAATGAAGGACTGGTAAATTCAGATGTTTGAGGTACAGTATTACTGATTAGAACCAAAGCACAATAAGCAAATTAAGTTTTTTTGTAAAATACTGTAATCTCTATAAAGATTTTTATGGAATGCACTTTCGTGGCTGCTGTTCCACTTTGAGTTCCACTTTGGCCAGCGCAGAGGTAGCTCGAGGTTTAACGAGACATTAGGGGGGAAAAAGTCCCTATAACAGAAAAAAAGGATTTAATTATGTGTAATAGGGTGTTTAGTAAAGATCCTTTTTTTAAAGAAGAAAATACATTATGATAGCTGTTATAATGCTGTTATTTAAACCTTAATTTTTTGTAACCCTTACGAAAAAACGAAAACGATCTGGGACTAAAGCCTAATGGCATCTGTTACATACTCCAAAAATCTTACCTACATTTTCTGTGATTCCTTTCTGTATACACTATTAATGTTTGGGGTCACTTAGCTGTTCTCTATAAAATAAGGATTTTCAATGATCAATTAACCTTTTATCCTTAAACTTGCATTCCCTTACGAAAAAAATACCGCAGTTTTTCTGAAGTAATACTGCAGTTTTTTGGACATGAAAAAACTGCAATACTGCACTTTTACTGCAGTATTACTGCACATTTACTGCAGTTTTACTGCATTTGTACTTCACTGTACTGCAGGTTTACTGCAGTTATTTTTGTACGGAAGTACAAATGCAATAAAGCTGCGGTACATTGAAGCACAACTGTAGGTTTGCAATATTTAAAAAAAAAGTGCAGTAAATTTGCAGTACAGTGAAGTACAAATGCAGTAAAACTGCAGTAAATGTGCAGTATTGCAGCTTTTTCATGTCCAAAAAACTGCAGTATTACTTCAGAAAAAACTGCAGTAATTTTTCGTAAGGGAATATTTAATAGCTAGAAGGTGCTGTACAGTATGGGGGATTACAGTTACTAGATTATAGGAAAACTGTTTACATACAGTGCTTACTTGGTAGATGACAGTTTTTCTGCTCCTTTCATGATGGACATACCTGTTACAAGTTTATTTCACCAGCACAAGTTATACACCTCTTGTCAGATCATATTTTCTCTCACATTTCCTGTAATATGATTTATTACATCATGTCCAAGATATACCCATCTTGTTACCTTGGGAAACTAGACAGGTGCAGTGCCTTACAAACTGATTCATGTGATTGCTAGCAGCATTTGAAGGGGGTGATTCTTCAAATACAATTTTTTTTTTCTTTCATTTAGTTCCACATACTGTGTCCTTATTCCAACCTAATGCATCTCCCTGGATGCAGCCAGGTCAAAGTTCAGAATTGTTCAATTGCATTGAAAGAAACGTCTGATTCTTGATTAGGTTACACATGCACCCAGACAAACACAATATTTCATTTGGTTGATCCTTTTCTTAGAAGTGTCACAAAACAAAATGTGTGAATGATATTAAAGGTTTTGCAGCATTTTGAGGATGTTGAGCACAGTACTAAAAGTGGTAGATGCGACAAAGATCTTCTCGCCAAAGTAAAAAACACAAGCAAAGCATTCTCTGCATTCTCTTATAACGATTAGTTTGATTTGTGGATTGATTTTCTGCACATTTTAGAAAATGGCAAGCGTACAGAAATAATCCTTTTTTCTAAAATATCAGTTTTGTGGTGCCATTGCAAAAACAAAAAGAAGTGCATTATCATGTTTACTTTACAGGTTTACTAAAAGGAGGAGTGAAAATGTCAGTACTAATCTATTTAGTAGTGAATATGTTCCATGGAGCACTAGAATTTGTATCCCCTAGTGCAGGATAAATCAGCTAAGAAAATGAAAACTTTAAAAAATGTGGGCACGTCAACTGTTTGTATTAACATAATTGGTGGTATCTCAACTGGATTGTGGCAATATTTTCCCATATAAAGTAATTTATTTTATCTATGGACACACAAAGCTACAAAATAAAAATGGAGCACACTTATATAAAGTGAATACATTATACTCAAGGTATAAGATGACCTTGCCTACAAAACATATGGTAAATTGTAGAATAAATCCCATTATAAAAACTGTTCAACCTTCTGTGGTGTATTCACTAAACTGGTATTACAACCAGGCTAGCTGACCCATCTCTGAGAGTCTTTAGATACTGCACCGTTTCTCCCTCAATCTGGTCCTTTTCCTTTATCAATGCATTCTTCCCTACTCTATCTTCTACTCTTCTCACTTTTTTCTCAGTACCACCATCCGGTACCTCGACAGTCCCTGACACACATTTCACATATTGCTGACCAGTTCATGTAAAGTGCTACCATGTACTATTTGAGAGTTGACAGGCGAGTTAGCAGGAGAGTTGTGTTTCAGATGCAAAGGTCTATCCCCAGTGAGCTTCTGCCACAGGAAGAAATAATGCATAGTTAAATCAGTGTGGTGTCTTGAAAGTGTTTTTAACTGTTGAATTACATATTATACTGGGGCAGCTCAGCCCTTCTTGCGGGAGAAACTTGCCAGCATAATGAATGAAAGCAATTGAGGCAGACCTCAAATCTCCTTCAAACTCTCCCTTTCGTGATTAAATGCCAGTATTGCAACCAGTGCCATCCTGAAGATGACTAAGTAGCACTGGCACTTCAAGGCCACCCTCTGCATATGTGTGGGAACTAGACTTGTGCATTCGTCTTCGGGCGAACATGAAAACGAACACGAAGAGTGCGTTTTCGTTCCGAAGACATGAAGAAGAGAAGACAGTGAGAGTAAAACGTAGGCGAAGACGAAGATTCACACACGAAGAATCTTCGCCTTCGTCTACTATTCTCCCCGGTCCCTTCCCCATATAACTTACCTTATCTTCACAGCATCGCGGGAGTTGACTGAAGTGGAAATCCGCAGGTTCCTCATCAGGGGTTACAGGGCAGTGTGAGTGAGCCTATTGGTCACCTGCAGGGTCTTCCTCTGGCATCAACCAATTGGTTGATGCCAGAGGAAGACCCTGCAGGTGACCAATAGTGCTCACTCGCACGGCCTTTTTAACTCCTGATTTCCGCTCCCGTTAACCCCTGCGATGCTGCGTTGGATAATGGGAGCAGAAATCCGTAGGGTAAAGGGCTGTGCAAGCGACCAATAGGCTCACTCGCACGGCCCCTTACCACTAGTTGCTAGGCAGAAAAAAAAATCAACCTGGGACCCTGCTGCAACAGTTAAAAGTCCGTGCCAGCGACCAACAAAGTCGCCGGTACGGACATTTAACTGACACAGCAGGGACACCAGTGGTCTCCCCACTGTCTCAGTTAAATGTCAGTGCCAGCGACCAACAAAGTCGCCGGTATGGACATTTAACTTAGCATAAATAACTTACTATAACTTCGGACACAATGCTGCCCTCTGTTGGTTTTACATTAAGTTGCATAATAACTTTGGATTTCTTTCAAGCATATGGAACAATGCTACTTAATGTAAAACCAACAGAGGGCAGCATTCTGTCCGAACATATATTAGCCATATATGTTCGGACAGAATGCTGCCCTCTGTTGGTTTTACATTAAGTAGCATTGTTCCATATGCTTGAAATCCAGTTATTTATTATGCTACTTAATGTAAAACCAACAGAGGGCAGCATTCTGTCCGAAGACATATGGCTAATATATGTTCGGACAGAATGCTGCCCTCTGTTGGTTTTACATTAAGTAGCATTGTTCCATATGCTTGAAATCCAGTTATTTATTATGCTACTTAATGTTAAACCAACAGAGGGCAGCATTCTGTCGGAAGACATATGGCTAATATATGTTCGGACAGAATGCTGCCCTCTGTTGGTTTTACATTAAGTAGCATTGTTCCATATGCTTGAAATCCAGTTATTTATTATGCTACTTAATGTAAAACCAACAGAGGGCAGCATTCTGTCTGAACATATATTAGCCATATATGTTCGGACAGAATGCTGCCCTCTGTTGGTTTTACATTAAGTAGCATTGTTCCATATGCTTGAAATCCAGTTATTTATTATGCTACTTAATGTAAAACCAACAGAGGGCAGCATTCTGTCCGAACATATATTCCCATGATCCTTTCGTGTAATGGTTTAATACAAAAAAAACCCCCAAATAAATAGAAAAAAAGAGTTTGCAAGTTCAACAGAATTAATGTCCGCGAGTACGGACATTTAACTGTTGCAGCGGGGAGACCAGCGGATCATGGGGATATATTTTATTTAAATAATTAATAAATGAAAATGAACACACTGCCACATATGGCTAATATATCTTCGGACAGAATGCTGCCCTCTGTTGGTTTTACACTGAGTAGCATAATATTCTGCCCAAGAATATATTAGCTATATATATGGTAGTGAGCTCATTGGTCCCCAGCAGGAGGCCCCCTGCTGGCGACCAATAGAGTTGCTGATATGCACATTTAAACTACTGGCGCCAGAGCTGCTGCGGTACGCGTTAGCCCCGTATTAACTCCTTAACCGGAAAAAACAAAGAAAAAACGAATATTCGCCCGAAGAGAAGACAGGAACGGGCGAATATTCGCGGAATACGAAGATTTTTTTTTTGACGAAGACGAGCACGAAGACGAACACGAAGAGCCCCCTGGTGCCCAAGTCTAGTGGGAACACACCTCTTGCATTATGCAGCCACTTATTCAGCTGGTGGCCACACACTGCAGGCAGTACTGTCACTGGCCCAACAGTGTACCAGCTGGCCAGTCCACGCCTGATTGTAACCCTGGTCAAATTGGAGGCTGTGATAGTCAAAAAGAATTACAGGTATAATTTGTAGAACATGCTACTTAATTATTTCAACCATTTTGATTGAGCTGTCTGAGTCAAGAAGTATGCACTTAGGCTTCCTCTTCCATCATCCATCAGCATGCTATCTGTCTATCCATCTAGCTAGCCATCTATAATCCATATAATTCAATTATACACATAAAATTAGTTTTAACACTCCGGTTTTAAATTCTTACCTTAAGTGGTTATATTTTATACTGACATTTACCTTTATTTTTAGAACTTAAGGATGTTATTTACTGTTCATACCACACTAAGGTTTTTAAAAGTGCAATAAATAACTAGATACTGTATATTACCTAAATACATACACACAAGGCATTCCTCATTCTGTTTGTCTTTCACTAATTTGTTCTACGACAACCACTATAATCAAATTAATGATTTAATCTGCCGCATTCCCAAATACCTAAAAGTATGTGTGACAGTGCACGAAAATGTACTTTATCTTGGCAAAATAACAGCACTTTTGACAAGACAGGTGGCTTTTCCCCTTCAATATTTTATAACATCATTTAGAAGATAATGCCGTAAATCTTCACACTGTGACACATTTGGACTGAGGTAATCTAAGTAAATGTTTCATTTGTCAGTAGGCTGACAACTGTCAACTTTCCGCTCCTTAACTAATTGCATCCCTCTATTTCTATGACTTATCATGGACTTGTTTTCATCTAAATATGAGTTTAACAAAGGCCTGGACTAAACTGTCATGAGCAGTAATTTTAATGAAAAAAGCTGTACTGCTGAGGATATGATTATAGCAAGTACCACATTAGCGTTTCAAGCACATTGTTTCAAGTACGTTGTCTACACTACAGTAGTGTATAAATGTTGTCCTTAAAAGTGTTAACATTATCAGGACATTGTTAAAGTTGTTTGACTTTTGATTTGAGATTGACTGAAATGCTGTATAAGCTTTTTGTTTGTTTGAAGAACATTAGTTATTGTTGGGGGCAATTCACGCTTTTTCAAGCTATGTTCTCCAGTCAAGCTTTTATACTCATGGAAGCTGTACTACTCTTTAGAGGCCTTTCCAAGTACTACCCCATATGTCTACCTCTGCCTATGGGTGCTGTTAAGGGGAGAAGCAAGGACAGACAGGTTAGGTAACTACACCAAGGGGACAGGTCAAGAAGTAAGATGAACGGGACAATGGGTGGGTTGAGGTGAACACCACCCTCTCTCACCTGGTGGTGTTGGTAATTAATAACCGATGTCCCTTATGGAGATCAGTAGATCTAAACAAGGAACATGCACATTGGAATGTGTTCCACAAAAGAACAGGGTCTTCACACATCTGCAGACCAGACCAGTGGCACTCTGCCCTGATACCAGCACTTCTGTTGGGGAGTGGTTATATGGGCCAACTGCCCAACATTCCAGTGACCCAGGTGTGGAGACCTCAGTCCCATCCACCCCTCCTGGGTTAACATCCTTGGATGAATTTAATCCCCACATTCTGTAACCTCCAATGCTTCTGCTGGCACTGTGCTAGTGGTGACTGCAGTCCCATCCACTACCACAGTCTCTGGGGCCACAGAGAGAAGTGGGCAGAGACCAGCAGTACTCTGGGGCAGTCCGACAAACACGGTCTAGCAGCTGTTGGTATGCCTGTTCCAGCTGCCGCTCTTTCATGACCAGATAGTCCAGATCAGATCTCAGCTCTGGGACTTCTTCGAGACCAAGCATAGCCTCTCTGTATTCTCCAATGTTCTCCAGATCAGAGTCCCATTCATTGCCAAAATCAAAGAAATCAGTGAGACTCTCCCACAACAATCCAGGGCCATCAAAATCATAGCCCTCTGGAGACCATTCTGTCATTGCTCCTGGGGTTGCTGTCCCAGGAACGACATCCGTAGTTCCCGCTGGTCTCTAATCCTTTCTCTGAAGCTACTGCATATAACAGCCTCCGGGAGGGCCACCTCCGAAATCTGTTGCCTCAGTTCCTGATATTCTTCCATAGGCAGAGCAGTGGTATAGCAGGAGAGGATGACCCACTGCAGGCCCTGGAATTCTGATGCCACATCCATGTCCCCGTCTAGGCGACCGAAGTCTGCCGTCTTCTCAGTCAATCCCAGTAGAAAGGAAGCGTCTCACCGCTTGCCACCAATGTGACGTGATGCCCTGTACCCCGACTGGGTACCTCCGTCAATAGCTGCTTCCTAGCTCTTACAAGCAGAAGTGTACCTGGGGGGGGGGGCGGTGGTCTGCCCCGGGTGCCGCTCATCACCGGCACCCCTCCAGACATGGACAGTAATGTCGCACAACACTGAAGCCCTACCCACCGTCTTCCGCGGTCACTACACCGGAAGGACACAGAAGAAGAAGAGCCAAGGAGCTGTAGCAGGAAAAGTGACAGAGGAAAGGTAGGAAAACATTCAGTGAGAGTGGATTAGTAAGTGTGTGAGAGTGTTGGGTGTTTTGCTGTAGTTTATGCTGAATGTTTGTGAATGAATGTTTGTGAATGTGTTTGTGATAGCATGGATGTGTAAGTGTGGGGGGAAAGCATGGCATAGGGAGGCTGTAATCACACTCCTATCATGCCCAGGCTCCAGGATTTTTGCCACCTTAGGCAAAACATAATTTTGCCGCCCCTGGCTCCAACCCCCACAAGCGGGCGCCTACTTTGCCTATAGGTGGCGCCGGCCCTGTGTGTTGGCAAAGTACAGGACCAATCCCAAAACAATATCAGCACTCCACAGTTCTCAGAGCCTCTAATATTTAGGAAATATGGTAAAACCTGTACCTGCACACAGAAATCTTTACAAGGCCAGGACCCATGGCCAACAGGGAGGAGGCTGGCTCTCAGGCCTCTCCAGGGGCCCCAGTAATGGAGGGTTCCCTCACAATAATTATTAATGTTGAACTAAGGATCAGATTCAGCTGACTTTGATTCATATTATACAAAGGAGGTATTATTGCAAGATTGCAAAGAAGCTTTTCCTAGGACTATTTAATACACAGAAAATACAAACAAAAAAATATTATTCGCATTAAAATGTGATGACATATTCATCTCTTTTCTTGGCAATGAGCCTTTTACATCACAATAGAGGAATTTTGTCCCACTATTCTTGGCAGTATTGTTTTAATTCAGTCACATTGGACGGTTGTTGAGCATGAGCTGCCATCTTAAGGTCATGCCACAGTATATCAATCAAATTCAAGTCAGGACTTTGACTACACTCCAAAACCTTAGTTTCCTTTGAGCCATTCAGACATGGACTTGTTTGTGTGGTTCTGATCATTGTCCTGCTGCATAGCCCAACTCGTCTTGAGCTGGTAGAGAGCAGAATTCATGGCATCATCAATAATGGCAAGGCGCTTATATCTTGAAGCAGAAAAGCAGCCCCAAACCATCATACTACCACCAATGTGTTTGACTATTGGTATGATGTTCTTATTGTGTTAGCTTTATGCCAGATATAACGGGACCTGAGTCTTCCAAAAAGGTCCCGTTACATCTGGCATCAGTCCACAGAATATTTTCCCACAAGTTGGGGGGCCATCAAGATGTTTTTTGGGAAATGTGAGACAAGCATTTGTGTTCTTTTTTTTTAGTGGTTTTCTTCCTTGGAACTCTCCCATGGATGCCATTTTTGCACAGTTTCTTTCTTATTGTGGAATTGTGAACCGACCTTAACATAATAATTAGTTTTTTTGGGGAGCCCCAGAGCCTAGGAAATGGCTTTGTAACCCTTTCCAGAATGAAAGATGACTTAGTTTGCCATCTGTTGTTGAATTTCTTTTGATCACAGAATCATGGGCTGAGTTTTGAGACCTTTTCGTCTTCTTTACTTACCAAGACAATCTGTCTCTACACGAGATTCAACACGGCTTGCAGTAATCATGCCTGGGTGTGTCTAGTAAAACATTTACCAAATTACCAATTACATTTGATTATTGGACGATTTAGTAACTGTAATGCCTCCGCTACGCTGAGCATTGAACCTCATGCTTATTATTATTAATGCTGAACCTCAAGCTACTGCCTTCCCCTCAAGAAACATCAGCTAAGACTAGATGCCTGAGGGAAAATAATGTACTCTGTTTAAAGGAAAACATGTGAGTATTAAAAAAATACAAGGGAATAATTTACATACAATATTAACAGCAAAACACACATAGTTCTCAATCAGGCCCTCCTTTGCACAGGGCTCAGTATTTGCACTTAGTCTACCTCAGCCCACGGGCGGTTCCCTGACTTCTGGCTGGATAAGAGATCTTGGTGCAAATACTGGCCATAGAAGTCCAGACCTGAGAGTAACACACCCCCTCCCAAAATGCAGGTACCCCAACTTTGCAACAGTAACTATGGGGGCAACTACTTTTTCACATTAGACCAGTTATAGTAGGATAGATTTTTTCCAGCTGTACATGAAAAAAATCATTTAATGGTTGCATTTTGTGTTTACTCTAGTCATCTTTGTCTGTTATTAAAATTAGTTAGATTATCTGAAACACTTAGGTGTGACATATATGCAGAAATAGAAGAAAGTGGGAAGGAGACAATTCCTTTTTACAGCACCGTACTAGGCACCTATGTAGATTAATAGAGCAGAAGCACCTACAAACTGTGTGTTAATTTCATTTTTTATGAATCTACGTAGGGTGGCAGAATGGCAGAATACAGGTTCATCAAGACAGAGGCACCAATTTTACGCAAACCTTTTATAAGCCATTCATCTTTTACAATTAACAAACCCTTATTGGCGCACTGATTTTTTTAATTTAGTTTACATATTTTACGTATGTAGATCTTAAACTACATGTTGCATAGATTCATCTATGAAACCATTGGGTATATAACATGACTCCAGGGTGACCTTAATTCACCTAATGTAATTCACTTGCAAAGAGGCCTCTAACCATTTCCTTCTGTATTGCTTATAATATTGAGTGTCACTGTGCACTCAACTTGAAATAAAATGTCCCCAGTGGGAAATCCTTGCTACAGAGAAACAATGCAATTATACTTATTGATCGACAGTGATGTCATAATTAATTGCTTCATATTTGGGACAAGGGCTGTGGAGCACTCTTCAGAAAAGAAAAAACACAAAGGCAGCAATCTTGCAATATTAAAAGTAAATGACTCACTCCTGGAATCCCAATCTTGTTGTCTGCCATCCCTTAGCACAATGTACTCCAAATGAAATTCAGTTAAACTACCTGACAAATCAAACTGATGCACTTGAAACTATACTGCTGTATAACAAAGCATATGTCTATTCTGTGCATAAGACCAAGCAGCATAAGAGACAAAAGCTATCACATTTGCGATAGCTGAAGGGGGCAATGAGGTAGATATGTAAAGGAAGCAAGGCAAGGCAATATGATACCTACTTAGATAAGAGAGTAAGGCGTTTTGAAGAACATGTCTTTTATTGACAACTTTAATTTAAAAAAAAATCCTGATGTTTGTATACATATTATTTGTGACATATAAGTTTGCAAAACACATTGATAAGTTCACTCCCTAAATATTCTAATTTGACAATTTACCTAAGGTGAGGGGGTGATATCATGTGTCAGGGGGAGATCAAAGTCAAGTGGTTACATAGGAAGTAGTAAGCTGACTATACCATAACATGTCCATAATGAAGTCTGTCCGTGTCTCTGCAAAAAGACCTGCATTGGGAGCATGCACCATGCACCATGTGAGTCCCCATCTGGGCTTCCGCATCACCAAGCCAATGAAGTACATACTATGCATTCCAGATACATACATAACTTACACAGCAGCAAGTAGATGGCCCTACAGCAGGGGCCCTGGAGTAATTGCCCCATTGTTAATCCGACACTGCATGTGATTTATATACTACTTCCCCTATATTTTCTTTCTCCACTCCAGCCATTATTTGTACTTAAATGCATATGATAACTAAGTAGTCCCTTTAAACTTCCGTGGTGTGGCTTTTGAAAAATGCATAAGATGAAAAAATGCAGAATCCCCCCCATATGCATTTGGACCTCCTTCATCTCTCATTACATCGCTCTGCACGTCATATACTTACCACCAGTCAGCTCCAGCGCCCTACTTAATTTCACTCTTAAAATGAGAAATGGATATGGACAATAATATATTAAAAATAGTCATCTCAAACAAAGGGAAACGTTAGGGCAATGGTTTGCATGTTTTTTAACCTGTATTTTTTCCCATTTTTCACTAGATCCAAAAGATATTGTTACAAGGGTTATTTGAGCAAACCCAAAACAAATCAAACTATACTTTATGGAAAATCTTGCATTGTGCAGTAGAGAAAGTCACATACTACAAAACAATACATATTGCAAGTTTAAATTAATTCCAGTGGTCTGGGCTATAAATGAGTGTATCACCAGGGACGTATATATGCCTAGGCCAACTCTGAGAGGGCAGATCGCCCTGCTGGATGACCAGGCTCCAAATAGAGCTACTCGATGAGTTTGTCTGTTTATGCTATAAAGCTATGTGCCCAGATTTCTACCTACTGCTGGGCATCTTTCTGAGGCAGATTGCCACGGGTAGAAATGACGGTGGCCATGACAGAAGGTTCTAGAGGGGGAGCTGGTGTACCAACCAAAATATCTGTGTATAGCTCACCATCATGTATTGCATGCAGCAACATTTACCCTACAGTCCACTGTGTGTATACATAATAACCAGTGTCTACAGTGTTTACAGTAAAGACAATACCTTCTGTTACTATATTTACAAAGGACTCATTATTCAACTTGAGGCTCCACAGGAGCTGCATGGGCACCTTCACTTTTAAGAAAAGATATTGACATTTAACCCTTTGGAATAACAGATAGGTTTGCATAGAACACTGTTTATCCATCAATATGAAACATGCAGGGTTCTCTAACACTTATATTGTTAAACAGGTCCTTGAGGAACTGAAAGAGTTAACCCCTAATCTTGCTTTGTGTCTTTGTTTTGGGTCTGACTCCGCCAGTGTTTATCCTTATAACACTGCAGCACTAACGCTAGTGCAACCCAAAACAATGCTAGCTTACGCATCAGGTTATACTCGTAGGTTTCACTGGCAGTCTTAAATGTGATGAGATCAGACCTGCATTTGATTTTGTGAGGTAGGTCCAATATAATACAGTTTTGTTGAAAAAAATGAATTGGCACCTTAACCAAAGTGGTTAAGGTGGTTAGATTGCCTGACCATGATGGGAGTCTTGGAATGATGAGTGAACCAAATTGCTGTCTTATGTTAAACATATGCAATGTATTAAGCACACTTTAATTTAAAGTAAAGAATGTGGTTAATTATGTGTTAAAATAGTTCTGTATGAAACAAGTTAAACTTTGATTTAAAGTTCCTCTGTATTGACCATGGTTGGTTCTAGAGTATGTTTAGTTCTGATTTATAATGGATCTGTACTCCTAGTGTTTTATTGATACATATAGGTTCTGTATATTCTAACATTTGGGTCTAAATAAAGGTACTGTATATAAAATGAGTGGCTCAGATTTAAAGTGTTAATTTATAATATGTTTGGTTTTGATTAGTTGCTTTATGTCTGCCAGTGGGTTCTGTATATATATATATATATTTTGCTACAGAAGTAGTTCTGTTTATAAATGTGTTTAAACCTGATTTAAAGTAGTTATTTAAATCATGTTTCTTTAAACCTTGGGATCAGGACCCCGTAGTAAATTTTAAGATATAATACTATCATATTTAACACTGTAATTGCTGTTACAAAGAATTTCTTAGTTAATGAACTACAAATACGGATCCAATTTATCTGATTACCATCTTCTTAATGTGTTTTAAGAGCCACTGTATTACTGGGCCACTTGGCAGGGCTTGCCCCGTGACCCAAAAGTTACAAACCCTCTCCTTGTAAGCTGATCAGTTGCCAGTAAATGCATTATTATTTCGGAGGGTCATGTGAAGAAGAGTTTGAAAAAGACTGCAATATATAACTTGTTTGGTTCTGATTTGTTTGAATGCTGATAGCGGATTAAAGGCAGTGCAGTATGTAACATGTTTGGCTCTGATATACAGTGCTGTATAGGATGCGCAGAATTCTGTAAGAACACATTCAGTACATTTTCAGTACGTTTACAGTGTGCACATGATATGCTTTATAGGAATGTTGTGTATATACAATGCTGTATATACATGCATTGCATACATGTTTCAGTTTACAGGGACTCTGTTTCCTTGCATGCTGATTTGTATAATAAAAGTCAATGTGTGCCTGATATTTTTGTATTCGCACATATACTGTATATGCCAAGGCAGGTTCATTGTATTTAAACTACGGGGCAGTGTGGACCATCCACGCCAATTAAAAGGAGATCAATTGGGTTAGTGAGAGACAATGCAGTCGCAGGTGATTCAGGGTCATGTTCATTCAGGGTACACAACTAAGCAGAACCTCAACATTTTCATCACTTCAAAATAATAATAATAATAAATAGTTATGATATATAATGACTATGAAGAAAGGGAATGTACTCTCCCAGTTAACAAGGCATGGCAGGTAATGGTTTATACTGGTACTATATGCATATGGTATTGTGTGGTTTACACAATTGTATTTTTATTATGTTATTATTTATTGTTTTGTATAGCACCACCATATTCTACAGTGCTGTACAATGGTAAAACAGGATATAGGTGGTATATAACATAACAATCGGGTAAGGAGGGTACTGCTTAAACAAGCATACAGTGTAGATGTTGTTTTAAGTGTTTTGTAATGTATTCTGAAATGTAATGCTATTTTGCACAAGCAGGCTCTGGTGTACAAATATACTCTTGACATCAGAAATATTTCTAAATTGCATGGAACATGGTGGGCTATGACTTAACACTTGGAATAAGAACTAGTTCTGATTCAAGGGACCCGTGTCTCTGATCCACTAATCCAACAATAATAGCAGCATTTTGTTATTATTGTATAACAAATTGCACACAGTAAGTTCTAATTTAAAGTAATTTTGTAGTCAGGAGATGCCAGGCTGTGGTTTATTACTTTCCAAACCAGTATCGTAGAACAATAGAACAAGAGGATAGGCAGATAAGAGCCCACCTAGCTTGCCTGTTTTTCACGCTGTAGATTGAGAATAGCTTTATGCTAGTGCAATCCATGTTTCAATTCTCTAGCTTCTGCTGGGAGGCTGTTCCACTTATCCACTACTGTCTCAGTAATGTAAAAATATAACGCTGAGCATGATATGATGCTGTCTGCTGGACAATATCACTGTAGGTTCTGGAAAATCCTGTTTCACGGTAACTGTCTCTAAATCATGACAGTCTATGGTTTTATACATTAATACAGGTTATGCTATATTACCCAGATAGAGTCTAGTTTGCAGTCATACTGTATAGAAAATGCCAAGTTATGATTTAAAGTATCAATGCTTTATAAAAAAATCCATGCAGCTATCAGCAAAATACTTGGTAAAAATGTTTAACTTAATTGACACAACAGCATTTGTCATGTTTGAGTGTTTTTCTAAATAACATATTTTTGGAAAGGTGAGGAGAGCCATAAATGGACAAATGCTTTACGTGACCGTCAGGGTCACATAGGGTGAAATTATATCCAAGCCTAAAACTAATCTTACTCTGCAGATGATTGATGATAAGTCTAGTACTCTATTTGGCCAATGTAATGTAGAGGTTATATCAATGAGGCAGTGAACTGTAGCATATTACAGGAACCTAAAGGCCCATATGGAACAATTGGCACCTAAAAAAGAATTGTATTTAATGAGCTAACATCATTTTTGTGAATTTAAAACATATTATAAAATATGTGGAAAATTTGTATTCTTAATTTAAAAATGGTTATTTCTGTATTTATGCATTAATAGACAATTGCCCCTACTCAGTTTAGTATTTTATTCATAGATTGATACAGATGTTTTGTTTGATTAACAAAATACATGCAGATACATGCTGGGCTTGACTGGGCACGACTAAGCGGCTCTGGCCCATATTACATCCTTATACGCATGCAGCATGCGTGAACCACTTGCCTCCAGCCCCCTTTTTCAGTGGCACTGTGGCTGGTTTTCGGGATTATACATATTCTGTCCTGCCATACAAAATCACATCCTTTCATGTTTTGTTATGACAAATGTGTTGCAATGGCATGTTGAATTAAAATGACATGCCCTTAAATTTGTCAAGAATAGGAAAAAGCTCAAATGAAAAAAAGGTGGCGCTATTCTGCAGTATAGCCCATACAATGACATTAATTTCCCGAGAAGCAAGGGGGATGTAGGTGTGAGTTGCACCTCCTGGCTTGTTGGACTATTGATGATGAATTCAGTACAGCAGGCCTGGACTGGCCACCTGGCAAACTGAGCATATGCTCATACAGCACACCTAGCACTTTAATGTGTGGACTATTGTTGTGAACATGTGACTACATGATGGGCAATTGTAATTGTATGTTATTTGATGGCTCCTGGTCTTAAAGCGCCAGGGCTGTCCCGTCCCCCCCAGTCTGGCCTTGCACTACTGCTTGTAGTGTCAGTATTTGTATGTAGTGATTGTGTTTATAAAGCACATATATTCATGGATCCACTGCTTCATTGCCCAATTTTCTACTTTAGATGCAACATAAACCATTTTAATTAATATTGTGTCACCAAAAGGGATTGAAATGGCCAATTGAATTCTGCCAAGATTGAGTCTTTTCATGAAAACATATCTTTATTGATTGTAGAAGAACAAAAATAATTCTTAAAATGAAATCCAGAGAAAAATCTCATCCCTCAGAGAAAATTTCTGAGTGGCAGGCTAAGATTAACATCATAAAATTGAATTTGTGCTGCAAACATTTGATGTAATCAGCAGCTGGAAGATGGTATTGCTCTCGTAGTGCTCTCACTGATTGTGGCGAATTATTGCAAGGCATGAAAAAAATGTTCCTTGTGTCATTCTTTCTAAAACACAAACCCAGGGGCCACGAGACAGTTGTTTTTTTTTTTATATAAAACATGAAATTGGTTATATTGTATTTCTCATTTATGATCACTGTAATTTTCTACAAACTCTTGTAATGTTATGAGTGGAATACTTTCCATTGTTGCAAATGATTTTATAGAAAGGGTGCAATGCCACAATGCATTATAATCGTTTGTACAATTAAATGGATCTCTAGATTTGAATTCTTTGGTTTAAATTACTTTTTGAAGCTGAAAACGGATTACTTTATGGCCAAAATATCATACGGGTATAATTTGAAATATATTGGTGTATACATTTTTTTGCCATGATTCATATATACCAACTTTCTCATGTACTTTAAACCTTACCATTTTCTTTGGTGGCAGCTTAGGGCAAACATATTTTAAGTATCTTCTTCATAAAGTAATCTATTTATGTAAATTGAAATTCGAATAGATTTTTTTAGGAATTTGCAGATTCCTTATAGTGGAGATAATCACCTTAGGTAGAAAGGGCAGAAACAAGACATTGGAGAGTAGATGCAGGTGAGAGCTGGGAAGAACATAGTTAAGTCAAGCATTGTCACTTGATTGAAGGTGGGTGCAGAACAACAGGTTGCTAAATCACAGCCCCTATGGTATATAGTCCCCTTAATTAAGTGGATTTTAGGTCACTATATATTCTGGAGTTTTTGGAAAATGGTACTGAAGAAAACATCTTCATGCACCTTATCTTGAGTTCCCCTGTAATGAGGTAAATCTGGTCTTATCACTATAGTAACCAATGATCTTGTTCACTCAGAAAGTGGTCCTATGGGCATAGGACCACTTTCCCAAATTTTCACCAGATTAATTTTCATATACTGTATATAGCACTCATAGTGACTTATGTAGTGACTAAGGTACTTACGAAGTTTAGCAAGTTACATACCAAACCTTTTTATCTATTGTTTATTGCATGCATTAGCATACCAGGGAACTTCCCAAAGCAGGTTTACCAGAGCTTCCCTTCTCATTATAGGAAGCATGAAGGAGATGTAGCCATGGCTACATCAGGGCAACTCATTCTCATGGATGTATTTAGACCCAGTTAAACTCGGGGAACAAGTAGAACCTGCTTTGGAGTGGACAGGGAGTGAGTATGAGCAAACCAGACTCACCTGCTGAACTTTTAAGACACTTACCCAAGGGAAGCATTGCTTCACTCGGAGGCATTGGGCAAAACCCAATGAGTTCCCAGCTCTGGGCACCAGCCAATTTTTTTTTACTGGCCAAATAAACCTTGAACGATTCTGGGGACCAACAGGGTCCTTGGAACACCTATTAAGAACAACTTATTTAGAACATTACCAGATAGTCTGCAAATATTTACAGTATTTACTAACTGTTTACAGATGTTTCAATAATTCCTAAAATACACCATGTTTCCTAGTACCTAGTATCTTTAGATATAATTCATGTTTATTCTTTCTTCAGGTGCAACAGTGTCTGCAAACAGTCTATAACCCTTTAAATGTGTTACAATTCAGATTTTGCAGAAGATTGTGAATTTGTGGATTAGTGTTTATTCAAAGGGAAGAATATAAAATCCTTGGAGACAAGACAAATTGCTATGAAACTGCAGAGTTTCTGTTTTACGAAGAAAAAGGTTAAGAACAATATTTCTCCCCCATAAAATCTAATTTTATACATTTGCAGGGATTTCACATTTACTTGAATAATAGGTGATTACATTGTTGAAAAATATAAGTGGAAATGTAATGATGTAAGTGCGGCCGCCGGCTGGATAAACACAGCCACGTGTTAAATTTTTTATGCTCAAGCATTTGCCTGGTGTGCCACATGGCCAGTCCGGGTCTGATTTCCAGTATTGTGAGGGCTAATATACAAGACAAAAAGCCTCAATGAGAAAGTGTATTGCTTGGCTGGCTAGTCTGTCAGTTGAAACTCAGACCTTTGTTATACTACAGAACCATGTTATGAAGATATTTGCTGTATTTTATTTTATTAATTTTATTATTAACATTATTTTATGTTGTACATACCCAACATTAATGAATACATAGAATGTCACAGAAGAAAAGGTGAGTGGGGCTATATATTTTTTATGTGCTACCCATTTTTTAAGTAGGCCCCACATACAAAGTCATTTTATTTAATAATAAAAAAAAAAAATAGAACGCTGACAATAATAGCAGTCTATTACTTAAATGATGTTCTATAAGGGATGCAGTGCATCATACATTACAAATGTCACGCACAGCAAGGTTTGAGGACACTGATGGAGGTAGGGCTACAAGGAGCAGACTGGAACAAGATCAAAGTCAAGCCAAGATCGGGGTGCCAGAATTTAGGGAACAACGAAGAACAAGCCGAGGTCAGGAATCCGGAGGTCAGAATAAACAAGGTCAAGCCGAGGTCAAATACTGGAGACTGTAACAGAACGCGCACTGAGGAATAGGCACTATGTAACATAGGCATGACCAACAGAGGGGAAGGCCTGATATCTACTGAGGGCTTATTTAGGTTGAGAAGTGACTAGGCACCAATTAGAGGTTTTGGCAACAAAATATTTGAAAAGTCTGTAAAAAGAGGCACACGTTTTAGGGAAAGGGCTTTACCCATAGGTTTTTGTTCTACTGATCTACTGATTGCTGTTAATCTTAGTAAATAATTTAGAAAGAGAAGTTATTTCATTTTCACAATTTAATGTCTGAACGTAATTTTTCCTATTTATATAAATATTATTGTGACCTTTGGGCAGTACAAAATAAACTGCAAGCTCACAGAGCAATTGCTCCGGGGCCCTGGCTCTCCCATGGGTTCATACCTCTCAACTGTCCCACAAAGTGGCGATCCAATCATATCCCGCAAGGCCGCAACATACAATAAACACCTTCCCTCACTGCATTGCATGCCGGGAAATGACCTCTCGAAAAAAAAAAAGATAGGGCAAAACTAATTTTCAAAGAAGAAGGAAGGAATAAAACAGAAGGAAAAAAAGACAGCAAGAGGCTAAATATAGGAAATCCTTAGAAGAGGCCCTTCCTGTATAATTGCACAAAAGCCCAAAGCTCCTTAATACGGCTGTGGCTGTAGAACGTGGTGATGCACTCATACCCAGCAAACACTCCGTACTCCTAGACGAGGGACATTTAGAGAACACTGATGCATATATACATAGATATTGACTGCAGTCAAATAATCATTTTGCCTGTCCTTCTTGAATCAGTTTTTACTTGTTCACTTCTTAGATAGCTTAATTTACATCCTGAGCCTTTTTTTGTATTTCCACTGCTGAAAGTCCTTAAATCATAGCAATGGTGCTTTGTTTATTAAAAATTGTTGCCTTGGACCTTATTTAATCCTTTCAGATATTTGAATGTTTCTGTAATGTCACCGCCCTCCCTTTGATCTCCTGAAGTGTAAAAATGATGGCTTCTCCATCTTTCCTGGTATGTTTTGTTAGAAAGAGCAAATTATGTTGTATCAAGTCTGAAATTCACAGCCTTAATACCCCTTTAATATATTCGTTTTAGTCACCATCCCCTGTTTGGAAGCTGCTTGGTCTTTTTTGGGTTGATATCATGTTGTAAGCCTTTTTAGCAGGTGTGTGTGCTTTTGTGCTCAGCAGGTTCACTCAAGGATAGAGGTGGACAAAAAAGTTCATACATCCACAAAATTGGGTAGAAAGTAGCAGTGTCCTCTAAGGGGAAATCTCATAGGAAAAAGTTTCTTAATCCATTTGTGGTTTCCACCAACACATACTGCTCAAGCATCATGATATATATATGTATATGTCACGACTTCTTGTGATATCATGCAACGTTTCAGGTTGTTCCTTCTAACTCCAGTGGAACTGATTTTGCATAAATTTTAGTTATGAACCTTGCGCAAGAAGAATGGATGGGCATTGGACATTTTTCATTTTTAACGATGCTTATATATGTTTAAGCTGTATATTTTGCCATTTTAGTTAAAACTATCCTTACCCAAACAGGTATCCACCGTTTTCCTGCAATTGTTTGTTTTCCCACTGTTTCTAAATACTGTATGTTTATTAATGCTCAGTGTGCCGTTGACTTTCTCTGCCACATGGAGGTGCTCTTGCGCTTTCTGGATTTCGTTTTATGTACCATGCATTTTTCATATTTATGTTCCATTTGAAAATGCATTCATTTTTATAGGACATAAAACAGCTAGGAGTTGGGAGGGGTACCTGGGTGTCAATACCTTACATTTATATAAAACAGTACATTATTCTCCTTTTTTGCAGAACAGCTTATGGCAGAAATTATATTTACAGAATTTCTTCCCTTTTTATGGTTCAGTTGTACTGACAGTGTGTACCTTAAATATAAGATCAATTGATGAATCTAGAATGGTATAGAAATGCTCTACTTTATTGAAAACACTGTAACCTAGTTTTTGTTAAGAAGTACGAGAGGGTTATTTACCAAAAATTAACAGTTTTGTATGTATATACTGTATTTGCTCGAGTATAAGACTATATATATATATAAGACGACCCCCCCAAATCTGAATATTAATTTAGGAAAAAAGAAAAAGCCTGAATATAAGACGACCCTATAGGAAAAAAGTTTTACCAGTAAATGTTAATTCATCTAAACTATTTTTTTTAAAAAAAAGCTATGATTGAGAAAAATATTTTGGTTTTATTTCCTTCTATTTTCCAACCTGCCCCCCAGTTATGCACATCTGCCCCAGAAATGCCTTATACCCCCTATAAGCCACTGTGCCCCATGATATGCCTTTTGACCCTATATGCCACTGTGCCCCATGATATGCCTTTTGACCCCCTATGTGCCACTCTGCCTCCAGAAATGCCTTATACCCCTATATGCCACTCTGGCATTTAGAGGGTTAAAAGGCATATTATGGGGAAGAGTGGCATATAGGGAGGTTTAAGGCATTCAGGAGGCAGAGTGGCGTATATAGGGTTAAAAATGCATTTCTGGAGGCAGAGTGGCATTAAGGGGGTTAAAAGGCATTTCACAGAGCACTCTGCCTCCAGAAATGCCTTATGCCCCCCATTTAACACTCCCCCGGCCCCCCCCCCAAACTTACCGGTGCTTCTGACTTCCCTATCATGTAGCCGGGGCAGCGTGTAGATCCCACGCACTTACGCTGCAGCCGGAAGGAGGCGTGGCTAGCAGCGGGGGTTGTCTGCGTCCATTGCGCAGACCTTCCCCGTCTGTCAGAGATCAGAGTTCCCCGCACCGGTGCTAGCCACACCTCCTTCCTGCTGCAGCGGAAGTTGTCTACGCGAATCACGTAGACATCTACACGCTGCCCCAGCTACACACCGAGGACGGGTGTACCGGTAAGTGGGGCGGGGGGGGGCAGGGGGATCCAGGTCCCCTGCAGCTGCGGGGGATCTGGATCTTAGTCGTCTCATAGTCAGACCTATTTGAGGTCTGATTATAAGACGACCCCGATTATAATCGAGCAAATACGGTACATATATATATATATATATATATACACACACACACACAGCAATCAGCCATAACAATATGACCACTGACAGGTGAAGTGAATACTGAATAACACTGATAATCTTGTTATCATGGCACCTGTCAGTGGGTGGGATATATTAGGCCTTAAGTGAACCTTTTGTCCTCAAAGTTGCTGTGTTAAAAGCAGGAAAAACGGGCAAGTGTAAAGATCTGAGCGACTGACAACAGCCAAATTGTGATGGCTAGATCACTGGGCCAGAGCATCTCCAAAAGGGCAAAAGGGGGATCTACACAATACTAGGCAGGTGGTCATAATGTTATTGCTGACCGGTGTATAATAATAATAATAATAATTAATAATTATATACCAATGAGGTTGAGCAATGAGCTCTCAAATACCTGAGATGTCCAAAAACACATGTAAGCCTATGGAAACCAGTCCAACTGTATTAAAGAGCAATACAACTCATAGTAATGTGTGTTTAAACATTTCTCTGAACTGAAGGTACAGCATACTTCTAGGAAAACACAAACACAATGGTAGGGAGTATTTTTAGTTGGCTTATATCCCTGGCTCTCACTCTTCTCCTTCTTGCAGAGTTGGGGAGAGCCAGGAGTCAAGCCCACACCAGCCCACTGCGCTATATGTGTAAATCCACAGTTTGGCTTTATTTTTGCTACGATACATACAGTAAATAGTTGTAGAACCTTTTCAAGTAAAAACAATGTAAAAAATGCAATGTGTTCACAAAACAATATAGTCCTTGGATAACTGTAGGACTTAACACATTATGTAGACATTATGTTGGTAGCTCACCTTTTCCGAGAGAAAGTTAAAGAGATACATAAAATAAAAATGTCAACATTTATGCTAGTAACAGCTGTTAAGTGGTTTATCTTATATTATTTCATCAACCAGGGTCAAAGGCTACATATAAAGATGGCTTGTTTTCCATGAACGTATATTCTCTGTATATTTATTCTACATAAACAACAATTTCTTAAATCGTATTTAAAAAGACAGAACTACAAGCTAGTTGTTTCAATAGTTTGTGTCCTATTTGGGCAGAGCCTTGGTTAGCGCTAAGACCTTTGCCAGCTTAACTTTAATTGACAGCGAGTCTCTGTGACAAAATGGCTTACATATACCTTAACATGTTAAAGTTGTACTACAAAAACAGCATATCTTTTCATAAATCCTAAGTATAATTCTCCATCTGCTTCAGCTTGTATGAACCATATTCTATCATCCACTATCAGAAAAATGAAACAATGGAAAATATTACTTTATTTAGGGTTATTTAGGGTTATTTAGGGTTATCTTGAGGGATGAGTGAAGTTCATGCTTTAGTCACAAAGGATGAGATTTAAACTAACAATTGTAAGGGGAATGGAATGGCTATTCCTGCCCTTTTACAGTATGCTTCTGAAAACAAAAATCCTGATATGAAGGACAGCTTAGCTTTACCATGTAGAGTATATGAAATGTGGGAAGTCCAACATTAATGGTAAACAAGCCATGAACACATGTTGGATAGTTGGGACATTAAAAGGATTTGGGTACTTAATTAATTGATTGGACATGTGTTTCTGTCCCACAGCTGACCAATTAGTTAGTAAAGCAACCATTTTTACCCTTGCTTCTGAACACCACACATTTTTTAGCCGATTATAAACGTGGAGCTGTGCTGTGCTTTTAAGGCAGCAGGAATCTTTGTATGTCTAATAGATAAAAAGCAATCTACCTGCAGTGCGGTGTTCATAACCCCCACCGAATAGGAGACAAGCTAAGATGTCTTTCATAATGATAGATTTAGAACAAATGTAATCATGAAATAAATCACAGCGTTGACTAATTCATGTCTAATAATTAGTAACGGGGAAACTGCAAGATAAACATTGAGGTATAACATGGCTTGATGCAGAGAGAAGTATGATAAAACATAACATTATGGGATAACGGGGGGGGGGGAACTAAAAACCATCAGGGCACGTGCCATGTTCTCCTCTGACCCCTCCAGCTGGGATTTGACCCACAGCAGGGTTGAGTCAAAGTGCACACTTCGCTCCCTCCCTTTGTCCTTCCATGAATTGCATAGCAGCTGCTACTGCAAACAAGTAGAATCAGACTTCTGCTGTGTCCTGTCAGGGTTTCTCTCCTTGCTATTAAACAAGAAAATAACCATTTATTTACCTCTCCCAGAAGGTTTTGCTAGTTGATACTAGAAGATAAAGTCAATTTTGCAAGAAAAAATACCTGTCAACCTATTAGAACACTGATAAATGTGCTGAAAGTTTGTCTAATATGATGGGTCTATGAATTATGGAAACATTCTTTATTTTTGTACCATCTCCTAAAAATAAGTAATGATTTTAATAGTGTGCGATATATTACTATTTTTGTAGGTAGGTGGATGGTACTCCAAGGTTATATCTATAGTTACACATCTGTTACTAGTTGTTTGTAACCTTTATATTCCATCTCTGCTGTGATGCCAGAGCTCATATACTAATAGATTTATAGGTAAATCTATGTTACAGCAAGTGAGGGGTTAAACACCTGAAGTATTTTTCTGTCTCCAAAATCAACAGGGTGTAGAACATACAGAAGAACCTTATTTATCACAGAATGGGCTATGAGAATGCAGATGTTACTTATATGTGCAGCTAAGCCTTCAAAAGATAAAACCAAAGTGAAGTTTTGTGTTGATTTGTCAATAATGTCTCTATACACATTGATTTTAACCCTTCATGACTGAAGTTTTTTTTACCCTACAGTCAAATCTTTTTGCCATTTTTATTGTATGTCTGTTAAGCTATAATTCTCCTTTTTCATGTTTTGTGTACCCACACAAATTAGAGGTGTTTTTCAGGACAAGTAGGGCCTTTAAAAAATAGAATGTAGGGAAGAGAATCTGTCTTATTGTGTGTGTATGGCATTTGTATGTACTCTTTGTATGCGAGTTGGGAAAAAATCTAGAATGTAATAATTATTATTGCTATTATGTTAAGAAATTTTTTAAAAAAGATTTTTTTCTTTGCATTTTTGCTTAGATTCCATCTACAGAGTATATTTCAGGTTCAGCAACATTCCCTGGTTATAGTAATACCCCATATTTATTTATGGTCTGAAGGGCCACCTCGATTCCTTACATAGTTTGGTATTATAATTAAGGAGTTTAGAGGTTAAGGTGTTTAGAGGTAGCAAAGGCTTTAAAAAAAAATAATAATAAAAAAAAATAATAATATATATATATATATATATATATATATATACACAGTATCTCACAAAAGTGAGTACACCTCTCACATTTTTGTAAATTTTATTATATCTTTTAATGTGGCAACACTGAAGAAATGACACTCTGCTACAATGTAATGTAGTGAGTGTACAGCCTGTATACCAGTGTAAATTTGCTGTCCCCTCAAAATAACTCAACACTCAGCCATTAATGTCTAAACCTTGGCAACAAAAGTGAGTACACCCCTAAGTGGAAATGTCCAAATTGTCAATATTTTGTGTGGCCACCATTATTTTCCAGCACCGGCTTAACCCTCTTGGGCATGGAGTTTACCAGAGCTTCACAGGTTGCCAACGGAGTCCTCTTCCACTCCTTCATGATGACATTACGGAGCTGGTGGATAACCTTGCACTCCCCCACCTTCCCCCACCACCATGCTTGACTGTAGGCAAGACACACTTGTCTTTGTACTCCTCACCTGGTTGCAGCCACACAAGCTTGACACCATCTGAACCAAAAAAGTTTATCTTGGTCTCATCGGACCACAGGGCATGGTTCCAGTAATTCCAGTAATCCTTAGTCTGCTTGTCGTCAGCAAACTGTTTGTGGGCTTTCTTGTACATCATCTTTAGAAGAGGCTTCCTTCTGGGATGACAGCCATGCAGACCAATTTGATGCAGTGTGCGGCATATGGTCTGAGCGTTAACAGGCTGACCCCCACCCCTTCAACCTTTGCAGCAATGCTGGCAGCACTCATATGTTTATTTCCCAAAGACAACCTCTGGATGTGACTCTTTGGTCGACCATGGCAAGGCCTGTTCTGAGTGGAACCTGTCCTGTGAAACCGCTGTATGGTCTTGCCCACCGTGCTGCAGCTCAGTTTCAGGGTCTTAGCAATCTTATTATAGCCTAGGCCATCTTTATGTAGGGCAACAATTTTTTTTTTCAGATCCTCAGAGAGTTCTTTGCCATGAGGTGCCATGGTGAACTTTGTACCAGTGACCAGTATGAGAGAGTGTGAGAGTAATAACACCAAATTTAACCCACCAGCTCCCCCCCGTTACATTGAGACCTTGTAACACTAACGAGTCGCATGACACCGGGGAGGGAAAATGGCTAATTGGGCCCAATTTGGACATTTCCACTTAGGGGTGTACTCACTTTTGTTGCCAAGGTTTAGACATTAATGGCTGTGTTGAGTTTTTTTGAGGGGACAGCAAATTTACACTGTTATACAGGCTGTACACATTGTAGCAGAGTGTCATTTCTTCAGTGTTGTCACATGAAAAGATATAACAAAATGTTTACAAAAATGTGAGGGATGTACTCACTTTTGTGAGGTACTGTATATGTAGTATATAGTTTTCTATAGTGGTAAGGAAAATTGGTATTGGGGTATATTATATAGTTACTAGTATTTTTTTTAATAATTATTGTTTTTTGCACTCTTTGTCATATACATATTTGTATCCTCATAACATTTTTTTTTTTGCATTTTTATTGACCAAAAATTCAGGAAGTAGGGAAGGTAGCAGGTGGTGTGATCAGAAATCCCAGGAGGGTTTGGACAGACCATCCTGGGTCTTTATTCTTCTCCTTTGTGCTTCAGGTGGATGCCAGCATTGACACAACATTGAGCATTCAAACAATGAAGGTGTACCGGCACTCACATCAAGCACTATTCTACTAGAGCTGTCAGCTTGGCTTCTGCTGCCATGGTAGAGCCCATTTTTCCCCCAGACAGTCTGATATCCTGTGCAGATAGAGGGAGATCTGATTGACACTGCAAAAAATCCATGGTTGTAGTAATACTTCCAAAGAGTCATCTTGAAAACCTTATTTTGTCTACATATTGTTATGGCCATAGGGACAACACAGTAGGGACACAATATGTATATAGGTTGAACTTGATGGACTTTGGTCTTTTTTCAACCTTATGAACTATGTTACTATGGTTACATAAAAGAAATGCTGAAACATTTTTGGTGTACATGTAACCAGGCCATCTTTATAGTGCAGTTAGCTGGAGGGTTGTTATCTGAGACAGATTATAAGAAAGGTTTAGTTGATGGTGGTACTTCTTTCTATAAATTATTATTATTTATTGTTTATTGTTTTATATAGCTCCATCAAATTCCGTAGCACTGTACAATGGGTAGACAGGACATAACAAGTAGTATGTTACATTACAAATTCACTAACAGAGACAACAGGTGAAGAGGGCCCTGCTCAAAAGAGCTTACAGTGTAGAGGGAGTTGGGTGTATTACGCAATAGGCAAAAGTGCCGTTGTTAGGGATAGACCAGCCACACTAGTAAAAGTATTGCAGGAGAGGGACTAGGAAAGGTGAGCTAAAGGAATATGGGAGTATGGGAGGCCGTCAGTGTGCTATGTTGTAAGCATCCTTAAAGAAGTGGGTCTTGAGGGATTTTTTGAAGGAATAAAGGCAGGGGGAGAGACGGATAGACCGAGGGAGGGCATTCCAGAGGATAGGGGCAGCCCTTGAGAAATCTTGTAAGCGGGCATGAGAGCTAGAAATCAGAGGAGAGGATAGAAGGAGATCATTGGATGAGCGGAGAGACCGGTTAGGTGTGTATTTAGAGATGAGAGAGGAGATGTAGGGAGGGGCACCGCTGTGAAGGGCTTTGAAAGTAAGAGTGAGGATTTTGAAGTGAGTCCTGAAGCGCACAGGCAGCCAGTGAAGAGACCGACAGAGGGGAGAGACGTTAGTAAAGCGATGGGAGAGGAAGATGAGTCTGGCAGCAGCATTCATGGTGGATTGTAGAGGGGTGAGACGGTTAAGAGGGAGACCGGCTAAGACAGAGTTACAGTAGTCAAGACGGGAGATAATCAGGGCATGGACAAGAGCCTTAGTGGTATGCTGCGTTAGGAAGGGACGGATACGGGCAATGTTTTTAAGATGAAGGCGACAGTTTTTAGAGACAGACTGAATATGGGGTGTGAACGAAAGGCCGGAGTCAAGGGTGACACCAAGACAGCGTGCATGAGTAGACGGGGAGATGATGGCACCATTAACATTGAGGGAGATAGATGGGGGAATCTTAGAGTTGGAGGGAGGGAAGATGAGGAGTTCCGTTTTGGAGAGGTTGAGTTTCAAGAAACATTCAGACATCCAGGTAGAGACAGATGCAAGGCAGTTAGTTACAAGATCTAAGACAGATCTAAATGATAGCTATGCAATTTGGGTAACACAGGTAAGTGGATAACTATTATTTAATGGGTCCTGAATAGTGATAAAAAGAATAGCAAGCATGTTATGATGTGAAATTACCAGGTTTTATGCATTCATTGTCAATAAAATATAAAATGATGTACACCAAAGTCACAATTATAGACAAACACAGTGTGCTTTATCTAATAACACACAGAAAATGATAATATTTCATGTCTTTATTGAAGACACCCATAAAACATTCTCAAGTAAGTGAACCCTGGAATTAAATGACTCGTTGAACCTCCTTTGTCAGAAATAACCTCCAGTCTTAGTTTTAAGACATTCTGTAGTAGATTTAGTTTAGGGTCATTGTCCTGCTGCATCACCCAACTTCTAGTTAGCTTCAGCTGGCTGACAGCCATCCTGACATTATCCTCTATGATACCTTGATAAACTTGGGAATTCATTGTCCCCTTGATGATGGCATGCTGTCCCAGCCCTGAGGCAGCAAAGCAGCCCCAAATCATGATGCTCCCTACACTGTACTTGACTTTTGGGATGCTGTTTTCATGTGGGTACGCGGTGGCCTTTTTATGCCATATGTAGTGCAGCATGTTCTTCCTGAACAATTCCACCTTAGTTTTGTCAGACTGGAAAAATATTTTCCCAGTAGTGTTGTGGAGTATCAAGGTGCTTTTTTGCAAACTTTAGACAAACAGAGAGTAGTGGCTTCCTCTGTGGCATCCTGTCATGAACTCCATAACTGTTAAATGTTTTGCATATGGTAGACTCATGAGCAGAGATGCTCATCCATTTCAATGATTCATTTGAGCCTTTAACTCTTACTCTAAGTTTCTTTTTTTACCTCACAGAGCATTCTGTGTTGGGTCCTTGGAGTCATCTTGGCTGGACACCCGCTTCTAGGAAGAGTACAAAATCCACTCCATTTATAAACAATTTATCTAACTGTGGACTGATGAGTTCATCAACTCTTTGAGATTCCTTTGTAACATTTTCCAGTTTTCTGAAAAATCAACAATTCTTGATTGTAAGTCTTCGGAGATTTTATTTTCACAGTTCACATCAACTGATGCAAATAAAAAATATTTGAGTGTTTTTTTAATGTCAAAGTAGCTCTAAAACACGCCTCCAATACCGTTTCATTGATTTGACTCCATGTTTTCTAACTCCTGACTCCATTTAGATCTTGTTGAAGAGATTGGCCTAGGGCTTCACATACTTTTTCCAACCCACACTGTAAATGTTTCAATTATGTATTTACTATGGCCATAAACTATACAATCATTTTGTTCATTATTGTAACTTACTGTAGATGAAGATCATATTTTATGACAAATTTATACATAAATGCTGGTAATTCCTAAGGGCTTACTTACTTTTTTTGCCACTGTATACCTGTGGTCAAAACTATAACTGGTGTTCTGAGCCTTTGCTCTCTGACACCATGGATACAATGTTTAAAATCCAGGAATTGATGCCTTATTTCGGTTAGAAGGGTTTAGCCAGTAACTCAGATCACAGTCACAAATGTAATAATGTTAAGAGGAGGCAATCCATTAAAACATACAGTGCAGCATAAAGATGACAGCTGTCACATAAAAGGCTAGTTTTATGATATTAATTAAAGGAGAGCTCCCACCTAGTGCTAGTCCCAGATTAATAAAAACATTATACATACTGTCCATGTGAATAACAGAATGGCTCAATCACCTATCCTGACACACTGACCAATGAAAGTCTATGGAGGAACAGAGTTCATTAGTATTGCCATAAAGAATCAGCTCAGTGTGGTGGTTTAGTGGGAAATGTCACCCAAAATATCACTGACAACAATGGCCTCCAGGTTTGCCTCCTGATAAATTAAAATGTATTGGAACAAAATGATGTAAAATCAGTTTTTAGTCAGTGTTAACTATTTCGGCATATAGCACTGTGAAAAATAAGTTAAGAAAACACCAGAATTCATGGGTTGCATGTGTAATAATTAGGATTACATATACTTCAGAATGTGACTGTTCTCGTTTTGGTTTTGGTGTGACTTCTTAAAGTTACTAAACCTGAAGCCTAAGCATCTGCTATACAAGAACAGGGGGGGGGACTTACTACACTAAAAAAGAACTAATAAGTAGATTGACAATATATGTGAGATACAGGTCTAAACATACTCCTGTAATTGCCCTAATAATTGCTATGGTCAGTGATGCAAAGCTACATGAAAAAAAAATATTGTTTGGATGATTACAGCTTTAGTGGACTGCTCTGCTGTGCACCCAACTCACTCTCCAAGCCAGAGGTTACCTGGTAGCCCTAATTAAAGTGGTTGGCTCTAGCATGCATTCTGGAAACATCTGGCAATATTTGTAGCTATAACAGAAAATTATGTTTCTAGTACCATGAAGTATTGCAGTTGCCAGGAAAGCCATGCTTCCCATAAAGCTAATGGTTGTGTTCCTCTTTGGTTTAAAATATTTTCTAGCAACTTGGCAAGAAATTTAAGAAAAGGAGAAAGGAAAAGTTAAAAGCCTTTGTTTCCTAAAGTGTAGAATCTGCTAATATGACATGTATCTGTCTTTATCTGTTCCCTTTCTTACTAAAAATGTATACTTTTGTACGCTATAGTATGTATACTATTGGTCTGAACATCTCATGTGAAAGAACATCACAAGCTGAGAAAAAAATTAAGAAGACATAACTGGGTGTTAAATGTTTGCCTAATAACTTCTTTAAGTGGAAACATAAAGATATGTTTGCTTGGTCTGGGACCATGGACTGGTCTGGGACTATTTAAATTGTGGGTAGTAAGAGAGGAAAAACGGACAAGGCTTGGGCATCTAGAGAATTTTTTGGTACTCAGAATGTAGAAAGCACATATTACCAAGTGATTATATGAAATCATCAGTTCATCATAGTAAATCTGTACACAATATATTTGTGCAAACATTTTCACTTGCACAACATTTTCCAGAACACATGAAAAGTGTGATCTCATTTTATAAAGTTACAAAATTACAAAAACACTTTTCTAATGAATAAGTGAAACATGCTACATTTGACAAAGTGCAACTCAACAGTGAATACTATATGAAAGACCAAAAATGACAGTGGTTCATTGTATTATTTACACTTTAGGACAGCACATCTATAGAGATATCATCATATCTTTCCTGCTTCTCTCAGTGTAGACCTAATTATTTTGAGGATTTCTGCTCCGGAATTGTAGCTGACCCCAGACAGCATTGATTTTCTGAGGTCTCTCTCTGTCAGTGCACTGCTTTGCTTCACATGATGCTGGATGTTTGGCTTATGCCCTTCAGACATGGCAAATAGCTTCAAGCAAATTGAAGAGAAGGAGGCAGCTTGGCGCTGAACGTGTTTCATAACTGTAGTACAGGCCACAGCATCACAAAGCTTCCTTGACTTTAACTTAAAAATATAAACTAGGTAAGTACGGCAACAATAACCTTTTAATCAGCATTGATACTTAATATCCTTTCCAGCATGATGCCATAATTACATACAAACCATACACTCGTTTCTATAGGAAGGCAATCAGTTAATTAATTCTTCCCCAAAGTGTATATTTGCTGATGTCTAAATCTTTACAAAATACCTCTGCGCTAAAAAGGAGATACAGTACTAAATTAATTGAATACAAAGTCTAATTCATTTCTTGAAAACTGTTCCTTTCATAAAACCATGTGAACCTTGTGTCAAAGTCATCATAATAATGATAATAATAATAGTGATCATAATGATAATAATAATAAAACAGAGGCTTCAAACAATCATTTTTGTCTAAGATTAAAGAAATAATTTTGCATATATGCCTTTGTTCTTGAAATAAACAAGCATGTTTATTTGGCATATTTTTCTGGTGGTATAATCACGATATAAACTGGATACGTTTTCATTCCATACAAGTTAAAACATAAGGCAGAAGAGGATCATTTAGGGGAAACACATTTGTAAAACGGCTTGTTGAGTTTGAGTACATGGAAACACAACAAGTTAATGCTGTGGAATAGTTATGCCTGACCAGGCGGGTCTACTCAAGTTAAACACGTCATGTTTGGCTTCAATGGACATAGCAGCAATTATACCTCTGGCAATGTTTGACTTTGCAAAGTCAAATATGCTGGTTTTTTTAAGCATTATAAAATCAGTGGGTAAAATGCATGAACTTTTTTTGTCCGTAATACACACAGCCATGTTAAAGACAGGTTTGTTTCACTTCAACAAGATCACTTAGTATTTTTTATTGTTGCATGTATTACTTAAAACACAGAAAATGTAATGCAATTCAGAGTGACTGCTGTCATGGATAAAGACAACAGGACTTCAGGCAGGTATGTAAATTGTAACAAACATGAGTGTGTTTATTTGGATTATTTAGATGTGAAAATGTCTCTTGGTATTGTCTCCTGTGTTAACCTGTCTCTGTGCAAAGTTTCTTTATCATAAAATGTTTTATTGCAATTTATGCAATAAGTATATTGAATTTTAGCAGTACATTCCCATGTATTGTTTTTTTAATACTACAATTGTATTTTAATATTGGCAAAGGGATTCTCTCTCACAGAACTTATTCATATGTTTTAAAATAATTTCGTATTTTATTGAACTGATTATGCACATTTATTATACAAAAAAATAATTTTAATAATAATCTAGCACTCCTTTCCAACCAATCCCAAATACCCCCTTGGAAGATTGAGGAACCAAGGCAGATACTTATGATAAATACAATGATTTGTTAGCATTGAGTGAACAAAACAATCGTAAATCGTCATTCATTTTTTTTTTACATTTCATCGTAATAAAACAGTGTAGTCTAAATCTGTCCTTCACATTCTGTATGCCTTTTTCCTGAATTTTAAGCAATGTTGAATATATAGTTTTATACTTGTTTTTCCATGTATTTGTGAAACCAATAAGAAATAAAGTACATTCCTCAAAATGCCTGTAAATCTGGATTTAAAAAAAACCACAAAATCTTTTGATCCACATCCAAGAAATGAAAAATTTATTAATCGTTTTTTTTTATTTGCTTTGCTTTGTATAGTAACCTTACATGAATATTACTAATAATGTAAATGTAAATTAAGAATGTTGATATGATAGAATTCCCTCAAGGTTTGCAAGATGATTAACTACCAGAACTAGAACTACTAGACAATATCTACATGGTATCCCATTAAATAAAACTCATAGCAAGGCAGGAGATATCAGAATTACATGCTAACCAGAACATATGCAAAATCAGAATCAAAAGCATTTTGGGACCATTGTCATCATTGGTCAAGTTACATCTGAAGAGGGTAACTACCATTTATTGTTTGCACAGAGAGGTCAGTTGCACATAAACAATTGTCTGTATGTTTCATTTTTTTATTGCATTTATTTGCTTTTTCAATTCTGTTGAGAAGGTGCCATTTCCCAACATGTACATGGCTACCTCTAATTGCTTTTTTGAAGAAGTTAGTGTCCTAACTTCGTAAACGCTAATGATTTTCAAAAACTGAATTCATTAAAGGGAGCGTTGAAAGGAGGGTTTGCAGGAGAGTTGAGTTTAGGTTCCTTCAACTCTATTATGAAGTTTCTTCTGCAGGAAGAGCTTGCCAGTCGCTGTATGATGTGTAGTCAAACAGATTTGTACAAAGCATCCTTACACATTCAACTTTGTTAGCTCAGATCTTCTTGTTGGAGAAACCTGCCAGTGTTGGACCTTCATTGTGGATAGTGATGTGAGGGAGCTGAAACCACAGCTCTCCTGGAAACTCTCCAGACAACTCCTTATTACAGTATTCTGCTATATGTAGTAGCATATGTACACAGCAAAATTATGCATTTTACCTTTTAGATTAGTTTTCTGTGACTGGCCTGATTCAAACAAGGTCCTTACAAAATAATGAGATCATCATAAAATATCATGTAATGTAGTACTATGATACCTCCTACCAACCAATGATGTGGCTGTTATCGATTAACATACCATGTCTATTATTAAAAACACCAAATCCTTTATCCCACTGTTTTGGAAAAGGAGTGATCCTCCTACCATTGCAATTTGGCTTACAAAAATAGAGGAATGCCATCAAATGGAAGAGCTTATTCTGAACTTTAGTTTGAAAACTACACTTCGACTTGGTTCCCCTGGACCAGTTATATGACCAGAGACCGGGTACTTTTGCTTATTTTACTGGAGTATAATTCACTACAAATAATTGTATGAACTCACTTTATGATAATGTTCTGCTAAATCCTGTTGTGACCTACACAAGAGACAGAGCCTCTTAACTGGGGTTCCCTGTACACTAATTTATAGTAGCCTAAAGCAGTGACTTGAGCTGTAGTTGGTGGACAGACAGACGTACGGACGCACACTCTAAATTCTCACGTTCTTTACCTTTCTCTCCTCCTTTTATCTTTCTCTTCAAACACTTTTACACTCAACTTTGTTTTCATATGTAACTGTTTGCAAAAACCACAATGTATTTTTAATGCTATGATATTTGGATTTAAAACATTACTCGTTGCATAAAATAATAAAAATTATTAAAACTTTACATTTGAGTGTGACTGTACTAACTAGGCTAATTGCATTGACATCACGAAGGGTGCTAAGGTAGTTAACCCAAACCTGTTAAATGTACAATGAATCCCGTTTTCTCTCTCTCTAACCTTAAATGGCAATTGAGCTATTTAATACACAGTTTATGTGGCTATAACTGTAAATGCAAAGAAAAATAACCACATTTGACTGAGTACAATGAGAACGAATTGAGATCAAAACAGCAATTATGTAGTGCTGCTATAAAACTTTATTTTTTAAAAGAAATAAACTCCTGTTTTATAGTAGGTCAAATATTCTATGGAACAATTGTATGGATTTCTGCATTAGCGTTGATAGGAATATATTTAGGAAATCAAAAACACAGAGTACAGTCAGCAAGCAATTTGTTATCCTCTTTAAAAGCCGTAGACGATAGGGGAGCAGAGAGCCATTAATACAATAAATTGAATAGCTGTAACATGTACTAGTTGCAAGGTATAGCCTCTGCTCCAGCAAGATAGAGTGTTCCCTCTCGTCTTCGGCAATAAATTGTAATGGAACAGTGGCAGATAACATCCACAGCAAAATTGTGTTTTTGTTTTCTTTAGATTCCAGCATCTTATATTTTCCCTTGTCATATAGCGCTTTTTGTCATTGTGGCTGAAAATGACAAGATAGAACGCAGGGCTCATCAAGATCCTATTGTGATGTTTTATGTAGGACATCATATAATAAAACAAGAGATTTCTTCAAAGAGTTTGGAGTAGGTTTGAACAGATTTCACTTTTAGTGTTTTACTATTATATTTATAATTTTAATACAAAGTGCGCCTGCTTAAAAGTTATATTGTAAATGTATTGTGTGCTTCTGTATCAGCACATCCTTGCGACAACCATTCCAATTGAATGTCTAGGTTCTGTTAATTGAGAAACACATTTTTTTCTTTTCCTCCCAAAATAACGAGGGAGCTATTGTTAAACTTTAGCTAATGTTCCTTAACAAGTCAATGGAAGTCAATGTAGTTTAACAAAAACTGAAGAGCCAACACATTGTAGGAACATTCATATGTTCGCTAAATAGATAAAACCAAGTTTGGGATCTGAGTATTTTGTAATAACTATAACGCTAGAATCCTCTTTAAATAATTTTGCATCACCCTAGCAAAATGTCATGCTTTCTCCTTCCCTGTATTAGCACTAATGAAACAGTTTCTGTATCTGTTGGGACTGATAAATATGGTGATGCTCTGGATACCCTTTTACGCTGGATGTGGAAGATGCTGTACTATTTCATTGTCTGATTGTATTTTTCACTCTTGGGCTCCATTATTTCTAGAAAGATTAAAATAATTTAAAAAAACAACATATCTTTAACACATAACAACTACTTGCATAAAAGCATAAACTACACCACAGTTATGGATGCTGTCAAACAAAGCTCAAGATGGCTTTCTCTTTGAGAAGGAAGTCATGCCACCAGAAGACTCTCTGGAAGCCCTTCTCTCTCCCACTCGATCTGCAAATTCACATGGTGGCCCCTGTGTTGTGATTATTATGTGCAAAATAGTGTATTTAGAAAGTTTTGAGCACCTCGGAATTTTCATGATATCTGATAGAGTTGGGTAATTATTTACCACCAAGTGGTATAAAATTATTTGTTTTTGCAGCTCATGTCTGTGAGCTGAAGATTCATGTTGCTTTATTCATGACTCCTTCCTCTTTATGTATGTCAGTCTTTGATACACTTCTTGGATTAACTAGTCTCTCTGGAGACTCTAAGGCCATTTGCCATGTTGGCATTGATGTCAATACCTAATCCAGACACCTCTGATCTATCTTCTGCTTAACCAGATATATTGGTAGCTGGCATGATATAAGGTCTCCATTGTCATTTTGACCATGCTCCTTCCATATATATATATATATATATATATATATATATATATATATATATATAATATAAAACATGGAAACCAAGAATCTCTGTATTCGAGAATGTCCTTTTCAGGGGACATTGGTAAGGCTTGTGTTATTATTATTGTTTATGTATACAGCACAAACATACAGTTAGACAAATGCAAACCGAAGTGTTACAGTGGGTAAGAATAAAATAGCAGAGTTGCTAAGGTAGGAACCAGTGGGCACAATTTTCTTTTTAGAAAAGCAGATATATAAAGGAGAAGATAGCCGCAATAGTAACGGGAGGAGGTTAAGATAGGGAATTGATATGTCATCTGAGAACAGGTAATATCAAGTGCCAGCTGAGTTCATTAATTTGCTTAATTTGGTTATAACAAAAATTTCTAATGCTAAAAGTATATGTGCAGTCTGCTCAGGGCCGGCCCAAGACAAAATGCCGCCTGGGGCAAAGTTTAAAATGCCGCCCCCCACCCATTATCTACCCTTCCTCTCCCTGCCGCCCCTCCATTATCTACCCTTCCTCTCCCTGCCGCCCCTCCATTATCTACCCTTCATCCCCCCCCCTTGTACTTACCTTTCAGCAGTCCTGCTGCGAGTCTCCCAGCTCGGTCTCGGCTTGTAATGTTAAGTGCCGGAAATGACGTCATCTTCCGGCGTTCAGCATTACAAACCGGCACCGAGACCGAGCTAGAGGGCTCGCAGAGGAGAGAGAGAGGGGGGCCGAGCGGGTACCGACAATTTGGTAAGCGAAAACCACTCGACGCTCCTCTCTTCCGCTTTTAAAAAAAAAAAGTGCCGCCTGGAGCAGTTGCCCCACTTGGCACCGTTGTCAGGCCGGCCCTGAGTCTGCTAAAACAGCTGAGGAAGAAAGGTTTTTTTGGAAGGTGGTTCACTGGTGTTTTAAATGTAACTTATATTTGACACAGTGGTTGTAGAAATACGGTATAGTTTACTGCTGTATCTACAGATTTTTATTTAACTTTTAGCTTGGTCTTAGGGTAGGATTCCAAGGTAGACCTTCACTTTAACCTCTATGGGAAATAAAGAAAAACAAATGAACTGACATGTAGAATCTAAACCAAAGCCAATGAGTAAAGCCAATTTAGATGAAACATATTTAAATGTTTTAAAACTAAGGAGATGCCAGGACCTCCTTTGTACTTATCCATTATTAGGAAAAAAAGGGGTTTGCTACTTAAGAGCTACTAAGGATCATGTAGAGATTTGAAAATCTACTTTTGCTTCCGTCAAGCTTGTAAGTGGTCATAGGCGATATAAGAGAGTGATTTGTGCCAAAACAAATATCACAAAATATGATTAATATTTTGTTTGTGATTGTGTTTATTAAGATACATATAAACCAGGGAATGTTTCTGCTGGCTGGCCAAAATGTATTTACCAGGCTTTACTGAATCTATAAATGTGGGAGAAATCCAATCAACTGAAATAAGTTAAACTTGCCCCTATTTGAAAAAAATAATGATGTATATTTTAATTACAGATCAGTCTCAAAATGAAGTGCACAACACAAGCGGTGGCGCTGTGGGGGAGAAAGGCGCCGTCTCACAGCATAACAACTATGATGATAACAGACGACCAGAAAACCATTGTAACTGGGAGCTCAGAAGGACAGATATGTCTTTGGTACCTTTCTGTCAAAATGGAGGTTTGTAAAGAGATCATTTTAACTGCAAGGTTTTATCCAGTTTCAGTCATGTGACCTGGGCAATTAATTTAATGTACTAATTATTGTACAGTTGTACTTATATATCACTTTCCTATATCCAATATTTCGCATTTTAGTACACTTAAAAGGGTCTGGTGGGCCAGTGTCAGATAGGGCTGCATACTTCCCTTACTGCCGCTGCAGTGACAGATCAGACAGCCTCTGACTGAATAGGTGACTTCGTAATACAGGGGTGTCCAACCTGCGGCCCTCCAGCTGCTGCAGGACTACATCTCCCATACTCCTCAGTCAGCCCCTTAGCTGAAAGAGCATTATGGGAGATGCAGTCCTATGGATATGGATATATTGGCAACCATTGGTCTTAAAGTGCCCACCACACCCGACCCTGCTAAGTAATGTGCTACATGCTTAAGACTAAAATACTGCTTTGCAATCTGGTGCAGCACTAGTATTACAGATGGAAAAGCTATGGTGTGTATTTTTTAACACAATTATATTATTCATTCCAGCTTGAAGGAATTCTGTTTGGTAGTGAAAAAACAAAATTTGAGTGATTTTAACATCTCAAATAACATCTTGTTTTTATATTCTTCAGTGAGAAAATAAGGACCTGAAAAGCAATACTCTTTGTTTTTGTCAAAGCCCATGCAATATTAATAATATCATATACATTTATTGCAACTTTCCATTAGGGGAATGTCTAGCATCAGTGGTCTGGAATTCAGTATCATCTGTGTCTCAGTTTGGCTAACAGTACTGTAATTATTGAGAATACCAAGCGAGTCAATTTGGAATGGAAGAATCAGTCATTGAAAAGCATAATTTTATGGTTCACAACTCTTAAATCTCAACTATTTGTCCAATAGACCATGAGGCTATAAAATTCTTTTTACTTCGTTGATGATGAGAAAAATAATTATGTGCAGTTAAAATGACACCTTTTTATTGGATCAATCCACAGGACAGAGAAATGCATTTTAAAGCGAAAACTAAACGTACACAAAACATTACTTTATACAATAAAACAGAGCTTCTGTGTGCACGTTTATTCAGGGATGTATGATCCAATGTATCCAAATTCCAGTTTTGTAAGAATTTCGCTTAGCAGCCCTAAAAGTTTCATTACACTTTATGTAAGCAAATGTAGAACGCAAATAAATAAAACTGAAAATAAACAATATTTCATTGGCTACTATAAATTTAATCTACATTTCTGATGCAGATTCCATATATTTCCAAAAATGAAATAATGCACAAATATATATATATATATATATATATATTAGTATATATTTTTGTAAATTATTACAGTTATTGAAATTTTTTTTTATATGTGATTATCTCCCTACTTTAGATTACTTCTAAAGCCATTCTTTTTGGACATACTACTCCTGTAACGTGCTTGGCAAAGGCAAGGGAGTTTGAAAAGCAACCATATGTCGTCAGTAGTTCAGAGAATGGGTACGTAATCAGGTGTTTTATTTGGTATGTTCTAGGTCTGTGCGACCTAAATGCAGCCTCCCTGCATGAATCTATTTATTTTTCCATTTTTGTCGCAATAAAGATACCAGCAGACAGGACTGAAAAATATTACATTAGATACAATATTTCAGTGAAAATGTTTAAAGAAATACCCAGTGATCCTCTTGGTGGCACTGTTTAATCTGAGTAAATCAGTACCTTTGCAGCTAGCTGATGGAATACCTGAGGTTCTGGGAGATGACCCATTTTCAACAGTGTGCAGTTCTGTAGAATGATAGTTCTGCTGACACATTGATGAGATGTAATGACAGTATACCTACAATTTGTTTTAAACCAAGCATGGCCTTAAAGTTAGCTTTGACGCCAGGCAGCAGGGTGTAATTACCTAAACAAAAGGAAAGAAATCGTCTATGCCATGCCATCTTAATAACCACAACATTTTCTCCACCAGTTATCTGTAACAAAAAAGCTACATAAACGATTAGCCTTCACTTAAATATAGGATTTAAGAAAGAAATTAGTGTCACAAAATTGTTCCTACCAATTCAGTGGAAATGACGACGAATAATAGGAGGTTATTTTTTTTATTTTTTTTTGCAGGGAGATGTGTATTTGGAACGTTGCCAACGGCCACTGTATTCAGAATTCAAAACTTCCATTCAGGCACACGGCAATCTGTGTAAGTATCACTGTGTTTCTACTGCATTGTGTAAAAGATTTACATCAGTCTTTTATACAACAAAAATGTTACTTGGATCATGTCCTTTTTTGAGTTTTGGAGTTCTACTCAATGATATCCATATTTAAATAAGTATTTGTCAAAAGGATAATTATCTTGATATTATTATTATTATTAATTATCTTTGATTTATATAGGGCCAACAATTTACGTAGCACTACATACAATGCATACAGTATATGCAAGGGGTATGACAAAACTAGAACTGAAAAACTAAGAATAAACAATATATTAGGTAAAGCGGGTCCTGCTCACAAACTTACAACCTAGAGGTAATGGAGTATAGAGAAACATAAGATATGGAGAGAGGTAGAGATAGTGCCATAGATGGATGTGGAGACGGAGAGAAATATGTGGGGGGAGGGGGCAGGATTAAGAGAGACATCCCAAGAAGTGAAAAAGAGAGGTGGAGAAAACCCAGAATTGAAAGATTTTGAGTTGTTGCCTTCTACCAGGTAAAGGATTAATGTATCAATGGATCAGGTGAGAAAATCCCTTACAAAAAAATACTGCAGTTTTTCTGAAGTTATACTGCAGTTTTTTGGACATGAAAAAACTGCAATACTGCACTTTTACTGCAGTATTACTGCACATTTACTGCAGTTTTACTGCATTTGTACTTCACTGTACTGCAGTTGTACTGCAGTTATTTTTGTACGGAAGTACAAATGCAATAAAGCTACAGCACATTGAAGTAAAACTGTAGGTTTGCAATATAAAAAAAAAGTGCAGTAAATGTGCAGTAATACTGCAGTAAAAGTGCAGTAAATGTGCAGTAATACTGCAGTAAAAGTGCAGTATTGCAGTTTTTTCATGTCCAAAAAACTGCAGTATTACTTCAGAAAAAACTGCAGTAATTTTTCGTAAGGGATGTCTTCGTACAGTAAGACGCCACATAGGCGGGTGTCAGGGCAGAATTGTGGAAAGACAAAGGAATGTGTTGCAGGCAGTAGGAGAGAGTGTTGAATATATTGTTAGAGTAGATGGTACAGTAAGTGGGTAGATATAGAAGATAAGGGTTTAGTGGGGCAGAAAGACGAGAAAAGAAAATAAAACAAACATGGCATGATATTTTGCCAAATAAAAACAATCAGTAAGAGAATGCCACATAACTCAGGAATGCCTGTACTGGATACACTAGGGCAAAGGGTTAATAGAAACAAGCAAATAACAATACACAAAACAGTTATGGGTGAATATGGACATCTCCAGATCCAGGCGGTATGGCTTTTTGCAGAGGTGTAGTGGTTTGTTTGGGGCTCAGTTGCTGGGTTGTTGTGGAAAGTTGGAGGAATGTATTGCATGCTGATATATCTAAAATATACATTGCTTTGTGCTGAAGTTTCAATGCTTTAATTCAGTAAACAATACAAATGGTATATTTAAGGCTGTCTGTCCCATGGCAGTGGCGTAACACAAGCTTGGGCCCAATCCTATATTTTGGATCTAAATGGCTATGTCATTGGAACACATTATTGAACATGTGAAACTAATGCTCTCAAGTAACGTCTCCAGAAATCATATATCGGGGGAGACAAGTAGGGTGGCCACCTATTTTAAGCAGTATTGACAAAGCAGGCATGACAACCCCACAACAAATGTGTCTCTTCATGGAACAGATGGTTTGCAGCACCAACCACTGTATTTAAATTTTCTCTTTGGCTCGTCATTGGTGGAGGGCAAGCATCACATAGAGGCGCTGTGTAATCATATTATAGATATAGAACAGAGGATTAGGACTCATTTCATAGGGCCAACTTCTGCACCCAGAAGCCTTAGGTGCCCCCTGCACCAAAAAGGCTGCAGGGCCCTGCATTATATATATATATATATATATATATATATATAAAACTTGAATTTAGCTGGTGCTTAACTCTAAGTTAACTCAATTTCTGTGGGGTCTTTGGTAGTCAGGAAAAGATTTGTTCACAAAGAGGGCTGCGTAATCCTTTCAAACCTAAAAGGGGGGATATTTCAGAGATCAAAATAATCATTTCAGGCAAACCTGCTCCTTAGTAAACGGTACTCATAGATGAGAATGAGGAAAGGAAAGAAAGGGGTTCTGTACTTTCTATAGTGCAGGATTATTTTCAGAGCACCCAGGACATGCATCATTCTTCCTTCTTTTACTGCCCCAATAAAGCTCAAAAGAAGATTTGTACCATTCTTTCCTTTTTATGATTATTGGGTCAATCATGCCAAAGAAGGCTAAGCCAAAAGCAAGAATAGTCTCAAGGCTCCAATTAATGTTTGCTGCACCTGCATAAGCAGTGGTGTAGGTAGTGACCCCTATGAGAGTGGGTTCTGGTAGTCTTCATTTAAGCTCAGATCAAATCCCTAAAGCTACAAACTACTCAATACGTGGTCATGGTTCGAAGTAATTAGATATTTTCCATTCATCTCCTGCAATTGAAACCCCAAATTACCAGGTTTAGAGATTCCCTAGAGTTTGGATTGTTTAAGAATTCATACAAGCTAAAAGCTTAAGATTCAGGTAAGAA
This sequence comes from Spea hammondii, assembly GCA_029215755.1. Taxonomy (NCBI): domain Eukaryota; kingdom Metazoa; phylum Chordata; class Amphibia; order Anura; family Pelobatidae; genus Spea; species Spea hammondii. Next base: position 86,600,844 of record JARDYJ010000004.1, read on the forward strand.
AGAAATACAAAAAGTGAAAACTTTGTGTCAGTCCCACCTATGAAATATAACTAAAACATATTAAAAAATTTGTTAGAAACGCACAATTTTTAGCACAGACGTTAAAATTGAATCACATTACGGGGTAAAAGATAGGATTCACTACATAAATATTACCTTGAGAAAGGGAAAACCAACACACATTTATGTCTGGTCTGTGGGGTGGCAATTCCACAAATGTTTTCCAACGAGCAGGAGATGTATCTGTCGTTGAATCACCTTAGGTTATGACTATCCACTCTGCACATTAGGGATAAAACTGCATTGATTTGCTAGCAAATTAAAACACACAGTCTGTCTAATATGCTTAATTATAAAAAGTATGAATATCATAGGCTTATTTACATATATAATTTATAGTTATATGAATTAATAAGATAATAAAATGAAAATTCCATTCCTATCATTAAATGCAGGACAGAGGTATTATATGTTTAATGGTATGGTACCTTATTTAATTAATGTCTCTGTATTTTCTTTTTGGTCATGCCCTGTCAGTACTACCATTGCTCATTCAGGATGACAGGAGAAGGCTGGCTACTCTGCTGTGGACAATATCAAGATGTCCTCATTGTTGATGCAAAGACCTTGCAAGTTCTTCATACCTTGAAATCACAGTCTTCAGAATGGATCAGCTGCATGTGTATTGTTCACTCTACGAGGATCCAAGGTACAAAGCTGACAGAAAATACAACTATAACTTTAAGTAACCTTCTTGGAATTTGGCCAAAGCTTATCCGAAGGCCGGAATGTTATCAGTGGTGGAAAATGCATGGTTTGTGTGGATTTTAGACTGAGATTGTTAGAAATAAGACTAAGATCAATTAAAACAACTTCTACTAAATGATTCAATGGAAAAGAGTGCAGACTATTAGCACATCTATAATGGATCAATTTTTACACATACAATAGAGACCATACAATGCTTCACCTAGAATCTGGGAACTTGCAGGCTCCAGCTCCTCACACAACTCCTTTTTCGCGTAGGCCCATGATGTCAGTCGAGGGGACCAGCATCATTGGTAGGTGGGCAGGTCACCAACGTCAGTGGGCAGTGCTGTTAACATTGCAGGAAGGGCTAGCCCCAACCACTTTATATTTAAATGGTGATGGGAGTGGGAAATGGCCTTGGGTGGGGAGTGATGCTCCTGTGACCTGGAGATTTCAGTCCAGACACGGAGAAGCTGCATTTTACCCAGAGTCTCAGGCTAAAACCCGGAAGGTATGCTAAGAATACACTAAAAAAGATATGACTAAAGAAAATAACTACATCCTGCACGTGTATAGTAAGGTATAAACAATTCAACGGCCAACACAGTTTTTACGACATAGTTAGCCCGGTTTGCATTATCTGATGCATCAGGCATATAAAGCCTCCAAACATGCATGTGATCAGTATCTGAAAATAGGTCTGCAGGTTCCAGGTCTTATTTACTCTATTATTTATATTTTTCCAGAGGATTCATTGGTTGCAATGTCTGTTGTCGGTGACCTCAAAGTATGGGATTTGTCATCATCAGTCAACAGCATTCAGGTCAGTTAAATTGACATTAGTGATTCTTTGTATACCACTAATTCCAATTGATTAAACCGTAACATGTAAGAAAAAACTCACCATGTTACCCTTTTGATGAAGTATGTAGTGTCACCACTGTTTCAAATAACACCAGTGGGTGATGTGGACTTTTGGACATTATTGCATATCTCGATTAACCATATATACAAACACACAGGGCCAGTGTTATATATATTATGTGAAATCATATATATATATTCATGTATTAGGTCCCCTAGATAGCCTAGATAGTCACCTAGATTATATAAATTAGAAGAAGAATATTAGTTTATAGTAGTTACAAAGAATGCTCAATATTTTCTATTCTTCAATCACATTTTTTTTTCCAGGAAAAACAAAATGTTTCCGAATCTGAAACAAAGTCCCTTGAAGTTACAAACTGCTGTGCTGTGCGTTTTTGCATGTATACGGAAAGGCTGCTACTGGTGATTTGCTCCAGCTCTTGGAAGGTTATTTATTTTATTATTTATTTGTTTGTTTGATTGTTCAATGCTTTCTCAAAGATGCCATGAACAAATTCAGTCTCTGAAATAACTGGTTTTGTGGGTGTTAAATTAATATCCATATTTTTTTCTCACTATACAGAGATGTTATACACATAAAGTGTCTCTTCAATTTTTCCGAAAAATGTAAATGACATGGATGAGATAAGCAATGCCTTATCTGTGCTCTTTCACAGTTTAGTATAGTGGATGCTCTCAGCAAAATCACTTTTCCATTATAACAACTCACGCACATATAACTAGATGCTGAATGCCACATACTTACACTATGTAGAGCATTGTAAGATGAAGTGAAAAGAATAAATATGTAATTGTCTGGGAACCTGTAAGTTAGTGTGCAATTGCGCATCTAATTGTAATTTCAACACTACAAGATATACTACTTCACACTTAGACAGCTAGGTCTTCTAAAATGTGAAAACATTTCAATTTTTTTTCCTTTTGTGTACACTGGCATTTTTTTTATCATGAATATTTGTAAGTGGCTAATAACAAGACTGTGGGCATTCATGTAACTATGTATAAAAAAAGCTAAGTGCATGCTGATTCTTTTAGTTGCATGTTAGGATCCTTTGCATCACTGGTTATGAGGTACGTTGCGTGCTCATTTTATATGTTGTATGGGTGCTAGGTAATGGTATGTACTTATGCATTCTGTTGTGAACTTTGATACCTGCTGAATATATTATATATGAAGCATTTACACTCATCAGCCATAACATTATGACGACTGAATAACAATGATAATGATTATCATGTCACCTGTCAGTGGATGGAATACATTAGGCAGCAAGTAAACATTTTGTCCTCAAAGTTGATGTGTTAGAAGCTGGAAAAATGGGCTAGAGTAAAGATCTGAGAGACTTTGACAAGGGCCGAATTGTGATGGCTCCACGACTGGCAATGGTTTGAGGAACACAAGAACAAGTTCAAGGTGTTGATTGGCCTCCATATTCCCCTGATTTCAATCCAATCGAGCATCTATGGGATGTGCTGGTCAAACAAGTCTGATCCGTGGAGGCCCCACCTCGCAACTTACAAGACTTAAAGATCTGCTGCTAACGTCTTGGTGCCATATACCACAGCACACCATCATAGGTCTAGTGAAGTCCATGCCTCCACGGGTCAGGCCTGTTTTGGTGGCAAAAGGGGGTCCTACACAATATCCTCAATTTTTTTCTGGTTGTTGTCATTGATATTTTGATCACAGGATGTACTACAAATAAAATTGCATGGTTAGTTCATAAATCTCATGCATGAGTCGCATACATCATCATTTCACTTTAAAGCCATTTTTTTTATATAAAATTGCATATTATGTTTCCATACTTGGACACTGGAGAAGCAGTAAATGTAAGTATGCGGCTCTCCTGTCCAGGGGCCCACTTGTTATTTGTCCAAAGTGTCATATGGTCAGTCTAAATAATGGCAATCCAGAAACCGATAATCTCTAAGTAAGAAAGTTCCCAGTTACATAATAACAAGCCAACATTATGAAATATATTAGTGCTTAATAAATGTTTATAAGGGTTTATAATAATAATATATATAAAAAATAAACCTAATAACAACATACATTTACAAAAAATTTTTTACATTTATAAAATGAGCCTAAGTGATTATTTTAGCTTTTTTGTTTTTTAGGTCTATGACTACTGTGATTTCTCTTTGCTTTGCACGGACAATTGCAAAAGTGGCCAGTCGTTTGTTGGGGGGGAGTTCCTTGCGGCTAACAGACTTATCATTTGGACAGTGGATGGTCACAGTTACATCTACCAGCTGCTGAACAGGTGGGCTATAATGGGGATGGCATATGATAAATTCAGGTACAAAGTAAGCTGTTTGTAACTGTATTGTAGGAAAGGCCTGCCTGTCACACTTGATCAAAACCCATAACTAACCCCCTCTGACATTAGAACATTTGGCTTAAGTTTGGCACTCTCCAGCCTTTATGTGAAGCAGCAGGAGATGGAGAAATACGATTAGCCACGTAGAAGTTGATTGGGCAGATGGTGCTGTGATTTCCAGGAGCCTAAAAGTAATTAGTTACCATCTCAATAACTTTTTTTTTGATGTGCTAGGATTTTTAAACCTGACCACCATGTTTTGTTTGATGCCCCTTTAACACTTTGTATTATTTACTTTGCACAGTGGGCTTCCAAAAAGTATATATCCAACCGAGGGAGGATTGCTCAAAGAAACGATCACTCCTCAATTGCTTTGCTCTACAAGTGTGCAGGAAAAGGTAATAAAAAAAACCCAGAAAACGCATCAAAACAAAAACACATACAAATGCATCATATTTTATGGATCTTAGTCTTAATTTCAGGGCTGGTATTAAGTCCACAAAACAGTTGAATAAGAATTATTGTCACACTCAGAACAGGCAATGAAGATCATAAGAGTTGTAAGCTAACAGCAACTGTTTGCCAATACCAGTTGTGCTATTGTTTCTACACACACTGTTGTGATGCAGGATAAAAACTGTGTTTTCTGTGATTAGTGGAAAACACTTTATAGACCAACACCTTTACAAGTAAGGCCAAATGATTTAACACAGTTAAAATAACCACTCATTGTCCACCCGTAAAAGGGTGACAGATTTAAAATGTAGTAGAAAAAGTTATGTTGTAGTTTACAATACTTTTCTTTGTAATAATTGTGTGGACTCTCGGCCATGTAGCAGTATTAAAAAGTTATTTAGAGTTTCTGTGTTGTTTCAACGGGAAGTCTGGAACATAATTGAAACTTAATAAAGCCTATAGCTATGATGGACGATCTAAAAGATATATATAAATAGCACTTTTGTTCTAAACTTCTGCCTCAGGTCTCTATAACCTGTCAGTCTATTTTTCTGGATATAATCATGTTTCAGTAATTTGAAATGATGGTAGTATATATCTGTCTGCTTTCTATTAACCTTCTCACTACTCCAACATTAAAAGACTTAACCATTGTTGAAAATATTTATTGCAAAATACCTAACTAGTTATTTATGATAGCTCACTAGCTCCCACTGAGTTGCCCATGCAGCTCCAATCTTTGTGTCCAATGAGCAGACAGCTATACATCTATTCTTCAACTCCATAGTTATAAAGCATGTTCAAGACATTAAATACTCAACTAAATACAAATCTTAAATACCCTTAAGATGTCAGGTTTTCAATAAATATTGTAGCAGCCAGTGGCATAATGGGACATCAGGTCCTGGGTGGTGCCGTGGTAGCCCCTCTGCTGCATAACCTGCAGCCTCTGATCTCTCCAACCATCCAATGAACACTATGGAGAGTTGTGCAAATCAGCACAGTCATCCAGAGTTTCCTTTCAGCACTGGGTTATGGCATCATATCTTGACACTATGCAGTAAGGACGGTGGTGCGAAGGTGCCTTAGGCAGCACCAATGGAAATTAGTAGCAGGTAGCAGCTCTGGATTTTTCATTAAAAGTTTCACTCCAATTAGTTAAAAGGTCAATTGGACTCTTTAGAATATAACGCAAATGAACCTTAGCATCATTTAGGCCAAAAATGCACATGATTAAATAACTATTTCTGTGAATGGTTTAGCCATTGAACAAGGATTTGTGCCTACAATAATGCATTGTTGAGTCATCAGGTGAGAAAAAGGTAGGGAATTTACACTTCTTGAAAGTGCCATTTTATATTTTTATTACTGCCCTTAGTAAAAACATTTGTAACTGATATAAAGTTCTTGGAGATAGTAAGAAATATGCACACTTGGTATCTGAAAATGACTACATGCTTTATTGATCTAGGGAACAAGGCCCACGCATACATTGTCTCTGCCCTTATTATGTAAAACCCCCACACTAAAGCACTGCAGAATCTTTTGACGCTATATATGTAAAAGATACTAATGGTATACTCAATGGATTACATAAAATTATGGATATCTATGCTATGTACAGTTAACATCACAACTGAAACTGAATTTTATTCATGCAGAGTTTTTCATGTTTCACTGGCTTCTTAAATGAGAGGAAGGAGCCGTTTTTTAAGATTCTTTATTCTGGAAATTCCTTTGGAAGAATCAGCTTTTGGCATATCCCTGATGTTCCGGTATCACAGAATGATGGTTCTCCAGGAGGTAAGACACATGAAGTTCAAGATGTGTTCAGTGCTGTGAAAAAGTATTTGCCCCTTCCCAATTTCTTCTATTTTTTGCTATTTGTCACGTTTCAATGTTTCAGATCATCCAACTAATTTTAATATAAGGCAAAGACAACATGAGTGACTGAGCACAAAATGCATCTTTTAAATACTCATTTCATTTTTTTACAGGTAAAATGTTCATAAAAAAAACCTAGCAACTGGCTGTGCCACCCTTGGCGGCAATAACTTCAATCATATGTTTGTGATAACTGGCAATGAGCCTTTTACATCGTTGTGGAGGAATAAGTTGCACATTCTTCTTGTTTTAATGATGCATTATAGGTGGAATACTTTCTGAATACTTATAATTTAAAAGTAATTTCTTAAAACCAAAAGAGTGGCTCAGAATGATGAATATTTTTGTGCAAGCCTTTCTTGTTGAATTCCCTCTGTATACAAATTAGCTTGTGAAAAGGACAAATGTAAACTAGTTAAATTGTAACTACAATAACTAGTGAATGTGGGAATTTCTTTTTCAGAGATAGAAATGAAGACAACAGTTACCCTTCAAGAAATGTTTGATAGAAATAAATCTATGTCAGAAGGGATCATAGATCATATTCATATTGCCAAAGACGGCAAGGCATCTGCAGCTGTCACTGCGTCCATCTACATCCCTAACCTTGACAAACTGGTCTGTGGCTGTGAAGATGGCAAAATAGTCGTCACCATAGCTTTGCATGCCGCGAGAGCACGGCTTCTGGAAGACCACCAATTACTCAATGGTAATATCAGCAATGATTTGGGAGGGTTAACAGTACAACCAACAGCCAGTGTGCAATCCAGTTTGCCCTAACCTGACATGTAAGCTGAACTCAAGTAGGTCCCTTTGTAAAGAATATATGTAAACAGCTGAACCGAGGAGGAACCAACACCCTCTATGTCCCAAAAGATATGACCAAGTGCACAGGATATTGACACACACAGTGTTCCCTGCAATGTTTACCTCAGTATGCACATTTGTACTCAAGCACCAAATCTTTGGTTCCTAATGTTGTAGGTAAAATTCAGGATTGGTGTATAAACCACCTTACAAATATTGTGTAAAAAAAACTGACCCAATATTATCTTGCCTCTGCCTGTAGGCTCTGTGCCACATAAAATATTTGACGGCCACAACTGCAGTGTGTCAAGTCTGCTTTATCCGCATGGAAGGTCAGAGAAGTTTGATCCAAGCTGGCTTCTTTCTGGTGATCAGAATTCAATGGTTATCTGGAGAGATGTGTTTACAGGAGAGATATTCCACAAGTTTATGCTCCAGTCTGGTTCAATACTGAAAATACTAGTTCCACCTGATGATTACAAAGTAAGCAGAAAGGTTACCATACTACTATCATTTTGAGTGATTTTTAAGTAAAAAAAAGAAAATATATATTTGTTGCAATGAAACCTTATATTTTTATTTATTAAAGAAAATGATTAGTTCTAGTTCAGTGTTATTCTGGTTTTAATTATTGATCGTTGCACTTTTGTTTCGGCTTGGTTAAAAATAATTTAAAAAGACAGCTTTAGGTCAGGTAAAGTTGACATTTAAAAAAATGTCTGACCTTTTGAATAAAATACATAGAACTTTGACAGACAGTCAGCATGCAACAAAAAGTCTGTATCCTGCAGTGGGGAAAAAACCTACAATATTCACTTTTATGTGAGCGGTAACTGCAGATGGAAAGCAGGTACTTTCCTTATATTTGATATTGCATTTTATACACAGAAGAGCTAATGACTCTATGTCTGTCTATGTATCTGTGTTTCTGTCTGTCTATACATTGAACACATATCTAGCTTTTTTTTTCAGCATGCATTTAATAGATTTTGGAAGCGGATCCTTCATTTTTTCCAAATCCTATAGACTAAATCTATAAATCATAAATAATAATGTTTACACATATAGTATGCAATTTATACATATTGGAAACCCACCTAATGTGTATATTTAGAACATATGTATTTAACTTCCTTTTCTCTGCATTTGTATTATTATGTATGTTATCTCTCTCCTATTCATGATAGAAAGTTTATCAGGTAATGCTGGCTCTAAACAAAACAGTGGTCTTGGTTTCCATGATGTGACTTTTTGAGCTAGATTAAAAAAAAAACATTTCCCAAATCACACAAATTAATGTAGTTTTACCTGATGAAATTAGTTATGGTAAAAGCTATGAGAATGGTAATTCCTCTTTAAAGCATAATGGAGAGATGTAAAATTATGATAGGTCAGGATGTGTGTTAAATTTAGAACACAATAGAAACAAAGAGAAGATGATAAAAAGTAATAAAAGTGGAGCCATGCAGAAAACAGAGAGTGGTGACACAATAGCAATAATACGTAAGGACATGAGAGGAAGGGGGTAACTTGGAGATTAAAAAGAAGTAAAATAATATTGGCTGTGACATATAACATCTGGTATAGATAGCCAGCAACTGGCTTTGTGGCAGACATTTAACTAAATGGGCTAGTGGCACCAGAGACCTCCACAAGCCTGGTCCTGGACAAGCTGTCCACCTGTGTGAGAGATTATTTAAAGTCATGGAAGCTAATATGGAGCAATTTGGCTATACATTCTAAACTGGGACACGGAACAAAAAAAATAGCTTTGTTTTTCCTTTATAAAAATGGTTTATCTATCGCTAACCCCTGAACCTTATCACACGAAGACGCCTTCTTATTTTGATTAATTGAAAATATGAAGTACTGTAACATTGCATTATATAGACCACAAGCAGATCCCATAGCACTATTACAATAGGGGGGCAGTGATAATTAACAGTAACAATAAAACTGACAGACGTGTTGACGTGTTAAAATATACTGGTACACGATGAGAAGAAAACCTTGTTCTTGCAAGCTTCAAATCTATTAAACAAAGTTCTGTTTCATGTCAAGATACATCCATTGACACCATACAATAAGAAACATATGGGTACTATTCAGTACTGAGGACAGTTCTTGAATTCACTATACTAGTAAGTATTCATGGTTATCCTTTTCTTCCTGCACAGGTAAAAATGTTCCAGAGTATATACTGTATGTGTAGTGATAATTCAGTAGCACTTCTGAACCTTCAAGAACGAGTATGTTTCTTTCATGCCAGAAAGCATCTATTTCCTGTAAAGACTATGAAATGGCATCCTGTTGAAGAGGTCTTGATCGTTGGATGTGAAGATGGCTCAGCTTATGTCTGGGAGATTGAGACCGGTAATATATATTTATTAACCTCAGCATTATTGCCATTCAATGTGATGCAATTTTAAGCCAACAAAATTACAAAAACGGAAATCATGTTTAAATGCAAAAAATATAAAGTTGGATTGTGTGCTATTCATTTAATAATCTTTTGGACATCTGCTTCACTGATGCCAATACATGCGCTTGTATGCATACATTTATGTAAAGACTGCGCATATATTAGCCACAAGAAGAACCCTCTCCTTTTAAAGTGTTAGCAGAGTTATTCCTTCTCAGGCTTCCAAATATCTGCTGTTACTGGACCTTCTAAGTCCTACTGTGAGTTCATTTGCTGAGAATGATATGGATACATCTCTAGGGGAAGCATTGTCACACAGGGATGTAAGGTTTTGCATAACTACTACTTCCGTCTGGGTTAGGTACAGGGATGAAGCAGGGAACACAATGAGACATCTTAGGGAATCCCAATCTAAAATGTATGCAGCAGATGACAACAGCTAAATAATACAAGACTATGCTGAGTTGGGCCCAGCCTAGTACTCTCAGTATGGTTATCTATTTAGAGTTAGATTTGTTAGTTCAATAATTTTCAAGGCTAAATATGTTGAAATCATGCCTTATTGAATACATTGCGGTTTCCTATCGAAAATATAAAACATTTTTAAGCATAATCATAGGTTGCTTGATAGCAACTTAGCTGGTAGGTCAGACGTCATGTAAAATTACATATTTTAAATGAGCATCATATATATATATATATATATATGTGTGTGTATAGATCTACATCTATCTATCTATCTATCTATCCATCCATCCATATAGCTATCATCTATCTGTGTAAATCACTGCATGTGTGAACGGAATACATTTTCAAGCAGTGAAAGCATTTGCAGAATGAACATCTGAGTTAGCCTTGTTAGGAAGAGTGATTTTTCTTTTCCCTTCAGTAGAGCTTAAGAGCACACGCTACTCTGTTTTTCACCTATGTCTGCATGTCATACGCAGTGTCTGTCATCTGCTCCATTTGACCTTTGCAGTTAGCGTTTCTGCCTGTCTTCAAGATTCACCCGGCCATCCCAGCTCTTACTGTAATTGTTTGTTTGTTCAATGACAATGAGTGGCAGAGCCTTCCCCAGCTGATATCTTTTGTTATCTCAGTTAGGAGGCTTGACACAGTATGTTCTCCAATGTGTGAGATAAAATCAAGTTCTCTACCTATTTCAAGATGCTCTAGGCGGGACACTGGGATATATATGTAATTCAATGTAATTCATAATTAATGGCATAGTTTTTGGTATCCACATAACAATAAATAGTTAATTATAAACCATTTAAACCACCATTTGTAATTTCATTGCTTTGATCCATCTACACAGGAGTAATTTCCCTCATTTTGAAGTGACAAGATAAATTGAATGTTTAATATATGTAGAAGTGCTCTCTTTAAATCACATCTTCATTCTCCTCGCATGACCCACTCGTTAGGTTTTTGGTAATTCTTATACCGGTAAATATGCCCATACTGACATCACCACTGAGACAATAGGAAATATATAAATAATACAGTATTACATACAAGAAATTAAACACAATATATTAAATGCTCCCCCCTTTGCTGTGCTTAAACAGGCTACAGTACTTACCCTAACCTAGGGTATCATTTAAATAAAATTACTATGTGATCATCGGTGTTGTTTATGACATATTGAACATTGTGTTTGTTTCGTATATATATATATATATATATATATATATATATCTTGTTTGATTTCATGTCTGTCAAGCTATCAGATTTATTTATTACACAACATTATTCCATATGAATTCAATCTTTTTTGGGGCCTGTGAAAAAGGAATTAAGAATGGTGAAACAGAGCATACTGTAAACTTTAGCTTTTCCAAAAAGTACTAAGCTGCTTCCTTAAATAACATATTTTATTTCAAGCTCTTTCGGTGATCACCAGGTCAGTTGCTATTCATGTATTGGGTGCATTGTCCATGGATTCAGTTTGCATCCATTCTTCTTTGTCTCTAACTCAGTACAGGTCATCAGTCAGAGTCAGATTTCAGGGGGTGAATGTGGCATTGCTTACAAATTCTGCACTGGGCTTTCAGTAGCTAGAGGCTGGGATATTTCTAGGGTCAAGGTCACAGTGGTCAGAAAACATTTAAAATGTATTGTGTACAGCCCCATCTGGGTTCAAGGCTTTTGTATTAAGGTTGTGAGGGTGAACTACAACTTCAATCCAAGTGAAATGATCTAATTTACGTCATCTCCCTTTGTATTGTCTTTAACTGTATGTTGGATTAAGTATGTATCACACATAGATGTCATTTTATGTAGACACACAAAGCGACTCAAACAGTACTGTACGTGAAATGTTTAAACATATATACGAAATAAGGCATAGGACGTAAGTATCGAGATCTGCTTATGAGACCCATATTAAAGTTTAACTCTGCAGTATTAGACTGATGAAATATGGAATAATAAATCCAAACATTTTACCCAATCCAGACCAATATTTCTACGCATTTACTACATGCTTGACGCTAACCAGGGTGCATGTAGGATAGAAAGGAATAATTCCGAAAACAAATCTAGACAAATATATTAGGGAGAGCTGATGGGAATTTACTTTTGATCTGAAATACCTGAATAGCAACATTGGGTAGCTAAGCATTGAGTTAACAAATATTCTTTATCTCACTGGTCAAAGATCCAGATTCAGTTGAGTTCATATGTGTGATGGGGATCAAAGTTTGGTATTCTGAGACAATCCCCAATAATGTTAAATTGAAAGATATTCCAGGGATGAACGAACACTATTGTAACAAATTCAATGTGAAATGATGGCATGAGAGGCACCATTTTTAGCCATAACATATAAACTGCTTACATATGGGATTATGTATAAAACCTAGTTTTAGTTACAAGATTGTTCTTGTTGCCATAGCAGACAGCAACGTGATCTAACTTGCAGGAAAAACTCTGTTTGCTACTATGGTAATAAGACAACCTTTTCAAATTATGTGCCAGGATCACATTAATAGATAACATCAAATGCCACATTGTGTAACAATGTTCAGCTTCACCAGCTTTTAAAAAAGAATATGTCAAAATATATCAGTAGACTATTTGTGTACTATAAAATGCTATTCATTAACTTATTGCCACATTGAGGATCCTGAATTCAGTGGTTAAGTACAAACACGCACATATGCAATATATAAAATATATAACTTTCATCTATAACAGTTAACAAAGCTCGAAGCCAGAGGACACTAAGTGTAGTCACTCATGCATTCGTAGTCTTAGATGCAGCAACTGTGAAATGGTTTTGTTGTGAAGAGGGCACTGGGTCGATCTTTATGCCAGTCATGTGAGCGAGGCAATGAACTTCATCTGTAAGTGATGATAAATGATAAATCTTCAATAGCTCCAAGTTCCATGATAGATACTGCCTGATTCAGCTTGTCACTCACTGGATTCTTGAACTCTGACAGAAGGCTTAAAATAATAAGCAATCCTGTCAATGAAACACATTTTATTGTTTGACAAAAAGAAACCTTTGTTTGTCAAGTCAAACAAGATAGTCTTCTGAAAGATGACCAGTTTTCAATAACACCATTCCATTTGTTTCCAGCTAATTAGAGACTCATGTGCATGTACCATGAATGAAACAGTAATTTTCAGCTGTGTTAGAGAATAAATAACATACTATGAGAAATAAAAATATATATAATTTACCGTTTGTGCAGCTATGTAAGAGAGAAATGTTTAAATAATAACTGGCTCTTTATCAGTGACGACGCAATATACTAGGGGTAAAAGCGAAACAAATCCGATGCCCATTGATGGTGCAAATTATTTTAAACTGTCGGGATTTTATACACTGTATAAATTTGAACATTTCATTAACCTCTTAGGTTAACTGTTACATGCTAATAGATGAATCAGTCATTTTATTTTTTTTGGGGGGGGGGGATTCATAAAAGGCTGGTAGAGGGAGAAGTTGGTGGCCTGGTACATACTGAATAAACGATCAGATCCAACAGTCCTTAGTGTAATGCCTTCATTAGTGTATATATGTATGTCCTCTGTTAAATATAATAATAATTAAATATTATAAATTCCTTAATTAACAAATACAATCAGAGCTGGCCTTAGGGTGTTTTTAAGTGCCTGGGGTGAGCAATGTTTCCATTATGGCAGCACCCTTATCATCTCAACATTAGTTTATATAAGGTTAGTGCCAATAGCCAATATAATTCAGTAGCATTTAAAGCAATATGCCATTTTTTCATTTAACATTTTAAAACAATATTATAAATTCTATCGGTAGCAAGACTATTGACTATTGACTATGCAGCTAATATTGCAATTTTCATAGAAATATAGAAATTGTGATAAACACTGTGTTCAAGATCACAAAATAGTTTTTTAAAAGTAAGAAAATGCTTTATTTCTCAGTTCTTCAAAGACTGGGGATATTAATATCAATGAAGCAATTTTTGCCCTTATCTATGATTCTTTTTTTCTGCCGTATACTTCTAGTTCTACATGCAATGGAATTGACTCAATATGTACCTGATTATTAGACATTTGCGCATCTTAAATATTTATTTCTCACTGATTTTGTGTTGAGCTGGAATGTTTGAAGGTTTTTCTTATGTGTCAGGATCAAAGTGATTGATCAGAACTGCCTGAAAACATATTCACCTCTGCAGGGGTGATTGGTAGAAGCATTGACGTACAGGGATTTGTTACTGATTCAGGCATAAGACACAATGTCGGTTTAAAGGTACATATTCTTCAATTTCACAGTAAAAAGAAAAACAGTACACCCTTTGGAGGACTTCATAACGTATATTCTTACATAACATGCATATACGGGACTTGTTTTAGTAAAAATCTCATTGGATATCACACTTTTTTGATAAGAAATGTGCAGCGTAAATGTCCCACCAAATATATTATAGGATTTCTAAGGTAACTATTTTAAACACTAAGCTGTTATGTATTAATTTTGTCCTAATTTAACCCCTTGATGACAATTGCCGGTCCGGGCACGTCCCGGAAAAACATGTCGTTAACGACAAATGACGTGCCAGGACCGGCATTTGTTAATTTTTTTTTTACCCAAATGGCGTTGCTGTAATGCCTCGACCTCGAGGCATTCAGCAACGCCATGATCGGAATCAGGGGCCATGTCTGGCCCCTCCCCGGGGCGTCAACATCCGCCATACAATGTATGGTGGCGGACGCCCGTTTTAAAAGCGTTTAGGAGGCGATCAACGATCACCTCCTAAACTTAAATGGTGTCGCTGGAATGCCTCGATCAGGAGGCATCCAGCGACACCAAACACTTACCTCTTGATGGACTGTGACAGCTCCGGAGAGCGGTCACAGCCACAGCTGCCGGTGATCTTCGCCATCAGCAAGATGGCGGCGGCCCGGGAAAAAAAATAATAAAGATGAAAATGTTCGCTAGACGGTCTCCTGACCCTCTAGAGAACTCTGGCTCCACTTGCAGGTTGATTACAGGTACTGCATTCAACCATGCAAGTCAATGGAGCCCAGCTTTCTAATCACAGTGTGATTAGAAAAAATAAATTAAAAATAAAATTAATAATAATTAGAAAAAAAATAGTAAAAAACCAGTAAAATGTAAAAATAATTTCCCTCTGATGTCACTATCAGGGGAACCTTCAAAGTGGAAAAAAAATGTTAAAAATGTTTTAAAAAAGGCAAAAAAAAATTAAAATATATATATAAAAATATATTTTTGTGAGCAAGTCCTAAAATTAGCACATTAGCTTAAAACAATTCTCGCATGGAAAGAGTTAAAATACTGGCATATTAAATGCCCATGGGGTGTCTACTTTTAAAAAATGTATGATTTGATGGGGTAAATTGAATTGGCCGGATTCAACAATGTCCCAATTAACACGGGGGGAAGGATGGCCACACATCTAATTTCCAATTAGAAAAATGCACACGTACCAAATGTGGCCTTTTAGTTCCCCCCAAAAATGACAAACCCATGCATGTGGGGTATCACTGTACTCAGGAGATGTTGCTGAACACATATTGGGGTGTCGTGTGACAGCGGCATATACCAGGAGCTGTAAATTCATACATACAAGTAGGTGTGGGAAAAATACACACAAAAATACTACTGCAAACTTTGAAAAAATGCTGGTGGTAAAATGTGTGCATGCAAAGAGTTAAAATACCAGCATTTAAAATACCCTGGGGTGTCTAGTTTTCAAAAATATATGGTTTTGTTGGGCACACTGAAATGGCCCGGCTCAAAGATGTACCAAATAGGGCATGGGATCCCCAAATGCCAAAGTTCAACATTGAAAAATGTGCATGCCCCAAATGTGGCCCTTTTGCCCCCAAACAACCAGGCAAAATCATTCATGTGGGGTATCACTGCACTCATGAGATGTTGCTGAACACATATTGGGGTGTTTTGTGATAGTGACATATACGAGAACTTTTTAATTCATACCTGAAGTAAAATGTGTGTGAAAAAACAAATGCAAAAAAATGACTACCAAAAAGTTTGACAAAGACTGGTAGTAGATATGGTGCATGGAAAGAGTTAAAATACTAGCATCTGAAATACCCTGGGGTGTCTAGTTTTCAAAAATATATGGCTTTATTGGGCATACTGAAATGGCCCGGCTCAAAGATGTACCAAATAGGGCATGGGCAGTGGATCCCCAAATGCCAAAGTTCAACATTGAAAATGCGCATGCCCCAAATGTGGCCCTTTTGCCCCCAAACAGCCAGACAAAATCATTCATGTGAGGTATCGCTGTACTCAGGATATGTTGCTAAACACATATTGGGGTGTTTTATGATAGTGACATATACCAGAACCTGTTTATTCATACCTAAAGTAAAATGTGTGTGAAAAAACAAATGCAGAAAAAATGACTGCCATAAAGTTTGACAAAGGCTGATGGTAGAATTAGTTTTTGGAAAGGGTTAAAATACTAGCATTTGGAATACCCTGGGCTGTCTAGTTTTCAAAAATATATGACTTGATGGGGTAAATTGCATTGGCTGGCTTCAAAGATACCTGAAATGGCACATGGGGGGAAGAATTACCAGATTTGGAAAAAATGGCTTTGAAATAGCAAAACACTACCTGTACTTTTTGCCCCATAATGTGTAGAAAAAAGCAAAAAAACATAAAAACATTGGGTATTTCTAAACTCAGGACAAATAGTAGAATCTATTTAGCAGGTTTTTTCATTACCTTTTATAGATGAGTAAAAGATTTTTCAACTAAAAGTTAGAAACAGTCATTTTTTTCTAAATTTTTCACCATATTTTATACTTTTTTTAATAGTAAATAATATGATACAATCAAAACAATGTCATCTAAAGAAAGCCCTTCTTGTCCTGAAAAAACAATATCTAATGTGTGTGGGTTCAGTAAACGGGAAAGAAGAAAATTACAACTAAACACAAGCAGCGCAGAAATGTTAAAACGGCCATTGTCACGAAGGGTACAAAAAGTAAAATCAGCCTTTGTCACAAAGGGGTTAAAATGTATATACAGCATACAGTACTTTTTTGAGGTCTATGATGCACTCAAAGTACAATTAGACCTGATACTGATGTACAGTAGCTAAAATATAACTGAAGTCCCCTGAATTAAAAAAAAAAATACATTTTTAAATTGGGCCTGTAGATTGGGCATAGTCTAGAAGTAGATGAATGGGTCTTGCTCAAAATGAGTAGAGCATACTACAAAAATGAAAAGATATGGACATAAATTAGCGGGATGTGTATACAAGGCGCCAGTGGTACAGCACATAACTTAATCTGCACAGCAGAATTACTGGTGACACAAGAAGGGGGAAAACTCTATTTTTATGAAAATGGTTGTTTTCATAGGGAAAGTTCAAACTCTCATGTATCCACCAGTGATCTGTTATAATGCATTAGAGATTTACCCTTGAACAGTATGAAAAATTTCCTGTAGAGTAACCTGATGTGAGCTCTAGCCCAGTGCTTGTTTTAAACCAGTTTATTATTAGGGAATGAGCCAGAGAAGACCTTCTTCCATTCTGTCTTTAGGTCTAAAGAGACCCTTTAAGGTACCTGGGAAACCAGAGGGTCAGTCAACCTTTACTTGTGCATAAGCTCAGAGGGTCGATTAGGGGGTATACTGTATAGTGCTGTTAAAGTACTGTTTAAGTTAAAATTTTACAATATATTTTTGAAGAAACAAAGGATACTTTTATTTTTTTCGTGCTACTGTTTCAAATGTATTAACAGTGCAAACAAAAAAAACATGTTCCTTCGCTATGCAGTTCTGTTGCTTACAAGAATGAACACTAGAGGACAGTGCATGTGCTTATGAATTCTGTATTCATCACCACACTCTTTTACTAAGTGCATATTAGCAGGATTAGAGGGTCACTGTATACCAAAGCACGGAAGTGAATGAAATACTTTTTTAACATGCGTACAATTGAAATACAAATGACAGATTCGTCATCGTTTTTAGCAATGTGATATTTGTGTCAGTTGTTAGAAAGGTCATAATGATAATAATAATGCAAACTGGAAGAAGTTTGCAGGCTCAGCACTGATTAGGTCTGGGTTTCTAGGTTTAGTCTATTTGCATTACTGTTTGTTTTCTGAGAGACGTACATTAATTTGCTCCCAACAGCTAATCCCTTCCCACCCATCAACCTTTTTATATAATGTAAGCATGGTATCCATTTATGTGTTAAAAAATCCTATATCTGGGTATATTCACAGAGTCTTTAATTGCCAGAGATGTTTAGATTCTAGGAATCTGATCTCCTTGGTTATATTACTTACTGGCACCTTATTGTTGACATTGTGGAAGCTCATACTTTCAAATAAAATGAAATGTAACCAAATGCTTCACATGAAAACATTACTTACACACACATAGTACCATTTTAATAATGTATCTTTTTATAGGAACTTTGGAACGTCACGAAACCGGGGAAATGGCAAAAGCAATTTTAAATTCTTGTGAAGACTTCAACATTGAAATGACAGACTCCATAGTAACATTTTCTCAAGAGACCCAAAGAGCCACACAAGCAACCTTCAAGCCATCAAACTCTTATAAACTTGGAACTCTGTCACATAATCTAATGCACCCTGAGAAGTGGGCTAACAAAGTAAGAAACCAACATTCTATTTTAAATATAATTATGAACATTATATTAATATTTTATGATACCAGATCCGGCTCCACTATGCTATTTAGATCTCATATGTAGGTTCAATTTCCTAACCTAAAGTAATGATGTTTTTTTTTGTTTAGAATTGTTTAGCATTTAACAAAAATAAAAACTTTTATTACCGGTAAATATTTATAATATAACTTTAATATAGAATTTTGTATACAGTGCACATACATAAAATCATATGTTATCATATGATGTTATCATAAGAAATGTATTTACTGAAAATGTAATAGACATTATACACACAGTGTCACACAGTGACGTTTTTTAATTTTTGAGGCACAGAGAACCAAAATACTTTTTTTTGTAGGAAAAAATCACATTTTAAAAAATATTTTTTTAAGAGGACAATGCAAAAGTATTTTGTAGATGATAACTCACTCTGTTACAGTTGTTGCATTCCCAAATGCTTGCAGGTTAATGAATTCAGATTGCCATATCACAGTGGAAAGAGGTCTGTGTGCCACAGTCAAACTTCAAAGACTTTGCTGTGTCACAACATTTATGCTCATGTAAATCTGCGTTACAAAAGAAGAATGCCTCAATTTCATGGTGCTCTGGCCTTTCTTAGTTGGTTATTATTCTGCACGTGCCAAGTGGCGTCCTCATAACAGAAGGGCCACTGTTCGGCCTTGTGTGACAAATGCAGTTGACACAAGATCCATATTAATGTTGTCAAGCATCCTTGATGTATCTAAGCAGATTTTAATTATTCTCAACATCACAATGCCAATATTATACGGTTTAATAGATTTTTTCTTTGTTTATTAAGACAATGGTGCTTAACATTTTCTCTTTGAAAGATGCTTGCAATAGAATGTATACTGTTAGCGTAAGAAAACCAAAAAAAAGGTTTGTATGTAAAATCATCTACTAAAAACCCCCCCAAACTTTGATATTTGCCTCTGTCATTGACAAGGGGTATTCATCAAGTCAGCTATTTGTGTGGCAGAGTGCCATTTGAATAGAGTATTGTTAGAATACTTATGGTGCGCTTGACAAGGGCTCTTGCTGTAAACAGTGCAATTTGACTCCAGCTGTTAAAGAGTGTCTTTGACAGGAGCCAAATAGAATGGAGATGCTTTACTGCACCGCAGAAAAATCAATACCGGCTTCTTGTTCACAGTAACCTGCTCTTTTCTGCAGATTTATACAAACCTATATAGACCGTACAAGGGAAAATAAAAAATGGACCATCCATAAATGATGGAAATGTAATTTCTGTGTATATTGCAGCAAGCCAAAAACAAAACAAAAAACATTGAATCGCCAAAGGAGAAAATTATGACTAGTGCCACTATAGTTTTGAATCCTTTGATTGTTTTATTCATTTTGTTTGAAAGACAGTGAGTACATCTGGCACTAAGCTCATCCATAAAATGGGATATGCTGCTTTTTTTTAAGGGTGGAGGAAGATGAGTCGTGCATTTTTTTTAAAGGTACATTACGCTTTGCAAAATATATTGGAAGCTTTATAGAAAAATAGCAATAATAATACTCACAATAATACACCTAAAATAAACGATGCATTATTTTTCTTTGATTTCATGAAATAAAAGTCAGTTTAAACACTTTTATGGGAATATTGAATTTCCCTCTGAAAATTAGTGGTTTACCAAATAGGTATACTTTTCATTACATACTCCTTATTTTGAAAGTGTAATTAAACAAATCAGTGTGATTTTGGTGTCAAACACGGAAACACGGATGTTCGTATAGTGTAAAAGAGAATATCGGTAAATCTTTTTTAAGTGATAATTAACATCAACATTTTTTCTACTTAAGGATAAAGGCCACATAATCAAACATAAAATGAATATTTGATCCATGTTATTTATGAATGAACAGACTCAGATCTTAATTAGTCCATGGTATTCCCTTGGATTTGGAATAGATTTATGCCTATTAAATTCCCTTACTATAGTAGCCTCCACCACTTCTTATGGGAGGGTGTTCCATCTAAAACTTCCTTGTATTACATAGAAACCTCTGAGCCTCTAGTTATAGACTATGGCATCTTGTTCTAACATTTCCCCTCTTTTGAAATAAACCTCCCTCATGTACATTGTTAAATGCCTTTAAGTATTTAAGGGGTTTTATCACATTTCCTCTTCTTTCCTCCAAGTTAAACATTCTGAGAGGTAAGAACCAACCTACGTTTTTCAGTCTTCAAATTCGGTGTGTAGATACATAGTGTTTTACGAGTAGTAATGTTATTTTTTAAGGATAAGTGAAGTCAACAGCGATGTTGTTCACTTTCCTGGAGCTGCCTCCTGGCATTAGTCAGGCGGCATTGCTGGGTACCTGTGCATGTGTGTACAAAGCCACTAGAGAATGTATCCACACGCTCTCAAAGCAAGCTACCGGAGTCGCTAAGCTTAGGATTGCTAGACAGGATAGTGTGCTTGCTAGACAGGATAGTGTGCTTGCTAGACAGGATAGTGTGCTTGCTAGACAGGATCGTGTGCTTGCTAGCCAGGATCGTGTGCTTGCTAGCCAGGATCGTGTGCTTGTTCATGGAAAGGCATGGGGTTTAGTAGCTAAAAAATCTCATGGCCAATGCTTGAATAATGAAATTCCGAAAAAAAATTGCTGCTGAGGACAGATATTTGTTTTCTAAGTGCTCTTTAACGTTCTCATTTTATGAGACTAATATACCCTATTGTAAGGCTTTTCTATGCATATACTATTCCCTTACATTCCCCAGTCTCTAAGGTCAAATGAGGACCTCTAGTTGTAGTTAGTCTCATTACTTGATGTATGCTCTATTTTTAATAGTTGTTAATTTAGGTAGCTTTCCTATCCAAACATCTTGCCAAGCACTATAGGAGTATACAGTATATATATATTAAAGCGTGCAAACATATGATAGGATCCTTAGGAGTAGCCTGGTTTGTTTTGTCATTAGTCCCATGTGCTATGGTTAGAATATCCTTTTCAACAGACACAAAAACAGCTAGACAATCTAGTCTTATAGGAACATAATTAATAATGTGTGATCCATGAATTATGGAATGTATACATTTAAAGGAGGTACATTTTGCTAGGAGCAAAATAGAGTATGTAGAGCAATGTAGGACTATAATTATATAGTTATAAAGAGGGATAAACAACAGTAAAATTTTTACTAGTTAGTAGTTTCCATATTCGTTGAATGTGCAAACCAATTTGAGATAGGGAGTGAATCATAAGGGGCACATGTCCACGAAGTGAGCTTTGCAATTGCACCAATTCGTTATAGATTGATACATATGCATGTACCAACTTAACAGAAAGATTATTTTCAACAATTTTCTCAACCAAGCACTGCAGGTTAAAGGAACAAAAAATAAATACTTATGAAGCCATTTTATCTAAGGGACAAAATGACAGGATTTGGAAAAATGGAAGAAAGTCCCCTAGAGAATGTGCTTGTGAAACTGGGTAGATGGTAGGAGTATTAATTAGAAAAACATATTGAAACATTCACCCAGGTATATATACAATGGCAGAGCCTTCTAGTATTAAGGAATTTGTATTTCTGCCTTTGTTGC
Source organism: Spea hammondii (assembly GCA_029215755.1). NCBI lineage: Eukaryota > Metazoa > Chordata > Amphibia > Anura > Pelobatidae > Spea > Spea hammondii. The sequence continues at coordinate 86,623,111 of JARDYJ010000004.1, forward strand.
TATTTTTTTCTGCATAAAAGATACATGACTATATATTTTGTTACATATTTCTTTTTTTGTGTGTGACTGCATTCATTTACTAGGATTTTCCCATTGACAGACATTCATTAATATATGTTCTAGTGCACTGTATAGGATATGATATATGATGTCTCCTTCCGATCTGCCAGACTGATAAAGAGGTCTGTCATACACAGAGAGCTGATAAAGCTATGCAACCCAAAAAAATAAAGCTCGAGAGAGAAGATGAGTATTTGCATTGGGCAACTGAGACAACTAGAACACTGCTGGCTGAGGAATACTGAAGATTCCCCTCTTGCCTGAAACACAGAACTACAAAGATAATATTTTTTATCACAGTACAGCTATTCTCAGCAAGTGTTTATGTCAGACAGTGGATTCCACTCTCTCCGATATATACAGAATTTTTATACAACTACTGGGCTGTGAAAAAGTATTTGTCCCCTTCCTGATTTCTTCTATTTTTGCCTTTTTCACATTTAAGTCTTTGAGATCATCCAACTAAGTTCAGTATTAGACAAAGACCAAGTGAGTAAACACAAAATGCAGTGTTTTAATGATCATTTCATTTATTGAAGGTAAAGAGTTAATCAAAACGTATATCAAATGCTTGCTATAAATGGCAATGAGTCTTTTACATCGCTGTGGAGGAATATTTTCTCACTCTTCTCGGCAAGATTGTTCTAATTTAGCAACATTGGAGGGTTACCTTTATTTTATTTCTTTTGAGCAATTCAGAGGTGGACCTGCTTGTGTGACTTGGATCATGGTCCTGCTGTATTATGCAACTGCAGTCATGAACTGATGACCAGACAGGATTTTCTGTTAGAGAGAAATTTATAGTTCCATCAATTGTGGAAAATTGCCTGGGTCCTAAAGCAGCACTACCACCAGTATGATTTTTGGCATACTGTGTTAGCTTTATGTAAGATGTAGCAGGGTCCCATGTCTTCCAAAAAGTTCCACTTTTGACTAATCAGTCCACAGAATATTATCGCAAAAGTCTTGGGGGTCATCAAGATGTTTTTTGGCAAATGTGAGACCAGCCTTGTTTTCCTTTGTGGTCAGGAGTGGTTTTCGCCTTGCAACTGTCCCACTCTCTCCGTCATGAATTTTCTGCTTTTTGAGACTTTTAGCCTACTTCACTTTGGAAGACAGGTTCTGTTTAACCCCTTCGTGACAAAGGCTGATTTTACTTTTTGTACCCTTCGTGACAATGGCCTTTTTAACATTTCTGCGCTGCTTGTGTTTAGCTGTAATTTTCTTCTTTCCCGTTTACTGAACCCACACACATTAGATATTGTTTTTTTCAGGACAAGAAGGGCTTTCTTTAGATGACATTGTTTTGATTGTATCATATTATTTACTACTAAAAAAAGTATAAAATATGGTGAAAAATTTAGAAAAAAATGACTGTTTCTAACTTTTAGTTGAAAAATCTTTTACTCATCTATAAAAGGTAATGAAAAAACCTGCTAAATGGATTCTACTATTTGTCCTGAGTTTAGAAATACCCAATGTTTTTATGTTTTTTTGCTTTTTTCTACCCATTATGGGGCAATAAGTACAGGTAGCGTTTTGCTATTTCAAAGCCATTTTTTCCAAATCTGGTAATTCTTCCCCCCATGTGCCATTTCGGGTATCTTTGAACCCGGCCAATGCAATTTACCCCATCAAATCATATATTTTTGAAAACTAGACAGCCCAGGGTATTCCAAATGCTAGTATTTTAACTCTTTCCATGCACCATATCTACCACCAGTTTTTGTCAAACTTTGTGGTAGTCATTTTTTTGCATTTGTTTTGTCACACACATTTTACTTCAGGTATGAATTAAAAAGTTCTCGTATATGTCACTATCACAAAACACCCCAATATGTGTTCAGCAACATCTCCTGAGTACAGCGATACCTCACATGAATGATTTTGCCTGGCCGTTTGGGGGCAAAAGGGCCACATTTGGGGCATGCGCATTTTTCAATGTTGAACTTTGGCATTTGGGGATCCACTGCCCATGCCCTATTTGGTACATCTTTGAGCCGGGCCATTTCAGTGTGCCCAACAAAACCATATATTTTTCAAAACTAGACACCACAGGGTATTTTAAATGCTGGTATTTTAACTCTTTGCATGCACACATTTTACCACCAGCATGTTTTCAAAGTTTGCAGTAGTATTTTTGTGTGTGTATTTTTCCCACACACACCTACTTTATGTATGAATTTACAGCTCCTGGTATATGCCGCTGTCACACGACACCCCATAATGTGTTCAGCAACATCTCCTGAGTACAGTGGTACCCCACATGCATGGGTTTGTCATTTTTGTGGGAACTAAAAGGCCACATTTGGTACGTGTACATTTTTCTAATTGGAAATTAGGTGTGTGGCCATCCTTCCCCCGGTGTTAATTGGGACGTTGTTGAACCTGGCCAATTCAATTTACCCCATCAAATCATACCTTTTTTAAAAGTAGACACCCCATGGGCATTTAATATGCCAGTATTTTAACTCTTTCCATGCGAGAATTGTTTTAAGCTAATATGCTAATTTTAGGACATGCTCACAAAAATATATTTTTTATATATATATATTTTTTTTTTGCCTTTTTTTTAATTTTTTTTACATTTTTTTTCAACTTGAAGGTTCCCCTGATAGTGACATCAGTGGGAAATTATTTTTACATTTTACTGGTTTTTTACTATTTTTTTTCTAATTATTATTAATTTTATTTTATTTTTAATTTATTTTTTCTAATCACACTGTGATTAGAAAGCTGAGCTCCATTGACTTGCATGGTGAATGCAGTACCTGTATTCAACCTGCAAGTGGAGCCAAAGTTCTCTAGATGGTCTGGACCATCTAGCGAACTTTTAAAATTTGTTGGTTCCTGTTACAGGGCAGCGGCCATCTTGCTTGATGGCGAAGATCATCTGCAGCTGCGGCTGTGACCGCTCTCCGGAGCGGTCACAGCCCATCGAAAGGTAAGTGTTTGGTGTCGCTGGATGCCTCCTGATCGAGGCATTCCAGCGACACCATTTAAGTTTAGGAGGCGATCATCGATCGCCTCCTAAACGCTTTTAAAACGGGCGTCCGCCGCCATACAAAGTATGGCGGATGTTGACGCCCCGTGGAGGGGCCAGAGATGGCCCCTTCGATCCGATCGCGGCGTTGCTGAATGCCTCGAGGTCGAGGCATTCAGCAACGTTTTTTGGGTGCAGAAAGCGAAAACAGATCGCTTTCTGCACCCGTTTAAAGACGTGCCGGTCCTGGCACGTCAATTGTCGTAAAGCACATGCTTTTCCGTGTCGTGCCAGGACCGGCAATTGTCGTTAAGGGGTTAATTGATGTTTCGATTCAACGGGGCTGGCAGTAATCATGTCTGGGTGTGTCTAGTGAATTAAACCAAATTACATTTGGTCAATTGTTTGATTTAGTAACTAAGGGGGCAATTACTTTTTCACATAAGGCCAGGTAGAGTTGGATAGCTTGTTCCTTCTAAACATGAAATCATCTAATTAACATTAGTTTTTTTAGGATCTGAAATGTTACAAATATGCAGAAAAAAAAGGAAATCAGAAAGGGGACAAATACTTTTTTATAGCACTGTATGTGAAGGTCTATTATATGCAAGGTAAAGGTAATAAACATGAAAACATTGACACACCGTTCAAGCCATTATTAACATATGACATTTTGCAGAGAATAGAGTTAGCAAAGTGACATAAATACACTCACAACAGGTAACAGCTGACAAAGAAAGTCCTCCATTTTTTAAAAAAGGTCTAAGGCTGTAGCAGCCATTGGGATGTTACTTCTAAAAAAGTTCTTCCAGATTTACTGCTTTATCAATAACCCAATTTATCTAATAATATGCATTGATACATTGGAGGAAAGGTACTGAGGGTAGTGATGTGGCAGTGTAAGTTGGCTGTATGATTGCTGGAGGGATCCAATATATAGGTCTGTTATACTTGGCAACCAGTATAATTGACACAGTAGTCTGCTTAAACTGATTACTATATAACCATAGAACAGTCATGAGGAGTTAGCATTGTATACATACATTCACAGTGTTATCTTTTTCAAGCAGTTTATTTGTGCCCCTACATTCTGTGTGGGTCTTTTAGCAGGATATTTTACACAGTGACAGAAGGGTCTCAATTGGCTTTGCATATGGTTTCACCAATTATTGATTTTTTTAAAGCCGATTCATTTAGACAGGAAACTGTTTGACAATGCCATCCTTAGAATAAATTACAATGGCATAAACACAATGGTATGATGTCATAACTACTGTTACACCTTCTGAATGTCTGGCCCTGTGAATGTATATTTACTAGGGCGATTAAAATCCTGAAGTTATACCGGCTACTTTATATTTACAAAATGCTTAATATTTTCACAACCTTGTTATAATATTGACTTAAAGTATAGGTCAAATTATTTAATACAAGAAATTTACATAGCGCCAAACAAAAAAACAATATTCTGAATTGGGTTGAGCAGTCTGTATTTTTACATGTGACCTGTGTATTAGAGGGGACGTAAGACCACCCTAGTCAGTGTAGGCTTTTGACCTAGTCATTCTCAAATCAAGCACGGATATGCTTCTGGATGCAGCCTACCAAAGTAGCTACACTTTAATTGGTAATGATAGCAGGCATTCTCAGTAAAGTCATTGCTGAAAGAAAACAAAAAGTATCCAATATAGTAATTTATTACCAGTCAGTGGGTTTCGCACACTAGGTTGTTTTACCCCCGCAGTGGTCAAAGAAAGCGAAAAGGTACTCTAACACTTAACCGAAAATGGATGCCCTGCTGCTATCCGAGATGCATGGTGGTCAAATGATTGCCTATTCCATTAGCTTGGTAATGTTTTCTCTATTGTAAACTGTGATCCACATGTTCATTGTGTGCATCAGCTGCAGACAGAATGTTTTTTTTTTCTTTCTGTTCTATTTGTGCTGCCAATCACTGCTCTTGTTCTGCACCAAGTGAATTTAAAGGAGGCAGGGGTTTTACTTATTGACAGCCATCTGTAGCAGAAACGGTGTGCGTGGCGGCAATTCAGGAAGGGAAGAACAATATTTCAATTTACAGCATCAAGTTATAAATATAATAATAATTATTCCTTTATAATACCATTGATTTCGTGAAGTTGTTTAATAATGGAATATGCTGCAGGACTTTTAGTGCGTACTTTGTAAAGGCTTCCGTTAAATAAAAACTAAAACGTATGTTAGTTGAAGATATTAGTGCTGGTTAGGTAGAAAAAATCATAAAGAAACATGCTACTCACTTCCGTCTGGCCCAGATTGGCCATCTACGCTGCCCCATACATACCCGATGTATACCTGAGGCATGATTATAAAAATGTATAATATAAACAGTATAGTACAAATGTATAATCGTAATGTGTGGCCATTATGATGAATGCCTTTGAAAGTTGAATAATATTTATATTATCAGGCCCGGAGTAGGGAACTATATCAGGCCAGGTAAATTAAGTTACTGGACGAGAAATGATGTTTGTGCAGCCACCTGCCGGATATGCGCAGCCTCACACTATGCTTTTAAGCACTTATGTGTGAATTTGTTTATCCCATTGGCGACTGCACACTAAAGGATCAAATCACTGACCATAGGCCACCGGCATTTGTCTTTTGGACAATGGCCACCAATGGTGTACACTGTTATGATTAAATAATTATAATGATTCTAATTCATATATGGATGTGCAGGCATATGAAAAATATCTTCCACCATTTTCATCTATCAAACTAATAGTTTCACCTATCTCTTTATATTATATAAAGACAGTTTTTATGCCGAACTTACTCTCTTAACTTACTCTTATGTCAAATTAATCATTTTTGTTATAAAAGCATTTACATTTTCCAGCTAGTTTAATGCATTTTTACAACATCGTTATATTCCGAATATTTAAGATTAAGATTATTAGCTCCACCAAATATCTATACATGCAAATCAATGTTGAAAACAAACTGTGCACTTTTAAATATTTTCTCGTGTCTTGCTCATCCACTTATCCTTCTGAGCCATCAAGACCCCCAACTAATCCGTTTTTCAGGCTACATTCACTTTTCTTTCATTTAACCAATGTTTCCCTTTATTCATTTTTCTATTCCCTTGTTCAGCTATACATTGTACTCACTCCATCATTATGACTTCTTCACCTTTCTTCTTCTCTCACCACTTTTTCTTCTTTCCTATGTCTCTCTTCAGTCTTTCACCCTATTCCCTTTTGCCCCTTGGCCCTTTACATTCGCCCATAGATAAAATTATATATCCACTATAACACAGAAAAAAACTTTGGAAATGTGTAAACAGAAGCATCTATTGTTATTCTTTGTCAGAGAAAGTTATCTTGTCACTGTCAGGTGCCTTATAAAACATTGTGACCAGTGACTTAAACACCTGTTCTTCCAGTACAAGCTGGAAATTTTATCCACAGGAAGAATCCCCCAGCAGGTATATTTAAAGCAATTGGGGCAACTGGGCTGACAATTAGGATCAAACAAAAGATTGCCGTAAGCATAACCAAAAAGAAGGACAAAATAAAATAAATAAAAGAGGGGAGGTAAAAGTTAGAAAAAAAACAATAATGGATGGAAATAAGAAATTAGATTTTCCTCTCTGGAAAAAAAAACCTTCTGTGGACCCTCATGAGAGTATTCTTATAGCAGGTTCCATCCTAACAGATCCCCAGTGAACTGCTCACCTTAGAGGGAATAATTCTTCTGTCACGTTCACTTACCTAAAATTGACTAAAAGCTATGGGCGTTATAGTCCAATAACTCCTGGATTACTTGGTCATTGTTAAACATGTCACCATGTTTAGGAGGCCAGAGTAAGTCCCAAAGGTTATTTGCTTAAGAAGAGAAGAACTACCGTTGAGAAAGAAGCCACATGATAACAAGAACCAGATGGATCACGTTTTTCATCAGACAGAGAAATAAAGTGGATATTTTTCTGTGTCAGTTATTCCACTCTGCACATTCTATAATAATCTTAAAAGAAATGACTTTTAGGAACAGTTATGTTTCAAGTCTATAAACAAAGGCAGCACAATAGGAGAAGGCTTCTGGCTGTTGTGTGTGATAGCTGCGGGGAAAGCTAGTCCCTTACAGGAAGGCTGTCAACTCTGCTGGTTATGGCACAGCATTTGTGTTCATGCCGGCATCTGTAAGCCACCACTACTGTGACCTGAGATAGCCAAGTAAAACTCCTACGGCTAAAACTGCTTTTGTTAAAAAAAAAAAAGGAAATATGGCTTGTATGTTAAAGGAAATATATTTTACCAGTAGCTCAATTGTTCTAAATGCAGGCATAACATATCCACTAAACCTGATGTTAACCTCATGTTATCACCGTCTGGAAGCTTGCAGTATACTGAGGAAATGCTATTGATAGTCACAAAAAATGTAAAACCATTAGATACCACTCTTTAAAATAAATTGTTTCTCATTATATTATTGGAAACCCCACTTTTTGCACGGTAACGATTCTCTGCGTTATGAGAATTAACTGTGTGTGTGTATTTATATAACTGCATGAAGACATTTGTATGGTGTGTTTAAGTATTGATATACCAGAAGGTACTTAACCCAATACAAAATCAATTCCATTGATCACATACCAATTCAGCTTAATCTGTGTCTCCCATCTACCTAAGATTAACAAAACTAAGAGTCTTTTTCAGGGATCAAAATAATGCATAGTGGTCATCTGTGGTATTTTAGGCCAAAGGGAGTTCAATCACAAACCATGAAATTGAAACCACCAATTAAGACTTAGACTGACCAGACTCTGCATGGTTGCACTACTTTGTATTAAAGTTGGTTAACATTTTATTTTTTTTATTTTTTTTGCCCTTTCGCTTATCCCCTAGCTACTATGTAGGCTATGCGGGCGGCTGAATATTTGGCCACTTGATCTCTTCAACCTTCTTTCTTACAATATATTGTAACTTAATGAGGTAATATTTCTTCATATATTAATGAGCTTTTCTAATACAACTTAGAACTAAACATATTGTGAGTGTGTATAAGTGTTCTGTTAGGGCTCTCTAATATCAAGGGTGGGGGGCTCAATACTCCAAACTATTCATAATTTTCCAGAATATATTCACAAGTAGATCTGTGAATAAAAAAAAGACAAGATTACATGATATAATGAGGTGCTTCTGATATACATACTAACACATTGTGAGTGTGTAGAAAAGTATTCTGTTATGGCTACCTTATTTTAGAAAATATAAATTTTCGATGTTATCTTAACTTTACAGTTATTAATACTCTACTTTTTCTTTAAACCACATCCCAATTGATCTAGTGACCCAGGGCTGGTAGGCCATATGCTTGTGCCATGTTGAAAATAGTTCAAAGGCCCCCAGACAGGAACTATAGTTACTTTATTTCTTCAATTAAGCAAAATGAACTATTCTTTAACCTTTGAGAAACATCTAAGCTGACTCTACGTGGTCTGCTTGCAAACATGAACTTGGTTATGTCCTTACATCATAAGGTGTACAAACACACAAAACTATATAACAAGTATATCTAACTAAAGGCGTTTTTCCCAAATATTTTAACAATATCATTGACTTTTGTTTTCAGAATAAAGACACTGGTAACAGCACCCAGCCCTTCACAGTTATACCAGTCAGATGCATGTACAATGTTATCCTACACTTGCTTTTGTTTGATCTGGAAAAAGTGCTAGAACTTTTACAGACCTCTCAAGCCAATGGACTGAAATCAGCCAACTCGTTCCACAGCTATGATGCCCTAAAAACAGCCAAGAGTTCTTCTGAGAAAAGACCGCTGACTCTAAAAAGAAACAAGACCGCCGGATCCTTGTGTCAAATTGAAGGGAATGTCTCTGAACCAGCCTTGAAAGAAATTGCAAGTCGTTCTGGAGAAGAAGGTGGTGGCATAAAAAGACACAAGAAATTTAAAAGCTCTAAGAAAGTCAAGACACAGTCATCAAGAAAAATAGATGTGAACATGGTTATCGATGCTTCAAAACTTCTGTTGTCCTGCCTCTTGCCTTGGGGTGTAGACAAGGAATTTGACCATTTTTGCACAAGACACTTGGAAATCCCACAAATTCAAGGATCGGTCACTTTTGGAATGATATCAGGCAATCATCACGTAGGCATCATGTTACCTGGTTGGAATAAGGCAACTAATGATACAGCTGAAGAACATTTAACTAATATATTGTCAAAAAAAGTAATGGAGCTTTCTACCAAATACTCTGTTGCTAAACAGAAGCAGAGCACTAAGAAAGAAAGTCAAGGCAACCATAGGATCAATACGATTAACATGGATACCCTTTTTTTTCTGAAAAAGTTATTTGTTGTCAATAAATCATTAAACATGGAAACCTTTTCAAAATTCAACAACCGAGCATGCAGGTAATTTCCTTCTGCCCAAACACTGTAGTTCAGATTTACCTAAAGGCTAACATAAATCAAGAACTGAATCGGGTTAAATAAGAGATCATAAGTCAGTTTCTATATGGTGTTAAGAACCTGTATAGCCTGTAATGTGTCTAATGATAGCACAGACATTATACTTTAAGGTATCAGAAACTCGTTTTTTGTACACCAGTATGATCTTCCTGTTTCAAAAGATTGCCTATCTGTTCCCATTGAATTACCCCCTCAAAAACATTAGTGAAACCTGGTTCTACCAGCTGTAAAATAAGTATTCAGAAGGGTAAATACACTGGTACAGGGGAGGGCTTAAAGGAATGCAAATAAAGCAAAGTGGCCCCATCGGCCTCTTGCACCCCCCCCTTGTTAACACACCTATGCATATGCATTATGCTAACATATACACACTTACACATACACACTTCTGCTATCAAATTCCCTCTAATACACTTACACGCTCATGCTAACACATACACACTTTCTCTAACACACACACCACACACACACACATACATACATACATACATACTCACTCCCTCTCTAACTACCTTAACCTCTCACACTAACTCACTCCCTCACCACTTTACCCATTTACCTTGCCCAGAGCATCCTTGCTGTTAAGGGAGGCCTAACCAGCCCTTTTTGAAGATTTTTTGTCGTTTGGGGGCAATTCCCCCCCCCAGGCCAGCTTGCCTTCCTGCTCAGGAAGTAGCTAGGAATGAATGGGAAATCAGGATTGCACAAATCAGATAAGAACATGAAGTAACAAAATGTTAAATTTTTTTCTAAATTTCTTCACTAACATAAATATTTTAGTTTTCTTGCTTTGTAAAACACAATATTTATGTTTTGGATTACAAATTATATACAGTTTGTTTGATGCATTTTCTTTGTCTTTATAGCCAGGAGAAAATGGAGTCTGTCCGTGGCAAATGGAAAAGTTCTGAGCAATTCAGTTCTTCTCTTGCCAGTTTTACTGCTGAAGTGATACAAGGTACGTTGCACTGCTCAAATTACCTTCCTTAATTTATTATGTATTCCAAAAAAACTAATTTGGTTTACTTAGTTAACCATATTTTTAACTATAACTCATGCAGTTTATTGCCACGAGCACAATGTATACACAAAAGTAGATATGTGGTTAAAAAAAGACAAAATTACACAATATAACAAGGTGCTTCTCACTTCAAAATACTTGTTGTGTTTCTGCACCAACAAAACACAGAGTTTCTGCTACACACCAAAGTAGCGGTGTCACATTTGCAACAGAAGTAACTATAAAGACTTCAATATATATATATATATATATATATATATACATGTATATTGTAGGGAACAGCTCAATACATATATACATATTGTGGTAAAGTTGATGGGATATATATCTCACCTGGTTTCCTCAGCCAGGCACGGTAGCAAACCCAGGAGCCCTCAGGTGAGGCGTCCTATGCTCATTACTGGGGAGGAAGCCTTAAAAGAGAGGGCTGTTAGGTTTGAAGGGGGAAGGAGAAACTGAGTGAAGGAGCAGCTACAGCCCACCAGGTATGAAGCTTTACCTATGGAAAACCTGTTACTTTGCTTTGTGCCAGACCTTAGGCTTGTAGAGAGGTATCCGGATGTTTAGTTAGAGCCGGACAGGCTTAGAGTTTGTTTTGTTTACAAGGTGCTCTGTGCCTACAGCATCCAAATAAACACGCTTTACGTTTGAAACCTGTGTGAATGCTGTCATTGCCGCCCCATGCGTGAGCTGTTCCCTACAATATACACATATATATATGTATGTATGTGTATCGTGCATTGGAGCTACTACCTAAAATGTGTGTACCTCTTGGATACCTAGAGTGACAATGACTTACCCTGGCTGGATATTTTTTGTGCGCTTTTTGTTGTGTTGCTAAGCATTCCTGTTCTTTAGATGGGTTTTGAGGCCCATTTACTAATCAGACAGTTGGCAGGAGAGCTGCAGTTTCATTTCACTGACTTGACCTGAATTGTTTCATAAATTGTATTGGAAGCAGGCCCTTAGTAGCCATCAGGTACAGCGGCTGGTGCCTGATAGCACCACCCAGTTACCATTATTGCCTTTCATGCAGCCGGTCCAATGCATTAGTATGTGTTCACCTGCTGGATACACGTGACTGCACACTGCTATGTAAAATGTAGCATGCGTCTCCATGTATCCTGAGGGCAGCAGCATATGTGTCATTAATCAGCTGGGCCTTCTTTTTATCCCTGCTCCGTTCTTGATTAAAATGTGAATATTTTATAAATGCATCTAATTAAAATCTCCACTTATGTAACTTCTAATTAATTATTTAAGTTATTTACTTTAAAACTAAACATATGTTGCGTGTATTTTTCTTTAGACAGAAGTGGTTCTAATTTTCCTGATGCAGAGAATGTATCCGTAATGAAAATAGTTTCATCATGGAAAGATCAGTCTGTACAGGTAAGAGCCATTTACATGTCACAGTGGCACTCACCGTGTGACACCTGTATTGCTTTATTCAGTGTACATTTTCAAATGATTAGAACTATGTTTCAATCGTATATCTAGGTAACAGAGGCAATGCAAGCTGTTCTACTGGCAGAAGTTAAATCAAAAATGGAATCTTTGAGACAAACCATAATTATCACGCAGCCAGTTTCGGTTACAGATAATGGCTACCCTCTGCCTTCTTCAAAAATCGAGCCCTCTGAATCCATAGAGTTGCAGCTAATTAAAGAAAATACACTGCAAAGTAAGTTAAAAAGAACTCATAATTTCCTTCTGCTGAAATGTCTTGTTTCTATCAAAAAATGTATTGGTGTTCATGCTGGTTTACTTAGGCCTGACCATTTATGGTCTCACATTTAATTTACATTATTTTAAGAATAAGAATCTATTGCAGGAACACCATGACTTGAAGGTCATTAAATTGTCAGCTCTCCATTTTCTAGCAAAAAATGTAAGACAATTTGTGCAAGGGGACACAACAAATCAATTGCCAAAAGAGGAGTTTAGAACGTGAGTTTTTCATTAAACCCCACATGATATTTGTGTAAAAATTAGAGATTTTGCGGCAGGAAACTTGCATGAATTAGACAAAAGTGCAATTTGCAAGTTCAGTAAAGCCAACTTGCAATAGCACTCACCAAAAAATAAATCACAACTTGCATAGAGATGACCTGCAAGTGCAGCACAAAAATACATTTACATAAGTACATCTTTCAAAACAGGGGCCCCTGAACTCTTTTAACCAAGGAAGGGGTGAGGTGCAACAATCACCCCCCTCTTCTCCCACTTTCTTCGTCCGTGCGTGGGGAAGGGGTAACTAATAAGCTTGTGAATTCAGATTAATACAAATATTAATCTTTGCCAATTTTAATTTGTACAAATATCTGAACATGAGGAGGGACCTCAACAAAAAAAAGCTGAGCGCTCTGAATTTTAATTTGCATTTTGCTGTTTTTTTTCAATCTCACTCGTACTCATGCTTTCTCTCACACTCTCTGACACTCTCTTAATGTCTTCCTACCTTTCTTGGCCTGCTTCTCCCCACTATGCGCTCCAGTAACTTGGCCTCCTGGCGTAACTCCGCAACAGGGCGGAATTTTGGTGCACACCATGGTGACAGCCTCTCCCCGAATGGATGAATTGGGGAGAGGCTATCCCTGTGGTGTGCACCGTGGCTCCACCCTTTTGCAGAAGTACTCCAAGAGTCCAGAATAATAAATGGAGATTTGTGGAGAGAAAGAGGTGCAGAAACATACACATCAGTTTTTTTTCTTTATTGCACTTTTCAAATGCAGCCAACTCCTTACTACCAGCTTTCTGGAACTTTCCAGTTTCCCCAGTGTTTAGCAATATGACTAATTGAGAGGAGCTGATCCGTCAAATGAAAAAAAATAATTAAAATAAATAAAAAGTATTTATCTTAGGAACCCTAACATAGAGGGGAGGTCTTCTGGGTTGCCTTTGGCCTACCCCCATCTAGGAACCTGGAGTATTCAAATTACTCTATATTCATATTTGTCTTGCTAACAAAAATGATAAAGTTATTCATGCAATTTTTTCTTATGATGATTATGCATGGAAGTCCTTCTTACTCCACATCTGTGTCCCTGAATTTGTCTTCAGTAATATAATGTAGCCTTAGATATGTGCTAAGCCTGTCATTAGACCCACTGATTTCTTTATGTTGATTAACTTCAGCCATCAGTAGTACCTTTTTAGATATTTCTTGAAATGTATTTACAGTCATAATTGATCTATTGTTTAGTCCATCTAAATGGGGATTCCAGACTTCCTATTCTCTGGACCATGTTTAATTTTTTAAATACTATTTTCGCTTTCAAAGCTAGACCAATATTTTGAGTTTCACATTGCACTTATTTCTCGTAAGAGAACAGAAATCCATTTATATTTTAGCATTTAACGTGTGGCTTAGTCTTATTATTAAATCATCTTTCATCTACTCGATTGAAATTGTTTTTATGGTACATTCTCAAGCGTTCCAGGTGAAGTTTAAAGGGAAGTAAGCTTGCTGAGTCTTAGTACATTTTATTCTACTGTCTCCTCTGTGCATTTTAACAAAGAACTGCTTAATGTAGTAGAAATCAGATTTGGTGTGTATTTTTACACAAAATTAAATTGTAAAGGCGCCACCCTGGCCTCCTTTGAAGCAAGAAAGGATATTATTCCACGAAGACTTACCACAAGAAAATGTCTTAGAGGAAGAGACTTACTGTAATGTTCTACTTCTTTCTGTTTACAAAAAAGGTTTGAGATTTGCCTGTCGCATCTCTTGATTTTTTTATTTTTTTTATTGTGAACAATAATATATATCAGTAATTGCCTAACCTTTGACACTCGACTACTGGGATTTGAGATCATATGATCTGCCAGCTTTGCTTACCTGGCTGTGCATCATGGACATTATTGTCCACAGCAGCTGTAGTATCCAAAAACCATCACTAATCTAGGATGTTTTATAAGGATTATAAGAGCAATGTTCCATTCCATGTTCTGTTCTGTTCCATGTTAATTTAATAATGACTGTTTCCCCTTCTAAGTGTTTGTAAAGTATGTAGCCCTTCTCATTGAACATTTCTTCAAAACCAAAACTGAAGTTCTGGAGAGCCAATTTCCAGAAGGAATTTAACATATTGGAGAGCACTCAGAGGAGGGCTCTCAATATGGTGAATGAGATCGCAATATGTATAGCTTGGAGGAAGGAAGAAAGGGGAGATGTGATAGAAACATTTAAACACTTAAACATATTTAACAGACTACAGAAGAGAAATGTTAGAACTAGAGGTCATAATCTAAAACTAGAGGGTCAGAAGTTTAGATATCAAGCTATTTTTAACCTCAGACAAAATCAAGGGCTGATGAAGTTCTTTACATAAGAAAAAACATGGGCGGACTAGATGGCCTAATGGTTCTTATCTGCGGTAAGATTCAAATCAAATGCTATGAATTAATTACTTAAATTTGATTTGAGTGGAGAGGCCGTTCCAAAAAAGGAAGAGGCAATGTATCGTCATGTAAACTGTGCGGTGTAAGCATGGAGTAGGAAAGGAGAGAGTGAGATGATGAGGGAGGTAGAGAGGGATGAGTATGTATGCATGCATGTATATTACAGTGCATGTAAATGTGCATGCGTTAGTATGAGTGTGTGTGTTTGAACATGAGTGTGTACGTGTGTTTTAGCATAAGTGTATACGTGTAAACATGCATGTTAGCATGAATGTATAAGTGTAAATGTGCGTCTGACTGTGTGTTAGTGTACATATGTAGCATGAGTGTGTATATGTGTGTTGGTGTATATATGACCGAGGGGGGTTACGAGAGACTGATGGGGCCACTTGGCTTTGCCTGCCTCCTGAGCCAAAAAGGTGCCAGCCCTCTCCTGTGTGGTGACCTGTAGACAAGGCAGACCCCAGTTAAAATGGACCTAGCTTATTTTATTGGAGAAAGCATCTGCTTTCCGCTGTGGTTCTGGTTTGCACTTCTCATGATCCAGGCCAGGTCTTACCATCATTCCAGCTCAATTTGATTAAATGTACTTTATCTTTTCTCTAGCTCTCATTACTCATAATAAAGGAACATAAATTGCCTTTATTACATATGAACTAAAATGATACTTGAACCCAAACTGAAAACATCTATCACTTGTTATTTGTTACGTTTTACTTTATGTTCCATTTCTAAGTTGTTTAGATTTATATTTTGCAGCCTCCAAAGGCATAGCCAGGGCATTTCATGCAAATGCTTTCTAACTTTCTCTTAAACAATATTGAATTGAAATATTATATAAACTTCCTGGAGGACCCTGCCTGCTTTATATACATGTACTCAGCTTATTTCCTTCCCCCACTGTATCTGTATGCTCACCCACTCCCTACTACAACTTAGACTGTAAGCTCTTCTTGTCTTAATGTATCCATACCTATAGTATGTCAATCCAAATTACTGTAGACAATGGTACCTATTATCACTGCACTTATTCTACCAATGTATTATACTGTATAACCCTGTTCGGGGCAGGCAGCAAAGAATAACAGATCCATATAACAAGCCGAGGGTCATGTAGCCGAGAGTTCAAAAAAGGGAGCAGGAGCACAAGAACAAATAGGGAACAGAATAACCTGGCAATTAATTGAAATAATGCAGAAAATATGCAGGTTACCAGTATACCATCACTTTAAACAGGGGATGAAGATGTTTCACCATCCGTCAGAAGGTGTCCACCAGAATCTAAGACCGGAACCTCGCATACATTCACCACGTAGTAAAGTCAAGGTGCTTCTATAAAGTGTCCAAAACAATCATAAAATCAATGCCCTACGTGTTTCATTGATAACTAACAACTTCTTCATGGGCTGAAAATTATTTATTTTGGTTTTTATTTTATAATATCACAAATGAATATAAGTATATATAACACCCAACAGATAGTTCAGTGCTTACGCCAATGTGTGGCAAGCTAAAGTACAAAAAGTTGTAAAACTATACACAGGTGTCTAAGTGTCTTGCTATTTTTCATTTTATAAAGGAGTTTAGGTTTAAATCCTTTTTTCCGATATATCCTGTTATGTTCACAGTCCTTTCTAGAAAATTCTTTACCAGAGTGGCATTTTTTTTCACTTTATAGCCTCCTGTTGTTTTCAAACAAAGGAAAGGTCAAGTGAAACACTTTTGTTAAGAACATTGAAGTATGTGCTATGAAAAAAATGTGTTTAGAAAGTATATTTTTATGAGTACAAAATATATTTAACCCTTTTGCACAGGCAATTCTATGTGATTGCTTTACTTTACTATTTTAATGTAACCTCCTGTATAAAATACAGGTAAAATCTTGAGATTATATGCTCATTATTTATGTTCTTGATAGCTGCTCTTTATAAATATGTACCTTAGAACATGGTTATAACATAGCATATGAAAGAGACACAATGTGGCCTTTACAATATTAATACCCATTTCTGTCAACGTATTTATCCATAAGCTGGTAAGGAATTCAAATCAACAAAAACTCTCCAAAGCCTCAAAACAATACATAAATTAGTAAGTATAACTGGATGAGGTTTGGCTTCAGATTCACAGTGACTAGCTTGGCCTGGATTTTCAAGAGCGGAGCTCTAGAATCGGCCAGCTGAAATGCCAACTCGTGTTCCTTTGTACAGCACTGCAAACTATGGTGGTGTATAAGTCTATGTACAATAAGAACAATATTATTTTGGCTCTTGCAAGGCTTTTCTGTTGTGTTAAGTCTTGGCATCACAGCAACCAGGTCCCACATTTCTAATGTTAACTAACTAGGGGTACTGCAAGCTTTATATGCTACTTAGTGCTGTAATCACTGTATTAAAAATATTGTAGAGCCATCCGATCATCATCCGATGAAGTGTTTAAACACCCGGGCATTAGAAACATTTGCGGCATTACCAGCAGAAAGAAGAAAGTGGTCCTGCCACTTTAGAGATCTCTGGTCAGATCTTATCTGGAGTATTGTGTACAGTAGCGTAATCACATTTTCCGGATTGCCCCGAACAGTCCCGAAATGAGACATCATGTCCCGGGCAGCCTCACTCCGGGAAAAGTGTTCTGAGTGAAGGACTTATCAACTATTGTGATTGGATGAGAGGTTAGAAGCCTCTCATGAGTCCATCCTTCAGAAGGAGCTCAGTGTATGCTGCAGCTAGCACCAGGTGAGAAACCCACTGTTTGTGTATTTAACTGTGTTAATTCCCTGAAACTGCTCATGTCTGGTAAGAGAGGGGTTAATTCTCTGAAACTGCTTATGTCTGGTAATAGAAGGGTTAATTCTCTGAAACTTCTCAGGGTCTGTTAGTAGAGAGGTTAAGTCCCTGAAACTGCTTCTGATACTGACTGTATGTATCTTATAAGGTATTATTAAACCTGAAATCAACATGGTTCCCAAGGTTTCCTAATAATTGATATAATATAAAATGTATTTGACTGTATGTGAAAGTGTGTGCATATGCAGAGCAGTGTGTATTTGTATGTGTATGTTCAACCCGGTACTAGCAAGGTATACCTAATAAAGTGGCCAGTGAGTGTATATTAGAAGTGCTTCAAAAATAGGGTGTGGTTTGCAGGATGAAATTAATCAGCAATGACTAAGGGATCTTGATATGTATAGTGTGGATGATTGAGGGAGAGAGAGAAATGTTAGAACAAGAGGCCATAGTCTAAAACTAGAGGGACATAGGCTTAGATGTAATGTAAGGAAAATCTAATTTTACTTTACAACAGGAAAAATGGACAGACTGTGTGGTCAAATGGTTCTTATCTGCCACAAAAATGTCTATCTTTCTGGGCCACATATTTTAATTATAGCTTTGAGCAGAATTTCTTGTTGACCTACAGCACCTCATATGTACTGCAGCGTGTGGCCAGAGCATAAAAGTGTCGCATGCTTCAGGCATATCCAGTCATTGGCCGCACTTACGTCATCAGATAGCCACTGGCCTTAGAGTGCCAGGGCCACTCCATCATGCCCAGTTCAGTCCTGTCATATAATTATCATTTTGGTAGTCTACTTAACATTCTTAAGGCCTGACTTGATGGGACGTTGCCAAGTACAATGAAGAAACACTGGCAACGCATTTCCACAGTTGCATTCCTGTACCAAGTGGAGACTCAGCGTGATATAGAAAAATAAATGTTCTGAAAAAAATGTTGTGTACTCAACTCCACTTCTCCCAACAATTCCATTTTTTAGTTCTTTAGCTCTTGTCTGAAAAAGAAAGGGCTTAGTGAATGCAATGATAGAGATATACTATTAGTATGAACATCTGAAATTTTCCAGTTTGGCAGTGCCCACAGTGAACATGACACTTGTCCCATTGTATCGACCAGCTGCTAGATTAATTATAGTAACAGAATAATATTTCAGTAAGTACTTGTACAATTATATGCAAGTTAGCCCTTGCAATATGAAATATATCACCATAATGTAAAATTATTAATTGCCAATTTTAGCCATAATAATGAAGCCAGTTCTGTAAATGTTAATATATAAGCCCTGCCATTAGCTCTCATCTAGGGAATACGTGTCATCCATTGCATGTTTAATTTCTTCTTCTCTCTGTCTCTTCCATGTTGCAATAATATAAAAAATGAAAGAAAAGAACCATAGAAGGGAACTATACACTCCTTTTAGAGAATTGTGCTTTTTGGATTTTATTGATTCTTCTTCACAACTGCTCCCTTTCTGTCTCTGAAGACAGAAGTGCTGGCTGGGGTTTACATTGTACCAGGATAGAGAGGCAAATATTAACAATGACGATCAATAAATCTTTATGTTCACTAAAAAAACAACTCTATTTTTGTACAGTTACGTAACTTAAGTGGGTTCTGGCTTTTATCTGTGTTTTCAAAGAAGCAATGTAGTTAAACATAAAACAAAGTGATCCCAGATATGAATGTTCTGCAAAGTAGGGATGTACTGTACGCTGCATGAGGTTCCTCAACAAACCTAATTACATTTAGCAACAATAGGCTTTTTTTTCTATTATTTAAACTCTGTTAGATGCAACTGCTGCAAATGGGCAGAAGTAATATTATAACAGAGCACCCAATTCAGTAAAATGGTGGAAAGAAGTGGACTGGGCTGTAAAGAATCCATATTGTCATGGTTTTAATATTCTATAAATAACAAAAAATGAGACATCAGTTTCCTAAATTACCATTGTAATATGTTTTTTCGGATTCCTGAACCTTTTGGTATACCTCCAGGAACATAAAACTGTTCCTGTATCAGTTGTATATTATTATTTTCTGTTTTATTGGTTTTTTTTTTATTTGTTATTTACTTATTATGGCGTAACCTTACGCATTCCGTTTTGTATGAATGTTAATTCTAACAAAATTAGCCAATTCTGTTGATTCATCCAATTTTCTGTTAACAAAGAGGGACTCCTCTTTGTGAACAAATAAGTGAAAACGAAGCAGAGAACTCCAAATTTTTTTTTTCTTTTCACTTTCACTAGACTTTCTCACACTCTCTCTCATGGTCTTCTTACCTTCTCCGCCAACCACTTCCGTGTCCCTGTCTTCCTTTTTTTTGCATCTTATTGTTCTTCTGTATTATTTCTTGGTCCAACGTCGACTCTGTTAACCTGGCCTCCTGGAGCGATTCTGCAAAAGAGTGGAGCCCTGTCCCTCATTCATCCCATCGGGAGAGAGGGTATGCGCAGAGGCTCTGACTTTTTGTAGAAGCACTCCAGGAGGCCTGAATGACATTGCGGATAGCAGGGAGAAGTAGACCAAGAAAGTAGACAAGACGCATCTATGGAAAAAGATGTAAGGACACAGAAGCGGTTGGCGGAGAAACTAGGGAGACAGTGAGAGAGTGGAAGAGAGTGAATAAGGGGGAGTGACAACAAATTTAAAAAGTCCTCGAATTTCATCCGAACTGAAGGGATAGGAAACAAAATTCATTGTCCAAAATGACATGGTCCAAAAACAAAACAAGATATTTGCCCAAATATTTTTTTGATACATGTGCAAAATTCTATGGTGAAATATAAGAAATGTGGAGCCTTTAGGAGAGAAGGTCTCCAGATCTGAACATGAACTATTTATCCCATTATGCAGAACCTAGGATTTCTTTTTTTTGCTGGAGATCCCATTAGCTGACAACAGTTACTTAGTTGTATGGAGCTCTACTGTCCTATTTTGTGTATTAAAAAATGCTGTAAAGGAAAAATGCTTTCACAAAACCACATCATTTCTTTGTTTAGGAAACTCGGCAGGCAGGTTGTTCCAAACATCCTGAAGAACTAACCACAGTTCTTCTGTGGATTAAGGCAGCCTTAGTTGCTTCTGATAGCTTAAATGATGTTGAGATCAAGGCTCGGTGTGGTTCATGGCATCACTTCCATCATTTTATGTTAAAAATAATTCTTGCCTGTATGTTTGGGGTTGTTGTCATGCTGCAGAATACATTGGAATATGCATTGGTAATGCATAATGGATAAGTGTCTGCCTGTACTTCTCAGCATTGAGAAGACCATCAATTCTGTCCAAATTCCCAACTCCATTTGGAGAAATGCTGCCCTAGATGTACAAGGAACCACCACCATGCTTCACTGTTGCCTGCAAACACTTATTGTACCACTTGTACCACTCTCCAGGCCTTTGATGCTTTTTGTTAGTTAAATATTTTAAACTTTGACTCATTAGTCAAGTGCACCTGCTTCAATATTTCTTGTGTTTTCATGAATAGTTGAGTCGCTTGGCCTTTTTACCAGACTTCCTACCAGTAAATGGGTGCACCAGAGTCCCACTGTTTTCTGCCAATGCTGAGTTGATGACACTGCTGGGTGTCTTCCAATTGCAAAGGAAAGCAAGCATGTGTCTTTCATCTGCTGCACTAAGTTTCCTTGGCTGACTACTATGTCTGTGGTCCTCAACATATCCCATTTGTGCTTTTTTTGTGCTTCTTCAAAATACATTGGATAGAACATCTGGAAACGCATATTAAATTGATGATCATTAGAACTTGCTTGGTTTAATAGTTTAACTATAAACCCTGACTTTGTGCAAGTGTACCTTGAAGAATTGATGCTGTCTTGAAGGCAAAGGGTGGTGGGCACACTAATTTCTGATTTGATTAAAATGTTTTTTTGTTTACTCAGTTTGCTTTTTGTTAAATTATAAAAATAATCTAACATGTCTATTTTTTAAAGTATTCTTGCTTCACACAATTTCTTCACTACACTTTTCATTTCTGCATAAAATATATGTACAGTGCTGTATATCAACACCAAAAAAAGATAATATCAGGTATATACACTACCGTTCAAAGGTTTGGGGTCACTTGTATTGGTGGAAAACAAGAAAATTTCTAGCTGTATAACATAATTGCAAAAGGGTTTCTAATGATCAATTAGCCTCTTAAGCTTAAACATAGATTTACTAACACAATGTGCCATTGGAACACAGAAGTGATGATTGCTGATAAAGGGCCTCTTTACGCCTATGAAGATATTCTATTAAAAATTGTTTGCAGATACAACAGCCATTTACAACATTAACAACTGAATAGCCACATATCCCCATAAATGTTTAGGATACAATTTGTTTAGCTCAGTTAAAGCTTGTGTTTTAAAATCTGACCGGTGTTGAAAACATCTAGTATTAACACTAAAACCATTATATATATATATTGTGCTTGATACCTCATGTAAGCTAGCAACCTAATCACACTCCTGTAATTATGTGGACAACAATTTCATATTTCACAGGCACACAGCTTTTACATTATCGGTCGGTCTGAGATTGCTGATGCACCATAGGTTTAAAACCTGGTGATGGATGTTTCCTCCAAAGCCCAGGCCTAAGTGATTGGATAGATTAGAGGCACACACTTCACTTGCTTCACAAAGCTTGCTTACTATTAGATAACGTAATCAGTGTGTTAGGGAAACCCATGCTTGTTATGTTACCATCAGCAAAACAATATAAGAACAAGTTCAATTGACTGTGTTCATAATCTAGCAGAAACATAACTACATGACACATAGCAATGTATATTGTACTTCTTGGAATTGCAAGCAACAAGGCTTGTTCAGATTGCACACAAAAAAATCATACTTCTAAAACACTGCACAGTTCTCTGGATTTACTATTAAGCAATACACTCTTAACTGTGTATATGTTGATGAGATTGCTAAATAAATCATATTACAACGACAAGGTTACATTTACGTATGTTTTAGAACAATAAGACAGAAAAGTCTGGAAGCTAGGGATTTTGTTGATATGTCCAAGACAAATGCAAAGGAGGATCAACCTTCTCAGAAACTAATAAGGCTATTAGAAAGGGCTACTATCATTATTTATCTACGTATTTCCTAATGAGTTCTGGACAGCAACATCAGTTGTGGTCAGATCCTTCCTTTAAAACAGCCGGCAACCAGTGTCAGTCTATTATAAATGGGTTCATTCTTGGGTTAGGTGATGGAGTTTTCACGGAAAAACATGTTGTTTAGAGGTATGCATGGATCTGACCTCAGACAGGATCCAGGATGCAATTGTGACATTCTACATTTAAACGTCTTGTTTTATTTGGCTGTAAATGATGAAAGAGGTGGCTGTATGAGCTGTGGATTTCCTGCACTCACATTGTAATATACATGAATCAAAGAACAATTCTGTGTTTCGATAAAGCAAACCTTCTCCATGGATATAGATTGAGCTGTCCAAGGGCATACAATGCCTTTTGGATAGTATTGACATTAATGGATTGTCTCATTTACTATTGTCTTTAGGCATATGCATGTTTAAACATCCAGTGATTGTTGGTCTAAATGAGTAATTCAGTTGCATTAAATATGAAATCAATTGGGTTTGTAAGTATACCACAACATAAATAAAATGAAATACATGTGAGACACCTTCAGTAGAAAATCTCTATTTAAAGGACATTGATAATATATATGAAAGCATTTTTTTTAACCTGTAAATTGTTCTTTTTTGATTGTGAGTTGACAGACTAGAGCCCCCAATGCTAAAACTGATGTTTTTAATTACAGATGCATTAATAATGTATATTAAAAATAAAGAACTGTGTTTTACCACCCAACAGCATGGGTGATATAAGTGGTGCTTGTAGCATCTAGGAAATCCTGGATTATTTGAGTAAGTGGACTGTGTGTGTGCCATATATACTAAGTCTACTTCAATATTCAGAAGTTTATAGGCTGAGCGTAACCCCAGGAGTGCTCTCCAGTTGCTAGGACCTACAATTCCTATGATTCCCAGCAATCTTCCTTTTGCAAACCAGATGCCCGTTTTTGAAAATTATGAGGCTTATAGCTCAAGAGCATTTGTAGAGTTACATAAGAAATTACTCTGCTAGAGACCCTGTAACTTCATAGCTGTTACAATCATAACATATTTACTAAGAAACTTAAGAAGCCATTCTATGTTATGGAGCAATTAAAGGCACCAAAGTGGTAAAAACTATTTTTCTAATGCAAACCTATCATTTAGTAGATATATTGCAGAGAATGCTATAGTGTAATCAAATTCAGAGGAATAATTATCCAAATCTGCTGGGCTCTAGAATAAACAGACGATTCTTTCTTTGTAACAAATGTTACTTGCTTTTCAGTTACCACTGGTGTAAATAACAATTTGCTTTCGGAAATAGCAGAGCTTGCAATAAGGTACTTCCTGAATTTATGCTGCAATAAAATAACTGTTCATCTGTGGTCAGAGATCGCCATAAAGTCCTTGAGTTCCTTAACTTTATTTTTCAGAAAGGTCATCAGACAGTTTTGCATCATCCAACTCTATCAATCAAGGACCTCAACCACTGCTGTGTGTTGAAAGCCTTCCTGTTTTGGCTCTGTTTTTCATAGACAGCTCAATAACTTGTCTGTGAAGCTGTGATAAATGTGGCATGTTCTCTTAAACTGCTCCTTTAACATTGGGCAGGATTTCAATATGCTCTTGCTTCTACAATCCAATTTGTGCATTATTATTTACCTGAGAAATTATATATATATATATATATATATATATATATATATATAACACTTAATAATAGACTTAATAATATTTTATACTTTTTGTTTCTACAAAGTGGTCACATCTTTAAATTTGTTTGGCAGAACATCAATTAGACCTATATTAGTCTTGCAGCGTTTATAAGGAATCAGTTGGTCCTTTTCTAAAACCGCTTGCAATCGGTAGGCTAATGCACCCCATCCAATATAAGTGTCTGCTATTAATGTTTTCCACAAATGGTACACATCAGGAAGCATCATTAAACGCCAACTTTCTTTTTTCCTTCCTCCTTCACTTTGATCAAGACTAAAATGGATATGGTGTTGTTCTATATGAACAGTTGTCAATATTGCTAAACCGTCCCATTTTTGCAATTGTCTATCGCTGGAAGAAGGCTTGAAATAGAGCTATTACAGAAAATGAATAACTTCTCACTCTGAAAGAGGATGGCTCTTTCAAATCAGGTTGGAGGTCAATGGCAAGGCAGGGCATGGAAGCTCATACTGCAGCTGCCTGCAAATGAGCCTCACCTAAAGACACTGAAGATGGTGTCTTAAATGTAAGAAATTGTATACCTACTATTTTCTAGGTACTTCAAATATAACACACGAGACCTATAAATGCATGAGTTTAGGGAGAATAACCTGTAACCTTCTGTGAACTGCAATACAAACATATTCCTTCTGTACTTAATACATTTAATAATATTTTATTTTCCTTTAAGATTATGATATTCACCTCATCCCAGAAACCAGCTACCCCATTCTTACACCAAAGTAACTATAAATCAAAATACAAGACATGGCTAGTACTTAAGACCTATTCAATAAAAAAGGGGCAGAGGCAAGTACATGGATATTCTCATACATGAGGAGAGGGCTAGCTCTCATATATGGGCCGGGTTTGAAGTAGTATGTGGATTTGTTTTACCTACAAGGAGAAAGAACTTTCATTTGCACCAATCACTTCATGTTATATCTTGTAACTGCTTTTTTCGCAGTACAAGTGCAATAGATAAATATCCGTCCTTTTATGGGTTCAAAACCATCAACATGGATTAAAATCCACTTAAAAATGCACTTAAATTGTGCATACTGACACAGTGTGTGGCAAACCCTACTCCCTGTACCTCCCATAAGGAATAGAAGAAAGAGGTCAGAGAGGGACAGATTAAGGTTGCCACCTTTTGCTGAGCCACTTCCTGGAAAATCTTTGAAGTGCTGTGTCAGGGGTATGGTCATTATATATGGTTTATATATATAATATATATTGTATATTATAGCCAAAAAAATTGCGGAGAAAGGAGAAAAAAAATTAAAGATAAGTGAGAGAAAAGAGGGAGAGAAATTAAAGAATAGCTGAAGAAGAGAAAAGAGAAAGAAAGTAGCACAAGAAAAGAGGGAGAACAGAGAAGGGAGGAATGAGAGGAGGTGATAGAGACGCAAGAAAGAAAAGGAGAAAAAAGAGGGAAGGGAAAAGAAGGGTGGTATGTAATAAAACTCACACTAAACACACACAGACACCCGCACTAAATTACTAGACACTCACAGTATCATACACCCAGACACTCAGGCACTAACATTCCCACCAGAGCGAGTTGCAACCCTAGGACAGATAGATAGATCGATGGTAGATCATATGGTAATTATATTCACTTAGGTTACCCTATTCTTGTCTTTATTCCTGCTGTTCCGATTCCATTCATGCTATAAATGTTTTAGTTTCCAAGTTTAGTATAGATATTCCAAGGCTTCTCCTCTGGGGCTTATTTGCCTTCATTGCATTGTGATTAGGAACAGTTATCTTGTTCAAGTTGCCTTCCTCACAGCCTGCTGATAGACAGGTACAGTAGTTTCTCTACACACACCATTTCCTTGTAAGAGGCATCTGATTAAAATCTATAAGGTGGCTCTTATCAGTAAATATGTCAGTCATTTAATGGCATGGGTACAGGCACAACTACCCTTGGTGTTGCATCACTTGGACCTGTCAGTGAATTGATGACAAAATGGGAATTGATTCCCCACTGGACTGTTAAGAATACAAGTATACCGTGTTCTCTGACACAGTATAAAGCCAGTGACCCTGTTATGTTTATATAACAGATGCTCTGTGTAATTTGACCAAACAATGCGTGCGTGGAAATATGGAGTGAGAATGTTATGGATGAATAAACAAATCAAAACATGGGGATCTCCATGACCCTAAACACATAATAGCAACCCCCCCTTTGCTTCGTATTACTTCACTGATGATATAATGTAACGTATAAAAGCTAGAGTGGATATCTAAATAATACATTGATCACAGCTTGGCTGTAGGGAGATCATAGCTCACTATCCCCAAGCGTGAACACTCTCATCAGACATAATGTGCTTTTTCTGGATTTTCTTTTTAATCTGCTTCTCAATTAAGTCTTTTGGTACACTCTATTATCACAAATGCAACTCAGTAGCAATGCTATTAAAATAATAATAATAAAGCTTTTTAATATGTTTTGTGCACATTCATAACCAGTAGCAACCTTCTCTGCATCCTAATCCAGGGACACCCCAGTATTTGTCAGACGTTTTATCTTATGCTATACATACCAAGCAATAAGGCAAAAATGGGTAGTACGTATTACAAGTAATTTTAGTGACACAACAGATTTTTAGATTATAAAAGAAAAATAATGCTCCTACAGTTTACATTCCCAGTATAAAGTTCTACATTAGAATCTACAAACCAGTACATCCTCCAGGTTTGTTAGGTCTTTAAAAAATTTTTATTTTTCCAGTGAGTAGTTAGTTAGTAGCTACCAACCATAATAGCATATGAATGTGTACTGTAAATGTGCACCTGTGTGTATGCACAAATAATTTTATTATACACCTGCGCTTAAATACAGTATGTATATAAGTCAAACATCAAGTAGGTTAATGCAGTGCTTTTTTAGTTTCAAAATATTTCTATTTGTGTGATCAATACACAAGCAAGGACTGAGATTTAACTATGCATTAAGCAGGTCCTTCTCTTGCAGGACAAAGTCTACATTGGGCATAGTTTACATTGCTACACAATAGCATGTCCTTATGTGAGTTGTAATTACCCATTTCCAATGTATACACTCACTGGCCACTTTATTAGGTACACCTTGCTAGTACCAGGCAAGCATGCAAGAAATTATTAAGATTTCACTTCCTGCACACTGGATCAGGCACAGCATGTAGAAAGAGAGAGTGCAAGATCATCTAATTGAATCATCTCTACACTCTCCATCAGGGGAGAGCTGTCACCTTTTTGCCCGGGGGGGGGCAAGCAAAGCCAAGAGGCGCCATAGGCTCTTTCTCTTTGTGCCTCCCTTGGTAACATTAACATTGGCACACATTTTACATACTCTCACACATACATACACACTCATTCAACAAACATGAGTAAACTAACACAAACTCTAACAAACATTTGCACACTCTTGTTAAAACACACTTTTCCACACGCTCATGCTAACATCCACACTTTCACATACACACTCATGCTAACATACATTTAGACATACACTTATGCTAACGCACATACACACTCATTCTTACACATACAGCAGCTTGTCTGGGCCATCTTTGTCCCCAACCAGCTTGTCAGTGACCCCTGCTTGCAGAGGTGGTGTATCGCTCTTGCTCCATGCTGTGTGCAGATTGATTCAGCACTCATACGGTGGATGTGATGTCATGATAACACACACACACACACACACACTCATGCTTACACATACAGCAGCTTATTGGTGCCTTCACAGTGCCTCAAACAGCCTGCCTGTCCCATCCTTGTCCCCAAACAGCTCGTCAGTGCTCTCAAACTGTTTGTCTATGCTATTTTGTCTCAAACAACTGGCCAGTGTCCCTAAACAGCTCGTCACTGCTATTTTGTCCTCAAACAGCCTGTCTTTGCCACCTGTGTCCCCGAACAGCTTACCAGTGCCCCTAAACAGCTTGTCTGGCCATTCTTTGCCACCAGCTTATCAGTGACCCCCAAACAGCCTGGGTCCTATGCCATCTTTGTCCCCAGAAAGCTTGTCAGTGTCCCCAAACAGCTTGTCTGTGTCATCATTGTCTCAGACAACTGGCTTGTGACCACAATCAGCTTGTATCTGGCATATTTGTCAGTTTGTGGTTCCACCTTAACAGGGACAAAAGTAGTATGAGTTTATTCAGAACAAGCAGTCAGAATGGTGAAAACCCTGTTTCTTTTATTATGGCAGAGGTAACAGTTACATGAATATTATAATATGAGTGACATCAGAGCATCACAAACATCTTGAAACAAAAAAAAACACAATAAAAGAAATAGTGACATAGAAGTGAGCCGACCTAATACCCTTTATTTCGAGAATTATCAATTATAAAAAGCTTCATGAAACCTAACCTCTAACTTGAACATTTGTTCATTTTAGATGTGATGTTTAGGAGCAGAATTTAAGGCAATATCATCAATCATTCAATAAATAAATATAACATACAGTGTATTTATATGTAAATGTAAGAGGTGAGTTGGTTTTTAATATATTGATATTGCTTTATGCCAACTTTTCTTATTTAGTCTGTTGAGTTTATGGTCTTTTCAGTACTTTAGAATAGGCAAACTGTGGTTGAATTGCATTAGTAAACACGTTCTCCAAAGATTGACTACCTGACAGCTTAGCTAAAGCGGTTTAATGTAGTTGGTAAATTAAGAAAAAATATAAATCAATCCTTCGAGAACCTTTAACTACGTCCACTGTACTAGACAGTTAATTAATAACACTTTAAGAGGGAACATCTTTTACCAACATGAGTTTTATCCCAGTGTAAAACACTAACTAGCAGAATAGTATAGCAGTGTAAGAGTAAAGTACTACCAAGTGTTCTTAAAAACTATGGTTACCACTGAAATGGTCCTGATAATAGAACTATTCCTTCTGTAAGTTTGGTAATAAAATCACTAAGTTCAAACTTTACACCAGAATCACTTTTATGCATAACCTCCAAGCTTATAGAAATAAATATTTGTATTAATTGGTCAAAATATTACATTTGAGTCAATATGTTTTGTGCTGGTTCAGAGTAGTATTCAAAGTGATTATTGGTTTATTTCCACCAATGTGCCTTTATCTCCCTTTATAATGGCATATCAAGTTGATACCCCATGTTACTCAATCAAGAAAATTCTTCATTTTTCTACTACTTGATGGATGAAGGCAGGGTGTAATGCTCCTTTATTTCAACTAAGACAAGATACAGGGTAGCTAAGAAAGTAAAGTGCTGGCTGATGCTGGATACATCTACCCAAGTTAATAAACAAGAACTACCCTATATTGGAATCAGTCATTGCTTAAGTAAGTTGTTAGATCATGAAATTACCTAGAAACTATTCAGCTTGCCAATTACATTTCGCGTCTTCATTGTAATCATTGCTACTTGTCTAGCTTTAAACTGTGTCTATTCCTCTCCTGCCTGTGGTAGGTCTTTGCTTGTTACAGTATGTGGATTATAATTACATTTATAATAGCTAATGCCTGAAGCATTTTGCTCGGATCATGTATCCTGTCTCAGCTTCCTCTCTACAGATGAGCCATGTAACACTATTCAGACAATTACAGTGGTGGTCTGTCTATCTCCATGTATTCAATCCAATCCCTTGACACATATTCTATTGATCTCTATGGAGGAAACCATTCATGACTCTTAAATAAAGTAAAACCTACTCCTAAAATTGTTTGCATGGCTCCGAAATCCTACACGTATTTCCTACAACTTTTACACTATCAACAAATCTGTCTCTCTAGGTAAAGGGACACTTCATTGTCCCATAGAGTCTCCTGAACGGTATATTCATTAAATCTACAAAAAAATTACT
This sequence comes from Spea hammondii, assembly GCA_029215755.1. Lineage (NCBI taxonomy): Eukaryota > Metazoa > Chordata > Amphibia > Anura > Pelobatidae > Spea > Spea hammondii. The sequence continues at coordinate 86,653,499 of JARDYJ010000004.1, forward strand.
TTCAATAAAAGCTGCAGTTTCAGTGTTGCAGTGGAACACCTCCTCAGTAGTCTGACGTTTTATGAAACTGATTGGCTGCTTGAGGGAAGCTGCTCCCTGGAATATTCGCAGAGTCAGCTCTGCAGCTTACTAGCGGTAAGTAAGCTCAGTCGAGCACATCTCCTGCACAGCAAAACACGGTGGGGGGATTCAGGAAAAGGTGCAAATGCATATGGAGAGATTGTACAGAAGTACAGACACCACAAAAAATTAAAGGAACCACTCAGCTATCATATTAACAAAAAAAACATTCTTGCATGTTTCAAAAAGCACATTTTCTACTTGTTTATTAGCATTTTTAGTTAATAATATAGTTATATAACCATGAAACTATAACTATTACTAGTATTACTTACTGCTTTATCAAACCTGGGTGTTTAAATAGATACTGGACGAAGAATCTGTGAATTATATGTGACATTGGGGTCTATTCGGTAATGTGGGACGTTGCAAGAGACTTCAAATCCCATTGAGCTTCCCCTTCAATAAAGTCCTAGTTAGGAAGATCAGAGATCTTCTTGAAACTGACCCATTGATACTGTGTAGGTCTGTGAAGACCTCTGTTGTATGTTTTCAGTTTGTATTTTTTTTCTGCACAAAATATGCAATATTAGAGAAGGCAGCAATTCAACATGGAAGGGTAAATTGTTGTTTAACACAGAAATAATAAATTACACTTAAAATATCAAAATAATCATCGTACCTTGCAGCAATTATATTAACTCAGTATCTATACGGCTTATTTACAATAAACATATTTTTTTTTTTACAGATGATATTAAGTCACCCCACCCTGCATTTTAAATTCCTGGGTGAATCCATGTTTTCTCAGGGTTGCTCTGATTTGCCCCTGCACACAAGGTTTCTAGCATCAAATCAAGTGCACTTAATGCTCAGTTGCTTAGTCCATTCAGGCAGGCTGGAAAGTCCCATCTGTGCTGCCTGATGTTTTCTGATTGCATGAGTCTTCAATCTGTGAACTCCTTTGCGGACAGTGGATTTTTTCAAACTCAAGGGCTTTAAAATCTCATGCAGGCAGGCATCCTATGATATGCCATTATAAGCTGCTGCCAGGGGATCTTCCAAGAGATAAATGGAATCTGTGTGAAGTAAATTAGTGTGAACCAGTCATTCTGTATGTCTTTCACGAGCCATGTGAAGGCTAACTGGCCAGCAGAGAAACCCGGGGTAGTATGCTAGTTAGACGTTTTCTCTGGAATTTGATTTACAGGGAGATATTACAATGCAATTTAAAAACAGTGTCATACATTTAATATTATTATATTCACATATAATACTTTTCTTTGTTTTTTGTCAAAGTTGAAAAATAGTAAAAATCAGACCGGACTGACTATTTGGATCACTGTCCAGTGGACTAGTGGTTGACAGGGCCAAACAACTTACCGATACTGTAGATCAATTCCTGTAGCGAACAGCCACCAGATGTATACAAGAGTATAAAAATGTAACTGATGTATCCAGCAGCTTAGTGTTCCATCTAGATTGTACGCTCATTTGAGCAGGCCCATCCTCATCTGTTGTTTCTTTAAGACAAATTGTTGTTATATGCTACTTGTAATGTCCTGTCTACCCATTGTACAGCGCCACAGAATATGATGGCGCTATATATATTTTAAAAAAAATAATAGTGCCAACATGGTTACAACTGTGTGTAATATACTTGGATTTTACTACAAATGGGTAGAAATCTATGGCCAAAGATAATGAGAGTTATTTTCAATACATATAGAAAGAACATTGAGGTTATATAGAAACAACAAATGTATGAGTGGAGCAATCCGTAGAGGGAGTACTTTTATTTTTCACACAACCGTATATGATGCCAACCAGGGGCGTACCTAGAGTATTTGGCACCTGGGGTGCAGACACTGAAGGTGGTACAGCATAACACTTACTGTTATCATTATATACTGAGGCAGACATTGACGGTGGTACAGCATAACACCTATCACTATATACTGAGGCAGACAATGACGGTGATACAACATAACACCTATCACTATATACTGAGGCACACATTGACGGTGGTACAGCATAATCCCTATCACTATACATTGAGCCAGACATTGTCAATAGTGCAGCATAACTCCTATCACTATATACTAAGCCAAACATTGATGTGGTGTAGGCCTACCACTTCATTAGTAGTAGGGATGCACCAAAACTAATTCTGGACTGAAACCGAAAATGCAGCATTTACCTGGCCGAAACCAAATATGACCCCCCCCCCCCACACCATAAAAAAAAAATCTAACACTTGTATTTAAAGTAAGTAACACACCAAAATAGGACAAAACATTTAAATAACAATATCAATATATATATATATAATTGTTAACAGCAATCACATTCCTATCATGCCCAGGCATACCCAGATTCCAGGATGTACTCGCAGACTTGGCATGATAGGAGTATGATTGCCCTACCTACCCCTTCTCACTCCCTTCTCCCTATCTACCCCCTCCTAACTATCTACCCTCTCCCCCTTTGAAGTTCACTTACCTTTCAGGAGTCCTGCAGTGGGGGTGCAAGGCCTCTGTCTCCCAGCTCTGCCACTGTATGGAACAGTATAGAGTGATGGGAGTTGAGTTGATGTACTAGAGCATAATTATATAATGAAAAATACATTGGAAATGGTACAGAATAACACCCATCACTCTCACGCACTTACCAATCTGCACATATACCAATCTACACACATACCAATCCACACATACACCAATCCACACACATACCAATCCTCACACACACCAATCCACACATACACCAATCCACACATATACCAATCCACTCTCACTCACTGAATGCTTTCCTACCTTTCCTCTTTTCTCCTTACAGCTTCTTTTCCTCCTCTTCGCGCCTCTTCTTCAGTTCTTCTGTCTTCTTCCGGTTCAGTGGGCGCGGCTTCAGTGTTGTGCGCCGGGATCTGACAACAAATCCCGGCCCACAGCAGCTGTTGCCGCGCGGATCGCAAGGGAGCGATATCGGAGGTCTTTAACAGACCTCCGGCTCCCTTGAGTGATTTTAAGCCGGGTTCAACCCTTGAACCCGGCTTAAAATCACTCAAGGGAGCCGGAGGTCTGTTAAAGACCTCCAAAACCGCTCCCTTGCGAGCCTGCTCCTCCAGCGGTGGACATTACTGTCCGTCTCTGGAGGGGTGCCGGAAAGTTGGCACCCCCCTGATGAGCGGCACCCAGTGCGGACCGCCCCCCCCGGCCCCCGCTAGGTACGCTACTGATGCCAACATACTTACTGAGCAGCAAAGGGGTAGATAGACACCAGACATTATTCTATATATATAATATTCTGAAAACTGATAACTATCTAGAAAAGTAAAATACTTGGTAAAATGAAGACAATTGTAATTATTTTTCCTTGGCCTGATCACACCAATAAATCTGACAATGATGCTTCCTAAACAGATATTCTACAGTGCAATATGTTCAAAATGTTCAGTCCTAAAATGACAGTTTTATCCATCTCTGATTAAATACACACGATCTACTATGATGTAAACTGTTTATTTCCAAAAAAATAACCCTCATATAAATTCTGTTATGTCGTCTTTCATGGAATAGTTTTCACTGTCTCTGTTCAAATGCAAACCATTAGGTTAATAGTTTAATTTGTTACACTAATTTTCTAAATACATTCTGTGCTGTTTGATATTTTATACTTAATTTACTGTGTTAACCAGGCCCGGACTGGGAAAAAAAATAGGCCCGGGCATTTAAGACTGGGCAGCCCATATTTATTTATTTATTGTTAAAGCCCACCCTTCATGTACCATCTTTGCATTTCCCCAAATCACTTAAACATTCATGACAGACACAAACACTTACTCACTCATTCACACAAATCATTAACACATACTCATTAATGCAGTCTTACAAATCATTCAATCAATTCATCCACACATGAATTCATTAATTCTCATACGCATTCACACAATTCATCCACACATTTATTCATTCATTTTTGTACGCATTCACACTACCCCCTCTCCCCATCCCCTTCTTCTTATCTGCCCCTTCTAACTATGTTCCCCCTTATCACTATGTACCCTCTTCCCCATTTCTGAATATGTACCCCCTCTCACTATCTATCCCCTCTACCCCTTTCTATCTAACCCCTCTCCCCTCTTTGCCCCTTCTCAGTGCACCCCCCTCTCTTACCCTACTTACCTTGTTGCCGGAGTAAGCAGCAACTGCGACCGGGTCCGCCACTCTAGGGGGCCGGGCAGCCCCCACCAGGGCCGGCCTTAGGGGTGCGCGGCCACACAGAGCTTAAATTAAAACATCAGGGGTTTTTTGTTGTTTTTTTAACTTTATTTAACATCCTCCATGTTAAATAAAGTTAAACAAACTTTATTTATCATGAAGGATGTTAAATAAAGTAAACAAAAAAAAACAAAACCCGATGTTTTAATTTAAGCCCTGTGCGGCCGTGCACCCCTAAGGCCGGCCCTGGTGGGGGCTGTCCGGCCCCCTAGAGTGGCGGACCCGGTCGCAGTTGCTGCGGGCTTAAGGGGCAGGTGCCCCTTATGCCCTGCGTTAATGCGGCCGCATAGGCCCAGTCAGTCCGGTCCTGACTGAGCCTATTTTAAGGTAGGGGCCTGGAGCTGCAGCTCCATCGGCCCCTACGTCAATCCGGCCCTGGGCTGCCCGGCCCACCGGGAAAATGCTGTTCAAAAGGTATGGGTGGTGCAGACTGCAGGGGTGGAGGAGCTAATTAAAGTATTACAAGATGAAAGTGGAGAAGCATCGAACACTAATTCCACCATGGGTGCTAGAAACCTTAGTGCCAACCTGGTTCACATAATGTTTCTACCTGCAAAAAGCTTATCTGACATTATTGTGCTTCTAGTTCCAAAATAGCTGACAAGCTATCTGTTGGCTACCATGTGCTGGAGATGGAATAATGCGGCTTTACTTTAAAATAGACTTGGGCACCAGGGGGCTCTTCGTGTTCGTCTTCGTGCTCGTCTTCGGCAAAAAAAAAAATTCGTATTCCGCGAATATTCGCCTGGTCCTGTCTTCTCTTCGGGCGAATATTCGCGGACATTCTTCGTGTTCGTGTTTTCTTCGTTTTCCCCGGTTAAGGGGTTAAAACGGGGTTAAAGCCGCTCTGGCGCCAGGAGTTTAAATGTCCGTATGAGCAACTCTATTGGTTGATGGCAGACGAGCCCCCTGCTGGCGACCAATAGGGTCGCTCGTTCAGACTGTTAAACTCCTGGTGCCGTAATTGTCCGGCAGATCCCGCTGGTCTCCCTGTTCTATCATTTATTAACTGATAGAACAGGGAGACCAGTGGGATCTGCCGGGTAAGTTGCAGCATTTGGGTTTTAAAAATCTGCACGAGCCACTCTGTTGGTCGCTCGTGCAGACTTTTAAAACCCCAATGCTGCAACTTACCCGGCACATCCCACTGGTCTCCCTCCCTGTTCAATTAATTAAATGTCCGTACGAGCGAACAATAAAGTCGCTCGTACGGACATTTAACTAATTGAACAGGGAGGGAGACCAGTGGCATCGGCAGGGTAAGCTGCAGCATTGAGGTTTTAAAACCCCAATGCTGCAACTTGCCCTGCAGATGCCACTGGTCTTTAACTAATTGAACAGGGAGGGAGACCAGTGGCATCTGCAGGGTAAGTTGCAGCATTGGGGTTTTGAAACCCCAATGCTGCAACTTACCCGGCACATCCCACTGGTCTCCCTCCCTGTTTAATTAATTAAATGTCCGTACGAGCGAACAATAAAGTCGCTCGTACGGACATTTAACTAATTGAACAGGGAGGGAGACCAGTGGCATCGGCAGGGTAAGTTGCGGTGTTGGGGTTTAAAAACCTCAATGCTGCAACTTACCCGGCAGATCCCACTGGTCTCCCTCCCTGTTCAATTAGTTAGGGGTTAAGTTTATTTTTAAAGGGTTAAGGGGCCGTGCAAGTGAGCCTATTGGTCGCTTGCACGGCCCTTTAACCTATGGATTTCCGCTCCCGTTAACCCCTTCGATGCTGTGTTAGATAACGCAGCATCGAAGGGGTTAACGGGAGCGGAAATCCATAGGTTCGCTGGCAGGGGTTACAAAGACCGTGCGAGTGAGCCTATTGGTCACCTGCAGGGTCTTCCTCTGGCATCAACCAATTGGTTGATGCCAGAGGAGGTCCCTGTAGGCGACCAATAAGCTCATTCGCACTGCCCTGTAACCCGTGACGGCGAACCTGCGGATTTCCACTTCCGGGAACTGCCGCGAAGACAAGGTAAGTTAGAAGAGGGGGGGAGAATGGTAGACGAAGACGAAGACAATCACGAAGATGTTCGTGGTGTGTGTCTTCGTCTTCGCCTACGTTTTACCGCCGCCGTCTTCTCTTCGGCGTGTCTTCGGAACGAACACGAAAATGCACTCTTCGTGCTCGTTTCCATGTTCGCCCGAAGACGAATGCACAAGTCTACTTTAAAACAATTTTAAGGACAATGGGGGGTCCCTAAACCCATTGAAAACACATTTTGAGCCTGTACATGTACGGGCTTTGTCATTAAGCGGTTAAAGTAATGGCATTTTATTCATATATATACCTTCCTTCTCACCTTGATGTACCACCTTTTCCGCAGACTATACAGCACAGCAGTGGCACAGGCAGGCTGTTTCAGGGGCAGCGGTGGCACAGGCAGGCTGTTTCAGGGGCAGCGGTGGCACAGTCAGGCTGTTTCAGGGGCAGATGTGGCACAGGCAGGCTGTTTCAGGCGCAGATGTGGCACAGGCAGGCTGTTTCAGGCGCAGATGTGGCACAGGCAGGCTGTTTCAGGGACATTGGTGGCACAGGCAGGCTGTTTTAGTGGCAGCGATGGCACAGGCAGGCTGTTTTAGGGGCAGAGGCCTGACACATCAATGTCTGGCTTGGTGTATAATGCTAGGGGTTATGCTGCACTACCGTTATGCTGTACAGTATCTGATCAGTAAATGTTATTTATTTAAACTCATATGATTTACTTATTTAGTTTTTTTCCAGTTGACATACAGTTTTGTGAAATAAATATTATTGCCAACATTATTTTTTTTGTGTGGGGGGTGCCACATGCAGAATCCACCCCGGGTGCAAAATACTATAGGTACGCCCCTGATACATACCGTTCCAGAAGCATTTGCATTTTCTAGAACCAAAACGTTATCGAACCAACACATGCAACTCAGCCTTCTATCAAATACCTTAAACCTCCTGTTCCCTTACTATTCCTATGGGGCTGGTATGCATTCCTTTAAAATTAATTGCTCATTAATACATAATCATTAGAAAATTTTGTTAAAAAATTCTGTTAGAGAAAATTGATACAAGATAATGCAATATCCTCTTGCAAGTTGTCTGGAAAACCAGACCCAATTAACATTAAAATCTCAATCTATATTAATATAATCCAGCAGAAAAGCTAAATGAAGTCTGTCCTGTTAATTGACTGTATTGAACTGATTTGGTGCATTTTTAGTACCGCGTGTTAAATCCTTTTGTCCCTTAGGATAAATGATAGCTGTCAATCAAAAATAAATTAGTAGAGATGGAGCTCTGATACTACACCACAAGGAACACTCATCTATGTTGGCACCAATGATTTACAGCAATCCTTGTCATTGATTGGTGCCCATGTATGAACACTTTGTTTGTCTCTGTGCATAGGGGAAAAATAACTAGAACAGAAGGCCAGAAATGTCGTAAGACTAATTAGTGTTACGGTCAAAATGCCTTGTCAGCTCCCATCCAGACCTGTTAATTTGCCTTCTTCTCTATTTGTACTCGTATGTATCTATATGGATTAATGTCAGTGGCGGAAATACCGGGGTCGCGACTGTGACCGGGCCCTGGAGTTCTCCCACTCAAGGGGGTCCAAGCAGGGCCGGACTGGCCCACCGGGATACGGGGAAATTTCCTGGTGGGCCCGCAGATTCGGCCGGCGGAGCGGGATTGGAGGCCGCCTCCGGCGCCAGGGGCAGGCTGGGCAGGGGGACAATTGCCCCCCAGGCTGCCCGAAATCTAATCTAAGCGGCCACTTGGTGCTGATGCGGCCGGCGCTACTATAATACTTGTTTTTTTAATTTAATATGGCAAGCTGGTCCGGCTTGCCATATTAAATTTTAAAAATGTATTAAAGCAGCGCCGGCCGGCGGCATCAGCACCCAGCAGCCGTGTGCGATGGCCACCTAGTGATGGAGCAGCGTGAAGGGTGAAAGCTCCGCCCCCTCGCACGGACCTTTCACCCCTCACGCTGCTTCCATCACTATGCGGCCATCAGATTGCTGGGAATGTAATCTAAACGGCCGATGCGTGCTGATGCCGCCGGCCGGTTCTGCTTTAATACTTTTTTTTAAAGCATATACATTAAAAAAAAAGTGCTAAAATAGCTCCGGCCGGCGGCATCAGCACGCATCGGCCGTTTAGATTACATTCCCAGCAATCTGATGGCCGTATAGTGATGGGAGCAGCGTGAGGGGTGAAAACTCCGCCCCCTCGCACTCAGACTGCTGGAGCACCGGATGTCGAGTCAGTGACATCCTGTCAGGATAGAGAAGAGAACAGTGTGCAGCTACCAGAGGACGGAAGTGAAGAGAAGTAGAAGGTCAGTAAACTAATGTATTTTTTGTGCAAACTGTATAATATTTTTTTGTATTTGTTAAAAACAAAAAAATTGGCATGTGTGTCCCCCTATATGCCACTCTGCCTCCAGAAATGCCTTATACCCCCCTATATGCCACTCTGCCCCATGATATGCCTTTTAACCCCCTTTATGCCACTCTGTCTCCAGAAATGCCTTTTAACCCCTATATACCACTCTGTCTCTATAAATGCCTTTTAAACCAGAGTGGCGTATAGGGGTATAAGGCATTTCTGGAGGCAGAGAGAGGCATATAGGGGGTTAAAAGGCATATCAGGGGGCAGGGTGGCAAGCCTGGGGCAGATGTGCATAACTGGGGGGGTCAGGTTGGCAAATAAAAGGAAAAAAATAAAAATAAATGTAGATTGAAGGGGATAGGGTAGATAGCCTGAGAAGGAGGGAGAGGAGGATAGATTGGGTTGGGGGGGCCCTTAACAAATTCTCGCACTGGGGCCCTAAGGCTTCTAGTTACGCCCCTGATTAATGTTAATGCTATAGTCCATTTTGTATACTGTCAATTTTATTGTTGTTAGTTTACGCTTCCTTTTTATCTCTTTAGTTACACTGCTACAAAATCTGATGGCCCGCTGTAAGTAAAATGTAATGATGTAATATAGGGCTGCATAATTCACCCAGTTTTCTTAATTTATACAGTTCCTTTCCAGCATGTTGGACGCTTAAAGAAGCACATAGTATGTTGCCTAAAAAAGGAAGGGGCAAAAAACGAACCTAAAAATGTGTCAGAATTGTTTTGGTCGATTTGCACACGTCAACAATTCACTGGCTAAAAGCAGATTATATAGTATAGGTGTAAATAATACAACCTGTACCTGCACATGCGATTAAGTATCAATTCAATTAATTAACCAATTCATTATTATTAATTCAACCTAAATAATGTTTTAGCCTCCAAAGGAAATCATAGATTAATACCAGTAAATATTAACTAAAGCTATTATAGGCTATTATAATGAATATCATTATTAGACTAAACATTTCCTTTAATGTAAATGTAGTGGCAGTGACTAAAGAAAGGCCACATAGCTGTATGCAGAATAATATTTTGAGGTTAGAGGTTTCATGTTAACTTCAACTTAATTATTCAGGTATACATTTAAATATCAAGTCAAATTAGAAATAACATGAAATTGGTACTTCCTTTGGGCAATAAATCTTACATATGATGGAACCTACTGAAGGTAAACCCAGTGTCTTAGAACTGTTCTGCTGTTCTTACTTCACTCTGTCATGTTAATTCCCAAGTGCAAAGTGTATACATGTGACACAAAGATACCAGTTTTGGACACATTGGTCATACATTCATAATTACATAGCCGTGAAATGAAAATGCTTTAGTACTAGAAAAACTGTACAATTTTGACCTTGAAATATAGTTGTTCATATACACACAAACATATTCTAAGCAGGGAAAAATGTGGCCTATTTCTCGGCTGGTAAAATAATCCCTGTGATAAGTGTAGTGTCTGAGCAGAAGATGACTGAATGATAACATATCATGCAGGGAATTGAGTGTGGGGGGGTTGCACCTGCTTACCGTGCCCCACCGTCATATTCACTATGGGATGGGGTGTGTAAAGTGTTGTTTGGCATATGATTAGATTAAAACAGGATACACTTGGGAGCCAAACACATTTTGGCTGTCATATGGTCAGTTAGTAACATTTCACGTTACGGCAATTTATTGTGTCAGAAGCGGAAAGATAATAAAATGAGATTTCACTCTCGATTAATTAAGACATTTTTGTTCTTAATTACAAATAAGTGTAATTTATGGCTGTCTTACTTGGCCTAAAAATTGAACATGTATAAGTAACACATTTCTTGCTACACTGAAATCAGAATACAACATGCATTCATAAGTGTTTCTTAATTAAGGCAGGGGTACATAAGTGGAGTAGACTTCCTGCTGAAGTGGTAGAGCATAATACAGTGATGGAATTTAAGTATGCGTATTGTAGCATAAGACTATCTTCATGTCAGAAAAATAGCAATTTGAGGTTTAGGGTAAAGTTGTAAGTGAAATAGACAGACTAGTTTCCTGCCCAACATCAAATTAAAATTGTGCTACTATTGGAGGATAGAGATTGTATCATTTTGGCAGGTGAAACACACAGTTTTTTTTTAATATGGTGGCCAAATATCAAACACGCTTTTCGTAGAACATTTCGCCCAGGACTTAAAACACTGTATTAAGTGCTGTCTGATTCTTACAGTGTTAATAATGGATTCATCGTACTTGTATTTTACTTAAACTACCCAAGTTGGAAGTCGGGCTTGGAGATGTAGGACGATCTGGTGGACTATATGTTACACTCTGGTTGTGCTAATCTGTATTGTATGCACAAGTATTTTTCCATCTTGTACCATAAGTAAAAGCAACATCTGTCTAGCAAAGAAGTGCTAATGTTATCCAGCTTCCCCTGTTAACTTAATATTATGTCCTCTTGAGCACCAACCCTTGATTAGTATGTAGCTAAGTTTTTTTTTTTTTTTTGTTTTTTTTTTTTTTATCATAGGGTACTTATTGTTTAGCATGTGTAACTTCGTATAAAATACAATAGGTTGTTGAGTTTGTAAGATTATAAAACTCACTGTCTGCCTCCTTTATATCTGCAGCTCCAGGGAGTTTCATAAAAAATGAAAGTGGGTCCAAATCTGTGAATTTTCAAGAACCGGACAAAAGTACATTAGAGGATTCTGATAGTCCAGGTAAGCGGCTCATGTTTAATAGGATGCTTTATGTCACCTGTACTCATAAAAATGCAATAGACTAATAGTATCTCAGAGCAGCTACAGCATCAAATTAATTGCCATCTCCAAGGGTCACTTTTTGGAGTTATTTCACTTTGCTCTTTCATCAAGAATTGAAGTCTTAGATTGGCAAAAGGTTTTATGACTAGGAAAAGAAAGCTGACACTATCACTTCATTATAATTAGTTTTAGACTAAAACATTTTGTTAATATATGTTCAAGGTCCAACCTTTGAACACACAGCTGGTTATAGAATAGCTGTTTCTGATTGTATAAAGAGCTGGTTTAACTACAGAGAGGCTGACATAAGCAAGATGACATTGCTATATAATTTTAAATCTTTTTTAAACGCCAGCTTTTGGAGCTGTATCTACTGCGACAATGTGATTTTACTTTCATCTGTAATGTACAAGCACTAAAATGCTTTCAAAATTCAGGATCTTTAACTTTGTATGTGAATTTTTAACTCTCAAATCAAGTTTCTAAAGATTTAACAAAAATGATGGCAATCATTTTAAGCACATTTTAGTTACTCATTGAATGATTCAAAATGGCAGCAAAATGCCTTTATTCATTTTACGGTTCTTGCCTGTTTTTAATTTCAAGTGTAATCCAGCATTTTTGTGATGAATTTGACAGGGCATCTGAATTTTGATACAATCTTTCTGCAGCTTGTCAGCTTAGTTAAGAAATTTCAGAGTCATGTAGCCATGTTGACAGAGGGCAGCTGCAAGTACTCCCTTGACCTGTCCCCAAGGAAAATTGTTGAGATTTCATTTTCAGTGAAAAAGCACAGCAAAAACTTACAACAGGTCACAATAAAATCTGGCTAGGGACTAGTTATTGCACATTTTCATTAGTCTGTTTACTATATTTTAACACCCATACAAAGTCATATTTAGTAACCAGTAAAATGCAACACTGATACTTTGTGGGCTCTAATAAGTTTCAAGGCCCAGAATGGCTATTTATAATACTGACCTGGAAAGTAACGAAATATCTGCATGCCAACGTTTCCATAAACAAATAGTTTAGTGATATGTAAGGTAATTTGAGTAATAGAGTAGAGTTTGGCACAAGATGCGGCTGACTGCTTCATCAGACATGTCATTGGGTGTTCAATTCAGTTTTGATTTACCCCTTTCCAGGATTATCATCTTTTCTACTGATTATCTAATTTGTTCTCACAATGTTTAAATATTGGCAAGTTGGCAACTGTAACCATAAGTCTCAAACAAAATATTTTAGAACTTAAATGCATAAATATGTCCTTAATAAGTATGTGCAGAAAACCTGCAGATAGTGGTATATGACAGGTGGCACTCAAGAGGTTAATATATCTTGTCCTCTAAGCAGTAAATTAAGGGTGGAACACATTTTCTATTTTCTGGTTATACATACGTTATATTTAAGAAGGTATACTTAAAAACAATCAAATAGCCATTAACAGAAGTTTTAAGCCCTTATAACATATTTTTAAGGGAAATATAAAAATGTAGCTCAGCAGCCACACAGAGTACATTGTTCTACTGAGAGATATGTACAGCAAATTACTAGATAGCGTTGAATAAAATTGATGACATGGGATCTGGTCGCAAACTAAAAAAAAAAAGGATTCTTCATATATGGTGTCATTGTGTAAGCCGTAAACAATGAATTGCTCTAGCTTCCCTGTGTATCCATCGCTGAATTTTAAAACACTGTTTCTTATAACTATGAAAACCTCTGGAGATTTCAGAACTGGTCTCAATGGCATCCACTGAGAATTTGTGGCTTGGTTGCTATGGAGACATCGTATTTCTCCAAGAATTGCTCATATTGATCCGTGGACAGGCGTAAATGGCCAAAATAGTGAGAAGAATGAAATAGGTGGGCAGTACAAAAAATGACCAGGGGTTATGGCCTGGAAATAAGCTTATAGTACACACTTAAGTAAAGAAAAAAGAACCCGTTTCTGTTGTGTTTCTGGATTTTTGGACTTTGTGCTATTTGTCTTCTTTCACTGTAGACTGAAAGAAACTTGTTAGTGGCTTGTCATGTCAGATCTTCTGTGCTTGTCCTCACACAGCTGTCAACCTCCCAGCTATGTGCGGTTCAAGACACAACAAAGAGCCAGCCACATGAATTATTTATTGGTCCCTGTGCGGATGAAATTTAGTGATAAGAAATTAAGACACTTCCAATTGCAGGGTCAGAAAAATCCCCATTATGTAATAGTAAACTTGTACTCCTAGTATTTAAAGAAATGACCACCCTTGTGAATAATGAAGCTAACAATGGACTGTACTATATTGAATTTGAAAAGGAATTTAAATGTATACATAGAGAAAGTTCTGTTGAATGCACGATGTATGGCCTAACTCACAACTTAACTACAAAACAAAAGTGGATAGGCCTAAGTCAAAAATTAAATAGGTAATATATATAAAATTAATATAATGTAATATATTTGTTTCCCTTTTGGAATACTCTAATAATAAAAAATAGGTTCTAGAACATTTATAAACGCATGATCCCTGCCCATTCTGTGTTAAACAACATAGATGTCTATTAATAATGTAATAATATAATAAATATATATAATGATATAAAGTGCTGTGAAAATGTATTTGTCTCTTCACAATTTCTTCTATTTTTGCATATTTGACACACTTAAATGTTTTAGTTTAATTTTATGATCAAAGATGACACGAGAAAGCACAAAATGCACATTTCATGTATAAAAGAGAAAAAGTTATCCAACCCTACCCAGCCCTATGTGAAAAAGGAATTGCCCTCTTATTTACTAAATCAACAAATTAACCAAATGTATTTGATAATTGTGTTCATTTTTTACTAGACTCACCCAGGTAGTGATTGTTGAATCTAAACGTTAATTAAATAGAATCTGTCTTGCAAAGTGAAGGACAGATAAACAATGTCTGGAAAAGACAAAGCGATTTTTAAGGCTCTGTGACTCCAGCAAATCACTGCGACAGCCATTATGTACAAATGGTAAAGAACAGTATTAAACCTTCCCAAGAGTGGCTGGCCTACCTAAATTCCTCCAAGAGTGTATCAAGACTCATCAAGGAGTTCACAAAAGAACCCAGACTAACATGTAAAGAGCTGAAGGCCACACTTGCCTTAATTAAGGTCAGTGTTCATAAGAAAGAAACCGTGCAAAAATGGCATCCACAGGAGAGGTGCTAAACCACTGCTGACCAAAAATAACACAAAAGATTTGCCAAGAGCGACCATGATGACTCCCAATGTCTTTGGAATAATATTCTGTGGATTGATAAATCGAAAGTGGAGCTTTGCAGTTGGATTATGCAGCAAGACAATGATCTGAAGAACACAAGCAAGTCAACCTCTGAATGGCTCAAGGAGTGGTCTAATCAAAGCCCTGACATGAATCCAATTGAGTAGCTGTGGCATTACCATAAAAAGGCAGTGCATGCTTGAAAACCCTCCAATGTGGCTGAATTAAAACAATTCTGCCAAGAATAGTGGGCCAAAGTTCCTCCACAGCGATGTCAAATCTTTATTGCAGCAGGCAGTTTGTTCGTAAAAGGGCTGGAAAGCAGTACAAGAATGAGTGTTTACAGGCAACAGTGAGGCATGGTGGAGGTTCCTTGCAAGTTTGGGGCTTCATTTCTGTAAATCCAGTTAAGGACTAGGTCAGAATTAATGTGAACAATTTTGGACTGGCCCAGGGAGGCAGGAACAAAATGTGATCACGTAATGCCAGGCCACGTGATCCTGCAGCTAAAGGCTGTTCAAATACTCTGCGAACAGCACAGAAAAACTACTGTTGAACTGAGTGTGAGTGTGTAACTCTGTGCAAATGTGAGAATGTGTGCGACTGTGTATGTAAGCTACTGGAGGAGAGGTAATGGAAAGATGCCAAATATTATATTGAATAAGAGTAGAGACAGGGAGAAATGAAAGATAATAAAAGGGGGAGGATTGAGATAAAGAGGATGAGAGACATAATGAGAAAGGGGAGGAGACCAGAGACTCTCAGAGGAGACCACTGTGGGAACAATCTGAGTGCTGGGGCAAATCTTATGGATGCAATGTGGGTTCTGGGTGTACATATACTCATCTTCTGATGGCTACTTCCAGCAGGATAATGCACCATCTCACATCTCAAACTGGTTTCTTGAACATGAGAATGAGTTCACTGTACTCCAATGGCCTCCACAGTCACCATATCTCAATCCAATAGAGCACCTTTGGAATTTGGTGGAACGGGAGATTTGCATCATGGATGTGCAGCCGACAAATCAGCAGCAACTGCATGATGCCATCATGTCCATATGGACCAAAATCTCTGAGGAATGTTCCCAACACCTTGTAGAAAGTATGCCACGAAGAAGAAAGGCAGTTCTGAAGGCAAAAGGGGGTCCAACCTGGTACTAGCAAGGTCTACCTAATAAAATGGCCAGTGAGTATAGATGCACAGTGTGCGCAGCGACCACTCCCAAAGTGGACTCCACTGCTATCTATATGTGGGCTCTAGCCCCCGATCTTTTGGAGACCTAGCAGCACCTCTGCATAACGCCAAAGTCATTAAGTACTATCTCCAGCAGAGTCCTAAATGTGATGGGATGGCCCCCACAGAGCCCTGATCTAAAAATCAAGTCTGTCTGGGGTTACATGAAGAGAGACAATCAACTGATGCTGTCTATATCTACAGAGAAACTGTGGTTAGTTCTCCAAGATGTTTGGTACCACTTACCTGCAAATTTCCTTAAAAAAAACTGTGTGCAAGTGTAGTTAGAAGAATTAATGTTGTTTTGAAAGCAAAAGGCCAGGCACATATTGATTTGATTTAGATTTTCTGTTCTCTCACTGCATTTTGTTATTTGATAAAAAAAACCCGTTACATGCCTTTTTTTTTTTTTTTAAAGTACTCTTACCAACCTAAAAATTTGAACAGCACTAATATATATATATATATATATAAGTACAGTGTAATCTTTTCTTTCTGTTTTTCAGATGACATGAAGCAGAATCCATGGATGTCCAAAGTGTGTTACTGTAAAGTCTGTTAAAATATATGAAAAATGCCAATGGCAGTTCAGAAATATTCTATACTATACCTGAACTGTATTTTAAATTGTTACTCAAAATCTTATTATTTATATAGTCAAAATGCTTGTTTAGATAAAATAATATTTGGCTGAAAAATTGTACCTCTGCAATGTATATTTTTAAGAATTTTGACAAGCATCATTTCTCCTTGTCAGATATAAATTTGGTATCTTAAAATGTTATATATATTTTTTTTGTGTTGCGCAATGTCGAATTCTGGCAGACTTGGCCCAGGGTGGCAGGTTCAGGTTCTCTGTTTCAGAACAGGGTCATATTTACAAATAAATAAAATTTGATGTTTTCAATATTAGTACAGATGATTTACAATTTGTTACTAGCATATATATTACCTCAACAAATAAATAGAATGCATTTATAAAAATTTTGGTCTTAAAGCTACTTTTTATTAAAAATTAGTTGTTTTGCACACTCTTGCATAAACACTTTTTGAAACAACGTAGCAAGTTTCACATAGAATTTCTGTTTTGTAACAGCTCAAAACCAGTAAATCTGGGAACATATAATATTATCTGTTATTTTCCAATGAACCTGTTATATGTACCTTAATGGTTTTAGAGTTAAATATAACAGTATAAAAATAAATCAGTGTCTAAAGAAAATATGCATCTGCACAATTAAAAATTACTTTGTCAAATAAGTGAAACTATCTTGAAATTGAATATTTAAAAAAAAAAAATAAAACAGTGTACACACCATGCAACCAAAATGTCTAACAGTACATAAATAAAATAAAAAAATTATAAAATTTTTCATTTATGGTTCCTATAGCACAGACACTGTAAAATTCCATACGTCATGGACAATGCTAGCAAAGCTGCATAACCTCAGTAGTTGACACCTACAGTATTCTATATACAATAGACTCACATCTATTAGTGCTCCCTTGGGAATCCTTTTTTTTTTTTTTTTTTTTTTTTTGAGAAATTCCAACTACATGTTCTAATTTAATGTGGGAAAGTGTTACCTGCCTTTTTTACTGATTATATTTATATATATATATATATATATATATATATATATATATATATACTTACATTGAAACATGGAACTTGATGCAGAAAAGAACCGAAATGAGCGAGGAGAGGTCACTTCCAGCAGGACTGGAAGTCCTATGTAATACACACATAGCCTACAGTGCTTTCAGTGAAAATAAAGAAACAGGGAGAAGAGACCAAAGTAGCAAGGCATGATGATACTTATCAAAACTAAAGAAACAAAGTGGTATCACTCGACAAGCTTAAAAAACAGGACGTAATCATCTATGACATTACATACCATAAGATGAACCTTGAAATAATTAAAGTAATGGCAATGGAAGACAAAAACCCTATAGGATAAGACAAAAGTGTCCATGTGTTATTGCTCCTTTCGATTTCTCAGGCTTTAGAAAGGAATTTAAAAATGGCCAACAATCCCAGGATGGATTTTTTTGCTTCTCAAAGCAATATTCTCTAAAGATTCTATTCACTATCTACATATTATGACAGGAGACATTTAAACTCACTGTCTTTTTGCAAGCATGCACATCATTTAAACAATTATGCAGTAAAGAAGACTGTGCAACTGAAAAAATGTTCTTGCTGTCTATACCATACAACAAACTTTGGGCACAATAGGGCCCATGTGGGCATTTTGGAGTGTCAAACATTTGCAAAAGGAGTTGAGTAAAGCCTTATGTGACCCCTATAAATATTGTGGTATAATTTGTACCATGAAAGCTGTACTGCATTTCTATCATGTGGTGAGAATGTGCAGTATCACTATGTTTGTTCTGTACTTATTTTTTTTCTTCAGGTGATGACATAAATTAAAATACAAATGCATAGTTTCACTGTGTTAATATACTGTGTCCAAGATCTCGCGTAAGTACAAAGTATATTAAAACACATGCAACACCTCAAATAATGTCACGAATTAGTAACAAAGTAGTCTTTTTTGTCAATTTTTGTCAATGTTTTACGCTGTGCTGCCTTCGTTGTCTGAATCCTAGTTGTAATAAGAATTTGTAGGATGGAAAATGTGAATTACTTAATCACTTTTTCTTCCCCAATCCAGTCCAGGATTTAATGAACAAGCTGAAATTTTTGAACATTGTCAGTCCATAGTTACTCATATACTTCTCAGGTCTTACCTCTACCATACATACATTGATAAAGAGACTGCTCCCACCAAAGTGGACAATACCATACAAAGAAAATGTTAAAAGAAGACTACAACATTCTATGCAAGGCTATATTGAGGACCTGTTGTTCCAATAACACCATTAATGGAAATACTCTTCTCCATTTTTAAGTAAATAAGTGTGACTGTTTCATTATATTATAAAGACTGCATAAAATCTGCTTAATACTCACACAATATATCCAATTTTAAGTTTCCCTGCAACTTTAGCTTTAAAGTAAGCATGTGTATTATGCACAAACACATTTTACCCTAGATTTTATACTAAAATGTTTAATAAATAAACATATGGCTGTTTGTCCTCACTGTATTTTCTACCACCTCCTGTTTCTAAGATGAGTTTATGTTATTATGCTGTAGTTTCACTGAATTTCAAATGCCAGTAACACATAAGGATTGGGGGAAAAGTTTGAACTTTCCATTGTTAATTTGTTATTTGCTTTCTTGTATTTTCTTTTGAAACTAAATATCAAAGTAAATCATTGAAATGAAAAGAAAATCTACAGTAATATAATTTACATGCAATAATTTCTGTGCATTTTCATACATATCCACAAAAGAAATACTATTTGTCAGTCTACACAATTGCTAGGCATGATTATGAGATGTTACAAGTCATGATAAACCACCTGCCAGCAGCATAATAGAAACAGCACCCTGCAGTTCTCTTTGAATATTTCTTCACTTGTCTATGCCAGCACAAAATGCAAGTTATTATAAGCAACATATTCTAGAAAAAAAACTTAGTACTGAAGCCATTAGATTGTATCATTATTTTGGTTCTGAATTAATGTGGAGTCTATATCATCACTGAAATTATTTCCTTCTGTGAAAGTTTCTGAGAATTGCTAACAATTTGAGAATGGTGTGACCACAATTCTGATGAGAATAGTATTTCTAACTTTTGAATGTGAATTAAGTTCAAAGAAAATTCATATGATTTATATCCATTATGTATTCCCAGTGAACCCTAAATTTTACTTTAGTAACTTTTGCATTGCTCACAGTTTATTTTTTTTACACATATAGTGTTTCTTTTCCCTGCCATCCCAGGTGACACTATGAGAGACTCTTCCTCCGTACCTGAGATAGGGCAGGACTCAAACAGTTAAAAGGCCCCTCCCCTCCTAGCACCCTCAGTGTTTTTTCCTGCCCTACATCAGGTAGGGAGGACTCGTCTCCCGTTTGTTATTTTTTCTCGGCTCTAGGTTGAGCCGGTTCTCCCTAGGGCTAAGCCCCCCCGGGTGGGGGATGCCTGCACCATAGCATACTCACCGTGGCTGAGCGGTGGTCCGTCCGGCTTCCTTCCCTCAGCTCCCGCGGCTTCCTTTGCTGATCTGCCGTTAGACGCCGCGGTTCCGGTGTCTCGGCGTGTTTCAATATGGCGTCCCTGCTTCTTCCGGCGAGGAGTTCTAGGCATGTCCGGTATGCATTCCTAGCCTCGTTTTCGGGTCAATTCAAAAATTTGGCGCCAAATTTGCTGCTGTTGCAGTTTGTAGCCTGGTATGAAGCTATTTAAGCGGTGTGGTGAGTTGAGAGCTGTTTATATATATATATATATATATATATATATATATATATATATATATATATATATATATATTTCTAACGGTGCTGTTGCATCCTGTTTACTTATGTCTGCTCCAGATAATTCTGAGCCTCCCTCTGTTGAGGAAAGACCTAAAAAAGGCTTTATCTAAGACTAAGCATGCGCAGTGTTCTGGTTGTCACAAGCCTCTGCAGGATTCTAAGAAAAAGCTCTGTTCTGCCTGTCTAAAGTCTGTGGCGGATTCTGAAGCCTCTGGTGGGAGAGAATTTTTAGCCTGGCTTAAGGAAGAGATGCAGTCTACCTTTTCTGCCTTTCGTCAGTCGGTTCCTGCTCCTCCCCATCTTCCGGCAGTACGGGAACCATCTTTCCTGGGTTATCAGCAGTTTTCTGACTCCGAGTTCGATTACCCTGAGCTGGAGGAGTATTCTTCAGAGGAAGGTGAAATCCAGGAGGAAAGTTTCTTTTTGTTTCCGGTGGAAGAGATTGATACTCTCGTCTCTGCTGTAAAGTCGGCCATGAACTTGGAGGATACAGCTAAACCTAAAAAAGATCACTTTTTTTCCGGCTTCTCCAAGCAGTCACCGTCTTTTCCTGTACACCCTGCTTTATCCGACATCATTAAGCAGGAATGGAACCATCCAGAGAGGAGAATTAACCTGTCCAGGCGGGTGAAACGCCTTTTTCCGTTTGAGGAGGACTTTGTCAAATTCTGTGCAAACCCGCTGGTTGACACCGCCGTGATGAAAGTTTCCAGAAAGACTGCCTTGCCGCTGGAGGATGGCTCTCATTTTTCGGATCTTATGGAAAAGAAGGCTGAAGCAGCCGTTAAGAAATCTTTTGAAGCTTCCACCGCTGCTTTTAAACCTGGCATAGCATCTGCCTCGGTGTCTCGAGCTGTTAAAATCTGGCTGTCGCAGATCGAGGAAGAGGTTGCAGCTAAAACACCTAGAGAAACTACCCTCAAGAACATTGCTGCTCTCAAGTTGGCAGTGGATTTTCTCTGCGATGCCTCAATTGAAAATGTCAGGATGTCAGCCAGGGCCTCTGCACTTTCTGTGGCGGCCAGACGGGCCTTATGGCTTAAAGCCTGGGGGGGCTGACAATGCCTCAAAGAACAGGCTGCTTTTAAAGGAGGGTCTCTGTTTGGTGAGGAACTGGAGTCCCTGCTTGAGAAAACGACTGGTGATAAACATTGGATGCCACAACGCAGAACTGCTTCCAGGAGGCGGCAGTCCTTTCGTCCATACTTTCCAGGCCAGTCCAGGTCCGGTTTCTCTCGCCCTGCAAGGGAACATGCCTTCCGGGGCAGATTTCATCGTGAAAGGGGTAGATATGACAGGTTCGCCTTCCCCAAAGCGGCCCAGGACCCCAAAGGTTTTGCATGACTCGGCAGGCATCCCGGTGGGAGGAAGACTTCGGCATTTCATAGACTATTGGTTCTTCATCACCCAAGATTCCTGGGTGAGATCCATCATATCCCAGGGTTATCGACTACAATTCGAAAGCAAGCCTGCAGACCAGTTTTTGATTTCCCACCTTCCTCAGAACGTGGAACAGCGGGGATTCCTGTTGTCTGCCGTCCAACAGTTTGTAGATACAGAAGTCCTTATTCCCGTGCCCCTGCAGGAACAGAGTCAAGGGGTTTATTCTCGTGTCTTTTTGGTTCCAAAAGCACCAAAGGGGTTTCGTCTCATTATAGACCTACGTTTCCTGAACCGTCACCTTCGTTTCCTAAGGTTCAAGATGGAGACTGTACGATCAGCTCTGGACTCTCTAAATCTTCGAGACTTCATGGTCTCCATAGACCTAAAGGATGCGTATCTTCATGTCCCTATACACCCCTCCCATCAACGGTTTCTGCGGATAGCTATTCCTTGGGGTTCAAGAATCAGTCATTTTCAATTTCAAGCCCTTCCATTTGGACTGTCTCCAGCCCCCAGGGTGTTTACAAAGCTCCTTGCAGTGGTGGTGGCCCATTTCAGACGTCAAGGTATTTCGGTCATCCCTTACCTGGACGATTGGCTGATTCACACTCATTCAGCTGCTCTCCTTCAGTCTCACCTTTCCCGGGTGGTCCAGACGCTTCAGGATCTCGGCTGGATTCTAAATTGGGAGAAGTCTGTTAGGGACCAGGAACCAGACGGACACAAAACGTAAAATGCAATCACCTTTATTGTAATGACAATAGTGAACAAAGCCAAATCGTGATCCAAAAGCATATACCAAAAGACAAGCCGGGGTCAGGAACCAAGACGGGTACTCAGACAAGCCGGGGTCAGGAATACAGAGATCAGCGAAGTCAGGAACAAGCCAGGAATCAGGAGCTGGGATGGACGTCAGAGAAAGCCAGGTCATACACAGGAATTCAGGAACACAGCAATAGCACTTGCAGCCGGAAACAACACAAGGGCAAGGAGGAAGTGAAGTTTAGCTGCTAAAATAGCCAAAAGGGGCTGGCTGTGGGCTGGACAATGGGCTGAGTGACAGGAGTGTAGCCATGGCAACCCAGCCAGGGTGTAAGCCTCCAGCAATGCAGCAGAAAAGCAGCTAGACCATAACAGTACCTCCTCCTCAACGACCCCCTCCCCGCGGAGCAGGGCCGGGTTTGAGGGGAAAACGCGAGTGAAAGGCATGAAGGAGAGCGGGAGCATGGACATCTGAGGCTGGAACCCAAGATCTCTCCTCGGGACCGTACCCCTTCCAATGGACCAAATACTGGAGCTTCCCACGGAAGCAACGAGAGTCGACTATGGAGCGGAGCTCGAACTCCTCATGATTGTCTACAGTCACCGAACGGGGGCGAGGAGTGACTGTAGTAAAACGATTACAGACCAGAGGTTTCAACAGTGAGACATGGAACACATTGTGGATGTGCATGTTAGAAGGAAGATCCAGGGCATAGGCCACAGGGTTTACCCGTCGAAGGATACGGAAGGGCCCCACATACCGGGGAGCCAGTTTCTGGGAGGGCACCCGGAGGTGGAGATTTCTGGAGGATAACCAGACGCTCTCCCCGACCTGATAGGAAGGCGCGGGTAGGCGTTTACGATTAGCCTGGAGCTCCTGACACTGTTGTGAGCGTTGAAGTGCCTCCTGAACCTGCACCCATGTGGAACGGATTTGCTGGAGATGATCCTCCAGTGCCGGAATCCCCTGGGAAGTGAAATTATCAGGAATCATGGAGGGCTGATACCCATAATTCACCATGAAAGGGGAGAAGCGGGTAGAGGCCGAGACAGCACTATTATGAGCAAATTCCGCCCAGGGTAGCAGATCCGACCAGTTATTTTGGTGGTCCGAGATGTAGCACCGCAGGAATTGCTCCAAGCCCTGATTGGCCCTTTCCGCAGCCCCATTAGATTGTGGGTGGTAGGCCGAGGAGAAGGAGAGTTGGATACCCAGTTGCGCACAGAAGGCCTTCCAAAATCTCGAGACGAACTGGCTACCCCGGTCAGAAAGTATGACTTTGGGAACCCCATGTAGCCGATAGATCTCCTTGATAAAAACTGTAGCCAACTCCTTAGCGGAAGGGAGCTTTTTGAATGGGATGCAGTGTATCATTTTAGAAAACCGGTCAACAACCATGAGGATAACTGTGTTACCGTTGGACAGCGGAAGCTCGACTATGAAATCCATGGCAAGGTGAGACCATGGCCTCTCACCAGTAGGTATGGGTTGGAGAAGGCCCACTGGAAGGTGACGGGGTGATTTAGTCTGTGCGCAGACAGGACAGGCTGCTACGAAGGCAACAATATCTTTGTTAAGTCCTGGCCACCAGAAGAGACGGGAAACCGACCAGAGAAGTTGGTTCCTCCCGGGATGACCTGCTGATTTAGGATTATGATAGGTGGAAAGTAACTTGGTACGCAGGTTGACAGGTACAAAACATCGCCCTGGGGGGGTTTCAGCAGGTGCATCTACCTGAGCGGCCCTTATTCTGTCCCCGAGGGGAGATGTTATGCTGGTACGTATGGTAGCCAGTACTCGGTCTGGGGGAATAATCGGACTAGGAGGACGCTCCTCTTTAGCTTTTGAGAACTGTCTAGAGAGAGCATCGGCCCGGACATTTTTGGTCCCTGGCAGGTACGAGACCACATAATTAAAACGGGATAAAAATAATACCCAACGGGCCTGCCTCGGAGTTAAGCGTTTAGCCTCGGACAGGTAGGTGAGATTTTTATGATCTGTGAGAATTAGGATTGGTACGGAAGTTCCCCAGAAAGGTGACCTGCTTGCGGTGGAACTCGCACTTCTCCAATTTGCAAAAGAGATTATTCTCTCGTAACCTCTGTAGGACTTGGGCTACATCAGCGTGGTGGCTTTCTATGGAGGTGGAATGGATCAAAATATCATCTAGGTATACCACCACACATTGTTGGAGCATGTCCCTTAGGACATCATTTATGAATTCCTGGAAAACCGCGGGGGCATTGCAGAGACCGAAGGGCATAACTAGGTATTCATAATGCCCACTCCTGGTGTTAAACGCGGTTTTCCATTCGTGGCCCTCCTTAATCCTTACTAAGTTATACGCCCCTCGCAGGTCAAGCTTTGTAAATACCTTGGACCCTTTTAAGCGATCGAATAACTCGGTAATGAGTGGAATCGGGTAGGCATTCTTAACCGTGATACGGTTGAGCCCCCTGTAATCTATACAGGGTCTCAGTTCGCCGCTCTTCTTTTTCACAAAAAAGAATCCGGTCCCAGCAGGGGAAGAGGATTTACGGATGAACCCCCGGGACAGCGCATCCGCAACATACTCCTCCATGGCCTTATTCTCTGCGACAGATAATGGGTAGACTCGACCTCGAGGGGGTTTGGCACCAGGTTGCAGCTCAACGGCGCAATCGTACGGGCGGTGAGGTGGGAGCTCAGCAGCCCGGCTCTTATCGAATACATCATGAAACTCTTGATACTCCTCAGGCAACAAAGAGACCGGAGAAGTGGTTAGCACCTTCACCACTCTCCCTAGGCATGTTTTGGAACAATTAGGCGACCATGCCAAGACTTCGGCCCTTACCCAATCAAACACGGGATTATGTTTGCGCAACCATGGATATCCTAAAACCACAGGATAATGAGGAGAGTGTATCACCTGGAGTTGAATAATTTCATGATGGAGAGCCCCAACAGCCATAGACAAAGGAGCGGTTTCATGGGTGACCTGCGGGGGCTGTAACGGTCTGCCATCGATCGCCTCAATGGCAAGTGGAGCAGTCAGAAGCTCAACGGAATAGAGTGCTTCTGAGCAAAGGTGCTGTCAATAAAGAGGCCCGCTGCCCCCGAGTCAATGAGTGCCTCTGAAATGATGGAAATCTTGCCCCAAGCGAGACCCACCGAGACTAGAGGTTTATCCTTCTGGATATCTGGGGACGCCGAGACGCCACCTAAGGACTGTCCCCTCTGGAGCCTTAGGTGCAGGCGTTTCCCGGACGTGCAAGTTCGCAGCAGGTGCCCTGCTTTACCACAGTAAAGACAGAGACCCTCCCTCCTCCTAAAGGTCCTCTCCTCAACCGAGAGACGAGTAAATCCAAGCTGCATGGGTTCCACAACGCCCGAAGTGTCGAGACCAGGAGGCATGGGAGGAGAGGGAGGCACGGGTGGGGATGAAAAGCTCGGGGCTAAACGTATAGGAGGCCTCCGCAGGCGCTCCCGGAAGGATGGTCTCTCACGGATTCGTGAGTCAATAAGGATACAAAAAGAGACCAATTCCTCCAAATCACTGGGAAGGTCCCGGGCCGCAATCTCATCCTTAAGTATATCCGAGAGCCCATTAGAAAAAGCAGCCACGAGAGCCTCATTATTCCAACCAACCTCAGCGGCCAGGGTGCGAAACTCAATAGCATAGTCCGAAACCGTCCTTGTACCCTGCCGAATGGACATTAATCGTTTGGCAGCCGAAGCAGAGCGTGCCGGTACATCAAATACCCGTTTTAAAGACGCAACAAACTCAGGGTAATTGTGTACTAAAGGTTTCTGTGTCTCCCAAAGGGGATTTGCCCATGCCAAGGCCCTGTCTGAGAGTAAAGAAATCACGAAGCCCACCTTACTCCTGTCAGACGGAAAGGCCTGAGGTACCATCTCCAGATAGATACTGACCTGGTTCAGGAAACCTCTGCACAAATTAGGGTCGCCCCCATAACGTTCGGGAAGCGGGGCAGACCCTGTCAAGCCTCTGGCAGTATTAAAATCACCAGTGGCAGACGGAGCGGAAGCAGCAGCAGGTGTAGAGGCAGCCTGTGCCGTGGGGACCTGAGCTGGCAGAACCAGATGTGCAGTACGGAGCAACAAGGTCTGGAGAGCTAGCGCAAATTGGTCCATGCGCTGCTCTACCTGGTCCAGCCTGGTAAAAACATTTGGTGGATTGCCTGCCCCTTCTGGGTTCATGGCCCTTGTGTAATGTTAGGGACCAGGAACCAGACGGACACAAAACGTAAAATGCAATCACCTTTATTGTAATGACAATAGTGAACAAAGCCAAATCGTGATCCAAAAGCATATACCAAAAGACAAGCCGGGGTCAGGAACCAAGACGGGTACTCAGACAAGCCGGGGTCAGGAATACAGAGATCAGCGAAGTCAGGAACAAGCCAGCAATCAGGAGCTGGGATGGACGTCAGAGAAAGCCAGGTCATACACAGGAATTCAGGAACACAGCAATAGCACTTGCAGCCGGAAACAACACAAGGGCAAGGAGGAAGTGAAGTTTAGCTGCTAAAATAGCCAAAAGGGGCTGGCTGTGGGCTGGACAATGGGCTGAGTCACAGGAGTGACAGGAGTGTAGCCATGGCAACCCAGCCAGGGTGTAAGCCTCCAGCAATGCAGCAGAAAAGCAGCTAGACCATAACAAAGTCCAATTTAGTTCCTTCTCAACAATTGGTGTTCCTCGGCCTTCGCCTGGATTCCTGCGAAGGAAAAGCTTTTCTTCCTTCAAGCAAGATCAGCGGTATTTATTCCCTAACCTGCAAGGTGCTTGCTGCACGCAAAAGTCCACTAAGGCAATGTATGTCTCTTCTCGGCAAGATGACTTCAGCAAGGTATGCAGTTCCCTGGGCCCTGGCTCACATGAGGGTTCTTCAGAACCATATTCTTCATCTGATGGAAGAGAACCCATTCGCCCTGGACAGACTGGTTCGTCTTCCTCCGCATGTCAAGGCATCCCTCTCCTGGTGGCTCCTACGAGACACTCTGGCCTCAGGAAGACGATGGGCCTGGTCATCCAAAGAGCTCCTTACCACGGACGCAAGCAGAACAGGCTGGGGAGCCACCTATCGGGACGGCTTTGTTCAAGGTCTCTGGTCGCCTGCCACTCAGCTCCTACCCTCAAACTGCCTGGAGCTGCTGGCGGTGGAGAATGCCCTACATCACTGGGAAAAGCAGTTCTTCGGCAAGAACATCCTGCTTCGTTCCGACAATCGGGCGGTAGTCGCCTACATCAACAAGCAGGGGGGTACAAGAAGTCCTCGCCTGCTGCGCCTAGCTCTCAGGATTTCCTTTTGGGCAGAATCTCGTCTAATGACTTTGTATGCGGTTCACCTTCAGGGGGCTTTGAATTCCCAAGCCGACTTTCTGAGCAGGACTCCCGTTCAAAGCAACGAATGGGCTTTGCATCCGGCAGCCTTCCACATGATTGTCCAACGGTGGGGGAATGCCCGAAATAGATCTTATGGCCTCCAGGGACAATGCTCAAGTTCCAGCGTTCTTTTCTCTCAATCCTCAGGACCAGCCTCTGGCAGTGGATGCCTTCGCTCAGACTTGGAGTTTCAGCCTCGCCTATGTTTTCCCTCCATTTCCTCTGATATCCAAGGTTCTGCAGAAGATCAAGTTCGACCGGGCGTCGGTTATTCTGGTTGCCCCAGACGTGTCTGGTACGCGGGCTTAGTCTCACTCAGCCACGCACCGCCCCTACGGCTCCCGGCCTGGGAAGACCTGCTTCACCAGGGTCAGTTCCTTCATCCAAATCCTGCGGTATTTCAGCTGACGGCTTGGAGGTTGAACGGAGAATTCTGAGGTCTCGAGGCTTCTCTGAGTCGGTTACGGAAACACTTCTTTGCAGTCGTAAGAAGGTCACATCCCTCAGATACATTAAAGTGTGGAATAAGTTTTGTAGCTGGTGTGGATCCAGGAAAATTCTTCCTTCAGACAGTTCTCCGGCTGCCATTCTGGAATTTTTACAGATGGGGTTTGACCATGGACTTCAGCCTTCTACCATCAAGATCCAGATTGCTGCCATTAGTGCTTTACTTGGCTTCGATTTGATTTCTGTTCCAGTCATCAGGCATTTCTCCAGGGCTATGGTGCGTATTCATCCTCGCCCTGTCTCCAAGATGGTGCCCTGGGACCTGAACCTGGTCCTTCGCAGGCTCATATTGCCACCTTTTGAGCCTCTTCAATCGGTTTCCCTACACCTGTTGTCTCTGAAGACGGTCTTCCTGGTGGCCATTACCTCTGCGAGGCGTATCAGTGAACTCCAGGCCCTTTCAATGAAGGAACCGTTCCTGCGTTTTTTTCCGGATAAGGTCATCCTCGCTTTGCCCCCTGAATTCTCACCCAAAGTACAGACGGTGTTTCACAGGGACCAAGAAATTGTGTTGCCTACGTTCTTCTCATCCCCTCAATCGGCGGAAGAGGAAGCGCTCCATACGTTGGACTTAAAAAGATGTCTTTCAATTTATCTGGAACGCACGCAGCCTCTGCGCAAATCATCTAGTTTGTTTGTAGCCTCTTCTGGTCCCAGTAGAGGTCTTAGCATTTCTAAGCGTACGATGGCAAAATGGATTGTGTCAACTATCTGTTTAGCTTACACAGCAGCTGGCGGGGTTCCCCCTCCCGGGATTCGTGCCCACTCTACCCGCGCAGTGTCCACTTCATGGGCTGAACAATGTCTCATCTCGCCTGAACACATCTGCAAGACAGCTACAGGGTACTCTGAGTACTTTTGTTCGACATTATAGACTCGATCAGATGGCACAAGAGGATGCCCTGTTCGATCGTACGGTTCTTGGGGCTGTGTTTTCCCCCTGAGTTTCTTTGTTTCCCACCCTTCTTCTTTGTTATATCTCTCATAGTGTCACCTGGGATGGCAGGGAAACATTAAGTTCTACTTACCGAGAGCTTCTTTTACCTGCCAATCCCTGGTGACACGTTTGGTTCCCTTCCTTTCAATAAATGTTTTGCAGCGATTCTGTTTTCCTGTGTGGTCTTTGATATTCACTGAGGGTGCTAGGAGGGGAGGGGCCTTTTAACTGTTTGAGTCCTGCCCTATCTCAGGTACGGAGGAGGAGTCTCTCATAGTGTCACCAGGGATTGGCAGGGAAAAGAAGCTCTCGGTAAGTAGAACTTAATGTTTCCTTTTAGCAGAACGTTATATTAAGAAATTAGGAAACATTTGGTTGCATTTTTATTAAGTCTTCCCATATACACCTTCTTCTCTCTCCTCTTGAAGGGCTTGGCTTCAGTTGTGGCCAAGCATGTATGTGCATAAGCATATTTTCCAGTGTCTGACTAAATTCCCTAATTTGATACCCTCTTTATCGCACTTATAATGACCTTAAGATGTCCTGACTATGTATTATTCTGCTAGAACCTTCAGATACTTTGAGCATGCCCTCAGCTCCTTCCATTAACTTTTTGGTCAAGATGCCCTTCTGGGCAATAGAGATTTATGGTCATTAGAAGTTGTAATTTGGACAAAAACTGTTGGAATAATCCTTCTCAAGTCATTCTTCAGTACCAAATTGTGTGATGATCAGTTTGTAAAATATTAACAGCATCAACGCTTTGTTAGCACTAATGTGAAAGGGTAGTTGATAAAGTGAAACAGCCCCCTGGCTGAAGTGATAAAGGTTAGTACAGTGAGGGAATTTAAACATGCATAGGATAAGTAAATAGCTATACTGTGACCAAGGGCTGTTTATGGTTTAAATCTCTACAGTGGCAGACTAAATCTACAAAATTGCATTTATGGGAGAGAGCTTATTACAAAAGTGAAAAAATAAATAATTATAAAAATTAAAACCGGTAGGATTTTCATGTTTAAAACTAGCAAACTAACAGATTTTTTTCCAATATGCCCTATACATTGTACATCATCATACAGGACGGCATATTGTTACCCGATATCTAAATGTCTAGTTAAAATCCATTTTTTGCTTCATCAGTCACTTTAAGAGGAAGGAAACCATTAATGCAGCTATTTGTACCTGCTCTGTAGCTGCTTACATTAAGTTCCACGATGTATCTGCTAAATGGAGTAATTTCTGTGGCTTCCTGTGTCTCCAATGCATGCGGAAACAGGAAAGGCATTTGGATTTTAAAAAGATGATAATCATTTGTTCAGATGTATTGATCTGACAATGGCTTATTTGAATTGATTTCTTTTCAAATATTCACTATGCAAAGACTGATCTTGAAGCCAGTGAAACTCTGTACTGTTTACAGTTCTTACTATGTCAACTAAAATGAGATTCACCATCATATAATATTTGGTGCACCACAAGGATACCACACACTAACTCTCATACACACCAAACAGGTACTGTCACGGGGTTGGCTTCATGCATTTGCTTGCTAATAAAAGAGAGAACCCAGTGGCAGTGCTCCCTACCACAGCCATAGGGAGGATGGAGAGTTGAATTCTATAGGACAATTAGATAATTTGCAATTTCAGGCTTGTTATTGTAGAATAATGAAAAAATGTGCAACCAGTCATAGTGCATAAAAAGTTAAAAGATCAATCTTCTAGTACAAGAAATGTTTGGCACTCAGCTGTGTCACTGGTAAAGCCACTTGTAAAATGATTATGTCATGGTTGTGCTGCTATGAAATTCCTGAGTTTCGTCCTTCATGTCAATAAATCTGATGTTGGTGGCCACAACATATTTTAACACTTTTTTCTTATTGGATCATTTATATCAAGACCTCAATAATGGCTAACTGATTACTATCTTTTCTGGCTGACATGATAAGTCCCTTCA
This sequence comes from Spea hammondii, assembly GCA_029215755.1. NCBI lineage: Eukaryota > Metazoa > Chordata > Amphibia > Anura > Pelobatidae > Spea > Spea hammondii. The sequence continues at coordinate 86,684,782 of JARDYJ010000004.1, forward strand.
AACATGCTTTCACAGGGTAGATATCCTACAAAAAGATACATCTAAGTTAAACATTATTATTATCAGCTACAATGCAGATAAAGTGTTTTATTGCATATCTTGGCATATTTAACATGTCTCTTTACATTTCACCATTTGACCCCACCTGCTTAAACATATTTGAGCCCTATACACCAAGAGACCAACATAAGTATCAATAACCTAAGTTCCTCATTTTTTTTTTAATCTGGAATGTGGCACATGACATGGGTGCCCATTATAACCCATATTATTCAATTTAGTGCTTGAGACACATTAGAGTTTTAGAAATAGCCCAAGAATTCCAAGAGATCACCTTTGGTTAGAAAGTAATTAAAAGCACAGCATTTACAGATGATTTGCTGCTTTTCATGTTCTAACCAAAACACACAATCACCATTATGTTGCAAACCCTTGAGATGTTACACAGAGCGCCTGGGTTCCATTAACTGCGCCAAAAAACAAAAACAGAAGTCTGGGCCTACCTCTTTCCTTTTAAATGGCCTGTTTACCACATTTAAAATATCTAGGTTTAATTATCCCCTCCAACCTAGATCATCTTTATTAATTAAATATTACTCCCCCGTTATGTAAAAATTAAACAAGCATTCAAAATTTCCCAGCAGGTGCCACACATATATATATATTGGAAAATATGGAAAATAAACATATACAAATGGCTTATTGAATAGAGTAACATTAGTTTATGTTTGTTTAATCAGCATTATATTGCACAGTATAACATGATTAAAGTGATTTCAGCTGGGCACAGTCAATCAAAATGGCATAGCATGCGATTTGTAGCAAACTCAATCCACTGATCAATCTGTAAAAATGCTTTCAACTGACTAAGGTATTCTGTTTATTTAGTCGCAATAATGCATATTTGTTTTTATTGATTTTGGAGATTAAAAAAAAGTTTTATCTTGGGATGCAGATGCTATGCTAAATATAAGATTCACAGATAACAACTAAAGAAACAATAGAAATATCATAATACAAAGTGGAATTTTTTTGAGCAATTCCTTCAATATAAATATATATATATAATTTATTTTGCTAGATTTGACACCTTTATATTTAGTTTCTTTACCATTTACCGACTCTCACATATTTTCTATCAACTCCATAAAATTAACCACTGATTGTCTCTCCAACACCTGATGTACAAATCTGTTTCTTTGTTCATTTCTAATAACTTTCTGAAAATATCTAGTGTAAAATCACTTAAAACAATAATTAATATACACTGGGATTGTGGCAACAATTACCATGTCCTCACCTCCCCAGGGCAGGGCCGGACTGGCCCACCGGGATACCGGGAAATTTCCCGGTGGGCCGGAAGGTCCGTGGGCTGGGCGGCCGGCAGACAGGGCCGGACTGGCCCACCGGGATACCGGGAAATTTCCCGGTGGGCCGGAAGGTCCGTGGGCTGGGCGGCCGGCAGACTTACCATGAAGACAGCCGCTGAGCGGCTGCAAATGGCAATGAACGCCTCCCTCGGTGCCAGGGGCGGGCTGGGCAGGGGGGCAATTGCCCCCCAGGCTTCCCGAAATCTAATCAAAGCGGCCGCTGGGTGCTGATGCGGCCGGCCGGCATCAGCACCCAGCAGCCGTGTGCGATGGCCGTCTAGTGATGGGAGCAGTGTGAGGGGTGAAAGCTCCGCCCCCTCGCACTGACCTTTCACCCCTCACGCTGCTCCCATCACTATGCGGCCATCAGATTGCTGGGAATGTAATCTGAACGGCCGGTGCGTGCTGATGCCGCCGGCCGCCTCTGCTTTAATACTTTTTTTTACTTTATATGGCAAGCCGATCCAGCTTACCATATAAATTTTAAAAAAAAGTGTTAAAGTAGCTCCGGCCGGCGGCATCAGCACGCACCGGCCGTTTAGATTACATTCCCAGCAGTCTGATGGCTGCATAGTGATGGGAGCAGCGTGAGGTGGAAGCTCCGCCCCCTCGCACTCAGACTGCTGCAGCACCGGATGTCAGGTCAGTGGCATCCTGTCAGCATAGAGGAGAACAGTGTGCAGCTACCAGGAAGTCAAGAGAAGTAGAAGGTGAGTAAAATAATGTATTTTTTGTACTGTATAATGTTTTTTGTATTTGTTAAAAACAAAAAAAATCGGCATGTGTGTGTATGTAAGTGTGTCCCCCTATATGCCACTCTGCCTCCAGAAATGCCTTATACCCCCCTATATGCCACTCTGTCCCATGATATGCCTTTTAACCCCCTATATGCCAGAGTTGCATATAGGGGTATAAGGCATTTCTGGATGCAGAGTGACATATAGGGGGTCAAAAGGCATATCTGGAGGCAGAGTGGGATAAAGGGGGTTAAAAGGTATATCATGGGGCAGAGGAGCATATAGGAGGGTATAAAGCATATCGGGGAGGCAGAGTGGCATATAGGGGGCATAAGGCTTTTCTGGAGGCAGAGTGCCCCATGATATGCCTTTTAACCCCCTTCATGCCACTCTGCCTCCAGAAAGGCCTTATACCCCCTATATGCCACTCTGTCCCATGATATGCCTTTTAACCCCCTATATGGCAGAGTGGCATATAGGGGGTTAGAAGGCATATCATGGGACAGAGTGGCATATAGGGGTATAAGGCATTTCTGGATGCAGAGTGAGGGTATAAAGAGAGGGTATAAAGCATATCAGGGAGGCAGAGTGGCATATAGTGGGGCATAAGGCTTTTCTGGAGGCAGAGTGCCCCATGATATGCCTTTTAACCCCCTATATGGCAGAGTGGCATATAGGGGGTTAGAAGGCATATCATGGGACAGAGTGGCATATAGGGGGTATAAGGCATTTCTGGAGGCAGAGTGGCATATAGGGGGTTAGAAGGCATATCAGGGGGGCAGAGTGGCAAGCCTGGGGGCAGAGGTGCATAACTCGGGGGTAGGTTGTCAAATGAAAGGAAATAAAAACCAAATATGTCTCAATCATAGCTTTTATTAAATATGGAAAAAAATAGTCTACATGAATTAATAAAGAAATAAAAGTTTCTTACCAGAATATCGTGAAGAATAATGTGATCAGTGTTTTGTTCCAGTAAATAAAATGGAACTCTTTCATCTAACAATGTTCGCAGTAGTAAATGTTTTGATCCTATTATGTGTAATGTATTTAATTTATTAGGGCCTTTTAACACTTTTGCTTTCTGGCATTTTAATACAAATAATGAGATAAAAAGAATTGCACATAGTGTGACTCGGGTATGTATAAGGGGTGCGTGTGGGTATAAGAGCTTCACCGTGAGATAAACTGTATGGGGCTGGTCTCCAAATTTTTCCAGGGCTGCTTTTCAGTCCCAGTCCGGCCCTGCCCCAGGGGATGAATAGCAAGGGGCAGGGCAGAATTTCCCATGGAAAGGTTTGATTTAAAGATTTTGTCCCACTTCATGAAGCCTCTTGGGTGCCAGAATTTACACTATAGATCCTTTCTGACTCCCTGTATTTTTTTTTAAATAAAATTATTTTTAAAATTCTTCTTGGGGAATATAAGTTGTAGATTGTACATTGCAGAGTGAATGTATTATCTCCCAAATGTACTTGGGCTGTGTTTTAACCCAGGACTGTATATATTTGCATGAACAGGCAGGGGTTAACAGGTTTGAGGATACAAAAATGACACTTTCACTCAATGGATAAAAGCATGTATATAGTTTATTAACAAAATCAAAATACATGCACAATAATCAACAATAAGAGGAATTAAACATATTTTGCTTATGTCCCTTCCTACACTGGGAGACTCAAAGCCATACGATACTGCACAGTGGAAAATGGGTTCCATGGATAGATGCCAAGCATCACAAACTGATTCAAGGTAAAGTCTCTTTTAATTGCTAGAAGGGTCCCATTTTCACCCCCCACACACAATACATGAAAATCCATGGAAATATCAGCCATACCAGAACGTGCTACATGACCCAAAGTACCCACAATGCTTCCACAGAGAACAACTGAAAAACAGCATGTCAACCCTTTCCTTTACACCAACATGCCGTCACCACACCATCAAACACCCCCCCCCCATGCCTCCAGGCACTACAGGCTGCTATAGCATTGGGCCCAGTTTCAAAGCTTATACCTTTAAAGAATCTTGGCAGTTGGTCTATGCCTAAGAATAGATGGATGGACCTCAGACAGATAGGGCTAATGTTACCATGCAGTGGCGGAACTACCGGGGTCGCAGGGGTCGCGACTGCGACCGGGCCCCGGCGGCAGGGGGGCCCAAGCCAAGGGGCCGCCGGAAATCTTTTTTACGTTTTTTTTTAAAATAAGCCTGCAGGGGCGTCCAACATGCAGCCCGCGAGACCTTGAGGTGCGGCCCGCGTAAGATCGGCAGCCAGGGCAACCGATCTTACACGAGCCGCACCTCAAGCCCTGCTACTTACTTGTGGGAGGGTCTTCTGGACAGCACAGAGGAAGCGGAGTTCACGTGACATCCTACTTCCTCTGTGCTTTAGCAGAGAAGGCAGAGGGAGGCCGCGCCCCCTGCTGAAGTCTGTGAGCGGCATCGAGGAGCTGCAGTGCAGGTAAGGGGTTGGGGAGGGTGTTTGAATGAGTGTGTGTGATTGAGGGAATGAATCTGTGAATGAATGATTATATGAATAAATGAGTGTGTGTGTGTGTGATAGCATGGATGTGTAAGTGCTGGAACCTAGGCATGATGGGACTGTGATTGCTGTTAGCAATCACACTCCTATCATGCCAAGTCAGCCAGTACATGCTGAAACCTGGCCAGCTGCCCCCCTTGTGTAGTGATGCTGCCAGCAGTATGGGGTCTGCACATCACTTACAGCCACCCTGTACCAGCGTGTATTGGCTGACTTGGCATGATAGGAGTGTGATTGCTAACAGCAATCACAGTCCCATCATGCCTAGGTTCCAGCATTTACTGGATGGATGTGTAAGTGCTGGAACCTAGGCATGATGGGACTGTGACTACTGTTAGCAATCACACTCCTATCATGCAAAGTCAGCCAGTACATGCTGAAACCTAGCTAGCTGCCCCCCTTGTGTAGTGATGCTGCCAGAAGTATGGGGTCTGCACATCACTTACAGCCACCCTGTACCAGCATGTACTGGCTGACTTGGCATGATAGGAGTGTGATTGCTAACAGCAATCACAGTGAGCACAGTCCCAGCATGCCTAGGTACCAGCATTTACTGGTTGCCTGGGTATGATAGGAGTGTGATTGCTGTTAGCAATCACACTCCTATCATGCCAAGTCATATTGCTAATTTTGTCCAATTGTGTGTTACCTACTTTTATTAAACATGTGAGTTTTTATTATTATTTTTAAAGGTGGGGGTCATTTTCGGTTTTGGCTAAGTGAACCCTGAATGTTTTGGTCCAGAATTTTCATTTTAGTTCATCCCTAGAATAAATCTAGGGAATCCTGAATTTGTAGTTGCAAAACTTTCAAGGCCCAGAAATCAGTGAGAGGAAGAGTAAAGGTTTTGTGTTATTTACTTTATTTTAATCTGCATATTTTATTAAAGGCCATATTTTTTGTCACAGTGAAAAATTAGTGCGGCCCGCGCACGTATACAATTCTGATGAAGTGGCCCACTGCAGAAAAAACTTGGACACCCCTGGATTATGCCCTTTGTACATGCGCCCCTTTTTCTTTGATTTTTTTACAGATATGATTCAATATGTAAATTGAATTTTTTGAATTAGTTGAAAAAAAATTGTTGGGTAAAAATCATGTTTTTTTTGGGAGGGTGAGGGGGTGGGGGGGTGGGGGGGCCCTTAACAGATTCTCGCACCCGGGCCCTGAGGCGTCTAGTTACGCCCCTGTTACCATGCCTATTTTCCTCATGGGACCTATTCAAAAATAGGTCTCTCACTCCAAGTATTAAAATTTCCCTAAGCTCTAGTGCGTACATTTTGTAAAATGAAAGCTGGAATCTAGAGAAACCAAGTTTAATATTGCATTTTAACGCAGCATTTTGTTCATGAGGAATCATTCCTCCAAAATCATATCAGCCTTTCACTTGACAAGAATTCTCCTCCATGAATTAAAACATAAGTGTAAATAAGAAAAGGTATCAAGCACATTTTCTGTTTGTTGTGATTGATCTAAATTAAATTATTAATAATGCTAGACAGTTAGAATACTCATTTTAAAGCTACTTGCAATATTAAATTGGACATTCCTAATACAGATATTTTCTTCTGTGTTTTTGATGGACACATACAAAAGTATTGTCTACTGTGGCAATCTATGAGGGTTACATGGTCTTTTTAATAAATAAATAGTATTACATTGTGGTCATCAATTTAATAAAAGCATAACTATTGCTAAGTGTATTGCATTTCAGTTAGATGAATGTTTTCAGTACTGGATCCATGCAGAGATGTCAATATCATAAAGAACTTGAAACAAAGCTTGACAATGCCTCTTCTAGTTATTGTTCTAACTGAAGTGATCAGGCTGATGCCTAGACTCATCTGCACACTACAAATGAGACCAGGAAGCAGCTGCAAAGTATGACTTTGTTGCTTTCAGCTAAGTGTAGGATTAGTGCACCTCAATAAATAATGGTTCATCCTCATAGCAGACACTCATTTCCTCTAAAAGAACACAAAATAATAGTAAGTGCTTAAATGTATCAGGCCTTTTTTTGCAAGCCTCTTAATGCCTTCAAAATACAGAACTGTTATAGAAAAAAGAAAGCCATTGTAACTATAGTTCAATGATGGATCTACCAATATGTACCTTTTTTTGTTAAGACACGTTGAAAACACTGTACAGTAATATACATTTTTATGAACAAATTAAATATGTGAAAATATTCCACCAATATGGGGTAGGATTTGTATTTCAGTTACTAGTAAAATAATTATACTATAAAATATAGTAATCACAATAAGTACGTTATTGTTTTAAATATTGATTGTCATTGTCTCCAAAATAAAGAAATGCCTTATAATGCATTTTGATCAATACAGGTTACTTATCTTTAAGTCTTACCAGCACTCTTAAGAAAAATCTGCAGACATTGGTTCATATTGTGAAAGTTGTAGTACTTCTTTTTACTAATTCATAGGTCACTGAAACATAAAAGTTCCCAGTCCTGAACAGTACATTTCCTTTCGTATCAAATTGAGTTCTATCATATGGGCTTGTCTAAATGATTCTACAATATGTTATTTGCTCTTTAAAATACTAATTATCAGTTATTGAACACCATCAAGGAAATAAAAGTAATGTTAGAACTTCTACATATTGCTGCTACATGGAAAGCAAATCAGTTTTTCATTAAGAAATGTTGAGATTGAAAACAAATTTCCTTTTTGCTGCAAAAGCAACTGGATTAACCCCATATAAACACCAAGTTAATATACTGCAACTACTGGTATATGCCTTTCTTAATTTGTTGTATGCTAATAAGTATTTAATTTACAGTACCTGCAGTGACCAAGTCTAGAAGCGGGTGCATTCCAGACAATAACCCCGTCACTGTAAGAAATATCTATTTCTTTCCCTCTATTGTTCATCTAAACATAATAGTTGGGCTCTTGTTATCTGCTTTGTCCAAGGCATGAAGATTCTTCATGAGTTCACCTCATACTGACCTTGTATAGAGTTAAACATCACGATAAGGCAACCACTTATGTCATTATTTGGAGTAAATACATCCAGTTTAGTTAACCACTCTCCACATTTACAATTAAAATGTTATAGACATATTTGAGACCCTTCATTGTATTGTTTACTAGAATTGGGCAACAAAATATACCCATCTACAAAAAATAGCAGAAAATAGCATTCTGAGCTTCTACCGACATATATGCCTTCTTACTCCATCTAATTGTTTGGTAGCATGTGTAGTTTTCTACTCATATGTACACTTTATCTAGCCGTGAACATTCTACATGATTAATCAAATACACTACATAAACAGTATAAATCTATGAGAAACCCACCTTACGTGTGCCATTGAAACAGTTGCCTTAAAAACGCCTGTCCTCAGTGGCTGTTGCTCCTAAATATTTCCTCTACCTGTGAAACCTTATGTGAATCTTTATCCAGACAAGCTTTGATGCCTGGATAACAAACAATATACTATCACTTCTTGTATTAAAACTAGGCCTTAGCCTGTAAAATAATAATGTACATATTTAACCCACCATATAATTGCCTATCTCCCGAAAGGGACATAACATAGGACCATACAGTCCCTATAGGTCATCTTCTCTTACAGCATCAAAATATTTAAGGTGGTAGCACACAGCACACATTACCCCTAATTATTACAGGAGTTAAGTATAAGCCTTCTCAAACACTAACTACAGGTATCTGTTTCACCTCAGTCGGGGCATGCCATATGGGGACACCTATATCCAAGGTATTATACTTAATATATTTCTGCCAATTAAATGAAAGTTCAGCTTGTTATTCCTGAACTCACTTTATCATTGTAAAGTAGGACAGTGTTTAATGTCAGCTCTTCAGCAGAATAATAAATACCCACCAAAGATACACTTCAAGCTATGGTTTAATCAACACTTAAAATGTAAATCTATTTTTTTTTTTTACTTACCAAATGGAAAACCAATAATAAAAAAAAAAACTGTGCCCCTATGAGATTAATAACCTCCATGAAAACATTAACCCGAAAAAGGTCTTAGAAAAGGAAATTTCTTATGGTAGTTATATATCAATAGAGGACATATTTATGAACATAAAACTATTAAGAAAAACTGTAGCACAAAGTTAGAAATATAAAATGCTACCTTGAAAAAGTCCTAGACATCGGTGGTCATATTTATGTAAAACTGGATAAACTGTTTGACAAAGTTTTACATAGTAAAAAAAAAAAAAAGTGTCTGTTGAATAAACTTATACGATTTCCAGTTTTACTTTGATAAATATTATGCTAAGCATACACCGGTTCTCCTTGACCTTTAGTATTATGTCAATCTTTTGTTCAGGTCCTAAAATAATGACAGACGACATTGGTTAAACAAACCAAAGCAGACAGATTTCTTTAATCACCAACATTATTATCTGAACTGGATCATAGTGGTGGTGGATCAATACTGGTGTATTTAATGTTAGAACCTGAATCTGATATTTTGCATGTTTAACTATACAAACAGATCAATGTAGAACATTGATCACTATTGGTATCTGACAGATTTTAAATACAATTAAACTACTTTTGCACCACTAAAAGCACTCAAAATAAACAAGTGTGATCTATTTATACCTTAAAGAGCTACTCAAAAAATACAATAGCTCAAGTGTTTGTTTTGACAGACTCAATGTCAAGGGAAAAGTTTAGATCCATAAACTTTATGTATAAATAGAGATGCAAGGTATTGTTTTGGCACTCGTTGCTCTTTGTAAGAAAACCCAAAAAACAATTATGCTGTTTAATGATGACATCGTGGTATTGTCATTAGTTAATTATTTATTAGTGTTTCTTCACAAATGAGCAGCTTTGATCAAACAATGCATTCTAAAACCACTAAATGTAAAAGGGCATTCAAAATACCAGCACGCATTTTATATACCTTGTATAGGGTTTTTTATTTTGGTTCTGATGCATCAGATAAAGGAAACAAAAGTGTCAAATGTTTTTATCTTGTCTGAAATGCAACGCTTTACGATGTGTTGAAGGTGTCCTTGACATGATAAGGATGGACCCGGGTCACTGTATGTTTAAGAACACAGGACTAAATAGGTTTAGATGGGAGCAACAGTATAACATAAATAAAGTGCTAGTTACTAGTGTACAGAGGGTTTGTAATGTAGATTTAAGCATATCAGGTGGTAAAATCATGTGCATGTGTTATCCATTTCAGATCAGCAAATTATGTATTTAGTGACCACCTACTGATATAAATGGCCATTTCCAGCCCCAGATGTGACGAAACACTGAGTATTGCTATGCCCCAAGACAGTAGTACACCCACAGTGGTCAGGAAGGGTACAGCTTTGACTGCAGATCCTCAATGGGGCATTTCCACCATGTGTCCCCTTTATGGCCACTGTTCCTGGTGTCTATCATGAAAGGAATGACTTCTTCTCTCTTCTCTACTCCTTCCTACCCCAACATTTACAGTGCAAGGATCCTGCAAGACAGTGGATGCCAAAGCAATGGAGTCAAAGGTATGCTGCTTCCCAAATTAGACACCAGAGAGAACCCTTTTACTTTCCAAAATTGGTCAGGCAAGCAAACCCCAATGGGGCAGGGCTGTTACACATAACCCCTTATGTATGTAATGGAAAAATCATAAGGACCAAGTTATGAGAAAAATAACTTAATGAGACCTCAACATCAATGAGTAAATAAACTATTATATTTTGACAAGAGAAACAGTTTATAATCATACATTGCTCTCCTCTACTAGGATTTCACCATTTTTCTTTCTTTTTAAAATTAAAAGATAAAGATATTTATCACTGTCAGTGTTCTGTTATTCAATGTGAACATATAAAAATTCAAAGCAGATATAGAAACAGGTAGATAGTTACTTACTGATACAGTTATGTTGTTCTCAAGCATCATTGCATTTAAAGAGAAAAGGGTGAAATTATCAAAACGTATACGGGTTAAAATGACATGTGCACCTGTCAATATGTGAAATGTACCCTTTGATGTGTGCTAGTCTTTGTAATGTTACATACGTTTTTTGAGTCTTTCATGGTGATTGTCTAATGGATGTGGAGAGGGTAATATATTATTGCCAATAACTTGTTTGTGCTTTTAAACACAGCCACAGAGATTTTAGCTTTTAAGTATGGAACCTTTGAATGTCCATTTTTAGATAAAAAGCTACAGTGTCACTTCCCTAACATCTCCAGTTTTAAGTAACCCTCTAAAGTATCTTTCGGTCTATTGTCTATTTTCAATTGAAAGGCTCAAAGAGACATGTGAAATATTATAACTTTAAATCATTGGCTGATACACTGCTTTTCTGGTAGATGAATAGACAACTCTGAAATGGCTATGTTAGCGTAACAATAATGGTAAAATCGGATGTATTTTGTTAAACTAAAGCATACATAGTTAATGCTAAACTATAGTGTATATTGTGCTGTTTACTAAATTGAAGTATTTAGGATAAACAACAGTACCATATCTCCCAACATTTGAAATGACCAATGAGGGACACTTTTTATGGTGGGTGATTATAGATATGGCTAAGGCTTTACTCTTTATGTTACTGCTTTCTGCTGAATTATTTATCTAACCAAATAATTTATTTTACTTACACAATTTAATTTAGAAACATTTGCCGTGTTTTGGAACTCTTTCCGGAGTCTTCAGGCGAAACACTTCTTCCCTGGGTCAACTTTCTTAGTTTTTGGTAATGCCCACTCCATACCCACTTTCCCTCTCACTTCCCCTCCTGTTCACCCGTAATTTAATCTGAGGAAAGCCCCACTACCAGCACAGCTGCCCCTCCACATGTGGCTAGCCCTACCCCCATACAAAACCATTCTCCTAGAAGAAGGAGAACTCTTGATGGCCTACCTTGGGTATGTGGCTACCTCATCTCTTGTGGTGCCAGTCTGCCTCTCTCTTTCTTTCATCTTTCTCAGCATGGGTTTATAACACTTAAAAATAAATTACCGAGGTGCTGAGGTCAACATTGAGGCTGAAATGTTATGATCAACCGCATGTACAAGGGTAGATAAATGAATATAACAGTTTCAAAAGAACACTGGTAACACACAAAATTACATGAGTACCAGGAAATGTGGACATTGGTTGAGAAAGCCTGGTGGATATGAGACATGATACCAGGCTTATCCCTATCAGAAGTATTGGGATTACATCTATCTACATAATTGTGCAAGTGGTATATTTTTTATCAAATAGTACCATTCCGGCAAAAAAACCTACTTCTATGTTATTGCTGAGTTGCTAATTAGAGCAGGAATTCACCAATGTAAACTTTGTTCAAAGTAGTTAAAAGTATATGTTGCCAATTACAGATATTTGGTTGGTGAGTATGTTTATTAGGAATAACTTACTTGTAACATTTATTAACACTAAGTAACAATAATTAACATATCTCAATAACCTATTCACCTTTTTTTTTAAGTATTAGCAGATAATATTTTAGTATTTTACGTTGCATCTTTTCACAGATTAGAAGAATGCAAATGAGGCAAAGGAGCTCAATGATAGCACAATCAACCTTTATTTATGTTCTGCCAATACATGTTTATGGTCCATCCAAATTCAGCCATGCATTTGCACCCCTTGATCTTTTCTACCTATTCCCCAACTAGAAAGCCTTTACTTTTTAAGAGCTTGGGCAACAACAGAGATCTTTGTGCCAAGGGATGCATGTAATCTAAATCCAAAAAACCCATAATTAATATTTTATGTATTTTTCTTTGTATTCCTAGTCATTATCATATTGCTTACCAAAAAGACATATAAAGTTTACTGTACACAGAAACTTATGAATAGATAATATTGTTCAACTTCAAGGTAAACTACCTGCAATTGCCAGCACTGTCAGTTTTGTATTTACTCAATTATTTAACTGCAAATATTTGAGAATGACCATTTGATAACATTATGAAAATCTTGAGAAGTTGATAACCTCATGCCAGACTAAACATTCCTATTTAGTAAAGAAAAGTATTGATTAAAAATGTTCCAGTTTCGATGCTTTACTTTTCTTTCCTTGTTTTATCTCTCTTTCTTCAAGGACAAAGATAAGATGTTATTTCTGATTTATTTGGAAATCAGTTCACTAAGACATATATGTTTGCAACAGCTTTTAAATGTTTGATAAAATTATTTTTCATGTAGAGCACTATGTAAACATGGCTGTCAGCCTGTCGCACACTCATGAATGAGTAAACTGCCAAGTCTGTCCAAAATGCAATTCATGGTAGCATCTCATAATGTATACTAAAACAGTGACGGGAGTCGTGGCAATTTCCTTTGTGACTTGAGTTTTCCTTTTGGCTAACTGTAGTTAAATATAAAGAAGTCTGACATTGAAATAAATTAAATATTAGATATTGTTAAAGAAACGTTTCAGTATAAAAACAAATATAAACATTAACTCATGTTAAACTTATAGTGACCAATATGAGAAAGTGTGAGAGCGATAACACCAAATTGAACACACCTGCTCCCTATTTACACCTGAGACCTTGTAACACTAACGAGTCACATGACACCGGGGAGGGGAAATGGCTAATAGGGCCCAATTTGGACATTTCCACTTAAGGGTGTACTCACTTTTGTTGCCAAGGTTTACACATAAATGGCTATGTGTTGCGTTATGTTGAGGGGACAGCAAATTTACACTGTTATACAGGCTGTACACTCACTACTTTACATTGTAGCAGAGTGTCATTTCTTCAGTGTTGTCACATGAAAAGATATAATAAAATATTTACACAACTGTGAGGGGTGTACACACTTTTGTGAGATACTGTAGCTGTCTCCGAAACTGAAGGGCAGATTAATTAACTGATATCAGTATAAACAGAGCTACTTAAGTTTGCTTGCAATATGTTTCCTGTGAAACAAACTTGGCTTTAATCCCCCTTTTAACCACATGGATTAATTTGCTTGCATACAGTTTGTTTGCAATGAACAGACATAATGTTTATCCTCATCAACATGATCAATGCAAAGTAATGTTAAATAATTTCCTCTACTTTGCTAATTTGCTATAATATCTCCCATTGTTTTCCTTCTTCCCTTCAGTAACCATACTTGAATTAAGAAAAAAATAAATAAATAAGAGTGGTTCATTGGAACAATTGTGTATATATTGCATATATGTTTTTTGCTGTTTGCATGTTAGTTACCCCATCATGTCAAGACACGTGTTGCTCCTCAAAGAAAAAAACAACTATTAAATGTTATTTTATTTTTTTAATTATGTAAACCAATGGCAATGACCCCATGATAGGTGTCTCATTGAATTAAAAATGCAATGCAGTCCCACTGATTCAGCTCTTTGTAAGCAATATAGCCATGAAAAATTAGATAGGACTTGCCAGGCTTGGGATACTTTGATGAAGTGGCGGGTTAGGCAATATGTGGCCATATAGTTTGATGGAATTCCCAATATTTATGCCGTAGATGGTTGTTTCTTGAATGATATCCACTGGGTATGCTGTAAATTATTGCTTTGTTTCAAACCTTAAGTTTTAGCAGCCTCTCCTGCCACACAGTTGCCTCATTAATAGTGTGTAGAGAATGCTTTAAATTGCATGAGAGTCTACATTGGTTAAAAATACAATGCAGTCCCACTGAGTCAGCTCCTTGATGAACAAAATAGCCATGAGAAAGTACATAGGTCTCGCCAAACTTGGGGTACTTTGACCTAGTGGCGGACTAAGCAATATATGGCTACATAATCTCAGGAATTCCCAAAATGTATGCCTTTAATAGGTGTATCTTGAATGGTATTTGCTAGATATGTGCTGAGGGGTAATCTTTTAAATTTAAGAAAGATTCCTCACATCTAACAACCTCTAAAACAACTAAAAATAGAGAAAAACAATAATTTTAAGAAAATAAAATATTAAAAAAACAACCTAACAAATCTACAAATCCTAGGACTGGCCTGGAATGTCTTTCCCAGGAACCGATCTAGAGCTATACACTACAGTACGTGTCCTCAGGATGTATCAGATTTTAGTGCACAAAGGACACCAGTGAGCAAGCAGAAGCCTTAAACTCAATGTTTAACTGTAGCTCTAAAATATAAATTATTACATTAAATTGTTTTTAGGGTAGATACTAGATATTTACTAATTATATAATGGTAACATTTAGTGGGGAAAAAATCTATCATCTTCATTCCTAGTATCTACAATTAAAAGTGTAAGCCTATTTCATGGTCTGTTCCCTTTACAGATCATGGTGCCAATTCAGATCCATTCTGATTAAGTTGCTTTTGGATGATTGTTTCTATGAAAACTTACATCTGCAAATGTAGAAGTAGGTTCTGTTCCTGGAGCCAGCATGGCACACCACTTAACTAAAAATCTTCCATCACATCCATAACTTTCCTCCAGTGAGTAATATTTCAGTAACGCCATGAGCCCACAAACTCTTCCATTAGAAACCACTGTCTCCTTTATTCCAGTCTTACCACCTGTTATTTGTACTAGGTTTCTGGAGTTGGAGACAAGATTCACCATGTATTATTTGTTTTCAGACATTAATATAATCAATACATTCCATATGAAATATTTCATACAAAAACACTCTGTATTTATATATTAATAACATATCATAAATTAAAATGACAGATAATGTATGTATTAGTGTTCTTAGGATGGCTATTTAATCACTTTTAATGTTGTTTCCTTGTCCATAGCAGAGTTGTGTAACTGTATAAATCTGCTAATGTATGCTTTTGCCGGGAAGTATCCAGAGGTGGAGCAGAAAGGATACAATGTGTCAGGGTTGATGGCTTGAAAGCCATTAACACTCCAGCAGCAAGGTCATATTTGATGCTTCCTCTTGTTTGCAGTATCCAAATTAAGCAGCCACTTCTGTGCATTCAACGTTACCTCACTGTCCTAAATAGACCCCAGGGTCATCCGAGAATGGGTCATCTCGTACTATCAGGGAACCATTACCAAGCCTGTTGAAAAAAGCCAAAGTGGTTTACACATAAAGTGCTTATAATTTTCTGGGAAGAATTTATTTCTCATCCATCTCATCAACATGTTGAGATTTTACTGTACAAACCTCAGGCATTGTACTGACTCAGAAATCCAAGACAAAAGTAAATTTCTCCGATTTTTTTGTGCTTCTGTTTTGTTCAAAAAACATGTGTACTTTCTCTCTTTTTTCTTTTCTAAAACTAATATTATCACCAGACATTTTAGTTGTACTTTTACTATTATTATCTGGGTGATGTCTGTGACATGTTGATCATATATGGCAGTGAGAAAATTGATTTCCCTCCGCAGAAATGCATCCAATTTTCCAAGGGCCATAATTTTATGTCCAAAACAAAATAAAAGGGTCATTTTCCTGAAGATGAGCAGAATTGAAATTTTTCATAAAAGCAACATTCAATGTTTTAGTTTTGATGGTAACTGCAGTTTGTTCAAATGCTCAGTCTGTGAGACGAAATGTGATAAAGGATTTTTAAACTACAGAAAAAAACACCAAAAAAAAGGCTGCAGGGTGTGTTATTATTATAATTTACACATATAAGTGTCTACACAAATCTCAGCTTTCTGTGGATCATTCAAACTCACCATGAGTTTATTAGTGTGAGTTAAGATTTCAAGGCGGTAGAGAGATGTCCACTACAGTATTTGATGCTAACAGGACTATAGACAAACTAAAGGTTGATTGGCACAGATTGCAAGCTATTAAGAAAAGACTGGACAGTATGTTATGGAGTGCAGTCCCTGTTTATTCTTGAAGGGAGCCTTAGGGAACATGCAAGCATTGTATAGGGCTGTTATTATTACTTCTCAGGCACGCTTATGTCTTGAGATGAGTCCATATTGTCCATGACAAGCCAATAAGGCTCTGGAAGTAATCTTTAAGTTACCTCTCCGAGAGAGGATCCTTAAGACCCTAAGCAGCTGCTTAATCTAATAATATGGTAGCACCAACTGTGGTAAGTGGATGGCATCCTATCTAAGACTTTAGCGAACCACAAATCACTCATTTTACGAGACTGTATTTGATCCAGGTTTTTGTTCTTTCTTTGTTCTAGTTGAATTTTCTCTAAAACTGGGTTACTGTGGCTAAACCCGTTTGTCAACACCGATCGCTGACTATGTTTTCTTTCTTAATTTGTTTTCTGTTCCTTTTTCTTACTGTGAAATGTTTTCTGGCTAATATAAAGGCTTCTCTTTTGAGCACTAGCTGAATGTGTTTCTGTTAAAAATAGACTTATTGTCCTGGTAGTCAATACATACTAAACCTTTCTCGCTCTCCACATTGTCTCTGTATTCTGTTTACATTTATATTCCTGGAAAAGGTTCTGAAATACAGGTGAGCATAATCAAATGTTCAAGACACATGCCTAGGTAGAAACTACGTAATGCAAACCAAGTTACAGTATAAAGAACATTATAGACACTCCAAGATTGAACATTTCCACTTAGAGGTGTACTCACTTTTGTTGCCAAGGTTTAGACATTAATGGCTGTGTGCTGAGTTATTTTTAAGGGAACAGCAAATTTACACTGTTATACAGGCTGTACACTCACTACTTTACATTGTAGCAGAGTGTCATTTCTTCAGTGTTGTCACATGAAAAGATATAATAAAATATTTACAAAAATTGAGGGATGTACTCACGTTTGTGATATACTGTATTTATACATGGATATAAAGATACAAAATATAAAAAAATAGGGACCCAGAAGGATCTACCTGACATAAGCATGTACTACATAGATCCACCCGTAGAACTAAAAGAAACATAAAAGTATGTTGACGCGTGGCCATCACACCTATATAAGCTGGTTGGACATATCATTCCAAAACTATTGGCATTCATATGGAGTTCACCCACTCTTCTGCCACTATAATTGCCTCCACTGTACTGGGAAGGCTTTCCACAATATTTTGGAGTGTGTGTATCGGAATTTGTGCCCATGTGTGAGGTCAGGCATTGATGCTGGACCAGAAGGCCTTGCTTGCAATCTGCATTCCAAATCATCCCAAAGGTGTTCAATGGGGTTAAGATCGAGGATCTCTCTGGGCCACTTGAGTTCCTCCATGTCAAACTATGTCTTTATGGACCTTGTTCTGTGCACAGGGGCATAGTCATGCTAGAACAGGAAAAGGCCTTCCCCCAAACTGGTGCCACAAAATTTGAAGCATACAGTTGTCTAATATGTCTAAATGTATGTTGTAGCATTAACATCACCCTTCTCTTGAAC
The DNA here is from genome assembly GCA_029215755.1 of Spea hammondii. Taxonomy (NCBI): domain Eukaryota; kingdom Metazoa; phylum Chordata; class Amphibia; order Anura; family Pelobatidae; genus Spea; species Spea hammondii. The sequence goes on from JARDYJ010000004.1 coordinate 86,702,691, forward strand.
TAAGGGGCCTAGCCCAAACCCTGAAAAACAGCCCCAAACCATTATCCCTCCTCCACTAAACTATACAGAAGGCACTATCCATTCCGGTAGGTAGCGGTACATTTAAATTCACCAAGCTCTTCAGTCTATAGAGATAGCTTGCCTCTGAGCTTGATTATATAAACCTGTTAGCAATTAGTATGACTGAAACATCTAAACTCAAAGATCAGGAGGGGCGTCCACATATTTCCATATAAAGTATGTTATTTATTGTCTCTTTCTGTATACAAGAAGAGATATGTGGTTTTATAAGCTTGCATTCTGATATGTGTAGCCATGTAAGATAATATATATTCTCCAACATTAAAGTTTTTAATACGGACATATGGTTTTGAATTAGCTAGCTTGTCTCAACCACTTTAACTTATACTATATAGAATTAGGGGATCACCAGGTTTATGTGGCAGTTCATTATCATAAATGGTTTGCATAAATTCTGAACAAAGAAACATAGAATTTGATGCCAGATAAGAACCATTATGTCCATCTAGTTTGTCCATTTTTCCTTAATGTATGTATGTCCTCAAAAAAAATCCTTACAGCTTTTGCTAATACTTGGGCAAGCATGTAACTGAAAATGAGAGCAAAACTAAGAGGTGGGGTATTCCATTTGCCCTAACTTCATGCATGGTTGGTGGGGAGTAATATTGCTAATAATATATTAAAATATCATGGGTTAATTGGGCAAGACAAAATAAATGTTTCTTAATGAATTCTTGTATAAAATAGAAAAATGAAACTGATTTGCAAACTATAGCTAGTAAATGTCATGCTTTCATAAATATGTATTTGCTTGTGTTAGCTACCACCATGCATTTAAATGTACAAAAATAGTTCATTCACGATCCCATATAAGTTTCTTACTCAAATCAGATACAGGAATAATAGAATATAGAACTTGCTGTTGACCAATGTTAAGCCTCAGAAAATGTTATTTCTCCAGAAAATTAAAAATACCCAGTATCCGTATCCCCAGCAAATAAATCGGTATAAAACTGTCTGCATTGACAAACAATAGAATTTGAGTCATGAACCAGTCTCTCATCTTTGCACTTATTGGGAGATATATAAGATATATAATATCTTGCTTGTCTTTATTTTACAGCCTTTCAAGGTATGGGATTTATAGGGCAGCTCATAATATTTTTGTTGTTTCCATGAAATGGATTTCTGCACTGAGTATGCCGAGAGGGATTTTAAGTTCTACTTGCAGTTAAATGGTCTGCCTTGACAAGCATTCTGCAATACTCTGCAGTCTATTGTAATAAATGTAATTTAGATACATAACCACTTTTGAAATAGCTGTTAATGAGTTGGTTTCATGAGTATGAATCTGTATGAAAATGGTTGACTAGTTCTAGCTATTTTTTTTTGTATTGTCATAAAGAGTTGTATGTTGCATAAGTGTGTTGTATGTTGCATAAGTAGTAAGACAAGTTGCATGAGATCTTATATTGCCAAGTTTTTGGCAATTCGTGCAAACTAATATCAGATCACAGCTGTAGCTTTTCATAAGCATTGCTTTTGAATTGCCCAAGCTAATAATATGGGTGAGCTAAGTGCTAAGAAAATATATGCTTGTAATAAAAAGACTGATGAGATCTCCGTACATAGACTGAGATGTGCAATGTGTCTTGTAAAGAGTGAGGATACAAGAACATCATCCATGTTTTGTTACAGAATCATTACGCCTGTAAGGTCATGTTTAAGACAACATACTCATTCACAATTATAAAACAGTTTTGGTGAATCATTTCCTCACTCCAACCCCAGTCTTGCCCTGAGAAGTAAATAAATAAATCAGAAACTGGCACAAATATGCCCATCTTGTGTACAAGCAGCAGAGAGAGTCTTCATCTAGAGATAACTTGAGTCAAGTCAAAGGACTTAACAGAGGAAGCTAAAAGTATTTAGTGCAAAATGGGTAAGTACCCATGATAATATTGTGGTAACATGTTCCAGATCCTATAGGAGATAGCGCTAAAGCCTTCTAACACTAGATTAAAGGTAGTTAGCAGTCTATAAAAATAGATTTTCACTAAACATTCTTTTGTACACATAAAGTGTTTGACCAATTGATTTGTCCACCTAAGCAGTGGCGTCTTCACCAATCATATATAGGGGGGCACATGAGGGGACAGTGGCAGTTACAAAATTTCAGAATGTAGTCTTATTTCTGAGACATCTCCTGTTTTTCCTGTAGTGACTTCTGATACCTAAACCTCAAACTTGCAAGTAGATAGGAATTCATCCTCTGAAATACACTATTGTGAGAGAAAACATCTGTTATAGCAGGGTACTCTACTAAAAGGTTTGATTTTTGGAAGAAGGACATGAGCGTTGCATGTAAGCTACACCAAGAGGCAGAAGACACACCTTAAAAATTGTTACGAAAAACTCAAGCATTCAGTATTGGTTTTCCATCACAGACCACTGAAATTAAAGCCTAATAATATTAATGGAGAAATTACTTATTGACATACCTAGGTATTAATGTCTACATATTTCCCCAGTTGCTTAGTAAACTGAATATGGTCACTATATGGAAACAGGTAAAAAATGTTATTAATCAATGGAAAGCATATAAATTATCATGGATGTTGTTTTTAAAACGTATATAATCAGAACAGTTGACATACACAGGGCCGGCCCAAGGCAAAATGCCGCCTGGGGCGAATTTTAAAATGCCGCCCCCCCCTTATCTACCCTTCCTTTCCCTCCGTCCCTGCCGCCCCCCCATTATCTACCCTTCCTCTCCCTCCGTCCCCCCCCCCTTGTACTTACCTTTCAGCAGTCCTGCGGCGAGTCTCCCTGTTCGGTCTCGGTGCCGGCTTGTAATGCTGAGCGCCAGAAATCTTCCGGCACTCAGCATTACAAGCCGGCACCGAGACCGAACAGGGAGACTCACCGCAGAGGAGAGAGAGAGGGGCGCCGAGCGGGTACTGACAGCTTGGTAAGCGAAAACCACTCGGCGCCCCTTTCTCTCTTTCGCTTTTTAAAAAAAAAAAAAAGGGCTTGGGGCGGCAAAGTGCCGCCTGGAGCGGTTGCCCCACTTGACTCCATTGTCGGGCCGGCCCTGGACATACATTAATGATTTTCTAAGTGTTAGGAGAACCTGAGTGCCCAAAGCACTCTTTATGCCTCTAAATATTAAGGGAGATTTAGTGGGCTAAATGTTAAGTCACAAATGTCCCTTATATCAATCAATGTGATATATTTACAAGCCTGACTAGATATGGGTTTTTGTCTCGGGGCCTACAGCATTGCTAAACTCAACTATCTGAATAAAATCTGCAAGACTTGCCATGCCAGAAGCACCAAATGGTACCCTATTATTGAGAACAGGGATAGGATATCTAAAGAGCTTCGATATCTCACTTTCCAAGACTTCTTCTCTAATTAGTGGCCTGTCTAGTCCCACAGATAAAGACAAACTGGCAACATGCAACCAATTCTATTGTATCTCTTTGTCAACAGGTTCCATTTTCTAAAATAGCTATTGCTGTTTGATACACTGCTCTATTAGATGTGTCCTAACATCATAAATTATCCCACATGAAAGCACTGGAAGCTGACCGGCGCAAAAGTGTCTGTTTTGAACCATGGTATTCTGCAGAAGAGAGTATCAGAGCGATATCTCACAGTACAAATTATAGCAAAGAAAATCATGTGTTGATGGCACCTCAATCCAGTGAGACTCATCAAAATTATTCTTGTCACATTTCAACTCAACTCACTCCTCCTCCCTTAGCTGCTCCATATTGTATTCCTGCCATATCTTCATATTTACAATAACACAGATGAGTGAATCACTCTGCTAGAAGGCTACTATGTGTATTCCCTGACCTTTCTGTTAAGTTACTTATAGCAACAACAGCTGTAATGCATAGCTATAAAAACATTGAGAAGTTGAACTTTGATCTAAGAATTAAAAATAGAATATATATGAAAAAAGCAATTATTAAAGTAAGCAAACTTTTAAACGGTCCTTTCATTTATTAAAATAAAATGCAAGATATCTGTGTTCTCTGTGTCAAGAATTGTTTACAAGGTTTTCGGGATCTGAATTTAAAACAAATGCTACTACAGAATGGTTTGTGTGATCTTCCTGGTCTGTTATTTGTATCCTGCTGCTAGGATGTTGCCCTTCCTTCATGTTGTCTACTTCCTGTCGATGGCCAATAATTTGCTTCCTGAAGCCAAGCATTTATCTGCTTATTGATCTGCAGAACTCACGCTGTCAAGAATTATAGACTAGCTCACTTGATGAGGTTACAATGATTCAACTCCTTGATTGATTGGTGTTATTTTTTCTGCATTTTTTATTAGTGCACCAGAGATTGACAAACAGGTAATATCATGGCCAAGTAACTAATATTTTGTATTGTGTATGTGTGTACATATATTACACAATCCAAAAATGATATTGAAACATCCTTAGCATCTTGAGTCTTAGCATCTTGTTTTTCATATTTTTTTTGCACACATGGCAAGTTGGTTGCAACAATGTTGATGGTTGAATCTCTATTAATTGGTGTCCTGGCCGCTTTACAAAAGGTTGGATTAGATACATTTATATCAAATTAATACATATATATATATATATATATATAAACTTTAATTGTGCATATTATTTATATTAAGTGAAATTATTTTGGTAATTGGTTTAATAGGTTAATCCAAAATTTTGGATCATTTATAATTAAAGCAGATAATAGACTGTATGAAGTTAGTTTTTCTAGTAAACTTATATTTTTTTGTTTTTCTATTTTCATAAGGTTGTGTAGCTAGTCCACAGCAAGCAAAATCGTTTCAAACTAAATTTGTTTGTTTTCAGACAATGAATGTTGTTTCCCAACCATTCTGAAATTCAGGGGACTTTTTTAAATTCAGAACAACATTCGGAGACCATTCCCAAAGTGGAAGGTCCCTGACACCTTCTGGACACCTGAATTTCCTCAATAGTATAGATTTTTTTTTAAAAAGGTTCCCCCAGTGTAAGGATGGTGAAAGAGGAGCAGCAACAGTAGTAGCAGAGTACTGGGGCTGGGCAGGCAGGCACTGGCAGATGATAGGCACATGCAGTCCCTGAATTTTCCCTATATTATATATATTATAATGCCTGATTTTGTCATCAATATTTAGTTATCAGTGAAGAATAATAGATATGATAGAATAAAAAAATTACTTTTCAACAAAGTACAGGTTTGGCTACTAGCATAAATGGGCAACTGTTTTAATCAACTAAACTCTACTCAGAAACAGGGGGAAAATGTCTGCTGCGGTCCCTGTAATACACTAAAGCTTTTCCAATCCACCCAACAACATTACATTTTCTGCACTAAAATGGAAAATTAATTTGCAGTATGGTGTGGTGACATAAGTATTGTTGTCAATGTTTTAGCCAGTTGAACTCTTCCTGTATTACATGTCTTTTGATATGTTAACGAGGGCACACCTACAGTGATTCAATATGCCTGTGGAATGAAAAATCTTAGTTCAGTTTCTCTCTGGCCACCATCCTGCATGGATGGGGTAATCGGTGGTGTGCTGGGTTATGTTGGACCTTTAGATTGCAGGTTAGTCTTGGAAAGTGTTGCATTGTATGTTGGGCTGTCACTCATTTATTGTATGTTACTGTGTTTTTGTCTCTTATTAAATATCTGTTAAATGTAGACGAACCTTTGTGTTATATTTTTATATTTGGTTTAAACACCACATATGGTAGGTGAGTAATGAGCATCAATCTCAACCTCTGCTAAGCTAACTGTCACTGTCTCACGCTCCTTAAAATGGTGTCCACAATCTTATATATGTAATGCTTGTCCCTCCCCTTTTAAATGCTGATTGGCCACAGGTTTTTGGACCAATCGAACACAGCCATAACCATCAATGAGACACCCCCCCTGTTTTTTGGCTACTTCTACCTATCAGTTATTGATTTGTACCATCCTGTACACAGTCCCTTCCAATTTACCTCTTCAAGGAACACCAAAATGGCTTGTAATGGAATCAAAACAGCTTGTAATAGCAGCTACACGTGGAGACAAATGGATGAATTATGACTAGATTTTTCGCACTTGGGGATTGCCCTTGATTCGTACAGATGCCCAAAACAGGCAATTTCCGGTAAAGTTCGTACCAAAAAGAATGCACAAGTCTTGTAGCTATACACGGTAATCTTTCAAACTCCCTTACCTCAGCTTACGTTCCTAGAATTATCTGTGAGCTAACCTTTTGGCTAGGATCTGGATCTGCTGTGTTGAGCACATATGTGGAAGTCACAATTGATCAAAATTTATAATAAAAAAATTGCCCATTTTTTTGCCACTTAACCATGGGCATCTGAAGGAGGGGGCAAAAAGTGATATGGTGTTTCTCCTGACTATTCCTGAGAGGGCCATTCTATTCTACCTATTTTCACTACTTAGAGTGGGCTAATGTTTTGCTCTCCACTAGAAAACTCAACTTATGGTCCAACAGTTTATTTCATAGTACAGATAGTTTAAGAAGGTACATAGTCTTTTAGAAAACTCCACACTTATAAGACAATACTTAAAACCATTGACATCTTCCTGAATATGATAGAGGGAACCACTAGGACAGCATAGATGATTACCACAACTTGGTAGCTTTTGTCTAGAATGCATTTTCTCTTAATCATGCGCTCAGTGCTATCCCATATCTAGGGGCGTAACTAGAAGCCTCAGGGCCCCGGTGCGAGAATCTGTTATGGGCCCCCCACTCCAATCTACCCCCTTCTCACACCATCTACCCCCTCTCACACTATCTACCCCTTCTTCTCAGGCTATCTAACCCCTCTCCCTCCCTTCTCACTATCTTCCCTCTCCCTACCCCCCATTCTCACTACCTACCCTCTCCCTATCCCCTTCTCACTATCTACCCTCTCCCTACCCCCCCTTCTACCCTATCTACCCTCAGCGTGAAGCGCCCGCACCCGAGACAAACGCCTCACGCTCCCCCCACTGCAGTCAGGGCAGCACTGAGGCAGGCGGCGGCAGGGAGCAGAGGAGACAGAAGGGCGCCGAGCGGTTGCTGAAAACCAACGCTCGCCACTCCTTGGGCCCCCTGACTGGCAGAAATCCAGGGCCCCTGTAAGCCCGGTAGTTCCGCCACTGCCCATATCCTATTTAATATAAAATTGCAAGTACATTATTAAATATTCTTTCGCTAATTAAAAAAACCACTTAACTTTGTTCATTGTCAGATCTTCACAAGAATTCTTGCTGTCAGGAAAGAGCTCCCATTGAACTTAATAGGAACACTTTATGCCTAAGCGTGTGAAGATCTCATTAGCCCACCTGGAACTCTTGCACTGGAGTTGGCTTTCTGGGTTTATAGCACACCTGCACATCAGCATGCAGAAGATGTGCAGAAGATCTTTTATTCTTTTATTCATTGCATATGTATAAATGTACTTACGTAATATATCTTTGCACTGAGAATAAGACATCTTACCGACAATGTACCTTGGCATAATGTTGCTGCTAGCGCGGCTTTCATCATATTATGTTGAAGCAACATGTTTGCTTGATAATCTCTCTCAAGGAAATTTTGAGATTTTTTGTAAGATTTTGTTTTAGGGCAAACGCATAGCTAACATAGTTTATATTTGATTTTCCATTATGTTAACATTTTTTATTTCAAATCTTAACCAGCCCTATAAAATATACTTAAATGTTATTTGATTTAAAAAAAAAAAAAAATCTTTATTGTTTATTTGCAGGTTATCTCATCTAGTTATTCCAAATAAACTATATGGAGAAAAGTATTGGGATACCAACAGGGAATTTTATGACATTGCATTGTAAATACATAGACATTAATATGTAGTTGCTCCCCCCTTTGCGGCTGTAACGGCTTCCACTCTTCTGGGGAGGTTTTCCACAAAATTTTGGAGTATTTCTGTGGGAATTTTTGCCCATTCATCCATAATTTGTGAGTCAGGCACTGATGTTGGACGAGAAAACCTGGCTTGCAAACTCCGTTCTACTTCATCCCAAAGGTGTTCAAACCAGTCTTTATGGACCTTGCTTTGTGCACTCCGGCACAATGCTAATGTAATGCTAAAATACAAAAGCGCCTTCCCCAAAGTGTTCCCACAATGTTGGAAGCAAAGCATTGCCCAAAATGGTTTGGTATGCTGAAGGGGATATACCTTTTTAATCTGCAATGTCATGTAAATTTGTGTAGATGATTTTATAATTTAAAACAATTAAACTCCACAGTGCACCAAAATAGTGCATTGTCAAAAGATTGTAAGCTTGCAAGAACATAGTCCTCTCCTTCTGTCCCAGCATGTCTTAACGTGTGTTAATGCTACTGTCAGTATTGTATATTGTCAATTTTAATGCTATTGTTAATTTTCACTCTCCTCTGTTGTAATGGTACTACAGAATATAAGGGCGCTCTATAAATTAAATGTAATTTAATGTAAAAAATAAAATGTTATATGTATTACTTTTTTTATATAGGATATTGGTTTTTATATATTTTTTATATTTCCCAGTTCATTAATTTTATGTTATATGCCAATAAGCCCATTGACCACTGGTGCCCGTTTTTTGAGGGGGGAGAGAGTTGTTAATTTTATTTGTGGTTCAATTTCTGTTTGTTAATCCTTCTAAATTTATATTTGTTGATTAAAATGATATTTGTAAATGCCAACCTTTTCTCTACAAATATGACTGCTGTAAAAATTAGTAAGAGGCTTTTAAGGGGGAGAACCACAGTCCAGAGTAAAAATCCAAGCCACAGGTCATGACCTTGGATATTGATCGGGCCTCTCTAATTTTCACAGCTTGCTGAGGCTTGTTCTTCCAACCTGCTGGTGTACATTAGAGCAGAAATCCATAACACAGCCATGTTCATCCAAGCACAGGAAGAAACTAAATTAAATGTTAAAAAACAATATGAGGATGGAGTTGGAGACAATTCATCATGATCCAAGATGTCAGGTTGGTAGGATGGCCAGCAGTTCTTCAACCAACAGAACCCATATATAATATGGAAGGACCACAATGTCTCATTTGTCAAGTACTGAGTGTTTTGTCCTGGAACCATTAAACAAGGATTCAGTCATTCTAGTCATGGTAAGCCATGTGCGATAGATAGATAGATAGATAGATAGATAGATAGATATTTTAGTTCTATGCTAGTCATTTTGTATGGACCATAGATATCATATTTCCATTTTATTACTTATTCTTGTAAGTTTAACCTTAGGTAAATAATGAGATGATACTATAATGCCTGTCAGGTTTGTTAGCCATAGAAAATTCATACAGCGCTTTAAGAAGTCCAAGACTTTACATTCTTGGTTTAATGGAAAAAGCATTTGATTAAAGATAATTGTTTGTAGAGCATGGACAGCCTAGATTTTTTTTGTCTCGATCCTTAGGCTATTAATCCCATATAATTATATGTATCACTAAAAATACTTCTCTCATAAAAAGTCAAATTATCTCTTTGGATATAGGAAAAGATTAGATTACACTAATCTACATAAGAATCATAAGAATTAAAAGCATTTTTTATGTTTTACAGTAAAATGACACTAGGATTGGGTGGGTCAATTATGTGTCATCTCAATAATCCTTTAATTGCATGTAATATTTTAGTAAAAAAAACAAAAAAAATATATACAAATCTCATAATCACTCACAGTATTAACATATAATAGCAAAAACACTGAACTTTGTTGTTTTCTGTTTCATTAATCTGTTTTATGTTTAAAACACAGCTCAATTAGTTCTGCATAGCCCCTAGAGAAGGGAGGGCTAGTGAATGATTACAATGATAGCTCATTTCCTTTGGGAGCTCTGCATCATAAATTAATGCCATTTCCTTCATTGTGAAAAACATGTTCGGTTGCCAGTTTAGCACCATTTTTAATGACCGGGATGGTCATTTTTATTACAGAAGTGTCAAATTATTCTCCTGAGTCAAGAACATTCTTGGATATTATCCCCCTGGGTCAAGCCTACTTAGGGAAGGATGTTTTGCTGTTGGCAAAACTGAAACTCAAATGGATATCTATTTGCAATTATTGTATAGACAATCAGAGAAAACAGGTCAAAAAGATTTAATACCTATTTTTTTCTCCAGATCCTTCTTTGTATACAATTCCTTTGTTGCAATCAGTGTGCTAATACTTGGACTTATACATATCTCAGTGTATGTTCCAGTCTCGGAGAGATTTGCAGATTTAAAACGTCACACAATCTGGGGCTGTCTCTTTCAAATTATGCTGTATACCAATTTTTAAATACTAATCCAGAACCTTCCCATGGCTCTCTTTCATGTGTGAATTCCACTTCAAAACTCTCTCGCATCAAAACAGTGATGCTCTTGCTCTATAAAATGTTCCTCTTAATATTAAACTTTTGAGTATTTTTATGAGGGGCTGTTAGGGACATTATTTTGTTTTTTTTGGCATATATCATATTGTGAAATGTATATATGGTGATATATATATATATATATATATATACTGAAGTGCATATATCTTATACTGAAATGCATATATATATATATATATATATATCATATAGTGTAATTTTGTATAAATAATATAGTGAAACGCACATATATATAGTGAAATGCATATATCATATACTGAAAAATCCATATATCATATAGTGAAACAGATGGAGTGAAATTGAACACATGGGGGATTCATAGAGTGCATTTAAAGGCACAGTCTAATGTATCATGTAACCTCACCAACAAAGAATGCATATTAAAGCATATTAAAGCTCTTTGTAAGTATGTAATATGTATTCATTTAACTTGTTAAAAATATTACTTACCTTACCCTCCATGGTCCTGTTTTGCTGCCTCAGCTGCCTGTTGATGGCAGGAAAGCACTACTAAGAGACAACTCAGCTATCATATCCATACCTGGATATCATACCCATACTCCGGGTCTCAGGAGAGGCAACCCACTCCCCGCTCATTTCCCATTTAAACAAATGTGTGTCCCGCGACATCAGAGGAAAGCCCACCCATGCCAGCGGTAGCGTTGTGACATCAACGTGTCTACCTGCCTGCATCATGCAAGGGAGGGCTCCAGGTAGCCGAAGTTCCCAGGTATGATCATTTGCATTAAAGTGCCTTTAAGATCTTAGTCCAGCTAATCAGGCACAGCAAGGCCTCAAGATGTTATTCATACAGAAAATATAAGCACAAAAGAGTCAAAAACTGCTTTGTGCTTTTACTTACTGTATGTTGCTCATATGGAGGTCTTATTGTTTATGACTTATTAAACTAATTCCTTAGATTCCCTCTTTGGTTCCATTCCATGTTTCATCTAAGTTCTATATCCAAACACAAACTTTAATTTTGCAAGAGGACAAGAACAAGTAGCTTCTATTTTGCTAATCAAAGAAAAAACAAATATATGTATATTATTACAGATTCAATTAATACACTGCAAAGGGAAATCTGCAAATGCCATTCCAAAGTCAACATTTATTGTTAAATGGCCATTTCAAATAAATAAAACTTAATTTTGAGAATGTCTATCAAGAAAATAATTCTTGTATCAAAACCAGTTACTATCACGTTCACATCTCTGTTTGGAGTTATGACATCACTTTGGTTGCTTTTGCAGATACAAAATATATGATACAAAATATATAGTTTTGAGATCAGAAAAAAATGGGCTAAAACTATTTTTATTGGACTTTCTATATATTTCTAATTTTTGCTGTGTCTGTGAGCATGGCATAGCATTGACTTGTATTTAGTAATAAATGTCTTATGCTGTCAGATTCCTTCAGGGTTTGAATTCAATATTTTGAGTTATAGGATCATGAAAAAAATGAACTATTTTTCAGGCTTGTAAATATGTGACAAATGACAGCACAAGAAGAGCTATTAATTCTAATCATAGTGATCCAATATTATAGTCAGAACTGACATTGGCTTAACAAATTACTTGAACTGAAAACCTACACACTATATAACATACTTTATTTTATTAATCATATTTTTATGTGTGTGGGCACCTACACAAATAAGGTTTCCTAATGATGTACTTAAGAAAAACAATATATTGCTGTTAGAAACAGCAGTTATACTTCAAGGGTGAATCTGTCACTTTTCATAACTGCTACATTTTACAGGTCAATACATTATAGAAACTTTAATTTGTATACCACAGGCACAGGCCTCAACTTCCTTTTCTTAGGACCACTATGACTATTCCTACATACAGATATTTTTAAAGTTCTTATGTGCAAGACAGAACAGCTCTAGGTCATGTACTGCAAATTCGTATATCCACACCAGGGAACTCTCAGAGTTTCACCCGGAGTCACCAGGTGAAGCTCTGTTTCCTTGGGTCTCTGGGTCACTCTGCTCTTTCTCTGAGGTGTAGAGTAATATTTAGCCAGTTCCAATCCCTGCCAAATTCCCCTTTCACTCCCAAACAATTCTAAGCCATCTGTCCCCTTGCTAATCCACTCCCCAGAAGTTCCCATTTATACATAAATCAAACAATTCTTTATGCTTATGATGTGACAAAAAAGAATAGTACATGCACACACAAATATCCATTATTTTCCATTATGTCCCTCTTTAGCACAACATAAGCTTTTAAATTTAATTTTCAGGCCAGAAGGAAGTTCTAGAAGCACCTTATCCATTTTATTGTGCGAATTGTTGTTTCAACTGTACTATAATGTATTTTTGTACCACCATAAGTGGTGTTCTAGCAAACATCCGAAACCAAGCACCTCAGGAACATAGAAAAGTGTCTCTGAACCACCATAAGCGGTCTGCTAGGAACCATCTGCAACCAAGGACCCCAGAAATATAGAAAAAGGTATTTAACCTCATTTGGACCATTAGGCCAGATCTGCAAGCACATTTACTAATTCATATTTTGTATTATTATGCATGTTTTCCTATATATGTACTAACTATGTATTTTGGGGACATTATTTCTTTTTGGCCAAATGCTGGTTTTTACTTTTTCAAATGCACATTCCTTTGTCTGGACCCCTCTGGCCTCCTACAACCATAACTCCCCTTTCTGACTTTAAAAACTTTCTTTCTCTTATCCATCTATCTCTTTCCTCACATTTAGCCACTCTGAACAACCATCCACCATGCGAGAAAACATCAGAAACCAAACACTAACTCACCCCTCTGTTCATTTTAATTATACATCCTATTTTGCATGTTAAAGCCACTTAGCCCTAATTACTAACATAAAAGAGCTACTGCTCCCTCTTTTTACCCCTCCTTTTATTTCAACTACCTTACTACTCACTTTGCAAGCTAACAAGTAGGGCCCTCAGACTTTGGGTGAAAGTACCATAAGGCCAGATGGCAAACTCACAGGCAGGGTTCTCAACACTCAAAGTGACTGAATGTATTCATGTATATTTGTTATGTATGTGTTAACTGCCCTACTTAAATTGTAAAGCACAGTATGTTTTGTTGGCACTTAATAAATTAAAGGTAATAATAATAATTCAGAAAATATAGGCCCATAGATATAAAATATAGATATATATATATATAATACAAAAATTATTAGGTTAGGAAAGCTACTCTTAAACAATATTTTAGGCCATCACAAGGAAATAAGAGACCAACAATAACCCTATATCCCAACCTAACCCTAATAATTATATAAGAACCAATTTAAAAAATCAATCCAAATTCTACCCTACTTACTATAGATCAGGACCCCTGGAGGTATTTGGCAACCTGGTCACTATAGATATAAAAAGAAAAAACTCAAAATGTGTTCCATCTAATCTCACCAGAGCAGAGAAAAAGCACTAGAAGACTTAAGAAATGATGAGAGACTAGAGATAAAATTAGCAGATAAGGGTTGATGAGTAGTAATAATGTCTAAAGTATATTATTTGAAAGAGGCATTTAAACAGCTAATGATGAAAAACACATATAAAACTACCAGAGGAGGAAATTATGTTGGTATTTAGAGAAAGGTAGCTCACTTGATATGAATATCTGAATATCCTATGTCCTAGTATGCCTGTGTTCTATTTTTTTTCTGAAAATACATAAAAGCGAATTGGAACCGCCAGGTCGCCCAATAGTTTCAGGAGTAGGATCATTTTACTCTAACTTATCCCAGTATTTAAATGTGATCCTCCAACCTTTTATTTACAAAGTTCCTTCATATCTACAAGACGCTATGAGTCATATCTACAAGACACTATGAGTTTCCTTAACACCTTACAACATATAGAAAGTGATGATGATATGTTATTGGTAACTAGTGACGTTACATCACTATAGATCACCGTCTAGGTTGTTTGGTGCTAGCAGATGCTATAAAAAGATGGCAGTTTAATGGTTATACAAATAGAATATATCATTAAAGGAATTAAACTCATGATTTATAATATTTTTTTAGTTATTGGACACATTCTATTTACAGAAAAGAGGGACAGCTTTGCAAACCACCCCCCATAATGTAAATTTACTTATGGTCTGAAAGGAGAATACATGTGTGTGGTCCATCCTACAACAGGATGAGGGCTTTAAAGGGTTAATTCCTGAGAAATTTAATAAAAAACAAAACAGTGCTAGTACAGATACACATGGGGCAAACTGGTTGAAACGTTCTTAGCAAATACAAATGAAAGGAACCAAAAAGATGGTGCCGGTAGTAAAATGATTGGACACCAAAATAATTTAAGACTAAGACAGAGAACCAAGAAATTATGTTTTAATCAGACAAGCATTTATAACCAATGAAAGAGGATTAACTTTGATAAAGACCAAACATTAAGGGTGAAACACGTTGTGTGGAGAAGCAGTTTTATTTGCATATTCCTTATATTTGTAAAACAACCTTAGCATCTGGAACCTTGCTATCTGTACCCTTGATTTTGTTTAGAATACTCAAGATAAGTGATTTCTGTATGTATTTATCTTTTCATTTTCTTTGGTGTGATGTAAGCACACTTAACTATATCTATATTTGACATTTATATTCAGGTTGACATATTGGTTTTTATTTGTTTAGCCTCTAGTTTGTTTTCCTCTGTCCTGCTTCTTGTATATTTTTCAATTATGATTTTTTTTAATGCTAGTAAGTTGTCCTTTTTTTATCTATGACAACATAAAATTCTGCCTGTTAAATGAATTATATACATAAGGGTCATCTCCTAAGAAACTGGCAATAATTTATTAGCACCAAGTAATGCCATCCTTTTAACTAATGAAATGAATCCATAATAAAGTAATATTTTAGCCGACATTTAATGAAAAGAAACCGATATGAAATGTTATAAGGATTTTGGCTAGTTCATGAGAACTGATTTTAATGCCTTCTGACAGATATGATTTTTCGAAACACAACTTTACACATTAATATCTTCCTAGAGTATTTTACAATTGATCAGAGAATCATGTTATAATTGTTATGTAGGAGGCATCTGTGTGCATCCCATATATGATTTGTCACTGTGTATACAGAACAGCCAGTAGGTAATAGAACCCACACCAAGATCTTTGTTCGTGTACAGAAACATATAAGAAATCACAACAAAGTAACACACAGTAAATAAACATCATGGTAAATTGACACTATTGCAGAGGATTGTGTTTCTATTACCCACCCCCCTTAAAAAAACAAATCCACATTTTACAACCTTGAACAAATAGCATTTTTAGGGCAATGCAGGGCAGTTGGCATATTGTTGTAGAATATGTAAGTTGGATTGGGCTGTTGAAGTGCTCCCTAAGAGACAAATTGGCAAAAATAAAATCAAGTTTAAAAAGTCACTTCTGTTTATTACCTCTATGATGTTCAATATGTTATAATGCTTATCCAATATTTGCTCACCTCAGTTCATCAAACAGTCATAGGATCTCAAAAAGAGACCTCTGCTCTCCCAAAGCTTATGTGACTATACATTTTTTTCTATGTTGGTTCAATGAAAGGTATCAGCTTCGACTAAATATATCTTCTGTTGTACTGTCACGGACTGGGTCCAAACAGATGACTGAAAGGACCCAGCGCACCCGAAGATTGTATGCAGGAGTCACACTGCAGTAGTGGAGATGGACAGGGCCTGGTTGCAGGGCGACCACACTCACCCAGGTGTTGTGCACCTAGGGTAGTGCAGCCAAACACCAGCGCCCTGATATGGCAGCGGATGTAGTCCAGAACAAAGTGAAATCCTGCAGGCACCCTGGAACAGGCATGAGACATCACACAAGAATCACGTGCAGGATGCTGCAGGCTGGGAGTATGGAAGCTAAGCAAAGGGTAGTAGCAGAAACATAACAAGCAAGGGAGAGGGAGACCAGGCACGAAACATAACCAGACAAGACATACATGTTACAGGGCACAACAGTGAACCAGACAAGGAATAAACATTACTAGACAAGATATACATGATACAGGGTATAACAAAGGACAGGGAACAAGGCAAGGAACACAGGGGAAGGAGTGAGGAGCCGGAATCCTCAGACGCTTCTCCTTTAAGCAAGGATAGGCCATATTGACTAGGACATAGGGAGAGGAGAGAGGAAACAGAATCCTCAGATGATACAAGGAAGAAGGGCAAAGGTACATAAGAGACAAACAAACATGAATACAGAAACTAGCCTAAGACTGTTTGATAACAATTGGAGATTCCGTCACATGATATGGCCGTAGTATGCTTAGCCCACCACTACGCCAAAGTACTCCAATGACGGTGGGTCCTAACGCTAATCCCTGCTGCAGTGGCGTCGGCAGGGGGGGCCAGAGGGGGCCATGGCCCCCCCTACATCATGCTGTGCCCCCCGATGTGCCCCCCCAATTGAAACGGCGTCTTTTTTTTTTTTTTTTAATAGACCCGGAGGAGAGAGTGAGAGGCGCCGAGCGGTTGCTGAGGAATAAGTTCTCAGCAACCGTTCGGCGCCTCTCACTCTTCTCCGCGACCGCGAGGCCTCTTCCTGGTTCGCAGTGCCGGCATTTCAAGCCGAGCGCCGGTATATGTCGTCATATCCGGCGCCCAGCAGTGAAGCCGGCAGAACCAGGGATACAGAGACCTCGCGATTTCACCGCTGGACAAGCCCAAGGTAAGTGAACTTCAAAGGGGGGGTTAGAAAGTTAGGAGGGGGTTAGAGAGTCAGAAGAGGTAGATTGGAAGTGAGAAGGGGTAGATAAGGATAGATTGAGAGGGAGAGGGGGTAGATAGGATAGATTGGGAGGGAGAGGGGGTAGATTGGGAGGGAGATGGGGGTAGATTGGGAGGGAGATGGGGTGGATGGGATACATTGGGAGGGAGAGGGGATAGTTAGGATTGATTGGGAGGGGGGGTAGATAGGATAGATTGGGAGGGAGAGGGGGGTACATAGGATAGATTGGGAGGCAGATGTGGTAGATAGAGAGGCAGATGTGGTAGATAGGGAGGGAGAGGGGGTAGATAGGATAGATTGGGAGGGAGAGGGGGTAGATAGGATAGATTGGGAGGGAGAAGGGGTAGATAGGATAGATTGGGAGGGAGAGGGGGTAGATAAGATAGATTGGGAGGGAGAGGTCTTTATGGGACAAAAACGGCGTACGTTCAGCTGTTTGGGGACAAAGTTGACATAATGTGTAACTTAGGTGCTGGTCAGGTTCTATGTGGGCAGTGTGGACACCAGGGCTGGCTTTGGGGTGTGTGACCAGTGATCTATGCCTGTAATTTAGGGGGTTTTATCTATACCTTTAATGCAGAGTTTATATGTAATTTCCAATTGATTTATATCTGCAAAGCTGGGTTTTGTGTCATTCTGTTCATCTGTATCGGCTATATTTCCATACATTATTAATGTTTACCTGCAAATATAGGATTTGCATGTCTTATTCAGTTGATCAATACCTGGAGTGCTGTTTCCATGTGTTGATTATTTGATCTAAACCTTCAGTGCTGAGTTTACATGTGATTTCCAGTTGATATATACCTGCAATGCTGGATTTGTGTGTTCTGTTGGTTTATACCTGCAATGCTATGTTTCCATACATTATTTATGTATACCTGCAAATACAAGTTTTTTTTAAATCTCATTCAGTTGCATGTGAATGAGGGGACAAAGGGACTTGGGATGATTACAGGGGAGAGGACCTCTCAATGTCACGGTGCAGTCAGAAGGAGGGAACACTGCACTGACTCTCACTGTCTTCCCCTGATCTGCAGTCAGTGTGGCAAATATATTGGCACCAGGGTCTAATATTAATATATATTGGCTGCAGGGGCTAATATTAATATATATCGGAAGCTGGGACTAATGTTTATATATATATCGGCAGCAGGGGCTAATATTAATATATATTGGCTGCAGGGCCTATTATCAATAAATATTGGCTGCAGGGGCTAATATTTATATATATTGGCTGCAGGGACTAATACTATATATCGGCAGTAGGGGCTAATATTAATATATGTTGGCAGCAGGGTATAATTTCTATGTATATCGGCAGCAGGGTATAATATAAGTATGTATCCGCAGCAGGGGCTAATATTAATATATATCCGCAGCAGGGGTTAATATTAATATATATCGGAAGCAGGGTGTAATATTTCTATATATCTGCAGCAGGATCTAATATTTATATATATATTGTCAGCAGGGGCTAATATTAAAGAATGAAAAATAACTGTCACTTTAGCTGTTATTTTGAAATCATATTTTAATCACAGTCTTTACTTCAAAGAGATAAGTGCATATTATGTAGTTAAAAATGCACGTCTAACGTGTGTGTGTGTGTGTATATATATATATATATATATATATATATATATATATATATATAGTGTATATGTACCGTTTTATAATTGGCCCCCCTACTTTGGTCCCTGGCCCCCCATGTGCCTCCCCTAAATATGAAACCTGGAGACGCCACTGCCCTGCTGACAGAGGTACGAAACAAACTAAGCATGTAAACCAAACACATAGCACTAAGACATACCTTTAGACTGCAGACTGAGACAAACAGAACACATGGGTGGAGCACACCTTATAAAGGAAACAAAGCTGAAGCAAAGAGCTGAAGCAGAAGCAAGGAATGGAAGATCAGAACACAGCAAGAAGAAATCCAGGAATGGATCGAAGAAAAACAGGGAAACTGAAACAAGATATGCAGCTCCGCAGCCTGGGCAGAACGTGACATGTACCAATAACTCTACATCTATTTTCATTACAAATTTATATTTTTAAGTTTATTCCCAATAAATATATAAATAATTTGTGATTAAGACAGAGAAAAATTACTTTATATGAATGAAAAATGCAAACAAATAGAACTTCCAAGCTACTTGGAATTCATACAAGAAAAAGTCATTGATTTCTAAATTTTTCTACTTCTACATTTTTTCCTGCTACTTTTTTGTCGTATTTACTTTGTATCATCAATTATCATCAATAATAGCAAAAATTCTCTTAATTCCTTGCAAATGCTAGAGTTGTGTTTAAGACAACAGATCTTTTTTATTATTAATGACCAGACATGTACTGACAAACCTAAAAGTTGTTCAATAAACGTGTCATACAATGGCAAAAAGTCAAAATCCTTATGTTTTTCTTTTGCAATTGTTAAAGTACATAATTGATGACATGGGATTTTCTTTTTTTCATACACTAATCACGATCGTTCTAAAAAGGTTCATCTTTTGCTTTATACCCCTTGTGCAATAACCTTATAACTTTTTAAAAAAAATTTAGCATTTTCATTTTCAGTAAAAATGTCAACAGCAGTTTATTGATATACTGTTTCTGTTGGGAACATGTGTTTTAAAACTACAAGGCAGCAACTGAGAAATCTTAACAATAAAAGAAGTCATCAATTTAAAGGATGTTCTGATGTTTCAGGAATCCCACAAGCCCATATAGATAGGCAGCTTGTGCAATGTTTATAAGGAGAGGCATTTTTAATACTCATCATTCAAAAATACACTACTGTAATAAAAAATAAGCAAAAAAACATTGTTATATAAGCAAACTTTTGTATTTTATACAAGAAAACACACTAAAATCTAAATTACTAGCAATTACTTGAACATTACACACTAATGTTCTTTCAGCCTCTGTTAAGGGAATTTCATCCCAAAGGTGGGATTATTATTGGAAGATTTAGACGGCTGTTATTTTTATTGTTACAACTGGTCAAACAGTGATAAGTGCATCAATACTTTTCACTGCAAATTATGAATTGAGTTGCCTTCACAAAACGTGTCTCTGAACCTGTTATTGGAGGATCAGAAGGCATGCTACCTATAGTCTTTAAGTGGAAATGTTGGATAACTATTGGTCTCGGACTTGTCAGTTGTCAGTTGCTTAAATCCTGTATTTTGTACGTCATTATATTTAATAATATAATTGATTTTATAGACCAATATATTAGTATTTCTGCTTATCATTTTGCTAGCAGAAACAGCCATATTAAACAGTTGATCCACACTTAGTATTACTTAAGTATTAAGGTGGAAGCTGTTCTCACAAGAAGTGAGGAGTAAAGTTATTATAACATAGTTCTTTAAAACCAACTACCTTTAAGGCTATTGCACAGAAAAAGCACAAACAACATAAACTGAGGGTAATGATATGAGAGTAATCTGTGCCAATTGTTTATATTTTGTAATTAAATATTGAGGGTCTTTTTAATGTTTAAAATTCAGCAGAATTAGCAGGCAGAAAATATCAGAATCTACAATTCATACAAAATAGGCACACTTGTTAAGTTCCATTATAAGGTGGGTATCCTACATTTTAATTGAAGGAATACTTTGAACAGCATAAGCACTTTTGGATCTGATCTCTCCAGTCAGTATCATCTCTGCAGCTATACAGATAGAGACCAGAGGAGACCAGAAAACATCTGGAAAAGGTGAGTAAGCAGGCAGGGGCAGATACAAGGCACAGAAAGAAGGCAAGGGCACAGACAGGGCAAGTAGGGCAGGGTAGGCTATGTGGAATGGGTAGAGAGGGTACTAGGGGTATAAATTCAAGGACACAGAGAGATCTATGGTGAGAGTATAAGGGTCACAGACAGGACTGGGGAGAGGGCAGAGACGTATTTTTGGTCACCAAATTTTGTTTCTGAATAAAAAATACTTCCGAATTTCTTCTGAATGGGCAGGAAACAAAATTTGTTGCCAAATATTAATTACAAATTAATCTGAAACTTTTTGGGGCCTCTGATATACTACTGTCAGCTTTAAAGGCACAGCCAGTAAACAACCGTTTGGAACCGGAGCCCGCATAAGTAAAACACGGGCAATGCAAAGTCGGTATTTTTCTTTGCAGCGGGTGGAGTAAGCTTCCTCAAAAGAGAGGGGCCTCTACGCCCTGAATGGAACAGGGAAGAAGTTGTCCACATGGTACACAAAGGTGCTGCTCTTATGCGGTCAGTCAGAGAAGCCAAGGAGACATTGAGAGAGAGATTGAGAGTTTTATAGAGATAGAGAAAGAGTGAGAGTGTAAAAGAGTGAGTGAGAGTGTGAGAAAGTATGAATGAGTGAAAGTTTGTAAGAGCGAATGAAACGCAAACAAACATCATGATGGGAGATGAGAGTTATGCTGTACCACTGTCAATGTCTGGATTACTACTTAGTCATGGGCATTATACTGTACCCCCCCTCCCCCCGTGTCTGGCTCACTGTATAATGATTGGAGTCATACTGTATCACAATCTGTGTCTGGATCACTGTATAATGATAGGACATATACTATACCCCCATTAGTGTTGGGATCACTATATAATGATAGGAGTCATGCTGTACCACCATCTGTGCCTGGGTCACTATATAATGATAGGAGTCATGCTGTACCACCATCTGTGCCTGGGTCACTATATAATGAACAGAGTAATGTCGTACCACCATCTGTGTCTGGCTCACTATATAATGATGGGAGTTGCGGTGTACCACTGACAGGGAGTACCTGTACCAAGAAGCCCGAAGCACAATCCTGTAGGGTCATGCAACATTGAGTGGCTTAACCCCTTTTTGGCTCAGTCCTCACCGACCCATAATTATGGCCAGTATTTTTTTAAGAAAAAGTAGCAATCCTATTGGTGAGCAGGCGCCGGCTTGATACACAAATTTGCAAGCTACAAAAGCCAAAGAGACAGGGACAGTTTTAATCCCTGATCTGGCCCTGAATCTATATTTTCAAACTAGCAAACCCCAGAAATAATTACTTTGCACAGATGTCTAAGTAACACACAAATTCTATATTTTTCTAAATTCAGGGATAGAGGCAGAGATTCCACCTTACATAGATTAATAATATTGTTAATAAAAAAATCATCGATACAGACTTAATAAATGCTGCAGTATTATTACTTGTCCATTACAAATATTAAATAATTATTTGAAATCATGAACATTGCATTGCCTTTATATTGCTGCCATCTTCAATTTTCCTGTTATGCAGTTATATAGTGTGCTATTCTGCTCTGTGGCCACCCTTTTGACCCTTCAATAGGCAAGGGCCACGTTACCATCACGCGAGACAGTGTTTTAATTAAAATCATCTGGAAAGTTAAGTAAACTGACCTATTAAAGATTAATGTATGTGATTACCTTGATGGTTTAGGGGATAGTAAATTATATTAGGATGCTTTGAAAGAATTGATTACATTATATTAATTGCTGAAACAAAAGGAGGCTTGTAATGTACGTGTTTACTGACTTGTGAAGCAAGAAAGAACACTTATCTACTGGTACAAAATATTGCATAAATGTAAAAAAATATAAGTTAATGTGTTATGATGCCGCTAAAAATATTTTACTATGCCATTACCATGCAAATGAATGAAGATTCAGCAAGTTAAACTGTAACATCCCAAGGTTTATCTATCACTGTACATTCTTTTCCTTGTGTTAAGTACCACCAGGGTTGATAAGAAAGGCGTAAACTGCACAGAAAGTGAGAAAAAGTACACTAGTATCCACTGTCACCATCCTGATACAAAGAAATGTACATACACAGTTACTCCAATGAGCCTCTTCTTCCAAGATAGATACAAGAACTCTATATTGACAAAAGTATTGGAACGCCTGATCATTACACCAACAGGGATTTTTATGACATTCCATTCTAAATACATAGACGGTATTGTGTAGATGGTTGGATGAGTTTGGCGTGGAAGAACTTGACTGGCACACACAGAGCCCTGACCTCAACCCCATCAAACACCTTTGGGATGAACTGAAATGGAGATTGTGAGCCAGGCCTTCTCGTCCAACATCAGTACTGATGCCCACGGAAGCCACAATGGGCTTGAGTGTGCCTTGACTGGGATGCCGAGTAGCGCCTATTGTTTGTTTTGTTGGTTGGGCAGCTAATTTTGTCACAGTCGGGGGCAGAAGCTTACCAGGCATCTAGGGGGTGAATGCTCTGGGAAAGAGCATTTGGTGGCATTTCTGTGGGAGGATTCTTGCTGGTGGTGCTCAGAACCTCTTGTCTGGGGTCTGTTGAACAGTTGGGTCATTGTTTGATAAGTGTCTATAATAATTCTCTCCATTTGTCTTAGATCTCCATAATAAAAAATAAAAAAAAACTTACATTGTGCGATTAGAGAAATAATGTAGAAATTGTTCCCAAATTGATTTAGCATTTGAATCGAAAGATCTCTTATCAAGCTATACAGCGAAGTGGATTCTCATTCTTTAATGCATCTTCATTTAAATATAAAAATATAAATAAAAAAAAGGTTTGACTATAACGAATTTACCAAAATTGCCTAGTGGTTGAGCTTTGTGTTTGTCAATCAGTTTAACCCATTTGAAGATATTTGGTTTAAAAGAAATCTGTGGCAGTAGAATTGTAACTGGAAACATTGTATGTAATATGATGTCAGATGTAGTTGATGTGTACTTGATGTGATTTATTTCTGTGGAAACTGAGATGACATTTACAGTAAGTATGAAGATACTTACAACATTCTAATTTTTTTTTCATCCAGGGAAGCCAGCATTTCAATTAATTTTCTGTCTTGATATTATCTTCCCTATCACTTTACTGATCATTGCAAAGGTAGCCAGAAAAATAAAATTTAATGTATAGGAATAATCTTGAGAATAGAAAATTATGCATCATTACATATATTTTTTATTCTGGAAACACCATTATTTAAATCAAGTACTTTGAGGTGAAAGTGTCTGGTACCATATTACACTGTTTATATATATACTGTCCTATAGATTGTAAGCTCATTTGAGCAGGGCTCTCCTCACCTGTTGTCTCTGTAAGCCAATTTGTTATGTTACATACTACTTGTTATGTCCTGTCCACCCATTGTACAGTGCTATGGAATTTGATGGCGCTATAAAAAACAATAAATAATAATAATAATTTATAGATTAATATTCCAGACTAAATAATCAAGGTTAAATAGACCATTAAATAAAATACGATTTGGATTCTATAGATAGTTATATACATGTTGACTTTTAACACCTTAACAACCAGCGACGGGCCAGGCACGCCACAAAAAAACCCCCACCAATGACATGCCTAACACTGAGGAGGATTCAATAGTGACAAAGGTAGAAAGCTAAAATAGCCAAACAATTGTGTGGCCAGTGCAAAGATATCTTCTTCAAAATCTTATTTAGGAAGAATAATTATGTCTTGTTATTACAATATCTCACTTCTCAATGTTATTCTCCCTAGCAAAGAGAACTTCCCCTCATGCTCCAAATACGTTATATGGTTGGGCTTAGCGCATAATGTTTAAGAGGTCAGAAATGTTTAATTCTGCTGATGTCTTGGTAATCACCATAAAAGTAAAATTATTTTAGCTGGCAGGTTTATTCATTTTGCAGAGCTACCAAGATGTACAGTTTAACACAACTCAGCACGTTTAGGGCGTCTCAGTAAGATAGCTCGAAGATTTATAGCAAACGCATTGTGCGTGTCATTATTAAGATAGTATATTATATCTATGCTATACTATTTTACCTTAAATTTAAAACATAATAAATACCTGGTGCAAACTTGAAGGGCTAGATTCATGAAAACATTACCGTGTCCATCCAATAAAACAAAAGTACATAAGCAGGCCCCCAAAGACTAATCATAGTCCAGACTAGAGATGTATAATTTCTGGAAATTTTGAAGCCATGAAAAAAAAACAGTTTTGTTTTGTTTTTTTTCAGTAAAATTGGAAAAAATTGCAGTGGAGTAGTTTTGCAAATGTAAAATTATTTTGTTACACTGGGAACATGAAATAAAGTCTTTATAAAAGTATCATGCTTGAAATAAAAGTACAGCTTACTCAATAAATAATAAACTAAATTTGCTTTTTAAAACTTTATTTTTTGTTGCAAATGGAACAACAAGGTCTGTATATGTCAAGAACATTTCAACTATACATGAGAACAGGTAACCCCCCCTCAAATGCAACAAACTAATTGAAGAAACCATCGAAAAAACAAATGATTGTAAATGGAAAAGTTAAGTAACTGGCATTATTTGTGCCAGTTGGATGTGGACACATTGCATCTTTCATAAAGGTCTTCATGTAATATAGTTTGAATGCTATGTCATTAACATACTATTTATCATTGTAAAAGAAGATATTCTATACTCTGTTTTGTTTCAATTTTTCCAGGACAAAAAAACAACAGAAAATGGCTTTTTTGTTTTTTTCCCAGACCTTCCCATCAGGACTCAAAAGAAGTAGTCAAACCCGGAGAGTTCCTAGGTCTGGTCATGTCCCGAGTGGTACATTTTGGCTTAGGCAAATCATGTATACTTATACACACACACTTATTTTAACCCTGTAGTCGGTGAAGGATACTATCAATTTTTGAAAACAATATTGAAAACAATACTAAATAGTCCCCCGGTGTTAAACATATATACACATATATACACTGCCCTTAAAGATTCCATACACAACACATTCACACTTGCCCTTACACACACACATAAACATCCTTGCTTATACTTACCCTTGCAGCCACACCCTTACTTGCCCTTAGATATACTTGCCCTGACATACAAACACATTCATAACACAAACACACTCTCTCTCTCCCTTTTCACTTTCTCTCTCTTATTTCACCTTATTTCTGCTCCTTTTTATATATTTCCCTATGCCTCTTATTTTTCATTATCTCTCCCCTTTCTTATTATCTCGTCCCTTTCTTCTTTCTCATGATCTCTCCACTTTCTATTTATCTCGCCTCCTCATTTTACATCTCTGAATTTTCTCATCTTTTTTCTACTATCATCTCCTCTGCTGGAACAAGACGGTTGTGGGTGGGAGTGCAAGGTCTATTCCTATAGACCCCGGTTTTCAGTGCAACAGCAGAGCTCAGCGTTAATCGGCAGCACACAAGCGCACAGTGCAAGGGAGTTCACACTCCCTTTATTTTGAGCCTTTAGGAGGAGATCCATGATCTCCCTAACCGATCTTGCTCCTCCAGTGGCAGGGCCCCCCTGATCAAGACTGGCTTGGTCGCCTGGTACTGAGATGAAAAAAATCAGAGTCAGTTTCCTGGGCAAAGGATTGATTGAGACCCCAACATCAATGAGTAAATAGAAGTACTGTAACCAGTTTATGATTATATATTTCTACCTTCAACCAGGATTTCACCATCCTTTTCTGTTGAAATTAAAAGATAGCTGTTACTATCAGTGTTATAGTATTCAATGTGAACAGAAAATCAAAGTAGATATTTACCTACTGATACATTTATGTAGTCCTCGCAGACAGTTGCATTTAAAGAGAAAAGAGGTACATTTTCAAAACGTATATAGGTTAGACATACAGTGATGTATCCTGGCCTAGGCATAGGGTGGCAGGTCCAGAGAAACCTGGGGCAGATCTTTGATCTCACTAATCATGCCTGTTTACAATATGGTCAGCACAGCTTCCATAGACTACATTAAAAAGCACTGTGTCATACCTTGGCCCCCCTGTTTCTTAAAGGCACGTTGTGCCTTATATTGTATCTTGAAGACTGACCATGGAGGAACAGGGGACTTGGGGCGCTGACCTATGTCAGGCCTAGGGTGGCCCCACAAGTAAATGTGCATCAGTCAGTAAATGAAATCCAGCTTGTTTTTATCCTCTCTCCTATTCCTTAGCTCTAACAAAAGCTGTAGAAGCGCAAAAAGAACTACAGCTTACACTGAGGAGGGAATATAACAAAAAGGGTAAAACACACCAATTGGGGATGAATATTAATACAATTACAGAAAGCTGTAAGTTACTAGTACATGTGTAATATCTCTATTAAAAGTCAGTCTTGGGTAACTGAGTAACGCAGTATGTCATCGCATTGTTTTCAAACAGAAGAGCTCATTAACAGCTTAAATAGCTTTTTAAAGCTAAAGTGACTGCAACATCAAACATGGTAACAGAGTTTCAACTGTTAAAAACAGTTTGAAATGCAGTAAAGCTTGGAGGTGCTTCTAACAAATAAAATTAACCGAGAACATGAGAACTGATGTAGAAGAAAAAGGCTTTTGCAGCTTGGCTATTAAAGCGTGGTAATCGGAAACTTTTTGGTAATGAAGTCTTTGAGGAGATTTCATTTCATTTAGAATGGCTTATTTGGCAGAGGAAATTACCTAAAGGAGACACCGTTATGTACAGTAGCATGGATAGCATCTTGACTGATAATGAGCTAATTTTCTGGAGGAGTTTTTAAATACATTGACACCTTTAGGCATCCTTCTGCATCAAATATGTTTGAAAATTGGAGCAATAAGAATGTTGCTCAGAAATTTGAATTCTAAACAAGGCTTAGTGGTTGCATTGCAGCCACAGGTAAAAAAACTAACAATATGCTATATACGTGAGGTTCTAACTGGCAGTGTCAAAGGAAATACTATCTTATTCCCTGTATTAACTTGGCACCATCAGTGGTTTTCTTTCTTTTTAACCCCTTGATGACAATTGCCGGTCCGGGCACGTCACGGAAATTCATGTCGATAACGACAAATGACGTGCCAGGACCGGCACGTCATTAAACGGGTGCAGAAAGCGATCTATTTTCGCTTTCTGCACCGAAACGGCATTGCTGTAATGCCTCGACCTCGAGGCATTCAGCAACGCCATTATCGGCACAAAGGGGCCATCTCTGGCCCCTCCCCGGGGCGTCAACATCCGCCATACTTTGTATGGCGGCGGACGCCCGTTTTAAAAGCGTTTAGGAGGCGATCTCCTAAACTTAAATAGTGTCGCTGGAATGCCTCGATCAGGAGGCATCCAGCGACACCAAACACTTACCTTTGGATGGGCTGTGACCGCTCCGGAGAGCGGTCACAGCCGCAGCTGCCGGTGATCTTCGCCATCTGCAAGATGGCGGCGGTCCGGGAAAATTCAATAAAGAAACAATAAAGTCTAAAAAGTTCGCTAGACGGTCTCCAGACCCTCTAGAGAACTCTGGCTCCACTTGCAGGTTGAATATAGGTACTGCATTCAACCATGCAAGTCAATGGAGCTCAGCTTTCTAATCACAGTGTGATTATAAAAAATAAATTAAAAATAAAATAAAATTAATAATAATTAGAAAAAAAATAGTAAAAAAACAGTAAAATGTAAAAATAATTTCCCACTGATGTCACTATCAGGGGAACCTTCAAGTTGAAAAAAAATGTTAAAAAAATAAAAAAAAAAGGCAAAAAAAAAAATATATATATCAAAAATATATTTTTGTGAGCAAGTCCTAAAATTAGCATATTAGCTTAAAACAATTCTCGCATGGAAAGAGTTAAAATACTGGCATATTAAATGCCCATGGGGTGTCTACTTTTAAAAAATGTATGATTTGATGGGGTAAATTGAATTGGCCGGGTTCAACAAGGTCCCAATTAACACGGGGGGAAGGATGGCCACACATCTAATTTCCAATTAGAAAAATGCACACGTACCAAATGTGGCCTTTTAGTTCCCCCCAAAAATGACAAACCCATGCATGTGGGGTATCACTGTACTCAGGAGATGTTGCTGAACACATATTGGGGTGTCGTGTGACAGCGGCATATACCAGGAGCTGTAAATTCATACATAAAGTAGGTGTGTGTGGGAAAAATACACACACAAAAATACTACTGCAAACTTTAAAAAAATGCTGGTGGTAAAATGTGTGCATGCAAAGAGTTAAAATACCAGCATTTAAAATACCCTGGGGTGTCTAGTTTTCAAAAATATATGGTTTTGTTGGGCATACTGAAATGGCCCGGCTCAAAGATGTACCAAATAGGGCACGGGCAGTGGATCCCCAAATGCCAAAGTTCAACATTGAAAAATGTGCATGCCCCAAATGTGGCTCTTTTGCCCCTGAACAGCCAGGCAAAATAATTCATGTGGGGTATCACTGCGCTCAGGAGATGTTGCTGAACACATATTGGGGTGTTTTGTGATAGTGACATATACGAGAACTTTTTAATTCATACCTGAAGTAAAATGTGTGTGACAAAACAAATGGAAAAAAATGACTATCACAAAGTTTGACAAAGACTGGTGGTAGATATGGTGCATGGAAAGAGTTAAAATACTAGCATTTGAAATACCCTGGGGTGTCTAGTTTTCAAAAATATATAGCTTTATTGGGCACACTGAAATGGCCCGGCTCAAAGATGTACCAAATAGGGCATGGGCAGTGGATCCCCAAATGCCAAAGTGCAACATTGAAAAATGTGCATGCCCCAAATGTGGCCCTTTTGCCCCCAAACAGCCAGGCAAAATCATTCATGTGAGGTATCGCTGTACTCAGGAGATGTTGCTAAACACATATTGGGGTGTTTTTTGATAGTGACATATACCAGAACCTGTTTATTTATACCTAAAGTAAAATGTGTGTGAAAAAACAAATGCAAAAAAATTACTACCATAAAGTTTGACAAAGGCTGATGGTAGAATAAGTGCTTGGAAAGGGTTAAAATACCAGCATTTGGAATACCCTGGGCTGTCTAGTTTTCAAAAATATATGACTTGATGGGGTAAATTGCATTGGCCGGCTTCAAAGATACCCGAAATGGCACATGGGGGGAAGAATTACCAGATTTGGAAAAAATGGCTTTGAAATAGCAAAACGCTACCTGTACTTATTGCTCCATAACGTGCAGAAAAAAGCAAAAAAACATAAAAACATTGGGTATTTCTAAACTCAGGACAAATAGTAGAATCTATTTAGCAGGTTTTTTTATTACCTTTTATAGATGAGTAAAAGATTTTTCAACTAAAAGTTAGAAACAGTCATTTTTTTCGAAATTTTTCACCATATTTTATACTTTTTTTAATAGTAAATAATACGATACAATCAAAACAATGTCATCTAAAGAAAGCCCTTCTTGTCCTGAAAAAAACAATATCTAATGTGTGTGGGTTCAGTAAACGGGAAAGAAGAAAATTACAGCTAAACACGAGCAGCGCAGAAATGTTAAAACGGCCATTGTCACGAAGGGTACAAAAAGTAAAATCAGCCTTTGTCACGAAGGGGTTAAAACTAAGGCAATTTTCAGAACGTTTTAGTTTTGCAATGATCATGAACAAAAGTCAGGGTTATACTTTAAGTGAGGTTGGAATATATTCGTCTCAACCTGTATTTAGTCATGGACAATTGTATGTATGAGTTTTCCTAGTGCTGCAGCTTAAAAGACAGTCAAGGTGAAAATTCTTCTTATTCACTTAGGGTTGCTTGGTAACCTCAAGTAAAACAGTTTATACTCCAAATGTCGTTTACAAAGAGATTTTTATATGTAAGAATTATCATCCCATCCACTTTTATTATGTAATATATATATATATGGGGGACACCTCTAAATTATTGAATTCAGGTTTTTCATTCAGACCCATTCCCATAAAGCACCTATCCTTGCAGTCTGCATTCACAAACATTGGTGAAAAAATTGGCCGTTCCGAAGAGCTCTGTGAATTTAAGTGTGGTACTGTGATAGCCTGCCCCCTTTAGAATAAATTAGTCATACCTGGGAACTTCTTTACTCCGGCTACCCAGAGCCTTCCCTTGCGGGACATGGCCAGGGCTGCCTACTGACTTCAGTGGGCGGTCCCGCTAACATCAGTGGGTGGTCCTGCTGACATCAGTGGGCAGTCCTGCTGATGTCATCAGGAAACACCCCTATTTAAAGGGCAAATGGGCAGGAGGATTCGGGTGTTGACCCGGAGAACCGGAGAAGCGTTGCTTTACCCGGAGATCTCCGGGTCAAACCCTGAGAGAGTTCCCAGGTATGGTTACAGTTCGTCAAATTTCCCCCCTGCTAGATTAGCTGTAAGTGGTATTATTGGAAAATGGGAATGTTTAGGGACAGCAGCAACTCACCCACAGCAACGCCATTATCGGCAGAAAGGGGCCATCTCTGGCCCCTCCCCGGGGCGTCAACATCCGCCATACTTTGTATGGCGGCGGACGCCCGTTTTAAAAGCGTTTAGGAGGCGATCAACGATCGCCTCCTAAACTTAAATGGTGTCGCTGGAATGCCTCGATCAGGAGGCATCCAGCGACACCAAACACTTACCTGGGGATGGACTGTGACCGCTCCGGAGAGCGGTCACAGCCGCAGCTGCACGCAGTCTTCACCATCCGCAAGATGTTGAAAAAGTTCGCTAGACAGTCTCCAGACCCTCTAGAGAACTCTGGCTCCACTTGCAGGTTGAATATAGGTACTGCATTCAACCATGCAAGTCAATGGAGCTCAGCTTTCTAATCACAGTGTGATTATAAAAAATAAATTCAAAATAAAATAAAATTAATAATAATTAGAAAAAAAATAGTAAAAAAACAGTAAAATGTAAAAATAATTTCCCACTGATGTCACTATCAGGGGAACCTTCAAGTTGAAATTTTTTTTTAAAAAAAATTTTAAAAAGGCAAAAAAAAAATATATATATATAAAAATTATATTTTTGTGAGCAAGTCCTAAAATTTGCATATTAGCTTAAAACAATTCTCGCATGGAAAGAGTTAAAATACTGGCATATTAAATGCCCATGGGGTGTCTACTTTTAAAAAATGTATGATTTGATGGGGTAAACTGAATTGGCCGGGTTCAACAAGGTCCCAATTAACACGGGGGGAAGGATGGCCACACATCTAATTTCCAATTAGAAAAATGCACACGTACCAAATGTGGCCTTTTAGTTCCCCCAAAAAATGACAAACCCATGCATGTGGGGTATCACTGTACTCAGGAGATGTTGCTGAACACATATTGGGGTGTCGTGTGACAGCGGCATATACCAGGAGCTGTAAATTCATACATAAAGTAGGTGTGTGTGGGAAAAATACACACACAAAAATACTACTGCAAACTTTGAAAAAGTGCTGGTGGTAAAATGTGTGCATGCAAAGAGTTAAAATACCAGCATTTAAAATACCCTGGGGTGTCTAGTTTTCAAAAATATATGGTTTTGTTGGGCACACTGAAATGGCCCGGCTCAAAGATGTACCAAATAGGGCATGGGCAGTGGATCCCCAAATGCCAAAGTTCAACATTGAAAAATGTGCATGCCCCAAATGTGGCCCTTTTGCCCCCAAACAGCCAGGCAAAATCATTCATGTGAGGTATCGCTGTACTCAGGAGATGTTGCTGAACACATATTGGGGTGTTTTGTGATAGTGACATATACGAGAACTTTTCAATTCATACCTGAAGTAAAATGTGTGTGACAAAACAAATGCAAAAAAATGACTACCACAAAGTTTGACAAAGACTGGTGGTAGATATGGTGCATGGAAAGAGTTAAAATACTAGCATTTGAAATACCCTGCGGTGTCTAGTTTTCAAAAATATATAGCTTTATTGGGCACACTGAAATGGCCCGGCTCAAAGATGTACCAAATAGGGCATGGGCAGTGGATCCCCAAATGCCAAAGTTCAACATTGAAAAATGTGCATGCCCCAAATGTGGCCCTTTTGCCCCCAAACAGCCAGGCAAAATCATTCATGTGAGGTATCGCTGTACTCAGGAGATGTTGCTAAACACATATTGGGGTGTTTTATGATAGTGACATATACCAGAACCTGTTTATTCATACCTAAAGTAAAATGTGTGTGAAAAAACAAATGCAAAAAAATTACTACCATAAAGTTTGACAAAGGCTGATGGTAGAATAAGTGCTTGGAAAGGGTTAAAATACCAGCATTTGGAATACCCTGGGCTGTCTAGTTTTCAAAAATATATGATTTGATGGGGTAAATTGCATTGGCCGGCTTCAAAGATACCCGAAATGGCACATGGAGGGAAGAATTACCAGATTTGGAAAAAATGGCTTTGAAATAGCAAAACGCTACCTGTACTTATTGCTCCATAACGTGCAGAAAAAAGCAAAAAAACATAAAAACATTGGGTATTTCTAAACTCAGGACAAATAGTAGAATCTATTTAGCAGGTTTTTTTATTACCCTTTATAGATGAGTAAAAGATTTTTCAACTAAAAGTTAGAAACAGTCATTTTTTTCTAAATGTTTCACCATATTTTATACTTTTTTAATAGATGACATTGTTTTGATTGTATCATATTATTTACTAAGACATCTAAGAAGAAAATTACAGCTAAACACGAGCAGCGCAGAAATGTTAAAACGGCCATTGTCACGAAGGGTACAAAAAGTGAAATCAGCCTTTGTCACGAAGGGGTTAAAACAGTATCTGTGAGCATGAATTGGGTATAGTTTACTGGTGGCTTCAAACCCTACAATAAAAAAGCAGAAACGTGTATGGCATACGAAGGCTACTCATATCACACATATCCCAAGTTAAGATGGCACGGTATTCTTATATTAGTCCCTAGGTTGGGGCATAACTAGAAACCACAGGGCCCAGGTGCAAGAATTTGCCTCAGTGCCCCCAACTTCAACCGCTAGTCTTTGCCATTATTACCCCCAAACAACTTATATATGCCTTCTTTGCCCCCCTTCCAACATACACTCTGGCACACATATGTAAACACACGTACACTTTCATTCTAACACACACCCTACCTCACCCCACTTACACATACATTCTTACAAACACCTATGCATCCATGCTCACACACAGACAATTACACATCCATGCTAAGACGCACAAAATTACACATCCATGCTCACATACACACAAATTACACATCCATGCTCACACACACAATTACACATCTATGCTCACACACACATGCCACCGCCAGCCCCCGTCTGCCTCCCACCGCTCCTGCAGCTTTCTGTGCAGCTGATCATGAGGTAATGTGATCCCAATACATTCCTGTCCTGTCTCCCCATGCCGGTTTAAAATACAAAGGGTCTTTCCGACTTGTACCGG
Source organism: Spea hammondii (assembly GCA_029215755.1). Classification (NCBI taxonomy): domain Eukaryota; kingdom Metazoa; phylum Chordata; class Amphibia; order Anura; family Pelobatidae; genus Spea; species Spea hammondii. Next base: position 86,736,994 of record JARDYJ010000004.1, read on the forward strand.
AGGCAGGAACACGGGGTTGCACCAGGCCTCCCAGAGGCTCGGGCCCTATAGCAGCTGCGATCTCTGTGTCCCTGAGTACAGCTATTCCCAATTTTTTTGCCTTAGATAGGTGTCTCATGAGATACAGATTTGCCAGATTTCTTTAAAGGAGCATGTCCTTAAGAAGTCCTTCTGTCCGTTTGAGTGGATAGTATTTTTGTATTGAACTTCATACATTGCTGGAAATCAAAGCGGTACATAGCTCCCTTTACTGTACCAAAAACCAAGTGCAGTATAAAAAGCGGAGAAAGCACATTTTGTTTCATTGATGTATTTTTCGTAATATCCATTAAAACTCACCAATGCCTGCTTAAATTATGTTTACTGTATCACATGTACAACATAATGTATAAATGACACACTGGGCTTTGTAGTCTATTAAATCTATTCACTATGTGATCTCCATAAATGACATTTAGTGTTGCAAATAAACTATCAGTAATTAGATTATTGATATAATGCAAAGCTCTCGTTGCAATCAATTATATAATGGTTTTGTGAAAGCCAAATGACTGTAAATGTGCTGTATTGCTTATTGCGGCAGATCTGAAACCAAAATATCTCAACAGTTTCTTAATAATCCCTGAGGAAACAGTTTAGTCAAGACCATTGTCTTGATAGTTCATAATTAGGTTCAATAATAAAGCTTGTTTTGCTGACCTCGGTCATATCATGGTGTCCATTGCATCTGTGCTTGGCGACCTTGCTCTGAGTGCGTATTGTTCGAAAATCCATTATTATCATCACATACACTTCAGAGAAGTGGCTGTTTTGTGAATTGATGGTGTGATGTTGCCACTTTAGATAAAAGAGTCCATAAATTATTGACTTAATGAGTTAATGTTGCTTGATTTCACAACAAGGCCTTTATAGTAGACATGCTTTTTATACAACACATAATCACAATGGCCATGAATGAGGATATAGCTAATAGAATGCATATTACATTTATGACTGTAAATTGTTCCTAATCTCCTTAGCAAAGTGATGCACAGTGAAAATATTCCCACATTCCCAAAATAAGAATATATTTCTTCCTATGTTATGAAAATATATCTCACTCAGTAATTTCTTACTCGTACACATAATGATATAGGATTTTATAGTTTGTTGTTTTTAAATCTTTTTTGAATAAATGAATATTGTATTACATTATATATATGTATAAAACATAACAAAACCATTCATTTGGGTAATAATCCTAACACATATCAACTAACTAATGTTATATAAAATGAAGAGTGGTGATAAATAAGAATTTATGGCCGCTACAGGTTTGTTCTGAGAAAGTGAGGGTTCTATGTCTCTGTTATTGTGACAGTTTCTAATGCAACTATATAATCTTAGTTTTTCTTACATTGTGACTAGTAGTAGTTCTTAGGAAGTCTAGTAATTTCTAGAACCTGTACACCACCACATGAAATTTTGCGAGATTAATGTTGGTTAAGCCACATTAGTTTGTAGAATATCTGTGAAAAATTCCACTTTTGAGTCAATACATAAAGGCTGTAGCCCCAGTTCCAGTGCCTTTTACTTAACATGGGCTTTTGCCTTCATAGTGCATTTGTTAAGTGTGGAGTTTGTTCTTGTACACTATAACCTATGTATCTATACTTAACATTGTTCCATCAAGGCTATTGTTAACAGTGCACAGTCCAAAAAAGAAATATCTATCTAACTCTAAAAAAAAAAAATTTTCTCATTGCATGTGTTAAGTGTTTGGCTTCATTAAAGATTATATAAGATCAAATCTGCTGAACTGCTGTGGAATAAACCTGACTAAAAGCAACAATCCTGTTGCATTTTAACATTTACAGTGCTGTGAAAAAGTATGTGTGCCCTTCCCAATTTCTCCTAGTTTTGCTTATTTGTCACATTTAAAGGACTTAGATCATCCTAAATAACTGGTTGTACCACCCTTGGTAAAAACAACTGCAATCAAACGCTTTCGATAATTCCCAATGAGTCTTTTACTCTTTTGGTCCATTCTTCTTGGCAGAATTGTTTTAATTCAGCCACATTGGGTTTTCAATTATGCATTTTTAAGATCATGCCACAGCATTTCAATCTGCTTCAAGTGAGGACTTTGACTAGGTCACTCAAAAAACGTAATTTTGTTTCTTTTTGAGCCACTCAGGTGGACTTGCTTATGTGCTTCGGATTATTGTCCTGCTACATAACCTAACTGCACTTGAACGTAATGTTTTAAACTGCTGAACTGAACATTCTCCTTCAGAATTCATAGTTCCATTAATTATGGAAAGTCACCCAGGATCAGAAGCAGCAAAGCAACTCCAGACCAGATGATGTGTTAGCTTTATGCCAGATGTAACAGGATCCATGCCTTCCAAAAAGTTCCAGTTTTGACTTATCAGCTCATAGAATACTATCCCAAAGGTTCTGAGATCCTCAAGATTTTTATTTGGTAAATTTGAGGCAAGCTTTTATGTTCATTTTGGCAGGCGGTGGTTTTGCAAGACAGTTTCAACAGGGCTTGCAGTAATCATGTCTGGGTGTGTCTAGTGAAATTGTACCCAATTATTAATAACATTTTGTGAATTGGTTGATTTAGTAACTAAAGTAGGGTTGGATAGGTTTTTTCCCTTCTATACAAGAAATCATCATTTAAAGACTGCATTTTGTGTTTACTAGGGTTATCTCTATATCTAACATTAACATTAGTTTGATTGAAACATTTTAGTGTGACAAATATAGAAAAATAGTTAAAGTCTGATGGGATTTACTAAGAAAACATACAGTACATAGGAACATAAAATTTGACGGCAAATAAGAACCATTCAGTCCATCTAGACTGCCCATTTTTTTGATGTAAGTCTCAGCAGTCCACGGGAGCCTCACAAGTGAGGCTAGCTGTGGATCATGGGAGGAAAGCCCCCCCCCCAAAAAAATGGCCGCCACCAAACCGATCATCAAAGAACTAAAACAGCCGGCTAAAACAGAGCTTAGGAAGTGATAAGTAATCGCTTCCTAAGCATAATTGATGTTGCTGACATGCCTCCATATCGAGGCATGTCAGTAACACAGCCCCCCTACTCCAATCGCCTTGTGATTGCTCCTAAGAGCAACTACAAGTGCCATCAGTGAATTTCATTGCCGCCACTCGCAAGATGACGACGCCAACTGTAAACTATCCAGACCCTCCTGAGAACTCTCCTCCCCCTGCAGGTTGAATGCATTCAACCATGCAGGTCAATGGAGCCCAGCTCAATAATCACAATGTGATTAGTACAATAAAAAAATTAAAATAAATAAAAAAGAATTAAAAAAAAATGGTAATATGTAAAAATAATCCCCCACTGTCTCCAAAAAAAAAATAAAATATATATATATATACAAAGTTTTTTTACGAGCAAGTCCTACAATTAGCGCTATATCTTCACAAAACTTGTCGCATGGAAAATATTGGCATTTTAAATGCCCATGGGGTGTCTAGTTTTAAAAAAATGTATGATTTTATGGGGTAAATTGAATTGGCCGGCTTCAAAGATGTCCCAGTTATGGGACATGGGCACAGACTGACCAGATGTCAAAAAATGCACACCTCACAAAGGTGGCCTTTTACCTCCCAAATAACCCAACCCAGTAGATGTTACTGAACACATATTGAGGTGTTGTTTGACAGGGACTTATACCAGGAGCGGTTAATTCATACCTAAAGTAAAATGTGTGTGGAAAGAAACACACAAGAAAATACTACAGCAAACTGTAACAAAGGCTGGTGGTAAAATGTGTGTATGGGAAAATGCCAGCATTTGAAATTCCCAGAGGTGTATATTGTTCAAAAATATTTGATTTGATGGGGTAAATTGAGTTGTCTGGGTTCAAAGATATCCCAAATAGGATATGTGGGCAGATTTTTTAACATGTCAAAATTCCCATTTAAAAAATGCACACCTCCCAAATGTGGCCTTTTAGTCCCCGAACAACCCAACAAACACATGCATGTTGGGTATCAGTGTGCTCAAGAGATGTTGCTGAACACATATTGCGGTGTTGTTTGGCAGTGACATATACCAGGAGCGATACATTCTTACCTGAAGTACAATGTCTGTGAAAAAAATACAAAACAAAATTACTACCATAAAGTTTGAGAAAGGTGATTTAGTGCATGGAAAAGGTTAAAATACCAGCATTTGAAATACCCTGGGGTGTCTAGTTTTTTTAAAAGCATATGGTTTGATGGGGTAAATTGCATTGGCCGGCTTCAAAGATGTCCCAAATACCCCATGAGGCAGAATGACCAGATTTTGGGAAAAAATTGTTTTGAAATAGCAAAACGCTACTTGTAATTATTGACCAATAACTTGCAGAAAAAAGTAAAAAAACCCATAAAAACATTGGGTATTTCTAAACTCAGGAAAGAACAGTAGAATGTATTTAGCAGGGGTTTTTTGCAGATGAGTAAAAGATTTTTCAAATAAAAGTGAGAAAAAATTAAAAAGTAACAAAAAACCATATTTTATAATTTTTTATAGTAAATTAGATGATATGATAAAAATAATGGTATCTAAAGAAATCCCTGCTTGTCCTGAAAAAAACCCGATATATCTGTGTGGGTGCACAAAATGAGAAAGAAGAAACATGTTAAAAGAGCCTGTGTCCCAAAGTGGACTACTGTCATTCAGGTTTCAGACATGGGTTAGAGTTAAGGCCTTTAACCCAGCACAAACCAAAAAGAACATCAAACACAAACCTCAAAATCTCCTGTTTGGAGAACTTACAGGGCCAATCCACAGCTACGACAAGTACTCAGCTAGTCTAAGTACGTACCTCCCAACATTTCAAAATGTGAAAGAGGGACACTTTTTTTGTTTTTTTTTAATCGCTCTTGTGAGACTCACCAATACAAGCAATTGCGCTTTACAATGTCGCACTTGCTTCGCCACTTAAAACACACTTCATTTTTGTCAGCACAGTCATGCATATTAAAAATAACCAACACATTGAATTGAATTCCCATGAGGCTCAGCCAGACATACTACTTTCATTATGTTGGCTGAGCATCATGGGAAGTGCAGTAGATAAAGCTGCAGATGTTAGCTGTGAATTACAATTCCCATGTTGCTCAGCCAGCCAGGTGTCCCCTATGACTAGGCATCATGGGAGTTGTAATTCACAACTAACACCTGTCACTTCATCTGCTGTTAACTACAGTTCACATGAGGCCCAGCCAGACATACCGCTTCCATGATACACACACATATACACGTGCACTGCCCTTACACACACATACACACGTACACTGCCCTTACACACACCCGTCTTTACACACACATATACACATACACTGCCCTCACACACACCTGCCTTTACACACATATACACATACACTGCCCTTACACACACAGCAGCCTTTACACACATATACATATACACTGCCCTTACACACACATCTACACGTACACTGCCTTTATACACATCTGCCTTTACACACACATATACACATACACTGCCCTTACACACACAGCAGCCTTTACACACATACATATACACTGCCCTTACACACACACATCTACACGTACACTGCCTTTATACACATCTGCCTTTACACACACATATACACATACACTGCCCTTACACACACAGCAGCCTTTACACACATATACATATACACTGCCCTTACACACACACATCTACACGTACACTGCCTTTATACACATCTGCCTTTACACACACATATACACATACACTGCCCTTACACACACAGCAGCCTTTAAACATACACATATACACACACTGACCTTACACATCAGCTTACAATTACCTATACCACTCTTACACACACCTGCCCATTCACACACACAAGCTTACACACACATACATACACATACACTGCCCTTACACCCCTTTCTCCCCATATCTTTCCTCTTCCTCCATCCTTCTTCATTTATCCTCTGTCCTCCATCCTCCATCCTGTAGTGGGAGCACGAGGTCTGTCACTTACTGCTCCTTCATCACTACGCGCCAGCTATTGATGCAGAGCATGGGGGTATGACATCATATCCCTGCGCTTTCCATTATTTGCCGGTGCATTGTGATTAGGGAGCAGTAAAGCGAATGAAGTGACTGTCACGAACCGAGGACACAGGTAGATAAGGAGCCCAGGTGCAGGGGATACGAGGGGCTCTGTCTGTACCCCACGATGCATGATGGCTTGGGGTTGGTACAGACAGGCGCAGGAAATAACTCAAGGACAGATGGTACAATATATATATACACAAAGAAAGTCACTTGGCAGGAAGCCCTCTGGTTGGGGCACACACGGCAGGAAGCCCTCTGGTTGGGGCACACACGGCAGGAAGCCCACGGGATGGGGCACACTCGGCAGGAAGCCCACGGGATGGGGCACACTCGGCAGGAAGCCCACGGGATGGGGCACACTCGGCAGGAAGCCCACGGGATGGGGCACACTCGGCAGGAAGCCCACGGGATGGGGCACACTCGGCAGGAAGCCCACGGGATGGGGCACACACGGCAGGAAGCCCACGGGATGGGGCACACACGGCAGGAAGCCCACGGGATGAGGCACACACGGCAGGAAGCCCTCTTGCAGGGCACATGGCACGACTATAAGCACTCTTGCAGGGCACACGACTAGAAGCCCTCTTCCAGGGCACATGGCACGGCTAGAAGCCCTCCTTCAGGGCACACGGCAGGTTTTCCACTTGCAGGGCACACGGCAGGTTGCCCACTTGCAGGGCACTCGACTTGGGAGTCCACTTAGTGGGGCGCTGGCCGCAACTCAGGAACACGGCAGGTTGCCCACTTGCAGGGCACACGGCAGGTTGCCCACTTGCAGGGCACTTGACTTGGGAGTCCACTTAGTGGGGTGCTGGCCGTAACTCAGGAACACGGCAGGTTGCCCACTTGCAGGGCACACGGCAGGTTGCCCACTTACAGGGCCCTCGACTTGGGAGTCCACTTAGTGGGGCGCTGAGAGACATGGCAAGAGACAAAGCAGGAGCAGATCAGGAACCAAAGCAGGAACCAAAGCAGGAACCAAAGCAGGAACCAAAGCAGGAACCAAACAGGTAGTCCTCAAACTTCAATGTCAAGGCCCAGACTGCAGGGCTGGGCAGGTTTATAAAGGCTGACTTGATCAGGTAAGCAACTGCAGCTGGACCTGATAATTAGTCTGAGTGGTTCTGAATGGCAAGGGCGGCCACTAGTGGCTGGAAACATGAAATGAATGGCACAAAGTTTAACCAAGTCCATACAGCAAAGGGTGAACGTTACAGTGACAGACCTCGCGCTTCCTAATGTTGAGCCGACTAGAAGGAGATTATGCTCTCCCAACTAGTCCTGCAGGCTGCAGCTGCTGATCGCGCAGCTGTGTGCCCCCTCGCAGCTGCACCCAAGGTGAGTACCACTCTCATCTCACCCTTCCTCCGCCCCTCCGCTTTAATTTAAATGTTTGAACCACTGGTAAGCCATAACTTTGGTATATTGTAAATAATGATTTAACACCAGGGCTTAACTGCATGATGGAGAATCTGCATTTTACAAAAATGTATCTTTACTATGTTTCCTGGAATTACTCTTTCCTGTTAAGAAGCATTACTACACAGCAATATAACAAATGGAGTTCAGTGCTGATTTTCAGCAGCGACACATCAGCTTGATAACACAGTTCATATGAAAGGTGCAGGATTATAGGTATAGCCTTTAAAGAAATGGCCATGTCAAAAAAATGAGGGATTTGAAATTAAAAATTAAGTCCATTCAGCCTCCCCTCTGTATAAATGTGCACCACTGAGTTCAGAGAAGAAACCAGCAAGGAAAGTATGCACAGGTTTACATGGACACTGAAGTAAACACAGTTAATTTTATTAATCCCAGAGCCGTAGCTAGCTCTTTTGTCGCGTGAAAATTGTGCCCCCCAGGTATTTTTACAGAGGTTATTTTATTTACACTGCCCTTACACACACCTGTCCATAAACACACATATACACATACACGCTGCCTTTACACACACCTGTCCATTAACACACACATATATACGCATACACTGCCCTTACATACCACTGCCCATCCACACACATATACACACACACACTGCCCTTACACACGACTACCCTTACACACTGCCTTTACCACTGATTCACCACAGGGCCCCTAGCATGCTGGGCCGCTGCCCAGTATGCCCAATGTGTTTGGATGGCAACCTTAATGTTGGGCTGATTAGATTGGGTGATCTCCCCAACCAGTCCTGGAGGCTGCAGCTGCTGATCAGGCGGCTGTGCTCCCCCTCGCAGATGCACCTGTAAACATGACATAACATGTAGTGTATAACATAACAATTGAGATAGGAGAGAGAGTAAATAGGTTGAGAATTCCTGAAGATTGAGAGACCTAAGGTCTCTGGTTAGGTGAGGTTTTTGGGAGAAAAGGGAATGAGGCAAGGTGAGAGAGCAGGATAGAAAGTGATGGTCAGAGAGGGAGAAATGGGCATAAGAGAAGTTAGTGATAGAACATATGACAGAAAAAATAAGGTCCAGGGTGTGACATCATCATGTGTAGAGTAGTTAGTGTACTGTGTGAGATCAAAAGAGGAGTTTCAAAGCTAAAGGGCTCAATGGAGTGTCTACTGGGATGTTAAAGTCTCCAAAGATGACAGAGAGGACATCAGAGAAGAGGAAGTGGGGAAGCCATTAGGAAGTGGTCAATAAACATTTTTAGCAGGGCCAGGGGGACGGTACACATCAACAATAGTAATAAATAGAGAAGAACAGCAAGTTCCATTGAAAAATATAGAAATTATTTCTTCCAAAAGTGAACATGGAAGATACATACTGCATAAATTCTGGAAACCAGTCCTCAGACCACACAAGCAATCTAGATAAAGAGTTTGAACCACTTTGACTAATTTATGTGACCCCTTTGGTATCAATTAATTTGTCTCAGAAGCCTCATAAGCAGATGTAGCAAGAACAAGGATGGATTCAGAGCAGGCTAATCAAAATTATGTCGGATTAACCACACAGTAAAAGTGTACATAAGAAATAGTCTATTATAAGTAAAATTTCTAAAATATTATGGTGAAAATAATTTACACGAACTTGAAGAAAAAAGGGAGGTACAGGTTCCATATCCATTATCCAAAATGCTTGGTACCAGAAGTATTGCGTTAACCCTGTATTAACCCCTTCTACAAATGGCAAAAAACAAAGAAAAAAACGAACACGAAGAATGTACACGAATATTCGCCAGAACTGAACACAGGAACGGGCGAATATTTGCGGAATACAAAGATCTTAAATTTGATTTTTGGATAGCCTGTAGACAAGAATCAAGATACTTTAATAATAAACCACAAAGTGCTGAAAAAACAATGTATTTAAAGGGTAATAGGACACAAAGCTATATGCAAAAATGCTTCTGGCAGAAAACCAAGTATTTCTTGAAGGCCGATTCTTGAAGTCAAATCATTTATGCACACGTGACGTGCAACCATGTATATCAGTGGATGGACACTACAGGTATGTATGTAAGATATGCATGTAAGTATGTGGTGCTATTGGCTGGCAGCCCACGGGCTTTTGTCCAATGTGTCAGATGGTCACTATGCAGCCTAGGTGTCCAGCTCCAGTTTCCATTTTTTTTTTCCGAATGATAACACTTTTCTGATTAGTGATCGTTATCAATTCTTTGATTACATGATAAGATATCAGCCATGCATGCTTTGTGGCATAAATTTAGAGGGATAGTAGCAAAAAATATTTGTGATAACACTGGATTGAGTCTGTTCTATGGACCATTCCCTGGATACAAACCCATTAACCACAACAAATCAGAAGCTAACTGATAATGCAACATTACCACTCAGTAGTAAGCCTTGATTGCTTAAGAAAAACAGATTGATTTAACATAGTCAAGCCTGACTGTCGAATACTTGAGCAGATAAAGATGTCAAAAGGCAATCTATTGAGAGAATGACAGTGTGATTAACCAGAAAGAGGCCTAAGTCAGATGTTGCATGGACCACTGGGAAATTAATGCACTGGTTTTCACTGTCAAGATCATCTATGATAGGGTGAAATATCCTAGCAACAGAAAAAGCCTCTGCCTCCCCATGACTGCAAAAACTAATTTTGTTGTTATTCGCACCACTGTCTTTTAATCCGAAACTCTTAGCATAATACTCGCATGTTCTGTTTTCACATAATAATTTCCTTCTCCAGGGCCCTTAATGTAAGGAATTAGGCTTTAGAAGAATATTTACACTTTGCAATAAAGACCCATAAATTGTCATGTTTTTTTGTAATCAGAATGTAAGAGTTATATGATATTGATTAAGCATTGCAAGACATTTGTGAAAGTGAAGTTGTAAATTAAATTCTTAGCAAGTACCTTTATACCATTAAAAAAAACATCAAATGATCCATGCCAATGTAAAACCCTGAATTTTACAGTTCTATAAACCTATGTAATAGTGTTTACAGTTTTACAAAATAAGCAATATATTTGTATTAAAAAGCAGCCATGTTCACCTTTGAAGACTTAAGTCCATATCAAGGAAGTTGCATCATTGCTGTCCAATAGCAATAGGAACGGTTAATACATATTGAATAATTTACATATTTTTAAAAAACAGTTTAATTTAGAGACCTTTGGGCAAATTATAAAAACAAGACTTTGCATAGCTAGGGTTAAATAAACCTAGCTGTAAAGTTCATACTTTTTGCCACACACACCTCCAATGTTTTTGATGGTAATCATTTTAGAACCCAAAAAGCAGATTTGACAATTACTAAACGTTTTGCTTTAATGAGTCAGAAAGAATGGTGTGCAACTTGAAGTATAGTAGCAAACCAGGTTATACATTTAGTCAAGCTTCATAGGTTAAGGTGAACAGAGGCAGTTTTGAAAAATACATCATGCATTGCAATACTGATTTAAATTTATCCCTGAAATATGTATTTTTAATTAAAAAAAGCCATCTAGTAAGACTAGAGTTAATCACAATTTCCAGGTGGACTTGAACACTTCCAAAATGTCTGTCTTTTGGCCCCAAATCTCCACTGTCCCTCTTCCCTCCCCTAATGTCTCTGTATTCTAGGAGCTCAGAATGTTTGGTCAGTATGAGTGTTTCCTAGTGTTTTACAGGTCTAAAAGTCATGTGTTAAGGTAGTGGGTAACACAACCAAAAAACGCCCACGCCAACCTTCCCCAAATAATTGAGACGCACAACACTTTGGTGAAAACAGGCCACAGCATTTATTAAAATATTTAATATAATCTCAAATAACTCGTCCTTGCCAACCTTTATTAACAATAACATAAAAAACTCGATTGGGTGCATTACCTCCTCCCTCGTCCACCAACCAATCGGTCACCAATCCAGGCCTTACGACCAAATAGTGCCAACCACTCGCCGGCTTTTAGCTCAGTGGGTACGGCCGTAATACATTACCAACACCAAAGGTTAGGGGGAGGGATAGCCCCATCATCACTTTCATAAACCATCAACTCCTCAATCTAACCCGGATTGGCAAGGACACACCCCTGCATGCTGTAACAAGAAACAAAAACATGTAATGTATAATGTATTGTCTAAGAAACGGTTTGTACTTGAATTGCTAAAATAAATAAAAAAAAACAAAAAAAAAAAAGAAGCAAAAGTTAATACACAAAAAATATAATTATCACAATACAAAAGCGGGAGGAGGGAGGGAAGCTGTTTACTTCAAAGTGGCTGAAGGGAGGGGGAGGTAGAAAACCCTTATATTCCCTTCTGACCCCAAAGACCACCCCTTATCAAGCAACCTATCAATGGCTACCTCCCCCCTTCCATTCCCTACGCTTCCCCCACACTCACACATGGCCCTTTTCCACTTATCTGCACCATACTCCCAAGGATCCAGTGTACAGAAACAGCAAAAAAATGTGTTTATAAATTAAATTGGCCCAGACTATCCATCTAGCACACCAGACAAATACAAAAACAGTTAACTAAACAATACTACATTAAAACTTTACAGAAAAGTTTCATAAATACGACAGGTTCAATTTAAAGGGAAAATCCCAACATATTTTACATTTTAAATGTTTAAAGCTATTATTTTTCTATTTTTTTTCTATTTTTACTAAAAAGAATACTAAAGTTTGTGCCAAATTGTGGTTAATCAATGTGTACGGTTATAAAGCAACCTTGGAATTTTCATACTATATTAGTATTGAAGTAATGAAATATTTTCTGTCTTGTTTTAGATCTAACATGAGCGCCTCTAAACGGAAGTGACTTATTTTAGAATGACAGGGGGTAGACCCTCCACTTTGAGTTGGCTCATTTCCATCTGCTGTTTTATTGACCCTCGAGGAGATATGTCCCTTGATAATAATCTTAGAGAACCTTTTGGTCATCTATGAAAACCAGATATACTCTCATTGCTGTACTCGACTTACCAAATGCCTCCATATAATATAACATTTAGAAAGCATCTGATCAATAGTTATAGTTAGAACAAGCTGTTGTCACTAGTCCATTAAAAGAAAATGACAGTGTGTTTTACTAACATGTGTGAATAAATACACACACAGTTTGCAAGGTTTAGGAATACCCTGCTTAGGTAAAACAACATATTACTTTTTCAATGTATGAACTATTGTATTATGTGTACTTATGTAAAGGCATTTAAGTCTCTTATAAATCAAAATATTGAGACAGAAGTTATAAATGTCCCTATTAGCAATAGTGAATCAAACAGATAAATAAATATTGATATTGATGGGTTTATTAATGTTTGAGTTACCATAATAAATTAACTCCGTCCTTGCTAGCCCAGCTTCCATACTTGCAACTACTCACCTCCCCCCTCATCCAACACAACAAACAGCTCCCTGTGCTGCCATTTACTAGTGCTAACCACCAGCCGACCATATGCTCGGTGGGCACGACCAAGGTCATTGACCTTACCACAAGAGGTTAGGGGAGGATTGAGACCAGCCTTCCGTCCTTAACACCACCTTCCTTATTGATCAACACCAATTCCTGACAATGAGAAGAAATGAGAACAGGGAAATGACATAAGAAAAAACAAGGGGAGGGAAGTGACTGCTAGCCGGTTACCAAAATGGCAATGACCCAGGTCACCCAAAGTTCACCCCTATATCCCCTCTGAATGCATGCCCCCCCGCCATGCACCCACAGATCACTACACACTCACCCACACTCATACATGTGCCCTGTACATGCTAATTCTCAGGGGCCTTTACAAAGGGCCGACGCCAGCAGGTTTCTCCAGCTAGATTGACTTAGCTGGTCTTCTAGAATCCATACTTTAATGGTGCAGAAAGCTCACTGATTTCACTATGCATTATAGAGAGCCAGTGAAGTATAGTATACATATACACACCATAAGTTTACATTCTGTAAAGAATGTTGATTATAAAAATAATAGTATGTCATTTGGAGTGATTAACATGCACAATGTATTTGATATTAATTGCATTCTAATTTGACCCGGTATTTGATTTCCCTGGCTTTAAAATAGTGAGTGAAATAAAAATCATGTTGTAATATTTTGTTTAGTAATTGATTCACTTTAAGGATTACCGTGATCGTTATTTATGGAGGATGGAAAGTGATAATACCCTAGGGTATGTCTTAACATTTATATGCAATCCATGCTTTAAACTTTTATTATGTTTGATATTTTTATTCAATACATCACAATCCATTTTGTTTAATGAGAAAAAAGACAACCATTTAGCTTTCATCTTGACATAAAGGCTTTACTATTGTACATTTTAAATCATAAACACCAGGATTTGAAATCGGGTTATATAATGTTTTTCATTGTTGTCCATCTGCCAACTGTCATTTTAAAGAGGAAAGTCCAATGATTCAGGCAACATTAATCATGTACTTTAAATTGAACCCTTGCCAGGTTGACCCCAAATACAACCAGGTTGTCATCCAGCCAAAACCTACCGCAAATAAAAAAAAACAAAAAATAAGTTCCTAGTTGTTCACATTTAATCGGCTGCTTTGGCATTTAAAATTATATGTTTTAAGCATTTCTTTAGATTTGAGCGGGTGGGGGCAATCTTTGTCTGTGCCGCTGAGGGGACTGTTGTAAAGTTCCAGATGAATAGATGGATGAGGGTGACCACATCAAAATTGTGTGGCTATTCAAACAACCATTGCCTAAGCCCATATAAGATTATAAACCTCACAACTGGGGCTTGCTTTTACAGAAAACAGGTCCAATTTAAAGCGGTACACTTATTTTTAACGTACCAAATTTGTAAACAATCACTATAATTTTCTTGCTTTCTGCAACTTTTATATTTAAATGGAAACTTTATTCATGTTTCTAAACTGCCAGAGGACTTTCTAATTGTGCAGCAAGATATCCACAGTCAAGTTCCAAATTCATGTTATAAGGTTAAGTAAGGGTAAGGATAGTAGTGGACTTAAATTATCTTAATTTTTAATAGGTGTTATTAATTAAATAAAAACAATTCTTTAAAAGTCTTAGACACTGTGGGAAATGGTAGGCTGAGGCTCACCAAGTCTCACACAGAAGAATCTCACTCTGTAAAATGCTCAGATGCAGCACAGCAGTGTCACATGAAGCAGTCACAGTGAAATGAACGGATCCCCTGCCTGCTCTGCTCTTTTATAGGCTCTCTTCATTATTAGTCTGCTTTTTGCCTTTGAAAGATGCAGCACAACCATTGGAGAAGCTCTCCACATGATGTGGCAGGAATGAGCTGATTGGACAAATGAAGATCAGCTCACTCAATGTACCTGCTCTTAGTACAGGCAAAATGGCGAGATTCATGTAATTAAAATGGTGGCGGCGAGGGCGACAGAACAAATGAACAAATATTTTCGTATTGCGCACATTCGTTTTTCGTTTCTTGTCCAATGTTGTTTGTTATTTAGATAAATGGACGAAACTATAAAATTGATCAAGAAAACACATTTGTACGAAAATTAATGCAAAATTAATTAAAAAGTCGACTAAGTAATAATAGTACATCCTATTAAGAAAAGTGGATGCACAGCTACCCCTGGTTCCTGGTGCAGATCACTGACTTGCAACTGAGACAGTGCCATGGGAACCCCTGGGATTCGGTGAGATACATGAGGTTGCTGGGCCAGCATGTAAACATTGCCTTTAGCAGGTACTATGCATCTGTTTTCAAACAGAGAGTATAAAGATGACATAAAGGTCTAGTTTTTTGAAGTTCTAGAGTTGCTAATGTGGATGCAGGGAGAAGAGATTGTAAGCTCATTTGAGCATGGCCCTCCTCACCCCTTGTTTCTCTAATTCAAAGGATGCTGCCACATAAAATAATAATAATAAAGAGCAGTCAAGGAGTTTAATATACATGAGTTCTCAGATATTGTGATTTTATTTGTTTCATAAAGCTTCATATTGTGTAATAGTAAGTTTTAAAAAAATATATATTTGTAGGTTATTCTTTGGTTCTTTATTTACTATTAATATAACAAGACCAGCACAATAAATGTAAAACACATACAACTCTGCATATAGCAATGTACTGTATACTTTCTAATATTTGTCCTTTGCCAGGAAAATATGCAAAATTCTATATGACATTGATTATTATCTATGAGGCTCATAAATATATTTATATGGAGCAAAACAAGGATTTAAAAAGAGCAAAGTGTATGATCTTCTGCCATCTCATTTTTCCAGTATGTCCCCTTGATAGTACTGCTACACCTTGAACCATGGAATTTTCTGTAGTGTTGGTTAGACTAATAGAAGTCAAAACTTCAATCAGGAACTTATTAGTTACATTGCACAGACCATATGAGACGCTATTGTTCGTATCAAGAAGTACAATTGCTTGCTGGAACAGCACCTATTTTTTTTAACCTCGCAATGCTGGTTCAATATAAGGTTAGTGCTGGGTCATGTTTCAGGGCTGTCCTCAAATTAATGCTATCAGGAGGGTTATGTGTAAATGGAATCCATTCCATCTAAACAATTTTAGTTTCCAGTTTAACTCTGTGTTTTCTTTTTTGACAGATAATCAACACATGGACAACTAAATGCAGAAACAGCTGTCATTGAAACATAAAAAAACAATATTACTTTATTGGTAGCAAAGTATTTTGGTTGTTTTACAGGAAATGTAGTACGTGGAGGAAGGCTAGCAAGGAGCACAGGGAAGGGTGACTACATTAGACATTTTTCACAGGACACATATACATTTCACATCTTGCTGACCATCATATGTAAAGTGCTGTCATGCAGAACAGGGGATTTATAAGGGAATTATTTACACCACTGTACATCCCAAATAATGCAGGAGAGCACTTTACATGAACTGGACACCAACATGTGAAATGTATACGTGTCCTGGGAAAAATTACCAGTGGAGTCAACTTAAAGCAGAATAATGCCAGTCATCCCTAGTTAATATCTATTGATAGATATGACAAGAGTGATCTTCGTGCCTATGCTTAAAACCTATGCTTATCTGCAGAGTGTTTTTTTTCTTTTAGCTAAATGATTAATCTTACTTTAACCCCTTAATGACAAAGCCCGTACATATACAGGCTCAAAATGCATTGTTTTCAGTGGCGGAACTACCGGGGTCGCAGGGGTCGCGGCAGGGGGGCCCAAGCC
This sequence comes from Spea hammondii, assembly GCA_029215755.1. NCBI lineage: Eukaryota > Metazoa > Chordata > Amphibia > Anura > Pelobatidae > Spea > Spea hammondii. The sequence goes on from JARDYJ010000004.1 coordinate 86,753,667, forward strand.
GAGGGGCCGCCCGAAATCTTTTTTCCGTTTTTTTTTTATTTAAATAAGGCAGGGGCGTCCAACATGCGGCCCGCGGGCCAAATGCGGCCCGCGAGACCTCGAGGTGCGGCCCGCATAAGATCGGCAGCCAGGGCAACCGATCTTACGCGAGCCGCACCTCAAGCCCTGCTATTTACTTGTGGGAGGGTCTTCTGCACTGCACAGAGGAAGCGGAGTTCACGTGACATCCTACTTCCTCTGTGCTTTAGCAGAGAAGGCAGAGGGAGGCCGCGCCCCCTGCTGAAGTGAGCGGCATTGAGGAGCTGCAGTGCAGGTAAGGGGGTGGGGAGGGTGTTTGAATGAGGGTGTAAGTGCTGGAACCTAGGCATGATGGGACTGTGATTGCTGTTAGCAATCACACTCCTGTCATGCCAAGTCAGCCAGTACATGCTGAAACCTGGCCAGCTGCCCCCCTTGTGTAGTGATGCTGCCAGCAGTATGGGGTCTGCACTTACAGCCACCCTGTACCAGCATGTACTGGCTGACTTGGCATGATAGGAGTGTGATTGCTAACAGCAATCACAGCGAGCACAGTCACATCATGCCTAGGTACCAGCATTTACTGGTTGCCTGGGTATGATAGGAGTGTGATTGCTGTTAGCAATCACACTCCTATCATGCCAAGTCATATTGCTAATTTTGTCCAATTGTGTGTTACCTACTTTTTTTTAAAGGTGGGGGTCATTTTCGGTTTTGGCTAAGTGAACCCTGAATGTTTTGGTCCAGAATTTTCATTTTAGTTCATCCCTAGAATAAATCTAGGGAATCCTGAATTTGTAGTTGCAAAACTTTCAAGGCCCAGAAATCAGTGAGAGGAAGAGTAAAGGTTTTGTGTCATTTTACTTTATTTTAATCTGCATATTTTATTAAAGGCCATATTTTTTGTCACAGTGAAAAATGAGTGCGGCCTGCGCTCGTATACAATTCTGATGAAGTGGCCCACTGCAGAAAAAACTTGGACACCCCTGGATTATGCCCTTTGTACATGCGCCCCTTTTTCTTTGATTTTTTTACAGATATGATTCAATATGTAAATTGAATTTGTTGAAAAAAAATTGTTGGGTAAAAATCATGTTTTTTTGGGGGGGGGTGAGGGGGCCCTTAACAGATTCTCGCACCCGGGCCCTGAGGCGTCTAGTTACGCCCCTGATTGTTTTCAATGGGTTTAGGGACCGCCCATCGTCCTTAAGGGGTTAAGATATCTGTACTAAAGCCATACTTGGTTTACCAGGTTTGGTGAAGTTTCCGATAGGAGTGCTGCTTTCAGCTGTCTCCAGGTTACTGTCCAATATGACTATCCACAAGTTTAGGGACAAAACAATTTTGGCAACAAAAATAAATGGTGACTACAAATCTTGAGGCAATAGTGTGGTCCATTTTTCCATTTAAAAAAAATAAAAATATCGCACAAATACAGTAGAACCAAAAAGCTACACAAACATTGTGTTATATGCACATCATCCTTGAAATACCAGTGCACTCGCCTCACATAAATGTTCTTGCGATAACCTATTTTATCTTTCACTTAGTGTGTTTTGGACAAACTATTTTGAACTCAATTCTCGTTTAGTGAAACTTAATGACTTAAAGACCAGGCATGATTTAAAATATTTGCAATCAAACTACCCCTTCCACTTTATTTATAAAGCGCCGGAAGATTCCGCAGAGCTGTACAAGATGAACATGAGGGAGGATAGGTTACTGGTGCAATTGTACATATAATTGAAGGCTATCATGCCATAATTGGTCTTTAAAAAAAAAAGAAACATACATGTTCACTTCGTGCATATGTGATCGGAAGAGCTGGCTTTGTTTACATGGTCCCGTATACTTGAAAACCCTACATTATCTTACAGATGAACTTTTAACCTCTCCAATGAGCTGTGATTTCAACAGAGCTTTAATAATGGACATAAACTATTCTACAAGCATTTGCTAAATGTCGAATTATAGATTTGCTATGAAGAAGATGTTTTATTTCTTGATTTGATTTGCAATATTTAAAGCTATTTCATCTGCAAAGTTACAACATACTGACTGTAATCCACTTTGTATCCATAATTTGATAAATTTGGTTCATAAACTATAAGTACAATCTGGAAAATTCAGATTTATGGACAAGTGTTTTAATTTAAGAAGAATACCATCATTATGAATTTACAATGGTTATTTTTTAGATGTGTACACTAGCAATATTCTCTTTTTACCTCTTAGATTTCATTTCAAGTTTCCTTTAGAAGCATTCAAATATTTTATTTAGTTTTATAGTGTAAAAATAACGGTTTGACAGATCTTAGTTTTTTCACACGTAAAAATGTAGTTCTTTTGATAAAATTACCAAGCTCAGGCACATATAAATGAGTATTTGCAAACACAGCTGATATGACACCTACCCTTGTATCTGCAAAGATGGAGTAAATGCATTTTTCCCACCAGTACCCAAAAATAAACATAAAATAGATTTTCCCCTGAAACGTGGCTCCATAGCCCTGTACTGCTGATCACAATGTGTGTGAGATCAGCCAGCAGGGGAAGATCAGAGATCTCAGCTATGGGCTGTTAAGTCCAGGCTGCCTTCAGACATCCTAGCTCTCCCTTCCACTGCAAAAAAAGGCTGGATGCACATATGTGTCCTAAGGGTCATCTTGACCCGTTTTTTTGGACGCATCTCTACAGGGGTGTTAAGGAATTAATATGCCTTTACCGGCAAAACATCCCTACTGAAGAGATAGCAGCTCCAGATCCAGGTTGCGCACCACCCCCTCTGCTCTATGTGATTCACTCCAGCCTTGGGCGTACTTCTGTGCATTTGCATGAGGCTCTCATTAGACAACCGAGAACTCTTACACGGACCAGTGCTGACCGTGGGTATACACTCATCTGTACTGATGAGCAGGGGATGTAGTTAATATAATGCATTTCATGCAAACATATTAGCTAAGAGCAAAGTGAGCAAATGTAGAAGGATTTACATAAATCCTTCTATACACTTGCATGTAAAAACTAGGTAAAATATACAGTGACACCTGGCTATCATATGCATTAAAGTGCTGAAGTATGCCTCTAATCTGAGAATAAATCATTATTTTAAAATTGAAATATAATCCAGTCATAATGCTAACGTTAGTCACATAAAATGACCAGTTATTTTATTTGTATATAAATGGAATCAAATTAAAAAAACTCTTAGAAGTAAATCATAGAACTTAAATATGTCTTGCAACCATTCTTAAAGACGGTTGAACACATTTATTAAATTAGGCAGATTAAGAAAATATAAAATTGCTTGAGTAACAGTAATTTAACAATGACCCATTTTAGATAATTCAGTTTTTTATAATAAAGCTGTCAGTCATACCAACAGCATGCATACTAAAAGCATTAAAATGCTGATCTGAAGGCCATCACACACACAGAATTACAGTCAGGTCCTGAACTGGGTTTTTACTTTTCAGTGTGAAAGGTTGTTATAACTGCCAAGAAACTATTTTGTAAATAAAATTTCTACCTTGATTTATGTTCCTTATTTAAAGGTGCAATTTTACCTGGTGGGAGGGGTCCTAAAATATCCCTATATAAACGCTACATCATGCAGAGAGAAGTAAAAGAAATCTATATGTCACTGTTTTTCTCCTTAATGCTCTAAACCTGCATTTAAATGTTTGTTGAAATACCACAGTTGCCTAGAAACAGAATCCTGTCATTCCTCCAAAGCTCTCCTCTATGTATTAAATCACCTACAGCCACCTACACCTATAGCCACGTCTACCTGGCATTTTATGCTCTTGCATTGAAACAGCACAACTTTACAGATTCTAACACACATTAATTGCCACTTTGCAGTGTTATTGAGTGAGTTGTTTTGTATGATAGGGTGTGATGGGAGTCAGGGGCGTACCTAGAGTATTTGGCACCTGGGGCGGATCCTGTATGTGGCACCCCCCCACACACACACACTTTAAAATTGCATAGCTTCTATCGTTATATACTGGCGCAGACATTGAAGGTGGTACAGCATTACTGTTATCATTATATACTGAGGCAGACATTGACAGGGGTACAGCATAACACCTATCGCTATATACTGAGGCAGACATTAACGGGGTAGAGCATAACACCTATTACTATATACTGAGGCAGAAAATGACGGTGGTACAGCATAACACCTATCACTATCTACTGAGGCAGACATTGACGGGGGTACAGCATAACACCTATAACTATATACTGAGGCAGACATTGATGGTGGTACAGCGTAATCCCTATCACTATACATTGAGCCAGACATTGACAATAGTGCAGCATAACGCCTATCACTACATACTAAGCCAAACATTGATGTGGTGTAGGCCTACCACTTCAGTGCCTGGCTTAGTACAGGGATGCACCAAAATGAAAATTCTGGACCGAAACCAAAAATTCAGCATTTGGCCGAAACCGAAAATGACCCCCCACCAAAAAAAAAATCACACTTTCATTAAAAGTAAGTAACACATCAAAATTGGACAACAAAAAAATTAACAGCAATATTAATATATATATATATATATATATATATATGATTGTTAACAGCAATCACACTATATCATGCCCAGACATACCCAGGTTCTAGCATGGGCTGGTTGCCTGGGCATGATAGGAGTGTGATTGCTGTTAACAATCATATATATATATATATATATATATATAAATTTCACATGTGAACTCAGCACTGGAGGCATAGAACAAGACATACAAATCCTGTATACAATAATAATGTACAGAAACATAGCATTGCAGGTAAAGATCAACTGGAAATCGCAATAAAGGTATAGATAAAACTCCCTAAATTACAGGCATACACACACAACCCAAAGCCAGCCCTGACGTCCACACTGCCCACATAGATCCTGACCAGCACCCAAATTACACGCATAGGACCCTAAACCGCCCGGCCTGTGCCATCTTTGTCCCATAAACACCCTGCCTGTGTCATCTTGGTCTCCAAGGCTACTTACTACCCTCTTTCTCACTATCTAACCCCTTCTCACTATCTACCCCCTCTCCCTCCCTTCTCACTATCTATTCCCCCTCTCCCTCTCTTCTCACTATCTATGCCCCCCTCCTCACTATCTACCCCCCTCTCCCCTTCTTCTCACTATCTACCCCCCTCTCCCTTCCTTATCACTATCTATCCCCCTCTCCCTCCCTCCTCACTATCTACTCCCCCTCTCCTTCTCCCTCTTCACTATCTACCCCCCTTCCTTCTCACTATCTACCCCCCTCTCCCTTCCTTCTCACTATCTACCCCCTCTCCCTCCTTTCTCACTATCTATCCCCCTCTCCCTTCCTTCTCACTATCTACCCCCTCTCCCTTCCTTCTCACTATCTACCCCCTCTCCCTTCCTTCTCACTATCTATCCCTCTCTCCCTCCCTTCTCACTATCTATGCCCCCTCCTCACTATCTACTCCCCTCTCCCTTCCTTCTCACTATCTACGCCCCCTCTCCCTCCCTTCTCACTATCTACGCCCCCTCTCCCTCCTCACTATCTACGCCCCCTCTCTTCCTGCCTCCTCACTATCTACCCCCCTGCCTTCCCTCTCACTATCTACCCCCCTCCCTTCCCTCTCACTATCTACCCCCCCTCCCTTCCCTCTCACTATCTACCCCCCCTCCCTTCCCTCTCACTATCTACCCCCTCCCTTCCCTCTCACTATCTACCCCCCTCCCTTCCCTCTCACTATCTACCCCCTCTCCCTTCCTTTTCACTATCTACACCCTCTCCCTTCCTTCTCACTATCTATCCCCCTCTCCCTTCCTTCTCACTATCTACCCCCCTCTCCCTCCCTTCTCCACTATCTACCCACCTCTCCCTTCCTTCTCACTATCTACCCCCCCTCTCCCTCCCTTCTCACTATCTGTGAGTGATAACTGTGAGATTTTATGTGTGATACATATGATGGAAGTCAGGTCAGTTTAAACTAGAAGCCCCTTCTGTGATGTCAGAGATGGGCTGTCTGAGCAGTAAAGACAGACAGGATTAAGAGAACGCACTCTCAATACGTTATTTAAAAAAAAGGAATAAGGTTATTTAAGATGCATTCCATAGGAGTGCATAATACTATAACAATCTAAAAAAAGTTGGGAAAAGAGTATATGTAGAATAGCACATTTAACTATTGTCTGTTTTAAACATCTAAAAAATAAACTTTCTTCTAAAATAGAAAAACCATGAGACCATGCATCCAATCTTCTTTTTGACACATAGTTTACATTATGTCATCATACTCTCGAAGGCAGGTACTCCATTATCAAAGAGGCTAAATACAAATGCAGAAATTTTACATAACTACACAAAAACACACTATTCAAAGTTTTGTACTCAAACATCATAGAGATTACACAGCCACTCTAGCCATTGTTTGCATTTAATAGTTGCATGGTCCCTTTAAACTTTTGTGGTGTCCCCTTGCAAACGCATAGATAGGTTCTGCAGAATCTTTCATAGGCATTTGCCCCTTGCTCTGCTCCTCTACTATGTTCATGCAGGAAATCTGTTCAGCCGAACACATCTCCATGCACAAGATATTCTTACTGCGGTAGGCTCCAACACGGAGGTGACTCATAATTGCTGCATTGCATGAGTTAGTTATATTTTATCCGTTATATAGTTTCTCAACACTGTACATCATTCTCCCCTGATAAAGCTGATGTCAAGCCAGCTAAATGTTTTGTTTTTTGTGAGTCAAGCAGTCTTGGACTTTTTTCAGTCTCCCCTTTGTTTACTTATTGATAAATGTTACCAGTTGTTTGACTCTCAATTTGGAAACTGAGAACAAGACCTCTTAGGTTCTGAAATCTCATGTAAGCTTACATTGCACTGAACCAATAAAATATATAATCTCAGTGAAGAAATATTTTAGGACATCTCGTCCTAAGATTTCTCTTGTTTTGAAAAATACTTCCTCCCATGCATTTGCTTAATTGCAAGTATTTACTTGTTTCTACCATATGCCCGAGCTATTCGTGCTTTAGGGTTTCCTGATATTATTTACCAGGTAAAGCATGCATCATTTTGGTAGCATTTTCTTTGAACCTGCATCAGAATGACTCCTGGAGATGATACTTTAACTACTGTCCACAGTATTCTAGGTCAAGTCTGGTCAAATATATTTGTTCACATTGATCACATTATCCAATGTAGAACATTTCAGATGATGGAAAGTGAAGCAAATTGTACAGCTGACCCCTTTCACACCAAAGAGGGGGCTCTGGTACCCAAAACATGTGTGCATTTGGCTTCAGTTGTTTGAATAATTGTTGGTAACGCCAATGCATCTGGAATACAATGTAGTACATTGATTACATTTAGAAAATATTTTATTATGCTATTTCAATTCAAACAAACTCTTAGTGGTTGTAAAATCATTTTGAAGATGAAAAATGTGTCAAGTTAAAATAAAATTGACCTTTTAATTCATTCATTTGTTTACCTGCTTTAGATGAGTCATCTTTCCACGTCACACATTTTATGGGAGTCATTACAAGATGTTACTTTTTCTGGGGGTAGGCAGGATTAAACAAGCTATGATTAGCATTTTTGGCAGCATTCCCAGAAAATGCGATAAAGGTTCAAAGTGGTAGTAAGTATTCAGAGTCCAATAAATCTAAGAGGTGCTGCTTAATGAGTATTAGCAAATGCAAACTGGCCAGGAAACAATCACGGACAGGCTGTAAAAAGTTACATACAGAAAAAAGGGCTATAGTTAACCATTGCAATGCCAGACAGATAGGTGCAAAGATGAGGAAATTAAAAATAAAAGCTCAAGGGTTCTGTGGACCTCAAGTTACTTCTGCTGGGAGACTGTTCCACATATCCACTATTTGGCATTATAAGATGTTACTTTTTTCTGGGGGTAGGCAGGATTAAACAAGCTATGATTAGCATTTTTGGCAGCATTCCCAGAAAATGCGATAAAGGTTCAAAGTGGTAGTAAGCATTCAGAGTCCAATAAATCTAAGAGGTGCTGCTTAATGAGTATTAGCAAATGCAAACTGGCCAGGAAACAATCACGGACAGGCTGTAAAAAGTTACATACAGAAAAAAGGGCTATAGTTAACCATTGCAATGCCAGACAGATAGGTGCAAAGATGAGGAAATTAAAAATAAGAAGCTCAAGGGTTCTGTGGACCTCAAGTTACTTCTGCTGGGAGACTGTTCTACATATCCACCATCCCCTCAGTAAAGTAAATCTTTGTTACATTCAGTAAGTCTTTATTACATTAAAGAATATACAAATCTCAGGGGTGCTGTGGATCTCAAACTTCTTCTGCTGGGAGGCTGTTTCACATATCCATTTCCACCTTAGTAAAGTAAATCTTCCTTTCTTAAATTAATACTTTATTACATTCAAAGAAAGTTCAAATTTCATGGATTGTGTGGACCACAAACTTCTTCTGCTGGGAGGCTGTTGCACATATGAAGCACCCCCTCAGTAAAGTCAATACTCCTTATAATAAGTAAGTCTTTTCATTTCATTTAATAAAAGCACAATCCTCAGGGTCTTCTGTGGAACTCACACTTCTGCTGGGAGGCTGTCCCAGATAGCCACCACCCCCTCAGTAAAGGAAATCTTCCTTACATTTAGTAAGACTTTATTACATTAAATAAAAGTACAAATCACAGATACAAGGCAGGGGATACAGAAGGAGAAAGATACTTTTTTGGACAGCAAATTTCGCTTCCAAATAAAACAAGCCCCTGAATTTCATCCGAAAGGCCAGGGAATGGAATTTGTTGTTTGAAAATGAGTAAAAAAAACGGAGCAAAACTTTGTCCAAAATCATCGACCTTCTGCACAAGCCTAATAATTTACATAAATCATGTGCGCAAGTCCCCTGTAGATGTCGAGCTCTGCAAAAGATAAGCCATAAAATGGATAAAGTAGATACAGACCATATGATTAGTAAGAAGGTAAACAAAAACAGTATCCTGAAAACAACACAAAAGGTCTTTTTGTAACACTAAACTACCTTACTACACACAATTATTTGCCCTGTACCCTGATTAATTGTTAAATCAATTAGTATCAATTCAATTCTGCAGAATCCTGTCTTTTCATTTAGAAAATATCAGATTTTATAAAGCCAGACAAAAACAAGGAAGCAGCATCACACCTATTTTAATAGGATCTCCAAACAGCATGTTATATTGATTCTTTTCCCAGTTTATCACTTTTAGATTGATGTGTACAACTCCACACCTGTGTTAATCAATGTTACAATATTTCTTTTTAATTTACACACACATCGTGCATCATATATATTTTTTTTACGTTTTCAAACAAAAAAATTATTCATGAAGATCTGCAAATGCTAAGAAATGTTTCATAAATGCAATTAACCCTTTCATTGCGGGACGTGTGTGCAACAAATTAGCCAGGTATACATAATATAGTGGCACTGAAAGAGCTCATATACTGTTTGTTAAATGTGTGCCCCGGCTAATTATTTGCGTCCAAATGGAAATTACTTGTTTCACACTCAAGACAAAAGAAAATCAATCAAGTAATGCAGGAAAATGAAGCAAGCAGGGAACCCTGACTAATTATGGGGAAGTAACCGCATTTGCTCTCCAGCACCTAGGCACATTTAGCATGCTATTGCGATGTTTTTTTGTGTGAAAATATATGAATATGTTCTTTATTCTCAATGAAACTCAGGAATAATAAATCCCTTCTTAATCTAATAAAAAAGGCACGGAAATTCATATTTAAAATAAGCTGTGGACTCTGTGGTCTTTGTTCAGTGCAGATCCATCAGAGACATACACAGAAGCTCACTGTGCTTGCAGTCTGATAATTATTATTGATTCACTCTCAGCCTGTCAATCCAGGGATAGCTCTGCAGCAGTCAGTGATGGACAGAAAGAGGATTGGACAGCCACCATCCAACAAGGAAACTTCATCTTGAAAATGAACTTAGATGAGATGGTGCAGGTGGATAAGGGTAATTGATGATTGTTTCAGAAGAGAAAAGGAAAGAATGATAGGGGAAAAATAGAATGAAAAGCTAAGCTCCATCCTGCACCACTCATCCATATCAACTTGTTGTGATTTTGTTATGGAGCATTTTTTCTGTCTAGATTCTAAATTTCATTTTTGATATAATTATTCGCTGACATAAAATCAATCAGTAAACATTTTAACCCCTTTGTTTACTGAGTTAGTTACAATATGCCGGCACAAGCAAAATTTTATTAGTTAAGACATGTATCTATTTTCTAAGTTTATGGTAACAACATACAAGAGAATATTTGTTCTTACAAGCTGCAAATGTTTAAATTATCAGTTGAAAACCTGTGAATAATATAAACTGGACTCATTGTGGACAAGCATTTAGAAATATAGATTTTTATTTTTAATTTTCAGTTGTCTGATTTCGGTAGAAGATCCTTTGAAGAATATATGACATGAGTTAAGGGAATATTATGCATTGATAATTCTACTTGAAAACATCCTTACTTAACTGGTTTTCTGGCATGATGTTAAATTATATATATATATATACTATATATAATGTGTGTGTGGTGTGTGTGTGTGTGTTAAGAAAGCAAACCATGACCTGCAACAAAACAGCAACCCATTCCCTACTGACCTATATTTCTTGAATTTTCTTTTAAAGTTAGACATAATTCAATACAGAAATGTGTAATCATCTTAAATGTGAATTAGTTGTCAAAGGTTTTGAAATGTTTTTTTTAAATTGTCCAGTTTGAAGTTTAATTATCAGAGTAATGTCACAAAAGGTGTATATATGTTCTTTGTTACACGCAAATAGAGAGTGTCAGCTGAAATAAAGCTTATCTCATTATTGCTCAGTCCTTTCTCAGAACAAACACTTGTGTCTGTCCTGATGATGGTGTTGCTGTATTTGTTTTCCAATTACATCTTGAGCGAACTCAATAGAGCACAAAGCATGATGGGAGAAATCCACTTTGATTGCAATTACTGTTCACTTTGCACTGAAATGGACCAGCATCCCTAGCAACCAAATAACTAGCAAAACTTAAAATGCTAAAACAGTCCTAAAGCATGTTAGGTGTGTTACCACCTCTCATTTTATCAAGGAAAGGTAAAAACTATCTTGCTATATATTTTCATGCCACTTTTTCACCCATCCCACTTCTTATACATCTATAACACAATACAATTATTTTTATTTCACTTAACTATAAATATAACATCGCTATTATTTGTGTTCATTTGGGTCCAGTTTGTCAAAAGGTCCAGGTAGAATCCAAGAAGAATGGATATAAGAAATAAAAGAAAGGTTGCATGAAAGGCCTTAGTGATGCCTTTGGTAGAGCATTATATAATCTCAGACCTGGAACATATAAATAGATTTTAAAAAATAAATAAAAATAGTAAAAAGCATTCAGTTGATCTCAAATATGAAAAATCCTCTTAATATTTTTAATGGATTTCCTCACTAGTCTGTACATTTAAGACACATTATAAGGTGGTAAGAATGGCCAATCCTTTTTTTAATGTAAGAATCCAAACTTGTCATGTTATCAGATGCTTTATCTTAAAAATTACATATTTACATGATCATAAGGACAAAACAAGAGCAAGGACCAAGGAAGAGTTGAAGTCTTCAAGCAGGCTCAAAATGTGGCAAATCGGCTGTAAGATTCTCATTTTCTACAAAACGTTTTATTGGAAAATAAATCGTTTTATAAATTTATCAAAGGCTAGTTTATTGATGCTCAACACTAAAACCATGCTGATATGCATGTTGTCCTTAGTTGGCAAGCCAAAGAATAACACTCCGGACAACATATTGTGCTTAGTGAGAGGTTTCCTTCTATTAATACAGTTAACGTAATGTCATCACTAGCATAAGAGCATCATTATTATTGTTGGTATTATTTTTTTCCTTTTGCTTATATGTACCAAAGGATACTGCAGCATTGGACAATGGAGGGTGATACAGAGAAGCCAAACACTAACGTAAAGGAAGGAGGTGTGAACAAGAACGTACACTCTAAAAGGGTTACGGGAAGTGATGATTTCGCATAATTTTGTATAATCCATATTTTAGAATTCAGTTCATCTTCTACAAAAAGCCCATTGTTCAGTAGAGTTGGATTGCTACAGTATTTCCTTTTCCTGATCTATTATGTTTCTTTTTACACTAGGTATAATAAATGCTGGTTAATATTATATGGTTGTTGTTATAGGTAATTATATATATATATATATTTATTTATTTTTCAAATAATATTTTCTTAAGGCATAGCTGATCTGCTTTGTGGCCATCTTTTCTTGTTTTAATCTGATATCATGCTTCTTCACATCCATTGAAAGGCATTTCCTTAAATTCAGATTGGTGTCCATTCACTGATGAGCCGGCACTGGCTGGGTCGTGACCTTTTCTCTTATCTGGGCAGCTCTTGGATTCATGAATATTTTTTAGCTGCAGGGTGTTATTAATAGAGTACCTTGGAACAAAGAGATAACACACCCAGATATGAAGTGTCCAGTGTTATTATTGCTATGGTCATCATAATTCCTATTTCTATCTTAAATGCTAGATCTTTACTACATTTGCCTTTGTTAGTATTAATTCTAAGTGCCTAAACTATTAAATAAAAAACAAAGACCAACCATGCACAAAGGCTGTGATGCTGAAATCACCTGTGTGTCAAGAACACGGGTATGAAAATGGGTCACATGGCAACTCTTATGGTGTGTCCGTATAAGAAGCATGTGCAAAACTGGAATGAGGGCGTAATACATTAGCAATAGAAAAACATTGTATTATTTTTCATTGGTACTTTGCCATGGCAATCCTATGGAAGAAAAAAAATATTAAATAAAAAATGGGCTAAAATAAAAACAAAAAAAAAAAATATTTCATTACTGTTAAGATTGCTCCTTTTTGTTTTCAAATCAGGAAGCTAGCAACAATAGTGGATTTCATACACTTGTTCTGCATGGCAATTTGGATGTTAGTTTTTAGGGGAACACGTAGGAAAGAGGCCCAGCTTCTTTCACTGAATTGTAATATTGTTAAGGGAAACAGAGAAGAAGCAACAACTTGTACTGAATTATATTTAAAATTACACATGTTCCATCTGTTCTTCTATCAGGAACATTACAAATGTTATATTACATTATTATATAACCTTTATTATTGTATGCATATGCTAAAATATATATATACATTTTATTTAATTACTATATCTAAAATTGATACGTTCTGTAAACTGAACAATTTACTTTCACAATCTACAAACCTATCCTAATTATTTTCATAATGTCTGTATTACTGGTGCACATATCTTGATCCTCCAATATATATATATATATTCTATGACGTAGAGGCAGTGACCTACTCTTCTAGAAGCTTGAAGCATAAACCTCAGGTGGCTAATTTCTAGGATTAAAAGGAGCTGACCCTGGTACTGAAAGAAGAGAGGTTGACCTCTAACCAAGGAGTGAAAGAAGAGGAGCTGAACACCACTCTGTGCTGTATCATGAAACAGAATAAAAAAAAACTGAAATCTGTACAGAGAGATATAGCTGGTAAGAATGCTTCACAAGAAAGGTGTCTTTTTTGTTTGTATGAAGATCTTTGTAACACGGTACACCAATTGCTTTTTAGATCAGAATTGTAAAAGAATCAAAGGTTCCACAACTTAACATGTGCAGGGTCCTCCACATTTCAGATATCCTCCAAGGCTGAAATGTTTGATTTGTCTGTTCAACATTTTTGAAGATGTGCTCAGGTTTCTTTCAATAAAGAGGACCTGTTATATCTCTCTGGTGTGTAACAGATTGATATGTAGGATATATTTTTGGATTATTTTTTCTTGGAAAGCACCTATATGCAGATGACACCCTAATCTACATTTCCTCTCCTGACCTTTTACTCTCTCTTCTAACTTGCCTCACTGACTGTCTTTCAGGAATTCTACCATGGATGGCGTCACATTACCTGAAGCTTAACAAAGACTGAGTTTATGGTTACCCCGCAATCCCCTCTAGCCACAACCCCTGTCATATCTCTATCACTGTTAACCAAATTACCACATTTGCTACCTTGGTGTCACACTTGACTCTGGTCTCTCCTTCATCCCTCAAATTCACCCCCTCACCAAATCCTGCTGCCTTTGCGTGAAAAATATCTCCCAAATTCACCCATTCCTCACACATTCCTCAAACAAGCAAAATATTTATCCGCTCCCTTGTGATATCCCATCTGGATTATTGCAATTCTCTCTACTAACTGGTTTCCCCCTCTCCCTCCTTTCTTTGCTCCAATTGTATACACACACTTGTTCTGATTGTATACTACATATACATTGTATTTATGGAGCTTAATGTTTGCAAACATTATTAACTATTGGAATGATTGGAACAAGCAATCACTTCACTTGACCATTTAGAGGTCAACTTAACCCAGCCAGTGTGACAAAACCAAGAGGAACAAAGTGAAATGGATAGTACTCACAAATTATTTGTTTAGCTATTTGTCCACATTGTTTACTTTAAACAAATGTATGTAGGGTCCATAAGCTGGGACATACCACCCAAAAAGAGCCAAAAAGGGACATCTTTGCTTTAGGGGTTGTGTCTTTTTATATGGCTGCTTCACCTACTGACCACGAAAGGTGAGTAGCACATTTTACGAGCACAATTTAATTTACATACTCTATATTAGTTAATATATACTGTGCTTTTAGTGCTCTAGTACATACTTATATCCAGTAGGAGGAAAAGGGGGAAGAATGATTTGAGTCCCAAATATTGACTATCCTTCCTTTATAGAGACTATTAAGAGATATGAGGGTGTAACATTCCATGCATCTATGGCAGTGGTGGACCTCAGTGTGGACAGATTGTGGACCTCAGTGATTGACTGACGAGTTCTTGTTCTATAACAAAGGAGAATCCAAGTGTTGCCAACTGGTATAAGTTCAGAAATCATATGCCAATTATAAAGTAATAAACCTGAATACGAACATATCCAATATTAAACACATAGCAGGGATGAGGTTTGTTTCAAGCGTGTTAACCATCATTTCTGTTATCAAACAGCCAACATATTGATCTTTTTGTCTAAACTTCTCTTAAACCAGTTATCTCAGTACTTGTATCCTGACACTGTGAGATTTTAAACATGTTTTCTGGAAAATTATGTCAAAATTACAGTACACATAATATTTACCAATCACTCTTTCCTTCACATAGCCGAGTAAATGTGCTTACAACAAAAAATGATTGATTGTTTTATTACTTAATGTGAGGATGTGAGTTTCTAGAAAGGTGTCATGTTAGACACTAGTTTAGTAACCAAATCTGACAATCAACTGTAATGTTGAGTTCATATGAGTCTTATGAAAAACAAAAGCATTTTGCTTGACAGCCTGGGGCAGTGCATATGCTCATTAGAAAATAAGCCCAAGAGAGCTTTTGTGTTCACCTTCTTTTACTGCTGGATTAATGCAAAATCAGGAGAAAGAAAATAAATAAATAAAAAAATATTATATATATATATATATATATATATATATATATATATATATATATGCATAAAGAAGAAACCTAGATAGTCTTGAAAGTTTGCAATCCATTATATGTCAGTTAGCCAATAAAAGTATCACCAAATTTGAGGAAATCACCATTTAAAGTTTTGTTCTTTATCATGACTTTATTTTATGCAATAACTGTTCAGGGCAACCTGTTTATGAAACATAACCTACATGCTGTTGTACATGGCTTTATAAATGCTTTCTGTTTATGGTCCATTTTTGTGCATCATGAAACGGGTTAATTTGCTGTATAACATCAGTTTCCCCTTTGTCCTGTTCTGATGCAGTCTGAGCCATAGAGGGAGCTCTATATGAAGGCTTGGGGAACTGCACAATGGCAACATTTTATATGTATAAACACACATACAAGAATAAAACGAAATTCTAAATATCCTATGCGAGTTACATACGTTGAATGTATAATAATAATAATCATGTATCTATGTGAAACCATACAAAGTAAAGGCTAATACTTCATAACAAAAATATTTCCAAATGAATGCTGATTAAACCTTATAATATAATAAGCACTGCAAAATATCTGTCAAATATCAAACCATGTCAGCATCAAAGATGTTTGTTTTACAGGGTGCAGCAAATACGTAGTTGGCATCTTGTTAACCCTTTGTGTGCCAGTGTGTTTAAATCTAAACAGAAATCTAGAACACTGAATCTTATTGTTTTTTCTTAATTATTATTATTAACATTATTGTTGTTGATATAGATGCTGTTAAATTCTATTGGTTCTATGTATGTGCGTACATGAATGTGTATGTAAGCGTAACATTACAAAGCGTTATACTGTCGCTTTGTATTAACATTTGAGATTTTACATGTTTGATAAAGCTTCTCTACAAACTGTAATACTAGTTATGTATGTGTATATATATTTAATACATAAAATCAAACATGAAAGTACAAAACATGTTGATCAGCAGTACTATCTAAGTAATCTAATCCGTCAATGTCAATATTGTTCTGTCAATATTCATCATGGATTTTTCTATTAAATACATGTAAATATTTTTTTAACTCTGTTCCTATAATCCAATTCCTCTTTTAACACAAATGCATTTAGTATGTTGAACAGCAAAATAGATTTTCCATCCTCTAGATGTTTTTATCATATAAATATAAAATATGAAAGACAATGTATTTGCCATTCATTAGCCTTGGCTCACTAATTGTTGTTGAACCAGAACATAAATCAGTCCCATCCATGAAATAGCTAGTTCAGCATGATGGGGTTAAATTCAGAACAGATGATGTCTAGACCTGCATAAGTGCTAATTTTTATCTACACCACATTTTGTCACTCTTTTCGTTTCTGAAAATATTTCTTTAATTTTTATTTTTCCCAGGAGAAAGACCATCCTATATATTTATGACTGGCTCTGCAACTACTATTCATTGTACCAAACTACCTTGTGCCTAACAAGTACTAAACTATTTTTAGGCGAAACGTACCATAAAATTGGGACTTGGACATCCGAGAAAAGACAAAGAGAGTTTTTTCCCCCAATGTGTTTTCACTATTGAGCCAGTTCATAACTATGCAATAATCAGGGCTATCTTGACCCTTCTTGCAAAAGCCACTTTCCAGTGTTTGTCCCATATAAAGGATAGCTAATTAGGGGAAATTATTATATTTTTCCTTTTTTGATTAATTCACTTAAAATCCCTTATATATGTTCATGATAATAGTCTGAATCTGCATCTCCCAACTTTGTACACTGTGCAGCTAATTACAAGAGTAGAGATCTCATCTCCTTGATCATATAGAATTTACCACTCAGAAGCTTCTGTACCCTTCAGTCCTAGTTTGTGATTTGAATACCATACTTTATTATTTTTATCTAATTTTCACAAAAAAATGCGTTAAAGGTGCACTCATATAAAAGGTACAATTTAAATAAGGACTAAAATATCTGGCCTTCAATCGGGTTAGATTTCCTGTTTGGCTCTCCATTCCCTCGATTTCTTTGTTTTGAAGTAGTACACACATGTCAATCTTACCCTGTCACACAAATGTCAAATTACACCTGACCACTCATTTTAATAGCTCCTGCTATGTTGTCAAATGTCCCCAGACCTGACCCTGCTGATATTGTGCACACAAGATGCCTTCTCCCTACTTATTAAAACAGGTTATTAATTCCCACGTTTCACTGAAACCTCTACATCTGGATCAATACTTTATATTTCACATTAAGTGACCCAGGCCCTCTGGATGTTAAGCTCACCAGCAGGTTCTTGAGCATCTATTGTTTCAGCTACCACTCAGCATAAGGCATTCTGTATGGTGCAGTGCACTATACAGCAAGGTGGAATATGTCGATACTTAAAAAAAGTTAATTAGGTGCATAAAAATTATTAGAGCACAGTTTATAAGTAAAATTTAATATGAACGTTTCATACAGTTTAGGTTTACGGATCTCTGTTTTTTCTTGGACAACCTTTCTGAATTAAATAATTGGTTGACAACAAGTAAACCCTCAGCAAAAATTCATATCTATAGATCCAGACCAAAAAAAAAAAACTACAAAGAGACCTTTATGCAATGTTGCTCAAATATGGAATACATTTCCTTATTTGGCTCCAACAGCAAATTTACAAATTTTACATGTACAGGCATCAACATTAAGTATGCTAAAGTTAAACTGTTCTGACACTGAATACTTGTTTACTCTGGAAAGACTTTAAATCTTTTTGTGAAAGTATTAACGGAATCTGATGAAACCACTTTGCTTAATAGTGCATTCCACATCTTAAGTGCCCTTACCGTAAAAAGGAATACCATTTCCACTTACTCTATCTGCAAAGTTCTAAGAATGAAAAGTCCCCCAGACAGATGTTTGTATTGTCCTTCAATGTACTTGTTAACCCCTTAATGACAAGACTGTTTCTTTCTCATAGTACATTTTGGGACAAAGGCTCTTTTAACATTTTTCAGTATTGCTTTTTATTATATATTATTATTATATATTGTTTTTTTCAGGACAAAAAGGGCTTTCTTTAGATATTTTTATCATATCATCTAATTTACTAAAAAAAATGATAAAATATGGTGATTTTTTGTTAAAAAAAACTTTTTTCTCACTTTTTAAAAAAAAAATCTTTTACTCATGAAAACTAATGAAAAAACCTGCCAAATAGATTCTACTATTTGTCCTGAATGTGTTTTTGCTTTTTTCTGCATGTTATGGGGCAACAAGTACCAGTAGTGTTTTGCTGTTTCAAAGTAATTTTTTTACCAAATCTGGTTATTCTGCCCCAGGTGCTATTTCAGGTATCTTTGAAGCCGGCCAATGCAATTTACCCAATCAAACTATATGTTTTTGAAAACGAGACACCTCAAGGTATTTCAAATGCTGGTATTTTAACCCTTTCCATGCACTAATTCTACCACCAGCCTTTATCAAACTTTATGGTAGTAAAACAAATTGTATTTTTTCCACACACGTTGTACTCCAGGTATAAATTTACCACTTCTGGTATGTGTCACTGCCAAACAACACCCCCATATGTGTTCAGCAACATCTATATATGTGTTGAGCGCAGTGATACCCCACATGCATGGGTTTGTTGGGTTATTTGGGAGGTAAAAGACCACCTTTGTGAGGTGTGTATTTTTTTGCCATTTAGACATATGGTCAGTCTGTGCCCATGTCCCATATTTGGGACATCTTTGAAGCCGGCCAATTCAATTAACCCCATCAAATCATACATTTTTTAAAACTAGACACCCTATGGGCATTTATAATGCCAATATTTTAACTCTTTCCATGCGGAAATGTTTGTGAAGATATAGCGCTAATTGTAGGACTTGCTTATAAAAAACGTAATATATATATATATATTTGCACTTTTTTGGTGACAGTGGGGATTACTATTTTAATCACTGGTCTGTCGTTTAACCCACCGATCGGGAGGTTGTGAAGCACCCTCTGGGGCATTGCAGGCTTACCTCAATGAAGAGGCATCCTGGAATGCCCCTCACTAGATTTGCATCTGGCTCGGAGGCGTGTTTAACAGACCGGTGATTTGCATCACTGGTCTGTTGTTTAACCCGCCGATCGCCGTGAACCGCGATCAGAAGGTCAGAAGAACTATTGTGAGGCTACCAAGAAAACCGTGATGCCGCCAATCTCGGCGAAAGTGCCGCGATCAACGGCAAATAACGCTACCATGGATTGCCATTAAGGGGTTAATAATTAAACTAACCTAGCATGGAAACTCTTCATAGCTGAGCTCTCTTGCTCCTTGAATTCAGGGTTTTTCAAACTTTGGGTCGTTACCCATTATTTGATCATAAAATGATATCACTGGTGCCAATGGGACATTACATGATTTATCCACCACAAAAGTCTGCTGCTGCCTCCCCATGTGAACTGGCGGCTCTGCTGCTATAATGATCTACTTTACTTACCATACTGAAATAAAGTGGTGCTCTATGTGCATGCCTAGTGTTTCTTTTGGGGACATGCTTGTGTTTGTAAGGCATGCTTGTGTTCTTGGAGTGTATAATTTATCTGTTGGAAACATTAAGTGTTAACACACGAATACTAGATTACAGTGTGACTTACTTAGTAAAAGAAAATCCTGTAAAAATGATTTGCAATTCTATTTTTTTGTCAGGCAATGTAATACAAAAATAAATTCCGCACAGCTATTTACTGGTAGATCAAGTATATTATCTTTCATCCACACTCATGCAATGTAGTGTCGTGGTTTTTTTTAGAAACAGATGTACGATGAGACATCACAATTCATACATCTCAGGAAACCAGCTTTGTTCTTTATATAGTTCCCGATACTAAAGAACAATGAAGATTATTAAATCATACTTTATGCATTTTGTTGTTCCTGTCCTTGGTACGTAAGATTTTTGAGAAACACTATCTGCGTAAACAGTTCTGTAAAAGATTATCTGCTACGCACATTGAATGGCCCTGCCCCCATCAAGGAGGCAGCAAATCTCCTGAGATTACACCAGGAGGAATTGCTTATGGTCAGCAGTGGCATGAAGAACAATAGAGGTCGGAATGGACAGAAGCAGCAGTTTGCTGGACAGGGTGGGGCACTGACAAAATATAATTGCTCTGTCACTTGAATTGTCTAAGATACTAAATTAGCAATTGTTATTATCGCCAGGTGGTTTGGGGAGATATAGCAGCTTTGTAATTAATATTTTCACAGCATTCCATTATATCTCCCATATGTTATTCACTGGCACATAATTTACCTCTATTTATCTAATTTTAACACATATAGTTTCTATTGCTGTATCTTTCATATGGAATATCTGTCTGAGAACATACAACATACCTTTTTATTTCTATGCATACCGCCAGAATCTTCACTGCATGGTCTTAGAGATGTGGGGTGAAAAAGTCATTATAGATACTATGTTTTGATATTTGTAAGCACTATCATCTTTTAAATCATAAACAAATTAAACCAAAAAAAATACACATTAAATGATTAACCCTTTCAGGGACTATTCAGTGCAGAACATTGATCATAGTTCACTACAACACTCAACAGTATATAAATATGATGTATATTGTTGCCATCAAAATATTCTCTGTCTCAAATGAAATTTTTATCTTTATTTAAGATATTATTTTCCCTCTGTATGAGTGTTTCTGATTCCTGTGGACATTGTGCTGACTCTGGATGAAACCTTTTTGATGGAGGATGCATGCTGAACAGTAGAATTCTGAATTATGTTCTCTAAATGATCCCATACTCAGAGAGCAAGTATTGATTTTGAAAATGACTGAGGCAGATCTTGCTCTGCAGCCCACCAACCCCCCTAATCATCCCCCAAAGCACAACAAACAGAAGTCATGTGTTCTAGCCACCAAGGGGGACCAATGCTTCTATTGTTTCAAAGTCATCTTTCTACTAAATGGTAATGAGAAGAAATACTTGGTATGAAAACACGTTGGGTTTTTCCAGAAAGGATATTTTAGCCACTTAAGTATATTGCTCCATAAAAAGGGAATATATGTCTTTAACAGTTCTGCCAGTGCATACACATCAATTTTCTATATAGCCTACTCACAGTTTGAATTTAGAAACCAATGCTGAATAGCATATTAATTACTAATGGGCAAAAGATAGGGTTACAATAGGGCTTGGACTCCTGGGCTGCCTGGTTAGTTGATCTGCAGGGTGATTTTGCTGGACAGTTTTTTACAAAACACATGTATAAACCCGATTTGGTTGTCCTATCTTTGATTGATCCTTATGAAATCAAACAAGAACAGAAGAAAGTAGAGTAATGTCTCGTGAAATGCTTGATCTCCTTGGGGTAAAACACAAGGACACATGAGGTGACCTCATCCACTTATATAGACCTCAAACCAACCTATAAAATGGCCTCATCCATTTAAATAGACCTAAACCATCCTATTGTCAAAGTAGCTAAATCCCTGTACCCACTCTGAATTGTATACATTAAAGACAGCTTGTCACAACCTGTGTGTCCCAACTTAGGTGAAAATCAAACCCTTTTGGTGTTTATGGGATGGTAGGTGTGTCAATATTAACAGTTTCAGGACTATTTTTGAAGAAATATACAATTATTTTTAGCTGCTGACATGGAAGATACATTTTTGCTGAAATTTTAGAAGACTTTATGCTTAATTCAGTACCTTATGGATTATATTACCATCAATTGTATCCATATTTGGGTTCTCCACATCCAACTGCTTGCTGACAGACCAAATGTTAAGCTCTAATATAATGTTATCTGTGTTACAAGTGGTGGACTTAACGCTTTACAGGTTACAGAATAATAAAGGTGCATTCATATAGTACATAAGTACATATATTATAGCTGTGTCTGCTTCAATGGTTCCACCTTTTGGTAGTCCAAGCAGCAATTCCATCACTATACTTCTAATTTCTCAGCACTTGCTGCCTCACATCAATCAGGCAGCACTGTGGCATAGTAGTGCCTAGTAATAGTTAGTCCATATATGCTGTATATACGCTCCCAAGGCTCCCTCCACTACCAGATGAATCAAAAACGCAACCCAGCAGTAACTCATCTGTGCCACACTGGCACAACAATGTGCTTAAAGACAGATAAACATGCCTAGACAGGATAACATGCTGAATCATATATAGGGAAGGTCGTAGCGCACACGCAGAAAGTTTAACATAGAAATACTACTCAGAACACAGGAAGGCTGTTGTGAGCTTACATTTTTATTTAACAGGAGCCGTTATGTCAATAAAATGAAAAGGGCAAAAACAAATATCTTTAGTAATACGGAAAAGGTGTTACGAACTCTTCATACACTATGCCACACAAAAGGCATTATTTAAAAAATTTAACTATTGTGTCTGCAATACCAATGTTTTTCAAGTAGACCTCACATTCACATGTATATGCAGAGCCGCAATTTCCTCTGATGTAATTAAATGATGAAACTAATTAATGACTTGATTGCATTTGCCTGAACATAATGAGAGACTTTGTATAAACAGGACATGGTTTAGTTTGGATTGATTGCTTTGAAAATAGAATTGTTGAATAAAATGTTTTTGAAAGCACAACATCATTAAAAGTGATTAATTTTCAACTAATAAAGAATCTTTAAAGTGCTTTTTACAGTCATTAACAAAAATAATATTCCTGTCATAGACTGAACCATGACCAACGATAATTGTAGGATAAAGATTTAGTTCAGTTTTTATTTAAAGGTTATGTTTTGTGTAAAGGCTAGGTTTTGGACTACATTAGATATAAGGCTAGGGAATAAGACATAACTGCAAACCCCCCTCACAGCCAAGGAGACCGCTAGACTTGGCTATATCCATATTGTTACTGACACGAGGATAGCTGGTGCATACTCTAGTTAGGCAGCGAGGCCCTATAATGTATAATGTGTATAACTTTGAGAGAACATGCCCAATTAAGTAAATCGCCACAATAACATCACTACCATATATGTGTTTTAGTGTATACACACATAGTGTAGAGATGCAAAGTAGATTTGCTAAAACATAATGTTATTGTTTCTGTTTAGACATGATTCCTCCATTGAAATGGGATCCAGCTTTAGAAATATGTTGAGGCTAAGTATATTCTTTTTTTTCCTCATGAAATCTACTTCTATAAACATTGAATCTCCTATTCTCCATCTGCACATTTTTTAGCATCTTTTAGCTCTTTTAGAACTCTCTAAAAAAAGGCTACAAATATAATGTCCCAAGTTAAAGTGTTCATAACTGGGCCCACGGATGCTTAATAGTCATCCCACTGTCTTCAGAGAGGACAGGACTTGGATGTACTTTAGTCCCACTGTCTAATTATATGTCCCATTATCTCATTTCATTATCCACATATACATATTGTAAACCTTTACACCATTATGGAAAGTAGGATTAAGTATGAGGTATACATACCAATCGGTTTAGAAATCTTGCACCAGGCAGGAACTTTCCTCCAGTGACCAAGGATAGGCTCTGAGGTCAAATAGGTCATCCAAGCCTGCAGGGTCTTTGAAGAACCTATGCACCATAACAGAAGCTGAGTTAAGCATCCCTCCAGGGCTGAAGCACACTCCACAAGCATTAATTAGAAGCAATGTTATCCAAAAAAAATATTAAAGCCCCATCACATTCTCAGAGTAATCTCATAGAGAATTATATATATACAGTATATATATATATAATATTACTGTACATCACAAGGGAGAAATAAGACATTGTTAGCATTTTTCAATTTGTGAGGTCAAGCTGATGTAAAAAGTGTACTGAGTATTGTGAGGCTAAATTGTATTTCATAGTGCATGATTCATTAACACACGTATGGATTCATTACAACTGATGTATACAGTAATTCTGAAAACAGATATTTAATCAGCATTAATGGAATGTACTACTGACAATTACTTACTTTTAATATGATTACACTATAATTAATTTGATTTGACTGTCAAACAAAAATATAGTTAGAATTCTCTTTGGAGAACAGTAATGTTGCTGTGATCTTCATTTGTATCTTAGAAATGATGATAAATGGAGGCAAATGATTTTCTTTTAAGGTTGCAACATAGAACAAAACATGTTACTTTGCTTAAAGGCACAAAGAGAAAAAAATCAATACAAAGAGGTTCAATTACAACATTGAGTCATGTGACTTCCAGTAAAATTACCCATTTTTATCAAAAATTCATACAGCAGCTTAAAAATTCATCTCTATGGATAAGAAGTAAATTGTGGTTGAAGCTTACCATATCATATGATAAATAGAGATGTGTATGTCTTTCTGTTGTAGGTTTCTGGTATGTAAATAGCATTGCCATGGGAAATATTGTATGTATTTTTTTTCCTTTGTTTCATGCTGCTGCATCCTATATATATTAGCACGACATACTTACTTACCAATCAAAGACCAAGTATACAATTTTTATTTTACTGTCGCTTTTTAATTCTTATAATTGTATTCCAACATCTGTGTGAAACACCAAAGGTGTGATATGATAGAAGCCAAGAAGACTGCATATGAGCTTTCATGGACCTGCAATGTCTATGGAAAATGTCCTGTAGCCTGGGACATTTTAATATTTAAATCATAATATTTAAATCTAGATATTTATTCCCTCTATCCAGAACTCTCCCAGTTTGTTTTCCCAGAAGCTCAATAGATCATACCAGCTTGCAAAAGATATTTTACAAATATGGAAACAACATTGGAAAATACTTAGCAAGAACTCTTAAACACAAAGCTAGACAGTTATATATAGATATGTTTAAAAGTCAAGATAACAAGACAATCTTAAAACAACCTTACTGACCAAATCGCAGATTGTTTCAGACTCTACAATATAGAGTTGACTTGGACATCTGACCAGAAAACATGAGAAACCTTATCTGAAGACATATATGCTGGATTTTTTCTCCTACATTACAACTTGTGGTTAAAATACTACATTAGACCGTGACAAGGTGGCCCAGCATATGATGGTGTGAATGGCTTCAAGTCTTCTCTATAGACTGTTTATGTAAATGGATGGTAATATCAGTGTGTGCTACAGCCAATCACTGTAAAGCTCAATGGCAATTCATTTCATGTTTTGAAGAGAGAGTTTGATAGCAGTCTTTACTATGTAATAATGCCGGCATGCATTGAAATACGATTTAACAATCAATGCTTCTGCCTCTCAGGGACGGGTAAGGTATGTCATGATATGGACACCTGAAATGTTGGGGGGGTACATGTTGTCCAATTAGCCAAAGGTCTGAAAGGCTTGCCGAACATCACGGAATTAAGGTCAATGTGGGCGTCATAGACGCTGGAGCAACAAATAATGCCCATTCCTGGATAAAAGTATAATTGTTACATTCCAGATTATATCCAAATATAATCCCTACACCTATGTAACATATGTTAATACATTTTATATTAATATTAAAAAATATCTCAGTAACTTTCTCTTGTGCTGTTCGAGGGATAATCTTGCTACCACATCATAGATTTTAAAATTGCTGCCTCATGCTAAAACATTTATGATACAATAGTTTTAAAGTCATGATTGTAAATAGTACCCAGTGCTAAAGATGTATGCATAGCCTATAAAAACAAAGTTTTGCGAATGCCTACTTGATCTGACATAAGGATTTCAATGCAATCTTTTCTGAGGGATTTAGAGGATTCAAGGGAAATTTACCTGAATTTTACCTGAAATGCCCTAGTCAGATTTTGTTGAATATCAGTACTGAAAAATGTAAATCTGACACATGAATATCTTGTATTGCTCAAACACTGCATGTCATTGATGCACATGTAAATTGATGTCCTGCAGTATGTTTAAGGTATAACCTCACAGAAAGGGAATCAGATATACATCCCACATACTTTTTAAGGGTAGAAGTTTACACATGATTTAAAATATAAAACGTGTGCCCCTCAAAAAAAGTCTGGTATGACAACAGCACGATGTCCCAAGTTCCATTCAAATGAGGGAAATCTACTAAATGGCCATAATTTTCTATGAACTTATTTTAGTGTATTACATTCTATAGACTCCTTCTCTTTTTTTACTTCTCCAGCACCTTTGAAAAAAAATATTCTCTAGGAATATGTGCAGGCCAAAGTATCCCCTAAAAACATGTTGGATCTTAGTTCAATCCCCTAATATATAATTAAATGGGATAGTAGGGCTATCAAATAAATTACACTATAGCAACTTCCTAAACTTTTTACAGTATCTGATCGATTCACTAAAATAATATGAAAATATATATATATATTTGTACACCATGAGTACTCCATGAAAAATAAGTTACTGGTTTAATGTCCTGAATGTGGTAATAAAGTACCTAGACTCAGCAAAATGCCTCACTATGTAGCTTATCTCTATACTGATAAAAGCCATATCACAATGGGAATTTTCAGTCATGGTTGGTGGGACCTAACATAAAGCAAGGGTGAGCAGTGGTGATGATAATAGTGTCATCTGTGTGGGAGGGACTGCTTAATTGTGTTGTGTGCAGAGAAGAGAGAGAGAGGGTGTCTGGTACAGTTGTGTGCTAGGAGAAGAGAGGTCCTGCCAGGTAGTGTTCTGTGCAGGTGGAAGATGCAAAATAGTGGTGTATGAGTATGTTTTGAGCGGTGTTGGATAGTGTTGTGTGCAGATGGGGGGGTGCTGGATAGTCTGTACAGGAGATGAGGGTAAAGACAAGGGAAGAATTAAATAGTGAGTGAAAGGATAATTCTGGGTAGAGGGTGAAGAAAAAGAGGGTCAAAGAAAAATAAATGAAAGTGTGGGAGAGAGGGAGAGAGAGAAGAAAGAGAGGGGAGGAAGAAATAAGAAAGAAAGAAAGAAAACTGTGCATGTCATTTTGATGACTGGTTACATTTTTTTTTTTAAATGTATCCAATAAGTTAATGAAATGCGGAAATAACCAGAGTTTATGATAGAAGGGTGATATATCACTAGAGATGCTTTTAGATGCCAGAAATATGCAAAAACACAATGCCTTGTATGCACATTAGACATTCAACAGTTAATTTAAACATCCTGACATGTTTGGAGATAAAGTAGCTGGCAATGCCAATTTAACTAGTGATTAAATCATCATAAAACCAATCAGTTTGTGCAATTTAATGCATTATGTTGAAATCAAATCTCCAAATATATTTATAAACAATATTCATCTTTATAATCAATTATTTGTAAGGAAAATATATTTAAAAAATGAAACATTTTTTTTCCTCTTATAAGTTTTACACAGTTAATGAACATGAGAAAAAAAAACCACAAATTATATTTTTATATCTCCCCTGAGTTTAGACACACCTTATATGCCTAGGAGTTTTGTTTATTTTTGCAGTTATAGGGCAAATATTAAAATATGTGCATAGTGTGAATGAAACGCCTTAGTTATATAGAAAGGCTATATTTATTTAATCTAGAAAAAAAGCATCTTAGAGGGGATATCATAATATTATAGAAATACATAAAGAGACAGCACACACTGCTATTGGATGGCTTGCTAATTAATAGGACTGTACGAATGAACAAAAGGCCATCTATTCAGACTTGAAAGAGGAGATTTTTACCTAAAGCAGTGAAAAGGGTTTCTTACTGTAAGAAGAATAAACAGGCAGAATGCATTACCTACAAAGGATGTGCTATCAAATTCAATTGATGTTTTTAAATATGGGCTGGATTTTTTTTTACAATTTTCCTACATTTGTGTTATGTAGGAAAGGGACTTTAATGACATTTATTTAGACAGAATGCTAATTTAACATCTTTGTCTAGATATCTTTAATAAATTTTAATACGTGGATACGAAGTGAACATACTATATTGAGCAATGGGGTCTTCTACTAAACTGCAGCATTTTATGGAAGGTACTAAGTATTATTGGCGTATGATCTCAGGGGAAGAATTATATATCGCAAATTAGTAGTAGTAGAGGTAGCCAGGAGGGAGGTTATTGAAACAGAAGTTTCATGCAGTAAAAGTGTAATGGGTCTATGCAGGATATGATGACTGGAATGTCCCTTTCATATTCATAATTAATATTTGTATGGCTTTTTCCATTTTGTTTTTCAATGTTAAAATAAAATAAAATTTATAATTGCCAAAGGGACAGTACCAACAAAAAATAATGGTGTGTGTAACTTTATTTTGTAATAAAAACTTTTTTTCTGTGTATATTTTAAGTTGATGTTCCAGCTCCTAGAGGTCTTTACTGGACATTCACCAGAACATGCCTTGTTTGCTCCAAAAAAAAGCAATTAATGAATGAACATTCTCCTTAGTAATGATGGTTTGTGCCCCTTATTTGCAAAAGACATTTAAAATTGACATTAAAACAGCAGATAATTGCCAATGTGTTTAATTAATGAAAACCTTCTCCTGTCGCATTTACCAAGGCAAATTAAATAATTAACATTGGACTAATGGGAGATAATTTAATTATGAAATCCAATAAATAAAGATCATTTCTACAAATAGACAGAAATCCCCCAACTCAGGAAAGCAGATATTACAATGGGATTTAACACAAAATGACAATAGTTTTTTCTGGTTATTGGCCCATCGCAAAGAATGAAATGTTAGTGATAGTACGTCACCACAACCACACAGATTATTATTGTATTAAGAATTTCAATTTCCATTTTTATCTGTCACAAAATGATACATGAGATTTGTTTCCATTACTCAAATAATATCTGCACGCAACCTCTATGCAACAGGTCAAGCCAGCACAGGATAATGAAAGAGTAAATGTATCTAACAGTACCCAAAGTAATGGGCCAACCTGTGTCAAATTAATATTTTACATACTTTGGATACCTAATGAATTTATGTTTTGATATTTTTTTATGATGCAGTTTTTGCTCTCTATGGAGAAATTGGTAAAATTACATGTCCGTTGGGCCATGCTAACTTGCTTGGCACTGCGGCATTTTGTGTATTGTTAGGTATGGTAGTAAATTAGATAGGACAGGATAATACTCAATAGTTCTCAGTTAAAGTTTTTTTAAAGCTAACTTTGTTCAGAACATTAACCCTATAGCCCATAACAAAAAACAAGCGCCATTTATATGTGAATGAATGAATTCCATCACAAAATATTTAGCTAAAAACTGTAAATTGGGCATTGGGAGGCTACTCTGCAGTACAAACACTAACAATAGTTTTTTGTGTTAATGGGTAACTAACATATGCCTCCCACCAGGAAACCCTTCTCTTGAGCCAAGCGATGGGAAGGAGGTACTGGGGTGGGAGAAAGCAAAGGTGGAGAGGATATTCCCCGCCCCATGGAAGAAATCCCGTGGACTGGAATAATCACCCAAATCATGTGAACAGAAAGTACGAAAGGCTTTTCCCATAGTATAAACATCAGACAGGAAGTGATACATTTTTTAAAATTTATAAAAAATCATTACATTTTAATAATCTTTCAGATAGTGTTTGCAGATAACACAACATAACATACTATTTACTAGGCAGACAGAAAATCTGTGGGGCTGGCTTACAAACACTTTAGAACCTTCCTAAAACAAACCCTGTGCCTTTAAATATATCTAATTATCAAATAACCTTGTCTTATGCTGCTAACAGCTATTTCTCATTACATAAGCAATATAACACCATCATTTCCTCCCTCCCTGAGGATATACACACATAGCATAAATAAATTATGGAGAAACTGTTGGAAAGCAAATGACAGAGCTGCTACATAATGTTGGTACAATAACTCTAACTTAACTTGAAGAATATTCAGATTTTCCAGGAATTATTTCATTGCAATGTAACAAACTAGGACAATCTTAGAAAAGCAGCTTTCTACTTGCATTTGTTAATTAAATGCCACATCAGCTACTGTAAAAGTAATTCATGGAATATCTACAACTATCGTATAATTTAAGTAAGTTTGCAAATGGCTATAAAGGATTCCGAATCATTCAGCCCGTGTTTTCATCAAAGCTACCCAGCAGTGGTTGAATCCTGATCGAAGGTAAAATCCATTTGTGTTAACATAGCAACCTCAAGGGGATGATAAAATGATTCTTGAATAATTTCCAAATCTAATTGTGTTTGCTCTTCAAACTGCTGTAAGGCCTTTTCAAAATGCATTGACAAACAAGTAAAATCCTACAGGATTTTATGTTTTAGCCAGTAAGATTTCATCACGAGCGTTAAAGACGAAACGAGCGTCAGCTTCTAAAATGCTAGCGACTTAAACACACAGTTTTAAAGATCAATTTGTCTTTTAGCATGCCTTCTGATTTTCTACAAATGCTCTAAGACACTGGATCTTTACACTAAACCAACCTTTTCTGATGGGAAAAGAGCTTTAAGTGTATTAGTCCTTTTTGATATTGGACAGAATGAATTAAGAACTTCTTAGATTTTAAGAAGTCCATGTTCATTTAACTCAGAATCTGTTCCAGATTTGTTAGTTATATTTGGTACATTAACCTAGAAATATATTAAATATGAAATAAAACATACGCAAATGTAATACGCACTAAAGTCAGTTATTTTAACCTTAATTGTGAATGCATTTCATTAATCTGATACATGTAAGTAAAGAAAGCTTAAGGTTAAGAGCCATACTGTAATTCAATCAGATAGATACTTTAAAAAGCAACTTAGGTGCTAAAGTTGCTCAGGAAATCATTTATAAACTACAAGATCAATAACCAGACACATACAGGTCTATATACTAATGCCAGGGATTTCAGTACAACAGACAACTTGGACTGAGTCATCTTAAAACTTGGTTGAGTTGATAATCAAGTTCACTTTTGTGAATAGAGGAGTTGGACAGTTTCAGTCAAGTCAATGGAGTTGGTCTGTGCAACTTAGCTGGACACAACTAGACTATTTGTAAAATCAATGTGACCAACCATAAACATATGTCATAATGGGACCTAGATATACATAATACAGGACCGCTTCCATGAGTTCTATATTTCAATAAGCTGAATGTCATCTTGGCCGTATCAAATAACCCTGCTTCTCTTGCTAGAGAAATGTGTGACCATATGACAAAGGGAAGTCAGTGAATAAATACACTAGATGCCTTTTCAGGTTTGCATAGGTAAAATATGAAACGGGACAATTTGGAGGAAATTCTCAACTGCAGGAGGTAGAAGGAGACACTGTATGATTTTTTTGCTTTTTGAGGTCAAATTCTCAGACATATTTCTACTCCTTGTGTAACAAAAAATGTTAATCCACTACAGCACCATTGCGAAGATTAAGCAAGATATGATGAGTCTGCATTCACATTCCCTAATTGTTTTTCGAAGCTACAAGGAGGAGGTTCTAAATACAATATCTTCTTTTAGCGGATTCCCTTTAAGGTTCCTAACTTTCCGTTACTAGTATTTGTGCATATACCCACACGATATGCACAACTATAGAAATCCCATAGCCTTTTGGGTTAGACTCCATAAATCAGAAAATTATACACATTATAAATTGCCCCATTTTAGTGTCTTTCTATCAATATAGGTAACTGGACTTGCTCAGCCTCATCATGTGGGAGATGAGCAAACAGTACTCATTAACAATGGTAGCAGCAAAAGCTCAACAGTTCTCAATCAATAAAATATAACAGACTAATCTTACAGTCTGTGTTTTTTAAGAGGTTAGCGATTGTAACATCACATTGTAAATGCTTGTTTCTATAAACTGAACAATCATGTTCAATATCTTTATGCTTGCTGGTGTATGTAGGCGTTAGAAATAATAATGTATATTAATCCTAGCACTACAAGAAATTTTAGGAGTATAATCTTAGATATTTATTGCCTAGCAGTTATTACCATGAAAGTATAACAACATTTCTAGTACAGTGAAGTATATTATTTTTCAGACATTAACATTCCACATGTCAGAACACAATAAAGCATAGTTACATGACTAGAAAAATAGATCAGCAAACACAATGGCTTAATTATGTATGTAGAGGGGTTTTTTTTTTTACAAAAAATCCCTTTATACCTTAATGTTTTGTCATGTAGGTAGATGTCAAGCGTTGATCAGTTATATGAGGCTGCTTTTAGTCGGGGACAGCAGGAATTAGCTTTTCTCTGTATGGAAGTTCAATCTTGCAATCTTGGAACATCTAGAATATACACAATATACAGGTATATTAATGACAAAAAAACCCCAAAAATAAGCAATATTACATGCAAAGCTTTTATAATATATATATATATATATATATATATATATATATATATATATATATATATATATATATATATATATATATATATATTTATATATATATTGGGTTTTGAGCAGAGCTTTGCTGGAGTTGCACCAAAGATGAACTTGAACAGTAGCTGCAGGTGCTACAAAGTGCTTTTGAAAAATGATTCTGTGATCGTTATATGTTTAGACCCCAAATCAAAAAGTGGTTTCAGCAGTATTTTTTGTTTGTTTTTAACAGTCGTAGTCATCATTACATTCCTTTATAGAGGAAATCTTAATCTAAAACAGTTATTGGGTTTGATATTTTATTTAAATTGGATTTAAATGAAATCAATGAGTAAACATCATTATGATGATCTGCTTTTACTGTTAATACAATGAGGATATACTGTTGTTCTCTAGACATAAAATACAGTGCTGCATATGAATAAAACCTGTTTTATCTCATTTTGATCCAATAAATGTCCTTTATCTGCAGACTGCAGAGGCAGTGATTTCTGCAGTTGTGATATTTTCGGTAACTTTCCCTTCTTAAACACCACACTGAGCTGATTCTTTATGGTAATGCTAATGAAGTCTGTTACTCCATCGACTTTCATTAGTCAGACTGTCCAACTGGGTGATTAAGACTGAACCATTCCATTGTTTACTTCAAGGCAACAATAAGGTAAAAATGCACCTAAAGCCATAGTAACACAAAAACTAGCATTATACGTTTTAAAATGTATTTTTACTAGAAACAAATGGGTCCTCTTCATGGGACATGCAACAGGACTTGCACCAAGTAAGATTTGAATCCTACAAATTGTAGAAAAAAATGTCTATTGTTATTCTAAGAGTTCACAGGGGATGCTGCAAGTTTGTCAAGTTGACTTTCTTTTAGATTCTTGTGAATATATTCAATTATTTGATTTTGCTAAATAGGTGGAAGGCAAAAAAACAAGGTTTTGCTGAAAAAGTTTATTTTGGCTACGTACAGTTACTGTATTGCCAGTGGGATGGCATTGTGCTTTTATTTTCACTGTATAAACCCAACAATTTAATTGTCACCAACAATGTTATTTGGTAGATCTACCATATACTGAAATTGATTTCAGATCACATGCCAAAGTAAAAAACATACAAACAGCATTTTGTACTATTTTTGGATGGCAGTTCATTTTTCTCTGTTCAATTACAGTAGGATATTAACACCTTCAGTTGCGTTTATATATTCACTATAAACCTGATGCATTTTCGAGCATATTGCAATTTTCAGAAACTACCGACTATGGAAATGTAAACCGATCTCTCTCTAGCACAAAGAAATATTGAAATTATAAATTAAATGCGAACGGTGGGAATTGCTAATTAGGACATATATAAATATACCAGGGATCTTAATTAAATACTAATGCTCTTGTCTTGGACCTATTATAGAAACCCTCTAACAATATTGATTTATCACACAGGCCTAGGGAAGAAGGTTAGTGTGATGCAAGCAATGATTATACTAAATTGAATTTTGTATAATGCAGTGGTGATCTTGCCAAATGGCTGCTGACATTATGAGTGAGATATAGTAATACAGAGCTGTCACCGAGACATTTTAAAATGACAGTTTCAGTGCCAGCAGCATACAGCCTTTAAATCCCCTGTCGGGGAGTTTGCAAGACTAAGGAACCATTAATAATTATTAAACATAGGAGGGTAATTGTTGCTTGTTTTTCCTTGGAATTATACGTTATTTTTTATTATCCACTATGTATATATGGTTCATCTTGCTTGGACCCATTCATATTGCGATCGGAGCTATGTGTGCTACAGAGTGTGACCCTAAATTAGTCAAGTCAAGCTATAGTTGGGTGACACAGATAACTGGTTTGTTCACAGATATGCAGTAGTTGCTAACATCCTATACAAAAAGCAGCTCAACATGGTTTTATTCTAGGCATGTGTCTAGTCATACAAACATTGTACAGTGGATATGCATACATTAGGAATGGCCGAGTGCTGATGGTGGACTTTATTTTTACTAAACCCTGCCCACTTCCAGTTATTCATTCTTGCCCCTACTCATCCGTTTGCTGTCTATGCCCAGTCTACAACACCTTTTCATTCTTCTTGGCCCTCTCATGTTGTAAGCTAAAGACCTGGAATGTTCCACTGTAGATTGCTGCTTCGAATCACAAAAACTTTGTGTTGTGCACCTTTATTATCTCCTTTCCACTTTTCTCTCTTTGTACTCCTTATTTTGCTGTAACCAGCACCGTTCTTAACTCTTAATGTCTGCGTGCAACACAGATTAATTGTTATATTTAAGACATTCATTTTAGACATTTTTCTTTCTGCTACCCACATCTGAAATTGTTCCTATATTAGACCTTTTTGGATATTTTTTTATCAAAATAATGTAGCATAAATTACCATTCATGATAAATCAGTCACAGGTTTTCAAATAAATTCTATTAAGATTTCAATGTGATTAATTTTTAAGGCAATTCCAAATTCCTCCAATTTCTTAACAGCCAGAACCCTCACTATGGGGTTAACAAGTTTATTTTGTTAAAAATCAGATACATATTCATATTCAATAAACTTTATTTATTATATGTTTGTCACCATTCATTTCAAATTAACACAAAATAACGGGAAGATATAGAAAATAAATAATTTGTATTTAAATAATAGAAAAATAATTTTTACTGATGATTTTGAGACAGATGAACTAGTGGATATTTCCAAAAAGACGCCTGTTCTCATTGTGTAATAGAGTCCTTATGCAGTACTTTGTTTATGGTAACATTTCACCCCTTTTTCTTTTGCTTCTTGTTTTAACTTAATATGTTGAAGAGAAACACTTTTTTATCCTCTTGCTGCTGAATGACACCATCTGTGATTTCCAATGTAATTACGTTATGTTGGAATTAGATTAATGAAAAGACTTGTGCTTATGTGTCTTACTAGCAGGCTGTGAGTCTGCTGGCTAAGTGTCATTTCCACTAACTAAATATATATCTGTCTTTTCAGCACAGCTTATGTTTTTTTTTGGTGTGTGTTTCTTTTTACAATCTATGTAGGACATTGTGTTTCTAGTCATTTGAGAGAAATGTACTGTAAGCTTTAAATGTCCTATGTTTTCCAGACTAAAATATATATTAGGCTGTCGACATTTTAGAATAAACTCCCTTTCAATTGCCATTTCCCCAGATACCCAACTTGCATAACTGCCCAATCTCACTTGTTTTGTGAGGTTCATTAAGTCACAAACATTAAATTAGAAACATCTGCAGTGCTGTAAAGGGTAGAATTGTTTCTATGATGTATCCCTTCTTCAAAGCTTAGTGCATGTGGACATATAAAAGCACGGTTGAGAGGGACCAATATCCCCCATATCACCCCCACCATAATCATTAAAAGCACTACCAACATCAAGTACATTGTTATCATGAGATATAAAATGGTCAGTCTATATAACCTCTTTGTAACCCCCAAGAATGTAACTTCTGTAGAACACTTGGAAGCCTTAGGTCTGCAGCTGTAATTAATCATGCTTTTTACGCCTTCATTCTCTGACATATACATCAATTTGTTCCAAAAAACTTAAACTTATAACAATAAAAAAAAACACTCTATGCTAGTCAGTGTATGTACAGTAGGTATACTAGTAGGTATATGTAGGTCTGTCTTCTGTTGGAGGACATATTAACCAAGTGTAGCAACAATTATTATGCAAAACCTTACATCAGTACAAGTCCAGATAGGCAAAGGCTACTGCCAGAGCAGACACTCTGTTATACTACTTTGTGTTTTTTATA
This sequence comes from Spea hammondii, assembly GCA_029215755.1. Taxonomy (NCBI): domain Eukaryota; kingdom Metazoa; phylum Chordata; class Amphibia; order Anura; family Pelobatidae; genus Spea; species Spea hammondii. The sequence continues at coordinate 86,790,301 of JARDYJ010000004.1, forward strand.
AACCACTACTTTGCGCATAACAAAGGATATAGTCATTGATGACACACATAAACACTGGAAAAACTCATAGTACATAATAAATAAAATACAATAAAATTGCTGGCCTTTAGTATTATTAAAATGCTTTATTAATATGAATTAGATTTTGATTGATTGATTTGAGGTTAGGGCTACCTATGTGATATATACAGAGGTGTCACTACAGTACGTGGGCATCCGCAAGAATGTTTTCAGGGCGGAGCATAATTTTAATGTCATCCATGCTCTGCCTCCTTTCGGCCATGTCATGAAGGGGAAGGGCATTGTCATTATCACACAAAGGGTTGAAACACCTGATGCAAAAGCTTAATAGAAGGATCAAGCTGTCATTGTCTGATATGAGTGTTGCAACACATAATCTGTTTTAACACTATTGAATGCGCCCCATTATTCATACATACAAGATCAAGGCATTACAAATGGATTATAAAAAACATGCAGAATCTGCATTCAATGCAAAAGAGGGTGAAATAAGCAACACCACACGTAAACCCAAATTATAGACCTAGAGCGCTAGATATAGACTCACGGCACCAAATAAAGATCATGTTGTATGTATGACCCTCGCACTCTCCTTAGTGCGGGGAGGCACGTGATGTTGGAGAGATGCGGCTGACCTGCCTCTGCGCTGTGCTGACTTCATCTGAATGCAGCCAGCATGCGCAAGGCGGCAAGAGCATGATGGAGATGATTTATTGAAGAGCGGGTAAAAATCCAGGGGGGGGATCCCTTGCCCCCCCTGCAGATGTCCATGCTACAATATAGATTAAGCAGTTGTTAAAAATAATGGACTAGTTAATTAGTTAGTAAGTGAATTTGGTGACAGTTTGATGTTTTTCATTATTGAATTGTGAAATGCATACTTTTGGAAAGACTTGCCCAGTGTGGGCATAGCTGGTATGTTTGTAAGCACAGGAGGCTATTTGAGGCTAAAGAGAGACCTTAGGTCAGGGGTGTACAACTCTTGTCCTTGAGGGCTACAAGCAGGCCACACTTGAGCACACTTCTCTATGCCAGCTTGAGCAGAGTGATCTCAATTTCATATTCATCGAATTACTTGTTGTCTGCCCTTGAGAACTGGAATTGTGCAGCCCTGCCTTGGATTACACGAGGAGATCCTGACAACCCATACTTTTTGAACTGTGTGTAGACCCAGTTTAGAACCTGTGCTAAAGCAAAAGTAATGAAACTAATAATACATACAACACTTATGGGACATACCTACATAATATGGTAAATAAGCAGTTTTAAACACATCAGACACTTTTCCTAGTTTTAATTATTATTATTATTTTTTCTACAGCACCAACAATGTATGACACACTTCTTGCAATACATATATTCAGAATATACTACATGACTAGAAGTGACAGACTAATACAAACTCATGCATTAGGTAGAGGGGGTCCAGCATGCAAGCTTACAATCTAGAGGTGACTGATACCAAAGCCAACAACACATACTGTAGCCATAGTTAATAGAATTGCCTATTGCTAGCCTTGATATAACCTGTGTCACAGCAAAATGTCTAATGAAGCCTTTTAGTGTCATTTCTTAAGGTCACTTGCTTACAGAGATGAAATTAGTCCATGTCCACAATTTGTACCTTTGATGTTCCTGCGCAGAGCTGTCACACAGGTAGTATATTTCCACTTTTTCCAGTCTATGTTTCAGTAAGGGTGTAGTCTGCCAGTAAGGAGATGAGTATCATGTAGCACAGAGAGCAACTCCTGTAACAAAGAGGTTGAGATCAATAAGGAATCTTTATTGCCATAATTTGTGCTACTACCTAACCTCAGCGAGCCCTCATATAATCTCCTTAGCACTATAGTCTCCTGCATGCCTGCGTCCAATTATACACATGTCCTTTACCACTAACATAGATTTACTGGCAATGTCGAAAATCTGTATGAAATTAGTATAGAGTGCTCATTCCTATTCTTGTATCATGTAGATAATATTACAGAATCAGAATACGGATATTTTGCCTCATATAGCTGCTAATCAACTGTAATGTGACCGTCACTAAATAATATCCTGATATAGCATGCCCTGAATTAGAATTTAATGTTGAAATGCAATAATAATAATAAATTACAATTCACTTAGCACATAACTTTGTGTGAGAACACAAAAATTTAAATTAGCAATCTCTCTTAAAGCAGCTTCCTGTGAATGAATGAGTGACAGGGGATAGCAGCGTGTGTGCATGTTACCCTTTGTAATTAGAAATGGTTACTTTAAACTCTACTTTCAGGTAAATGTGATATTATTCAGGGAAACATTCTTTTGTTTTTATAAAGGGCAGCTGGTTTCATGCCAATGTGAATTTGATTGCATCACTGTTAAATTTACATGTTGTCCCTTGAAAAATAATATTTTTGCTTTCGGAACTGAGCCTAGTCTACTAAACCAGTGCTTTATCTTCATTCTGGTACTCTCCTGTCTTAAGGGGACAGCGCTGTAAGTATACTATATCGATAAAAATCCAGGCCTAGATTAGAGGAAAGAGTTCTAGGATGCGGGAATATGTTACTTTCTGCTCCTACACTTATTATTCTAAATTAAATGGAATTAGGGCTTTCCTAGTAGGGTATTATTTCTGTTTTTCTCTACTCTTCAGAAAAAATATTTCAAACTACTAGGAGAAAATGTGCTGCATGTGTGTAAAGAATTATTTTAATAAAGGCTCTGGTACTATACTAAGGGGCAAAGGGTACCAATAGTCCCTTACACTAGAGGAATAAGGTACAGAAGGTAGAAAGGGGTTTCAGTGTTCCACTGGCTTTCTTGATGGAAATAATGAAGCCTATAGACATTTCAGCGAGGTACCCTAAGAAATGCTCTATTATTCATTGTGTAGTAATTACAACATCTATTTATTAGCCTAGCAAGGTTCTCAGTAGAAAAAAAAATTGATAAAGCTAAGTATTATCAGCTTGCTTACGCCCGTCATAAGTCTGAGTCAGAGAAAATAATAAAATAAAAAGTAGAGGAGCTGCCACGCCACCAGCAATCACTAAATCATCAGTGATTTTTTTTTGTGTGTGTGCATATTTTTTTTTGTTCACTCGATCAATTTTTGTTGCCATGCAACTAGCACCATAAGGACATTTGTTATGGTTTTGTAAAGCTTTTAGTTTGGACTATTTCATTACAGGCTTACGTGGAATGCTGATATTATTGGCTTTGGCCTATGTGATCTGCAGCCAGCTTTATTTGATATTTATATTATTAACCTGTTTTCACACTTTTAAATATCAATTTCAAAGGCAAGACCAAAAGTGGAAATGCTTTAAATACCAATGACAAACTTTAATGACCTGCTTTGCTATTTCTTCTGCTTTATATCATATTCAGAAGCTTATTCTGACCTTAGAACTAGACCTTGGATGGCAGGTCTGGGTGGGTTACAAGAGAGATTGCTGATCCCCCCAACTGGCCCATTTACACTAGTGTGACTCTTCTAGTACCATGAAGGTGTCCAAGTAATTGAACAGTGATCCTCCCATATATGACATAGAAAAATATGACATAACAACAGCAATGTACATTTTCTCCAGTTAATGAATCTGGGCCAATATATCTCAGTTTTTTATCCCACACTTTCCCAGTGTAGTCTATAGGAGAACTGCTATTCCATTACTTATTGTTGCAGAGTTTTGTAGGTCAGTTTTACAGAATCTATGTGCAATTATGCAGATTAAAACGCATGTCTGTTTTCTAGGTATTCACCCGTATTTATAAATGACTCCTTAGATGTGTTAAATGTTATTGAAGGGCTTTTATGGCAATCCAATTACTCTCTGGCAAGCACTGATGTTATGTCCGTTTATGAGGATATCAGATGCAGCTATGGTTTGGAAACAGTCCAGCACTTTCATACTAAGGCCAATTATGACACGGGTGAGGCGATTTCATCTTAGAATCCCTTGAATGCCTCTGTGTTCATTATCAATGGAGTCATCAAAACTGGTATACAATAGTGGCCGTGGATATAAAGCTGGCCAATTCAAAGTAATTATTGGATGATAGGACAAAGGTTTTACAAGTGGTTCTCAATCGTTTTGTGACCAGGCACACCTGGGATCTGAACAAAAAACTGAAAAAACATACCATGTGAAAGAAAAGCGGGTAAAAAAATCTTTTAAGAACCAGTGAAACAGAAAGAACTGACTAGTGGATTAATATTGTGTTACCCACAAGCTGTGATGAGGACCCTAAAGAAGCAAGAGGGATAAATAGTGAACAAAATAAAAGCCTGCTAATAGTAGTGTAAGAAGGTGGGGTACATGTGGCAGCATGTGGAACCACTTTTGAATTCTGATTGCTCTCCTAAAAACAATGCTGCTCTGGCAAAACCTCGCCCCCGCTTCCATGTTATCACATAATTATAACTTACAGTATAAAAAAAATACATTTGCTATGCAGAATACATATCAGCCCCTCACTTTTACATTATACATAACAAAACAACTTAACTTAAAAAACCCTAAAAAGAGAAATTTTAATGCACTGTTAAATTAAGTATTTTTTTCTGTGTCTCATTATTTGCCGTTGTTTCCAGTTTTCATGTGATGGTCGTGATGTTCAGGCACTGTCTTGCTGTCCTGTCCTGCTTTTGCAGGCAGAGGGGAGCATGGGCTGTTTCAGGAGATCCTCTGATCTCCCCTGCCCGGCCCAGGGAGCTGTAAAATTAATAAAATGCAAAGAGCTCCATTGCAGCTCCCACATGGCCTACTCACTGTGCCAGTTGGGTAAGGTGGGCGAGTGGCATTGCCTCCAACCCTGCCTGCCTCCAAGCTAGTCCTACCAACTTCAAGGTTAGCTGTGAACACCTAAAAAGTTGTGGATTATAATAATGTGTCATATTTTTAGGGGGACCCTAAAGGTGCCTGTAATATGCTTAAAATAAAAGTCAGAGGAACAAAATTATAAAAAATAAAGAGAGATTTCTTAAAGTAGAACAGGTACCTTCGTATGTACTGGGATACTCCTCACTGTTAGCAGTATTAAAACTGTGTTTACTTCATTAATCTGTAGACTACATATTTTTATATAAAATCTAACAAAGTAAACTTCAAGTTTATAATGCCTTATTGAAAAGGGCAATTTAATAAGGCACCAGTACACATGCTTAATTGCACAATGGCTATTGACAATATCTTAAAACAGTTGCATATTTGCCAAATTTAGCTAATGGAAATAGAATTGCCACTTAATGTCTCAACTTGCACTGGTAGGAAATAAATTGTTTCTGGCACCTCTCTGGCTTTTTAAGAATATATTTAGCTGATATTTAAAGCAAAATCGATTTGTAGTTTATTTTGCTTCCTTGATGATGAAGACAACTGGTTTTTTTTATGTTTCCCATGTATACTGTCTCCAACTTTTTTTGTGCAGACTATCATCTTTCACATTGAATGATATTGTCTCAGACATTTTGTTACTTATTTTTTTTCCAAATGACTTCTTATTTGGTAAAGAGAGTAATGGGCTTAGTAATGGAGATTATTGTCTTTTGTCCATTTCCACCCACACGTGTATGTGTTATGTTGTATAAAGACACAGTACGTTTAGTTACTACAGTTTACCTGCTCAGAGAGCACATCTACCTCTTCCAATGCCACTGCATCCCATTTATTGCTCACATAAACACATTATTTTACACTTCCCCCCAACCCTTGCCTTTTACTTTTACATCAACTTCTTATTACATTTATATCCTCTCTATAACACCTTGTTTTTCCTCTCCTTCTAGACCATGTGCCGTCATTGGATGTTACTCAAAAACACAGTCTTACAATTCTAAGAATTAGATATCTTAGTAAAAAATAATATGTGAGAATTTGAATTTACTGACTGTTAGATCTATGAGCACATGGAGCCATAATGATCTGGCAACAAACTGGGTTTAAATACATGGGTTAAATACATGGGCAAATGGGTAACCAATGATCCATGGTTCTACTGTGTAGGTATTCAAGTTAGTTGTAGCATGAACACTTTATTTGATACATTTTTTAGAGCCTACAAAAGTATTCTGGACCTCAGAGCTGTTCTTGATATTCTATTCAAGGAGGAGACATCTGACATCACAAAAGCTTATGCAATATTACACCTTTGCACAATAAACAGCATCAACTTCAAATAAAGACACATTTTTCTCATTTGCAAAAATGGCTACATTCACTTAACTTTTAGTATAGTTATAGTATTGCTCATCTATAACGCTTACAGCTATAGTATTGTACATGTACAATATTCACTATATAACATTGACCATGGATCATTAATGGCACACATAAAATACAATGCTCCAGAAGAGTGTAGGTTGATTTCTCTTCATTACTAGATGAGCAACACACATGCTCCATTGACATAAAGCATAAATGCCATTGGTGAAGCACAATGAAATGGGCTATTCCATTGGTTGCTATGGTGATATACCACTTTTCAAACCAGACTCTATATATATATACCGTATTTGCTCGATTATAAGAGGTTTTTTTCAGAGCAAATGCTCTGAAAAATACCCCTCGTCTTATAATCGCGGTCGTCTTATAATCAGACCTCAAATAGGTCTGACTATGAGACGACTAAGATCCAGATCCCCCGCAGCTGCAGGGGACCTGGATCCTCCTGTCTCCCCCCCCGCCCCACTTACCGGTACTTCTGAGTCCCCGGTGTGTAGCTGGGGCAGCGTGTATTTGTCTACGCGATTCGTGTAGACAACTTCCGCTGCAGCAGGAAGGAGGTGTGGCTAGCAGTGGGGGTTGTCTGCGTCCATCGCGCAGACCTTCCCCAGCTGTCAGAGATCAGAGTTCCCCGCACCGGCGTAAGTGCATGGGATCTACACGCTGCCCCGGCTACATGACAGGGAAGTCAGAAGCACCGGTAAGTTTGGAGGAGGGAGGGAGGGGGGGGTGTTAAATGGGGGGCATAAGGCATTTAAACCCCCTTAATGCCACTCTGCCTCCAGAAATGCCTTTTTAACCCTCTATACGCCACTCTGCCTCCTGAATACCTTAAACCTCCCTATATGCCACTCTGCCCCATAATATGCCTTTTAACCCTCTAAATGCCAGAGTGGCATATAGGGGTATAAGGCATTTCTGGAGGCAGAGTGGCACATAGGGGGTCAAAAGGCATATCATGGGGCACAGTGGCATATAGGGTTAAAAGGCATATCATGGGGCACAGTGGCATTTAGAGGGTTAAAAGGCATATCATGGGGCACAGTGGCATATAGGGGGTATAAGGCATTTCTGGGGCAGATGTGCATAACTGAGGGACAGGTTGGAAAATGGAAATAAAACCAAAATATTTTTCTCAATCATAGCTTTTATAAAAAAAAACCATAGTTTAGATGAATTAACATTTACTGGTAAAACTTTTTTCCTATAGGGTCGTCTTATATTCAGGCTTTTTCTTTTTTTCCTAAATTAATATTCAGATTTGGGGGGTCGTCTTATAATCAGGGTCGTCTTCTAATCGAGCAAATGCGGTGTGTGTATATATATATATATATATATATATATATATATCCCACATGTTTAAGTTATAAAAGAAATTTGCAACTTTAAACCCACATGATTACTTATTGTCTTGACTGTGTTACAGAGGTTTGTGTGTGCCATTTTAAAGGCTCGTGTGTTTGGGCAGACCCCATTTGTCATCATGCATGCCGTGTGGAGCATATGTTGGCAGAGTAATACCTGCAGTGACTACAAGTATCAACTAATGACAACATAACTCCAAATGCTTGAACACGTATGTAATGCATTCTGCTGCAGCTGCTTTCTGCCATAAGATAAGGGCTTCAATATTACAGCGGACACAGGATATAAGCAATGTATGTATCACACCACATGGTCTCACCCTATAGATTAATTACTAGGTTAAAGTGCTCTGCGTTAAATCTATTTATTATGCACCTTCCAAATAATTACGGGCAGTACAAATTCAGTACATTTGGAGATATTTGCAATGGAGCAGTGCTAGCATACCTTTTTTTATAGCAGTTCTACAGCAGGATGGGTTAATGGATGTTTAAAATAATGTTACATCGCTTATTATTGTTGGGAGCATAAAACACTCAATAGCCACTCACTTAAACATTGTTAATAGTGTTATATGCCAATATTTTTGATCTAATGCATTTACTGACCGCTTGCTTTATTTACAAACTCATCCTGAGTAGATATATTTATAATGTAAATACAGACACAACTTTATATGCTAGAAATACATAAAATGTGGTCCTGGAGATTTGGTGTAAAACAGGGATGTAGGTATTTGGGAACAGAGCAGTTCTGATGAAAACTAGGTAAAAGCTGGTAAGGAAATTGCATTGGTTACCATGGTGATTGCACCACTTTGCACCAGAATATCTCCTTTTACATAACCTTCATTGGGCATCTAGAATGCCAAAGCCCATGTGCCTGTCACTATATTCATCATACCCCTCATATAAGTAAAATAAATTAATGAAATTAAAACCATAAATCCACAAATTTAATCCAAATCCAAGCAAAAAAGAAATATTAGGTTTGATTACTTTTAATGATAGAGGTCTCTTCATTCTATTTCCACCATACAATGGAATCTACATTTTTATCTTAAACTGATTTCTCACTGTATCAAATGTCTCAGCCTTAATCATCCGGAGGGTGAGGGTTATACTTCTTCTGACTAATAAATGTCTATGAAGGAAAGGACTTCAATAGACGGCCTTGCCGCAAGGAATGAAGAATGGGATAAAGAATCATCTCAGTGTGTTTAATTTTGAAATATAACTAAAAATATTGCATGACCGACAACAATGGCAGTCACCAGATTTGCAAAGTTTATTGGAGTAATAAACAAAACCGAATTCCCATCAGCGGTACACTAAATTACCTTATAATACACTTTATTTAAAACTCAAAGAAAAATACTTATTTTTTGTGTGACTTTAAACAAAAGACCAGTGAGCCAGTAAAAATGCAATCAAATGCAATTGATCAGGCAATTTTGAAGATTTGCCTTATCACCCAAATAATATTCTTTAAATAAAAACAAACATTAAAATTATTTAACAAGAAATGTAATGAATCAGTCAAGAGAAAACTAAGACTAGAGAGTGCCTGTTCATTTGTGCAAACCACTTTTGCCATTGGGGTGTATATATATATATATATATATATATATATATATATATATATATATATATATATACACACACACAATGTGTCTCAAAAGTATTGAGACACTTGACCATAACACCAACAAGGACTTTTATGACATTGCATTCTAATTACATAGACATTAATCTGTAGTTGGTCCCCCCTTTGCAGCTTCCACTCTACTGGTAAGGCTTTTCACAAGATTTTGCAGTGTTTCTGTGGAAATTTTTGCCCTTTCATCCAGTAGAGCATTTGTGAGGTCAGGCACTGATGTTGGACGAGAAGGCACGGATGCAATCTCTGTTCCACTTTATCCCAAATGTGTTTGATGGGGTGGAGGTCAGGGCTCTATGCAAGCCAGTCAAGTTCTTCCACACCAAACCCTTCCAACCATGTATTTATGGACCTTGCTTTGTGGACTGGGGCACAGTAAGGTTGGAATAGAAAAGGGCCTTCCCCAAACTGCCCCTACAATGCTGGAAGCATTAAGATTTCCCTTCACTGGAATTTTTTGCATTGACAAAAAACAGTGGGACCCTGATACACCCATCTATTTTCTGGAGATGTCTGCTCTGAAATGGGCCTCATAGAAGAGTTGTAGCTCTTGGACGCAGAAAAATGGCAGCAGAAGGCAGTTTGACCCCGGAAGGGCTGGAGAGCAATACAAGAATCAGTGTTTGTAGGCAACAATGAAGCATGGTGGAGGTTCCTTGCAAGTTTAAGGCTGCATTTCAGTAACCTTAAAGTTGGGGATTTCATTCAGCATTAAGTAGAAAAAGGAGCCCTGGAACTGATGTATGGCCCCCATAGAGCCCTGATCTCAACATCATCAAGTCTGGAGTTACATGAAGATAGAGAAGCAAGGGAGGGTTCCTAAATTCCTTGAACTACCTTGAAGAATTGATGTTGCTTTCAAGGCAAAGGGTGGTCACACCTAATATTGATTTTTCTTGTGTTAGCTCATTTTGCATTTTGGTGAATGATGAAAATAAACTAATATATATATATATATATACATATATGTGAAACATGTGAAACTCATTTTTTGTAAGAAATCCATTCTGGACATCTGATCAAGGTAATGGCTTTTTAGCAAACATTTACTTACTAATAGAATTTGCTATTTATGTCTCAGCCTTCTCCTAAATTATGTTTCCTTCTAAGAGTAATCAGGAAGAAGAATACATAGAGGTTTAATACAGGGCATGGGTTCACTATCCTGCCATGAAACATCCAGGGCATGTGTGCCAAACAGCAGTCACAACATCCAAGGTAAAAAAACAAAGCTTGAGCCTCACACATTAACAAGCATGGTAAAAAATTCTAAAATCCATAGCAGATTTCAGTTGCGAAAGCTATATCTATATCTATTTTATATGATATGAGTGCACACTGCATGTAACACCTATGATTTTTTTGACACTTTCACATTTTCACAATTGGAAGTGTCTGTGGATTCCGGGTTTTTTTTCCATGCTTGTTAGTACTACTCGAAGTTGGCTTATACTATGTTCCAATATAGTCTGCCTTTTCCTAGAATCTCATCTTTTGACATTTATACTTTTTATCAATATCTAAGTGGCCTATAGAGGTATCTATTAGAATTTAACATTTGCCACTTGCAACAAGATATATTAGTAATACAAATAATTTCTATCAAAAAGTTAATATCGTTTAAGCACAAATTAAAGTGATTATATTGCTTTCGAGTGCCATTGGGTAGCAAAAAACAACCATTTTTACTTTTAGGAAATATGGATTCTTGGGGACCAATAGGGGAGCTGGTTATAATATAATTCAAAAAGAACCTATGCTAAATTATGGCATCTCTCTTTTTACTACAATCAAAATGACATCCCAATGTCTTCACCGTAAATCCATGTCAGGTGGATCAGCAAGTCAATGTCTCATTTGCTCTTGGCATACAGCTTGATATCATCGATGTAAACAAGGTGGCTAATGGAAGTTCCACTCTTGAACTTGTACCCATATCCAGTCCTTGTGATTATCTGGCTGAGGGGGTTCAAGCCTATGCAAAACAGCAGCGGGGACTATGCATCACCTTGGTATATGCTACACTTGTGCTAGCTGTCTTGAGTTAGCTTTCAGCTTTGTCTTCCAGACTCCCATTGAGTTCTTGATGAAGGTCTTTAGTGTCCTGTTGACTATGTATAGCTTCAGGCTTTCCTGTAGTCAATTCAGGCTATGCTCAGGTTGGTCTGTCTAGACTTTGAGTCTTGGGCGACCGTACTGTCTATGACCAACTGGTGATTGGGGCCTCAGCTGTTGTTCCCAATGGACTTGTGAGCTGTGCTCATGTACTGGCCCATGCGGTCCTGTAACTTGGTGGCTATGATGCCTGATAGGACCTTTAATGCTGCGAGGAGGCAGGTTATTGGCCGGTAGTTGGAGGGCCTTTCACGATCAGCTCTTTCCTTCCTTGTGTTAGCCAGTTCTGTAACATTCTCTTAGAAAGCTTTGAATCTCGTGGAGGCCATAGAAATAAATAGCTGGATGTATCCTAAATTCCTAAAAATAACATGAAATTAGGCAAAATATCAAGGTGAAATGTAATATAATGTGACTGAAAAAGTATAACCTTATAGCAAACTTTATACTTTGTATACATAATCTGTAAAAGGACATTTATGTTTGCATAATTTACTTGAACGACCACCTATTTATGTCAGTGGGAAGCTCTATCATTTACAGAAGATAGTGTTTTAAAAAAACAGTCTGGACGCAATACAAGAATGATAAGTATGGACTCCTTTATGGGACATAGAGAAAATAACCTCCTGTGTAAGTCATATATATATATATATAGCATAGGACAGAGCGCAGAGGTGAATATTTTAAATGTTCCACTTGATAAAGGGGGCATGAAATATACTTTTTCAATTAACCTCCAGTCTTTCATTACAAGAAGTTGACATTAAACATTGAAGATAAGTCTACCTTTTAATACGGCTAATATATATAGCTTAATAACTTAATACATGATGTATCAGGCTTCAATACCAGAAAACACATGTAACCAAAATGTATAATGTTACACGTTACTGTAGTGCTAATAATAATAATAATACAATGAAAATAGATTCTGTATTACGAAGACAATTTATTTTACATTAAATAAGACAGAGAGGCATCAAGGGTCTGTCTGGGTGTATTCCATGTAAATCAATGGCTTCCTATTGTAAACATTAAATATATATATATATATATATATATATATATATATATATATATTTGCCCGCCTGTTACAGAAGACACATTTTACCTGTTACAGTGGACCTTGTGTTTAAGTAGCAAATTTAAGATGCCATTGACCAGTGAGAGATTATGAAATCTTGTGATATTTAGCTTGGCTGATGTACCTCCATAGCTAGCACATCCATCTTAATGCCAGCCAGCTCTTTTAGCCTATAATCGTATTAACTATTTCAGGATAAGTGTGTTTGGTGCTGAATCTACTTGTCAGAGATTGATAATGGTTGCTTTCACTCAACGGTAATGCTGGCTAGTGAAAACACCCTAGATAGCTTGGCTTTTAGAAAGTCAGATTTGCATTATATACACTTAATATTTATTAAGATACTAAATTCAATAGCAAATTGCATAAGTATTTATAAATTATTTATTCCGATTTATAGAAATTGTTCTAACGTCTGTATCTATCTTACAGACTACTCTAAACTAGACAATGTAGCCAGCATCTTACTAATGCACATTAGTTTAGACCTCAGCTATCAATGACACTTAACAAGTAGCAACTCCTAAAATATCAAAATACTTGTTATTGCAACAGCCCCTTTTGCCAATATTTCATGAACCGACTCCTTCACAATTCAAGTAGTTATTGACCTGTGGCAATCTATATCTGCATTAAAATTGTGAGTTTTGGATTAATATGGAGCTGAAAGCCCAATTGAGACTTTTTCTCTCTCCTACCAGACTGTCTCTGTAATTGCAGCCTGGATTTCACCAACCACAAAGGCCAAAATGATTGTGATCATCCCCAGCAGTCAATAGTACATCGATTTTACTTTTAAAGGCTACAATTCCCACAAAATATGGAAACCCATTTTGTATTAGAAAAGAGAGCAAAAGAGAGAAAGGGATTCAACCACAACTTTTCATAAAATATGTTATTATTTTGCAAAGAAACACTAGGAAAGCAACAGGTGAAAGTATATTTTGTGGTATTAATGTATTTTTTTAATACATGGGCTGGTCCCAGGAGGGAGATTTTTTGTTACTACAGTTTAATGGATGAAACTATCAGTTTTTCACTTGACATTTAAAAAAGATACCTAATGCTATGTAACAACCAATGTTGCATTTGCTTGTCCAGATGTGTATGAGTTGGTCCTGCGTTGCACATCTCTTTCATGGGTTAAAATATTTATGGTTAAAAAGGGTGAAAATAGTGAAACTACTAACATCATAGCAACTGGAAATAAACAAATGAGTTCAGACTAGTTTATCCGACTGCTGAGAAACCTCTGGACCCAGATACATTTGGTATAGTTGCTTAGGGGAGAATCGATCTCGAAAGATTTTTTTTCAGCTTAAATACATGTGAAACTATTTTAATATGGATTTGTAGATGAGATGATAATGTCCCTTTAAGTTCCTACTTAGCCAAGGACTTAGGCATCTAACTTTAAAAAAACTACAAATGAAATATACTCGAATTTTCTGAGCATATACAATCAGTAGAAAGGCGGAACCAAATAGCTTACACAAGGTTATAGTGAAATATGGAGCCATACATGCAATTGCAGATAGATACAAATTGAACTAGTTATCCTTTATGAGGACTGTAGGGGCACAAATGTTAATATACATTGTATTTCTTATTTTATTGTTGGTAAATACCACATTGGAGTTTCTTATGCTTTAGAAAGGTTTTTTTTAAAAATTCAATTTGGAATTTTTTTCTGTAAATAAGAAGTTCCATCTTGTTTCTATATCATCAGATTTAAAGTGCTGCTCTGCACTCGTTTTTCATAAGAATGACTTTATAGGGGAATCACAATGATATACGCAATCTCTAGTGCTACATGTGTATGTGTCGTCTGGTGTAACAACACACAAGAGAGCACAACATTTTTGGCCTGACTCTAGGTTTCCAATGCAATCTTCGTTGCTTTTGGTGAACGCTAGAAAATATAAACTTCAAATATCATAAAACATTACTGAATGTTATTGTGGATTAATCTTACATGTGGCAGTTAATCTTTAAAATAATGAAAACATCTGCTAATTTCTACTTAGTATTGATTATTGACCACTTATATACTTCCTCCACCCAAATTCTAGCAACAACTCATATTAATTTTAAATATTTGTCAAATAAACATATTCTGCTGTACACAAGAGAGCAGTGATCGCTGTACAAAAGGTGAAACAAGGATAAGTATATATATTGAATATTGATGCAATTATGTTGTATTTTGTGCGCTAGATGCCTTTATGTGTATGCCAAGGTCACATTTACAAAGTGATGAGTCCGTAATATATTTAGCATCTGGCATAAAGGGTGTTGAACGGCAGAATATGTTTGCAATATGGATGTTCAATCTCTTCTCAAATTTAATATAGAAGGCCTGTTCACTTAGAGGATTTTTTTTTACTATTCGCTTATGGGAGAAGAAATTTATGCACTTCTCAGACAAAGATTGAGGAAATTGAGACGACATACCAATCTAGATTTTGCAAACAACAAGTATGATTGGAATTAACTTGTACATAGCCTGCAGAGGCTGAAAGGACTAGTGCACTAGTGACTGTGAAGGTAAATCAAATCTTCTGCCAATACATTCTGTGGCTGTCCAGATAAAACGTTGGACTAAGCTAGCGAACTTTCACCTTTCACCCAAACTCTCTAAGCCAAAGTACAGATTAAAAAAATCAATAACCTCAATCGATAGAAAAATATTTTTAGTCTCTAACTAAACGATATGTTTTGACAAGGCCAAAGAGGTGTACGAAAAGAACGGTAAAAAGATAAAATACAGAAAATTAGGATTTTGCTTTATTGAATCGCAAATCATGTTCCTGTACGAACAGGATTCTTTTACAGTGGGAAATAAAATGTGGGTAAGTGAGTTTATAGAATTGCATGATATATGTTGCACTTTTAATTTTCTATGAAGCCTTCTTAATTATTTTATACGTTTGTTACTCTCTGAACTAGCTAGATATATGTACAGTACTTTATATCAATGTGTTGTGTTATAGAAGGTGTTGTAAAAAATACTATATCAAAGTGTGATATTTCAGGGGGCTAAGAATTTTAACCAAGATGATATTTTACATTTTTTTGTACAAAACCTTAAACCTAGCACTTAATCTTGAAAACAACTAATTTTTATTTAATTATGTTAGAAGTTTTATGCGATTTTGTTGGCAAAAGGCTCATGCACCATCTTATACACATACCTGGGAACTCCTATTTCTAGGTGAGTGAAAGGACTAGTCATGTGTAAGGCAGGGTAGCCCCAGAGGGCCCTGAGTGGGTGAAGAGTATAAGGATAATGCTGAGGGAGTAAGTGGGTAGTTGTGGTCACGCACCACACTCCTGTCTGCAGAATAAAGAAACTGACCTGGGAAGCAGGGCTTCATCTGGAGTCTCTGGGTCTTCCCTATTAGGCATGTTTGGCATTGCACAAAGTGATCTTTGGCTTGTGTGCAGTTGTTGTGCCATGGAAACCCATTTCATGAAGTTCTCAACACACAGTGCTTGTGCTGATGTTACTTCCAGAGGCAGATTGGAACTCTGTAGTGAGTGATGCTAGAGAGGACCGGGGATTTTTATGAGCTACGCACTTGTTTGTCTATGGAGGTGGCTGCCTGTGTGCTTGATTTTATACACCTGTTAGCAATCAGTGTGGCTGAAACACCTAAACTTAATAATTAGGAGTAGACTTGTGCATTAGGATTTGTACGAATTTTAATTATAACAAAATTTGCCAATTCGTTCATTTGTATGAATGTCCGAAAATGAGGAGGGACCACAACAAAAGAAAGAAAAGCAGAGAGCTCCGAATTTCCAGAGCCTTGGTGCACACCATGGGGAGAACCTCTCCCCTGATTGGAGGAATGGGGGAGAGCCTGTCCCTGTGATGCAAGCTGTGGCTCTGTGCATATGTGAAAGTATTCCAAGAGGCTAGAATAATGGAGACGAGAAACGCTTATCTTTCTCTGCAGATCCATTTGCAATGTTCTGGCCACTTGGAGTACTTCCACAAAAGAATGGAACCACGGCATGGGGAAAACCTCCCGCCTCCTTACCTGATTTCCCGCGCAGTCCTGCAAGTTGTTCCCTCACAGCGTCTCTTCTCTTGCTCCGCCCAGGAACAAGGCGGAGTCACAGGAAGTGACGTCACATCACGTGACTCCGCCTTGTTCCTGGGCGGAGCAAGATAGGAGACACTGTTATGGAGCAGCGAGAAGACAGCCTTGCGGGACTGCGTGGGATTACCGGGACCCGCAGGTACAGTGCCTGACCGCCCGCTCCCGCCCGCAGCCCCAGCAAGACCGCCCGCCCCCGCAAGTTTTTTGGCGGATCCCACGGGACCCGCGGGACCCGCCTCCCAATGCAGTCCTCTAGCCTGGATTACGCAGAAGATAGTGGGAAGTAGCAGACCAAGATAAAAAAGGCCAAGAAGCAAGCAGTAACCTGCGGAAAAGGAGACAGGTACATGGAAGAGGAGAGGTAGGGGGACATTAAGAGAGAGTGTAAGAGAGTGTACAACATATTTTGTTTCCAATACAAAAAAACCCTTCTGAATTTTAGGGGCAGGAAACTATATTTGTTGTCGGAAAAGGAATTGACTAAAAACTTAAAAAAAAATTGCCTGAATCATTTTTTGGTCCATGTGCACAAGTCTATTTAGGAGACATGTCCACATACTTTTGGTCATATAGTGTATGTTTGAGAAAGGAACTAGTTTTAATATAGTTTTGCAATAGTTTTTAGACACTTTAATCTTCTCAGATTTGGAGTGTAGAAAGTGTGAAAAAAGTTTTAGCAGAAAGAGAATCACAAGCTACAATTTCAAATTTTCAAAGGAAGCCATTTTCTGTGGTTTGCAAACTATATTTGTGTCCACTTCCAGGTAATAGCATTGAAATATGAGGAAAATATCATTATAAGTAATCATGCCTCATACAACAATGAGGACTATTCTATCTTCATGGAGCTCTCCATGTGGAGCAAATTGTGAAATTACACAATAATAGTATGCTTTTTTTGTGCGGATTGGCTGTTATCACACCTGGTACTATACAAAAAACAAAATACTGTCTGCGCTTCTCACCCTAATAAAGTTGGCAACAAATATATAAACATAATATAAATGAGAGGTTTTGGTTATATGAATTGGCCAAAGCATAATTAAGCTCACCCGCCACGTCAAGGCACACTCTCAATAGGGTGAGAACCTACTCTCACCTCCTACATAGTGGGCACACAAAGCAGTTTATACTGCTACCAAAACCTTATTCATGTGTTGGGGGAGGTGCACAAAACAACTTTTATGAATATAGAACACCAGAGAGCTTTGTGAGGCCTCAAAGGTTTTGCTTTATACGTCTCAACTTCTACCCACAGTGGGTGGTCTTTGGGAGGTAGAACGTCACTCAAGCTTGCAGAGCTACTGTGCATGCGCTACTGTGCACTGAGGTCCCGAGATAGAGTGGCCAATTCAGGACTGCCCTCTGCAAAGAGGGATAGTTAGGTGGCATGCTGCTTGCATTTCTGTGCAGCCTTCAGTTTATTATAGATAAATAGTGATAGATAGTACAGAGCGTCTGGCTGAATGAATATAACACAGATATGGTTATTACTACTCCATATGTAAATATACCCCTAATGCAAAAGTTTCCCCATTTTGCCATCTGTAGTGCACAGTGATGCCTCTCTATATATACTGACCGGCCACTTTATTAGGTACACCTTGCTAGTACCGGGTTGGACCCCCCTTTTGCCTTCAGAACTGCCTTCATTCTTTGTGGCATACTTTCTACAAGGTGCAAATATTCCTCAGAGATTTTGGTCCATATGGATATGATGGCATCAAGCATTTGCTGCAGATTTGTCGGCTGCACATCCATGATGCGAATCTCCCGTTCCGCCACATCCCAAAGGTGCTCTATTGGATTGAGGTCTGGTGACTGTTGAAGCCATTGGAGTACAGTGAACTCATGTGGACCCGGTGTGGCCTTCGGCTGCTGTAGCCCATCTGCTTCAAGGTTCGACGTGTTGTGCGTTCAGAGATGGTATTCTGCATGCCTTGGTTGTAACAAGTTGGTTTTGAGTTACTGTTGCCTTTCTGTCCTCTGGAACCAGTCTGCGCATTCTCCTCTAACCGCTGACATCAACAAGGCATTTTCATCCACACGACTGCTGCCCAGTGTATATTTTCTCTTTTTCCGATAATTCTCTGTAAACCCTAGAGATGGTAGTGCGTAAAAATCACCGTAGGTCATTCTGAAATACTTTGACCAGCCCATCTGGCACCAAGAACCATGCCACGTTCAAAGTCACTTAAATCCCCTTTCTTCCCCATTTTGATGCTCGGTTTAAACTTCAGCAAGTTGTCTTGACCACGTCTACATGCCTAAATGCATTGAGTTGCTGCCATGTGATTGGCTGATTAGCTATTTGTGTTAACAAGCAATTGAACCGGTGTACCTAATAAAGTGACCAGTGAGTGTATGTTACCATAATGTAATTTAATACATTTAAAGTTTAAACATTTATAGATAATGGTAATAAAAATTCTATTTTTGAGATTAGATTTATTTTAGAAGGGTTATCAGTATAGGAATAAAAAGCCATTGCTTTTGATTCTTGACAAAACGAAATTACATTTTTGGGAAATAGTTCTTAAAGAAGACATCCTGTAATTAAAAACAAAATCAGAAAATTGTAAAAAAAAAATCAATAAGTTGTACAAAAAAGGACTAGGGAAATTGGGTTTGTCTGTCCAAGGAAGAAGACGATTTCAATTATGCATGCAAATATATTCAAGGTCAATAAAAAGATTTCTCAAAGGAACTTTTCATCCAGTCAACTGTGCAAATTACATGAGGGGTCTCCCTTGAGGTTAAAAGAAATGAAGTTTCCCTTCAACCAAATAAAGAGGTTCTTTACTATAGGTACAGTCATGTTACAGAAATCTGTACAAAGATGATTGTGATGACTGATACAATAGCAAGCTTCAACAACTGGAATTAAGGTCATAGTGTGTTTGGATTCAAAATGGGATTCATTTAGATAGAGAGGGAGTGCTGTAGAATGACTTCTGTAGCTAAACTGCAGCTCTTATTATCCCAGGTCTACATATATTAAACAGCAGTAGAGTTGGGAACCTTACTGTTTTATGTTTGTTTGTTTTGGGGTTTTTTTTAATAGTGGTCCTAAAAGGTGTTTGTACAAGTTAACTTCAGCATTTCGACTGCTGTATTTAAATAGTAAAGGTTCTGAACACCCTTTTTATCCAAGTGGTAAAAGTTGTGACAAAACATTGGATCAGCGCTACGGAATTTGATGGCGCAATATAAAACAATAAATAATAATAATAATAATAATCACATGCTGTGTAAATAATTAAGATTCAAAATAGTGTGGAGCAACAGGTGGGAATCAGCCATTCTGTCTCATACTTTGGAGGTTCTTAGGTAAGGATGGCTAAAGCTCTATATAAAAAACACATACTGTACATGTCAATCTATCTCCTAACTAATTTCTGGTATGAGGAACACATGGCTAAGCATGTTCTAACACCATGGCCTTTTTTACTTTAAATAACATTGAATACATTTTGTAAGCAGGGTAAAAACTGTAGAAATCGTCCAAACATAAACTAGACAAATTAGAAATTATAAATATTAATTTATATATGATACATGATCACATGATGTAGGGAAAGATACATTTCCTATTTCCTGCCTACGGGTAGCGGCCAAGTACTTGGTCACAGAATACATGTCATTGGGTAGTGGCAGGACACCAGAAAGGCATGTTCAATGTTTGCAGAATTTTTTGCTTCTGCTACATACAAGGAAATTACATCACATCCTAGTGCTCAGCAGAGCTTGGTAACTACACAACATGGATTATCTTTATGCAGGGCCGACATAAGGGGCGCACAACCGTTACATTTGTAAGGGGCTCGTCTGTCCCGAGGGGCCTGCTTGGGGAGACAAATCTCCCTCTGTTTTGTTTTTTTTAAATAAAAGCTTGTCGGCCATACTCAGGAATGAGAGCTCTAAGTAAAAGATGGTGTTAGTGTGTGTGTGGGGGGGTTATTTGGTTGAGGGGGGCCAAGACCATTTTTTCTGTAAGGGACCCCAAAAATTCCTTTAAGATTAAAGAAGAATATTTATTAGTGCAACTGGTTCCAATTGACAGGGAGAATCTGTTTTAAGCATCAAAAAGCATGTGCGTTTTTTGTTTATTCGCTGTCTTGTTTTATGTCTGAGTCTTACAGTGTGAGTTATTTCTATTCCTTTCTATTCCTTTCTTGACATGAACTCAAAAATCTCTCTGACAATATTTTACATCTAATATTAAGATTTTAATCAGTGTTTACCAAATAATTTCTTATGGATGTCCCTGGGCCTTCCACGTGGCAAGGTCAACATTTATCATCTTGAAAGCATATAAACAGAAAACTTAACTAGAAGTATACATTTGAAAATATAAGATGCAGAATGTATTTTTGAAAGACGCAGGAAAAGTTTTATCAGTTTGCCACTAAATACTTGTGCTTTTCATCCGACTTTGCCACTCTGGTCATTTGCAAATTCAACATGTAAGAACCCTAATTATTAATGTGAGATCCTCACTATTAGTATTTTTAAGCCTATTTGTTCCTTGTGGCTAATTTATTCATGATGCACTCTGCAGACTGGTATGAGCAGTATGAGAATGGCTCAGCTTTGTGTATCTGAGTGTAATGTGTGTGGCTGATATTGGTGTGCATGGTGAGGAGCAGAAAGAAGAAACTGGTCAGGAGGTAGGTATAGCGCTATATTGCAAAGCCTCTTCACACAACTTGTCCTGCAAACTTAAAGTTACCATACCTCTCCTCTGAGGACACTATACATAGGGTAATGAGTGCTTGTGATGTATTGCACTGGGTAACAGCAAAAAGGTATATAGCGCGCTCACCTAGGGCAAGCTTGAATTTGAGACCTGAACTTTATTTAAATTGGATTAAACGTATTAATTTAAATGACCTTAAATTAACAGCTTTTAACAAAGTTCAAAGAGGATATCAATGGAAAATAATACTAAAACAAACCATAATGTAAGCATCATAGATTATGGATCTCTTTGTATGAAATTTTTAATTGACAGTATATTATGTAATTGGTAACAGGATTACACTAGTTGTGTTTTTTTTTGTGCCATTAACATGTAGCCTAAATATGACTAATATGCGGAATATCTCATAAAGTATAAATCTGTATTGATCCTTGTTGGTGAAATCAATACTGATGTATATTTTGATATATGACCTGTATATCCACATACGGTTTCATATTGACTTATATATTACTACAAAATGGGGACTATGCGTACTACTGTAGCAATTTCATTTAACCCAATGTTTTTAAAATCCTTGCTATATTTTTTTGACTTGAACAATGTTTTATTGCTAAACTATAGAAAAGAAAATTACTATATCATACTATAAATGTAACAAAAAGTTAACTAATAAGAGTGAATTGTATTGTAATAATATTAAACCAACCAGACATTTACATTGCTTTCATGTTTGCCTGAGAGCTCCATAGACTTTGCTTACAATTACTTTTATAGAAATATTTGCCTAGTTATATACAACATACAGTCAAAATGATCAACTAGTTTTACATGTACTTACTTTTTTTGCTGCATTTTTATTTTTTGCATAGAATATACCATTTCTAGCAAACATTAATATTGTGCTACATGTGATTCATAGTCTCCCCTTGCTTTCTTTGCCTTTAATCTGAAGAAGAGATCTCTGAGATCCCTAAAGCTTATGTAATGTCACATCTTTTTATGTTGGCCCAAAAGACTCCATTGCTTTTTTAGTACCCCTCTGAATGCATACCCTTGTATTTTTTATTGGATAATAATGGGTGGTTAATAATGGTTGTGTGAGTGAAAATGGAATGGTTTTGGACGAAAACAAAAATCAAACTGTTACATTCATGTATATATTCTTTGTCTTTAGGTCACTAGACAAGAAGTAGTAGGGTGTGCAAATGATCAGACTTTTACTAGTAATTGGAAGGTAAGCATATAGATTAAAGCATATTAGTTTGAGTCTATTACCATAACTTTCCAAAACTGGGTCAAAAATGATTTAAGTGATTTTTTTGCAAAACATTTCTCTGAAGGATGATGATTTGCTAGAGAGCTATACATCTTTTGTGACTGAAATACTGTTGGTGTTATCATTTCTAAAAGCTTTCAGGGAGAGTGAGCTATCATTTCTGTAAAAATTAATTAGTGAAAACGGGTCTCATGACTGTCCAATGTAATTTAGAACACATGAGTATGTTTAAGCCTTGTATATATTTTGTCGCTTACGCAATCACTGTGATTATTTTTTTTCCTCCTAAACCACATGACAAAATAAGATATATTAAAAAAGCCACTCTTTAAGTTTTTGTCTGAAAGGTAAAGGTCTCTTAACTCTTTGCAAATCGGACACACCTTCTTATTTTCAAAGAGCAACGTGTATTTCTATATAATGCTGAACAAATCACAAGAGTTTTGAGAAGCACCACATTTTCCATCAAGCACTCATGGGGTTAAGCATACAGGTTTTTTTAAGGAAAAGAATGAAAATATGTTTGCTAAGGCAGAACTTTGTCGTGAACAATGGGAAACAGCCACAGGGAAGCATATATATATTTGTGCTTGTCTGCTCACTGCTGGATTTACACTACACAGAAGATCATTAGAAAGAAGAGTGATTGAGGATAGAAGCTAAACAAAGGCCGGAGAGACGGAAAATCCACTGAAAGAATGGAGTGAATTAGTGGTGCGTATTTTAGCAAGGACTCCTTTAATTTGTGTGTAACATATGATGCTCTCATTTCCTTCCTCTTGTAAAAGAAAGGATACAAAAAAAAAAAACTGTTGCGGAGGAAAATGTTAAGTGTATTATGTTAAAGGCTTTTGTATTAACAAAAACTCCAACTGTCTCCCTGAAACTCCCTACTCCTTTCAATCGATGCTTGCTGCCACAAGGCATCTAGTCATTTCTGATTTGGTCTCCTGTAACCTTTTCTTCAATGAAATAGCACAGCAGGCAAGGCAAAGACAGCTGCCAGGCCCTGGCTTCCAAGCCACCAGTGAATCAGAAGAAGGAGAAGGAAGAGACTAATGTACCTTAGTAAGGGGGGAAAAAACAAGGGAATGGTTTTCAGCTGTGCCCTAGACCTTAATCATAAACTCATGGTTCAAAGGATTGGTAGGCTGCTGGTCGCCAATCCCATCTCAAGGTGATAGTAACCTTTGGCCTTTATGCAGACTGCAAACCTACTGTCCATCTATCTTAAAGCAGCTTGACACTGGCTTCACTACCCATTTTACAGCCAACGAACATTTTCTATTGATTTATTGATTTCTGTCTGCCTGTGGAAGGAGCTCAGAACAGACTCTATGTGCTCTTGCAGCCTCCTGCATAGATTTTTTTTTCATTTTTATCCCAGCCATGCTTGCAGTTTGTGGTGAAGCTGGAATTAGACCATGCGGGAGCCCAATTTGCTGGCAGTGAATGTGCCAGGCTCCAGATGGAGAAGCTGCTTATTCCTTATTTCTCCCACATCCTTGCAGAGAAACACATAACTACTTACTACAACTGGCTCTTCCATTTCCTTGCCAAGCAAGCTGCACCACGTTCATTTGTCTTAATAGTAGAGCCACTAATTATTTTGAATCAGCAGGATTTTTTCAGTAAGGAGACATTGACAAATTAACCCTAACCAATGTGAAAACGATATACAAATATATACAAACATGTTCGAAGATGTCTTTTTGTAAGGATGTCTTGACCGTTGAGTCACCACAATTACTATTTCATGGAATACTGTAGGTTTGCATATATTGTTATCCTGTTTTATGCATAACCTATAATATTTTTATGTACCATTGTGTTTTTGGTTACATACATAGAATCATATGAAGAGTTGTGCATTAATAAACAGAATATCTATTCCTTGATAGAATGGTCATTCTAGTTTGCATATCTTGCTCAGTTCTGAGATATAGTCAGTAAGGTTGTACACTGCTGTTACTCATTTGGTTAATTTTGCCTTGATTCAGACTGATTTACAATGAGTTGTAGTGAGGTTTTTGAAAGTGTGAAAAATAACCCAACAATGATTAGTATCTACCTCAGTGGTGTTTAATATTAAAGTAATTAGCAAGAATGAATGTATATATACATATATATATATATATATATATATATATATATATATTCTGGAGTTTTTTTAGCATTTTTTTAAATTAGTAAAATGCCTTAACACTGCCAATCTCTAGGCTACTACAGGCTTTGAGATTGGATGTTTGTACAAGTTCAGCATGGACATCCACATGTCATGGGCATTGGGTTTCAGTGTATGGACCTTATGCCTATCCCTGACTGTAAACAACATTCAGACCCTACAACAGCTCTGCTCAAGAGGACCTACTGTTGATGTTACAATCCAATGGAGTCAGGCTCGGATTGGCCATCTGGCACACCAGGCAAATTGCCAGTGGGCCTCTGCCTGACATCAATGACACCTCTCCAGCGGCAAATGGGGTGCAGCAATCTGCGGCCATCTAAATATGACCAGCCACAAGCTACTTGAGCATAAAAATGTGCGGCCTGTTATATCCAGCCATTGGCCATGGTTACATCATTGGCCTTACAGTGCCAATGCAAAAAAAATAGATAAATTAGCCAGTTACATGTATATTATAGGTTTGTTTCTATGCATTTGGTCATTTCATTCCTTGTGGCTGTATAGGAAATGTATATTCATAGTTTTCATTTTAAAGTGTATATTTTCTTCTACATTTATGGGTTTAGGAATTATCTGCAAGGAAGGAAGATAAATGTTATTTACAAGGGGGTGTAGAGTCTGTGCCTGAAATGCTTAGTCAATTACTCCAAGGTTTCTTTATGTGACTTTCCTTGCAAAGCCAGTGATATTATTGTTGCAGGTTCAATATATTATTGAGCCTTGAATGTGCCATGACCAGGGAGGAGGTGAAAGTTATATGTGCAGCTGCAAATCTTTACAGAATACAATAATAGGGCACAAATGATCTGACTATGATATGCAGGATGGTTGAAATACAACACTAGTAACATTTTACCCTTTCATCTCCTATGTCAGTAAAGCTATGTTAGAACACACTCTAGGGACTACATGGTCTGACAGCTTTTATGTAAAGTTACAACACTTTCTTTCTTTGATAAGATGGCCATTGTCTACATCCCACCAGCCCACTGTGCATGTCACTTCTGGGATTTACTCATCGCTAAAACACAAAGTGATTTTACCGCAGGTGAAGAGCCTTAGAAAGCATCATCTATGTTAGTCCCAGGATAAATAGCAAATTGATAGCGTGTCCAATGACAGTCATAATTAACAGCTGTGATATCATGAGTATCTTACCATGCCATCTGTCATTGAGGAACACTAAAAACCCGATACATTTTCATGTCAAAGCATCTGCGCATAATATATGAAATTATTCATTTATATATAAATGGCAGTAGGTTTTGGCTTTAAAAATGTGCATAGAACATGTTTTTGCCCCTGTGAAAAGGCAATGGTTATCCAAGATTCTTGGAAATTTGTGAGTTGGTGAAAATGTTCCTGCCCTCCATAAGTCGAGTAAAATCCATAATACCATGAAAGAACATCTGAAGATGTTGCCCAGATTGGCACGAGGCAAGGCCGTGAAAACTTATAAAACAAGGGAAAACAGCATCCAAACACTATAAATTACATTTGAGCGTAATTTACAGATTCAAATGGCTGAATGTTTTTCCCACAGAAGCATTCACTGAAACACATATTTCTGTTCAGAGCGTCTGCAGCCAGTTACGTTACAAGCATCACACGCACAAGATGAGCCCTTGTGATATCAATAAGCGGATAATTAGCCATTTATTACATATAATCCCTACTTTCACAAATGTAAGAGTTACTATGAAAAAGATCATATTGTACATTTACTCCCAAGGGAAGAAAATCTCTCTTTTCAACAAGCACCCTATGGCAGGATAAATATGGCTTTGGTTATAAGGGCTAATTTTACAAAGAAAAGTTACACATTGAAAAAATATCCTGTAGCCCTGTCATCTCAAAGCATCTAATTGAGGCGAAGGTGGAAAAAAAGACTTATTTAAAAAGATATAATACATACACACATATGTATACATACATACATGGTAAGGTAAGACCTTAGGTATAATGACCTTCATTGCATGTGAACTATACCTAGGCTTACCTGCACAAAATCAAAATATGCTCAGTTATATTAGATGCTTAATAAATCATTTAGTCTATTTCACATTCTAAAACATGCATGCCATTTCTTCAGTGTCAATAAATCAAACTTTCTTGACAGACACATTTTGATAAGTCTGGAGTTACAAATAACCAATATTGATCCACACAAATAAAAAATAAATACATTTATAGTCTGACAAGCGTAAGCCTATAGCATTTATTTCTTTAAGATAATGTTTTTTTGTACCTTTTTTGTGGAATCAGTTTGTGATAGAATTGACATGAAAAAGCTGCAAAAACGTCTTATTTTATGATGGTTCATAAAGGCAATGTTATAAATAATTGCAATGTTTACAACAAAAGTTATGTATCAAAACTATTACAGAAAATTAAGAGACCAGTAGCTGTGCACACATACTAAGAGCATGCACTCACACACACACACATGCTAACACCATACACTAACACAGTCAAGCACTATATACTAGCACACATGCTAACACCATACACTAACACAGTCAAGCACTATATACTAGCACACATGCTAACACCATACACTAATACACTCATACACACTCACTATAACATCATACACGTACACATATAAATACTTATTCTCAAACACCATTCACTTAGACTTACAGTACATACACACTCTTTACAGTGTACCCTGGCACATGCATATACAAACACTCACTGTCCTTCTGTCTGTCCCTCCAAATTCTTCCTCTTCCCCTCTTCGATCTTTTACTCTTCCAGCACTCCCTATCACAGCTCTCACACTACGTACTCTCCCTCTCCTTATCTATCTTCTCTACTTTTGCCAGTTTTCCAATCCTTACAGCTCTCCCACCCTCTCACCTTGGGCAGAGCGTTCTCTTCATGTAGTTCACACTCCCAGTGTAGGTTGCTGCGCTACTACTGCAAGGTCACGTATCTTGTTTTGTCACCCTGCTGTGTGTCTCAGTTACTGACTGGGATCTGCACAGGTAAGAGTAAGGGGCCCCGAATGGTCTGAATTCGAAAGAAACGGGCATCCCAGTGACCAGTGCTTAAGTCTTCCCACGAAAACACTCTTAGTCCACCTCTAGCAATGCCCTTGTTTACAACCTAAAATATACTAGTAAAATGTGCAATCATTTATTTGTTAACCTACTTTACTTTAATATTACACAGATGTAACAAAAGGAAATTTTACTTGACTGAGAGTTTGGTAGATAAGTGGAACAGGCTCCCAACAGAAGTGCAGCAGGCTAATATAGTAAGGGAGTTTAAGCATGTGTTGAATAGGCATAACGTTATCCCAAATCTATCTAAGGACTAAATAAGGTCTGAGTCTTTTCATCAAGAAAATAGGGCAGACTAGGTGGGCCAAGTGGTTATTATCTGCTGTCAAATTATATGTTTCTAATAGTGCTTTGTTAGTTCTAACAATGCATACAAGATGGATTCTATAGGTCAGAGGTGATGCATTCAGTTCATTCATTAATACATTGGTATTCCTATAAACACCATCTTTCTATAAAGAAGACAAAAGACAGGATTGCACCCCACTAGAAAGATGACAAAAATATCTTAAGAAATATGAACCAATTTAATCGGAGGATAGAAACTTTATCATCCATAGGATTGGGTTAAGCACTTGAAAGCAAATTTAGTCAAAGTAAAATGTTAATATGCCCAATAAATAGAGGTGATTACAATTATGTAATAGCAAAGGTTGAGCAATATAATAAATGAAGCTGCTCATGCAATGAGCAACAATAAGCATAACACTTGTCCCTTTAATACATCATTATATGGGAAAGTGTTCCATTAATATGATTATTTAGCAGAGTTGGGTTGTAGAGGTGAAGAATTTCACATTCCCCTTTTATTGATGCATTTTGGAACTGCCAAGGACTTCTGTAATAGCATTGATGTGCAGATTTGTTGGTTCAGGTATTCATTACCCATTGTTATAAGCTGCAACCTTAAAAATGGATACTTTTTGACAATATAAAACTTGACATATAGTGAGTTCTTTAAAACTTTGTTAGAGCAAAAGCTGATGTGATTTGGACAGAATTGTTAATCCCTTGGACACAGTACACACTTTTTCTTCCCCTTTCCCATTGAGTTAATTAAAGTTAATCTAGTTCTTGAACCTTTAATAGTAAAAAGCCATGCTTATACACTAAGGGAAGTGTATAAGTGTTTGTGAGCATGTATACATGTGTGTATGTTTGTGTCTGAGTGCATGATCATGGATGTGTAGGTGTGAGCATGGATGTGTAAATATTTGTGTGTGAGCATATATGTGTAAGTGTATGAGACCATGGATGTGAGTATGTAAATGCATGTAAGTATGTGTGCATTTGTGTTTGTAAAATTGTGTTACTGGGGAAAGGCAAGGGAAAGATAGGGAGATGCCAAATAGAGATAAAGATAAAAACAAAGATCATATATAATGAGAAGGGGAGTCAAAGGAAAGAGGAAGAGATAAAAGAGAAAAGGTTGAGCAAAGAGGAGATACAGAAAGGAAGAGATTGGGAAAAGCATGAGGTAAAGAGAAAAAGGAGGAGTGATACAGAGAAAGGGGATTAAAGAGAAAGGGGGGAGAAAGAGGATAAGAGGTAAGGGGATAGAAGAGAAGATAAATAGAATAAAGTGATAAGAAAGTAATAATCAGAAAAGAAGAGATAGAAGGAGAGGTAAAAAGAAAGAAGTGGATGGATAATGAGGAGTTCAAAGATAAGAAAGAGAGAAATAAGAGAAATAAAGAAAAAATGTAGAGATAAAGGAAGAAAATGAATGCAAAAGAGCAAAGGGAGACCTGAGAAATGGAAGCGATAAAAAACAGAAATGAAAGAGATAATTAGAAAAGGGAGGATCAAAAAAAGACCTAAGACTCTGAGAGGAGACCACTGTGGGTACAATCTGGGTGAGGGGTAAATTCAGTTGGTGCAGTCTGGGCAATTCCTGTGGGTGCTGGGGCAAATCTTGTTTGTGCAATCTGGATCCCAGGGCAAATTTTTGTGCACATATTATAGAGTTACAATGGATGCCTAAAGCAGATGGACTTGGTTGCATATTTTACAGAGGTTGCTTGAAATAAAGAAATCAGAGTTTTGTTCATTTAGAAATGTTTTCCAAATATTTGTGTGTGTGTTGTGACAAACCCTGTAGCGATTTTTAATCGCTTAAACCCCAAAAACCAAATCATAAAATGAAAACCTAGCTCCCAATTGGAGCCCTCTCTAACTAAACTATGTTGGTCCAGACTGACCAGCCTAATTACCCACTAACTCGACCTCCCAGCCAAACCCAGCTAAGCCAGGCTCTGGAAAACCTCCCCCAGAAAGCACACAAAAGGTCCAGGCAGGCATTGCCTCACTTGACTCAGAGGTGGTCTTCTTCTTCAGGGCCTCTCCTTGCCCTGGGAGCGCAGGGAACTTCCTCTTCCCCCAACAGTCTCTCTGAGTATCAGGCGCCAGGGGTTTTTAATGCCCAGCACCTGTGCCTGATGCCGCCCTCATAGGAATCCCGGACCGGATCCTGCAGACTTCTAGCCTCCTAGAAAAGCCAGCATTGATTTTCCACAAAATGGGGGAACGGAGCATTGGCCCACCCTGCTCTCCAATTCCTCCACCCCAGGGACCCATATTTACGTTCTGGATAGCACCTGTACCCAAATTCCAATAAGCATCTCCCTGGGGTACAGTATCTCACAAAAGTGAGTACACCCCTCACATTTTTGTAAATATTTTATTAAATCTTTTCATGTGACAACACTGAATAAATTACACTCTGCTACAATGTAAAGTAGTGAGTGTACAGCCCATATAACAGTGTAAATTTGCTTTTCCCTTAAAAAAGTGAGTACAAAAGTGGAAATGTCCAAATTGGTCCCAAAGTGTCAATTTTTGTGTAGCCACCATTATTTTGCAGCACTGCCTTAACCCTCTTGGGCATGGAGTTCACCAGAGCTTCACAGGTTGCCACTGGAGTCCTCTTCCACTCCTCCATGACAACATCATGGAGCTGGTTAATGTTAGAGATGTTGCGCTCCCCCACCTTCCGTTTGAGGATGCCCCACAGGTGCTCAATAGGGTTTAGGTCTGGAGACATGCTTGGCCAGTCCATCACCTTTACCCTCAGCTTCTTTAGCAAGGCAGTAGTCATCTTGGAGGTGTGTTTGGGGTCGTTATCATGATGGAATACTGCCCTGTGGCACAGTCTCTGAAGAGGGGGGATCATGCTCTGCTTCAGTATGTCACATACATGTTAGCATTCATGGTTCCCTCAATGAACTGCCGGCAGCAATCATGCAGGCCCAGACCATGACACTCCCACCACCATGCTTGACTGTAGGTAAGACTCCTTTCTACTCCTCTCCTGGTTGTCGCCACACATGCTTGACACCATCTGAACCAAATAAGTTTATCTTGGTCTCATCCATCCATGTCCTTAGTCTGCTTGTCTTAAGCATCATCTTTAGAAGAGGCTTGTGCACCATCTTTAGAAGAGGCTTCTTTCTGGGACGACAGCCATGCAGACCAATTTGATGCAGTGTGCGGCGTATGGTCTGAGCACTGACAGGCTGACCCCCCACCCATTTAACCTCTGAAGCAATGCTGGCAGCACTTATACGTCTATTTCCCAAAGACAACCTCTGGATAGGACGTTGAGCACGTGCACTCAGCTTTTTTGGTCGACCATGGCAAGGCCTGTTCTGAGTGGAACCTGTCCTGTGAAACCGCTGTATGGTCTTGCCCACCGTGCTGGAGCTCAGTTTCAGGGTCTCCGCAATCTTAAAGCCTAGGCCATCTTTATGTAGAGCAACAATTATTTCAGATCCTCAGAGAGTTCTTTGCCATGGGGTGCCATGTTGAACTTCCAGTGACCAGTATGAGAGAGTGTGAGAGCGATAACACCAAATTTAACACACCTGCTCCCCAGTCACACCTGAGACCTTGTAACCGTAATGAGTCACATGACACCGGGGAGGGGAAATGGCTAATTGGGCCCAATTTAGACATTTCCACTTAGGGGTGTACTCACTTTTGTTGCCAAGGTTTAGACATGGCTCTGTGCTGAGTTATTTATAAGGGAACAGAAAATGTACACTGTTATACAGGCTGTACACACACTACTTTACATTGTAACAGAGTATCATTTCTTCAGTGTTGTCACATGAAAAGATATAATAAAATGTTTACAAAAATGTGAGGGGTGTACTCACTTTTGTGAGATACTGTGTGTGTATATATATATATATATATATATATATATATATATATACACATATATATATATATATATACAGCGACCACTCCAGCAGACTCCTCTGCTATCAAATCTGCTGTGGTCTCTAGCCCCAGATCTTTGGAAAATATAGCAACACCTATTTATTGTGAGGATTTGTTTGTTAAAATGTGTCACATATTACAAAATTAAACAATGGAGAAAAAAGCCTGATGGTCTACCTCCAATCTAAGATATTGAAAGATAGCAGTGTGGCTGGCCTACCATCCATGGGCCATGCAGGCTAAGAGGGAGACAAGTAATAACATCATAAAGCACAGTCACAATGTAGAGATAAAAACCCATTTTTTTCTTAGCATGGAGTCAAGAGATAATACTCTCCACCTGGGGATAACTCCAATAAATATCAAACCCCAAAGAGTCTTATTAGAGCACTGTTGGTGCCTGAGGCTGGACTTCCATTGAGTGTATTGACTAATACCCATGATTGCTTTGAAAAAAAGATGGAACCACTGCAACAGTAAGCTGTACTCAATGTTGGAAGGAAATCTCTCAATAAGTCTTGTTTGTCCTTTGTGTTCCATTCCTGGTCTTTTGGAACACATATTCAGTCTTGGGTCTAGGAGATTCTGCAGTGCTGTTACTTTAGGAGACGGTGAAAATATTTAACAATGGCATTTAAACTGGCGATATTCTGAACTGACATTAAATAACTTTAGCCACGTAGTGGTACACATAAATACATTTTATATATACCTCACATACACACTGATTCACATATTCTATTATATATTAATTATTAGGAAGCCTTGGAAACCATGTTGATTTCAGATTTCATAATATACATACAATCATTACAGACTTGAGCAGATTCAGAGTATTAACCCCTCTATTACCAGACATGAGCAGATTCATAGAATTAACTCCTCTATTACCAGACATTACACACACAGTCACGCAAAGAGACAAACACAGTCACACAAACTTCCTTTAAGGGAAAATGGGCGGAGAGCGGTGCTTCACACAGCAATCTCCGAGTCAAACCCTGGAAAGTTCCCAGGTATGGTCATTGAGGTCCTCCTTACTTGGACCCTTGCAGACACACATTGCACGTGCCATTTAAAAGCATAAAAAATTGCAGAATAAAAATGATAAGGAAAGACTAAGGAAGCTCAACATGTATAGCTTGGAGAAAAGAAAAGAAAAGAAAGAGGAGATGTGATAGAAACATTTAAATACTTCAACTTTAACAATGTACAGGAGGGGCATTTATTTAAAAGGAGGAGAAATGTTAAAACATGAGGTCATATTCTAAAACAAGAGGGTCAGAGGTTTAATAAGGATGTTTTATGTTACTGAGAGGTGGTAGAGGCTTAACAAAAAAAATCAAAATAAGCAGCTCCACATTCGTAGTTTGACACAAAATAGAAGAAACAAAAAGAATGAATAGTCTAACACTGTAAAAATGTATTATTTAATAGAATTATAAATAAAAACTAGTCGCAAGTAGAGCTCAGTGTAAGAAATAATACAATAATAGAGGCTTTTACAGTAAGAGAATTTAAACATGCATGGGGCAGGCATAAAGCTATCCTGAACCTAAGACAAGACCTGAGTCTTACATCAGGAAAAAATATGAAGACTAGACGGGCCAAACGGTTCTTATCTGCAATCAAATTCGGTGTTTCTTTGCTTATTGCACAAATCAGAAACAGATTTGCGTATCCGTAATAAAGAAATAATCTTAAAAGATGTTATAAATTGTAGACAATACTGACCCTGCCATTTCTTGTACTATGAAATGTAAGATGCAAATAACTATATAGAGGTGTCCTTAGAGTAGTGCAGTATCAAAGGCAATTTGGCCCTTGGGGCACCTAGCACTCCTACCTGTCACCATCAGATGTCCCAAGAAAAACCTTTATCACCTCTTTTTTTGTGGTGGCTGACACCAAATTTCAGTCACTTGGTTTGCTGGAACCACACGACTGATACCCGGCACTGAATTTTCTGATGGACCCGGGAAGAAGTGCAAGGTCCTCCTGAGTGAGGGATCTGGGGTGACTGCCCAGTTTTGCTGTATGGGAGGCATAACCCTGTCAGCATGGATATTTAAAAGATGTTTGTCTTCTTAGAAATAAACTTCTAATCTATAAATGAAACCAATTTGTGAAACGAGTTCAGTACCAAATAAGACAACAGTTCATGCAAAAGATGTTTCCGATTACTAAAGAATATGTCTGAATTTCTTTCCCAGACTCCCCCTCTCAATGCTGCTTTTGTGTTTGATTCTATTCTTGAACCAACATGCTCTTCACTGATGCCATATGCCTGAAAGAGAAGGTGTCTGAGCTATGAAAATAGGATCACAAGGATAGCTCACTGCTGGCCCCGATCACGCTGACGGCAAGGCTGAGCGATCAATACTCAGAATTCATTGGAAATGATGCCCTTTTTGAATGACTCTCACATTTTATCGAGGGCAAGCACCACAGAAAGGCACAGACAGAATGTGTTTTTTGTAGATATGTTTTGCTGGTTGTAAACTTTACTGGTAAGGATCTTAAAGTTGAGGGATTTTTTTTCTCTTTTTGAACAAAGAAGATTTAATCTCTAAACAGCTTTGCAGTTTGACATTTTGGTAGCTTGTTTAATAAAGCTCTTGGCAAAATGTAAAAACTGGTCCACCTTTAGTTCCCATGTGTGTGTATGTTTTGTACAAACAACAAGATAATGTTGGAAAAAATTTATAATTTTAAGAAATAAAAAATCCCATTTTGAAAACTTTACAGCCCATTTTGTGCTATATATAAGACATTTTGTATAACACCATAACCAACAGACTGTAAGACCATACAGGCAGTTCTGTGATATCTTCAATTACCAAAGTCTGATGTTATTGTATTGTAATTAATGTATTATTTTCTTCTCTGTGTTATTATTATTAATTGTTTTGTATTTTTCTAAAGTTTTCTAATGTTTCCGATCATTTTAAGATTTGTTATCTCTCCTTTGACATACCAGCCTCAACAAAAAATGTACTTATGTAATAGCTAAATAGCTGGTAAGAAACCATCACTCATGTAGGGGACAAATAGCAAGAAAATCACCTTCCTTAATGTGGTCTCTCCTTTCTCTGCACTATCCTTATTGGTTTACTTGTATGCAAGGTTATTGACTCCATGACTGCAGAAGCGCAAGGGTTAAATTCATAAGACTCGCAATGAACGGTCACTGTTTGAGCAATACAGATGACTTTACAGGATATAGTCTTATGATAACTTCGGCCACTACACCCATTTTGACTCTGCTCTCCCCAGTTTCCTCCTAAGCTACATCTACAACATGTTTTATGTATTTTTACAGTATTGGGGGTTTGCCAATGGCCTGGTTATAGCTCACATCATTGAATTGCATCATTGTATTACATCACAAATCAAGTATATGATTCGAAGTAGGAAACAAAGTAGGAGTGGGTGGAGCCTGATCGAGGATCAAGCATCTCTCTTTCTTCCTAGTGATTAAAGATAAAAACCCAGTACCCCAGAAAAGGTTCAGATGTGTTCCTGATTATTATATAACCATAGGCGTTATATTTGATTTTTACAATTAAGTCTAGTGATGCAATATGATCGTTCTCAACACTCCATTATCTGAAGGGGTTGAACATTGTTCAGCGGTCCACCAGCCAGCTCCTTGCAGACAGAAAGCCCTTGTGACTTAAGAAACTTAGTTATTCCTTAGGGCTTCTCTGTATTTTAGCATAGTACCATTATGGGGTATGCCAACTGTGCTTGTTAAACATGACGGTCATATTTAAAAACAGAACTAGGTAGGTAATATACAAAATGGATCCAAGAAATTATCCTATTGTGTCCATTTTATGAAAACATTCATGATTTTTTTTATTTTGTCTTTTTTCAACAGTACAAACAACATTGTTTTTAGTGGTAAATAAAATGGATATCGGTTGGTTTAGTTGCCAATTTTACAAATCTCAGCACTGTACAATCCAGGTTTTACAAGTCCTATTAACGTGGCTGACTATATATTTACATAGAAGCGTTTTTCTTCTTTTTTTTATCTGACTCAGTGTCTTAATTATCTGCACTTTGTGTTCTTCAATAAATACCAAAGTCTATAAATAAAGCTCCATTACATTTGTGTTGTCAATAATAATTGGAAGTCTTATGCTCAGTAGTCTAGAAGTGTGGTCTTTAACCGTTCCAGAAATCTTCACCTACAATGATCTGCAATTACAAAATGCTTCAGCAGCTAAAGAGTGGGTAGTCATTAGTACTTCTCTATCATTTGTCACCTATGGGTGATAATTAGTAGAGAATGTCAATACAAATAGTACATTACTCTAGTTTACCAAGATATAAACATGTTGCTGTGTTGTTGAACATCTATTGATGAGTTACGTTGCGCCATGATCTAATGAGCTCAAGGGGAACATTGATGTGATGCTTTACATTATTAATCTGAAGTGGCTTGGTTTGGAGAACCTTCTTCACTTTATTAATCTGATAGATATATATGTTTGTTTTTAAAATGATTTTGCTAATTACCCATCTTCAACCTTCTAGCAGAGAGCTGGGTAGACTCAATGGATATGTATCAACATGCAAAATAATACAGACAGCCCTGTTTCTTTACTACATTGTAGACTTACTATGTGAAACACTCTGCAGAACCTTTAAGCTTGTCCCTCTAAAAATGTGCTTGATTCCTTGACTATATGAGTTTTGCACTGTGTCCATTTTATAACTTCATTGTACTGCTGAATCTGTTAGCGCTATATAAATTAAAGGTTATAAAAATAGTTTTTATTTTTCTGTCTGTAAAGGTGGGGAAATTATAAACCTGCCCATTGTCAGGCACAGATTTTTAACATTTTAAATAATTTGGACACAAAGGTTAACCCTACAAATACAGTACCACCTTTAGTAAACACTTTAGTTCTTACATGTTAAATATATTGCTGAATGATGATGTCAACCCTTCCCTTCCTTTACTATCTTTTTTGTTTATTATAATTTATGCAAGCATGAAAATGTAGGGGTAAAGTCCACACTTAGGAACTGTGTACAGTATTACTAATGGAAATATGCAGGGGTATATTGTTAAATGGTCACATCTGCCCTACCCTGATAAATATTTCAAAGAACGTGCATACCTTCACACTAACATCTTCATCCTCCTAATTGCACGGAAGCCAAAGCCAGATCACCATGTGTGGGCAGGGCCGAAGCGCCAGGCAGCAGGGAGAGGAGGAGAGAAAGGGACGCCAATTGGTCGCACATGAAAAAGTTTTTAGCAACCGCTCGGCCCCCTTTGTTTCCTCTGCTCCCTACTGCTGCCCTGAATGCGGTGGTGGAAGCTCAAGGCTTTGTTCGCGGTGTGGTGCTTCATGATGAGCGCCGGAATATGATGTCATATCCCAACGCTCAGTGGTGAACTGCGCGCGGTAGGACAGCGAGACTGAGGCCTAGCGCTCCCACCACAGGACTTCACCAGGGTAAGTGAACTGCAAAGGGGGGGTAGATAGTGAGAGGGGGTAGATAATAAGAAGGGGGGAGAGGGGATAGATAGTAAGAAGGGGGAGAGGGGGGTAGATAGTAAGAAGGGGGAGAGGGGGTGGATAGTAAGAGGGGGGAGAGGGGGTAGATAGTAAGAAGGGGGGAGAGGGGGGAGATAGTAAGAAGGGGGAGGAGAGGAAGTAGATAGTGATTAGGGGAGAGGAAGTAGATAGTGAGAAGGGTAGTAGAGGGGGTAAACAGTGAGTAGGGGAAAAAGTGGGTAGATAGTGAGAAGGGGTGGAGATTGTGAGAAATGGAGGCGAGGGGATAGATAGTGAGAAGGGAGAAAAGATCGGGAGAAAGGGGGTAGTAAGAATTGAAAGAGTGAGATAATAAATTAATTAATGTCTGTATGAATTGTGTGAATGTGGGAGATAATGAATGAATTAATGTGTGGATGAATTGCGTGAATGAGTGAGTATAAATTAATGTGAGGATAAATTGTGTGAATGAGAGAGAATGAATTAATTATTGTGTGGATGAATTGTGTGAATGAATTGTGAGAATGCATTAACCCCTTAAGGACAATGGGCGGTCCCTAAAACCATTGAAAACAATGCATTTTGAGCCCGTACATGTACGGGCTTTGTCATTAAGAGGTTAATGAATGTGTAAATGATTTGTGTGAATGAGTGAGAGAATGAATAATTGTGTGAAGGAATTGTGTGAATGAGTGAGTATCTGTATAAGTTTTTTGTGTGTATCATAGATGTATAAGTGATTTGGGGAAAGGCAAAAAGGGCCCAAGCAGGGTGTTTGAGCTTTGGGGACCTGGATGACATGGGCGGGGTGTTTATGGGACAAAGATGGCACAGGCAGGGTATTTATGGGATAAAGATGTCACAGGGCGGGCTGTTTGAGGACAAAGATGTCTTATGCTGGGCTGTTTGGGGACAAAAATGGCTCAGGCTGGGCTGTTTGGGGACAAAGATGGCTCAGGCTGGGCTGTAATTTGTGTGTGTAATCTGGCTGCTGGTCAAGTTCTATGTGGACACCAGGGCTGGCTTTGGGGTGTGCAACCTATGATCTATGCCTGCAATTTAATCTATACCTTTCCTGCTGAGTTTATATGTGATTTCCAGTTGATCTATACCTGCAAAACCTGATTTGTGTGTTATTTTGTTGATCTATATCTGATATGCTATGTTTCATACATACCTTAATTATGTATACCTGGGTTTTTTAATCATATTTAGTTGATCTATACCGGCAGTGCTGTTTCCATTGTTGTTTGTTTGATCTATACCTTCAGTTGATCTATACCTGCAAAGCTGTGTTTGTGTGTTATTCTGTTGGACTATACCTGCAATGCTATACACGCAAATGTTGTTTACATGTGTTGTCTATTTGATCTATACCTGAACTACAGGGAGGAAGAAAAAGAGAGGTGTGGCTTAGTGAATGAGGGGACAAAGGGACTCTGATGAAGATAATGGGGGAGAGGACCTTTCAAAGTCACAGTAGAGTCAGAAGGAGGGAAGACTGCACTGACTCTCACAGTCTTCCCCTAATCTGCAGTCAGTGTGGAAAATATTTTTTTTTGGTGTTGGAGCGGAGGGGGTGATTGCATGCTAGGGTGCGTGGAGGAAGTGCAAAGGAAATAATTGCCTAGGGTCCGATTTTTTTCAATATTTAAAGGAAAATGTTTTTGTTACAAAGATTGTTTTTTTCCCTATATTTAATGTATTTAAGGTACATTATTGTTACCAGTGTTTCCAGTTATATATTATTGTACTTGTTTGCACTTGCACATAAATAATCTCTAATTAAAACTGGTTGTTTGTTACAAGATTTTTTCCCTTTCTTTTTTGTTGAGGGGGGTGACAGAAGAAGTCTGCACAGGGCGCCTGAACACCTAAGGCCGGCCCTGTGTGTGGGTTGACCACTAGAATGTCAAGGAATCATTGGGACCGGGCAGGAAGTTGATGGTAACAGGCAAGGCTAGCAACTTTTAGAGGCTGAATTCTCTTTTAACTTTTTAAATTCTATTATATCTTAAAATGTATTCCACCCAGTGGCTTTGGAAAAACTCATGTGCATTTACAAAAATAATTGTACAAAACAAGAAAAACTCACATTCTTCAGAAACACATACAATCTATCTTCATAATACCCACGATAAACATTCAGAAAGAAAATTCTAACTTCAACTTCTCCACACCTCACTACAATAAGCAACCCCACGTTTTCTGTCTCATTCCCCCTCAACGCCCTGATAGATTTTAAGCTTGCGGGTACAGGACAGTCTTCTCCCAATGTCTTACCATGTATCCACGCTACTATGTTGTGGAATTTAACTGTCTACTATTGTAACAGTGCTAGGGAAACAGATGGTGCTTCTCAAATCAAATGTTATAATAAAATGTTATAATAATAAAATCAAGCTGATTCCTGCTTTATTGATATTCAAAATGTTTAGCCACTCAAAGTTATAGCTGGTCATAAGGCAAGTAGATTGTGTTTCATTTCCAAGTAGTTAATGGCATTTAATCATGCTCAACCACACCAATGCGCTGTTTGCACCACTCCATGCCCCCTTCCAACCTACTATAAGGAACTCTGGGGCACACACTAGAAAAACTACCAGCTATGTAGAAAGATAGTGGTATAACATAGTAATAAAAGCATTTAAGAATGGTAGCTGTGAATTAACAGCAGATATAATCACAGAGAGTGCTCCAGGTGACATCACCATAAAACATGAGTCTGAGTGGTTTATGATGTCACATGAACCACACTATGTGAAAAGCAGCTTTTAAATTTACTTATTTGTCTCCTCTACATAAAACCTAGATCCTTGCAGCATTTGCTGATTGAACAATTGCTCCATTGTACAGGCCATAATTCACTTTACACTGATTTCCCAGTTTGTACAAGTTTATCTCTGTCCGTGTCTGGCCTGCAGAAGAAGGTATTGGAGATGCTAAAGCCTACAGTTAATCTGCAAAGACAATAATTTTATTGTTTTTTTAATTATGAGACTAGGACACGAAACTCCACAAAAAAAAAAATCCACATATTTATTATTCCTAGTTAAAAACATATTCCTCTGGTTCCTTGTTCATAGTAATTATAAAGAATTAAAGTAGGACTTATAGCAGTGAGGTAAGCGTTTTTGCAATAAAAGTTTGTGGCTTTGTCTGAGGTGTCCCTAACTTTACTTTTAGTTACCAATCTGTACCATACTTTTGTGATTGATTAAAAGAAAATCTAAATATGTTAGATGAAAGGATTGTGGATCCATTTAGTTCAGGTTTACTCTCCAGCGTTTTATTAAGGGCCTCTTAACAGCTCAGACACTAAAGATTATTTTCATCTCTTCAAACTCAAGAGTGTCTTTTGATGGCAAGCTGAGGCTTCAAATGTGTAAGGATTAACGTAATCTTCTAGAACCTTCACTTCAGACTCTCTTTACCTGCAAGGCAAATGGAAGCTCTAGTATTTTACAGATTCCAAACAGAATCGTATTTGTTAGGTTTACAAAAATTACAATTCCAGAATATAGAAAGAGGATTTTCCTATACAGAGGGTCCACTTCCAAAAAGGTGTCAGTTCCAGTTTAAGTAAAGATAGCATTATGGTTTAATGAATTTGGAAAAAAAATATTATGTATTAAAAAATGTACCAAATTCATGAAATTGTCTTCTAGCAGTGGTTGAAGAACTACTGTTAAAGGTGATGTTCCACCTATATTGTTTTGCCAACATCTCTAATACTGAATGCATCTTAAATAAGCTTTTGCCTTTTATAAAATAGCATACAATTTTGCTCTATTTTCTGTCTGTCTTCATTGCTAAGCCTGCCCATCTCTGATATCACAGAAGGGGGCGCTACCTTGAAGCTCTTCTAATAGCTCTCATCACACCTATCACACAGAATACCTTATTCAATTACACTTACTGACCATCACTGTATAAATGTGGCTCTGTAAAGCTCTGTTGTTTCACATGCATGCGCATGAAATG
This sequence comes from Spea hammondii, assembly GCA_029215755.1. Lineage (NCBI taxonomy): Eukaryota > Metazoa > Chordata > Amphibia > Anura > Pelobatidae > Spea > Spea hammondii. The sequence continues at coordinate 86,831,836 of JARDYJ010000004.1, forward strand.
GCAGGTGGAAGTGACTGCTGGGGTCAGACTGCTGTGATGAAATAAATAGGGAAGGGCTTTGGGGGAATGACAAGACTCTGTTGCTAGGCAACAGTAGTATTTGAATAAACTTTTAAAGACAAAATGACAGGCGGCTTTCTACATGATGCAGAAATTATCTTAATCTTTTAATAGGCGCCCTATGTGGAACAGCTCCTTTAAGATTCTATAAATAAGGACATTTATCATCATACCTGGGAACTTGGGGCCTCGGCTACCCAGGGCCTCCCCTTGTGAGACATGGCCAGGACTATCCGCTGACGGCAGTGAGTGGTCCTGCTTATGTCGGTAGGTGTTTTTCAGCTAAGTTCGCATGAACCACCCTCATTTAAAGGGGAAATGGGTGGGGAGTGGGGGTGTCAGGAATGAATGTCATAAATTGCTATGAATTGGTCAAACAGAAATATGCAAAGATTTACCTTACCCCATAGCCATGCCTCCAACCACACCCCAAAAAACAAGTGATCCTCCATGGCCATTTTTTTGTGACCCTTGGGAATTGAATTGGTTATTCTGAGGTGAACAGCTCCCAGTGATATGACAAAAAAAGCCCTTGCATCGTGTTTGTGTGGTGATTTAATGAGGAAGGCATGAGACAGGTATACCTGTGCTCCCCATTGCTAGCCAATGCAGTAGGTCAGATGCTGTTGTGGTACGATGTGCAGCGTATTTCGATGGAGGTCTCCTCAACAATGGTCAACAAATGTATCATAGCTGCAGCCTCGCTCTTGCGTCTGTTTCACATGCCTTTTAAAACACTTTCAGATTGCAAACTGAAATTAATATTTTAAAGTATTACCATTTCTGTTAAATCAAAGCTTAATTTAAAGTCCAGATATATTACTATTTATATGTTCACTTCAAAGAAGATAATTTAATACAAAGGGATCATGTTGTAGAATCTTGTCTGTTATCGGTTTTCATTGCCTTAAAAGTTACATATCGTTGACCCTTGTAAACAATTAATCAGTGTGGTACTAAAAACATATAATTTACCAAGTTGAGAAAAAGCACAACCAAGTCCTCAAGGCACAACTAAGACTGTGCGGATTTCTGTTTCTATTAGATAAGGGCTGCTACACCTAAAGGTCTTTCTTATTATGCTTAATTTTCCAATTCATAATTGTAAGATTTGTACTCTAGAGGTGTCTAGTTAACCATGTCCTCAAGTCTTGGAGGGAGAGGGTGCAGCTGGACAAAAAAGAGGATTCTGGTTCAGGCTGATTGTGTGACCTGTCCGCAACAGACTCAAGGGACCTCCACGATTCTGCAAATTAGCGTGGTCCTGCTCTGAAGGTCAATAGCCATTCCTCAGTAATTACGTCAGCCATCCAAGCCCATAGCCCTGGAGATATTGGCTAATGGAAAATATATTTCTTCATATGGAGAGATGTTAAAAAAAATATTGATACCTTTTCAGGATTCTAGAATGTCATTGTCCAATAAATGTCTTTTAAACAGTGTTTAGGATAAAAAGGACAATAATATGCAATACAAGAAAAATACATACAGTATGTAAAAAAAACTAATACACACGTCCATACATTGATCTAAAATTAGTATATAAAATGCTTGCTCTGTCAATTAAGTATGTTAAATCATCTTTATTATTGGTCTTTACAGTAAGCATAAAAACAAATGTTAGACATATTTCCACTACCTTATAGGTGAGATTGTCTTAAGAGCCCTACCTTATTAAATTTTAAGTTCCTTTATGATTCCTGTTTCACATTTTGTTTTTGATAATGTTATACAATTAAAAAAAACTGTTGTTTACGCCTGTTCTATTTGGAACCTTCATCTGTATGATCTACCTGCAGGAACACCCACTGACATAAGCGGGTAGTCCTTGCTGCGTCCCTCAAGGGTAGAGTCAGGGTGGCAGGAACCCGAAGGTTCCTAGGTATGTCTACCTGGCATCAATCTGAACGACTATAATAATCACCAGCTAACTGCCAAACTGCAGATCTACATTGTACATTACCCATATGCCACCTACCATCATATGCTAGTTATCCAAGTATCTGCAGACTTTAACCACCATAATTTATCTACCAACTGAAAATCTAAACTATTATGTCCCATTTGTCCTAAAAGGTCAAAAGTAATATTCAAGATTGGAAACCTACACTGGATCTCAGGAAACCTGAGGTGTTTTTTAGCCTGAACTCAGTTATTCCTCCTAGTTAGGGCTGAGACAGGTCTTCCAGCAGAGATTGTTGCATAACAACTCCATGAGCAATCTGTTATTTTGTAAATGTTTTCCCTTGTACAAAAGAATTACTTTTATTCTAATTTGAAACATTATCTGAAATAGATTGCTAAACATAACGGGTTCTTTGTTTCCTATGGAATATGCCATTGACTATAGGGCAGCATCCCATTATCAAGATACTGGTACTCCAAAGCATACTTTTTACCAAGAACTTGGTTATCTATGTTTCCAATCTGAGTGAATGAAGAAGGCACTTGGAGTACTAGTGCTCTCATCCCAGGTGGTGACTAGGTTTTCTTTTTTATGAAATAATAGTCTAAAATAAAGTCCACTCCGGTCTCAGTGTGTGGTCCACATCTTCTGCATGCTATGTGTTGCCTCTGATCAGTACCTTTTCTAATGTTCTTCTTGTTTTTAGTTATTATGTATGAGTGACAACCCTACCACTTGGATTAGGTGGTATTTCTAGACATAATATGTAATACAAAGAGACATTTTATTATGTCTCAATAAAGCAGCCTAAAGTTAGTCACACTAGTTCTAAACTATATAGAGGCCATAGGTACCAGTTACAGAGTACATCTTGAAATGTATGCCGTTGATGTTAACATTAATTACATATACGGTCAGGAATGCTATATGGAACATATATGTTGATTAAAGCTAAGTAAATTGGAATGTATTTACGATATTCTTTTTACTGTGATTCCGATAGTCTTATGACTATTTCAGTTTTTAAGGCATCAAACCTGTTGCAGAAAACAGCAGGGTTTGACAATGTTTTGGGCTTTCAATCTTCAAGCTGAGATATATATGGTTAGTTCAACTGGAAGGCATTATGTCTGAAATGATTATGTTAGTTTTTGGATAACATCTTTCATTCTTGAGAGCAAATTTATCATTTTTGTCAAAACAGCCTCGATACACAAATCCATTTTGTGATCTTTCTGCCTAGGGCCATTAGTGAGGTGGGGAAAATGTATTAGTCTTGCTATGTGTATTCCACTGCAAAACCCTCTCTGTTCACAGAACTGTACAAAAAAGATATACTTTGTATACCAATAACAAGAAGGCTATTATATACCATCAATATAGAAATTAAAGTATATGTCATAATTAACAAAGTCTGAAAGTTAATAAAATTTGTGCCCTGTTTAATACGGGATTACGTATCGCTAAAGATCCCAGAAGTTTAGCTTGTTACTCTGTAAATTGATATTAAGCCGTGTATATTGAGTACTGCTTTAATCAATATGGCCATTTGCCGACGGCACACCATCGGACAGGTTCCTACCACATGTATAAGACCTGAATGTTATATTTTATTTTACATTTATGGTTATATTGGTCTGTAGTTTTATTTTTCTAACCATGAATATAAATCTGAGCATCACTATTTACAGTTCTTCCCAAATCATAGGCCAGCTTTAAAGCGATCCTTTGTAAGGTTGAATCTGAAAGTGTTCTCTTAACACTGTTTATAGTATCAGATGTAAGAAAACTGGTCACATTAAGCAAAAGTACATAAAACTATAAACTGAGTATTATGAAATGCTCATCCTTCCTCTTATAAACCGGAGTTAGCCTCTGAAAATGCCTAGAAACACCACAGCTTACCAGATCACAAACTCTATTTATATACCTCCAAACTGTCAAGCTTTGCTTGGGACAGTCCCGATTTTTCCAATCTATCCCACTTTCCCACCAAGCTTTACCTATGTCCCAAATGTAAATTTGTAAAACATATAAGGATTTTTGTGATCATAGTATAATATATACCGTTTATGTAAGTATAGCATCAAGCCTTTAAACATAGCCTGCTCTCCTCCCTTTTCTATAGGGAAAACAAGCCAATGTACTCAACACTATAAGGCCAATTAGAGGATGGCGGGAGGGGTATAGATGCTGGATGAATCCACACTTGATTATTCTAATGAAATGTCCATTGATTCCTATAGATTAATGTGAGAAGAATTACAGCTGCCAAGCTGCTTCTGCTTAATACCTCCGTAAGTCAGCTGCTGTATGCTCACAGGAGACGGGGATGGTCAGTGAAGAATAAGGTGAATAGGAAGAGAATTGAAGGAGTGGAAAAAATAATGGTCGGGTGAGATAGCCTGGACCGATAGAGATCAGTCGCAGGCCTCTGTGTGGTATTACACAGAGTGTTGTCTCTTCTGTTTGACTTTGCTGTAAGGCAAGCAGAGTGCTTACAGGTCATCTGTTTTTGTTAGATTAATTTGATTCAGCATTTAGAAAGAGAAGGCTGATGCTGAGCACACTAATGGTTCTCTGCAGGTGACATTGTAGTTGGTCAATGCAAGCAACCCCCTACACCCCCACCCCGTTAGCCCCATTGGAAAAGAAAACACTCTGGCTTTTCATCTTGTTTAATAGAGTATCCTCTCCAGTAGACATTATTCTCACTCCCCATGTGGGTCCACCACGAGAGTTTCCTGTTAAGAACACTGTTAAAATATCCTAAGACACAGAATAATTAATTTAATTGGCAGCCTACAGCAAGGTCAAATAAATGGGGCAACACTGTGCCAAATTGTTAATTAAATACACTTAAATTTCTGTAAAACAGATTATGTTTCACTTTGTATTGAACAGATATAACAATATATTTTGGGAGGGGGTGTAAAAATTACAAAGGGTCAATTGTATGTGGAAAATAATACTTTACTCTAGGATAGTTAGCACAATTCTAAATTCGATTATGAGTTTATTAATATTTTACTGGATTTCATCACATCAAACATAGGTTTTTTTAACAAAAACTTTATAATAATTCCCTTTTACATGCAAATTTCAATTGTAATAGACAGTGTATAAGAAAAACACAAAGGATACATTTATAACAATGTATATTATCATTTTGGTTGTTGTATTACTAGATATGTCTACAGCCAGGGTCAGACCTGAAAATGCAAGTAAAAAGGGGGATTATACGAAAGAACTGCTGGTCTGATGGACAGGCTAACCACAATTCCTTCAAAGTGATTGATTAAATGGTAATACAGCATCAAAGTCATAATGACACATGAGTTAATTTTCTAAATGCTTGGAGAAAAAAGGCTTCTACAACATTGTAAAGCTTAGGGATTTTTTTAAGTATTTTAAAAATATTATCTTACATTTCAATTTCAATCTACAGTATAAACCTTTCCATCATATACTGATGTTGTATTTTACTTTTTACTGAAAATGTAAAATAAAACTATGATATTTATTTTTGTAAATTTGTTTTAATATTCAGATCACTTATTTCTATATAATTTAATATTTTTCTTATACTGATAAAATAGTTGTGGATATGCTACATATATATTATCAGTCCTTGCTGGGTTAGTTAAATCCTTGGATATCTGCAAGACCACTTGTGAATTTTGAACTAAGTAACGGAGAAGTAGTACGTGAACTACACCAAACGTTTCTTTCTTAGACAGTAAAAGGTAATAAACAACAGAAACTTTAAATTTACATATGGAGTTTATCAGCACCTTTATTTCTATTTTTTATATAATTATGGCTCTTGATTTTCTCCTATTTGACCCAAAACCCATGGGGGCGACATATGTCAATGGAAAAAAAAGACATACATTGTACAGAAGATTAATCCCTATAATTAGACTCGGATTAATTAATCCCTATACTTCCTAGTGTTTCTGTGCTTAATGTCTGCTAAAACATAAATATAATAATAGTAATAACAAAAATAATAAATGGTGTGTTATTTAAATAAATATACAATTAGGATGCTCGGTGTTCTGAGGGCTCCACCAGAAAGTTCTAAATTCCTGCAATTCTTTAAAAAATAAACAGTATGGATTGCTTCTTTCATACATAAGCACTTACTCCCACTTGTACTAAATGCCCTGCAAGTGTTGGATTTCCATGGGTAATTGCAAGCTTTTATTAGCCCAGAGCCGTGTCCTCGACTGCGCCATACTATTGCTGAGCGGTCAATTTCTTTCCCCTGCCACTTCCCTTCCACACACCATGCTGACCGCGTTGGGCTTAGACTGCCTGAGGTTTAGTGCGGCATTGATTTTTCTTTTTTTCTTTTCCACAATACTGACAGAACCATAGATCCAAGGCAAATACCAGAAAGGCATTCAACAGTGATAAAATATCTTTCACTTAGGTTCAGCTGCATCAAAGATCACCTCACTGTTTCTACAGGCTGGTAAAATCCCAAATGTTTAAAAATGAATTTCCAATTTTCCTAGCTCTAATTTGCCCTCCAAAATCATCTCTTGAAGAAGAATGAGGCACATAAAAAATTCAAACCCATGTGAGAATTTTCAAGTCTGAGCATCAAAAGCTAGGCCGGAGGACGGAAATGTAGTCTGAATTTGTTAACCACGTCAGTGCCAGGGAGGCTTTAGGATTCTATGGCTTTCCAAACTGATGCCTATAACCTGTATATTTAAAAAATGTCAAGCATGTATTTTTAGTAAAATGCTTAGGTTCTTAAAATGAAAAAAAAAAACATACTATGTAATGAATATAGATTTCACATGCAGAATACTTAAAGGGATGGTATAATGTCCCGTACTGCTCCACCAATGAAGAACGCCTTTTAAAGTAAAGGTGTTGGATACTTGCCTTGAAGAAAACAAAAATCTTGCTTCTCCAATCACTGGCAAAAATGCTCTCCAATTGAAATAAATTGGAGTGCTTTCTAATTAGTCTTTCAGACAAGGCAGCTCTCTCATAGTAAGTTCTTACATGCACAGTGGCAAGATGTATTTGCCCAAACGCAACTCCTGCAAGCCAAGGAGGCTGGGGAGTCGGGCAGAGCGCAGGCACACAGGGAGGCATTTCAGATGAAAAAAGTGTTTGTTTATTTAAAGATGGCACTCAGATCTCGTATGCATTAAAGTGCATATCATGACCAGAGCGAACATTTAATCCACTCACATAATCTCTGTCTATGCATTCTATTGGATTTTGATTTTTCAGACCTCTTTGAAGTTAAAGTTGTCACCAAGCTGGTCATCTAAGGCTACAAAGCAATGGAGTTTTGTTTCATGGCAACAGAGGGAAATTATTCAAAAGAATCATGGTTTTATCTATATATTAAAAAAGGCAACATTTACAAACCAGGCAATCAAAGACTACTATGAAACTCACTGTACAAAAAATAAAATAAAAAGTATTATTTGTAGGTGTGGCATAGATAGGAACCTGGAAGAACATGGTCAAAAATAAATGGCTAAAAAATGAAAAATTATTTCCACTTTCACAGAATTCCTTATAAAGTTGTAGACGTTTTAGGCCTGTTTTAAATAAACTGAGGGACCAAATCTACTGCTTCCCCAAAGTACTGACTCTGAGATTTTTGTAAATTGTATTGTGAACCAGTTTTAAATATAGGTCCAGGTATAGTGCCACCAGGTAGGAAAATGCCCTTCTAGGACAACCAGGCTGCTCACATGCTATCGCGTGCAGTGTCTCCTAGTGTCATGATTTTAATTGACGCTAAACATCCCCAGGCTGTGCACAGGTTTCAAAAAAACTCACCATATTGTTACAGTGCAGCAAGATGTTCTGGTGCATAATAAAAAACACTATTATGCATGCATTTTGCTTTGGTGGCATTAAAGATAGGTCTGATAGTGTTCTGTCATCTGTTTTGAGGTGTTCATCATTTCTCAAGGAAATAAACATCTCCAGCATCTCTGGATTATCTTGTTTGTATTTGTTATCTGTGTTATTGAATTCGAACCACAAATGTTTTATGCCTGCAGATTTTGATGTTCAATCATACATATTGATTTTGTGTTTGCTTAACCATTTGTTTGCAGACATAGAGGCCAGTTCTAGATAGTTATCCTACTGAATTGCCCATTTCAGGCCAAATAGTTAATGTCTCAGAAAATAGCATAGAACTATAGACAAGTTATCACAATAAATAAAAAGCTTCATTTTTTAAATCTTTCTTTAATCCCGAGGAATAATAACACTAAAACCAGCATTTTGTCGACATATCGGGCTCCTCCTGGTGAGGGAACAACTGGTAAGATGGATTTTTAGCAACAGGTAGTATGGTGGAAACTGGAAAGTTTATTTTTTTTACTTGTTGTTATAGCGATCACACAGCACGTAGAGATTAATGTCCATTTTCCTGCAATGTTATGAATTCAGCCACAATGACAGATAGCACTATTTCCCAGCCACCTTGTTGCATTCTTGTATAAACCTTGCGATCAGGCTTCAAAAACTACGGTCAGCAGATACAGGATTGATTTTTCTTTTAAAAACTGTATTTATTACAATAAAAATGTATTTACAAAAAATAGTAAAGATAAAAACATGGGTTAAACAGTTTTCTTTTTTTTCTTTATATTCTTTATCTCAAATTTTTGGTTATTACAAACGGTACAAGAAAAGAATTAAGAACACATAGGTTCCTTAAGACAAACAAATATCAGCTATACTAAAATATTTGGCTAAACATAAAATCTTCTATAAGTATATTTAGTTGTACACAAAATGGAATCATGTACTTTTCTTCCAGTGAGTTAAGTCACATAAAATGAACAATAAACAAAAAACATGTAGTTAATGTATAAAATCATACTGCATTCATACCGGTCAATTTTATTTTACTGCTATGCTTTGAGAGGTGATTGGAGTCTTAGTTAAATCAATGTGTTTTTTCTTTCCCTATATATATTTTATCCAGGGTCCCCATATGTCTTTATATAACTGACATTTTCCTTGTGCAGATTGAGTTAATTTATTAACCCAATTATCAATTTATTGGGTTAAACAGTTTTCTAATAAATTGAATTACCAATACTATCTAGGTTTTGGACTGGGCATTAGTGTTGACATTTTTTTGGATTGTCTTAGCAGATATGTTATATAGAGCGGGAGAGGAAGAAGTAAACTCAATGAAAAACAATTTAAAAAAATTTCCAAAAGCAGATGGCCTAGGGCAGTGCCAGAGGTAAATGCATCTCTGACATCAGTGCAGAACTCCGACTCTGCTCCAGGCACCAAGAGCCCTTGTTATGGCTCTGCTGGACAATAATGCTATACATTCTCATACCTGGGAACCTAACTTGACCCTGAGAGCCCTAAATAGTCCATCAAAGGTTCTGTTGTGGTAACTTGCTAATTGTGGTGTAACAGTCCCCATGTACACTATTATATGTCAGGATGTAAAAATATTCTGAATTAAGTTACCTTTATTCATTTCAACAATGAGAAAAGTACATTTTGGAATAAACAAATACAATTAAATCAAACTAGGATATGAAGGAGTCATTTTAAAATTGTGTGTGTAACCCTAGGAATCTGCCCACTCAAGCTATATCAACTATCTCGGGATCTGCGTAATTATTCATATTTAGTTATGTCAACCCTTTTGTTAAGTTGCTGATTCCTGTTGATTGGTTCAGGCAGCCTTTGTCAGGGTGGGGTGAGGAGGCCAGCACGAACTTCAGAATGGGAAATTGATTAGATAATCCTGGCTGTGCAGCATTCAGATCTCTTCTTTCATAAAGTAAACTAAATATTTCCAAAACAGACACACTGACAGAAAAAAAAAACACAAGCTATAGGTAATTTCAATAAGCAAATTTAGTTATATTATAGCTGTGAATCCCATACTTACAGTGATGGCTGTCATTAAAACAGTTATTGCATTTGCACTGTTTCATTAACTTGTTCTTAATTCATTTAAAACACATCAGGAGTAGATGAAAATGCCTTTTTGCACCGAATACTAATGGAAATTAAATGCATTAAACTATACCGAACATTCTAAGACCTTCTTTTATTTCTGTGTAATGTGTGAATTAGAACTTTTAGTATAAATAATAAACTATTTTCTTAGCTATAAAAAAGCTTTAAATGCCAATTTACCTAATAGTCCTCAAGGGTGTCTTTGTTTTGAATACACTAACAAAAAACATCTAAGACTCAAAATAAGCATGCAATTCCAATCAATAGAGCTTGAGGACTATATTGATTAGGAAAACTCCATTCCTTAGTCATTAACCCTATAATTTCTTTACTAAAAACTCTTAATGACAAGACCTTATGTAGTGCATCCTGCAAAGGGGTGGCACAATACACTGGCCTAAAATAATAAAGCTAATCCATTTGTGTGGTAGCTTCTACATGTATTCAGATACAAGTTATTTCTAATGTACAGTATTTATATTCAGTATATTGAACTGTACATACCAGTATATGGTATTTATTAACCAAACATGTAGGACTTGCCAATATAAATCCTCCGCCTTTCGGGGATCATGTATACCATGTTTATCTTAGGTTGATTAAAGGATTTAGGGTTAGCGAGCTAGCTAGTGGCATTACAAGAGCCATGCCAGAATTCTAGATCCAGTTCCATATACCATGAGACAGACTTGCCTGCAACAAGAAAAACTATCACAAAATACTTATCAATAGGATGAATTTCAGCTGCCTTAAAGCCAACTTGTATCCCTCCACTGTGAAAAAGCCACGAACTTGTCTTGATATTGTCTCAAGCCATCTCTAGATAGCACAGCTAGAAATCTAGGTAAATATGACATTCTAATTAGGAATTCAATCATTCATTCGTTTACTTCTAAGCCAATTGTTAACAGGGGTAATATTAGGGTTAAAAAAAGCAATGCCAAGAGCTTTGTGAACATAATTTATAAGTGATAAAGAAAATATTCTCCTAATTACAATGCCCTGAAACTAATTCGCTGTTTATAGACTTTCTGGCAGCCAGTGTACTGCTTATCTTATAACTACCCCCTAACAGTATGTAAATAACATGCCACAAATCTCTCAGCAGTAATTACAGCACACAGCTGGCATTGCAAATAAGAATTTGAGCAGATGGATTTACAAGCAGACTATTTTTTAAATATTAAAACAATATACTAATAACTAGTCCAGTTATAGTCAGAGCTGGTTTGCTAAAAAGTATATCACCCAGTTTAATGCCATAATTTAAAATTAAGTTATTTATTCACTATTTGTTCATCTGATACATGATGAGTAGCACATAAGACCTCTTATTGGGTTGTAGGAGAAGACACTGATATCCTTCAACTTTAACCCTGTAAATCAGTTCTGGGTATTGATAGAGGTTTATTTACCTCCTCCTCATCCTCACAGTGGAGCACCAGAATATGAAGCACATTGTGCCTTTTAATGCATTTTACGGAGGCTGTGCTGACTTGGCACAGTTTTATGTGGCAAGAAGACTGCTGCCCCCTTGGATGTGCTTCCATAGACCTAGTCAGCCTCGGCCAGAACATAGTGTTACCTCACTGAATCTAGTGTATTCTTATTGGACCCTAAATCATATCATTTTAGCAAGGCACATTTTTACTTCTTGTGAATGGGGCTTTTATCTCACCTTCTGAGAATGCTATCCTGCTTGTGCTCTGGCTCTTAGAGCCAACCCTAGCCCAATATTTTACCATTTCATTAACCCCCATGCAAAATTTAATTTGTTACACTTATTAAACCTTGAGACAGTATGACAACTGAACATATGATGTCAAAAGCATCACCCCAGCTTTTAGTTTAATAAATGTTTTTGCTTTTTTGTTTGTTTTACACATCTTTTTTTCCTAACTTGTTTGTTTAGCCGTTCATTTCAGTAACACGATGATACATTGATACTTCGCAATACTGATGATTTAAATTCCTTCATTGTCAACTTATATAAATGAGTAGACTTTCTCTGGCTTCAAATCTTCTTCATCCACATGGAAACATGCAAAATAAGCTATATTTCATTATTGATAAGATGTAATGTCATAATGTCATGGCCTTTTGGGTCATCATCCATGAACGTCAGCCATGACATTATCACTTTCTATAATGATAACAAATGATGGTAATGTATGCATGTGTTTTCAATCAGTGGTGACATATAGATTCATATTTATCAGGCAGTTCGAACACATTTAAGCAGATGGAAAGAAAGCAAAATTCATTATTGGGAATCCATCACAGAAACTATAACATCTTCAGAAATTGTACACCCTTTCAATGCTATAAGGCCAAGTAAAAAAAAAAAAGCACATTCATTTGTGACACTTTTTGAAGTGAAATTCAAATTAAGTCTATCATTCTTCCACTTACCAGTCTCTTTGGAGGAAGTATTGTGCCTCTGCAACAGATTGTTAATTAAAGAAAATAGATTGAGTGGCAGAACAATAAAATTAGCGCAGGGTAAAACATACTGATACACAACGAGAAGAAGGTCCTGCTCTTGTGAGCTTGCAATCTATGAAGAGGTTCAGGGAGATTGAAACGGAAGAGTATATATTTCTATTCCTTTGCTTATGCTTAAAAACTATTTCTTACAAATAGCAATAGAAATGAAAAAAACAATATTTCAATTTCAAAGTGATGTTTATTCCACCATGAACGGCAAAGTTTCGATCCTGTTACAGGATCTTTCTCAGCTATAAAGAAATATGTGAAACTGTGCAACTTTATAGACAAACGCATTTACACATGTAATAAACAACGGGCAAAGCAATTTCCAAATCTGAAATTAGCATATTAAAGTCATATATCTGCTTTTAAAGTGATAATCACAAATGCAAAGGCTGTTTTCAGCCTGTATTTATGGGAGGGGCCTCAAGGAGTATTTATACTAGACTTGGGCGCCAGCCAACTCTTCGTGTTCGTCTTCATGAGGGAGCGAGACCTCTAGGTGCGGCCCGCGTAAGATCGGCAGCCAGGGCAACCGATCTTACGCGGTCCGCACCTCGAGCCCTGCTACTTACCTGTGGGAGGGTCTTCTGTACTGCACAGAGGAAGCGGAAACCAGCAGAGTTCACGTGACATCACATCACATCCTGCTTCCTCTGTGCAGTACCAGAGAATGCAGAGGGAGGCCGCGCCTTCTGAAGTCTGTGAGCAGTGCAGGTAAGGGGGTGGGGAGGGTGTTTGAATCAGTATGCGTGATTGAGGGAATGAATCTGTGAATGAATGAGTAAATGAATGTGTGTGTCTGTGATAGCATGGATGTGTAAGTGCTGGAATCTAGGCATGATAGGACTTTGATTGCTGTTAGCAATCACACTCCTATCATGCCAAGTCAGCCAGTACATGCTGAAACCTAGCTAGCTAGCTGCTCCCCCTTGTGTATTGATGCTGCCAGCAATATGGGGTCTGCACATCACTTACAGCCACCCTTTACCAGCATGTACTGGCTACCTGGGTATGATAGGAGTGTGATTGCTGTTAGCAATCACACTCCTATCATGCCAAGTCATATTGCTAATTTTTTTTGTCCAATTGTGGTGTGTTACCTACTTTTATGAAAAATTTGAGTGTTTATTATTATTTTTAAAGGTGGGGGGTCATTTTCGGTTTTGGCTAAGTGAACCGTGAATGTTTTGGTCCAGAATTTTCATTTTGGTGCAACCCTAGAATAAATAGAACTATTTCATTTTTAATTATCCTGAGTCCTGAATTTGTAGTCACAAAACTTTCTAGGCCCAGAAATCAGTGAGAGGAAAGAGTGTAGCTAGTGTGAAGGAGGCGGTAAGGAGAGGGTAGCTAGTGAGAAGGGGGCGATAGGGAGAGGGTAGCTAGTGAGAAGGGAGGGTAGGGAGAGGGTAGCTAGTGAGAAGGGGGGTAGGGAAAGGGTAGATAGTGTGAGAAGGGAAGGGGGTAGATAGTGTGAGAGATGGGGAGAAAGTGGGGATCTGATGGGGAAAATGCTGTCCCCCCCAGATTTTAAGGGGTTCCTACGCCCATGGCTGCTGAGCGTTGTTATTGGCTTAGGCAGCCTTTGTTAGAAGGGAGCGTTCAGGACAGGAAATTGATTAATTGTCCAGAATTTTCCACCTTTTATGATCTCATCATCCATGATGTATAATAGTTGCTTACTTTTCAACTACTTATTACAAAACAAAAATGACAAGAAATATATTCAATTAAAATATATTTGTGGGGATGTGGCAGCGGTCACTGAGGTGCAAAAACGGGCCCACCAAGAAGCAAATGCTACAAACCCAAGGAGTAAGGCCATGGCATGAACGATACAGTGGCTTGACTCCAAAGATGGTGTCATGACAGCCACATTATGTTAATTTTTTAATTTGTATTTAATTTTTAAGTGTGTAAATTATGTTTGATTCCTACACATATATTCTACTTAAAGAGGTTTGCTACATATGCAACATCACATTTTCTCTCCTGATTTTTGTTTAAACACATCTTATTCATATACGGGTCAATGTGAAAATCACTATATACTCTATGCTAAGTGTTTGGATTGTAGCTACATCATTTCATAGTCTAACATGCATCTTGCAGCTTTGACAAGATGCACTGGTACTGGCACTTTGAGTTGTTAAGTCTTGCTGTTCTAACAGGGGTCAATGGGTTTAAAGATCTCCTCAAAGGTTGGAAAAGTAATTATTGAAAGGAAGGAGGAGAAAAGTGACAGAAGGTCAGCTTTTTAGAAAAAAATGGGTGTATCCTCAAGAGGGTCATGCACAGTTGCTTTGCTTATAATCAAGTTCTCTCCTTTTTTGAAAGCTCCGCATGAAACATTACACATTTGTTAACCTCAGAGCTGTAGAGTTGAAAACGTTTTTTTTTAACAGGCACAATCATGGACCATACTGTTTAAATCCCTATTTATTTTTTGAAAACGGAATGTTAAACAATTGCATCACCTTATAAAACGTTCCATGACCACCTTTTAGAAGCAAAATCCTCAAATAAATAATTACAACCCTCATCTACCGAAATGAACATGCTTTTCTGCTAATGAATTAATTTTCAAAAAAGGCACACGCAATATATTGGGAATATTTTCAACACTGCGTGAAGCTTTCCTTTAAGGGCCTAGTCTAGGACAATTTACTTTTCCATATGTCAGAGGGAAAAAAGAATTGTGAAGGTTTGCAGTGATTTCTAGACAGCAAGCAATAAACTGCGTTTGCACCCACACACTTACAGCCTAACACCCCATCTTGTAACATTTCCACGTCTCCAGGAAAGAAATCAATAGCAATAATCAGTGAGGGCCTCGTAGGGTGTATATTTTTTAGCACACTGCTATCTGAGATTTTTTTTCTGTCTACTTTAAGCAATAGATTGTTCTTTATGTTGGCTAACACCGAAGACTTAGAACAATTATTACAAAAAAAAAGGGAAAAAAAACATGTGCATCTAACATTCAAGCCAAAATAAGATATTCTGAGAACTCGCGTTGAATATCATATGAGCATTTTCCAAAGCTCAGACATGGGGAAATAAGACGCTTAGCTACTTGTGTATTCAATGTCTCTAGTTCAATGCATTTCAAAGTGGTAAATTAACACTGTATCTTATAGATTTATGGTTTATAGTAAAATATGCATTTTAAAATGTAAGGGTTTTCTTTTTACACAGACTAGATATTGTCTTTTTTAATGTTTGAATTCAGTGCTCTCATTGATGGGTTTTGACAAAGGGAGAAAATATGATGCCACATTATTGGTTTTATTTATTGCAGACCTTGTCTAGTATCCAGTATTGAAGCAGTGGCTGATGAGTGGCTGCCTTGAACTTTTCCACTGATCAATGCAAGAGTGGATGCTGCATGAAAGACTAGCTTTTCCCAAAGAAAAGGGATTGAATGGGAAACTAGTTACACTCCAGCCTGAAATCACTACAATAATCATGAGTGCTTAACTTTATGAAGGAGTCTTCGTAACATACAGTAAATAAATGGGGAGAGGTTTTAAATGGTCAAAGCAGATAGAAGACCAAAAACAGAAAGAAAGAACGTTATTGAAAGAAGTCCCTACAAAATGTTTAATAATTTATAGTGTTCAGTGACAATTTGTCACATATAGACATTATATATAACCTTAAGCTCACACGAGCAGGATTCTCTTCTTCTTCGGTAACATGTAATATAATATATATTTTCCAATAATATACAATATTAAAAATAAAATATGCATGTATACTTTCCCATCATATATGTATAATATATCTATATCCATGCATACTAACACCTATATATATGTGAATTTAACGACAAAATAAGGTGTCTTTGTTTTGTGTTACATTTACATTACCTGCTATGTCTTTAATGACAATGGTCAAGACTGAAGGAGGATAGCATTGTTCAGACTGTTCTTTTCAGAGCTTACAAGCTACTTTGCAGAGGAAAGAATAGATGGTCACTTCTGTTAAAGAGCTTGCTTCTCTAAAGAAACTTAAGTGTGAGATCTATCACCAGCTTTACAACCACAGTCTAAATGAGCACTATATTGTTCAAGAACAAAAAAAATAATATTAAATACATAAGATTATACTGCTCTGGGCTTCTTTTTGAATATTTTTTTTCTTTTATAGACTTTTAAAACTTTGTCCTAGAATTGCTCTTCATAACTAACCTTATAGTATTTCTAAGCATAAATTAATTTTCACATTCATCAAAGCCTGTCTAGGGCTTAACACAATTACTTGGAAAATTACACTCCTTTCAGGGCCTGATTTACATTCTAGAGTCTCTTCAGCGCATAGACTACTGGAACGTACTGCTTCTTATTTAAAATTATGTGAGGTACAAAAATGCTGGACAATTTGTAATACATAAGTAAAAGTAAATGGGCCTGTTTGAAAATGGGTAGATTGTGTTTTTTTTTTAAAACCCAGAGTGAAGGATGGAGCAGTTTGGTGTTTGAAGTGGAATCCTGTGGTAGTCTAATTACCAAGCATGTTTTTAAAGCTTTGGGATGGGTTAGAGAGTTGAGTGTCTAGTTCCATACCCTGCACCCTCATAATCTGGGAATGTAAGAGGTACAGTGGGGCAAAAAAGTATTTAGTCAGCCACCAATTGTGCAAGTTCTCCCACTTAAAAAGATGAGAGAGGCCTGTACTTTTCACCATAGGTATACTTCAACTATGAGAGACAGAATGGGGGGAAAGAATACAGGAAATCACATTGTCTGATTTAAGTATTTGGTCAATAACAAAAGTTCATATCAATACTTTGTTATATACCCTTTGTTGGCAATGACAGAGGTCAAACGTTTTCTGTAAGTCTTCACAAGGTTTTCACACACTGTTGCTGGTATTTTGGACCATTCCTCCATGCAGATCTTTTCTAGAGCAGTGATGTTTTGGGGCTGTCGCTGGGCAACACAGACTTTCAACTCCCTCCAAAGGTTTTCTATGGGGTGGATATCTGGAGACTGGCTAGGCCACTCCAGGACCTTGAAATGCTTCTTACGAAGCCACTCCTTCGTTGCCCAGGCGGTGTGTTTGGGATCATTGTCATGCTGAAAGACCCAGCTATGTTTCATCCTCAATGCCCTTGCTGATGGAAGGAGGTTTTCACTCAAAATCTCACGATACATGGCCCCATTCATTCTTTCCTTTACACGGATCAGTCATCCTGGTCCCTTTGCAGAAAAACTGCCCCAAAGCATGATGTTTCCACCACCATGCTTCACCGTAGGTATGGTGTTCTTTGGATGCAACTCAGCATTCTTTCTGACCATATGACATTCGCCCAATCCTTTTCTGGATCATCCAAATGCTCTCTAGCAAACTTCAGACGGGCCCGGACATGTACTGGCTTAAGCAGGGGGACACGTCTGGCACTGCATGATTTGAGTCCCTGGCGGCGTAGTGTGTTACTGATGGTAGCCTTTGTTACTTTGGTCCCAGCTCTCTGCAGGTCATTCACTACCGTGTGGTTCTGGGATTTTTGCTCACCGTTCTTGTTATCATTTTGACACCACGGGGTGATTTCTTGCGTGGAGCTCCAGATTGAGGGAGATTATCAGTGGTCCTGTATGTCTTCCATTTTCGAATAATTGCTCCCACAGTTGATTTCTTCACACCAAGCTCCTTGCCTATTGCAGATTCAGTCTTCCCAGCCTGGTGCAGGTCTACAATTTTGTTTCTGGTGTCCTTCGACAGCTCTTTGGTCTTGGCCATAGTGGGGTTTGGAGTGTGACTGTTTCAGGTGTCTTTTATACTGATAACAAGTTCAAACAGGTGCCATTAATACAGGTAACGAGTGGGGGACAGTGGAGACTCTTAAAGAAGATGTTACAGGTCTGTGAGAGTCAGATATCTTGCTTGTTTGTAGGTGACCAAATACTTATTTTACCGAGGAATTTACCAATGAATTCATTAGAAATCCTACAATGTGATTTCCTGTATTCTTTCTCCCCATTCTGTCTCTCATAGTTGAAGTGTACCTATGGTGAAAATGACAGGCCTCTCTCATCTTTGTAAGTGGGAGAACTTGCACAATTGGTGACTGACTAAATACTTTTTTGCCCCACTGTATGTTGTAAGGCAGCAACTGGGTGACCCCCCTACAGGCTGCTGTTCATTTAGATGCATCACATACTCCCAGTGGAGCTGAAGGTTGCTGAGTCTGTGGAGTAGATATTGAACCAGGTGCTTCAAAGGATGTAAGAACAAATGAATACCCTTCAACTCAAACTGTAGGCAGGTTGTGAGACATGTGCCATTTTGCAGAGTACCATAAGGGATCAACAACTCAAAATCAGATACAAGGTGGTAAATTTGCTTCCTATGACGTCGAAATGTTGATAAAACGGTTAACATCCCATCTCTTGCCCATCCTGTCAACATGAAACAATATCGTACTTCTGGTGGACGTTCAGTTACCTCCAGGTAGGGTGTTTTGTCATTCCATAAGCCTGTATAACAGCCCTGTTTGGCCAGTAAAATAAAACAACTGGAAGCTGTAGTCCGACTATCAACTACAGAGGACTGAATTGAGTGAGATCTCCACTTGCAGCAGCAGTGCCCAACCAGACCTCATTGGTACATACAATTGCACAGACTGTAGGACATTGGCATACCTTTATAGACTTAACAAATGTCTTTTTTTTCTATTCCCATAGCACCAGAAGCATAGAATCAATTTGCATTTGCCTAGGATGGACAAGAATACACTCTCACTTTATTCCTAAAGTGTTATTTGCATTCTTCTACTTTATGCCATGGACTGATTGCTCGGGACATAGTGGCAATGCCATCCATAACATCTCAGGTGTATCATTATATTGAAGATTATATATGATCTCAGGAGACACCTCGGAACAAGTAGAAAGGATTTATAATCATTGATTAAATGGATGCTAAGTCAAGGATGAGCCATCAATGACTACAATATACCCACACAACAAGTCAAACTTATGAATAAAGGCATGGATCACACAAAAACATACCTCAACTTGTTTTAGATACCATAGCCAATCTGAAGGAACCAATAAAAGTGAAAGAAGCCCAAGCATTATTGGGTATCTTTGGATTTTGGCAGTGCTTCCTGTCTCATCTCGGAGTGGAACAGGCTAATGCGTTGGTACAGGCTAAGGAAGTGGTTCACACCAATAATACCCAAGGCTATTTACATAGAGCACACGAACGTTCTTCTGAAAGAAAAAATATGCAAATTGACATCAACATTTACCTTGTGGGGTGGGATCGGGTGAAAGACTAGGTAGTTACATTGTTAAAAGTTAAGTTATAAAAGATCACACATCCCTTCAGAGGATGATAAGGTCACAAACAATGTACTAAGAACTAGGAAGGCCTTGAATAAGGAGGGACCGAAACATAAAATCCAAGAATATATGTGGGGGCTAAAGTTAAAATAATTACCAGCAGACTGACAAAATAGCTACAAGAGTGGAGAAACAGTAGCTTAAGGACAAGGTGTAACCTTTCTTGTGTGGGTAGAGTATGAAGCTAATCCTCAATATCTTCCTTCTTCCAGGTTGATCCTGCTAATATGTGTTTCTAGTGGGATGCGTGGTTTGGCCCTAAAGCCTCAATATCGAAGTTGATTTTTCTTTTTTTGGTTGTTGGAGGAATTGTGGGTGTGATCTGGGTAATCCATTTTTGACAATAGAACCATTGCAAAAACAAAAACATAAAAGACAAGTCATTGACGACACGACAGACAATGGACTTTTTAAGATCCATTACATCACTGCACAATTCTTGAACAAATATATCTGAAGACGTTGCAGAAGCTATCCAACAACATATGTAGAGAAGTAGAAGGTGACATGGGTAGGACAGAGCAAAAGGGTGAGCAGGGTTGGCTATCAACCCATCTTCTTTGCTCCCACAGCATCCCTAAATAGGGAGGCATTCACGTCACAAGGTTTTACTTCAAGCGTTTGTGTGATTTTGGTGGACCTCGATTATTTATATAAAACATTGTACATTTAGGGATCCTAGTTGAGATTCAAGGAGTAGGAGAAAGTATTAAGCAAGCTCAGATGAATGGAAAAATAAATCCCCAATTTTGAGCAACTTTTAGTTTTGGCATGTCCAGATTTGTTAGGTAGGCTAGGCATGTTTTAACATTAAACTCAAAAGGGGTAGGATAAAAGCGCTAAAAGCAATTAAAATAAATAAATAACAAAAAAATTCCTTATTAAAACAAGATTATTGTAGATATAGCAGCAGAACCACTTGCCAAGGTTTCCTCTTCTTGGCTTGGACAGGTAAAGTAGTTCACAAGGGGGTTAGTGGCTGCGCTCTCATGGATATGTATATGTGAAAGAAAGAGAAACACAATAGTGCAATATGTCTCTTAAAGCGTATTTTTAACAAAATGAAGGCCGCAAGGTGGGGGCTTCTTCAGTTAGCCCCAAAGTATGCGCTTGAGCGATATAATCCTCGCCTTAAAGATTTATTTGGCAGCAATATGTAGTATGGCTTTTTTCAGTTAGCTCCAAAGTGTGCATTTAGGCGGTATAATCCTTGCCTTGGAATTTCTTTAGCAGCAGCCTTTGGAGCAGTGTGGAGTGTCCTCAATTCCTTTTTGGTAAAAAAACACTGTCAGGAACCATTTCATACCCTCAAGAGACCTAAACCCCTATCTCAAACCCTGCAATTTACCGTATTTGCTCGAATATAAGGCAAGGTTTTGTTCAAAGCAGTGGAGGTTGTCTACGTGCATCGCCCAGACATTAACCAGCTGCCCCCACTAGACACCAGGAAGTCTAAAACATGGGGGAAATGCATTTTTCTCAATCATAGTTTTTATTAAATATAAAAAAAATAGTTTACATGTGAATTTATATTTATTAGTAAAAAGTTTTTCCTATAGGGTAGTCTTATATTCAGGCTTTTTCATTTTTTCCTAAATTAATATTCAAACTTAGGGGGGGGTGATGTTATAATTGAACAAATACTGTAATTTAAGTTTTGTTGCAGTCGTGATACCCAGATTTGATAGAATAAAGCATAAAGTGATTTTTGTTACTTGACTTCATATCTACAAGCTCTTTAGTCAATGCCAGAAATTGTACATCCAAGTAGTAATTTGTGCAATATTTTGTCATACTGATTGAAATGTGTGATGTCTGCTCCCCATAGTTTAATTTAGAACAATTAAGGTTCAGAGTACACAAGCTGGCAAAGCACATTACAAACAATGACTGCAAAATATACTGCAAATCAATCCTCAGTAAATCACCCTGAAAATCCCTGCTAACATAACAAAGACATCCAAATGCAGGCTCCTTCTGTAAAATCCCTTTTCATCTCCCCTGCATTCCAAGCACCCAACCTTTATTCTATCACATAATTGTTCGGCAAAACTGTTTATTCAACAAGCCAAGAAATAAAATCTTAATTTAATATCTTACTAAAAGAAGGGACAGAAGAGTGGAAAACCTAACTGGCAGCTGCTAATATCAAATGTCTTTAGAGGGTGATGAATAATTCATTTTAGATTTCATTTTATAAGACTTTATTCTTCAAGCATGTGGTTTGTTTGGTTCACATAAAAATAATAGATGACATCATATTTTTATTTTATGCATTTGTTTTAACCCATCCGAACCTTACAAGGGCGCTAATAGAAGTCAATGGTTTTACAGCATACAACATGTATTTTATAGGCGACAAGGCCTTTTCCAAAGTGGTCACTGGGCAGGACCCACCCGAAAGGGTCTCAACTATAGGATTACTTTTGAAAACAATTTGGACTAGACAGCAATAAGACTCTGGTGACTGGGTCTTTTTTTGCTGGAGTTTGTAGTACAGCATTCGCCTCTCATATGTCTGAAGCCTAGAGATGTTTATATATGTGAGAATTATGTGTCTTTTATTTACATGTACATTTAATGAGGAACTCCCACCATCCTTTTACATCCTTTTATTAGTGCCCTGTAGTTGTAAGGAAAATATATGTAATATTTTTCACACACTGTCGCGTAAAAAGTAGCTTTATAATTTATGTCACTCATTTGTGCGAGTACTTGTCTATCCATAGTCCTCTATTTAAGAAGTTTGTCCTTAAAGTCTTTTGGAGAATAGAACATGACACTTGGTTTTTGTTTTTCTGTACGGCTCCTGGGTCTACTTGGCCAGCCATGTTTCTCATATGTGGTTGGTACTCAAAGGGTTAAACTGTGCAGAAATATATGAGGTGTAATATCAGATGCTCAGCTCAGGGTACAGCATGTTTTACTTTCTGCTTCTTCTGTCATAGCTCCCTACTTAGTGTGTGTGTTAATCTGTGTCTGTGTGTTAGTGTGCGTTTTGGGATACATGTGTGTTACTGTATGTGTGTGTGTTAGCGTGAGCTTGAGATAGAGTGAATGTGTGTTTGTGTGTCACCCCTCTCTCCTTTCATCTTTTTCCTATTCTGACTTCTCTCATCCCACTCTTCTCATTTTTCTTTTCTCTTTCCTTCTCTTCTATCCTATTCCTCATTTCTTTCTTGTCTCTGTTAAACAAAATTTAAGCTAAAATAAAAGTTCTCCACACATGTGCACTAACATGCCATAATAATAAATAACCTTAACCATTATTTCTGATCGTAATGTTTGGTTTAGGGCTTGCTCTGATGAACTCTCACAATTATGAAACCAGGATCATGGGGGTTAAAACACGAGAGTCTGGCACTTAGACCATGCACTGCTTACTATTTAAGTTCATTTCCTCTAAGAAGCATCTAATGACAGGTTCTCTTACATAACATTTTACTTATAGTAGATTTTCTTTAAACTTTGAGTTCATGCTCTGAAACATTCTTCTCACATATATTTCCTGTGATGATCAATAACTTAAAAAAGGCTCCATGTGGACATGCTGTATGAAAGAGGCGGTTTCTAAAAGGCACCACTTTACTCATAAGTGCAGCAAGAAATGTGATAGACTGAAAGCTTACTCCTGATGACTAACCCGCAGAACAAGTTTGCAGGGAGTACATTTACATTAGAGTTGTATGTGGCCATTTGGAGCCTTTCTGACTTTAAGAAAATAGCCAGGATTATTGATCTGGTGTGGATTTGTGCAAAGCTTTCTTTTCAGACTGATGACAATAAGCTATTCCTGACAATCACAGTTCTAAAGGGAAATGGGAATTGTGTCTTTGACTTGAAGGCATTGATGCCCTATAACTATTTTTGACACATTTGTATCAATAGGACATCCACAAAAGGGTCATGTTGGTTTTAAAATGTATTATATTTTCTGGCCTCCACAAATCTTAGAAATATGTGTTTTAAATGTTTCACACAGATTTAGAGGGCATGGAAACATACAATTTGTGTAAAATCAACCAGCCCATCTAGTGTCCTTATTTTTCTGGCTGTTGCAAAACATCAATCCATACCCAGTCCTTGGTCTAGTTTTATCTTCAGGATAGCTTTCCACCTATCCCATACATGCTGCCCTCATTGTATTGACCTGTGCTTCTTTAGTTTAAAGGTTTTTCACCTTGCTCTCATTGAAGAAATATTATCTAACAGCCCATCTAAACCTCTCATAGCCTGCCAGCAGCCACACACTGTAGGGCACCGGAACACCAGACATAAACGCAGTGTGCCAGTTAGCTATTCTGGGCCAAGGAGGTATACAGTTGTCTATAATCCAGTAAATTTGGGTATATGTTGTATATACAGTAGTTAATATTGAGAAAGACCCAAGGACAATATATATGTCAGTATGTTGTATGTACGCTTTTAAAAGTTGTCATCTATGAAGGTGCAAAGGACAATGCAATAAAAGAAAGAAAACAAACAACAACACATGGAATAACTTGATTATCACATTAAGCATCAACTTGGTTTGTAAACTCTGGGGTTATGTGTTAGTCTTATTAAGATTTTTGTGAGCAGACATTTGCTGAAAAATTGGAATGACATGATTCCAATTTAGATTACCCTCTATAAGTACTTGACTTTACTATGTGATGCCAATTACAATTGGTACATATATGTACTTTTATAGTATGCATTATTCTTTCTCACTGTTTTATTATTTTGATGGTACTAATGCTATACATCTGATGCCCCAGACCACTATATTATCAATGTCATTTCCTTTAAAAGGGCATTGGACAGCAGATGTCTATATAGGAGACAGTTTTGAAAGTCAGCACAAACAAATGGACATTGTAGAGACAGGAAACTGATAATACGTGGAAGTAAGATTTCAATTATTAGCCCAGACTAGACAAATTGTGTTTGTTTACATTAATGAAGAACACCCATGAGGGGATATAATTACCTTATTCAAATATATTCAAGGTCAGTGAGACATCTCATGAGAACTTTTCATCCCAGTTCCTTGACTGGCGGCATTGTCTAATCAATAATGCATGGTATTCTTTGGAATTATATGATCACAACATGTATTAACATTTTTAGAGAGTTTGGTGTTTGAATAGTCACACAACATATTTATTCATAAATGCAAAAAAAATATTACAGCTAAAAGCAAGACAACCTAAACTGACAATTAGTGCTGGCCCTACTGTACAAAGAAATTACGCAGCTGCTTAGGGAGCTGACCTGGTAAGGGAGGCTCCTTGCTCTGTTAGCAAGCAAGCGCATGTGGAAAGAGGGTGCCGGAAACAGGTCACATAGGAAGATAGAAACCCCTAGGGTCAGTCCTGCTGACATCTCTTGTAATTCACCATTTACTATCAAATTATTTTAAATTAATATGACCAGATTACTCGATTATATACAAGTAGATTATATTTCACTATCATCATCAAAAATCATATTTTCCATAATTAATTCTATGCTCCATCCAAATGTAGGATTTATAGTCCTGGTTCTCTGAAATATAGACATTTTGGTAAGAGCCATGTTTTAATATATTACTACTGCAGCCCAGTTTTTATTATTGAATATGTATTAAACTGTTGGTGTTAGATTCTGTCTATTTATCAAGAAACAGAGCTAATCCTTGGGCAACATAATAGGCTAATCCATTGTTAAATGTTTGGATTTGTATAGACCTGAAAACATTGATCATTGCTTTGTCCCTGTCACTTTTAGGTGGGACACCAACAGTGTTGTTTTACTGCTCTTATTATGAGAGACATTTTTACTATTAACCGTAATTTATGTGTTCACTGATTTGACGTGGGTCTCAGCAATTTTTGTACATCAGTACCTATATTCATTGCAATAGACAGTCACTAATAAAAATCACTACTTTCCAATTAAAACTACATTTTATGGTGCAGAACCCCAGTAATCCTATAGAACTTGGTCCTTGGAAGTTGACCTCTTTGCACTTGTCCTCCTTATAAAATTCTCATTTACTTTTAGTGGTATAGCTGGCAGAGGAGAATTTCAATTAGATATACTATTAGCCTGCACAATCTATCCCAAAACTGGAGTCCAAACTTTGAACGTTAGACAGAGTAGTGCATCCTACTTTGCCATTCAGATCAAAAGAAAATATTATGAAATATTTTTACAAAGAAAAATACAAGCATCATAGTGAGAATGCCACGAGTTGGTAAAAATAAAACAAATAATAAAACATAGTTACCATATGCAGCATATTTTTAAACTATACAGTGCTATTGTGTTATCTACGATCTTACAAATGGAATCCTGGAATAAATAATATTGTTGACATGCAGGTAATAGAGTCAACTTATATAACTTACATATTTTTATGTTAATTAAATAAAATGTATAAACTTTAACTAAAGACTCATACAATGCCCCAGTAAAGCCAGTTACCTGGAAGCACCTCTAACAACATCCTCAAAAACAAATGCCCCTCTTTGAATTGTTAGATGATCTAATGTAGGTACTAAAAGTGATTATTAGTATTATTATTTTTAATTGTATCACTGGTTAATTATTGGAATAGCATAAAAGTATGTAGCAATACTTACCTTTTCATGGGAGGGTTGCCATTGTTTTCCAAGATGGTATATCAGCCTAGGTGTTATACCACTACGTGAAAAAAAAGGACACTATAGAACTTTTAATGAAAGTTGGTCTTATGCTGGTGCTTAGTAAAAAGTCCCCTTGATGAAACACTGCAGTAAAAATGTCATATTCCACTCTATAATGAAATGTGTAGTAAAAGAATCAAGTCTTTTGTCTGGCCTTGTATTTCATTGCTTCCTCACAATGCACCCGACCATGATCACTGCAAAGCACTGGAATATGACATCACCATGTTGGGGGTCTGCAAGAAGAAGGACTTCAGAAAGCAGAAAGGTACGTTATAGGGGGGACAGGATAGAATAGATAGAAAAAGGGTGACTGGGGCAAGTCCTTATGTGTGCAATCTGAGTTCTGCAGCAAGTCCTATTTGTGGAATCTGGGTGCTGGGGCTGGCCTGTGGGGTGTGGGATCTGTGATATATGCCTGTCGTTTAGGGTTTCCATGCATTATTTAATTGATCTCTAGCTTCAGTGCTGTGTTTGCTTGTGATTTTATGGTTGACCTATACCTGTAATGCTGTGTCTCCATGTGGTGTTTATTTGATCTGTACCTGAACTACAGGGGGGTAAGAGGTGTGGCACAGTGAAGGAAAGGATAAAGTGTGCCATCATGGTTAGGTGTGTCATGTGTATGATCTGCTCACATGATTCTGTCCCCAAGGTCAGGACACAAAGAGGGTGAGGCACAAGGGTTGGAGCCAATGGGACAGTACCAGCCCTGTCTGCCGCTCTACAGCTTGTTGAAGGACTTGTGACAAACAGTTCTTTTATTTATTGCAATAGGCAGACTTCAACTGCTTGTTCAGGGAAGGATGGCATACCTTCATACCTGATGGCTCTGTGCATTCTTTGTGTTTCCATCTTGAGTAAAAAGGCTTAATACATGTTTTCTGACTGCAGGGGACCCCTTGAGGCTTCAGAGTGTCGTGGGCAAAGGTGTTCCTCCTGGAAGTTAAACTCTGCCCTGTTACAGAGGGAGAAGATTGTGGATGACCTGCCAAATGGATTGTGTCAGTATGAAGTGTCATTTCTCCACCGTAGCTCAGCAGTAAAAGTTCACCAATTGTAAACTCCACTTTTTTTATCGACAAAAGAGGGAAACATTGCTGTGCGAGGAAGATAAGATTCAGAAAACTGTAGTTCATGCCATACTACCTGTTGGACCTCGGACCTCCAATAGTGCAAATGGAAGTGGGTGAGGAGCTGGAGACCAAACGGACATGGATACCAGGCCCAGTCGAGTTATACACAATGCTGTGGGACCTCATTGGTTAGACCTGCTCAAACTGTACAGGGTGGTGGTAATGGGGGCATGATGTCTCCCACACTGAGAGGAGGAATCAGCATGTCATTTGACTCAGAAAAAAACATTTAATACAAAAAATTGTGATCATGTTTGTATGTCTATGTTTGTTTGTTTTTTATTTCTAAATATGTTTTCAGTGTGACATATTTCCTGTCTTCTTTACATTCTACAAGAGTTTATGTGTAGAATTTAATGTGTGTCTACACAGCTGGAGGTTGAAAATGTTTTTTTAAGTATTTAGATATATATGTTCCAGAAAATATGACAACTCAGCAAATTATTTCTTTAGGGAACAAAAACACCAAAATGTTTGTATCATGGAGACAAAATGAGCCCCCACAAGCAGAGATTCCAGATCAATAAAACTATTAAAAGGAATACACTTGACATTTTGCTATAGCACTGGATGGTGTGACACTATTAAACATTTAAAGGTGCAGTACAAGACACCAGTATATATTTGCTTTATTCTTTTACCAGACCTATAACAGATTTATTTTAACTGTCCAAACTAGGAAGTTTTTAAAAAGTTGCTCTTGCAAATGCTTTCTAAAGAAATATCATGAAACATTGTGGGAAATAACTGGTTCGATGGTCTAGGCTAGCATGGCCATACACCTCATTACATGTTTCCCCACATAGCTATATGGCCGTTGTCCACAAGAAAGACTGAGCAGCCTAGACAGTTCCCCAAAAAAGTATGAAACAAGAAAGTAAATTGTCTCCAGCCTCTGAACCTGCACCAGACAATTATCCATGTTTTTTATCCTTTTATGAATTTGCAAAGACATAATAAGTGCTGCTGCCCCAACATGCTATGTTGAGGTCCTCTCTCGGTACGTACCTTTTTCAATGTAAATGGCTGTGCCTAACAAGAGATTTTACACAAAAAACAATGTAAAAAACGTGATGCTTGAAAATAAATGTACAACCATTCGACCCATCTAGTCTGCCCATTTTTTTTCTTTTGAAGGAGAGACTCAGACCTTCATCAGTCATTTGTCTCAGATTCAGAATAGCTGTATGCCTATCCCAACAGGTGGCCCAGTTTCTGTTCTCTTCTGTGGTAGACATTTTTCCAGTGCACATGTACATTTCACTTGTTGCTGACCAGTTTATGTGCTTCCTTTCGGTATGTGGAATGTCCGCACCAATTTACATGTAAAATGCATCTGAGACCAATTGATATTAAAAAATATAATTTGGGGAATTAGACTAATCTTTTTATACACACAAAAGTTTATTTTTATTTTTTATTTTTTTAAGTTTTAATCAGGTTGGTGGGTATACACTAAGTCCCTTTTTGTATTTTCAATAGTTATGGCAGATTCACTTGGTCTGGAAGTCCAGCCATTTTATGTTAGCAAAGTAGCCATTCCATTTCTCCCCTTCTGTGAGGTTGCCTTGACATGGCAGATAAGATTGTGTGCTTTGGCACACCACTATTCCATGGGCAGTTAGGAGATCAAAATCTTACCTTTGTAACTTACCCAGATACACTATGGAGGACTGTGTCTAGGCTGCGCAACCATCAAAGAGCAGTACATCCTTAAAATGCAGCACACATGCATAAGATGTCATATGCTGATGTCCAGCATTGACAATGTGGCGAGGGTATCACTCAGCTAAAATAAGCCACTGCTTGCAGGCACATTGTGGTTCTAATAAAATCCCCATGGGGAGTAACTGCCCATTCTTGTTCCTTCCTACCTGTGGATGCTGATAATGTCACGTTCCCCATGATTCTGATGTTGCATGTTTATACACAAAATTGTTAAATGTGGAGTAGTCGTCACAGAATCCAGCAAGATTTTACAACTTTGCACCAGAGTTGCTCTTAGGAATATGACCCAATGTAAAGCAGTAAAGTCACTATAATAGCTTACAGCTTTTGCATATAGAGGCTGTAGGCTAGGTTTTCACAACAGTTTTATTTACATGATTACAGAACAAATTTTAAGGCAAGACAGGAGGCTTCCTATTTTGCATTACTTCCTTTACTGTCACCAACAGCAGCAAAGAAAGAGTTAACAAACAAATACAAACAACCAATAGAAAACTGCGTAAGACAGGTTTATGAACTCTGTACGATCCCCCTTCTTCCTCTTTCTTTGCTGCTCACCACGGCTAGCAAGGTCAGTCCATTCAATATTGGGAGTTTTCCTTTTCCCTTCATTTTACCTTTGGTGTTTACCTGCTTTACACCTGTATTATTGATTATCTGCTGCTCTTACTATTATTATTGTATTTATTATCATTGCTGTCGATCCCCTTTGGTGTTGTATACTTTCTCTCACCTTTGTTGCCCTTTTTTTTTTCATGTATTCTTTTGGTTATTCCTATGGTTATGTTCCTTATTATCATAATTAGGCTATTCCGTATGTTTTTCCCCTCTTGCTTAGGGGACTAATCCTTACCCAGTTCTCGTCCTGTTCTGCTCTTCCTCCCCTTCGGGGGTTTTCTGGTGTCTCTGCTTCTCCCTAACGTTGCAACTTCGTTTCCTCCTTGCTGCCATCTTGTTTTTTTCTCCATTCATCGGCCATGTTTTTGGTTTCCCCTCCATTCTCTGTTCGGTTGGTGGCGGCCATCTTGGGTTTGGCGCTCGCATCTCGCGCTTTTCTTTGTTAAACGCGAGATCCAGACGCCATCTTGTTTCTACTGTGTCGGCTTAATTTTGTTCCGACTTTCTCTCGGCGTGCATTGCTCATATCATCTCGGTGTTTGCAGCCGTTTTCGGATTAACCTCTCCCTTTGTCCAGGTTTGTCCACCACCTACGTCGAGCCGGGGGCTCTCTGGTCCTAGTGACCCCCATTTGGCACTCTCAACCATGGTTCCCAGCCCTGCTGGAAATGTCGGCCCGCGACCCTCTGGCCCTCCCGTCTTTTCTGTCTCTCCTCGTGGGCCCGGAGGGTCAACCTCACCCCCTTGTTCTGGAGGGTCGTCTGCTACTCGTGGCTTGGACGATCTCGAGGAACCCTGCTCGGGCTCGGGCCTATTGGAGGCAGCTCAGTCCTTGCTCCGAGAATCTTGGGCTCCAGGTACCCAAAAGTCTTACGGGTCGGCTTGGCGAAGCTGGGCTTCTTGGTGCCTGGGACGGCGTGTGGATCCCCATTTGGCCCCTCTAGATTTCGTGCTTAACTTTTTGGCTGAATTATTCTCAACGGGTAAATCGTACCGGACAATCATTGTCTTTCGGTCAGCCATCTCGCTCGGTCACATTGGTTTCTCGGGTGAGCCGGTAGGTAGGGCTCCTCTGGTGTGCCGCCTTTTACGAGGTATTCATCTGTCCCGGCCTCCGGCCCCTTGTTACGATTCTTTATGGGATGTGGCGGTGGTTCTGGATTTCTTCCGGACCTGGCCGGATAATGATTCCCATTCTCTTCGGCAGTTGTCTACTCACCACCCTTTTGTGTCTCTTGTCTTTTTGCAGGGTGTCCGATGTTCGGGCGTTTGACGCCCATCTCGTCTCGTTCTCTCCCGAGGGTATCTTGTTTCAGGTCCATCGGAGGACTAAGTCGTTATCCTCCTCAGTTTCTTATCCTTACCTCTTGGAGGACCCTAAGCTTTGTGTGGCGAGGTGCGTCCGCACTTACCTCTCTCGCACTGCGTCAGTTCGCCCTCCTTCTGTCTCCCAGCTTCTTATTTCTTACGTGAAACCGTTTTGCGCGGTTTCCTCTCCCACGTTGGCCAGATGGGTTCGCTCGCTTCTTTCCTTAGCTGGGGTGGACCCCTCTTTTGGGGCCCATTCAGTTAGAGGGGCCGCGGCTTCCAGTGCTCTCCGGGCTGGGGGTGCTTTAGGGGACATTCTGCGTGCGGCAGATTGGTCTCGGGCTTCTACTTTCCGTGCCTTTTATTTTCGTCCCGTGTCTTCGGCTGCAGTCGCTCTGGTATCGGGCGTTAAAACTGCAAAATAGGAAGCCTCCTGTCTTGCCTTAAAATTGGAAATTATTCTAGTCTTGATGCCCGAATAATAATAATTTTAATAAAGACAGGAGGCGAGTATTTTCCCTCCTCTTTCCCGCCATTATGGCTCTGTCCTTGGGTGAGTCGAGTTTTTGGTTCAGTCCTATTTTTTGCAGTTTTTTTCCGGTTTCCCTCTGTGATATTGTGTTTATTTGGTATGGTTTTAATATATGGCTTGTTGCTCCTCTGGCTGCGATGTGGTTTGCTTTTATGTTTTTCTTCTTTTTTCAGCGTGAATCCTGCCTCGGGATGTCTCTGTTCTGCTGATCGGTTGAGGGCTTTGCCATCCGGTTTTGTGGATTCCTGGTTCCGGATTTCTATCACGGTTTAAGTTCCGGTTCGGTTCTGAGTTGATGTCTGGTTTTCGGCTGTTCTTGGTTCCTGGTTCGCAGCTGATGAAAGAGGAAGAAGGGGGATCGTACAGGGTTTATATACCTGTCTTACGCTGTTTTCTATTGGTTGTTTGTATTCGTTTGCTAACTCTTTCTTTGCTGCTGTTGGTGACAGTAAAGGAAGTAATGCAAAATACTTGCCTCCTGTCTTTATTAAAATTATAATTATTCGGGCATCAAGACTAGAATAATTTCCAATTAATGACTATATTTTGTAGTGTGCAAAAAAACAAAAGCCTTGGTATGCGCCATAGTTAAATGTACTGAATCTGTTTGTAGAGTGTGATTTGATACATGAATAACACTAATTTCTTAGATGATTTATTGAAAACAAATGACTTAAGATTGAATTATGGTGTAATTATGAACTGTTCTGAGTGTGCTCCAAGCCTGGGCAAGCTGCCACAAGGCGCATTTCACGTAACACATTGTAATTCGTGAACCCAGCTGAGGCCTTTGCCAAAATTATGTTAGTTTTACAATTGAAACAAAGTTTGCCTTATTAATTTCTCTGTCGTTAAATAAGAGATCTTTTCAGTGAATTAGTGGTATATCATAACTTATTTTAAACCTGTGATTAAAAAACATATTAAATGTCAGCTACATTCCAGCATTTATGAGGTTTTACAGTCATTTCACTGGTAGACAATAGCACATGGATTCACATGGGAAGACAAAGTCAACAGTGGACCAGGTTAATAGCAGATCTTTATCTGCATTAGAATGCAAGTTTTAACAATCAAATGTGCACCAATACAATAACAGAGAAAATTACATAAATGCACTGGAATGCTTGGCCTGAATTTCATTTAGCCAACAAAATGCATCATCTTGGGTAAACTTGATGGGTGTCCGCAGCAAACACAGGCCTCGTCTGCTGTTACAGATCTTATAGATAAATTGACCCTTATCACGTCCATACAATTCATTAGTTACAGATTGTCAGGTTTACCTTCATGTTTATGTCTTCATAAACACATTATAATGTTTTATTATATGATTCTATTACATATAATACTTCTATATTAGGGTGACCACAACTACCATGTATTCTAGGAGACATATAGTATTCACATGTTACTGGCCAGTGCATGTGAAGTGCTTTCCCGTAAAATGTGGTATGTAAAAACTCACAAAACTACTAATTTATACATCACACACAGCAGGGGGAGAGCACTTTATCTGTTTGGTCAGCAATATGCAAAAAGTAATATGGGTCCTGGGTCACTCTACTCCATACCCTCCAACAGCCCTGGTTTTCCAGCATTGTCCAGCTGTCTACATTGTCCCTCTTTTCCAGGCAGCCCTCAGAAGAACACATATAATCAATGGAGGTTTGCACTGTAGCTATCACTTTGCCTGCTGGTGATCCTAGCTAGGTGATGTTTGATTAAGGCAGTTGGGTGGCCATGCTACCTGCCCCATCCACTTCTAGGATGGATCCTGTCCACTTCGGATGGCATCTCGTCCTCTCTCCTCCTCTTGCCTCAGTTCCAACACACGTGTCCAAATCGAATGCTTGTGTGTATGCTATGCTACAATCCTGCCAGGTGCTATAGGCAGGAAACTGACACGGGCAGTTTGTCACAAGCAAAAAGGTTTCAATACTGGACCTACTGGCCAAAGCTAGGTCTAGTAACATAATGGCATGTAGTGGGCTGATGTAAGTCTTCTCTTGTTGGGTGCATTAATGTGAAGAACCAGTAACTCAACAAGTGTGGCAGTGTACATATACATACACAGGGCATTAAAATGTTATGTGTAAACTAAGGTTTATTTAAATTCACAGAAAGGAATAATTTTCTCACTTACACATCCTACATACCACAGGGCAGCTTTTCATATAAACAGTACATCAGCAACATGTCAAATCATTAGTGTGAACATATGTACAGAAGAATACTGATCAGAAAATCTCATATATGTATATACAAAGATATTTATATATATATATATAGTTTTCTTTTATGTGGAATTTATGACTATAACTCTTTTTCACATAAAGCTTTCATCTCAAAATAGAATGGCGATCTTATAGTTACTTTATGTATATTGCATGTTTAGACATATGTAGTATAAAAATAGCACCCTTAACTAGATAAATACAATAGAATACAATACATTCCATATACATGTGTATTGCAAACTGACAATGTATGGATGTTTAGAATTCTGCAGATGCTTTACATATTATGCTTTGGTTTCTTCAGGATTCCATAATTTTGTTTTGTACTGAAAATAAATGGATCGATATGAGTGCTAATAAAAACACAGGCAAACCAGTTTATGTCTGTAGGTGAATTGCCGCAGTAAAGCTATTGCAGTTTGACTTTGTACAAAAAGGGTCATTGAACAGAAGGTCAAGCAGATGGTCATTTCCATTTCAAAGATGCTATCAAAAGCCAAGAGTCAGTTGATCCAGCAGCCCTTCAGCAAACACGATTTGCTGTCTGCTCATTTAAGATATATTCTATATGCTAAAATTGCTTTAACAGAGCTCATAGCCCATTACCTATCTTTACATAAGTAGTTTAAGTGGAATGGACTGATATTCTGCTTGAAAAGCCCGCAGATCTACTGGCAATGATCTGTTTGGGGTTGGGTCTGGCAGCTGCACTTTGACTAATGCTGGCAATGTAACAGTTAATACATATACGGTAATGCTTGTAACCTAAAGGTAAGTAAACAATGAATGACTGAGAGAAATTAAGAGATAATATTAACATTCTGTATAGAATGACTCAGGGGCATTTAACTTACTGACTTGTGTTAGCAATTAAAGATAAATCACCCCGAACAACGGGCAATAAGAAATTATTTAGACAGTGTTTCGCTTTAACACATGAAGTGCCAGAGGCTTCCACTGCATCTTCTGTCATTAAAACAGATCAAAGTTGTATATGGGAAAAGTGCAACTGATGGATGAGTACTGCAGAGTTGCATTAAAGGAATATTTTGTATATAACAGTAAGATTTAAAGCTGTGTTCCCCCTACATGCATCACCTTCAAGTCTGCAATCTGTAAGATTAAATATATCACAAGACAACACTTTATTAAGACCTATATATGTTGTGATACCAATAGCAAATATGGAAACGTATCACCTCAATTCCAGACACTTTGGGGTATATTCACTAAAGCAAGACTTGGTGGGCAGTGGCGACTCTAGAAACAATATATAGGGGGGGCACACAACATACCACAGTCAAACTGGGGGGGCATTAATAATTTCCACCATTAAATCTTACCACTGAAAAAACACACACATATACATATATATATATATATATATATATATATATATATTGCCAAAAGTAATGTGCTATGGAATTATACTTTTGTTATTGGCCAATACAATACTTGTACATTCAACATGGGAAGCCTGAAGCCACAATTTGGTAAGACTAATCCTTGAAATCCTTTAAACAACACAATACCTTAACTTTTGCACTAAATGATTTCAGGGCCTAATATTAGATCCTGCTGCTGATATATATAAATATTAGATCCTGCTGCTGATATATATATATATAGTAGCCCCTGCTCAGGGCCGGCCCGACAATGGAGCCAAGTGGGGCAACCGCTCCAGGCGGCACTTTTGAGACACACTTTGCCGCCCCAAGCCCTTTTTTTTTTTTTAAAAAGCGAAAGAGAGAAAGGGGCGCCGAGTGGTTTTCGCTTACCAAGCTGTCAGTACCCGCTCGGCGCCCCTCTCTCTCCTCTGCGGCGAGTCTCCCTGTTCGGTCTCGGTGCCGGCTTGTAATGCTGAGTGCCGGAAGATTTCCGGCGCTCAGCATTACAAGCCGGCACCGAGACCGAACAGGGAGACTCGCCGCAGGACTGCTGAAAAGTAAGTACAAGGGGGGGGAGGGGGCGGCAGGGACGGAGGGAGAGGAAGGGTAGATAATGGGGGGGGCGGCAGGGACGGAGGGAGAGGAAGGGTAGATAAGGGGGGGGGCATTTTAAAATTCGCCCCAGGCGGCATTTTGCCTTGGGCCGGCCCTGCCCCTGCTGCCCATATATATTAATATTAGCCCAGTTGCCAATATATATATTAATATTAGTCCCTGCTGCCGATATATATATAAATATATATAAATATATATATATATATATAAATATATATATAAATATTAGACCCTGCTGCCGATAGCAGGTATAGATCAACACATTAACACACAAACCCAGCTTTGCATGTATAGATCAATTGAAATTCACTTGTGATCTCAGCACTGAAGGTATATATCAAATAAACTGAATCAGACATACAAATCCTGTATTTGCAGGTATACAATAATAATATATGAAATGTAGCATTGCAGGTATAGATCAAATAAATACATGGAAACAGCATTGCAGGTATTAATCAACTGAACAAGACATACAAACCCTGTATTTGCAGGTATACATAAATAATGTATGGAAACATAGCATTGCAGATATGGATCTACAGAAGAACACACAAACCAAGCTTTGCAGGTACAGATCAATTGGAATTCACATAAAAACACGGCATTAAAGGTATATTTAAAACCCCTAAATTACAGGGATAGATCACAGGTTGCACACCCCAACCACGCTGCCCACATAGAACCTGGTCAGCACCCAGATAACACACATAAGATTTGCCATCTTTGTCCCATATACACCCTGCCTGTGCCATCTTGGTCCCCAAGGCTCAAACATCCTGCTAGTGCCATCTTTGCCCTTACACAATTATACATCTATGATACACACAAACATATTAACTCATGCTCTCCCTCATTCAGACAGTTCATCCACATATTAACTCATGCTCTCCCTCATTCAGACAATTCATCAACATATTAACTCATGTTCTCCCTCATTCAGGCAATTCATCCATTTTAAGAAACTACACCCCTTGGAGCTTCAAATGAGGGGCTACATGTATTTCTAGGACAAAAGTTGAGTGCACAAATAATGATGGAATATGTCGCTTTGGCTAGAAAATATGTTTTTTCTAACCATAGCGACATGTTCATTTGTGTCTTGCGCACTCCAGGTTTGTACTAGAAACACATGCAGCCCCTCATTTGATGCGCCAAAGGATATCGTTTTTGCAAATGTGTACTTTTTGTGCCATAATTTAACTTCCTACGTGAGCAGTAATGCCACGTCAAGGCTTTAACCCTAATTACTGACCATTCACACGCCTTTCATATCTCCATTCACTCGCAGAAGCACACACCATTCTTTCCCGTTACAATCCCAAAGAAATGATGGTAAAGTGAGAAAAAAAAATCACTTTTACAGCAAAAATAAGTTTTGCAGTAAAAATGCAAGGCGCTCCAGGGATGAGATGGTTACTCACGTACCGCACGGGCTAAATGGCTGATTTTAATAATATTTGCAGTTCATCAGGATTTCAAAAATTGCCTCCCTCTACTGTTGGCTAAATTTAACCCCATGATCAAAGGCATAATAGCATTTAAAATTAGTATCGGCCATTTTAAAAAGGGAATGTGACTTTTTATAGCTATATGATCGCTGTGGTAACATTGGATACCACAGTGATCATTTTGCTAGAATACTTAAACTTTTTTTTTTTTTTTTAAGTTAAACTACTTTATGTTTAAATAATTTAATTTGGGGGTCTCTAGGCAATTTTGATCTTTTTTTATCTGCCTTTAGAGACCCCCAAATCCATTTTTTTTACATTTTTATTTTTTGAACTTAATATTTGTTATTCTTTTTTTTACAAGGCGATTACCTTTCCAACGGTATATGTTGGGGGTATGTAGCTGCTTAGATGCCTGAGATACAGGCATCTAAGCAGCATGCCCCCATACCTCTTTAACTGACAATTGTCAGTTGTTAATAAAGTTGCGCGGTGACGTCATCGCGTCATTGCGCGAGACGGCACCGGGCGGATCGGGTGGCCCCGGTGATGCCCTTCAGTTTGATTATCATGTATGAACAGCCATCCCTGGCAAGTTTCTCAGAAGAACTGAGCTGGTCCTCCATAATGAATCCTTAATTCAGCGATAAAATTTGATTTTGGTAAGTCTGCCCATTTTTCCTGCTATGAAAGCCTCAAACAGTATTTGGTCTCTGGTCTTTTCGTATATTCAGGACAGCCTTATGCCTAACTAATGCAAGTTTAAATTACATCATTGTATAACCTCTACTATTTCTGCTGGAACACATAGTCCACTCCCCAGTCAAGCAAAACTTCTTAATATCATATCTAAGCCTCTGATCCTCTATTTTAGACTATCACCTTTTTCTGCTTTGAAATTACTCACTTCTTGCTGATTCTCTTTATGTATTTACATGTTTCTGTTGTGTTTCTGATTGTTTTTAAGATGAAAACCATTCACCATTTTAGAAGTTCATCTCTAAAAACTAACCAAAATGACCAATATCCTATATATAATATATATCTGGAGATAGGGGTCTCCAGATCTGTACACACTACTCTAGGTGGGATCTGACCAATGATGTGTGAAGTAGCATAACCACCTTCCTCTTTCTACTACTAGTGCCTCTAGCATTACAAGTTGTAACCAAACTTCCCCTGCAGACATTTTCTCTGAATAAATGAGGCTAGTATAGATGTAGGTTCTCTTTTTTATAGGGTCTCATGAATTTCTCACACACATCCCAATGATTTATGGAGAAAGCAACTTTATATACATACCATTTGTAACTGCTATTTCATTCTCATTTCTCAATGAGCTCTTGTATAAAAGGTTAAAAGGTTTTAGTTAAAAAAAATAAGTGGCAATAATCAAAAGAAGTAGAAGATCCGACTGCCAGAAAGGTATGTACATTAGAGAAAATGATGGTCTTATATCTCTACCCTCCCATCCAAATACACCCCTAACCCCCCTCTTCTTTCCTCTCATGACTGGCATCCCTCTTCTACCATCATTCCCTCTTTCCACTCCTGCATTCAGGATTTCACCCGTGCTGCACCCGTTCCTTTCCTCATTCTATCAGACTTTCTCCCTTATACGCAACTTTCAAAAGCTCCCTGAAAACCCACTTTTTTGAGAAGCATACAACCTTTCTTCCTAACGCTCTGAGTCAACATCCTAATCGAGCCATCTGAACAACCAACAACCACTCCAGACCAATCTGACTCAACCAACTCATCCTCATCTAAGTAGTCCTTTCCTACTGTGTCACCTCCCCTCAACCACCTACTATATTGTAAGCTCGCAAGATCTTCTCCTCTTCTAATATCTAATTACTATTGTGTAATTTATTTGTATCTACTCTGTTGTAACAGCACTATGGAATCTCCCAGCACTATAAAAATAAATGTAATGTAAGATAGAAATAAATAAAATGAGGATGTACCTGTAAGGGTACTTCTACAGTTGCTAAATCATCAAAAACACAAGTAAGTAATAAAAAGGTGAGAATTCACTAGTTCATAAGAATTAGTAGCGACTCTCGGAATAATTAAGATGTCACACACACTCATACAGCCTCGTTATGCTCAGGAAGCACCGGAAGAAAACTGAGCTCTGTCTGGTGCCCATTACTTAGGAGGCTGTTAAAAAAACAAAAAGTAACAAAGTCCTCTGCACACACATTTAGAGAAAAACAATTATTTATGAAAAAGGTGCTTGTCAGGGTGAATGCAAAAATCCAAACTAAAATAAATTTATGGTGTTTAGTAAATGTCTGTAACAAAGACAGATTGTCACTGTCCAGAACATATTTTTTCTCCTCTTTGGGATAAGAAGAAAATGTAGCCTTAGTCATAAAGAGAGAGATTTGTTTAATTGAAGGAGGGAGAGAGACTAAAAAAGTTCTGAGGGTAAAAGAAAGAAGACGTGAAGTCAGGGTAAAGGGTAAGGTTATATAGAGCATAGTTCATCTGACAAATTAGCAAATGTGACATTTTCAAAAAATCATGGATTATATACTAGTCATCAATGAAGTTCCATAACACAGGGTCATTGGCATTTAAATTTCTACCCTTAAAGATATGAGTCATATTTCCTATAGTGATATAGAAGGTCATGGAGTAATATTTATGGTGGTGGTTTACATGTGTCAGTTTATTATGTAACTTTGGGGATGGTTGACACTATATCAACATGGCCTTAGCGTGTACACTTTGGCATACAGTGGCTGATTATGGTGAAATTCAAATGATATCTGCTGTACAGTTACGTTAAGCCATTTCACATAAGATATTGATTTTGTCACCTTGTAGCTCTTCTTCTCAATAGACAAATAAGTATTAAATAAGTATTTAGAGTTTCCGGACCTTAGCTATTGTTTAGTTTTTGGCAGGTGGGAATCACATGAGATGGATAATTGTTGTGCAATGATTACAATCATCCAAAGATACGGCCAACCATGCATACAATATTTCCCAGTTATAGTTCTCCAAGAGATCTTTGGGCAAACCTAATACATTCAGATTCTTTCCAAAATGACACATAAGCTAAAGTATTGACTTCTGTAAAAAATATTGTTAAATACCTTCTTGGGAACTTTCTACATCAATTAACCCTGTGAATTTTCAATAGTCAATCAATCTTAAATATGTAATAGTCCACCACAAAGGTTTTATTGTGGTGACTCTAATAAAAGTAGTAACCAAATAAGAACAACATTAATTTGCAGAATATAAAGATGGGGTTATTAGGGTTCATGAAATCGGTGTGTAATATATGAAGACGCACCTTCAGACTATGGGACCCTGAGAATCTGCCCACCCTGAGATTGGCATAAAAAGTCTAACTCTCAGGATCAAGTCTTTTGAGTTACCAGGGATGATTATTTTATTGATATGTTGTAATAATATCACACAGACTATTTTGCATTTTTATCGTTTGTTTTTTTTGTCTAAGTATACAATAGGTGTTATCCAAAAATGTACATCTGATGCAAAGTTTAAACGTAACTAATGAGATCTTCCTGCTGACATTCCACTGCTATGACTTATTTTCAAATTTTTATACAAAGAAACATTGTAAATTTAAGTTCCAAGTTAAATTTTCCATGCTTATCAAAAGTACATAAACATAAAAAGAAATCTTATGATATGATTTTCATTTTAAGCCTACCCATATACCAGACCAAGGGTGGACATCAGACATACCGGGCAAATGCCCGTTTGGCTGCTGTTCACCGTCTCTCATTACACACCTGATATGCCGTTCCACCAGTAGTATGCAGCCATATGTAACATATGGTCTAATAAGTAGTCCAGTACAGCCCCGGAGGGAAAGAATAGGACGGAAGGGCCCCATGAATGAAGTGCAGGACAAGGTACCCCCTAGAATGTTTGGAATAATGGGTTAAGGTATGACTAAGCAAAATTTAGGCAAGAGTTAATACCCCGATAGCACAAGCAAGGCTGGATATGGGAGGGGGTAATTTAGCCTCACTGAGGGGTATATAAAGGGGCATGTGGGGCAGGGGTAATTAATCTGTGAAAGAAAATGTTCCCGCACATCCGTTCCTTATGCTCTGCATCAGCCGGGTGCTCAGGTTTGAGGCTGGTACGTTGCAGGAGTTAACCATCTATAGGTATGGTTACTCGTGGTGCACAGAGGTGTAAGTGCAGAACACTCCGGGGGCATTCGCCCCTGTGAATCGTATGGTCGTGTGGCTGCGCTAGGCAGTGGCGTCGCTACAGGGGGGCAAAGGGGGGCAATTGCCCCCATAGGTTATTCCTTGCCCCCTGTTGCCCCCCGCCGAATTTGGAACCATCCAGCGGATTGCCTAGGACAGTCCCGCAATGGGACTTTAAGTTCTGGGTAGCCTGAAACGCTTTTTTTTTTGGACGCAGAGGAGAGAGGGGGCGCCTGGCAACCGCTCGGCCCCCCTCACTCTCCTCCACGAGGCCTCTACCTCCGCCGCAGTGCCGGCGTTTGAGCGATTAAAAATAAAGCACTGTTTTGCTACAAACTGGTAGTCCTGACTCTGATTGCCCTAGAGGACTGTGCTTAAGACCCCTAACTGTGATGTTTATGGCCCTCGTGCTATAGGGTTTGTCACAATATATATAGGCAGCAGGGACTAATATTAATATATATCGGCAACTGGGGCTAATATTTATTTTTATATATATATATATATATATATATATATATCAGCAGCAGGATCCAATATTTATATATCGGCAGCAGGAACTAATATTAACGAAACTGCCAGTTCAGCTGTAATTTTGAAATCATGTTTCAATCATAGTCTATGTAGATAAAAATGCATGTCTAATGCGTATATGTGATGGGCCATCACATAAATCAATAATAAAAGGAGGGGCTTGCTGGGGGCATTAATACAAATAGTGGTGGCTGGAGGCGATTATACAAGGGTGTGGGGGCACCACATTAACCTATACTAAAAAGGGTGCTGGCTGGGGCATCAATACACAAGGGTCAAAAACACTAAGGGGGTATAAACAACAATGCAGTGTGAAAAATCCATCCTGATGTAGATGTCAGTGACGTATATTGTGTCCTGCTGTTTGTGTGTTTTTGGTTATCAGTGTACCAGAGCCTGTCCTGGGGTGTGTGTGTGTATAGGTGTTGGTGCGGCACAGCCTGTCCTGGTGTGTGTGTTTGGGTGTCCGTATGGCATAGCCTGTCCTGTGTGTGTGTGTGTGTGTG
Organism: Spea hammondii; assembly: GCA_029215755.1. NCBI lineage: Eukaryota > Metazoa > Chordata > Amphibia > Anura > Pelobatidae > Spea > Spea hammondii. The sequence goes on from JARDYJ010000004.1 coordinate 86,874,571, forward strand.
TGTGTGTGTGTGTTTGGGTGTCGGTGTGGCAGAGCCTGTCCTGGTGTGTGTTTGGTTATCTGTTTCCTGGCAGTTGGAATTATTTAATTTATACTTATCCAGAGATAAAATGCCCTCCTGAAGTTGTAGTGACTTCAGGGGACAAAACATTCAAGGCCCTTAAATCATTTAGTGGAAAAGTTAAGGTATTGTGTTATTTATGCTATAATATTTATTTCAAGGATTAGTCGTACTAAATTGTGGCTTCAGGCTTCCCATGTTGAATGACCGAGTATTATGTTAGTCCAATAACAAAAGTATCATTCCATAGCACATTACTTTTGGCAATATATATATTTTCTCAGTGGTATGATTTAATGGTGGAAATTATGAATGCCCCCCCAGTTTGACTGTGGTATCTTGTGTGCCCCCCCTATATATTGTTTCTAGAGTCCCCACTGGCACTAGGGGACGCCGGCAGTTCCAGCAGGGATATAGGTGGATACGCCCATACCAGCCGGTAGCTTACTTGGCTATAATTATTATTGTTTTTGGTTTGACGGTAAAAAAAATGGTATTAAAGTGTTTATATGCTGTGTCAAAATGTGTCTGGCAAATAAATAGTTAAGGTAATTTATCTTAAACATTAATAACGTTTGTTGAGTGTTGCGGTGCTGTGGTAATATGTGGTCCGCACCGCGGACAAAAAATGTATCCATAGCTGAATTGAATTGGACGCTACTTCATTCATGCCCATGGAAGGACTAACAGTGGGTTGCAGGGTACATTTGCCAATGAGCTGCTCTTTAGAAAATGTTATACTGCTGCATAAAACTGTTGTTTGTTTTCCTTGCATATATGCATATAACACCTGAGATATCTAGTCTAAAATCAGCATGGGGTACAGTTATATGATGACTGGATCTTTTCGGTTCTCCTTTTATTGAGAGTCTTAGAGTGTTTTCTAACCCTGCAGGACATTTTAGAATATAGAACTGCATATCTCATTAACGTCTCCCATAATAGCGTGTAGGCAACATAATGCAGAAAAAACTATTTAAATCTTACTTAAACATACCAAACTCTGCAGTGTTGATATGTGTGATGTTATAAAGAAGTGTACTGGCTTCTTCAGGGTTAACATGGAGCATCTCATGGCAATAACCTAACCCTCCCCATATGGAAAAATTATATGAACAACCTATAGTACAGCATCACTTGGTTCTCATCATTAGAAAGAATAAAATCTTCTGGTTGGAGATGGCCATGACCAGGGAAAGGCATGGACATGGTTTAAAGTGGACATTTTTAAAGTTGATAATAGTAATGGATAGAATGTCAATACACACACATAAATGCCTGCCTATACACACACTTATAACCTCCTGCCCTTAAACACAAACAACCTAGTATACACATTCCCTTACACATGCTTTCTTGCCCTTACAAACCTATCCTAAAGACAACATATATTCTCTCTCTTCACTTCTCTCTTTTTTTCTCTCTCTTTTCTATTTCTCCCTATAGCTCCTCATTCTCCCTATATTTTCACATTTTCTCCCACTTTTCACTATATATATATATATCTTCTCTTTCTGTTTTTCTCCCATTTCCTCCTATCTCTTCCCTTTCCTTATCTCTCTCTCATTTTTGTCCCTATCTCTTCTCCTCCTTGTTCTTCCTACCCTGGTGGTACTGTGGTGGGAGCGTACACACAAAAAATAGATTCTATGGCAGAATAGATCAAAGCATTCCATGTAATTAGTTTTGGTTTTATTATTTAAAAAACTTTGCTCTTAAATTAGTAAATAATTTTCGTAATACAGGTCGATTTATAATTTTATTGATTCCACCAACTTCAAGGTGAAGCCTTCTGGACTGTGAATAAAATACATTTCTTATTTAGTATCTTCAAACTCGCTAGTCATGCAGAATAATCTCAGGATAATTACTATGTTCCGTGTACCATCATTCCAGAGAGACTGAGATCTTCTGGCAATGATTCAGCTAACAGTAGTGACTTTTGTGTTTAGCAGACCATGCCACTGAAACTGATCTATTTATATATATCTACTTCACTGTCATTACATACAAAATGTGTTTTCAGAATGAGCCTGCAATTGCCGCATCATATAGTCACTGAATTTGAAAAAAAGTACACACCAGTCGATTTTTATTGGTGGTTTTCACATCCTCTTCACCTGTTTGTCTTCTTTCTAGATGTATAACAAAGAGGTTTAGCTTAGTTTATGTTATAGACATATGCTATATGGACAAAAGTATTGAGACACCTGACCATTACACCAACAGGGGCTTTTTATGAAATTGCATTCTAAATACATAGACATTAATATGTAGTTGGTCCCCCCTTTGCAGCTATAACAGCTTCCACTCTTCTGGGAAGATTTTGGAGTGTTTCTGTGGGAATTTATGCACGATCATCCAGTAGATAATTTCTGTGGTCAGGGACTGTTGTTGGGCAAGAAGGCCTGGCTCACATTCTCCATTCCAGTTCATCCCAAAGGTGCTCGATTGGGTTAAGGTCAGGGATCTGTGCAGCCAGTTAAGTTCTTCCACCCCCTTTCTTTGTGTTATGCTGGAATAAGAAAAGGCCCTTCCCCAAAATGGTCCCACAAAGTTGGAAGCATAAAATTGTCCACAATGTCTTGGTATGCTGAAGGAGACATACCAAGACAGATAATCTTTTAAGTGTAAGTCCACAGTGGATACAACATTGTACTCCGTACCCCATAGAAGGAACAAAATAGTGGGTAGCAAAAAAACAAAGGCTTTACACATTTTGCACCTCGACCTGGCGCTTACTCATAAGCTCATGGAAGAGTGTCTGTCTTATTCTTGTTTTAAATTAGGACAGCGTCCAGCCAAGATATGATACTGCTTTTAACTTGAATAACTTGAACAATGGAAGCTCACAGTATGACACTGTGGAGCATACAAAAAAGCAGGCAAAAGGTTGATATCCGTATTAGTGTCTGCAAATTAAAACAGAAAAGTGTGTGTGAGATATAAATGTTTAATGATGAATCGTATATAACAAAACTGTCTTATGCCAATTAATTCCTCCATCTGAGACTTGAATTGCAAAGCCAAAAGCACACACAAGGATTATCACTCTTCCTCAAGGGCAAACAGCAACTTTCTCTGATTCTCTTAATCACTGTATATATTTGATACGTAGTGTAACAAGTGTTATTAGTGTAAATATTTATATGGTATTGTGCCAGAGCACAAGTGTGATCTATTATACATAGAAATGGGTATTAGGCATTTCAAAATAATCAACAGCTGGAAATTAATACGTTAGCAATATCAAACATTATCGTAAACTATTGAGCTGTTCTCAAATCTGTTGACAAAAAAAATTTGCAGAAACAGCTGACATAAATCAGAAAATAAAAAAGTACTCAAAAGAATCTTATTAAAAACACATTTTTTTCCCAAAAGGAATGACAGAGCTGAACCGGCTAAGCTTTCAATACAATTACCCATTTTAAACTGAACAATCCTGTGACAATAACGGTATTCCATCTTGTGAAGCAATATGTCCTATATATCCACACCAGAGAACATTTCTTTAATTTTTTGTGGTCTTTTGGGGTTTTGCCTGGTTGTTTTCCATTGACCATAAGTCTTCCTTGCTAGTACACAGTCATTGTGAGATCTTATTGCCACAAATGTCTGCAGCATCCAACCATAACACAGAAAGAAACCAGTCATGGTGTAAGTTCTTCCAAGACCTAGGGGCTATGGCTCCACTGTCACCCTTGGCAAGATTACAGTGAGTGCCTAAAGTTTTGTATAAAAATCCACTAAAATCCAAAGGAGATACTGCTTTCTACTTATTGGGGTTCCTGTGACAAGAAACCCCAAAATACAACAGCACTAAACCTCATTTAACTCTTTAAACCACCACTTTTATAAATAAAAGGATGTATTAAATACCGTTTGAGTGGCTTTCCTCCTATGTCCAAAAAAAACCCCACCAATCTCTTTATCACAACTCATGTCAGTGATTGCACATCTTAGTTTTTCATTCCCGTATAGCTTTAACCAACAAAATGGTCTTCATAGATATATTGCTGCAGAATTTTTTATTCACAGTGAGTTATCGCATTTTAAACTCAATCTGAGTACGATAATAGCAGGACTGAAAGAAATTTTGAAGGGAAAGTTCAGGCTCTGCCATAAAGTCGAGGACAGTGTGCTTCCTCTTGTAAGCATAATACATAAACACAATAAATAAAACATAATATTTTTGCAGTATGGAAGCTACGAGCAGAACATTTTTTTCCGACTGGAGCCAGTGTGTAACCACAATTAGGATTCATTCTTTTCAGCTGAGTAGATTTGGTCACTGTAATTTTCTAGTAATGGGTATACTTAAGACATATATTTAATAGCACTGATTAGTTTATAAGGGTCTTGATTAGGTCAAATTTGGCTCAGTCAGTGACATTTAACAATTGGTTTTAATGACTGCTCATAGAACACTGTGCACTTTCTAACTTTTTAAGTGAGGTTGACATCACATTCCTTTCAGATACAATGTGCCATTTTTAATTCCTGTTTGGTAGACAATAATATTATAGCAAATACTAAAATACTTAATTTAAAAAAAAAAAACATAATAGTAACTTGAAATTCAATTCAAGCCTGGCAGAAATATTGCGTATTTCTGTTTAAAAAAATATTTTAATGGGCAGGCTAGAGGGGCTGAATTGTTTTTACCTACCATCAAATTCTATGTTTCTAAATAGCTTTACAGATTAGCTTCTATATATACATCTTAGGTACAGCTAGACAAAATGACAACTGTTGTCATAAATATATGTGGTGATAACCTTAAGCCCCTCTGCTTTTTTGCTTTATTCTTCACATTTAATAGAAATCTTGATTTTTCATACATGTTCTAGCTGGCAGTAAGTTTCCTTTAAGAATTAGCAGCCATGAGCAGTATGGTATATAGCGTTCTTCTGAGCATAACATCCCACTGATATTTTGACACTGGCATTCACCTGACCTTCACAGTAAAGCTTTGCCTTGCTGGCCTTTGAGTATCTGTTTCCAAGTAACTAGTCGTATCGTGCTGTTACAGTGGAACTGCACTTCATTGATTATCTCAGTGATTAATGCTGAGCTGTAGTAACGCTTATCTTTTCTCAGGCAGAGAACCTACAAAGGAGAATAGGTCTAAATATGTAATTTGACTGTGAGCTACAGAGGGTATAGGTAAATGTCAAACTAAAGATCACAAGGTGAAATATGCATAAGTGTTACAAATGTCAACATGTACAAAAACCAAAGCATATATTCTCTACATAGAACTCAGTAGGTGTCTTTCAAATTCCTGGGCTGTCTACACACGTTTCAGTGATTTTGACCCATTGAAGTGAATATTGCTCTTTAGCGATTCATGATTAAACAACTGCCGTGATATAATTAAATACAATGTAGTGTGTTTTTTAATCTGTTTTACAACAAAGCCATGAAACTGTAAAGAGAAAAATATAGATTTGCAAAGTTCTGCATCAGAACAAGTGTACTGCTATCCAGGGGCATAACTGGAAACCACTGGGCTCTGGTGTGAAAATTCCCCCCGAGCCCCCCAACTTCAACAGCTAGTCTGTCCCATGATTCCCCCTTGCCCCCCCTTTCCAACACACGACATATGTAAACACACAAATTACACACACTCATACTCTTTAACACACACTCTATCTCACCCCACTTACACATCCATGCTCACACATAAAATTACACATCCATGCTCACACACACATGCAAGTATACATTCATGCTGACACACACATACACACAAGTACACATCCATGCTGACACACACATACACAAGTACACAAGTGCACATCCATGCTCAAACACACACACAATTAACCCCTTAAGGACAATGGGCGTTCCCTAATTCCATTGAAAACAATACATCTTGAGCCCGTACATGTACAGGCTTTGTCATTAAGGGGTTAAACATCCATGCTTACATACATATTTATACACACATACCTTTCACCACTCCTGCAGCTTCCATTGCAGCTCGGTTTCACAGTGGGGTCTCCGATACGCTCCTGTCTCCCCATGCCAGTTCAAAATAATTTAGAAAGGGCCCTTCCAGACTGGATCGGTGCAGTCCAGGCCCTTTCTAAACAATTTTCAACCGGTACAAGTAGACAGGAAGAAGGGGTTGCAGGGGCCACACCGGCTCCTGTAGTTATGCCAGTACTGCTATCATCTATGCAGATAAATCACATGGTTAGACAAGTCAAAGACAACCCATCAAAGCAGAAGGGTAAGATGCCTTTACAACTTTGGCATATTCTGATTCAAGAATACATCTAAATACCGTATATTACGTTCCTTATTTTCATACATAATTAAATCTATTATAGTGATTGAGCATTAAAGCAAGTCTATTTTATACTTGTATAGATCTGTCTCCCTTTATCTTCAAATGGGGTATCGTTGATCAGAGGAGGCCCTAATTTGCTTATATGCTAGGACCAATATCTTCCCGTGCTGGGCTCCATCATTGTAATGAGTTAGCAGAGTTGGCGCTCATCCTAATGTTCATTTTAATGCCTGCTCAAATAGGCACCTTAAATGCTGTACATTATACACAGCACTTCCCATATATATATATAGATATAGATATAGAGATATATAGATTTATCTATATATCTATATATCTATATCTATATATATATATATAGATATATATATAGATATATATATATATATATATAATATCTTACTGAACTTCATTAAACACATGGATAAATTACAGCATATGCAAATATGATTGAATACTAAAGGACATTTGCTGATGTTCAGTTCTTAACTTTACCTGAGTTTAAATTTAACACGTGGGCTAAAAACCCAGACCTGTTCTGTATATTTAAACTATAGTAAAATATGGTAAAATATTGTTTATACTATACTATTGTTTATTTGTGTGTGTGTGTGTGTGTGTGTGTTGCTTCAATTGTCTACTGGAATACAGGCAAACATGCATAACTCACATTTTAGCACAGTCTACAGTAAATAAATATTCATGTCCCTGCCAAGATATCACTTTTGATACCCAAGTCATGCAGAGATGAGATAAATTGCCCAAGATCACTCAAAGTTGACACTACTTCAAAATCACTGATGTTCCTACTACACAAAGAGGTGAAAGGGTCAAGAAAATCTGGATCTTTGTTTATATTTCTACAGTGGCATCACTTCAAGCAATCAAGATAATCAAGTTCTCAGCTACTCAGATGACTAGCTCAAACCTTGAACAATGCATTTTATCTTCAACTGTCACAAGCTCAGATGATCTGACATCCACTTGGAGCCAAAATTTAAGTCCTGGCACCAGTTACTATGCCTTGATTTATATACGGGGAATCATCTCTTCACATAATTCAATTGTGTTTTATTTATGCATGTTGGAGAATAAACTAACTGCAGCTTGAAAAGGAGCTATTGTATAACACATATATTACATGTATATTAAGTCTTGACGTTATATAACCAGTGATGGTTATTGGATCTAATACTTTACTATAACATGGCTTTTAATGAGCAAAATATCAAAGGAGACCTATCTGATAGGAAGAATTTTGGCCAAATCACCTTTTATACTTTTTAATTGCAGTTTCACAAATGGCCACTAGTCAGCAGATGTCTGAGCTACATACATACATTGTGATGCCATGACCCTGTGCATTCTCCTTGGCAACGTTGGAAGCATATAACTGTCGCAACTGTTTGCTGTAGCTTTACCATTATCGAAATAAGCGGCCTATCCCAACACCCAAACAGCAGCTCCGATATCTTATGACAATGACACAATGCAGAATGGCCCATTCTACTGCCAATGGTTGTCTATGGAGATGGCTGCTTATATGCTTGCTTTTATACACCTGTTAGCAATGGGTGTGGCTGAAATGAAAGAATTAGGAAAGTTGTCCACACACCGTCGGTCATATAGTGTATAAAACCCATGTATGTACCTTGTAAGCAGCCGTTATAGCTTATTTTCCCCTGGATCTACACGGGTATGTTTTTGTTCCCCTGTTGTTAACATCTTGATTGGTACCAACAGCCTATTTACAGGAAATTGACTGGAAATACTAGTAATGACACTGTATGGCACAGTTATGAGCAACCTGATATTTACTTTTGAATTAAATAACTCCATGATAATTAAGAAGCCAATAAAGCAAAGTAAGAAATTTACCTACCGAAAAAGGCTGTAAACAAGCTTAGACTTTAAGCAAACATTGGCATGTGTTACACTCTAGGTATTCCAAAAATAATCCTCCAAAACTAATGCCAAACATACTTTTAATCAATACCTTTAATCAATAAGTAAAAAAGAATCGAGCTACACATATGTGCATATTATTAGTAGTATTGCTTGATTTATATAGTGCCATCATAATCCGCAGAGCTGTACAATGGGCAAACTGGACAAAACAAGTATTGCATAACGAAACTGACATTCGGGATTGTGTGTGATTATTTAACCCTTTATGCTCCGCTAACAAGAAGCAAAGTATTGCTAAGCAGTGTACTTCAAGAGGTTACAGATAATCGCACCATATTCCACAGCTACTAAAGTCAGAGAATGAATGACTGAAAGCATATGCTGTGCCTTGCATATTTCTGCTTTAAAGCCTATGCGCAGTTCTTTCATGACTTGATATAACATCCCTTATTAAGTGAAATCCTACTGAGATTACTTATTTGGAGCCTGAAGAAGATGCTTTTCAAAAGAGCTGATATGGCAGAAGGCTATTAATGGGAAAAAGCATTTACTTTAGATTAAGAAGAGTGTAAAGGAGAAAGGGTCCTTTATAGATGGCTATTAGGGATGTTAGTTAAATATTTATAATGTCTAAATTAGCATAGTGAAAGCTCAATTCATCAATTTGTTCTGGTTTGTTTGCAAGACAAAATTGTCTTAGTATCCTCTGAATACAGCTTGGTGGTCAGCAGAAGAAGCATGTATCCAAACTGAGTTATAATCCTGCAGATGTATTTAGTTTGATCTGCTTAAAGAAACTTGTTACACCAATTTACCTTGCCACCAAGGTCAATAGCAATAAAGTATGTGCTGTTATGTAGACAGTATTTGCCAGGCTGCCTGTAGATAGATGATGATTATGATGGTGATATCAATAAGGCGATGACAGAAAGAATGTTTAAAATAAGAATGATTGAAGTACCGACATGCAATGGATGTAGAACACAGATTAAATTGGTTCAACCTGAGAGCTGTATTTATCCATTTAATACCAGCCTCTTGCAGCATTCCCTGTTGGACTACTAAACTGTAATTAACCCTTTCGGTGTTTTATAATCTGCTTTATATAATCAGAAGATACTAAATCTGTAAAACACGCGCACCCACATATAGTCCCCAGTTTGGGGTGGGGGATATTTTAGTGGCAAATTATATAGTATTATTTTACATTTTACAGCTGACAGATTTGTAAGGGAAAAAAAAGTGCTTCCAAGACAAAGGCAATCTCATCCAATCAGAATTAGATATATTTAGTTTCATTTTAAAAGGTCTTATTTCCTATATAACATATACAGTCTGCAGTCTGCAAAATGTTCTTTTCCATCTGTCGCTATAGGTTATTAAGAGCAGATCTCTCCTATTGCTGAAATGTGTCTAGCGCTGACACAATTAATTCCCATGTTACATCTACCTATTGTACAGCTCTTCATAAGATGTTGCCCCCCCCCCCAAAAAAGAAAACCTGTAATAAGTCAATAGATGTGTTGGGAAGCAATCAGTGATTGCAGAGGAGACCTTGTATTAGCAGTAATTACAAATTTGTTTATTTGAAATATTTTTTCTTGACAATAGCTTGATTGTAAAACATTTTTTCCCAAAAATGTCCAAATTTTAAGGTGATAAGTTACCTGTTATGATCTGTTCATTCATTGTATGGTGCGTCGGAATATGGCACTGCATTTATCAATAAATAATAATAATCCAAGATAGAATAGTGACAATATAATTGGATGGATTAAGGGATGCTCCTATGTTACCACTGGTGTTGCTATCACTGATATCAATGTGTTCGTATTCATCCTCCCTATATTTATATGTTTACAAACCATTCCATTAAATCTCTATTTCTTGTTTGCCAAATTTCTGATTGTATCTGTTTGACCACTTGTCTTGTTTTCCATCCACTTATGTGGCTTTAATTTGTACTCCAAAAAAGCTTGTCAGGGCCTACTAAATGAGTACTCATGTTGGATTTAATTACCATTTCTCTCTTTAGAAAGCACACATGTAATGGCTGCTTCTGGGAGGAATTGTAAGTGCTAATGACTAATGCTGTCCCTCCTTCTGTTCAGCTCTGGTAAGAGCTGCTGATCTGCAAGCAAGCCCACTGCATGAGCCTGGTTCACAACACTGCCAAACATTTAACATTTGAACTTCTTCTCTCTTTGGAGGCAGCAGGACACTTTGTCCTAAGGTCACTGACCCTCTGCTCCCCTATCAGCTGCCTTGAAACCTTAATTGAATGACAGATGGTCAGCTTAGAGAGCCAGAAGCCATAAAGTGGCACTTGCCTGTAGCAAAGAAGAGCAAATCAGTATTTGTTTCTCCAAAGAGCCGGATCACAATGTACATTGAGGCTGATGGACAGTGACCTTTGTAAATTAGGTTTCCTTGAATTGACCTTGGGTCTAAACCATGAGGCCAGAGTGCACATCTACCCCTTTTGTTTCTATCCCCTTCAACATCGTGTTTGTTTAGCAATCAACTCTTACAGACATGTAATGACCCAATGGTTGGCTGAACAATGAATCTGCACAAACAATATTTTTATTATTAGCTCAATCCATTCTTATGTGATCATTAGTTGTCTGTCTGTGACGGTTCTTTTAATAATTCACATTTTTTACAGAATGTTAAATATAATTAATCTTGCTGATATAGTTCATGGCTGCCATAAATATACAAACGTCAGCACAGTTGCCCAACAACTCCTCTGTGACAGTCTCTGACTTGCTCCAGCTTTTTGTTTACTTAGTGGGTTTTTTATTTGACTTCCGGCCCCATGCCTTGTGAGAAATATTCCTTGATCACACAGAAGCATGAGCCCTGAATATCAGACACAAGACCGTCAAGATGTTACTTTTTCTTTCCAAGGAAGCCTATTTTTCAAATATTTTAATGTATTTTAAAACATGATTTAAAAAACAAACAAGCAATGGATTTATTGTTTAATCTTGTAGCAATACCAGGCTTAATGTTTATATTTTTCACACACATATGTGGGCTAAAACAAATAAAGGCAGCCTTAGCACACTTTGGATATGTTATTAAGCATTGACTGCTTATAACTTTAATGACACCGTTAATAAGGTGAATAGCTACAAAATGGATAAAAGACTCTTTGCTGGTAAGCCAGGTTGTTGAGTCATGAAATATGTGTTTATTTTTTTCTTTGTATATATAGTCTATATAGTAGAGTGATCTTTACCAGCAGTAGGGTATTAGGTGCATGTTGCACCAGTTGGAGGTTTCACCTCTGATACAAGGCTGACATTTGACATTTAGCTAGATGTTTAGAGTTGTGTAAACCATTGCAAAATACATAACTGAGGGATCTGAGGGATGTGGATAAAGTGATAGGTATATTACAACTCATGTTCATGTTCTAGTAAGCAGGGTTCTGCACAACTCTTGTTGTTCTCTTTATGCATCGCAAATAGATGTACCCCTTGGATGTCCATCAGTGGTACAACAAGGATAGATGGAAGGGCCTTCACAGTCACACACTCATTCGCAGTATTCACCCCACATCCTACCTGGAGGAATACTGATATATTTTATATATATATATATATATATATATATATATATATATATATATATATATATATAATATATATATATATGTATATGGGCTAAGGATTAACTGAGGGTGAAGGGTGGGATGCCATGAAAAGTGGGGTCATTACCCACCAATTTTACAATGCTGGGCAGTGTGTTGGTTCTATATAAATAAGATGCAGTTCTCCTGCAGTTCATCTTTTTATGTTACCTTTCTGAGTAGCTAGTAATACATCTGTCTGCTGTATGTCTATCAAATATATGTATTTTCAATCAAACCAACCAATTAGGTGCCAATGCCTATTTCCCCCCTCATTGTACCTATTTCCATCTGCCTGTATTTTTCAAGTATCATCTTTCTGCTGTATCTGTTTATCTTGTGATGGTTAATTTAATAATCTATTCCATACATATTGAATTATTCTGTTCTCCAATGACTTATCTTCTCTGTCTAAATGTTAATTGGTAATAATAATCCGCATTATTGTAAAATGAATTCTGAGTATTTGGCGGAATGCTTGCTAGCAAATGACTGAGTTAACGTTAAAACGATGAGGTACCAGTGACTTTCAGTTATGAGGACTTTAGGGATGTTTGTGCAGCATGGTGGGCATAATATTATTGTGTACTGTCTAAAAAAGTATAGAATTGGTTGTTATGGTCTTAATAAGAATGAACAATTTATTCATATGCAACACACACCTCTGGACACCAACTGCCATGCACAGAGGGCTCCTGAATTAGTTTAGGAAAGGTCCTTGGGGTCAGTGAAATGATAGTAGCAGAGGTGCAAAAGGTCACCACATTATCAATTTCAGTTTTGGTCCATTGTGTTGTTTTTAATGTGAAGAATGGCACTGCACATGAAGACAATAAACAGGTGATTTTGATTGATACCTCTGATTAAATGAGACATGTTTGCAACACACGAAATGAATCAGGTGACCCTTAGAGATGTATATTTAAATATGTGCTGCCCTTATCAAAGTTCATTGTGCTATAGTTTTGCATCCCTCTTCTTCAAGATTAAGTCATACAGTGGCTCATTCCTCCACTTCAGCCATGAAACATAAGGACAATTTATAACAACAATCAGCATCTTCAGTGAATACAGTTTTACATGATCTGAAAATTAATTAGATCACATTTAGCTAAATTGACTCAATTAACTATAATAATGCAAAAATGTATTTATTCATAATGGCATAAAATCCTGCTATATAAATCTATTTTTAAGTGCCTGCTGTATGTTCTTCTACTAGTTAATGGATTTATAGAAAGTTAAACGTATTGTGGGTTTTTCTGATATAATTCCTCTACCGTAGACACATGCATGGAAAAGGTTGCAACATTGTAACACATTGTTTAGCAGAATTCTATGTGCCTGGGTCACAGACTGTTACATTGTTAGCTTGTGAGTAAGGCTATCTTTACATATAACTATAATACTATTATTAGTATTACTAATAATAATAATAATGTATTGGTTTGTCTTAACCTGTCAAATCTAGTTCTGCAATACCCTTTCAGTGAACATACTGTTATGAAAGCTGAGTAAATTGTTGATAATAATAATAATAATAATAATAATAATAATAATAATAATAATAATAATAATAAACATAACAATAATAATGTTATTTATGATTTCAATGAAATACTTGAGTTATGGAAAGTGCCTGAAATAATGTCCCTGCTTATATTGCTATTAAACTGCCTGTATTCTGAGCTTTTTATTTCCACCTGTCTTTTTGCTCTTACACTGTGTGCCAGTAAGGAGTTCACATAGACATCATCTGTAAGGATTCCTCCTTAAGGGCTCTGAATAAATAAGCATTTCCTTATAATATAGAAATGTATGATGTCACAGCTTACATCCAGTAATCAAGATCCCTACATTATTTGCTGATTTATCATAAATACCTATGTGATGGGCTGGTTGACATCTTTTCTTTTTCCTTTTCTCGTGGACAAAGAAAGATTGGGCTTGGAATGAGCACATGAATGTGTCAATGTGTTTTTTTTATGTGCACATTGCCATGCTAAAGCTTCGTACGCCTTTAAGAGCTGTGATTCCAGCAATCAGTGGTGTTACAGTAAAAGCATATTGATCCGAAGCCCATATTGCACGAACAGGCAGGGCTCACCTAATCAACTTATTTCAGTGTAAGCATTTAACCATTTATAAATGTTTTATTTCAGAGGGGGGGCCGCCAACACCTGCTGCCTAATAAATACCATGTAATGTTATCCATCCACACCCAGACTAAATGATCAAGCAGCAGCCATTGCTTTCTTTAATTAGAGCCAGAGATCATGCACAAGCAAGAAGGCCCAGATGAAGGAGGTAAATTCAGCCCTTGTGCAGAGAGAGCTGACAACTTCCGTTCGGCTGCTATTGCAGATCGAATCTTTCGATTGTAACCGAAACAATTTGCATACTGATTCTCTTTCATTGCCTTCCAGATCTATAACAAGGCAGCCAGCTATTCAAATGCAAGAAGCATCCCTTAAATGCAAGGCAAGGCTCTCCAAAAAAAAAAGAAAAGAAAAGAGCAGAGGGTGAGAAAAAAAACTAGCCGAGTGCTTTATTCTTCTTATTATTTCAATACACATCTGTTTACTTCTCATTTGCACTGGATGCAGGATCCTTAAGACTTAAAGAAGGCAGGTAAAGAAAATGGATGTCTTTAGCTTTGGAAATAAGGATGGTGGATTTATAATGCAGAGATGATTGGAGAAGATGCTGCCTGGAAATGGATACTATCTCGATCTTGGAGGAGAGAGAACATCAGCCTCCAGATGGAAGGAGAATATGGCATTTTGGGCTGTGCCGCTGGTCTCAGGCTGCAATGAGGTATAACTCTTCCATATATATAATATATATATAATATATATATTTATATATTGTGTTTATTTCTACAGCCCCAATAAATATTATATGGAATTTGTTTGCGTGTTTTATTTATTTTTTTAATGAAATTCTTTTTCTCTTTTTTTCTTTTTTTTTTTTTTTTGTTACGTATCCTGATAGATTTCATACTTTGTTTCCTAAAGGGTCAAATTGTAGGAAGGGACCTTGCCTTGAGATGTCAAAGAGGCAACTTGCCATGAAATTTGCTAATGTGCTATGGATCGCTGGGGTGAGCTGCTGTAACGGGATCGAGGAAGCCAGGAGAGAGTGTGCACACCTTGAATGATCTGTCAGGGCAGCGGGGCGTGGGGGGGGGTGGAGGGATGACATTTGGTACCCAGCTGAGATTAGTAGGCATGCAAAAAGATGCTTAGCGGGTGCAGAGGTCATCACAGCTTCTGTTCCAGGGCATCATAAGTGGGGTCATCCCTTGTACACCCTGCTTTTTTTATATATATATATATATATATATATATATATATATATATGGAATAGGGGCACGTGTAATTGGGTTTTGGAGGGCCGTGCTACGTGTGTGACGCTTTGTGTTCTCGTACTTTGACACAGGTGCATTATTTGGGGACCTTGCTGCCCTGTTGCTGGGCGCAGGAGGGGATGGTTCGATCATTCAGCCATTGGGAGGGGAAGGGGGCGGAGCGCCGGGAGTTGGTCTCTGTCACTCATAGGTTTTAACTGTTTGTATATACCGTATATGATGTGGGTTGTTGTTTTTTTGTGCGACGAAAAGAAACAAAACGTGTGATTGTAAATGTATTTGTGTCGGTAGCAAATTTTAACACCAGTTTTATTTAACTTGGTAAACAACTATATAACATTATTGGTACAATAAGACATTTTCTTATAATTGTACAATGAATAAGATTTATATATATATATATATATATGGGGTTAACTAGCAAGCAGTGAAACATTTATCTGTAACTTAACTTCTGTATATACGTTGCTTTATATAAGTCTCTCCATGTTTGATTGTTAGTCTGTTACAAGTATTATGTTCTAGAGGAAAACCACAACTATAATTTGATACATAGATTGACTATTCTTTTTTTTATAGTTATTATTCGCAGTAAATGTGGCAGATGACGTATAGGTATTATTGGCATATGAGAAGGACATAATAATATAAAATCGTATTTGAATACATATTTATCATTTAGTAAACTGTAATTTAAATGTATATATGTTTTAAAAAAAAAAAAACTTGGATGCGAAAAATGAGTAGATAAATAGCTGGTCTGGCTTGAAATATTGCAGCCCTTTAGATCACTCTATCAGTTATAATGATAATATTTAAGTGATATAGTGGAAACGGAAATGACGCTTGGAGTACATATATGGTTCCCAAATATATGTGGCAATTGTTATAATTCCTTATAGACAAGGTATGTAGCAGATCATAAGAATATAATACTTATAACATATATACTGTCAAATCAAAATTATATATATATATATAGCCTTATATACATTGATATGGGGGTTCTATATAATATATATATATATGCCCTTTTATTATTTTTTTTTTTTTCTTATTTGTTTTGTTAAGGCACAGTGAAAATTTATGATGAGGTTTGACGTGCTAATCAATAGTTCAGCTCCACTGTTAGATGTGATGCTTTGCACAGCAGGCTGGAGGCGAGCTTCGCCCAGCCATTAAAATGTCTGTCAGATTACAATTTCCACTGGTATCAGTTTGTATTATAGTAAAAAAATAAATAATAAAAAAAATAAATATATATATATATATATATATATATATATATTTAGATGCACAAATATTGAAAAACTTGTTCCAGAGGCTGATACTCAAGAGAGCGCCCCAACTTGTTTTTTTTAATTATTTACTAATTAGGTGAGAGCACATGCACCTTGTGTACTTCGTATAATATTATTTTTTTAAAATCAGTTCATAATTCTAACTATAATAATCTAGGAGGAAGTATGTATTGACGATATTATAGTGTCAGAACGGGTTAATGGGATAAGTGATTGTGTAGAAATCTAAAAAAATAAAACGTCCCTGGAATATAGATTTTAGTTATTTATTTAACGTTATTCTGTTTGCTTATTTTAAAATAGATCTGTGGGTAGCCGAAAATAAGATAATTAGCCATGAGATTCTGTCTATCAACTAACAAATATGATAGATAGATATATTTGTTTTTCTCTCTGAAATTAAGTGTAATTTATGTATGTAATTGTTGGCAGCATCATAATTCTTTGACATTTGATTTTAAAATCTGTTGCAATTAATTGTGATGTGGTAAAATTGAACTTTTTAGATGACCGATTCAATAATATTAACATACGAATATCAATTTTTTTAAGTAAAAAGAAAACATGTGTAAACCATTACTTCTACATATAGTGCATTATTAGAAGTAAATATATTTTCTTCTGTGTTTGTATGAAAATGAAAGTAACTGATCTCAATTTACCCATATAAGAAGATGATAAATCTAATTTCCACATCGATTTTTGCTGAATGGAGTGATATCTGCAGTATCTAACTGGCCTCTGCTACTAGAAATTATTCCTCATATGTCCACTGTTGTTTGGTATAATTTAGGATATAATTTAACTCCTATGTACATGTTCAGAACATCTGAAATTTGTGGCAAGAAAAAAATAAATATTCAACGGATCCGTTGTATGTAGGGGAATTTTCCATCGATGTAGTTACCAGGAAATGTATACCAACCCGTGTGATTTCGTCCAGTAAATTTGGGGGATACAAAAATCACTTTCTCTTTCGAACAGAATTAAACATGGAACCCCAAAAATATTAACACAAAATCATGCACATATTCCAGTCCAGGTATATTATACCTCCGTATGTAATGTGTGCATAGTTCCTATTACAATGGCACGTATTCATTTTAAATCATTTTATTATTTTTCTGGAATCTTATTTTTTATTTTATTTTTGTTTTATTTTGTTTTTACAATAAGAAAATGTAGGACCGATTTTAATTGTACTTTGAATATATTCGCAGTTGGTATTTAATAGATTGTATATGTATGTGTATATATATATATATATATATATATATATATATATATAATTTTGATCTAAAATGCAGACTGCATGAAAAGATACACGTGCTGTTGCAATAATTATTTTTATTGTTTCCCATTAATTAGTCTTTTCCCTATTCCATGACTACCAAAGAAGTATCCAGACTGTGGCTCGTGTCTTTCCTGAAGAGGACCCCATAATGTTTTAATCTATATTTAAACAATTGTATTTTGTGTGTGTGAATCCTAGAAGTGATTTATCTAACCATGTTGATAGGAGGCTGTTTAATCCCATCACATTGTTGCTAAAAATCTATCTATGCACTATTCACCTTCTATCAAAAAAATCCAATATCTCTCTTAGGTTAGTGTTGGTTGAGTGAGAATAATAAACCCCTTTGTTTTATTCCCCCTGATGTTAACCTTCTTTGTAAGTGGGCATTTCCAATGTAGATTCCTGGATCCTTAGTGTGTTTACTTTAGTAAATCACTTACTATAAATGACTTTAGGTTCAGCCAGTGTGTGGTTAAAATTACAATTAAATCAATGTACTCTTTTAGCTGGGACACTGCATTTGCTTTTTTTTTTTTAAAGTATACTTGGTTCCAATACTAACCATGTGCCTGGTATTAAATGTTTGCTATCCTTATCACTCTATTATAACAAAGATTACAAAATGTAGGAAGACAGAGACAGTAGATTAAGCTGACAATCATTCTGAGTGTCATTTGGAAATTTTTAACTTTTTTTGTGTAGAGTCTCAACCTTCTGATATTTAAACAATGATACTGCCACTTGTTTAACAAGAAAACTACACATTGTTTCCAGGCAACGCCATCATTTCCCTGTTGCATGTATTACATACATACAAGTCACCTTATATGAAATAAACCAATGCAATGAGTCTTACCTCAAAAGACTGACTTAAAAAAAAAAAGAAGATTTTATTAATTAAAATCTTCCAATGAATTTATTGCAAATATTGAAAATCGAACAAACTTATCCAGATGAATCAGGAACAGTAATGGATATAGATAGATAGATAGATAGATAGATAGATAGATAGAAAATGGGTTTGTATATGTAAAAAAAATGCTAATGCCTGACAACCCTATTTATTTTACTATAAAAACAGAGTATTGAATATATTGATCTATTTGTAATCAAGGTACGCTACTATTATTAGTATAAATATGGAAATATAATATGAGTTCTAGGAGACAATAATTAGGAGACTTAAAGTTCCTCGGTCAGATCTTCGATAACATTAAAGAAAGGTCGATTCACGTTTCCAAACTCTCTATAAACTCGTATTTCGTTCGTAATTTTACGAAAGATTCTTATTTTGTAAATTGTAATTCTAAATGGCGTTAAAACTTACATATTGTACTAAAAAATTATATAGTTAGAAAGACATAAACGAGATTGTCTAAAGACGTTTCAATTTGTTTCAGGCAAAATTTCGAAAAAAGCTCGAAATTCTATTACTTGTACATTGCAATGCTGTTGTGATGGGACATAATACCGATTCTGGATAATCTAGGTTTCAATGCAGTAACCTGTATTACGATTTATTTAATCATTTAATAGACAACAGGTTTGGGGAAAATTCACCTAAATATAAGCACATATTTCAACATTTTTTCCCTGAGATTAATTCATGTATTTTCCTATTTGTTTATTATTTGCATTTCTGGAAAATAAAAAGTTTATTCATTGATCTTGTTTTGTTTTGCTTTTTCCATTATTAACATCATTAATACAAGCTATCAATAA
This sequence comes from Spea hammondii, assembly GCA_029215755.1. NCBI lineage: Eukaryota > Metazoa > Chordata > Amphibia > Anura > Pelobatidae > Spea > Spea hammondii. The sequence goes on from JARDYJ010000004.1 coordinate 86,894,170, forward strand.
CCCTGTCGTTTGCAGCATAGCTTCACAGTATTGATTCCAGCAGCTATTCATCTCTGCCATGCAAGGCATGGAATCATTTTCGCATTACAGTAGCCTGGATTTGCTTTTAATTCATATTTAAAGCTGCAACTAGTCCCGTGGAGCTCTCTGTGCAAAGACTAGAGGCGCCTAATTAATAATAACTCAGAAACTAAGGAAGGCATCAGTAGATAAATAATTAATACAGACATCTATGTCTCTTTCAGTATTACTACTTTAAAGTTTTGAAGTCAGTAGGGCCACATTGTGAGTCTGCAACTTGTACTTCAAGAAGTTCTCCTCCAAGCCCCCTATAGACAGACACAATTGCTGGATAGATGGGCAGACAGAGGGAAAGAGAAGGCATAATCAGTTGTGTACATTGGAAATATATATATATATATATATATATATATATATATATATTTCCATGTTTTAGGGGTGTATATAGGTAAAAGATAATTATGACAGAAATAGAAAAGGTATTGTGTGAGATGGCACAATAATGGAATAGTGAGTGTATGTTACACACGGTAACAAACAGTTTACATTGATTAACTAAAGATTACAGCCGATTCCTCCCATATTTAGTATAGTTTATCTTGAAATTGAGAAATTTTTAACTTTCAAAATATTTTATTGACCCAGACGCCCCATACAACACAACATCTACGATTTCCAAGACCGTGAATTTTAAAAACAATACGGATGTATAGGTGTGTAAGTTCATTGTGATCCATCCCTGTGTTAAGACAAAAACACAGTAACACAAAATATTAGTATGTTGCGGAACAGCAAAATATACCTCCGTATAAATATATATAAATATATAATCAAGTGGACTGAATAATAATAATTAATAATAATACCACTACTAATAAATAATAATAATAATTAATACAGTATTTTATATTGTATTTTAAACGCAATACATTACAAGGGTAACATGGAAAGGGAATGGAATATATGAATGGCTAGTCCAGCTGATCCAAAATATATATGTAAATATTTTAATATAACTGTATGTAAACCTATGTGCAGGTATACATAATATGTGTATATAGAGAGAAGACATATTTAATGTATATTATACACATAGAATACATTTTGAACCCCCTGCTAGTGGGCATAGGTGTTTTCATGGTAGGTATATAGGTGAGGGTAGTTACAGAACGATTGGTCAGATATAAGAGTCAAACACTCACATGAAGGCCGCTTGAATGAATCTTAACAAAAGTGTAATTTTCCCCTATTGGAAAGCAGAAAGACACTCGCGTGAATGAGAAATATCGACCGCTATGAGAATATGAGCAGATGTTCCTAATACCCTCTGAGTTCTGCATCTTACCCCAGACTGTCTCCATGAATTTGCCTTCACCTACACAATCCTTACCATCATGTATGGTGTGTCCATAATGAGCACTCAGACAATATATAATATGAGTGTACTATTAAACCACAAGCCTGTCTTTACCTGTACATTAATCATTGTGTGCATATACTTCTTGATAAATTATATAGCAATCCTTCCAAAATCTGATCAATTCTTTCAATCTATGTGTGTATCTGCTCTTTTGTGTTATTCTTGTTACAATTTCCAACGAAGGTGGAATATTGACGAAAAACTCTGTAGAAAAATAACAATAATATAATGATATATGATTATATGCCTATTTCTATAATATGCATACAGGTATGTTGTGTATATTGGAAATGAAGATTATTATTAATGTATTTATTAGTTGTACAAAAGCATACATATTACAGCATATTATTATAATCAATATACTTAATTCTTTGAAAAATTTTCCTTAAACTATTCTTAAGACTAAAGTTAAGAGTATTAAATATATGGTATATTGCAAAGAATTTATTGGGTATTATTATTATTAATATTATTATGTTTTCCTACTTTTGACGTACTTTTTCCTATTTCCCCCTTTACGGTGACAGATTTAGATATATTTGTGGATGGGCAAGTTTGCAAGAAACCTCGAGCTAAGGGAGGCAAAAATCCATGTGTCCAGCTGGCAGCTGTTGGCTTTTGGAGTCTTCACGCGTCACCTTTGACATGTTGCCTTTTGGGGGAGAGCAGAGACCTCCATCCACTGACCAGTGCAAGCTGTCACCTACAACACAAGGCAGCAAGAGAGGGGGATATGGGGGCGTCAGCAGCCCCTCACCGAAATCACCTCTAATCATACTTTGTGTTCAGATCTTGCTGCTTAGTCTTTTATAGGTAAAAAGGGGGGGGGTTTGTATGTATATAAATATTTATATATATATATATATATATATATATATATATAAATACATGTGTGTAGATAGATAGATATATAGATAGATAGATTATATACAGTGTTTGAATAGGTTAATGAGCAAGGGATGTATATATATATATATATATATATATATATGTGTGTGTATATATAAAGATATATAGGTTATATACAGTGTTTGTATAGGTAAAGAAGCAGGGAATGGGTTGATTAATGTATGTATTTATGTATGTGTATATATATGTAAATATAAATATATATATTATATACTGTGTTCGTATAGTTAAAGGAGGAGGGGAATGGGTTGATTTTATATATTTTTATATATTTACTAATGTGATCTCACCCTTATATCGATCTATGGCAAATAAATATTCTCGAATCTCTGTGTTTTTGTAAGTGATCTTTAAATATAGCTTCTGGATAGATGAAGATTATTGTGTAGGTTAACAGTTGGCTGGCACGTTAACTGTGATTGATTTTCTCTGATTTGTTTAAATGTGTTTCGTTCAAGGTTAATTTTAGTATCGTTTTGTTGTTTTTGGAATATGCTTGGCTTTTATCCAAGGTCTTCACTAATGCACAGCAAAAGAGATAGGTCGCGCAAAACAACAAATAAATAATAATAAGTCGATACAATTCTTTCAATATTGGTATCAATGTACAAGACCGATGCTGTCTATCGAGAAGTAAAACACGAATTATCACATTATTATATTTTATTTATGTGATTTTTTTCTGAAACAAAAGAACCTTTTTTGTACACAAGCTTTAGTGAGTTAAATTATTCATTAAGAGAATAAACAAGTAACAAGCTTTATTTTTTTACATTTAATCTACAACTGTGATTATTGGAAACTCAGACAGCAAATGGTTAATCGGCTGACCCCGAATTGCATCCCTCTTGCATCTCTTTTGGGCTTGGACCAAATGAAAGGACATTTAGGGCGCTGCGATCTTCTGTCGCTTAGGGTCACACAATAGACACATCTGTCCTTGCTTTCAGAAAAATCCTATACTTCTCTGAACAGCTGCATGTGGCTTCTGTTTAGATATACAATCTCCTCTAATCCCACAGTGGCACGGGATTCACCAAAATGACACTTTTTGGAACAGAAAAAAGATTTTTGGCTCAAAAAAATAAATATATGATTCGGCTTTGTTTGGGGTCTAATAAGGCGCTTATGTGGTGGACTTCATATTTTATAATAATATATAAACAATTATATATATGGAACACACATACACACACATATATATATATATATATATATATATATATATATATATATATATATATATGTTTCTACCGTCACACACATATGTGTACATATATATAAATTAAGTATGTGTGTGTGACGAAAACATTTTAGCATTTATAATTATTATTACATTAGGGGCATATAAGGGATCTTAAGTGAGCTAAAAAAAAAAAAAAGTAAAATCCCACTCACTGTGATTACTTGGGGATAGCAGAAGCACCTGCTCAGCTGATGAGTGGGCTGAATAAATGTGAGTCTGATTTGCGTGTTTGCTGTGTTTTTTTAAGCACCTGTGGTTGGGGAAACCCGGAAGTTCGTATTAGGATTCAATAAGAGAGGACACACGTACTTATAATGCAAAGTCACCAAATAGGAGGGGTGGAATTAGGCAACTAAGCTCGCCCATGTTTGAGGTGGGGAGTAGGTGTGATTGCTTTATGTATCCACCACCTGATTTCTAACTTCATTAGACATCTGTCTAATTGAAATCGCATTTGCATTAAATAGTAACAGTGATATTGATATAACAATAATAATTACACCAGTAACAAAAATAATACAGTACAACTAATAATAATAATTGCATTTACATGTGCTCCACAAGTTAGCCCCAAGGTAGTTGTAACTTTTTTTTTATTAGGATACACATTAGTATCACTATTAAAATGCTGTCCAATAGGGATTCATGCTGGCATCTAAAAGGTTAACAGAAACACCTGGCACTCCTGCCTACTTTTAGTATAAAGGTGCCGGTGGGTAAAAGACACGAGCTGCCCGGGGCAGATGAGGTGTGTGAAGTTTGCATTTTAAGCGCTGTTTTCTATTCTAATACTACGCCTGACCGCCTCTAACTGCCCGTGCGAGAGGCTTTTCTCCGTTTGTTTGCTGCACCTCGCACTCGTTGGCTGGGGCGGACACGGTAAGCGGAGGGATAGTGATGTCACGACGAGCTGAGCGCTATCTGAGGGGAGCGATCTACAGTGCGCATGCGCAGTACGCCTTGGCTGCTCCAGGGGCAGCTGTGTGACCATACACAGTGGAGGCAGTGAGAGACATGGCAAGAGATGGCGAGGGGGATGAGCAGACTCCAATCACTGCTGCTCTCATGAAGGAGAGCGGGCCTTAAAGCTAAGGGAGATATTATATATATATAAAAAACATTAAAAATAGCTAAAGAGGACAGGCTCCCACTGTAAAGCATTCCAGGGACTTTATTATTTCTATAGCACGCCAGATAGATGTGTTGTTCACAAGCCTGCACGTATAATAATGAACGCTCAGCTGACCATGGACAATATTGGCGATCTGCACGGGGTGAGCCATGAGTCGGTATCAGCCGCCGCTGATCTGATGAACAGCAGCCCGCACCACCGGGGTTCGGTGAGCCATCGAAACAATCACCTGTCTGCACATCCGAGATCCATGGGCATGGCTTCGATACTGGACGGCGGCGATTACCACCACCACCACAGACCCCCCGACCATGCACTAACGGGGCCACTGCATCCTACCATGACCATGGCTTGCGAGACCCCTCCTGGGATGAGCATGAGCAGCACCTACACCACGCTGACACCCCTGCAGCCTTTACCACCCATATCCACCGTGTCGGACAAATTCCCACATCACCACCACCACCATCACCACCATCATCACCCTCACCAGCGGATACCGGGCAACGTAAGCGGCAGCTTCACGCTCATGAGGGATGACAGGGGTCTGGCATCTATGAACAATCTCTACACCCCTTACCACAAGGAGGTAACCGGTATGGGGCAAAGCTTATCACCTCTATCCGGATCTGGTCTTGGGAGCATCCACAATGCCCAGCAAGGTTTGCCCCATTACGCTCACCCCAGTGCCACCATGCCCACAGAGAAAATGCTCACCCCAAATGGGTTTGAAGCCCACCACCCTGCCATGCTGTCGAGGCATGGAGATCAACATCTTACCCCGCCATCTGCGGGCATGGTGCCTATCAACGGGATGCCGCATCACCCTCATGCCCATTTAAATGCCCAGAGTCACGGGCAGATTCTGGGATCCACCAGGGAGCAAAATTCTTCTATGACTGGATCACAAGTCAACAATGGAAGTAATTCAGGGCAAATGGAGGAAATCAATACCAAAGAAGTAGCTCAGAGAATCACCACTGAGCTGAAGCGGTATAGCATTCCACAGGCGATCTTTGCCCAAAGGGTGCTGTGCCGGTCCCAAGGCACCCTCTCAGACCTACTGAGGAACCCCAAACCTTGGAGCAAACTGAAATCCGGCCGGGAGACCTTTCGCAGAATGTGGAAATGGCTCCAGGAGCCTGAATTCCAGAGAATGTCAGCACTCAGGCTAGCAGGTAAGGATGATGCCCATCTAAACCCCACACTCTACCCCATAAGGACACCCTCTCTACTACACATTCATTGTTCTTCTGTACTCTTTAACCCGGTGGTGTGTGGGGGGCAATATTATTTAATGTATGCTCTAACGTCCATTGTAATAACAGAATACCCCCAGTCTAGAATACTTAGGTCCCACTACTGTACCTATACTGGACATTCTGTTTTATGGACATCATCTTCTAGTTTTTTATCTACAACCCCATTGAATGACCAGGCTTAATGCAGTGACCATGCGAGATGTCAATGAAGTACCTATATTTAGATGCCTGAAAAGGGACATCTGCGATTTCTGTCATCTTACAGAAAGGACCTGCTATATCCTTCTAGAACAGACAAGGTGCCATCTCCCCACCATCATTTAACCTTAGCTTCAGCTTGAAAAGATTTTCCTCTGTCCTATCATCATTGCTGCACAGACAACGGGTCTTCATATCTGATACAGAAGATCAAACCATCATTTCATAAAGTCCTCTTCCTGCTGTTACATTTAATATAATATGTTATTGCAAAATGAAAAGGTTACCTTTATACTTTAGGTTTTTTGGCATGCTATCGAGAAAATAGAGTAAATCATGGTTCCAACCCAATACTGAGCTTCCCTTTATCTCCTCTGTGGTCTTATCTACCACCCATTGTCTTTGTCAAACAATTAATATCGATTGATTGATACATATCTGTTCATCGATAAATCAATCCTGTAGTTAGTGAGTCAGTGGAATACTGCAGCCTTTGAATAATAATGTCCCTATATTATTTGTGAAATCCCACCAACACGGTATTTTAATCCCCATGTGAACATTGCCAGTTTCTACACCAATAAAACATTTGTAGCCAGGAGTTTTTTTAAGGATATATTGATCAGTGGAATAGGTTCCCAGTGTTATATTCTGATCCCTTATGCAAATTTTGTTTATTGATTAAAGCATTGATGAGTGACAATGTGAGTGACTGAGCCCATATACATGGCACTAAATGACACTTTCCTGAAATGCAGCTCCAGAAAGGATTCCCTTTTTAATCCTTTGTGGATGACAGAGAATAGAGGCCATCCAGGGCTGATGTGTTGTTCCAAGGGATTGCTCCAGGGATGCTGATTTACTGTACTCATACCTGAGAGGATATGTATATATACACATTCTAATATCAAGGCTGCCTATAATCTAAAGCAAAGCGCAGTGTTTTGCTTGTGTCTAGAATATATTCACCACTGCACAGTTTTTGGTTACCTGTGAATCACAGTTCTGTTTTGTGTACTTGGTTTTTTTTAATAATCATTGAATTTAACATAAAGTGGTGCCTTATGTGAGGGTTTGTTAATTAACTCTTAGGTCTTTTAATATGTCCCCGGAGAATGCCACGCAGTTAATCTGAGGTGCTGTCAGTGGCAGTGATGGCTTTTACAGACAAAAAAAGGGAAGGGCCAGATCCATGCTCCAAGTGCCCTGTTACTGCTTGGGCTCTGACTGTGGATTTATTATAGTCCCTATGTGGCTCTAGAAAAGATCTAGCTCTGTGTAGGCCCACCTGAGTATGTATGTGGGAGGGGGAGCTTAATGTACAGGCTGCTGACATACAAACTATCTCTGTCAATCACTATAGAAAAAGCAAAATGTAATTTATTTTATTTTATTTCACACATTATTAAATTAATATTGTTCTAAGTTAAATATATGCAGTCACATTATTAGTATACTATATGTAAGGTTAGTTCGTAGTATTATTAATAGAATGGATTATACTAAATGGGGAAAAAATAATATTAAAAAACATAAGCTAAAAATGTCCCGAAAATGAGGATAGCTAGAGTTTTAAGAAAATAAAGTCAGCCCGGTTGCATTTAAAAAAGCTGTGTGCCTTCTCCAGATCCCCGTGCAGGGAACGATTGACAAGACGAATCTGTCTTCGATTCGGAGTGTATTTTTACTACAATTTGGCAGAGCTGAAATCTCCATTTATTTACATGAATCAATAGCGGAAACAACTGCTTGAATTAGAATGTAGGATCCCCTTCTTGGCGTTATTTAAAGTGTCTACTGGAGAGTGGGAACCGTGTGAATACAAATGAATTTAGTGTCCAAACACACAGACACACATACATACAATGCCACACACAAACACGATTAATCAGATAGTTCTAATTATTAAATAGAAATCCTCACCTAGATTATTTAATAAATCTTAGTGTATTTGTGTATTATATATTATTTTTATTATTACTTTTTTTACTGATCAATGTAATGTTAATGTAGCGATCGAATCCAACAAGGTGTACATAATACATGCACACATACGTCTGTGAAATATCTAGGGATGGTAACACCGATTTTATTTGTTTCATCACAATAGGCTGTTATATGTATTTTTAATAAACAATTATAATTAAATATTATACATGGGGATATTGTGATATTTTATTATAGAAAAACGAGTTATATCAAGCGATACACTTTTTGTATTTCCCAGAAAAACATTCACCCGTAAATTATTCATTACTGGTCTGCAATTAATTAACATTATTTGCTGAAAAGGATATGTTAACTTTTCTTTAAAAAATAATAAATAAATAAGGGTCATTTTTGTGAAACTATGGAGAAGCACCATCGACATTTAATACTTTTAATAATGACAATGATAATAATACTTAACATTATTATTATTATTATTATTATTATCATTATTATTATTTCTAAACCTCCGACTATCTTAAAGGGATAATATTGAAAATTCGTGTACTTGTTTTATTTTTAACACATATTTGACACATTTGTAAATCTGTTTCTTTTCTAATTTGTGACAAAAGTGGTAGAAATATCAAGTAATACACTGCGGAAAGCGATTATTGAATACCAATTGTGTGTTCAAGCAACATTATTCCAATATTTAAAGCTATATGGATTTGTCTTCATTAAAATGCAAGGCACACACATGCTGCCACACACCTTCAATTATAAGTGTGTATGTACATATACATGGATATATATATATATAGTGAGCTGGGATATTTTTCGTATGCTTTATCTGTATATATTTTTTAATATAATCGAGTTATAGCTTTGTCTTGTAAGTATAAGTTCCCAGCTTTATGAAATCTTTGTTTTTATAAGAATATAATTGTATATGGGCTGCTTCAGTAATCTGGGTCGGTGTCCTGAGACCTGCTGGTCAGTTCACATTTGTCTGGACTACTGTTGGCATTACAATGATTTTCTGCCCTAAGTGTCCTCTATGGGTTTCCAAATGTTGCTTTTGTACTATTTTTTGGCTCAAAACATTACTTCTAAATACATTGGGGACATATTTCTTTTTTCCCATAATCTGTGAGACTTCCCGTTTAGATTTATATTCTTTATACAGTGAGATTTCCTTCTCACTTTCATTGGAGGCCCTTTTTTCCCCAGAATGAACACAATTATCTGACAATGCAAGTTCACCTTTCTCCAATGATCAGTAATTTAGTGATCTGAGTGTTATTGACAGAATAATGCAGAAACCATACAAGATGTGTTTAATTTCCCATATGAGTCTAAGCTTAACACTTTAATTCTAGTAAGAACTGGAGCACAGCATGGAAGTCACATCAGAGGTATTCATAGGAGTAAATAAAAATATGAATTGCTATAAAATTATATATTACCCAAAAATCTTTTTTTTTTAATATATATTCTTGTTTTACGCATGTGCTCCAAATGAACTAATGTGAAATTAATACTGTAGTAGAAAGTAGTGGTAGAAAGAAATAATCAGAAGAATGAGAAAGTGTTTTTTGGCTGTAAGCAAGGAAAGAAAAAATCAAATTAACTTTATTTTATAGATGGAATATACTCTTCATATTTTCAAAATATGATTATACTAATAAATCTAAATACAATCTAATAATAATAATAATATTTGAGAACATTCATTTGTTCTCTGCTTATTGCAAAGGAAAGTAAACACTATGTAGCCATTCATAATAGATGTGGCCTACAGGAAAATGTTAAGGTCTCTGATCACTTTATATCTTACAAATGTATACTGATACTATTATATATAATTTCAATTATCCATCCAAAAATTCAAACAGAAAATATTGATGCCTGCAATTGTATAGCAAGGGAAATATATGTATAATTAACATATGTGATCTAGTATACAACCTGTGCCTGTCATTAGTGCATAGGCTGATGATTTTGTGGGGCAACTTTATATTTGGCATGGAAAATAAGGTTATATATATATATATATATATATATATATATATATATATATATATATATATATTGCACATACATGTATACATGTACATGTATACCCACATATTAAAATATAGACAAACAGTAATCAACAACCAACTTATGATGGATATATCCTATGGGATAAGTTCTCTTTGCTATCTCTGGTATTTGCCACAGACAGCAGTTCTGATATACATTGGATTGTAGGTGTCCCTATCTTGGGGAAAACCAACATATTACAAATACATTGCCACAGAGAGCATAAACACAGACTAGAGTGATCCCCTAGGACAACATCACCCCCAAAACAATAATAAAAATGTCACTTTTGTCAAAGGATTACTTTTTTTTTTTGTTCTTATAGCTTTAGAATAAGAAATCTCCCATCCATGTAGGCAGTCTCATTTTGTTATTGCACACATATACCTTTAGACAATATAGACATTTCACATTTATTAGTATATCAGTGCCTCTGTGGTGTGTGTTGCCAACCATTTCACCATACACATGAATGCAATTCATATAAGTGATGTCATAATATTCATGGTTCAGATGAGTTTACATTGAAATTTTTGACACACACACTCACACAACAGAGAAATGTAAACAGTACCAGTTATCTGGTATTTTGCAACACAGTAAAGAGGGCATGATAACAGAGCTAGGGTTGTGAAGAACTGTGTATAAAAGAATGCTAAACAGACATGTGGAAATGCTAAATAGAAAACACTGATCCAAAGCGCAATATTTTATGAAACATATTGATATAATAGATAATATTTATAAAGTAATTGGAGGTCTGTGCTAAAAAGTATAGGATATGTTTAGGCTTCATAGCTTTGAGAATAATTTACTCTTTTCTCTTTACAACTTAATTTGTTGAATCTGACAGCAGTCACCTTCTCAGGAGTGCAAACCAACTCATGAGAATAAAGTAAATGTAACATGTTTGCCCCAGCCTGGTGGAAAACAGCTGTGTACTTTCAAATACGCTACTTTTCATTGTTACATCACACATTTTTCTCTGCCAAATGCACTAAAAGGGTTAAGAACATTTTTGTCCTATAAAGTGCTGTTTAATGTATTGGTTCACCTATATGGAACTGTAATGTGTGGACCATTCTTCCTCTTATGTCTTACCCATACATAGAAATATATGGTGCAGTAAACTCTCACAGACTGATACCATACTAGCCTACACTACCCACTGGATGAACACCCTTTTTACTTCCTACACTCCTTTATCATTTTGTTTCTGATTATAAACAATATTTATTTGATGGTAGCTTGGACTGGAAAGTTGGCACTTGACAATAAAGTAACTCTCAGCATGTTTTTTTTTATTCCTTCTAATGATGGGATTCAATAATTACTAATAATTACTATGAATATAAAGGGCCCACCCCAGAGTAGGGTTGCCCTGCAAGAAGACCAGAGTTGAATAATGTATAGGCAATTCAGTAACATTTATTAAGTGATTTAATTATGCGTTATGAAGTACTTCTTGCAGGAGAAATTCTCATTGTTTGGCATTTTGTAATAAAATAAGATAAAGTATTTCAACTCAACTCACCTACTACTAATAGAATAGCGAATAAATATTATGTCGGGTTATTTGTAAATTTCTGAGGGTTGTACAGCCAAGTCTAGAGGCTAAAGGTTTAACACACTAATATAGCCCTGACTATACACACATTGGTAATCTGAGAGTTACTGTTACTCCTATAACATGTACTATGCCCTACTGACAAGCAAAACATTATTTTATGTGAAACCGAATCCTCACACCTTACTTTAGAATCTAACATTATTACTTATTTTATTTCATACTATGTGGTGGGGAGATCGACTCTTAATGTTTTACAATAAGTTGCTTATGTGTTTATAGTCCATGTTCTGCATTTATTCTGAATCTCCTGCCCTTCGCTGATATCAAAGGTTTGGTCTTCTGTCAAGTTTCAGTACGTTCAGAACTTATCACTCACAGGCAGTAATAAACTGTCTAGTAGTTACATTACCAGTCATACCACTGGATTAATCAAACAAAAACAGACAGTTTTGTTTCATATGTCTATAAAACTCTACTGGAGGATGTGTTGATTATCCTGGGAGGGATGCTAAGGGAGGAAGAGCATTGATTGCCCTCTGAGATGGCCACGTTTTACTGCAATACAAAAGTGCCGAGGTTAATCTTTTTTGCCTCCATTATGGGGCCCCTCTTCTATGCAGCCTCTTTTCATGGCTTTAATGTTGTAGCTCAAATATGTTCTGATTTCCTTTGTCAATAGGCGACTTGACTATGCCCCCCCCAGGCCAGATGATGTCTCCACTGTTGATGTTGTTTCAGTTTCGCTTTGCTGCAGACTGTCCGGATTATATAAACTATGATCGAGTAGGCTGCTAACCCAATGTGCTATTTATTCCAGGCCTTGATATTAAGGGTTTTTTATAGCTAGCAGTTCTGGTGCATAGTCCTAAAAATTGTACATCCAATATGTAACACTTTTCATGCAAAGTTTTTAGCCATGCATTTTCACTTCAACAAAAACCTTTCAATCACCACTTGGAAAGTGCTGCTAAATATTTTTACTTTATTATTAAAATATGAAGGTTATTTTAACTATATTTTAACTGTTGGTATGAAGTGTAGTATGGATGGGATCATATATATATATATATATATATATATATATATATATATATATATATATATATATATATATATATATATACCTGGCACACTATAGTTAGGAAAGCCTTAATCATTGCATTGAAGATGGTAGATAAGTGGGACAGCCTCCCAGCAGAAGTGGTAGAGGTTAATACAGTGAGGGAATTTAAAAATACATTGTAGAGTCATATGGCTACACTGAGTCGAAGATGAGACCAAGGACTGATTAAGATTTGAGTCAAATTCTATGTAACCTCCTCAACCCTCCCCCCCGTTTTTTTTCAAAGACCATATTTTATGTGTAATTATGTGTCATTCCCAGACCAGAATTCACATTGGGATAAACCTTACTCTCTGATGAGTATATCTACTCCATGCTATTTTATTTGTCTATGAAGATAAAAAAAAAAATGAATAACCACTTTTTAAGTTTGTATATGTTGTAACCATTAACAACATTAATTCCCTTTTATTCATCATTACTATTAGTATGTGGGTATAAGGATTTTAATCTCACTATTGCCATGTTTGTTCATTAAATACTATAATAGCCGTGGACCATAGTTTCATATGTGTTCTCGTAGACACTAGAAGAAAAAAAATATATTTTCTAGGAAAACTAAGGGGCTTAAGAACTTGTAAAGCTAGGCTACTGTCTGAGGCTTATGGCAATATGGGGAGAAGTGTATAGGATCATACATAATGTATCCTTCCAAGTATGAAGAGATCAAGAAGCACTGATTAGATTCAATACACACAAGGTCATCATCCAATTCAATTTTGTAGTAAATATTATAATGGATGTTTGTGCACAAAAAATGTAAATTGTCTCTCACTTAGATACATAGATTTTGTAGAATAAGAAGTTTAGACATCCTTGCATGCTCATCCAGGTATTGTCCATGCCAGCTCACTTATCTTCCTGTCTAGGCATTGTGTGAGTCATAGTGTTAAGGAGCGGGAAACTATAATGCAATGCCGCGGGTCAACCAGTTCATACAGCCCCAGGATCCTGAAATCCCACTAAGTTACAAAACATAACATATCATTCTGGTATTTATGTAATGCATTTATTTGCAAATATTAATTTCATAGATATGTTCATATTTTAAAATAAAAACATTTTCTTGACTTGAGCTGGGGATAAGTTATTGACTATAATTTAGTTTAACCATATATCTGATATTTTTTTACCAGGAATTCTTTCCTACACAGAATACGTTTTTGTAAATCCCTACTATGGTTGTTTGACCTTAGATTAGAAGTAATGAACTCTGCACTTATGATTAATAAGTGAGAGGAGATATCGCAGTGAGTGACCCCTTAAAAGGTCACTGAACTATATCTGGTCATTAGCTCACTTTCAGTCCTATGACTACAACACATAATGTGGTATTAAGGTAACTTTGTTAATGAATAAACACCAGTGAATAGTAAGCCATTGTTTTTACCCCATGAGAACTTACTTAATCACACTGAAGTGAATTGGAACGGAATGATAAGAGGTAGCAGTGTTTTCCTTTTGTAAATAGTGACTAAAATATCAGTGATTAAAAACACATGATAGGTGTCTGTTTTAGTGTCATGTGGATGCCTCAGCATCAGACCATGACGCTAATGGCGCATCAGTGATTAAGTGAAAAGGTCTAGTGAAGGCCCAAAACTATGTAACCTAGTACATTTTATTACGCAACCCAAGATTCTGTCCCCAAATTCATTATATTCCCACATTTTTCATAAACCAACTCATGAAATCTCATTGTGTGTTTGTTCAGATATCAGCGCATGTCTTATTAAAAAAATAAAGAGTTTGTACATTGTCCTACTTGATTGTTAGCAGTGTTATTATAGTCTAGAAAAATTATATCCTTAACCCAACCTTTGCCCATTTCTCATCTAGATTAGATAATTGATGAGCAGGCATTGGGGCGACCATGTGATTTACCTGTGAGTTTTGAATTTATCTACCACTTGGTGCCAAATGTCTCCACAAGGGTTAAGTACTTCTTTACATATTTTTTCTGTCAGGCTCCATTCTGTACTTCTCCCAAAGAGTTTCTGCTCAGCTAATTTTAGTGATTTCTGTGACCACTGAAAATTAACGTAAATCAAATAAAATAAACACAGTTTTCTATGTATTCGTCATGGTCATCAGTACAGGTCAATGCAAGGCTACAGTTTTAAATGTTTCACAAAAGCCAGGACTCTCCTAAACTCCAATTTCTGCTTTAGTGAAGTTAAGCAGTATCCAGCTCATCTACTGAGAGCTCTCCCCATGCTCAGTCAGTCATTATAAAGGAATATGTGACGAGAGGATTTAGGTGTATTTAGATGGGGAAATAATTCATTTAACTTCCATGATGGAAGTTTTAAGGAGAAGGGGTCTGGGCTTCCTTATTTCTGTCTATTAGGACATGTGTTTATTTTCACTTTTGGATTCTCCTGAAAATCCCAACTTAAAATTTACAAACATCCATTAAACCTTTCAGGTGATATTGTAACGCAACTTGTGAAATTATAATATACACGTATATTAGTCCTGAGAGCCAGAAGACGGTTTCTATGGCAACCTGGCCTCCCTTTGTACTGCCAACACCATGCTCAGTGAGGACACGCCGCCTCAACTTAACACATTTACTGCTGGACACAACTGAACTATACTGCACAACCCAGGATTGGTGAAAATCTGGCAAAAAAATAAATGTCATTACAGTCACAATTAAAAGAGCACATGTGAATAGAGGGGGTGTGCATAGCACAATATCAGCACTCAATTTAGTGATTTCAAAATCAACAATTACATTGCGTTCAGGCAGTGAATGCAACCATACCCTATGCAATAAATCCTATACCACTTTAAAATGATCTACTGATACTAAAACAGTCCCTAACCATATGAACCTGAGTTGTTCTCTTTCTACAGGCAATGTCTCCTTAGAATACGAGGGCAGTTCTACCTTAATACTAATACTTGTTATCCAAAAAGATTTTGCTGTCATTCTCAGCAATATTGTTTTAATGTGATCTCTAATCTTTGGAAAAGTAGTAGTAGTTCAGTGGTGGTGAGCATTGATTTCACTATTGGCAATGGGTTAGCCTAAGGCAGGCCATGACCTTGACAGACAATCATGTTCCATTGTGGCTTTGCTCTGTTCATTTTCTAATCAGCTTCTGAGCATTGTGTCCTTTGTTATTTTTCATCCAGAAGGTAAATTGTTTGTGGCATTTTTTTTAACACATATGTAAAACTATGCAGGGCTTAAATATAGGCCTTTATTTGTGTTGGTGTTATAAGCAGTTGTTGGCTACTTTCAAATAATCAAACCCTTCCCATTCATCATGTGCATAAATAGAGGGTTCCGCACATTTTCATTCATCAGCACTAGGAAGTACAATTCACATAATTCATAGGCAGTCTTCCTAAACTAAATAACTTGCACGCTTGATTTAAGAAGAAAAACAATAAGTGTAAATCTAGCAAACATAATAACCTAGCTAAGTATGATGTGAATCATGTTAGTAGGTAAGGGTAAGTAAGCTGGGGCAGTAGAATATTGGTATTCCAAAATGACCTCTGTGGCTCCTGACAATTCAGTATGTGGGGGGTAACTTCCAGAATACCTGTTAAGAGCATGGAATGCCTCGTAGTTACTCCTTTGGTAGTAGACATAGTCCACAGCAGGTGAACTTTCACAAAGATTCCATGAAAAGGGTTTTCACATAAGCATGGATTTTAGTAATGCTAGTCATGCATCTACAGTTGATTACATGGATATATGGATGACATACCAATAATAAAATTCTTCTTCAATAATGCAAAAAAAAAATAAATATGTAGAATCCTATTTTTCCACACAATTGGTTTGTCACATAATTCATCCAAAACTAGGATTAATATATATGGTAGAAAGTAATACTTCACTGAGAAGGTAATGAATAAATAGCCTTTCAGCAGTGGTAGTGGGTGTATTGCATAAGGCCTAAGACTATTGAACATAAGAAATTACCAGGAAAAATGTGCAGACTACATGAGGCTAAAAGTTATTATCTTCCCATAAATTTATTTTATTTTATTTTTAGTTTAGCAAGTGCATGCTGATTATCAATATTATTGTTTGATTTCATAAGAAACTAAAATCTAATTTTTAATAGTGCACTTGTTCATTTAGTGGGTTTTTTAATATAACTACATAGACTGTTTGTTAATGAACACTGATTTGATTTGTAAAGACTAGAAAAAAGTAAAGAAGGTAGCGGTTAAAAATAAATTAGTTGATAAAATAACAGAACCAAGTCTAATTAAATAATATAAAATAATAATTTAAAATCATTAATAACTATGATAAATAATATATAACAAACTAAATCAAAACCTCCATAAATGGATATCACCAATAAAATAAACTCAAATATAATACTTATATCTTCAATCAATGCTGCCATTTCTCAAGAGAAAGAAATTAACAAAAAAAATCATATAATATAAATACACATATATTATTTAGTAAATAATTCATCAAATAAGAAAACAATAAAGTGCACTTGTCCAACTCGCAATAAATATACAATAAAAATAATAATAAATGGTGTAAAATAGTAAAAATTTGTAAAATACATAAACATTATTGCCTTTGATTCTGGCGCAACATCTGGATGTAGGCACCAAAATTATAATAAAAATTGTCAGAGAGCCCTGCATTTTAGAGAGCCCGGCTGTAGATACCTAAATTTACAGCACAAAGATGAAAAGCAAGACAAATGAATAGTCCAGTACACAAATCTGGATTAGCACAATAATAAGCATTAAAATAAAGTATGGAAAAAAAATTATTTAAAACAGCAAGACGGAAACAAGCATGATTGGTGCAAACACAATAAGCCAAACATGGCTTTGTAGCCTCATGCCTAGTTTATCCTGTGGACAGGGCTGGCCCCAGGGTTTCTTGTCCTTTATGTGAATTGGGTTTCCAGTACCCTTCTCTTGCCTGCATTTTGTTGCCAACAAAGGAACTTCATGGTGGGGCCTTATTCCAGCTCAATGACCCAAGTAACTGCCTAGTGTCCAATATGGTAGTCAGGGCTTGTCTATGGATAGCCTTGAAGAAAAGGCTTGGGACATAGAAGAAATTGTTTTCTTTGCTCTCTCAAACACAGCTGTGATAATCCCCAGTGCAAAGTGACCTGCACCACAGATCTAATAAATTACATTTAGATATTCAAATTCAGAGAACTGATTCATAACACAGTTTATGCTTCATATCATTCAATAAAACATTGAAATAATCATTTTGACAGTATGCCAGGTAACCTACTGCAAAAACCACATTTTAATGTTATCAGTACCATTAATTCCACCTTTATGTTCAGCACACATTCGCTTGTACACACTCAAATTATTAAAGTGTACTTAGTTGCGGTTTTCCATCCAAACATCTTTTCATCTGTTCTTTACAAAAGAAGTTTTAAGCATATTGCAGAAGAGTGTTTAGTTATTACATTACAAAAGACAAATCTGTTATGAACAAGTGAAGCTGTGTTATGCTACTGAATCAAAAAGCATGTGTAAAACATCTTTGCTACTAAAATATCTGATTACAATATGAGTTCTCCAGTGTCAAAATGCTATTCATGCTTAGTTTGCTTTATTTTTTTCAAGGTGAAGATTTCAATGGTAATGTATAAATAGTATTTCTGGTGCCAGAAGTTCCAGAAGTGGTGTTATTGCCATAGCAACCAATGCATTAGACCTTCTCATAAGACCAAACAGTACTCTAACCACTAAAATAGGCAATGGTATGTTTGAGTGGATTTCTGTTCGTTGCTTTATTAATAACAGCGTATTTAATTGTACCAAAAAAAAACTTGCAGTGTTCCACTGCACATTGTTGACTATTTAAGGTTCAAATGACAGATTTTGGATACTTAAGGGCAGTTAAGATTTTGAATTTATTTAATTTATAAGCTAAATATTTTATATGGTTTATATGTATTTTGTACCATTTGAGATGACATGATAGTGTGTATGTTTTATTTTTGTTCCCTTTGTATTTTTTGTAAACTTCAATTAAAAAACAGATATTGAATTTACTGCCCATAATTGTTCTTTATCAGTAAGTGTAACAGCCACCATCATAAGTAGTAGAACTACAAACATGAATGGGATAGGCATAAAGCTATCCCGAATCGAAAACAAGACCAAGGGCTGATTAAGGTTTTAGTCTCTACCTCAGGAAAAATGGGCAGACTAGATGGGCCGAATGGTTGTTGTCTGCCATCAAAGTCTATGTTTCTGTGCTTCTATGGTTACAAAATATATTTGTAAAATGTACACAGAAAAAAAGTGATGTATAATGTAAGTTTATACTCTTAATAACAAATATACTTGCATGCATTGGAAATATAATAAACAAATAAAGTTGGTCAGCAAATGGAACAGTAACACAGTGAGGTTGAAAATAGGTCCAGGTCCACTGCCAAAATATTCATTAGTTCATTGATTAAAAACAATATCTTAAGACCATGTCAGTTTTGAGCAGAAAAACCTCAAATACAATCACTATTTAAGGTTAAACCCATACCATGCATGTCCTTCTATTTTGTTTTTCATTTAATTTAGTTCCAATAATTACCTTAATTCTTCTTAATGAGATCAAATTCACAGAGGGCCTTATATAAATCCATTATTGTGCAAAGTCTTACCACAGTTACAACCAGCAAAGTGTTGTTGTTTGTTTCATCATCATATTCGTCACTGTTATGATACAACTACTTTTTTTGCACCAAGACTACCTTTTTGTAAATACCATTTAGTAAATTTATTAATGAATGCTTGTCAGTAATCAATAAAATGTTTCAGTAGTTCTATGCATGTGATACTGATACTTCTTCTTGTGCTACCTCTTATCACAATTATACTTTCCACAGTATTTCACTTATAATTGAATCTAAGTAATTTGATTAGTTATTTCAATCCAGTCCACTATGTCCTCAATAAATATAAATTCATAAAGTCATGCTCTCACCATTGTCTTTTAGAATTTATAATAACTATAAATAGTGATCTAGTAATAAATGACCCACTTGGCAACATCTGCTGATTAAACAGAGATGGCTATTAAATTAACAATAAATATGTATTATAACCACACATTTAACAACTAATATCAGAAGTAATTGTTGTTTCAGACATGTTAGAAAGTTTCTAATAGAAACCAAACCTTTATATGTGGGCAATGATTTGTTTGGCTGACACCATTAATAAGAATGGATGATGGTGAGGTGAGCCCAGAGATGTTAAACATAGCGTATTAACCCCTGGGGTTTCACACATTATTCATATGTAGGTTATATATAAAGGGACAATATTTTAATGTTCAGAATAACTGCCTTTTAATTGTTGTTACTCTAAAACAGTCAGCATCTAAATTAATTGAAGCTTTTGAGAAATAGCACAATGTATATATATATATATATATATATAATCATTATTATTATTTTCTGCTACTACTCTTAAGTGTCCAAATAGTGCAATGCAATGTTACCAGCACTGGCCATGAACACATGGTGAATATTCTCAGCCAAAGTGATGCCAGGTGAGTGAACAATGCAGTGGCACTGAAATGGTTACAACCAATGATACTGCCAAGTATCATAATATTTGGTGACTATGGAGTGGGTTGTGTGAGTGGCAGCTCGCAGCCTGCTTCAGCTCTTGCACCATGGGGTGGTATTAGTTAGCTGCCTATCTTGTTAGTCCACTCAGTTTAAAGTTTGAGGGGAGATAGAATCATCTTTTTTTTCCCCACTGAAGTGCCATCTCAGCAGTATTGTGATAAGGGAACAGATAGAAAAGCCAGTGCTGAGAAAGTCTTCCACCTGCAGAATGCCCTGTTGTCAGTGTCCTTGTAGACTGACTGATTTATAGCATTGCCACATTTGCTTTGGGTTAATGTTTATCTAAATGAGATATTGCAGTAGGAGATATTTTCAGGCAGAATCCCACACTAACTGGAGTTCCTTTACTAGCAGGCCAGCTGGACATTGCCAGAGGGGATGTTTTCATTCAATAAACATAAAGTGCCTTAGAGGTTTAACTCTTTGTGTGACAGAAAGGGAAGCAATGCTTAATTACTAAAATGCATTGAGTCTTCTGGACTAGCATCCAAATGATTAGTAATCCACGTGGATCAGTATTTCTTTGTTTGTTTTTGTATTATAGAATAATTGTGCTTTAATAAGGCTAGGTTTCCACTTGTTTTTTTTTTTGCTAAAAACGCCCATAAAAATGCCAATTCAGCCACACGGCGTTTTTTAAGTGAAAAAACACTGCGGCCAGATGTTAGCTGTTCTTCAATAGGAAATCGCACAATGCCATATCCACTTGGCGTTTTTCTGTCTGGCGTTTTTTCAGTCCTCTTTGGCGTTTTACTGCTTTTTTGGGCTCTGTGGCAGTTTTTCAAAATCGCAGCATGTTGACACTCTGGCGTTTTTTGCAAGGAAATCTTGGCGTTTTTCTCCAATAGAAGTCTATGGGAGAGAAAAAACGCCATGAAAAAGCCATGTGGGTTTTTTGCCTTGGTGTTTTTTATGGCGTTTTTTCCACAGTTACAATGCAGAGGATGGACCCAGTATCTGTGTGTCCTACGAGAAATAGGCTGGAAACAAACAGTTTCCACACAAAACAAAGTTCATATTGAATTTTACACCATTTGGAACAAACATGCCATTACAAACAAACATACCCAACTGGATCCTGCGTGCCAAAAGCAGCAGCAAACAATTTGCACCATCATTTGGGGCCAATCTTCCTAGAGGAGCAGACATTCGGAATAAAGCATGCCTTACAAACCACAGAAAAGAGACAAAAGGGTCCGCCGGGGCGAGTTTAAGTAGAACTCTACCAAGTAAAGGACATCAGGAGGGGGCAGATACTTGCCATTTATCCTAATCCCTTTTAGCTGGGTGAAACTTCTAACTTGTAAAGGCTG
Organism: Spea hammondii; assembly: GCA_029215755.1. NCBI lineage: Eukaryota > Metazoa > Chordata > Amphibia > Anura > Pelobatidae > Spea > Spea hammondii. The sequence goes on from JARDYJ010000004.1 coordinate 86,915,997, forward strand.
GAAAAACTGCCTAAGGTCAAAAAAAGCAATTTCCACAGAAAGGCTAAAACGCCAGAAAAAACTCCAGAAAAAACGCCAAAACGCAGGTAAATGCAGTGGCAGTTTTCTTGGCGTTTTCCCTGGCGTTTTTCATCAAGAAAATAACGCAGGACAAAAACCCAAGTGGAAACCTAGCCTAAACCTTGAATTCTGGGATTAACACCTATAATTCAACGATCCTTGTAACTATCCTTTAACCCTTCCACTGCTGTGTCCACTGCAAAGCCTCCATTTACTCTGAACCCACGGAGTGTCAAAGGAGGGTTATACAGGCGTTGTACAATATAACACCATCTGATCACAGGGTGAAACGAGAATTCACAATGGACAGTTCGGATATTTTTGTTTTTTCTCTTTTTCCTTATTATTTTACTCAGTTGCAAAATAAAGGCACCAATCTTAACTGATAATAACATAGCAACATGCATAATCCACATAGTGGCTGTTCTGTCCTAATGGAGGCTGGTTGCTTTTGACAAGTGGAGGCTGGAGGCTGGCTGCTTTTGACAAGTGGTTATGATCGTTTGGATTGAAATTTTACTTGTAGTGTACCCTTGCATTCTGAAGCTCACGCTTTAAATCATCCTGTAAATAAATTCCAATTACCATTCATGTACCTTGCTAAAAATTACTGCAAGGCCCAATATGTGAGCCTTCCATTGGCATGCAGTGTAACCGTGCTTTTATACCAAGCATAATGTTTGATCTACCTGTTGCATCTCCCAGTAACTTAGACATGACAAATCTATACATTTAATTCTCTCCATGACATTCTCTTTCTTGCCACCCCTTATCTCCCATGTCAGCACTTTCACTGCCTGAAATACATTGTCCACTTGCATACACATGTAGGTGTACATCTGATCACATGATAATTCCTTCCTGAACTAAACTGGATCTCACTGCTACTTATTTCCATTCTTTAATGTATGGATCATCATTTCTCTTGTCCAAGCACACTGATGCATGCATTTCTTTTCATTCTGTTTTTTTTATTGACATCCTTAGAAATGTGAGTTAAATTGTGTAATGATAACTAACATATTTGCAATATACATTAACTGAATTGTGTTTACAAGGTGGAGATTATTATTTAAATTATTTAATGTCTTTGCTAAACTAGCTTTGGTACCCGCCGACCCGGTATTTCAGCACTCTGGACAGTTGCCTGCAGATTCCCTGGTTAAAATCGGCTATCCATCACAAAGCTCCCAGTCTAATCACATGTGTGAGTATATATACTGCATTTCTTGAGGCAATATTCCAGAGAAACTGTTTTAATCTTATAGCCCAAAAGTCTCCTAGTAATATTTTTTTTCTTTATGAGTGTAGCTAAAGAAGCAAGCCATGCATTAAAGGTGGGATATAGTGCAAATGTTTTAATCAATACTCCATGAGTATTACTCATCATGCCTTATACAATCAATTCAAACACAAGGTTTTGTGATAATTATTGTTTATACATATCATAATATATATATATATATATGTAGTGTGTGAGTGTGCTTGTGCCTGTATACATTTCATTAGGCATTTAAAAAGAAATGTGTTTTTTTATACAGATATCTGCATTGCATAGAAATGGATATGCAGGGTTTACAACTGTTTAAATATGTAATAATTAACTGTTTTCTGAAGAAATGTGTGTCTAATGACATTTTATTGTGTTACAATTATTATTATTATTATTATTATTATCAGGGTAATAATCAATGGAGTTCAGACAGACAGTATTGACTCTTCACCATAATAGACAAAGCATAATCCTTGCCTTCCTTTGTCCTTATCTTATTGTTATTATTATGGCAGCATTCATTTAAATAACAGTGAAAATGATTACCGTATTGGCTCAATTATAGGCCGCACCAGATTATAGGCCGCACCCTTAAAGTTTGGTGCTATTTTAAAGAACAAAATATTTTTTAAGAAAAAATACACATTAGTGGAATGGTAAAACTGTATATTACTAAAAAACAGGAATACATGTATTGGTATCTATATATAAAAAGAAATTTGGAAAACCAATAGCCTTTTTAAGGTCCCCCCTTAATTCATAATGCGCCTTACTTATAGATATGCCTCCCTGATATGCCCCTTTGTCCCCCAGATATGCCACTCTGCTCCCCAGATATGCTTTATGCCCCCTAGATATGCCACTCTGACCCCCCCCCCCCGACTTACCAATGCATCCCCAGACAACCTTTGTCTCTGCTCGCCACTTCTACCGGTGCTTCAATGCAGGTGCTCCACCATGGAAGCCCCAGCTGCCAGAGAGGAGGATACAGGTCCCCTGCAGCGCTGCAGGGAATCTTCCTCGATGCACGCTGGCACTTCTGCTGGTGCGTCTATGGTGGAGCACCAAAAGGTCATCTAAGGCCGGTGCTCCTACATAGAAGCCCCGGTAGAAGTTGACATGTAAAGTATTTTAAAAAAAATCTTTATGTATGGATTTATTTAACAGCTCTATATTTAATATGTACAAGATCAGGTGATAGCACTTTTATTGTATATCTCCTTATAGTGTTCTCTAATGGGTATAGCACTGGAAAAATGCATACTGCAGAGCTGAATATAAAGTTCCAATCCACCCTGGAGAATGGATTCTTAGGCTTTGTTGAAAAGGCAAAATCACATTTGCATTCAGGTACACACACATTTCCATAGGAGTAAATCATTAACATTTGTATTATTATGTCATTATTTATATAATGTTCAGTAAGCACAAGTGCAGTTCTACAATTCATTAGAATGGGTTACAAAGTCTAAAGAGGGGACATAGAGGAAATCCAGCATTGAAAGAAATGTATCTGAAAATCTAGGTTTTGGCCCTATTGTAGGATTACACGTTACAATAAATTGGAACAGAAATCAGAGCAGTCTGGCTGTAATGTCCCTTTGTTCCACTTGCCAGTTTTCCTTTAAACCCAGTATAAATCCAATCTGTTGACTTTTCACCAAAGCAAAATAAAAAAAATATAGGAGGATGAAAAGAAACAGAGCAGAAAGCAAGCAGGTCAGAGCAAAATACAGAACAAAGAGTAGGGCCCAGAAAGGATCAAATAGCTTTTGGGAATTTTTTTAGCATCCAGGATGGTATCAGCAGGGAAAATCCCAGTGCCAAGGTGTTACTTCTCCAGGAAATAGGCAGGGGGGGGCTTGGCAAGGTGCGTTGTCTTTGTTTTGGGTCATTATTTAAAGGTCTTTTTTTAACAAAGATTTTGGACTGAATTTTCACCCTGACTGGATCCTTCTTTTTCCTTATGGGTTTTCTATGCTGTCTGGTGTGCTGAATGTGTCTTATGACTGACTATTAAGCACTGTGGGGTTCAAACACAGGTGTTTTGGGAATCTATATTTCCTGGCTTCTTGGGTCTACCCAAGACGAATACAGATCCACACTAAAGTTATATGTAAAATATTATTTATTGTCAGTGTATGAAAAATTGAAAACAATCACTGTATACACACACATATAATTACTAGTGTATATATACATTTACTTATACAAAATACTATACTGCATGCAATACATAGGTAATTCTGTTTGCTTGTAACAAAGCTATGTGATGACAACAGAAATCTAAATGTACATACATGGATAGAGAGACAAACAGAGGTAGACAAACAGACATATATTGAATTCCTGGAAGGAATTGTAACAAATCGCATTTCAGTAACAGTGCAACAGCACAGCCTGTTGGTTCACTGGCCAAATACATTTGGAGGAAACCATAAGGCTGCTTAAAGTAATGAAAATATTGATGAAGTCACAAAATTGTTCATTTAGCTAATTTACTTGTTGCAATTAGAGGTCCCTTTAATTCATGTGCAGTAAATTAGGCTACAGTCACAGCAATTACATTCTAATTAGTTATGCTAGGCAACTCTTCACATGCTTAACTAAACTGAAACATCCAATTCCAGATTGCATAAATGTCCAATGTCGTTTTGTAGGGTTTGTAAAACACATTATATTAAATAACAACCAACACCAGCTTTCTGAGATAGCCAACATATGCAGAAGAGTGCAGCTACCGAAAACACTGCCAGAAAATGGACACATTGTATATATATGTGTGTGTATATATATATATATATATATATATATATATATATATATATATATATATATATATATATCACTTTGTAAGCACAAATGCATGTTGACATTAATTGTACTAACTCCCATTATGGTTTTAGGTGAGCAGGTTGTTTTTAGAGTTCTGTAATGTGCAAGTTAAAAGTTGGAAGAAAAATCAATAAGAAAGTAAGCAGACGGCGCCATATATACATACCCAACTGCTGGCCAGGCAGGAAAGGAAGCAATCAGGAAATTTCAGGACTTGGCACATCAATGCATTTTCTCTATATCACAAGGGGGAGCTCAGTTAACAGCATGGCAATGTGCAGCTCCCACAACATAAATGCATAGCAATCAACAAAATGTTACTGATATCAGAATGGATTAGAAGCATAGCTGCATGTGAGTGTAGGGGAACCCATTACACTATATATATATATATATATATATATATATATATATATATATATATATATATATATATATATATATATATATATATATATATATATATTACACATATCTAGACATATGTGCCGTGCATACCTAGAATCAGAGACAAATAATTCTAATTTGCATTAATCACATAGTTTGAATCCCTTTCCAGTGACACTTTTAGAAAACACTTACAAGCTACTGGACTTTGCGCTAAACCCTTCTTCAAACAGCTTTCATATCACAATCAGAGCACTGATAATCTCTGTACAGAAATGAGACTGAAATAAAAGAAATTGTGAGGCTACCATTATATTTGAATTATTGGTGTTGTATATTGATTGGTGTCATTGATTTTTCTTGAAGATAAGTCAGCAGACATACAGTCTTTTCTAAACATAACATATAGGGTGATATAATCATAGACTCTGATAGCAGATAGCTCTTATACTTGAGTGCTACCTAAAATACATTGTGGCGCCTCCTTATCACAGAAGAGATAATTCTCTATAGGTTTATTAGTTTACTAATGGGAACAAGGATCTTACATGAACAAAAGATAAAACGAAATGGGGCTCTGCAAAGTTCTGGTGTCCAATGGGTTAAAGCTATAAATGTTGACTTTGCTCCAATTTTCAACACACAAGCCATAAATATTTCTATATATAGACTACCTCAGGTGTGTTCTATGGAGCATGTGTGCCTTGCACTTTATCGGTCCCAGATAGGTCGGAGAAGGGAAACTGTGACCCTACAGCAGTTGTTGGACTACGATTGCCACCCTGCTTAGTTATCTGCTGGCTGTTGGGCTTTTTAGTTCAAAAGCAGATCGAGGTATCTAGTTGATAGACACGAATATGTACAAAATAAAATCAATTCTTAGCTCTTTTTAAATGTTTGTCTCTTTATTTGCTAATAATTATTATTATTCAGTGTTAATATATATTTTAAATTATTATTGTTAAAATTAATAAGTAAGGTGGGGCAGCCTGCCAAGCTATCTTTATCCAGTAGGCTGTGTATGGACATGTTCTCAGTTCCTACCATTAAATGCCGTTCCCACTGTCAGGCTAGATTATTTTTTATTCATAAATTACTTTGTGCCATAAACTATGTCATGCCGTGTATATGTCATATTTATCTTTTGGCTTCTACTTTTACTAAAATGCATTATCCCATTTTATTTTTTAGCATGTAAACGAAAAGAACAAGAGCATGGCAAGGACAGAGGGAATACACCTAAAAAGCCAAGGTTAGTCTTCACAGATGTCCAAAGGAGGACTCTCCATGCAATATTCAAAGAAAACAAGCGTCCATCCAAAGAATTACAAATAACCATTTCCCAGCAGCTAGGCCTGGAGCTCAGCACAGTCAGCAACTTCTTCATGAATGCGCGCAGGAGGAGTCTAGATAAATGGCAGGATGAGGGGAGCTCTGGCAGCACATCATCTTCAGCAAGCACTTGTACCAAAGTATGAAGGGAACACAAAACCCCACAGAAACTAAAACCTCGGTGGAAAAGCTTTAATAAAAAGACAAGGACCTCAAAATAGCAGGTTTATACTTTAGAACTGTTTGAAAACCAAAATTATTTATAAGTCCAAAGAAACCAAAGACTCATTTCTCCTGTATGTTGACTTTTCTTCTTAAGACATTTTTCAGGAGAACGATTTGCAAAAAAAAAAAATGGAGACGAATGAAATAAATTCCACTGGCCTTACACCTTCAGCCATCACCATCATAATTTTGCCATCTGCTGGTTTGGAGCATAGTGATCTCTTGTGGAATGAATATTTTCTGATATGGGTTTTCATTACTACCACACACTTAACAATGAAGGTGTAATGTGCATTAGTACAATATAAGCCAGTGGTAAGAGAACTTGGTCATAACTTGTCTGCAAGATGGAACGTGGTTTGACCAACAAGTCTAAGATGATTGGAACTGAGTGTATTTGAACTTGTGCTGCACGAACGTAGCAGTTCCAAGATTTGGCTGTAGACTTCAAACAGTTGGGTGTCACCTAGACCTGTGCATTCTCTTTGTTTGTTAAGGGTTGTTGATCACATACAAACACAACCTCTCCCACAAGTGAGACATACAGTACCAAAGAACATATTTAGGATAGTAATCCAGGTGTATTAGTGTTTTTAATATTTCACTGATATTTTTTACAAAACATTGTATTTAGGAGTGCAGGTATATATTCTCATTTCTTAACAAAAAAAACAAAACATGCATTGTAAGAGGACTGTTATTTGTAAGAATATTTATTAGTTGCAATTTCTGTAACACCAAAGATATTTGAAAGGGAAAAGGGAATGTTTGATCTGAGCACAAAATTCCTAATTCGTGTGATTATAACCTAAAAAGGACAGTAGTACAGTTCATTGAGTTTCCCAAATATAATTTCAAGTGTTTATTTCAAACACTTTGCTTGCATTATCAAATTAAAACAAGAAGTGTTTTTTTGCAAAAATAGTAGGTTAAAAGTTTTCAGAACTTTCTTCCTTTTTTTTGTTGTTGGACTGCACTCCCAGCATCCTTACGTAATCTTAGAATTAGGAGACAGTTGTCGTTTAAGAACATCTGAAGCGTCAGAACAATGTGGCCTAGTTGTATTTGGCATGTCTGGCCTTTGAAACATACCCCTTTCCACTTGGGGTCATAGGCAGCTTTCTAATTTGGTATAATGGAGGGGCCGGTCCCCATGTTATATATTTTTCATAAATGTGCTATTTAACATAACACACTAACTTCTTCTTAAACCCAGCCGTTTTTGTATTATTTCCTGCCTAGCTCCAAAGATTCTCAGCCCTTTGATACAACTTCTGCCCACCTCTGATTGCCACTATATATCGTCATTTTTGACCAATTACTAATTTTAGTAATTTGGTGTTTTAGAGAAATATTTGGGTTCCATTCCACTCTAGCATATGTTATCGCTTCAGTTCAAGAGTTTTTTACATGTATAGTCAGATCCAGTCAACATTAACTGAACATTTACAATTAAAGATACAAACATAATTCCAAAAAAAATCTGATGATGTATTATAGTTACCTGTAAATTGGTTTTACGTACATTTTTGTTTCTCAGATATACTCAGAGTTCCTTGATAAGTACATTAAAGCTTAATATTTTACAACAACTGGACATAGGTAGAATATCACATATAAGATGACACCCTATTTTTGTTTTTTTCCTTTTTATTTTTTAACAGCTATTATGCACCCATCCATTTATTTGCTAGAAACCAAAGAAACATTTTTTTAAAAGCAATGATATTGGTTGGGAATGCAGTTGCTGATGGTTTTCTATCCAGTCATTAGTAAACCAACGCACAACTGGACAGCATATTTTTTTTTCTGGCAAGCCTCATAAGTCACAATTAATGCACAAATTCTTCTGGAACGATTCTCCCACCAGAGGACAGTTTCAGTCACATTGCTACATACCACATAGATCTCAGGATAGCCTCTAGATTGTTGGAACTTGTATGTATGTTACAAATTTTATACACAAACCCTGCTGTCTTTTGCTTACACATTATGATTTTGAATGCCCTAAAAAGGCCAAAAAAGTCACTGGAAGTAATTGTTTGTGCATGGTAATGTACAAATATTAACCCTGGGACATTCTTTTTATGTCATTTGGAAAGGAAGGGGATATTTTTATTTATTCACAAATGGCGGCTCTGATTTTACTGCTTAAACTGCAAATATTGTTGTACCAAAGAGTCTTAGGACACGTAACCTCAGCAGAGCTTGAATGGCAAGTACGTAGAAGGAGTCCCTCTTTTCTAGACCAGAGTGGAAAAAAAACCAAAACAGAAATCTATGCATTTAGCAAACAAAGAGAAAGCACTTCAGCATTTCTGTCTGATTAGTGTTTATGGTGCGTTCAAATCCTATCACAGAGGTCAGGCTGATTTCTTTGTGCTGACCTTCTGGTTTATTGTGGTGTGGTTAGCTTTACAATACATTTGGTAGCTATTTCGTAATATGACAAAGAAGCAAAGTTGGGAAATGGCTGCTTCCACATGTAATAATAAAAAAAATGTGTAAAGATCTGCTATTTATAGTGTGAACCAAAGACGCTACCTCACTCGATTTCCATTTTGTGATGTTAATCACGTTGATGATACCAAAGAATACCAAAGATTTTTTTTTTATTTTTTTTGCACGGCCCTCGTCTGCTTAAGGCACTCAATGACCTTCCCCTGACTCCTGACTTATGACCCCTGACCTTTGTGAAATATAACCATTTTTTTTTAATAAATATTATAATTAACCCAATCAGGGTCAGAGGTGCTGTACACACCCCTGAGACTGTTTGGAGTCAATAGCAGAGAGAGACCAGATGGCTTCACATGTCCAAGGTCTGGCTCGTTAGTTGTCCTTGGTGATGTCATCCTAAATCTATTGTTTTTAGCAGAGCTGTACTGTCTTGTTAGAGATCTTGGATAACATTTACAGACTGCTTTATAAAATCATTTAACCGATTCTTACAGACAAGAATTTCCAATATCTGAACTTCACACAAATTACTGAATGATTATGAACCTTAAACCAGGTCATAATAAAATTTGCCTATCCATGGCCATCTGATACCTCTTGGCCTAAATTGAAGTAGTAATCACCAAATCATTTCCAATGTCATGATTAAACACAGCTTTAGGCAAATATGTTGAAAACCTTGTAAAAACTCATAGGACGAGTGCCTTGCTTGAACCAAAGTGTTAAACCACTGTTGACCTCTTCGATTTCACCTTATACTCTTTGAATACCTCAGCCTCATGAAAAGGCCATTAATTAAATAAAAATAATAATAAACAACATAAATAATTCTTCACCATGGTGCTTTTGCAGTGAGACCATGCAGCAAACCTTTCTTTGATACCAAAGGGATCTATTTTTTTCATACCTTTAGCTAATGAACCAAAGTTTAAGTCTCTCCCAGCTATTGTCCTCGCCTTTTCCTTTTTTTCTGAGTACCTATTGCCTGGATGCAGGCCGTGCATCTAACTTACCAATTCCTTCAAATACCTCATAGTATAAGAAATCTTTAGGGTTACGTTGTACAGAAAGTCTATGTGATAAGACAGAAATTACTAGTTTGAACTTCCATTCAAAAGCTTTAGGATTAATATTTATTTTTTAATTTCTTTTCTTTTTTTTTTTTTTAATATATATTATTTGATTTGCTTTATTGCTCCCCAAATTATTTTTCTCCCTAGATAAGGGGATTTGGGTCAGGACAGGTTGCAAAAATTAAATGCAATGAAGATGGGGTTTTTTTTCTTTTTTTCTTTAACAAAGACACTTTCTGTTGGATATTCTGTATTCTTTTCACAGGGTAAAGCAAAAACAAACTTTGTTTCATATTGAAGTGATGTATGTTCTTTCACTTTATGTTCTTTCCAATGTGTTGTGAAACTTTCTGTTTACTTTGTCTTAATTCTGTTTATTTAATTTTACTTAATTTATGACTGTGGTTAAAAAATAATACTTGTATATAGTAAAAATTCAAAGCAAACCAAAGCATCATTTTACAATCTTTAATTTAATCTGCTAAAATGTAATTAAGGAGAGAGGAGATTCTCTTGATTGTGCAGGGTGTATAATGAATTATCTTAGCAGACACTTTAATGTGTGTTCTAAACACTGCCAGATCTTCATGTCTTGTACTTACTTAACGTATGGTTCAAAGTATCGTTCTCAAACCAAAAAAAAAGTCATTTGTATTTATGTACATTTTTTGTTAATTTATTTCATAGGGGGATACTTTGCGGGTTTGACCCTCACATCCAAAGAATTTTTCAAACGTTGTTAAATGTTAATCAAGCACTGGCATTTGTGAGAGTCATTTGTTATGAATTAATTTATGTAAATATATATGTATAATTTGCCATAAGCACGGGTATTAGAAAGAAGAGGACGTTAAACTTTGATGACAAAGTAACACGTGTTTGAAATTCTCTCAACTTTATAAATAAATGGTCATTCTTCAGTGAATCCGTGGTTTACAGATGTGGTTGGACAGATGTATTTTGGAGACGATCACACACACTTGCTTCTTATATAATCTGTGTTGCCAAGGGTAGCTGGTCTGCCAACTACTGTATGTAATGTTTTGTATAGCGGTGACACGCAAAACAAATTTCAATCTTTCAGAAATCATTAGGTTATGTATTAATGGGTTGATATGTTTTTTTTTCTTTTGTTCATTTACTATTGGTCAATGGTTGTTGGACGGTTAGGATCAGAGTTATCGTATGTGACCCAAACTCTTGTTATATTGTACATTGATTTCATGTGTGGCTGTGCCGTACGCTTCTTAATTATGCCAGCAATTACAAGGCATATTATACATCATTCGACATGGCCATTAACTTTGATGTCAGGAAATTAATTACATGATGTTGATGTATCTTAGCCATTTACCAGTCCTTACTACTACTGCTACTACTACGACTACTACTAATATATTATTATAAAGGACAATACACGTTAGGGAAGAGTCCAAAACAATTAAAATACATTTTGCTTTAAATGAATACTAATGATTGGGAAGAATAGAATCATTCATATGAATTAAATGAAACAATATTTTGCAAGTTATTTTATAATAGCAAGATCACTGAAATAGACGGAAACTAGAAAATAAAGTGGTTCCTGTTTGGATTTCTCACATTATAAATTTAGATTGATGTTCCAATAGAAAGAATCATAACTTTCAATGATAGAATATTCAAATTCAATGAATATAACTGGCTGTTTAATCAGAATATTCTATAGTAAAATTGCAATATATGGTTTATTTGTACACAATTGATTTGTAAAGCAAACCAATCAAAGGCACCATATAATATGACGCACTCGGGTTTAAGATACTTGATTACCTGTATCAACCAGTAACCCAATCATTTTTACTGACTAGTCTGTTTTCAATAGTACGTCATCTAAATCTATAGTTGGAATAATACTTCTTTACCTCTTACTCCAGATTATTTTCCCAATTTGTATTCACTTTAAATAACTCACATATACTGCATTATCTATTTATTTCATAGAAAGACATATTAACCCATTATGTTTAAATAACATGTTAGAACACTAAATTACTGGAAAACTTTACCAAACAACCATTTTGTAATGATTAGCATATTATTTGGCCTACTTCATCAAATATAAATGGTTAAAAACTAAACAATTTCTATCTTGATTTTTTTTTCTTTTTTGCCCTTCCAAACCTTTATATTACTTCATACTTCATTTTATGTTAATACTGATTATTATGTATATGTTGGCTTTATAAAAAAAATATTTTATAATGGCAAGCCTACTATACCATTCTTACAATATTACTATGAATTCAATTTAGTTTTTTGATACAGTCCTCCAAACACACATGTTCATGGGATACATCAGAATTTCAGTCCAAAGTGCCACAAGGGATGAGTTAGCTACACTTATTATAAAGAGCTTTGTTAAAGAACATATTACTAGCACAAATCCACATGACAGATGAGGCGGTGTGATTTTGTCAAAATATAGTTCTAAAGCCTAACTTTTAATTGAATGTATATATTTGCAGGTTTGGATTGGAGTGCTGATAATCTGCTCTTTGTTTTGTTCATTAACTATGGTATACATTTCATGTCACTGCTGCCATTTTGTAATTTGGGATTGAGAGCAGGCATAATCTGACCCTAATATTTTTTTACCATGTAAATTTGGATAATAAATGTGCTGTTTTGTAATGCACATTTGGTGCAAAACACAACTGACCGTTTTTGACCTAAGATGTGAAAATGTTAACCATGTTGATACCAGAAATGTGGATACTCAAAGGGGAAAATAAAAGGAAGAAAACTATATTAAACTCCTGCCGAATCCAGTGTGTGCTAGTTATACAGTGAGCTAACCCTGAAAGAAGAACAGTAAAGATTGCATAAAGGTCAGGGCTGATAGTCTTTATAATTTATAACTATAAGCAAAAATCTAACTAAAGTATTGAAGAAGGTAATTGAAGAACTGGTAATTCCAAATTAATAATCATATGCACAGCTGGAGAAAGTGAGCTAAACACCAAGAAAAGATGTAAATCATATTTGATCCACACAAATATATTTACAAAATATAAAAATCTGTTCTAGGCAGTGCAGAGTTTTTATTATCAAGCATACAGTGTTGGCAATGATATCGCCTTTTCTAAAATCTCTTCCCAAGAACTAGCAATTTATTCCTGAGCATTGTGTTACGTATTTCGCACACTTGTTTTTATTTCAACTTGCTTATTTCAGTAAAGGGTCATATAAGACAATCACCCCCAAAGGATCCATGTAGTAACAGAAGGTCAGTTTTTGCAGTGGGGTTAACCCCAGGAGTACAAGATCAACTTGTATTGGTACTCAAAGGGTTATGGTATTTTAATTTTTTATAGTTAAAGTTTCATTCCTACTGTTTTTAAACTCTCAGTAAAACAGAGCGATAATAATACGTGGGACACTACTATAAATGGGTTCTCTAAATTACAGTTCTTGTCAATTTTATTCTGTCCTCTGCTTCTTATGTACTTTTTTCTGTAGATTCAAACATGATGCATTAGGCATTTTTTTTTACTTTTTTTCTCAGTACTTTCATTAAATCTTTTGTGTCCTTTTAATTTTCATGTAAGCTTCGCAAATACCCTCACTCTATGCCATGCAATATTGTCTGCTGTGTTTTCTAAGCAAAAAAAAAAGAGAAAAAGGAAAAAATAGAAGGGAAAAATAAAAAAGCAAGTGATGACATCATTATGCTTTTCAGTGTTACAATGTTTATGTAGTCGCGAAAATGTAGTAAATAAATTGTTGGATTTTCCAGCACTTTAATTTTCAGGCATTTCTTGTTTTTGTATCAAATGATGCATAATGTTTTCTTAAATGTATGGTTCTACTGTTTTGTTTTTGATTTTTTTTACAAATGGCGGTAAGATTTAATGGTTTTGATATGATGCAGCTATGGTGACAATGCATTTTGAAATAAAGTGTTGCTTGTTTCATGACAGCTTAACACTGTTTAATGTTATAGTTCTTCTTTTGGAATCAAGAACACAAATACACAAGACTTGAAAAGTTTTTTTAGCTTTACATTAACCCTTTAAGTAGATTTGTCACTTTTCCCAAACATTACATTTTGCAGTACTCTAAGCGAACATATATAATGGTGTTTACAGATTAACATAAACATTTTCTATGCAGTAGAAAATAATTTCATGTGCATTCCATGGGAGCAGCCATCCTACACTCCTGTTCTCAATACTCATGATTATCTCTCCCCATTAAGATGTTTCTTAGTTAAGTTATTGTTCCCCTTTTGGGAACATAGTACATTTGCCAACCTGAGCGCCTGATTTAAATAAGGTAACATCTAAAACACCATATTTCATTGAACATGACAGTGTTTTAAAATGCTAAATTGGCAGTAGTAAGGCTATCCAATTTAAAAAGACATGTCTATCCCGTGATGCACTTAGGGCACAGAGGATTTATAAACAATAGCTTTGCCAGTTACTAATTGTCTACTCACACGGTGTCCCATCTCAACCCCTTTTCCAAGATGCAGTCTGTCTGATTTGGGCACTATGCATGTTAAGCTACCAGCAGTGGAAGCAAATGGGGAGTATGTTTGGTGAGCCAAAGGCAGAAACATAAGCCCTGTTGCCCGGACTGCCATGTCAAACATAGAAAGCAAATGATTTTTATGATCTTCAATGAAAATATACCACACGCTTAGCCAACCTATTTGTCTACAGCCTAAATCATTATACATAACAGAGAAAACAATGCTATGTTCTTTAAAATGTGGTCTTAATAAACCCAACAGCATTTTTGGTGTCTAGTCAGTTTAAATTGCTTCATAACTTGTTTTTGTATTTTTAAGTGTTCTCTCTAAATAACACTTCTGAATGTATCTAATGCTTCAAGAGAACTGGAAACTATAGACCCATAAAACATATTTAGTATTCTTACTGTAGTCTCTCATGATCAGCAGTAACCAATCACAACAAAGCACACAAAGAGCAATTGTAGTCAAGAGTGTTAAGTTTTCTTTTGAGGGAACTAGGGAATTGTGTTATTAAAATATCAATCAGATGGATTAATGCTTTATCTACAGCATACCATCTAAAAGACTTATGAATGTGTTATGTGCTTAAGATTACAACTGATCCAACAACAGATACATCCAAACACATATCAATGAAATCACAATATGTATTCGGATATATCTCCTGAAGGCTAATGTGTTTTCTAGCTACAATAACTACACTTATCCAGGTGAATGGGTATATGGATACACTTATGAAATATGCACCGATAAACCCACCCACTGGCTTATTAAGTTAAGCAATCCCTGTTCTATCGCTTCTAACTTTTAAGGTTTGAACTGAAAACTTTCGCTTCTTCCAGAATGCAACAGAATATTTTGGAAACAACAACAGGATATCAAAGAATCCACAATGCGGCTATGATATAACAATACAAATTTTTACTAGAACGTTCCAAATATAAAACAATACAAATAACAGTACAATAACAATAATTCCCACATTAATTGACACACTTACAACAAATACATATATATAAGTTCCTATTTACAATATCAATTTCAAACATGCATGTTCATAGTTACCTTCCCTGAGAGCTCCAGGTTAGTGATGTTCCTTTGTCTCTTTACTTTCTCTTTCTCTCCTCCTCTCCTCTCTCTTACTTTCACTACCTGTCCCTTGATATACTAGAGGGTCCCAATTAGGTCTACTGAGGAGATCCCTGATTGGACCCTGTGGTTGCCGTAGTTACCCTTTGAAGTGATTCCTTTTGGCCAACACCACACCCTGGGGTCTTTACAATCATGGGGCAGTAAAACCAAAAGATCTCCTGACCTGATTATTGACATGTCAGGTCAATTTCATGTGAAAACCTGTCTTTCTTCCATACACCCTTCATCACGCATATCAGTGTTATCTAAACTAAGACAAAAGGTTTCCCAAATATTTCTCATTCCCGGCCACCTCCCATGCATCTTGATTTAACTAGTATTAACAGAAACCATGATATATATATATATATATATATATATATATATATATACACACACACATACATACATATGCATATTTACACACATGTACATCCATACACGTGTCCATATACATATATATCCACACACCTGCTTATAGTGTAACAAAGAGTATAACATGACAGAGAAGTTAGGAACAAGTCAGAACTGGGGCATTCGTGAAAGAATAAGGAATGGAAGATAGTTTAAGGAGTTGAGGTGATAAAACTGCTAAATTAATTTAAAATGAATAAAGCCCCAGGGTCAAGTATACTTTCCTGGGTACTTAGGGACTTTATCCAAGAAATAACCAGACCATTGCTTGTGAACTTCAAGGATTCTCTCCTGTCTGTTAAGGTGCCAGAAGCCTGACATAAAGTAGAAGTGGCACCAATATTTAAAAAAGGGTGCAAAAGCTCAGTCAGGTAACTTCAGATCTGTAAGCCAGACATCAATGGAGGGGAAATTATTTGAAAGCGTAATTCTGGAATACATTTTGTCCAATAACATCGTTAGTAAGAGTCAACACCGTTTTATGAAGGACAGATCATGTCAGACTAACTAAATTGGATTCTATGATGAGATGATCAATAATATAGACCAAGGTCATTGAGTAGATGTGATTTATTTGGATTTTGCTAAGGCATTTGATACAATTCCTCATAAAAAGGTTACTGTACAAATTGCAAGAGATCGGCTTCGGTGACATGTTTTTGCACCTGAGTTAAAAACTAGCTTAAAGATAGAGTTCAGAGAATTGTTAATAGAAAAAATCTCTCAATTGACAAAAGTGGTAAGTGGAGCTCCTGAGTGTTCTGTCCTAGGTCCAATGTTACTTAAAGTCTTTATTAACAATCTTGCAGTGGGTATTGAAAGCCACTGTTGGTTTTAGCAGAGGACATACAACTAGGTAAGGTTATACAGTATGAACAAGACCTCACTTCCATGCATGGAGATCTGGACAAATTGAAGCACTGGGTGAACCCTTTTTTAAGGGTTGTGCTAGTGAAATGAAAAGATGGAGCTTGAAAAAGTGCAGAGGCAACTACACCATTAATAGAAGGAATGTAACACCTAAGTTATGAAGAAAGAATAAAGAAGCTAAATTTGTTTACATTAGAAATAAGATCATTAATAGGACTGTGCAAAGAACAAAAAGTAATTCATTCATACTTGAAGAAAGAAATTTTCACTTAAATCAGCACAAGAGGTTCTTTACAGTAAGAACTATACATATGTGGAATTCACCATCCACAATTTTTGTGCTATCAAATTTGATAGGTGCCTTTCAATTTGGGCTTGATGGCTTTTCAGCAAAGAAGAAAATACATGGAAATAATTGATTATAAGGACAGGATTAGTTATAGCTTGGTGGTGCAGTGCGAAATCAGCAAGGTTGAACTTGATGGTCTTCTGTCTTTTTTCAGGCAAAGTTACTATTACTATTACTATTCTATGAGGTGGGTGAGAAAGCTTAGTGAGAATCTCACAAATGCTTCAGCAGTAGAAGGGACAAAAATAAAAACAATTTGTGAAATATATCATTTGATGCTTTTCTGGGTGGTTCCTTATTTTCAAATTCATCAAGAAAAGAGTGTTTGCTAAAGCAGCGGTGAAAGTACAACAAAGTAGTTTGAATTGAGAGGAAGCATTTCTGGAATTAATGTATTAATGAAAGTATGTTTTTACATTTTGTATAATGTTTGAATGCATATTTAAGCATTCCTAAATACATTATTTTATATAAGGCAACTCTACATGTAAAGATCACTCTTATCTAGGCAGGATTTATAAAGGTCCTTCGTTTAGGTACACATTTAGAGTACCTCTGGAATAGAGTACAATGTATGATCCTGAGGTATCATCCTGGGATTTGCTCTGGATTTATGTGTCCTTTGAAAGCTCCTTTGTAAACTAATCTTGGATTGCCATTTTACTGTCTTCATTCTCATGATGCCCAACAACTTTCTCTGCTGTCTGTCTATCATCTAAGAACAAGGTTTGGCCATTTGTGGCTCTAGGTCCCTGGTTATGCCCCTCATTTGTAAGAGTCAGATTAAATTAAGTAATATCACTAGAAATAATTTTTAATGAACACCAAGCTATTACAAAGTTTACCACCAATTTGAGATAATTGTCAACCTCCATAATTTAAAGAGCCTGTACATTGCCTAAAAGCAACACAAAATTAACATAAATGACAGGAGATGGTTTGTTCTTGTAACCCTATAGATTATTATTCCAGGTTATTGATATTAAGTATGGAAGGATTACAAATTAACATCTAATGTTGTATATTATTTTAAAAAGTTGCATTTCTTGGACGGGCATTTGTTACACCCCTAAAGCATTTGTGGTGCCACCACAGAATGTGCAGACTCTGGACAACCTCCAAAATGAATATTTTCCTTATATTACACATTTTATTTGATATTATCCAATTTTTTTTCTTTCATAATTAAAATTAAATCATTTTAGTAATAATAAAATTATTTAGCATAACGTGTCATAGTAGATGTCCAAAGTAATTTAATGATAATTTATAATCCAATTGACAAAGGATAAATATACCCATTTTCCATGTAAAGTTATTATAGTTAACGTAAAAGCAGATTTATTTTGCAAAACGTAGAAGATATAACCTTAGTTGTAATGAGCTCAAAGGATTGAGGTTACAGAAAGCCTTGGGACAAGTATAGATTGGGATTTTCCAATTATTTTAGAGACACAATTATCACATTTCCTACTGAACACATTAATCTTGTCTAAATATAGCTGTCTTTTCCATTTTGCTTTATACTGTTTGTGCAATGTCCACTTAAAAAAATTCAGTCACATGGACTAAGAAAAGCGTGTTTTAAATTAAATAATCATTTAACACTTTTTGTGACTGTATTTCCTCAATCAATAATTTATATCTGTGTTTTGTCATTATTTTGAAGATATTTTTAATCTCTTCCTTTGTGATTTTTTATTATAGTCACAAGAAACATCATTGAAATTCCAGGATATAACTTGATTATTTTAATATACTGCATATAATCTCTATAATCTATTGTAACAACCTATATATCACAGTGTTGGATAGATTTGCTAGGTACACAGACACATCATTTTATGATATTTATTATTTATTTATTTATATTTTTATATCTATATCTACAGTATCTCACAAAAGTGAGTACACCCATCACATTTTTGTAAATATTTTATTATATCTTTTATGTGACAACACTGAAGAAATGACACTCTGCTACAATGTAGTGAGTGTACAGCCTGTATAACAGTGTCAATTTGGTTTTCCAATTAAAATAACTCAACACACAGCCATTAATGTCTAAACCTTGGCAACAAAAGTGAGTACACCCCTAAGTGGAAATGTCCAAATTGGGCCAAAAGTGTCAATATTTTGTGTGGCCACCATTATTTTCCAGCACTGCCTTAACACTCTTGTGCATGGAGTTCACCAGAGCTTCACAGGTTGCCACTGGAGTCCTTTTCCACTCCTCCATGACAATATCACAGAGTTAGAGACCTTGTGCTCACCCCTCAGATGCTCAATAGGGTATAGGTCTGGAGACATGCTTGGCCAGTCCATCACCTTTACCCTCAGCTTCTTTAGCAAGGTAGTGGTCATCTTGGAGGTGTGTTTGGGGTCGTTATCATGTCAGAATACTGACCTGCAGCCCAGTATCCGAAGGGATGGGATCATGCTCTGCTTCAGTATGTCACAGTACATGTTGGCATTCATGGTTCCCTCAATGAACTGTAGCTCCCCAGTGCCGTCAGCACTCATGCAGGCCCAGACCATGACAGTCCCACCACCATTCTTGACTTTAGGCAAGACACAATTGTCTTTGTACTCCTCACCTGGTTGCCACCACACATGCTTGACACCATCTGAACCAAATAAGTTTATCTTGGTCTCACAGGACCACAGGACATGGTTCCAGTAATCCATGTCCTTAGGCTGCTTGTCTTCAGCAACCTGCTTGCGGGCTTTCTTGTGTATCATCTTTAGAAGAGGCTTCCTTCTGGAACAAAAGCCATGCAGACCAATTTGATGCAGTGTGCGGCGTATGGCCTGAGCACTGACAGGCTGACCCCCCCCTTTAACCTCTACAGCAATGCTGACAGCACTCATACGTCTGTTTCCCAAAGACAACCTCTGGATATGATGCTGAGCACGTGCACTCAACTTTTTTGGTCGACTATGGTGAGGCCTGTTCTGAGTGGAACCTGTCCTATGAAACCACTGTATTTTCAGGGTCTTGGCAATCTTTATAGCCTAGGTCATCTTTATGTAGGGCAACATTTCTTTTTTTTTTTAGATCCTCAGAGAGTTCTTTGCCATGAGGTGCCATGTTGAACTTCCAGTGACCAGTATTGTGGTGTTAAACCAAATAAAAAAATATAACAAAGGTTCGTCTACATTCAAAGGTATTTATTATAAGGTAAAAACACAGCATACACATTTATCTCATATACACACGCATAGCCAAACCCCACAGGACAACAACCCCCTTTTATCTCTCTCTCTATACATATAACAATTCCCTTCAACACAATTTGATCTCACCCAATGTTAAGCCTCCAGATCCGATAATAGCTCACTGCTGGGAGCTGACTCTCACCACATCCATCATGGAGGAAAAGGAAAAGAACTGAAGGAGTTCATGTGTGGCATTATATTATATACCCTTCTTTGAAATCACATCCTGTTTCATCACTTCCTTTAGTGAACTGTGGGAGGGAAGGATTCCAAGAACGCCCACCTTAACCTATTTCCTTTGTTTATGGGGACAAGACAAGTTATCACAAGTATGAGAGAGTGTGAGAGCGATAACACCAAATTTAACACACCTGCTCCCCATTCACACCTGAGACCTTGTAACACGAGTCACATGACACCGGGGAGGGAAATGGCTAATTGGGCCCATTTTAGACATTTCCACTTAGGGGTGTACTCACTTTTGCTGACAAGGTTTAGACATTAGCGGCTGTGTGTTGAATTATTGTTAAGGGAACAGCAAATGTACACTGTTATACAGGCTGTACACTCACTGCTTTACATTGTAGCAGAGTGTAATTTCTGCAGTGTTGTCACATGAAAATATCTAATAATATCAGAGTTCCCCGTGATCTCTGACAGCCGGGGAAGGTCTGCGCGATGGACGCAGACAACCCCCGCTGCTAACCGCCTCCCAGCTGCAGCGGAAGTTGTCTACGCGAATCGCGTAGAGCTCTACACGCTGCCCGGACTAAGCACCGGGGACTCAGAAGTACCGGTAAGTGTGTGTGTGTGGGGGGGAGAAGGAGGATCCAGGTCCCCTGCATCGCTGCGGGGGATGTGGATCTTAGTCTCATAGTCAGACCTAGTTGAGGTCTGATTATAAGACGACCCCGATTATAAGACGAAGGGTATTTTTCAGAGCATTTGCTCTGGAAAAAACCTTGTCTTATAATCGAGCAAATACGGTATATAGATATACAAAATATCTCACAAAAGTGAGTACTTTAAAATATTTTAAAGCTCCGGTAAGTTTGGAGGAGGGAGGGGGAGGGAGTGTTAAATGGGGGCCATAAGGCATTTCTGGAGGCAGAGTGCTCTGTGAAATGCCTTTTAACCCCCTTAATGCCACTCTGCCTCCAGAAATGCCTTTTAACCCTCTATATGCCACTCTGCCTCCTGAAATGCCTTATACCTCCCTATATGCCACTCTGCCCCATAATATGCCTTTTAACCCCCTAAATGCCAGAGTGCACGTATAAGGCAATTCTGGAGGCATAGTGGCACATAGGGGGTCAAAAGGCATATCATGGGACACAGTGGCATTTAGAGGGTTAAAAGGCATATCACGGGGCACAGTGGCATATAAGGGGTATAAGGCATTTCTGGGGCAGTGTAGCAAGCCAGGGGGCAGATGTGCATAACTGGGGGGGGCAGGTTGAAAAAAAAGGAAATAAAAACAAAATATTTTTCTCATTTTATTAAAAAAAAATTGTTCACATAGTTTACATGAATTAACATTTACTGGTAAAACTTTTTTCCTATAGGGTCATCTTATATTCAGGCTTTTTCTTTTTTCATAAATTAATATTCAGATTTTGGGGGGTTGTCTTATAATCAGGGTCGTCTTATAATCGAGCAAATACGGTAGTTATATTAGACGTGTGCACTTTTTTATTTTTTAAGGAAATCTGTCAATTTTGTGCTTTCATACGAATTTTGGATTACCAGGAAGGCACTGAAATAATCGCAAAACGAATGGCAAAATCTTGAAAATGTTGCTAAGATTTGTTCATTCGCTTGCCACATTTTGGCAGCATTGCAACTTGTTTTGGCGCCATTACAACTCTTTGATAAGGTAAAGTGGGAAGGGTCTGTGTGCAGGACGGTACATAGAAATCACTGATAGGTAGAAGTTGCTCAAGAAATCTGAAGAATGGTCTCATTGATGGTCAGCTGTGGGTCCAACAACCTGTAGGGTGTTTTCCTTGCTTTTTACTCTGGCCAACCAGCATTTACAAGGAGAAGGGACAAGCTTAGACATATAAATGTGCTGATGCCATTTTAACTTAGCAGGCACAGACTGATGGGAGTTAGGATTGTGACACTGTCAGTGATAGTGTTACATTCAGGTGACATTAAAGTTCATCTATTTACCACACTGCAAATCTCAAGTAGTGTAGTGCAGAAGACTTTACTGGGGTGGGGTGAATTGAAGAAGCTGAACAACTATACCTCATTTTATTCATTTACTTGGACTGCAACAGAAGTTTTTTGTTACTTTTTTATGAATTATTTTATTTTTACTATTTCTCAGTGTAAAATTAATCTAGCCAAATCTTTTAACATTTTCCCATTAAGTTGTGCCTTAGTAATACACACTATCAGCAAATATTTTATTTTTGGACAACACAAAACAATACATCATTAGTGACAAAATAGGCAGTGAAATTCACTGTGCAATGCGTGCAGTCTGTCCTAGTTCCTGATTGGGTTTAAGTTGGACTTTTACACAACCAGCAAAACCTCTTAATAGTGGACAAAAGAAATGATTAATCAGAAATTATTGGTGCAAAATTAGGCAGGGTATGGGGCTGTACAATGTGCACAGCATGCTTTAGTTCTTGAAATACTGTTCCTGAGTAGGGTTTTGCTGCTAGTGTAAACGTGCAACTGTCTCAGGGCCGGCCCGACAATGGAGCCGAGTGGGGCAACTGCTCCAGGTGGCACTTTTGAAGGGGCGGCACTTTGCCGCCCCAAGCCCTTTTTTTTTTTTTTAAATGGCGAGTCTCCCTGTTCGGTCTCGGTGCCGGCTTGTAATGCTGAGTGCCGGAAGATTACCTCATTTCCGGCGCTCAGCATTACAAGCCGGCACCGAGACCGAACAGGGAGACTCGCCGCAGGACTGCTGAAAGGTAAGTACAAAGGGGGGGGTAAGGGTAGATAATAGGGAGGAAGGGAGAGGAAGGAGGGAGGGAGAGCATTTTAAAATTCGCCCCAGGCGGCATTTTGCCTTGGGCCGGCCCTGAACTGTCTTACAGTTTTGGACAACATAAATAACAATAAATCATTAATATTGGTGGCATGTTAGGCAGTGGGTTGTAGTTCCTGAAATACTGTTCCTGAATTTTGACCCATTCGTTTTCGGACAATGAATTCTGTTTCCTGAATGGAAGCTCTGCCATGTTGGTGGAAGTTCGCCGGGAGGTCATGTCTGCAAGCAAAGAGAGAAAAGAGAGATTAGAACAAGAAGATGCGAGACAAGGAAGCGGAGCTGTGAGACACAGAAGCAGAAGTAGTCAGCAGAGAAGGTAGGGAGACATTTAGTGTGAATGAGTGGGAGTGAAGGACCCTGCGAATTTCCAAAGAAGAAGCATTTGGTTGGGGTATATATTTTTATACATAATCAATACACAAATTTAAATTTACTTGATTTTGATTTTAGATGATTTTAGATAATTGTAGGGGTTAAAGCAGATCTGCCATCTAAAACAAACTTGACAGTGTAATCTAAGCATTACTGCCCCGTTAATTAATTTAATTTATTTGCTATTTAATTTTTTTACATTGGGGCAATGATCTTCACATAGCTAGTCTTTTACTCACCTTTGCCTGAAACTGGTTTTTTTCAAAGTCTTGTTCACATGACACTTTAATCTTTTAAATCCCTTAATTGTGTTTTTCTATACTTTTTTTGTCATTTTTTAACTAGCCTTAAGTTTATCTTCCATTTGAGATAACTAGCAATATTAAATTATTGTTGAACTCAACAAGGACTTGGAGACAGTGAGAAACCCAGGTATGGTCATAATACTTCATTATTATTATTGTTATTATTATTATTTCATATTTATTAAAGGGCAGCAGATTCTGTAGCACTATTACAATGCAGAATGCAAAATGAATAACATTTAAACAGACCATATACAAAATTGACAATGACATTTACACATTTCATTATATACTGATAAGATGATAAGATGTAGAAGAGGATCTTGCATTTGCAATCTTACAATCTATTAGGAGGTTGGGGTAGAATGAGACAGAAGACAAGGCTTGGGAGAGGATGGTTTGTTTGTTACAGATGTCACCTACAGAAGTAAGTGGCCTGAGGATCTGGAAGGTGGAGGAATCTTATGGTTTCCTTTCAAAAACAGGATGGCATCAGAAGCTTATTATTTCATCTAGACCCAACAAAAGACAACACACCATATCATTATGCAAGTAACTGTGTAAGTAATTCAGGCGACTTCTGTTAGGCAAGCATAAGGAGATACAGATTTCTGTGTTTGGTGCAAAACTTCAGTATAAAGCCCAGATTCACACCTTCACCTACACATAGTTGTTAGGCATTTTACTTGGCTTCTTGGGGTTTTACCTTGATCACACTCCGTCACTGGACTGATTTCCTAACTCCTCGTTATTTCACCTTAACTCATTGTAAATATGATGGTACTATATAAATCAATAAATAATACTTTTAGACTATATGAAAATTACAAACAAAGTGACAAATGGAAAATGATCATTAACACTTTAGGCAGCCATTATACAGTGTTAACTATTCAGCCCTACAGCAGTAAATATTATTGATTTACACCATAATAAAAATGGTTATGGCCATATTAGTTAACAAACATGTTGCCCATGTGAGACCCAAATTAGAAAGGACTCATACAGAATAATAAAATAATTCTAAATAGTACCTAGACGTATGCATCCAAATGCATAAGGGACACAGATATACATTTTATGTGGAGAACAAAAGAAAAAAAGGATTGTACGTTCGCTAGAGTAGAGCCAACTTCTCCTCTTGTACCTGTTTGTTATTTGATCCACTAAGCTTACAAGGTTTTTTTTTTGTAGTATGAGTTAATTTTGGAAGGATGTTTGTTGGTTTTTTTTTTGTTACACAGAACTCGGGATTTACCTACAAAATGAAGATAAAGACAGAGTGGGTCCATATATTATAATTGAATAACAAATTACCCTTTGCAAGGGATTATGCATCTCACATATTCCAAGGCAGCACTAAACATGTTCAGGTCAGGAACATGTAAAATGTATATGTGTCCTAAAAATGGATGATATGATACCGTTTGCTCCACAATAGCTTCCCCACTGGTCCAATGCAAATGACAAAGGTCAGAAATAAACAAAAATCCTTAAGTTAATTTATTTGTATTTTCCAGCTACATTGTACTGTATATACACAATATCCGGGTCTTCTATCATGGTGGACATCAATGCAGCCAGGTCTGGTATATGTGAAGACCTGCCTTCTTACTTTGCAATATATATGTTGATCTTATTGCAGCAGTGTCACTGGTGAGAGGGGCGAAGGCAGTGGAGTTTAGCTGCATCATATTTATTCGCTTTACATCATCATCAAAATTAGTATGGAAAATGATTTTGCTGAGAGCATCCCCTATACTAAACTGTAAAAGAGCGCAGATAAGTCATTGCTTATCTCATCCACGTAATTTACATTTTTGAGAAAAATAGAAGTGACACTTTACCAGTATAACATCTCCCTATAGTAAATATAAATTTAACATCAACAAAAATGGTTGTTTCTGGGTTTGTTACCTGTGATTGACTGTGTGTGTTCATTGTGTCCTTGAGAAACCATTGAACAATCAAAAAAAAAACAAATTAATAATAAAAGAAAAAACAATTCCGAAAACGGGAGAAAATCACCAGTAGAAGCCTTTCCGTAAAAATGCAAAAACTTTTAATTTAAGTTCTGAAACATAAATTCCCAGGAATTGGTGTGAACCTTACTCATGGGAGGTAAGCAAACATCTACCTACTACATCCACCTATCTTAGTGACATCGAAATCATCATCTTCCAGATTGTCTAACTCTTAGAAACTGTACCATCTAATAATACATATTTTCCATTTTTTTCAGAACTTTGTATTTTCTTTTCTTCCATCATTAGTTTGGAACATTGCTTTAAAATTTCAGAATGAAAATGAAACTCTTAATCGCAGAAAAGTCCAATGTTTTGGCAGTGACTACGATTTGTGGGATTTCCTCCATTGAACTTGAGAAAAAGTGCAATTTATTATCAACAGAGATAATTCAATTTCTTCCCAACCTGTCCGCAACTCTTTATACGATGGTTAATGTTTTCCAACAGGATGGTTCTTAACCCAATGATGTATAGCGGGGAGCGAGACAACAACCTTGGCTCCTACTTGTTTCTAGGCCTAATGGCTCGGAACAAAATCCTTTTGTCACAATCATGGCCATGGGTGATTGGTAAGCTATTATAATTTATTTATGTGACTGTTTACTGGGACACCCTAGGTTTCCCGCATTGAGAGCTAAAGTTTTATTAAATAAAAAGTTATATTAAATATAGGTAATATGGGATTTCTAAAACAATAAATGATTGAGTTACAAACATTGAAAATATTCATTAAAAAGCATCAAATATATCAGGAAGGGAAAGAATACCTCAGATGCAGAATGGAAACAAGCCTTGGCTCTAGGTCATGACATGAATACAAAAGAGGCTCTGGCTTCAGATGAAATGTTGGTTATGACACGGAAAGAGCATCCAGGGAAGCATTTGTTAAAAGAAAAGACAACACCGTGATTGGGTTCAAGCAAATGTGAATGTGTAACCTCCTATAAGGTACAAAGAAAGGCTAGAACATCTAGCCAACAACACTAAAGTAATTACAGGACAATTGAATCTTGCTAGAGGTGTACACATTACAATTCAGAGGAACAAGGGGCCTTGTTTTCATTTAATAGTAAAAAAATATGGATTTTTTTAATATAATTTACCACAGAATTTTGAAACATTTACTACAAATGGACACGTTAAGCTACATTTCTCATGGGTTAGATCTAGCTGAGTGGCCTTCTATGTAACTATAT
Organism: Spea hammondii; assembly: GCA_029215755.1. Lineage (NCBI taxonomy): Eukaryota > Metazoa > Chordata > Amphibia > Anura > Pelobatidae > Spea > Spea hammondii. The sequence goes on from JARDYJ010000004.1 coordinate 86,943,060, forward strand.
AAAAATTCTGAGAGTGAACATATGCATATTATAAATGTACTGACCAGACCATAAAATGGTGACAGTGCTGCTTTAAGAGGAATAACCACTATGCCTATTGCTTATTCTTGTACACTGGAGAAAAGCTTATAAAGGCAATGATGGTGATAGAGTGCAGGCAGAATAGTGAACAATTTCTGGAAAGAGGTTCAGGTAATATTTATAACAGAGTTCAAAAATGTTTCTGAGAAGCATTGCATAGGTTTTAACTTGCTAAGCCTCGCCCCGTAGCTCTTTACATGCTTACAAAATGCTTTTCTTTAAAAACTGCTATAATGACAAACTGGAAGATATATACATTCCTCTCTCAGTTCGATTTCCCTATGAAGGGTTAATGGCTTTTATCCTGTTTATTATCATGAATATCCATTTGGTCTGGAAGCCCAGCCATTGTATATTAGTTTAGTAACATTTGTTCATCACTTCCCAAGGTCATACCTTGGAACTCCCTGGTCACTTTCCTCTTTCCCCTGGCAGGAGAGTGGTCTTTGGCCATGGCTACTTCCTGCCAACTACCCCTCCTACTCCCTACCCACTGAAGGCTATCTGGGGCTAGCCCCACCCCATACATGCCTACCCCAACCCCATGCATGGCTAACTCCAACCCCACAAATGCCTAGCCCCATCCACTTGCAAAGCCACTTCCCCTACATTACAAAGAGTTCCAGGCAGAGCTGTCACTACCTATGGACAAGGTATACACTGGTCTAGGGTGCAGATAGTTTGGGGGTGCTTCCTCTGCTGCAGGCTGGTCTGCCTGCTGTTTAAGGAACAGGGTCTGTTTGGGAGATTATTGATCTCCCTCTAACCAGTCGTGCGCCCGACCTCACTGCTGAGCGCTGGGATATGTCATACTTTAAATGGTATCTCCTTGGCTAAAAGGAGGATTTGGGAATGATTGTAGACAACAGACTTAGCAACAGTGTACAATGGCAGTCAGCAGCTGCAAATAAATTGGCATGTAAAAAAGATATTGATTCACAGGAAGAGGATATCATCTTGCCTCCTTAAAAGTCAATGGTAAGACCTCACCTTGAATATCCTGTGCAATACTGGACACTGCTCTGCAGTGAGTGTGGGCACACCATGGTGGAGGCTTGCAAGAAGAATGACCTCAGAAAGGAGAAAGGATGGGAAAAGAATAGATAGAAAAATGGAGCGATGATGATGAGGAGAGAAGATATAGAAAGAAGAGGAGAAAATGAGTGATAATGAGAGGGGGATGGGAAAAAGGGGGAACAATATTGAAAAATTGGATTAAAAACGATTAATGGGGGATAGGGAGAAAGGGGAGAGATATGGAGGAAAGGGAGAGATAAGAGAAAGAGAAAGATAATGAGAGATAGAAAGAAAGGAGAGATTGGGAGATAAGAGAGATGAAGAGAAAGAGAGATTAAATGAAACAGAAGGAGGGATGAGATATCGAAAAAGCGGAGAGATAATGAGAAAAGGGGATAAAAGTAAGGGGAGGAGTTATAAGAGAATTAGGAGAGGAGGGGCCGGCCCTACCATGGATCCCGATAGGAGAAAAAAGGCGAAGCATTTCTGCACCTTTCCTTCTCAACAAACCCTCTCATGCATTTCCACAAAAAAGAGCCACAGGATCGAGGGAGAGGGTGGCCCAGGAGCTCTACCCCTACGTGGCTGAATTGAGTTGCAGCTAAGGTGAGTAAGTCAGGGAAGGAGGGAGAGGGTAAGGGAGGGACTGTGGGAGGGTCTATGAATTGTGTCAGAGCTTGTATGTATAAATGTTGATGTGTGAGCATGGATGTGTCTGAATAAGTGTGTGTAAGCATGAATGTGTAAGTCTTTGTATGTGAGTATGGATGTGTGTTTGCGTGAGAGCATGGCTGTCTGTATGTGAACATGGATGTGTGTTTGAGAGCATGGCTGTGTGTTTGTATGTGAGCATGGATGTGTGTTTGTATGTGAGCATGGATGTGGGTGTGAGAGCATGGCTGTGTGTTTGTGTGAAAGTATGACTGTGTCTGTGTGTGAGAGAGAACATGGCTGTGTATGTTTGTGTGGACGAGCATGCATGTGTGTTTCTGTGTGAGCATGGATGTATAAGTGTTTGTGTGCGAGCATGGATAGTTAAGCGCCTGCGTGTGACCATGGATGTGTATGTATAAGTGTGTGTGAACATGAATGTGTTAACATGAATGTGTAGGGTATAAGTGTGTGAGTTAGTAGGTATATGTGTGTTGGTATGAGCGTGTAAGTCTGTCCAAATGTGAGAATGTGTGTAAAAATGTGTATGCCAGAGCTGCGGGAAAGGAAACAGGGACACAAAAGCAGTTGGTGTAAAAGGTAGGAAGACAGAGAGAGAGCACGAGTAAAAGCATGAGAGAGTGAATTTATTAATCAGGCAATATGGATGTGGTTTTCGTGGGCGTGGTTGGGGGGCAGCATTTCATTCTTGGACCCAGGCAATTTGCAGGGTTTGGACCTTTGCATTGCACAGTAAAGCCAGAAAGTTGCAATGTCCAACCATAAACTCATGCGTTAATGTAAAATTCACAATTGTTGAGAGTGCTATGCGCCCTCAGGTGGAAACTGGAGAGGAAAAACAGCACTTTTTAGTGCATGCAGTATTATGAAACTACATACATTTAACATTACTTAGTAGGCTACCATATAACTACAGCCCTTGAACTGCAGTATGCGAATGTCGGTTCCATGGTTTTCAATCCTTCTGGTAGGAATGTCATGTTTTTGCTTTTTCAGGTGTAATAGTAATATTAATAAATAAAACGTACAGAAGAAAGATTTGTTAAATTGTGACCATGGAAACATTTTTGCAAACACACAGGAACATGGCATTCAACACGTGCAAAAGGGGCAGCTGCCACCTTAGTGGCCCACTGAAGACTTCCTTTGGACCATCAACAGTCTAAACTTCACAGAGTTGGGTGTGTTAAGTGACATGAAGGTATGTTCTGGTGACTGAACAATCCTCTACAAGAACAGACCTCGATCACATTGCAATACCAGTGGATGTGACTGGGCTGGGGAGACCTATTACCCACTATAATTAAAGATGGCCTTGTACGGAGTTAAGAACACAAAGAATCACTAGTGGAGAGATCTGTCCCGTCAGCTGTACAGACCTCCATAGCACTGCATTATCAGGGGTAGGTATGACTGCATATTGGGGAAGTAGGTTTGGCTTGCCCAGGACCCCATTATTTTTAAAGGTTGCTCTGAACATGACTGTGTTGCCAAGCAATGCAGATACTTGTCCACTTGCTTCTCTCCATTAACATTCCAAGGAATTATCTCAATAAAGTACTAGTTATTTTACATAATGGTTTGAAAAAACTGTGAGGTTATACGAATACGTGCTGGCATGCACATTAGTGCAGATTTCAAACCAGACTACAATTCAAAACAGAAGCAGAAAGTGACTTGTGGTCTATGCAAGAATAGAAAGGCAGTTCTCTTATGTTACCATCAGCCTTATAGCAAAGTAATTACATTCCTGATCTTTAGGATTACAGTATCTGCCATTATAGGAGGGCATTTAGTGGAAGGACATAATACTAATAACGAACAATAATACCAGTATATGCTGCTCCATGTAATTTACACCTTTAATGTTTTAAACTAGAAATATGGTTTTCCAGTATTGCTTACAAAGTTATATTCTCTAGAGAGATTTTTTGTGTTAAGAGATTTAAAAAATTGATTCGCTCCAAAACTGTTCATAGAATGTTAGTGTTTAATCCTAACAGTGCAATATCTATTATGGCCACTGGAGGACACCCACCGATCATTTACAGGCAGAAATCATGAACTTACTTAAGTGCTAAGGTACAGAGTACAAAAAGGAAAAATTGAATAAAATATATAATTTGTGGAGCAATTTCTCTTTAAAAAAACACATTTTTTACATTATAATAAAATACAACAGCACGAGGCTTTGCAATAAAGTGTATTCCTATTGTTATAACGTTATAAAGCCCCCCGAATCCAACTCCTCCCCCTCATCCTGGAGGTCATGCTATTGTTCTGAAAGGGAATATTGCTTTCTTGCTGCTTCGATGAACAGGCCTTGCTTGAAAAGGGGCTAAGATCTCCAGTCTATGGTCATATAAGGGCTGGCTATTAGATTTGTGCATTCAAATTCGTAAGAATTGCAAATGTACATGAAAACGACTCCCCACGGACACAAGCAAAGCAAAAAGCTCTGAATTTTCATCCGAAATTTGTGCGCCCACATTCACTCACACTCTTTCACTGTCTCTCATTCCCATTGACTCTCTCTCTGACCTTCTCTGCCAACCACTTGCACTTCTGTCAACCACTTCCGCTCCCACATCTTCTTCTTCATCTTTTATCTTCTCCCTTCTCTTCTTTCTTCTATCTTCCATCTTCTATCTTTGGCCTCAATTCCACTGTCATAACCCGGTGGGAACTTCTGCCAAAATGGTGGCACTTTTGGTGACGTCCTCTCCCCCATCCTCAGATAGAAGAGAATGAAAGATAGAAGATGCAGAAGTGGTCGGCAGAAGCAGAAGTGGTCAGCAGAGAAGGTAGGGAAATATTTAGAAAGCATGAAAGAGAGAGTGAACGAGAATGAGAGTGTGAGTGACATTGAGTGTGTGTGTGTGTGAGCGTGAATGTCAGGGGTATCCACGGAGCTCATCCCCCAGGTACCCACTTACCCAGTCTGCAGTAGGCACCTCTGTGGTTCCCTGGAACATTACGGCGAAAATAAACAAACTGGGATTATCACCAGCACTGTGGCATGTGCATGTGCTTATTGCACCCTTTTATAGGGTTTGCAGCAGAGACATGGTAAGGCTCACGAAGATGACATCACACAAGGGGACGGATTAATAATCAAGCACTGTATAAAAGGGACAAACAGGACAGTTATTTTGTTGAAATTGCAGCAATCAGATGCTTCCGTGCTCCTGATCCTGTAAGGTCCTGGGTCCGTGGTCAGACAGCTACCATGACCCAGAGCTCCCAAAGATGGTGTTCAGGAGTTATCCCACAGAAGCGGAGTGGTCAGGGCCTGATGCAGCGGATGTTGTCCAGTTCAAAACAAAGTAATAACCTGCAGGCACCCTGGAGCAGGTATGAGACATAACAGAACATAGAAATGGGCAGGATGCTGCAGGCTGGGAGTAGTGAAGCTGAGCAGAGTACAGGAGAAACATAGCAAGTAAGGGGGATAGAGCAAGCAAGGGGGACAGAGCAAGGAGCAAGGGACAGGGAGACCAAGCAAGAAACATAACCAGACAAGACATACATGATACAGGATACAGGGCACAATACAGGACAGGGAACAAGGCAAGGACCACAGGGGATGGAGTGAGGAGCCAGAATCGTCGGACGATTCTCCTTTAAGCAAGGATAGGACAAATGAACTGGGACATGGGGAGAGGAGAGAGGAACCGAACTCCTCAGATGATTCAGCGAAAGGAGGGCAAGGTACATAAGAGACAGACAAACATGAATACAGGAACTAGCCTAGGACTATGTGATAACAATTGGAGATTCCATCACATATGCAGCTCCGCAACCCAGATGGGGCCTGACAGATCCTTACCTTCCTTATCAAGACTATTTCAGTGGCAAGTAATAGTGGTCTTTAGACTTGCTTTTTAGCCTCATCACTGCTGAAAGTATTTTTGGTCTTTGTGTCTCCTCATTAACCCCTGCATTGCTGACTACTTTCCTGAACTTTTGTCAATAAAGTAACTTATTCATATTGCCTGTGATTTCCTGCATCTCAATATCCTCATCGTTTATACTACCAGTGAATGAGAGTGAATGTGGGTACCGAGCAACAAATTTTGTTCTCGAATTGAAAAAGACCCTGATTTTCCAGCTGAACCGAATGGGCAGAAAACGTAATTTGTTGCCCAAAAATGAATGGGCCAAAACCAAATAAAAAATTTGTCTAAAACGTTTTTTTACCTGTTTGCACATGTCTACAGGCTATTTCAACTCTATGGGGAGCATATCATGTGAATGATGATAAATATACATCGAGATTACTCAGCCTCTAAACAAAATGTAACCAAATGGAAATAACATTCATTATCGTCTTCTTTCAGGTTTTATTTGTAGGTTGTGGGGCATTGGAGCTGGCATCTGGGCATCGGTCACACACCTGCAGAGAATGTAGCTCAACTGTGGATTGAAGAGGTGAAAGGTCTGTGGAGTAATTTATAACACTAAGCATTTTCACCTTAGCAGGAGCTTTGCTTCTTGACCTCTGGGGTATGTCAAAAAGTGCCTGGATGGCTTTTAAAAAGCCAGCATAAAAAAGTGATCATAAAGAAGTCTAGTTTCAGAACATTGTTCACAGAGGGGAGAGTGCCAGGATATGATGTCATATACTGGTGCTCAGCAGTAAGGATGATGGTTGCAGAGGGGAAAAACTAAAATTTTAAACTGCTTATTTAAAGTACTTATGATGTCAAATTATCTTTGTTTCTAGCGATGCTTAGCTGAACTAACATAACGTTGCTAATAGCCTATCCCTGCAAGATCCAAGCATATTGGCAGTTAACAATTTTAATTCCATATGAACAAACTTTGCTGTTAACAAGGTATCATGAAATTCAAAATCATAACATATAAAATAGCCTTGGAATGTTATCTGCTCGTAGTCAGCCCTTTAAATGAACTCGTGGACATGTGGAAAGTGACATAAATATAGATGTACAAAGAACATCCAGAAGAGTAAGAAATTTAGTGAAAGTTTTCCATGAAAACAGGCCACTGTTGTTCCTTGTTATCTTATCACAAAACCCAAAGTCTGTTGACATAAGTTGGCATATTTACTTAGACAAGGAACAAACATAACTTATGTCCAAAGCAGACCTCACCTCAATTGCATTAAGCCGTCATATGTTTTGCTCCAATTTCGTCTTGTACATCTTTATCCAGTAACACACTTTAATGTTGCCATGGTATTTCACCCTTAGTACATGTATCCAATTGATTGACAAAAGGTTGTATATGCACATGGATTGCACATACAGCCCATGTAGGTCACAGTACATGATATAGCTCAGGGTAGACACATCTAGGAACATAGACTATAGGTAAGACAGTGATAAGACTATCAATATAGTAGTCTCTTTTTAACAGTAACTTGTTTTCCTCTTTAATGGTGCTTGAGTACAGTATTTCTTCTGCACCCCCTCCCCCCCACGCACATACTAACATGCAAGCTTGGTCTAACACCATACATACTGTATACATACACACATTATCACTCTCCCTCCTTTGCTTCGCACCACTAAATCTGGACTCAGCTTTGATCGTCTAGCACCATATGCTGACACACACTGATGCTAAGACATATACTAACACTGGTAGTGTGTGTGTGAGAGTGAATGTCAGGAGTATTGGCGTGGACCAGCACCACAGATATGTCCCAGCATAAACGTTATTAAAACAAATAATAGTACTAGACACATGTACAGACTGACTAAAAAGTAAGAAGGTATGGTAGGAGAAACAGAGACCTATCCAGGCCAAGGCAGGTCTAGGGTGGCTGCAGTCCCCCTGCTACAAAACCATGTTTGTGTTACAAACAAACAGCAGCTTAATCTTATAACAATTATGCACTGATAACGAGATTAATTACATTTAATTGATGATCAAGCACTTAAAGAATCTGATTTCATTACTTGATACTATTAATCTAATTTTATGTTTACAGCTATCTACTTTCCCGCACGTATGGTTTTTCTAGGATAGTTGATCTGAATAGTTTGCAAATTTAAAAAAAACTACATTATTATTTCTTCATTGAATACAAATACATTTTTCAGTAGATAATAAACAGAACAAACCCATAGCAATATTTACTAATTATTTTATGGACATCAGCCATAAATGTAATTTTTTTTTGTTTGCCTCTAATCTAGGATAATCAGAGTATTAGTCATACTATAGTTAAATGAACAAATCGCCTGCTGGTCTTTGGAATCTCAAAAAGTACTACCAAGCCACAGAGTGTACCATGTCCCTTTTTCAGAAGCCAGAGGTCATTAGTGCAGGCTTAAAATGGCATCTTATTGCCCAAAGTCTAAAAGCCATCTAAGATGGTGGGCTCCTCTAAGTGTTTGGGGCCCTCATACCACTCTAACCTACATTAAGCTGAGGCCACCAATTGGGTTTTTTTTGTGAGCTTTTGAAAAGCGTTCGCTATAAGACACAAAGGCAAATAATGCAGGGACCCTAACAGAATTCATCATTGAACATTGCATACAAGTGGATTAAAAGGACAGATGAACAAAAGTGTGAGAAAATGTGAATGAGAGTGAATGAGAGTGTGAGAGAGCATGAGGGAGTGTAAGAGAGCATGAGTTACGTGAGTGATAACAAATTTAGTTGGCGAATGGAAAAAGCCATCCGACTTTCGTCCGAACTGAAAGGGCAGGAAACAAGGTTTGTTGTTCCAAAATGGATGGACCAAAAACAAAACGAAAAATCTAAATTGTTTTTAAGTCTTCTGCTGTTAATATATTTGTGTTCTATTCAACATTTCATTGCTTCAATGTTTTAAAAAAACCCAAAAACAAATGTAACAGTATGGTTTGTAGTAATACACATTTCTTTCTGGCATTGACTATTGTCACGAATCTGGCTAGTCCGACCGACTACCTCCGCTTACTTGTAGTCCCTTGGGACAACACACTTTCCCCGGTTCCCCAGTCACTAGCCGAGACTCACTGTAGGGTAAAACCAAACGAAGACTGATTTATTTTAGACACACAGGGCTGGATATCCAGCAAAACACACATTTACATAAAACAAGATATTGGGGAGGGAGGTCAGGTTCCTCTGGTCCTGAAATTAGGTTCTACCGCTGGGGAGATGGACCAGCTGTTCCACCTCCCTGCTTCTGCTGGGGAGGCGGGTCGACTGCTGTATCTCCCTGAATTCCTGCAACTTTGGTAAGTGCTGGGCAGAGGCCAGCGATGCTCTGCCCTGTTGCCAGCGCTTCAGCTGGGGTTAGGGAATCTTCTGGGTCGCCCTGCCACTGGGGAGAGAGGACCGGTTCCTCTGCTCCCGGACTGGTGAGCTGCCGCTGGGGAGATGGGCCGGCTGTCACATCTCTAGGTTCCTCCCACTGCCGCTGGGGAGGAAAGACCAGTTCCTCCGCTCCCGGACATGTGAGCTGCCGCTAGGGAGATGGGCCGACTGCCGCATCTCCCTGGATCCCTGTAGCCATTGCAGGTGTGGGGCAGAAGCCAGCAGCGCTCTGCCCTGTTGCCAGCTCTTCAGCTGGGGCTAAGGGATCTGGGCAGACTGACCGCAGTGTTATCCACCCCTCTTGGGTTAACATCCTCAGACAAAAAATCTAATAAATCCCCAGTCTCTGGATCCGGTTGTGGAGCACAGTCGCACAGCTCAAGTATCGGATCTGGGCTCCCTACCCAGTATCCCTGTGCCTCAGAGGCGGAGACCCCAGTCTCATTCACCCCTCCCGGGTCAACATCCTCAGATGAATAATCAATAAAATCTGTTGAACACGGTCGAACAGTTTTTTATATGCCTTCTCCAGTTCCCATTCCCGTGCAACTAAAAAGTCTAGATCACCTTTAAGTCCTAGTGTATCTGGGAGGTCAAACTCCCTGGAATCACGGATGTCCTCAATCCGCCACTCCGCTGTACTGCCGAAGTCCGGATCCTCCTGAAGAATATGCCATAATAATCCGGGGCCACCAAAGTCATAGCCCCCTGGAGAACATTCTTTCGCAGTTCCCCAATATGCTTGCTCTGCATGCCACTGCAGAGCTTGATACCCATTTTCCAGCTCCACCTCCTGTTGGACCAGCTCCTGGGGTTGCTGTCCCAGGAATGACATCCGTAGTTCCCGCTGGTCTCTAATCTTTTGTTCGGAGCTTGGACACTGACCCCGGCATATAACAGCCTCCTGGAGGGCCCTCTGCCATAGTGACCATCGAACAACTTGCCTCAGATTCTGGTATTGTTCTGTAGGCAGAGCAGTGGTGTAGCAGGAGAGGATGAACCGCAGTAGCCCCTAGAATTCTGATACCACATCCATGTCCTCGTCAAGGCGACCGAAGTCTGCCGTCCTGTCGCTCAATCGCGGTAGAAAGGAAGTGTCCCTCAGACTAAGAAGCAATCCCACCGCTGCCACCAATGTCACAGATCTGGCTAGTCCGACCGACTACCTCCACTTACTTGTATTCTCCAGTCATTAGCCGAGACTCAGTGTAGGGTAAAATCCAGTTATGCACATCTGCCCATGCCCTATATGCCACTCTTCCCCCCAGATATGTTTGTGTGGGTGTGCAACCTCAACTAATAGAAAAAAAAATACAATAAATCGATACCCCTCTCGAATTAATCATAATAATAATCCCAAAGGTGCTCTATTGGATTGAGATCTGATGACTGTGGAGGCCATTGGAGTACAGTGAACTCATTGTCATGTTCAAGAAACCAGTTTGAGATGATGTGAGCTTTGTGACATTGTGCATTATCCTGCTGGAAGTAGCCATCAGAAGATGGGTACACTGTGGTCATGAAGGGATGGACATGGTCAGCAATAAAACTCAGGTAGGCTGTCAGGTAAAATGTCCCCCACACCATTACACCACCAGCAGCCTGAACCATTGATACAAGGCAGGATGGATCCATGCTTTCATGTTGTTTACGCCAAAGCCTGACCCTGCCATCTGAATGATGCAGCTGGAATCCAGACTCATTAGACCAGGCAACGTACTTCCAGTCGTCATTGTCCAATGTTGGTGCTCCTGTGCGAATTGTGCTTCAAGGTTCGACAGTTCAGAGATGGTATTCTGCATACTTTGGTTTTAACGGGTGGTTATTAGAGTTACTTTTGCCTTTCTTTCATTTAAAAAACATTCTCCTCTAACCTCTGACATCAACAAGGCATTTTTGTCCACACAACTGCTGATCGCTTGATAGTTTCTCTTTTTCAGACCATTCTCTGTAAACTCTAGAGATGGTTGTGGTTTCAGTTTCTGAAATACTCGGTCCAGCCTGTCTGGCACCAACAATCATGCCATGCTCAAAGTCACTTAAATCCCTTTGCTTCCCCATTCTGATGCTCAGTTCGAACTTCAACAAGTTGTCTTGACCACATCTATATGCCTAAATACATTGAGTTGCTGCCATGTGATTGGCTGATTCGCTATTTGTGTTAACAAGCAATTGAACAGGTATACCTAATAAAGTGGCCAGTGAGTGTATATTTGACTAGTTGGTTCCTTCCATGAGTCTATACTGTACATCCCCCATACTGCAGGACAGCATTTTATCTGGCCAGCAATATGTAAAAGGTATATGTGTCCTGGAAAACATGGCCCATGTGGTCACCCTAATGCCCCCACACCATTGAGTTTTGCCCCCAGCTAGCCCCACATTGTATATTTATACCAGTCCCCCGTTAGTATTGATTTATGTGATGCCCCAATCCAGCACCCCCTTGTGAAAAATGCACACCCCTTTAGTATCATGTCAGCCCTGAGACGCTGATTGCATCCACAGTATCTGCCCAGCACCCAGATTGGAAGCATAAGACTTTCCACCTTTGCCCCCAAACAGTCTGCCTGTGGCATCCCAGCTTTAAACAGCCTCCTTGTGCCATGCTTTCCCCCCACTTACACGTCCAGGCTATCACACACATTTATTCTTTTACTGATTCACAAACATTCATTCACTCATTCACTGATTTATTATTCATACATGTTCCTTTATTATGGATACATCTGATTTTTATTCCGCCTGATACTTTGTATTCTTCCTGCTGCTCTTGTTGGAATCAAATTGGAATAATTGAGAAAGTCCCAATGGTGAGCGTTCATACACGCTCCTCCACCCCCTTACCTGAACTGCACAGCTCTCAGTGCCGCTCGCAGACTTCCGCAAGGGCCGCTGCTTCCCTCTCCATTGCTCGCACCCTGTGCAAAAACTTCTCTTGTCCCGCCCTGGGGGAAGCAATAACAGAGCAGGGTCATGTGATGTGATGTAAATTCACGTGATTCTGCTGGGTTCCTGCTTCCCCTGGGCGGAACAAGGGGCATTGCTCACACAGTGTGTGCGAGCAACGCACAGATAAGCAGCAGGGCCCCTGCGGAACTTCTGCAGGGGTCGACCGGGCCCCCTAGAGTGGCAGGCCCGGTGTAGTTGCGACCCTTGTGATGGCTGTTGCTGCAAGCTTTTGCCCGCATTAAGGAGCGCATTGGCCACTTAAGTGCGCAGCCGCACGGCCGTTTCGTTTAGATTTTCGGGCAGCCTGAGGGGCAATTTCCCCCCTGTCCAGCCAGCCCCTGGTAACGCCACTGATTTGCATCAACAACCATTAAAAGGTGTGCCTAGTTTAAAGCCAAAATGGTATTGGCTATTGTATAGAAATAATTCAGAAATTGTTTTGGGTTGCTATGCTAAGTGAGGTTACTCTACACAGAAACATAATAGCACAACACTGCTTATTTTCCTTTGAGGAAGTTTTGAGTGTTAAATTAATTACAGGTTATTCAAGGATATAATATATCAACTCATTCTGTTTCTCTGCATCATACATCATTCCAGTCTAATTGCATTTGCAAAGGGCTTCACCCTTCCTGTGAACCAGTTCACAAAAATGATAATTACCTTAAGACATACCACAATATTTTGTTTATGGCAAAATATAAGCGGTTGACTAACTATCTTGCCACACACTTCCAGTATTTATCTCTAATAAGTCCAGTATTGTGAATCCTTTGTTGATTTAAATTAAAATAAAGTGTTCTGTACATATACAGTGCCCTCCACTAATATTGGCACCCTTGGTAAATATCAGCAAAGAAGGCTGGGAAAATTTGTCTTTCATTATTTTCTTCAAAAAATACACAAAAATATTCTGCTCTCATGAATATCAAACAATTGCAAACACAACATGGGTTTATCCAAAACAATGTAAAAAAATTGTTAAATATATGTGTGTCGAAATTTTGTGCTACCTCCCTTTTCCAAGTTTACAGCTCTGAGTATTCTCGTATAATGCCTGATAAGGTTCAAGAAGACATGACAATACATGATATGAGACCATTCCTCCATACAGAATCAAAATTTTGAGGTTGATGCTGGTGGACTCTCCTCTTCAGTTCACCCCAAAGGTTTTCAATGGGGTTCAAGTCAGGGGACTGGGACTGCCATAGTAGCACCTTGATTTTGTGGTCAGTAAACAATTTTTATTTTGATGTATGTTTAGGACTGTCACGGAAGCCTCCGTGCCATGGGCTCCTGGAGGGGACTAAGTGCCAGAGACTCTAAAGAATGTGGAGCAGAAACAGATTTGGGGTTCCTGCATTATGGGACTGTGACGGTACCTAGAGTCACCCTACCCCTCAGCTAATGTTATCCAGTGACATGAAGCCCTTTTATGTGTTAATAAAAATGTATATGTTTATTATTGCCTTGCACAGGGGCTGTTTGAGCTCGAAAAACAGCCTATTTCAGAGTATGTGGCAGTAAATGGGACTGCGGTATCCACTGGCACCAGCCCAGCAGAAGAGCTGGCATCCAAGCAGGAGCGCCAGGGAGGGGATGCAAGCGGCATCACTCCCCAGCGGATGAGTGAGTACCCAGGAGATGGCGCAGCTGGCCCATCTCCCCAGCGGCAGCTCACAGATCCGGGAGCGGAAGAATCTGTCCTCACTTCCCAGCGGCAGACCCAGTTGAGGGAGCTGAGAGTGTCGTCCCTCCTCCCCAGTGGCTGACCGATGACCTGGGAGACGGCGCACCCAGTCTATCTCCCTAGCTGCAGTAGGAGCACCACGGAGGGGATGCAGGCGACATCACTCCCCAGCGGGAGATGGTGCAGCCAGCCACTCTCCCCAGCACCAGTTCACAGATTCGGGAGAGGAGGAACCTGTCCTCCCTCCCCAGCAGCAGATCCCAATTCAGGGAGCTGAGGATATCCTGCTCCCTCCCCAGCGGCTGTCAGATGGCCTGGGAGACGGCGCAGCCGGCCCATCTCCCCAGTGGCAGCAAGAGCACCAGGGAGAGGGTGCAGGTGCCATCACTCCCCAGCAGCTGAGTGAGTGCACGGGAGATGGCGCAGCTGGCTGGTCTCCCCAGCGGCAGCTCACAAGTCCGGGAGCGGAGGAACCTGTCCTCCCTTCCCAGCGGCAACAGGAGCAGGCACCGTCACTCCTCAGCAGCTGAGCAAGTGCCTGAGAATATGTCCAACCAGGTCCATCCATCCAGCAGGATCACCAGGGAGGGGATGCAGGTGGCATCACTCCCCAGCGGCTGAGTACACTCGAGGGGGAAGGGGCAGTCGGCACTTCTCTCCAGCAGCTGGTATGTTCATCAGGAGAGGCACAGTTTGGCCGGGTGAGCACTGCACTTGTAGGGGCAATTGGGCTAGGGTACCAGTTGGGACAGGATGGACTAACTTCAGAGTCAACCCGTCTGGGGTTGTATCCCAGTTTCTTGTTTTATGTTATTGTGTGTTTTTCTGGATATATCCAGCCTTCTGTGTCTAAAATAAATCAGTTCTCCTCTTGTTGTACCTAAAGACTAGTCTTGCCTGGTTATTTTGGGTACTGGATAGCGATATCCCTTTACTTTGCTTGGGGATATTGCCTACGAATTGCGGGGAATTATTGTCCTGAAGGGAGAAGTCGCTTTTTGTGGAGAGGGACAACCTGAGGTCCCTGGTCGGTCTGTCACAAGGACCATTATCCTGCTAGAACAGGGCTTGACAAAGTTGTTTTGAATCAAGAAGCCAGATAAAAAAGTTAGGAGCCAGGATTTTTTTTTTCCCTACACTCACACTTTGCCCCAGCACTTTGCCCTGCACTCACACTTTGCTCCAGCACTTTGCCCTACACTCACACTTTGCCCCAGCACTCAGTCTCACACTTTGCCCCAGCACTTTGCCCTGCACTCACACTTTGCCCAAGCGCCTTGACCCAGCAACGCACATTGCACTCGCACACCTCAGATATGCACTCGCTCCAAGTTATCGTTATCAATTATTATCGATTTTATCGATTCGTTGTTGCAGCCCTACTTCAGATGCAGCTAGGGATGCACCAAAATGAAAATTCAGGATTCACTTGGCTGAAACCGAAAAGCCCCCCCCCCCCTTAAAATTATTATTTTTTTAAATAACCACACTTTTACTTCCGGGAGGCGGGCCCTTGAGATGGCTGCTTTTTAATCGCGCTCCTCATCTTGCCTAAGAATCTATAACCATCTACCGTTCTACACCGTTTTTTCTGAACGCCACTTACATTCTTTTCATCATCTACCTACTGGGCACATGATTCAGACTTTATTTTGTTGTTTTTTTTTTACTTTTGGAGCCGCATCCACCACCCTACATGGTGTGGCCTGGAAGTCAAGGCCTCGATTGAAGCCGCGGGCCTGGAGTGGAGACTCTTCCGCTCTGCCGATTTATTTTATATCTGCAACAGTATTTTCTCAGCCAAGACCTATCCGTCATCTGCTCAGACCAGCTGTAATCCGCGAAAACTAAATACCTACCTCCTCCGTTCTGCCGTACTGCGGCGGGAGTCTTGTTGGGCCCTCGCGCAGTTGGTGGCATTGCTGTGGGAACGCGGAGCTGGAACAGCGGTCTTGGTTGGCGATCATCCTCCTTTGTTATTGATGCTGCAGACAACGCAACGGGCAGTGGCTGCTGGAGCCAAACTCGGCAAACGGATCGAACGCAGGTGCTACCCCTGACTGACCTACGTGGGACACCGAGTAGGTACTATCAACCTGCTTTGCCACAACCTTAGCGGCCTCTCTCGCCTCCCCCAGTGTGTCCCTCACTGCCCATGATCCATCGCTGACGCCAGCAGTTACCGGGATCCACCCTTGCATCCCTTTAGTGTCACTGGGAAAACGGTGAGGTGGGCCTAACCACGTGTCCGGCAAGTACTCTGCGTTTTTGTTTCGTCCGTCTGTCCCCTACTTTTTGTTTATATCGCAACCTGGTATTAGTTAGAAGAGGGTACGGGTGGGTCTTAGGTTGGGTGGAGGGGTTTTGGTTTTGGGCTCTGCCTCATATGGATTGCCTCAACTTACTGCGCCATTCAGTCGATCTGCACCTTCCACT
Organism: Spea hammondii; assembly: GCA_029215755.1. Taxonomy (NCBI): domain Eukaryota; kingdom Metazoa; phylum Chordata; class Amphibia; order Anura; family Pelobatidae; genus Spea; species Spea hammondii. The sequence continues at coordinate 86,959,186 of JARDYJ010000004.1, forward strand.
ACTTTTCTGGAAACGGGACTCCTACATTCAGCTTCAAGTGCACAGGGCCATAAATCAACGCGACTATGCCTGGCCCGCTTCTTTGACATTTCTGCCACTTAGTTAGTTCGTGGGTTAGGTTGGGCACTAGTTAGGTGGGGAGGCAGGGTACGGGCTTTTTTATTCACTTTTGGGGTTTAGGTTTGTTTCCTCTTTTTCTCCGCTGTTGTTGGGATATGCTCACTGTTTATGAGGTATTTCTGTACGTGTATATATGCTTGGGTGTCTGATCCTATTACAAGATCTGTGCACAGATTGTGGTTTTGTGTCTTGCCCCCTTGTGCTATCCTATTCTTTCCTACTCTTGGGGGTGAGTTCCTCATAGCCCCTTGTCTAGGCATGGAAAAATATATGGATCCACCATCTAAATCATCCACCAGACAAGGCAAGGCAAGAGACAGATCTACAGCGACCCTCAAACCGGTGCCACCTTCTGGGTCAGGTTCTACTGTAGCGGAGGGGCACTCCGTGTCCAACGCCTCCATAAAAGACCTGCTGACGGCTCAAGACCTTGTTGGTGTCATATCTCCACTCCTGGATGCAAAGCTTGAGAAACTGTCTGATTCCATCAATGCTGTACTTGCTGAGTTGGTCTCTCAGGGAAAGAGGATCACTTCTCTGGAATCCAGGGTCTCCGACATAGAGGATGGGAACGTCTCCATGTCAGCATCCCTCTGCTCACAGGATCATTTACTCACGGCTTTACAGGACCGTATTGATAACTTGCGTCTGGTTGGCTTGCCTGAGGAGGTTAAGGGCACGGCGCTACATGACCTTGTGACGACTTGGCTTCCAAAGTCCTTGGGCCTGGTGCTTCCCCAGGGTGAATTGCTCATCGAGAGAGTGCATCGGATCGGTCAACTACCGGTTTCTGCTACGTCTTGTCCTAGGGCGGTGATTTTTCGGGTCCTCAACTACACTGACAAGGTCAAGCTCCTGGACGCGTATAGGAAGGTCACGGCTCTTTTTTATCACAAACACAAGCTGTTACTTTTCCAAGATTTTTCTGCAGCAGTTACGGTCAAACGACGCCAGTTCTCCGAAATCTGCACAGAACTTTAGAACAAATGAGTGAAATTCGCTCTTCTTTATCCGGCTAAGCTCAGGATTACCCATGACGGGCAGGCCTACTTTTTTGACACCCCTATGGCGGCCAAAGAATTTCTTCGTGCTGGATCCAGATCTTCTCCTTCTCTGGATGATAGTTCGCCGGTGCCTGGGGCCTCCCCCCCTTCTCCTTCTCGCTCTCGTCCTGCTTCTCTGCCTCGCTCCTCTCCGCCTATCTCCCCTAGGGCTCGAGATCTCTGAGACCCATTGGTATTTGGATATGTATCCTCTGTTTACCTTTATTGGTTATTGTACACTGTTTTGTTGATTCTCGATTATTCTTATTTTTTTTGGTTACTCTGTTGTGTTTCTAGGCACAAAATTATATGTGCCGAGTTTCGGTTTATAAAAAAAAATGAAAAAATGGGAGAAGCATAGCACTTTACAACTGGTGATGTACGGTTTTATTTTCTACTTCGTCCACTGGGCACTTGGGGGGGCTGGCTGGGACCTCCTGGGCCACCATTTCCAGGTTCATTTTCTGTTTTATCTTTTCCTCAGCAGGGCATCGGGTGACCTCCTGGCCTCGTTGTTATTGTGGTTAAGGTGCAATCTGATAATAGCTGTGATGCGCCTTCTTCCTTACGGATTATATCATGGAATGTTGAAGGCTTAAATACACCTGTTAAGCGTAAAAAGGTACTTACCCATCTCAAACGAATGCATCCAGATGTTATTTACCTCCAAGAAACCCATTGGTGTGACCGTGTTAAAAATGAGCTGAAAGCTCCGTGGCTTCGAGCTTGTTACTCCGCTATGTACACTAAGAAATCTAGGGGTGCCACCATTCTCCTCTCTAAACGGTTGCCCTTTGTTATTGAGTCTGAGGTTGCTGACCCGGAGGGACGCTACATTATTCTTAAGGTTAAACTGTTTCACGAATCTTTTACTTTTGTCAATCTATACGCCCCTAATTCTGATCAGCCCGTTTTTCTGGCCAAAATTTACTCACTCCTGCTGGAGATTTCGGCCGTAACGTCATTCTGGGGGGTGACTTTAATTTAGTGGCCAACGTTTCCCTAGATGTGTCTGGCCCTTCCTTTCGCCCTGTCGGGCTCTCCTCCCTGCCCGTGTTGGATCACCTTTGTTTGCGGGATGCCTGGAGATTTCTTAATCCGACAGATAAACAATACACGTTTTACTCCCACCTCCATAGCTCCTTCTCCAGGCTGGATTACCTGTTCTTACCGGTGACGTTTTTGCACAGGTTGAAGGGTGCCCACATAGGCCAAATAGTGATCTCTGATCATGCCCCTATCTGGATGGATATCTGTCTAACTTCCCCATATCAGGTGTCCCGTAATTGGAGGTTTCCTAATTATTTGTACACTTCTGAAGCGTTTAAACAATTCCTGATTGCGAAATGGAATTATTATGTCGATGATAACCATGAACATCTTGTTCATCTTGACCCTGATTTGTTTTGGGGGGCTTCTAAGCTGGTTCTGAGAGGGCATGTCATTGCCTATGTTGTGCGACGCAGGAGAGAGGCCGAAGCTAAACTCACTGACAATCTTTCCAGGGCGTATGTTGCCCATAAAACTCATCTCATAAAACTCAGATACCCTAAAAAAATATAACGAGATTAAATCCCTCTATGATGCCTGGGTTACTGAAAAGGCACAGCTTTCTCATAATTATACTCGTAATACTTTTTTCCGCTGGGGCAATAGGTCCGGCAAGCTTCTGGGCAATCTTATCCGTCACTCTAAATCTAAATATCATACTGTAACCCGGCTTCAGGATTCTTCTCAATCGGTCGAGACCGACCCTGTTAAAATCACTCAACTCTTTGCTAAATACTTTGAGGACTTTTATTCTTCAGAACCTAATGACCCTGATGAGGCGCCTCAAATGTTTCGGCGGGCTGATATTCCAAAACTGTCACCTGCAGACCGTGAGTGTTTAATTAAACTGTTCACCCCGTCTGAGATAGCCGCTGCTATCAAGTCCCTTCCTAATGGCAAATCCCCTGGCCCGGATGGATTGGGAGCTGAATATTATAAACTTCTCTCTACGTATCTACCGGCACACCTTGCTGATGTTTATAATGGATTTCTGCAAGGGAAGGTCCCCCCGATGGATTTCCCAGCCTCCCGTATCATAGTCCTTCCCAAACCACACAGGGACCCTACCTTGCTCTCCTCCTATCACCCCATTTCCCTCTTGAACCAAGATCTAAAAATATACACCAAGATTATGGCCTCTAGACTGCAACCTATTCTAATGACACTCACCTCTCCTTCTCAGACTGGATTTGTTAAAGGGCGCCACTCTACTCAAAATATTAGGGGCCTTATCTCAGCTATTCTTACTGCCAAACTAACTAACAGCAAGGCCTCTATAGTAATTAGTTGTGATGCTGATAAGGCGTTCGATAGAATTTCCTGGCCATACCTTGTTAGTTTTTTCAAATACCATCATTTCGGGTTGCCTTTTGTACAAATGTTTCGAGTGTTGTATCATTCCCCGGTGGCTCAGGTTACGGTGAATAATATGAACTCCCGCTGGTTCTCCCTGGGTAGGGGTACTCGCCAAAGATGTCCCCTGTCTCCTCTTCTTTTTAATCTGGCGATTGAACCTCTGATTCATGCTATTGAGCGTTCCTCCGAGCTTGAGGGAATCAGGGTGGGTGATGTCGAACTGAAGGTTGCCGCCTTTGATGATGATCTTTTGTTATATCTCTCCAATCCCAAAGCGGCGATGCCTCATCTACTTAACCTATTTGACCAATTTCATAAGGCCTCGGGATTCTTAATCAATAAGCTTAAGACCGAAGCGCTCCCCATTTTCCCGCAGGCTAAATGTGGCTGGGGAGGGGCGTTCCCTTTCAATTGGACTCGACTTCCCTCCTTGAAGTATCTAGGCCTTACAATCCCCATAAATCTGGCACATCTTTACAAACTGAATTTTTCCCCGTTGTTGCGTCAAATGGAAGACTCTTTTAAAACTTGGTCCAAATTTAATCTCTCCTTTTTAGGTAGATGCCACTTATACAAAATGGCCTTTTTCCCCAAACTACTGTATCCGATTCACATGTTGCCCATTACCTTGAAGAGGAAGGATATCCAATACCATAATGCACTGCTGCGTAAGTTTCTGTGGTGCAACAAAAAAGCTAGAATTTCGTTGGTGAAGCTTCAACAGCCTGCTCATAACGGGGGGGGTGAATTTACCGAACCTATTAGACTATAATCTGGCCTCTAACTACCGCTTTGTGGCGGATTGGCTGCGTGGCAGGTCTAGGTTCACCAATGTGACCCTGGAACAGCAACTCTTTCCTACCATTTCTTTGGCCTCTCTCCTGCATCAGCCTAGAAATATTTTGCCTCCCGATGTGGTCGCCAATCCGTTGTTGTATCATACAATAAAGGTCTGGGAGCGTGTTAGACGTCGCCTGGGCTTGGAGGTCCATTATTCCCGGTTCTTGCCCCTGGTTTGCAACCCGCAGTTCCAACATGGGAGGGAGGATGTTGTCTTTAGAAGACTCGCCCGGGTGGGGGGTCACGCCGTTGGTGACTTCCTTGACCCGCGAGAGGTTAAACTGTTGTCATTCTCGCGGTTCCAAGCTAAATTCCCTACTGTTCAAATTCATCCTATTCACTACCTCCAGCTCCGTAACTATGTTAATACGCTACTTCCCCACCTCTCTGGGGCTAACTCCACCAACCCCTTAGACCAGATCACAATATTATCGTCTGCCCCAATGCTCACAATGTCTACAATATATAATCTGCTTCGACCATTTATCGATTGGGAGACCCATACGGCGGGTATTGCCTCCTGGAAAACTGATTTTCCAAACCTGTGTCCAAAACAAGTTCTCCAGGCATATTCCCGCAATTCTAAACTTTTGGTGTCTAGGGATTATGGTGAAATGTTCCTTAAAATCCTGCATAAAGCGTATGTCACCCCCAAACTCCGGTTCTTAATGGGTTTATCTGATCATTCCCGATGTCTGAAATGCCACTCACCTGAGGCAGATCTTCTTCACGGCTTGTGGTCCTGCAGTTCTATTGTCCCATTCTGGAATGCCCTACAGTTGTACATCACAGATACTCTGGGCATTCGTTTTGTAATTTCTGTTGAATGGGCAATTTTTGGTATATTCCCTGACCATGTTCCTCCCTCTGCAGCGAGAGCTAAATCTCTCTTGCTCACTATCTCGGCAGTGGCCAAACGGGCAATATTGTCCCAATGGATTGCTCCTCAGCCGCCTTTATTGCCTATGGTCCTGTCGCGATTACGCTTTTTGTTTCAGATGGATTGGCTTGAAGCCGTTCTCCATAAGGAAAACAAGGTTAAATTTCTGTTTAACCGTTGGTCCCCATTTATCGCGACGCTGGATAGTGATACCAGGTTGTCGTTATACCAAACGTTTAATACCACAGAATGGTACTGACTTCAGGTCCTGAGAGGTTCTCACCCTGTCCCGGGCTTTTGATCTTAATGATGGGCGGGATGGATGCATGTTGTGACCCGAGGTTTTGCGTCGGTGGGGGTAATGACATCTTTGTGAAGGGAAAATGTTGTACCTTATGTTTGCTTTCATGATTGTCCTCTACTTAACCTTACTTTTGGTCTCCTAGATCATTGTTTGTACTGTATGTTATACTGTAACTGTACATCACTTGTCTCTGTACATGTCAAGTTTTGTCAACATGTCAACATGTCTGGATGTAAACTTATTCTCATGTTTTATGCTTTGTCTTCTCCGTGGAATAAAGAAGTTTATAAAAAAAACAAAAAAAACCCCAAACTTTTAATAAAAGTAAGTAACACATCAAAACTGTACAAAGAAAATCAATAACAATATTAATATATTATATATATATAATTGTTAACAGCAATCACAGTCCTGCTCAGACATACTCAGGTTCCAGCATGTACTGGTTGCCTGGCCATGATAGGAGTGTGATTGCTGTTAATAGTGTATATATTAATATTGTTATTGAATTTTTTTGCCCAATTTTGGTGTGTTACTTACTTTTAATAAAGTAATGATGTGAATTGGTGCCTATAACTAACATGGACAATGTATGATTTCCCATTGCGTTTAATGTGGAGAGGCACCTCCGCCCTGGTGTAGTTGAGAAGGGAGGAGTTTAAAGACAGCTCTGTTCAATCTATCTATAGCTCATGGTAAAAAACATACACACAAACAATTAGAACAGCTAAATTGACATCACTAGCAGGAAGCATCCAACTGTGTAACGGTGAGGGCCACATACCACAAACTACAACTATTCAGTGAAATAATACATTAGAACTTCAGTTATGAATGCTTTATGAAGCTTGCAGGTTGCCATTTGACCAACACTAACAAAGAATATGTGTTGCAATACATTAAATATGCTGTACAAAGTATAATAGAGAAAAAACCTTGGAACAAAACAAGTCTCTAAAAACCATCTTGCATCAACATGTAACCAAGAAAATAGGTATGTGGGCTTTGTGGGCTAATTTTCTTATACATGTTGTAGCATCTAACAGACCTTTGGAACACTTTTAAGGTGCTGCTCCACCTACTCGTTTTTGTTCAACCATTACTAACTTAAGTGATTATGCATTCTAACTGAGTTTACATGAGTAAGACATGGCTTTTTTTCTTCCATTTGCTGTGCAAATAATTTTCTATGGGTACTCTTAAATCTGCAAGGAAACCAATCTCCACTGCTCTGCTTAGCCTGTCCATTGCTGACATCACAAAGGTGATGTGATTGATTTTAACAAATCTCCTTCAAACAATGTAACATACGGGACAGGACATGTTGCTAACCGATGCTGGTAAGTTATTTTTCCTTCTAATGCCTTTTCTGTGGGGTCATGGGGGAAAAAAATGAAATTACATTTCTGCTTCTTCTCTTCTATCAACATGACACAGCATATAAAATATAAAACACATCTTTACATTAAATGTAAGATTATATACCACAAAGATATTTGATTCCTGCTGCTGATTACCGTCAACCAGGCCTGGACTTGATATTTGGCACATGGGGAAATGCCCGGCGGGAAATAGGGTCTGGGTTTATTTATCAGTGATAATACCTTTTTTATTGGACTAACAGAATTTTGGAATGACAAGCTTTCGGGAGCTCTTCTCCCTTCTCCCAAAAGCTTGTCATTCCAAAATTCTGTTAGTCCAATAAAAAAGGTATTATCACAAGATACTTATTCCATCTGTTATTTGATATATATATATATATCCCCTTAGGGAAAGCCAGCTAGAAGATAAACAGATAGGGGATTTTAGTCTCCGAAACATACCATCAGTCAGGATTCAAGACTAGACATTATCGTGACTGGGCATGGTTTATATAGCCATTTTACCAGGGGAAGGGGAGTAGACATAGAACAGGAAACAGGTGAACATAATTAACACAAACTACAAGGGATTACGCAGACAACAGGCATCAGTCTAATCTCCTCACACAGACATCAACAACGAATACACAACAGAGGTGAAGGAAATAGAGAAGTAACACTTAAAAGTAGACTAGACAGTGAGTCATTCTTAATATACACAGACATGGAAAAAAGGGTGAAAAAATACAAATATTACAATTTAACCCCTGAAAGTCAATGTAGAACAACAGTCCCAATAATCTTCCTAAACTGGGGGTCCAGCATCCTTTACTATATTAATATATATATATATAGAAAGAGAGAGACAGTGTAACTGCCTTGCATCTGTCTCTACCTGGATGTCTGCACGTTCCTTAACCTCTCCAAAACTGAACTCCTCATCTTCCCTCCCTCCAATGCTAAGATTCCCCCATCAATTTCCCTCATTGTTAATGGTGCCATGCCATCATCTCCCCATCTACTCACCCATGTTGTCTTGGTGTCACCCTTGACTCTGACCTTTCGTTCACCCCCACATTCAGTCTGTCTATAAAAACTGTTGTTGTCTCCATCTTAAAAACATTGCCCACATCCATCCCTTCCTAACACAGCATGCCACTAAGGCTCTTGTCCATGCCCTTATCTCCCGTCTTGATTACTGTAACTCTGTCTTAGCCGGTCTCCCTCTTAACCGTCTCACCTCTCTAGAACCCACCATGAATGCTGCTGCCAGACTCATCTTGCTCTCCCATCGCTTTACTAACATCTCTCCCCTCTGTCAGTCTCTTCACTGGCTTCCTGTGCGCTTCAGGATTCATTTAAAAATCCTCACTCTTACTTTCAAAGCCCTTCACAGCAGTTCCCCTCCCTACATCTCCTCACTCATCTCTAAATACACTCCTAACGGTCTCTCCACTCATCCAATGATCTCCTTCTATCCTCTCCTCTAATTTCTAGCTCTCATGCACGCTTACAAGATTTCTCCAGGGCTGCCCCTATCCTCTGGATTGCCCTCCTCTGGCCTATCCGACTCTCCCCCTGCCTTCGGTCCTTCAAAAAATCCCTCAAGACCCACTTCCTTAAGGACGCTTAGAATATCTCACTTTAACACGCCCCATATTCCCTTAGCTCACCTCTCCTAGTCCCTCCTAATACAATACTTACACTAGTGTTGCTGGTCCATCCCTTACAATGGCAATTTTACCTTTTACCTATTGTGTAACACACCCTAAATTTCTCTAGATTGTAAAATGGTTTGAGCAGGGACCTCCTCACCTGTTGTCTCTGTAAGTCAATTTGTTATGTTACATACTACTTGTTATGTCCTGTCTACCCATTGTAGAGCGCTATGGAATTTGATGGCGCTATATAAAACAATAAATAATAATAATGATTTGTGTTTCGTTCTTAAAACAAGCTCTAAGGCTTTATAACCGATTAGTATGACCATAAACACTGAAAAAGTCTAACTACTCGTCATGTGCACAGTGAGCGTCACCAGGGGAACCCTATCCCGACGACTGTATATGTCAGAGAGTGAGAGAAGCGCCCTATGCACTACAACAAATACAGGCCGCAACAACTCTTGAGTTCTCACGGTCTGGTTACCGGGGCAACAAGGATTTCAAGTGCCAGAGGAAGTGACGAATGAGATTGGCTGTTGTTGGGACACGTGACCAATCGGCCCGCCGCTCAGACAGTGTTTTGACAGTGGAGGGGCAGCGAGGAGGGCGTCGGGGTTATTAGGGTGAAGGGTTCCGTCCTCCGGGATGAGATGAGACCGTGAGGCAGCCGCGCAGCGCTCATTGTGTACTGGGGGAGGAAGGACGGGTGAATGTGTTTATTTCGCTGACACGTTAATGAGTGCAGCCTGCTCGGTGTAATACCTCCCGTGTCCTGGCAGGAGAGAGGGACTCTGGATGATTCGTGAGGCAGTGTTGGCGTGTGAAGCAGGGAGAGGAGGAGGGCAGGAGGGGGACATGGGAGCTCGATGACTCCACGTCTACGGGAGGGGAGATGGTCCTTGGGCTCAGCTGGAATTGGATCGAGTTGGGGGCGAGCGAATGGCAAAAGCTGGACTACTTCTAACAGCTGCTGGGGGTATGAGAAGCTGGGTGGCAGTTCTGTAAAATCTGGGCTAAGGGGATGGCGGTGGCTTTAGGGTCATACAGCCAGGGGTAGTGTGCGGGGACAAGATGGTCACTAGTTGTTTCAGCTGCTGTCAGAGAAGATCCTAGCTTGTTACCATGGAGGGCCAGTCAGGGCCCCAGTGACCCCTTTCTTATTGATCTTCACTAGTGCGACTACTGCCCATCGCTTATTGATTAACCGAGATGACAATGTGTCAGCTGTGACCGAGGAGGGGGAGGGCTGGGGAATCAGCTGTGTGCATGTCAGGATCCGCCTTGTAGGCACTGGCCAAACTTGGCTCCCTGGTGACCTTATTGGGGAGCAGTCTGTGTGGGTGGCTCACCCCCTGATCGTAGCCTCTGGGCTCCTCTTGTTCCTTGTGTGTTTGTGCCCGTGTGTGTGATTATGGTGAGAGTTGGGCTGCTTCTCTTCCCCTGCCAGTTTATAAATAGACTTTGTGTCAGGAGAGGACAGATTGGCAACTTGTGTAGGGATTGTTCATTTCTCAAAACAGCCAGGTGTCTGGACGTGCTGTAGACCGGCCTTTACCACCGATGTGCGAGGAGACCACTTGTTTTTTTCCCTTCCTCGCGAGGAGGGTTTACTAGCATAGTCATTTCACAAACACTGAGGAGAAGACATCCTGAGTGCACCAGATCTGCTCATGAGATCCTCCTGTGTACCAGACGGCAGGATGAAACCAGACAGAGGTAAACAACATCCTTGTTTCTACTGTTAACACATAATGTGCCAGTCCATACGGAATTTAACACTTCATGCCCATTTTCAGAGCCCAGGGTCTGCCCTCCAGGTCTTTTTTGTCCCCACGGGAGAGTTATTGCCCCCCCCCCCCCAATAATGTCTGGTTTGTAGTTGGTATTTAAACAGTTTATGTGGAGCAACCTCTGGGTTGTTACAACACATATTCAGTTAGACTAATCTTGTTGGCATCTATAGGAAGCTGTCAGCCCCACAGATAATAAATAACAGTAGAAGTGTTCAGAAGGCATCATCTGCTTATTTATTGCCTGGTTTATATGATATCCACCCTACCAACATCTTTCTGCTAAGGGATTTTTCCTTCCTAGCTGGGATTCAGAGCAGTATGTGCCTGCTTTCATCCACATCATGACTTCTCCATTCTTCTTTGTTTGGACCGGTGTAAGTTAGCCTTTTAAATTACTGAGATAATATGTGAGCAAAGCTACAAAATGCACAGCCATCCATCCTCTTAACAGGAAGTCTAGCAATTTCTATATAATGTGTTTTTGTTTTAATGAGCAAAGGAAAAATGTAGGGCTGTTTAATGATGTAAAGAGATTAACGCAATTCACTTGAGCAGGCTTATAAAATCCTCTGGAGTGGGGGCAGATGGCCGTACATTATCATAAATAGGAAGCGGGTGCATTGCAATGTGAATTGCTTGCTTGTTCTATAGTAAAGTTGGATCATAACGACAAAACCTTATTCATATTATTATTATTTGTATTATTTCTTTTAACCTTCCCACTGAGCAAAGACTTTGTGAGATACATTGTATTATCTTCCGGTGAGAAGGCCTTTTTTGTTTAAGCTTTGCTTGTTACAGTCTCTTTGTAGTGTCCATTGTTTGCCTAGTAACCATAGCTTAAATAGTTAAACATATTATTTGCCCTTGGCGGACCCAAGCAGGCTAATAAAAGTATAATTCATTGTTTATTATGTGCTAAATAATTAAGATTTTGTCCAAGAACATAACGCCATCATACTTATTCATCTACATTAATGTGTCAAACTATTAGTAATGTGACATTCACTATGTGGCAATAAAGTCCTGAAGTCATTGTTACGCTGCTTTCTACCACAAAGGCCTTTTTAATGGTCAGCTACCCCAGTGGCAGCGAAATATTGTTGTTTTTTTTCAGGTTGCATGAACCAAGAGATCAGTGAATTTATTTGTGGTCTCGGTTCACACACGGTTAAGCAGCTATGGTTAGCTGTGTGTACAGGGCAGTCCTGTTCCTGCTGTCTGACTGCGTTGCATCAGGTTGTGCTTAACACTTAAACACTCCTTCCTGTGGTTTAAGGTTACCTCCTGAAGCAGCTAAGAGTTAACGCATGTGAATAGCTGAGCTGGCAGGTTGTGTAGTGTTCTGAGGAGCAGCTGATCTACACAAAAGCAAGCTTGTCTTGAGTGGCAATGCAGAATCTAGATCACGTTACTGGACTTAAAAGCTGTGTATTAACAGACGGCTCATAATCCATACATAACCAAGTTGCTTGTATTTACACTGAAAAGGGTAAAGTGTCAATCGATTAATAATCTGGTTGTGCTTTGTCATAAAATTGACCACGATAAGGGCCTGGTTAACCCATTATATGTTAGCTGATTCTTCATGTGCTAATTTTGTCTAAATTAAAACATTTAAAAACAAACAATGAGAGGACTTTTTTCCCATATGGTTAACTCCCCATAGTCCAAGTTACAGGACGATTTATTTAGAACCAAACATATTACTTTTATTTTGAGACTCGGTTTAGTTTGTTTTTGAAAAGACTGACATTGTTATAGGTTCAGGGTGTGCAACCGAAAAAAAGCTTTCTACAAATAATTGGAATGCTTCTGATTTTTAAAATCATATCAAACATTGACACGCATAGACCGCTTATAAAACGTGCATCAGCAGTACTATTTTTGAGCTCCTGTGTATTTCCATAAAATGCTTATGATCAGTGCAATAAATACTTGTTAATATTAAATGGTGCACTGTGTCAGTCTTCTCTATCAAAGTGGCTACTATTTATCCAGTTGAAAGGTGTCCTGGAATTGATTGGTGTGTTTAAAACTAAAAAAAAAACATACAGGTGACTGGAATAGTAGACCAACATCTCATTATCTGTGTTTCCTTGGCCGGCCACGTTGGTTACACTCTCCAAAATCCGGTTTTGGTTCTGGTTTAACAGTATATGGCTACACGATGTATACTTTGCTTTGGACGCCGCCTTTTTGCAGTAAGTCGATGGATCAGCTTAGTGTTTAGTCTGGACATTTTTAGAAAAGTTTTATAAATAGTGAGGCTATAAATAATCACTGTAATATGACCAGAACATGTTAACGTCTTGACCTAATAATTATGGTCTATTACAAGCACTGGTTGGAGATTATTTTGTTTTATTCCTGGGTCCTATAATTATAGATATTTAACTCTACAGTCAATGCCGAAAAATTGAAGTGTCACTTGTTTTCAGGCACTGTTCGTTTTGAGGTTTTTAGTTGCAGTTTTCATATGTCTTTTTTTTTTTTTAAAGGGCAGCCATTTTGTATTTCTAGTGAAAATCCTATGTTGCAGCTTTTTAAGGTAACTTTGCTTTGAACTTTAGCAATCATTGAGATTGTATATCTGTCTGCTTGGATAACAAAGCAATGTAAAAATAAAGGGAACTGCTTTTTATAGCTAGTAATAATAATGTTGAATTTAATAATGAAATTAGGACCTACTAGGGTGCCTAAAACTGGAGGAGAGCTGGATGTAATGCAGGCCATTCTATAAGTTGGGGTTTCTTTTTTAATTCCCAATCTAAATTCAATTAAACTAAAATTGGATTTTAGTACCCTCATCTTTCCCATGCGTATACCATTGTATTACTTTTCTGAGCTCCTTCTTGCTGTACGCTGTTATGTCTTGTGTTATGTCCCTTGTTTTTGTAAATCCTGGAACTCGTGCATCTCAACTCACCTTAGTATTTACTGAATATACACCTATGAAAAACCCAAGAGTTGGCAATTTTTGTTCGTAGAAATTAGCAGCAGGGTTTGGCAACTTCAAAAATAACAAAAATACTGCAAATTTTGTAAAGAGAATTGTACCTCTGTATTTTACACAAATGGCTTTTTAATTAGGAGTATGTGTCCATCTTTCAATTCATTTAGTTTGTCCACAATGGCTGTAGGGTAAAATGACTCACAGACGCAAAGAGTGAGGAGGGCCCTGATCAAACAAGCTAACACTCTAGAATATAGTGAGCTAAAAATAATTTTAAAGAAGATTGCCTTATAGTGACACACCAAAATAATTTTATGGCCCACATTGTAACTCTTTCCCTATATTTTAGCCTAACCACATGTAACTCGGGTTCCTTTTTATTTTTTTTTATTTTTTTCTGTCTAGACTGCAGCCTAGCGTTTTCTGTTTCTTTTTTGATCTCCACGCTAACTGCTCCTTATAGGCTGCTCTGTGTATACAAAGGCATATATCCTGAGCCAGCCCCCTTTCAGATTCCCAGCACACAGATCCTTTTTGTTGTTGTATGGTTTTCTGGAAAATGCTTCCCCTTTCACCCCTTATTGAGTGCTAGAAAACATTGCTCCTACAATTGAACTGCAGTTCCCCTATATGCTTTTGTTCCTGGTATCTATGTAATAGTCCTTTCTCAATCTCTTCATCACCCCCTTTTTTTTTTTTTTTTTTTTTTTAAATGTTACTACAGACTGTGCAGCCTGGCTGTTGCTGGACCACAGCTTCCATAATACTTGGCCGTCCTCAAGTATTTGTAGCGCTGCTGCTTACATAAAAGGAATAGAGCGTCATTAAAAGAGCAAGATTGAATAACATAACCAACAAGATATTAGGTACCTCTTCTTGAAATGTAACAGGGGCATTTGGCAGTGGAAGGCCAAAGGTGGATGGCTGTACTGTTAAATACAGTTGTGTGCCAAAAAAAAACGTATACCCTCTTTGAATTCTATGGTTTTAGCTATTAAGACATAACAAAAATCATCTATTCCTTAGCAGGTCTAAACAGGTAAATACAAGTATCCTAATTCCTATGAAAGCAAGGATGTACTTAGTTTTATACATATGGCTTCTCCATTTTTGCTTTATTTTTGTTGCATAAATCGTGGTGTAATATGTCATGGGTTTTTCATCTCATTGTTTTTACTTAATTTAGGCCTGCTAAGGAACAGATATGTCCCGATATGTAAAACATATAATTTCAAAGAAAATTTACTTTTTTTTTTTCTTTTTCATGCCGAAGTCAAATTGCAGTATTCTAGATCTTTGTATTATAGTAGATACATTTCTGTTACTGTACAGATTACACTTCATCTTTTTATTGTATGCTAGAAAAGATTATATCCGCATCTACATAATACTTTACTTTATTTGTCAAGAATATATATTCTATTTATGATGCTCGCTGCATAAATGCTTTGTTATGCTATGTCTGCGGACCACGTAGTAGAGTGAGACTACTCCCATGTTTAGACAATTTTCATCTTTGTTTATTTGCATCACATTGAATTTTTAACATAGATCTGCTGAAAACAGCACAGTCCTTCTGTTTCAGTTGTGGAGGCTTTAAGTAGAAAGTGCGTATATAACTGTTGTAGCACTCAAAGGAGTACAAATCCAGAATTTACCTGCCCTCTGTTTACATTGAAATCTTTAGCTTTGGTTGCGTAACAGGTATAGGTAGGATTTTGTGCATGGATTTGCAGCACACTGCAGGAGGTCATCTGGTACTACATGACGTCATGACGTCAATGGCAGTGATGTACAGCAGCAGATAGGTCATAGGTATTGACTAATGTTACAATTCCGTTTTGAATTCTGTGGAAATCTGTGCCTGACCCTTTTTTTTTTTGCAGTGGTCTCCAAGACAGTAGCTTTGCCTAATTAGTAGTTCTTACGTTTATTTTTTACATTGTTCAGCCAAAAAACCCAAGCTCTTGGAACATGTGCATACAGGTTGGGGATCTACAACACCCACAAATGTCTGTCAGCCGTAAGAAGTTCACAGCAGCGTGTTTTGGCATTTTACAAATATTCTACGGCGTTCTGTTTGGAATTGTGTGTAAACAACTACAGCACTGCCTTAACCCCTTCGCGACCTTTGCCGGTTCAGGACCGTCACACAAAAACGGTCACTTAACGACCTTTGATGGTCCTGAATCGTCACTAAATTAAATAAGCTTAGAAAGTGATCAACGATCACTTTCTTTGCTTAAACGGCGTTGCTGTAATGCCTCGATGTCAAGGCATTCAGTACCGCCGAGTTTGGCATCGGGGGGCCAACATCTGCCCGTTTTAAAAGTGTTTAGGAGGCGATCAACGCTGGAATGCCCCGATCAGGAGGCATTCAGGGACACCAAACACTTAGCTCAAGACGGGCTGTGACCGCTCCGGAGAGTGGTCGCAGCCGCCACTGCCGGTGATCTTCACCATCAGCAAGATGGTGGCCGCCCTGTAATAAAAACAATCAAGTTGAAAAAGTTCGCTAAATGGTCTCCAGACCCTCTAGAGAACTCTGGCTCCACTTGCAGGTTGAATACAGGTACTGCATTCAACCATGCAAGTCAATGGAGCCCAGCTTTCTAATCACAATGTGATTAGTAAAATATTCAAAAAAAAATTGAATTTTTTTTTTTTTTTTTTTAAATGTGCTAACATTTAAAAATAATTATGCAGTGATGTCACCAGAGGAACCATCCAGTACCAGCAAAATGTGTAAAAAATAAATAAATAAATAAAAAAATAAAGTTTATTATTTTGAGCAAGTGCTAAAATTTCTCAAAAATCTCAACATAGAGTTAAAATAAAAGCACTTCAAATACCCACGGGGTGTCTAATATAAAACAAAATGGCCTGATGGGGTAAATTGGAGTGGCCGACCTCAAAGATAGGGCATAGGTACAGACTTACCAAAATGGAGGAAAAAAAGCGCACTTCCCAAATGTGGCATTTTAAATCTCAAACACGACAAACCCATGCATGTGGGGTATCACTGCACTCAGGAGATGTTCCTGAACACACATTGGGGTGTTGTTTGACAGTGACATATACCAGAACCTGTTTATCTATAACTAAATTACAATTTGTGTGAAAAAAAATAAATAAAAAGAATTACTATTACAAAGTTTGACAGTGTGGTTGTATAATTGGTGCATGGAAAGGGTTAAAATGAGTTAACCGGCTTCAAAGATGTTCCAAAGAGGAGATAGAGGCAGACTGACCAGATTTGTTAAAAAAGGTTTGGAAATCATAAAGCGCTACTTGTATAACTTACAAAAAACAGCAAAAAAACATAAAAACATTGGGTATTTCTAAACTCAGGACAAGTAGTAGAATCTATTTAGCTAGTTTTTTTACTTGCTTTTTTAGGTGAGTAAAAGAGTTTTCAAATAAGTCATAAAATGTTTTTTTTTTAAATGTCACCATGTTGTCCTGAAAAAAACAATATATAACTTATGTGGGTACACTAAATGGGTGAGGAGAAAATTACAGCTGAACACAAGCACCACAAAAGTGTTAAAACAGCCTCGGTCCCACAGGGTACAAAAAGAAAAAAGGAGCCCGGTCCTTAAGGGGTTAAAATAACTGCTAAAAATACATTATATGAATCCGAAGAGTGAAATTCTGGAGGCCCTTTTAGGATCCAACATATTTTGATTATCACAGAAGGGGTGCTTAATAGAAATCAAAAGATAAGGTGCCAGAAATAGCATCCTGGAAGGTTTTGCTGATTACGGTATTTACAATTTGCAGATATAATATGTCTTTTTAATAACTGTATTTGAATTTACCAACTGCGATCCTCTGAAAGGCTAATGGCATTGATATGTGTCTTCAATACGTCTTTGTAGGAGAAACCTACCAGTGTCGGCACTTTCGTATCACATCAAGTCTGTGATTTGAATCCGTAGCTTGAAACGCATCGGCCATCTCCTACTTAGTTAATAAAGCTTGTATAAGCTTGATTATATACTGCACTTTTCCCTGCTGAGTTGAATGGGTTCAGCTTTCAGCATACCAGAAACCATGTAAACAAGGTGGGAGGCTCTTCATCCAGGTAGATGTCACATTTCTATGCTGGATTGGAAGTTTCGTGACACCCTGTCTATCCAGGTCAGTATGTTGTGACATTGCATTGACAAAAGGATAAAACATAATCACATCATGTCTGTAATAAGTAGGTCCCCCAGATCTGGAAGCAGCCTTAGATGGCTCCTGCTCTTTAAGCAATATTTCCAACGTGCATGGAGCAGATTCAAAATCATATCACACCATTAGAATTGCTAACAAATGTATTGATTGCTTATATTTGTTTTCTCAGCCCCCTTTGTGAGATCATCACCAGTGCTCTACATTCACACGATAATCACTGTAAGTGTGGCTCTTTAGGCAGGCTGTCCTACATTCACAGTGTATATTGATTATATGCCTTTTTTGTCTCCAAAATGTGTAATCTAATCTAAGTCTTGAAATAAATTGGGCTTTGTGGATACTTTACCCTGACACACAAAATAAGGAGGAAATAAAATCCTATTGTAACTGTTACAAAGGTGAGCAAATAGAACAGGGAACTGGCTGGTCCCATACTAAGAACAGAATAGCCTTCGCTGTGCATGTATAGCTGGTAGTACGCAGAAACATGACGGTCTGGGGATATCGCAAAATGTAACAAATATTTGTTATTGCCTCAAATATTTACAGTACAACATTTCCTTTGGCAGAGTGTGGAATTGTGGAATTTTAAGTGAAAGGTGAGAAATAATAGTAGTAATAAATTTCACAAGAAATCTTTGATCCAGAGTCCAGAACATACAATCGTTTTCTTTTCAAAAAAATAGCGATTGTTGCAAATGTTTTCAAGACTTGTTCTTTAGTAAATGCCTTTAGAAAATGTGGAAAACCCTCAATGAACCACTGACCATCTGTGGCAGGCTATTTTAGTCCCGTATAGCAGGATAAAATTCTAATTTTACTCCACGTACCTTTTTAAGCACAGTGTAGCTGTTTGTCATAGCACTTATTGGCACTCAGACCTGACCAGTATAATTAACTTTCTTAGAATGGTGATGCCTGGAACATGTTGGAGCTGAATCCTTGTTGTTTTCAGTTCTTGGGGGTTCTAAGATTCAGTACTATATCTTTTTAAGAAATCAAATCTCTATATTTATATAATTTACTGTCTCTTTTAACATTTTAAATCATAATGAAAAGGATTAAGGATCCTAAGAAAAGTACAGCTGGATTGAACATTACATTTTAATTCTTTTTCTCAAAGAGCACTGATTAAGTAAACGTCTCTCTAGCCAGTTACCGCTTGTACAAACAAAGTTACATAGGATATTCTCTGCCTTGATATCCTGAAACGGACCAAAATACAGCTGAGCTCAGGGGGAGGAGAAATAAAAACAAGCTTGGCTGCCAAAGGAGCAGGAAACCGTACAAGACCCTTTTCTAGGTGGGGAGGGTTTAAGGACATGTCTCATCCAATCAGATCGCCAGTGCTGTTGCTATGTGCATTTTCACTCTGCCTCCTTTGTGAAATCTTAACGTTTTAGAGCAAGACTCGCTGAATAAGCTCTTCAGGCAGCATCTGGATCCTTCAGATAGTGTTTGCGTAGCCAATCATAACAGCAGGCTTGTTCTTCTGCACTAGTGTTTACTATGGAAACATGGGCCTGCGTAACAAAGGTGTGTTCTTCTAAAATTTCTGGGGTCTTCTGTGAAAGCTGATCTACTTCTTGTTAGATGAGTATGTTTGCACTCTTTTCACTGTAAGGGGCTTCATCAGTGTGTGTATTGAGAAACAGCCTTGATGTCCTTTGCATTATATAAACATCAGTTTGATTAATTGTAGTGTAACACATCTAAGAGACAGGTAATTGGTGCAGATTTACCTAAAACTTTTTAATTTTTTTTAATCTATATAGATGAATCTATTGCTGGCTCCAGTATTCATGCTGGATGGGAATTTAAAAACTTGCTTAACATAAAAGGTCATTAATGACGTGGTTTGGGGTTGAGTAGGAGAACATTGTCTAGTGGGCCTCTTTTTATGTACTGCCAAAATTCTACCTTTACAAGGTTCTATAAACTGTTTGTGGAAGCAAATTCATACATAAAACATTACGATGTGCACAAACTCAACTGAAATGAATACATAAAACATCTTCTTAATGTGTGTGTGTGCTCTAACTTATATATAAGCCACAATTAACAATTGGACTCCAAATGCCAAGTTTATTTTTGGACTTATATATATATATATATATATATATATATATATATATATATATATATGTGTGTAGGTAGTTACACTAACATAATGTATTAAGATAATAATATTTATTTTGACTTATTGAATATAACATTGTAAGTTATTGTGCACGTGATGAACATTTCCTGATGTGACTCAATAACTCACACCGATGAATGCGTATGATGAGGCAGATATACCGTATTGGCTCGAATATAGGCCGCAGTTCCGGGCGCCGGGCAGGCAGCAGGGTTAGGATACAGATCCCCCGCAGCAGTGCAGGGGACCTGCATCCCACTCTCCGATACGCTCAGACAGTCTCCCCTGCCAGCACTTTCCATGGGGGGAGTGCCGGCACGGGAGATTGTCTAGGCGCTTCGTGCAGACGTTCACCGGCGATGCGCGTAAACAGCCTCCGCTGCCGGCACATCTGCACGATGTGCTTTAACAATCTCCCTTCCCAGGAATTCCCACAGGGGGAGTCCCGGCAAGGGAGATTGTTAAAGCACATCGTGCAGACGTGCCGGCAGCGGAGGCTGTTTACGCACATCGCTACTGCCGGTGAGCGTCTGCACGATGCGTTTTACCTCTGCCCCCAAGACTTACCAGAGCAGACTCCCGGGTGTCCTGCGGGGCCGGCGGGGGACATCTACGCAATACGCGTATACAACTTCCGGTGCCGGCACATCCGCTGAGTGCCGGCACCGGAAGTTGTATACGCGTATTGCGTAGATGTCCCCCGCCGGCCCCGCAGGACACCCGGGAGTCTGCTCTGGTAAGTCGGGGGGGGGGGGGGTTGAGTGGCAGCATATCTCGGGGGGGAGAGGACAGTGGCAGCATATCTCGGGGGGGGCAGAGTGGCAGCATATCTCGGGGGGGGATGACAGAGTGGCAGCATGTCTATTAAAAAAAACTTTTTCTTTAAAAAAGCACCAAACTTTTAGGGTGCGGCCTATATCCCAGCCAATACGGTATATGGGGTTATGTCGGATTCACTTTATACAATGCTCCCTCATCCTCCTCCCAGCTTCTGACATACGTGACTTTACTATTTGTACATTCTAGAATCACCAGTTAGTTAACATGCCAGAATGTTTTATTTCCTGTGCCGGAGGAAAGAGGTCAGTTGTTTAATTACTATTATGAACAACTTTAGGGTGACGCGTAATTAATTAAACCATGTATCTTGCTACACATCTCATTGTCTCTTTAATAGACCCCTTTCATTACTTTGTTTAATATAAAATTTTATATTGGGAATCTCTTATTTAAATGCCTCTATATAGCAGTAGCCA
The DNA here is from genome assembly GCA_029215755.1 of Spea hammondii. Taxonomy (NCBI): domain Eukaryota; kingdom Metazoa; phylum Chordata; class Amphibia; order Anura; family Pelobatidae; genus Spea; species Spea hammondii. The sequence goes on from JARDYJ010000004.1 coordinate 86,980,131, forward strand.
TATATACCGTATTGCTTGGAAAGCTGTCTTTTTTTTTTTTCTTTTTTTTTCAGGATTCTGCTGCAGTGATTGTTGCTTCTCAGGAGTCTGGGTACCATTTGTCCCAAAAGTTATTGCAGTCGCTTAATGAAATATTATTTTCTTAAGGCACAAATATATTAAGATGTTTTTTATATTCTACAACAATCCTTTTTTGGGGTCAGCACCTGTAAAAAGTAAATGATATTTCTAAATGTGTCCCTTTTCCTAAAGAACTTGTGATTCACTATAAGTAGCTGTCCATTTTTTTTTACGGTTTCCATTAATATGAATATGAAATGATACTTTATACTTTTTTTTTTTATTTCCTCTTGGCGTGTCGGATGATTATATATGACTTATGTATGTGCCTGTCATTAAAGTGACATGCAACCCCCCCCCCCCCCCATTGTCACCAGCTTCAGTCTCATTGGACCTTTGACTTATGTTCCACCCAATGTGACCGACAAATCCCATAGTGACAAGCCTTTAACAAGTATAGAGCTATGTTCCTAGCAGACAAGTGATATGGCTGTCCTTGTCTCCCGAGAGCTTTTCTTCTGCTGACAGTGGGTTTATCACAGCGCTAGATGTGAGGTACAAAGTTTTCCAGAGGCACTATCTAACACTGATGTGGAGCAGGCTCTGAGAATGATATGGTAAATGTAAAGCTGAATGCAAAGTGCAAGTATAAACAAGAGAAAATTGTAACATTTAATATGACTCAGCATCTGGCATTGGTATAGCATATAAGCCACGAGTGGGGAAGCTCCACAGTAACATTAATGCGAAGGGGAGCTCTGGTGATATGACAGCTATAAGATGGCCTGACAGCATCCAACACATATGTATAGAAGCAACTCAGACTTTTAGCTTTGGGAACTTACTAGAAAAGTCAGAGCAACTTGCTTTAGCTCCTAGATAACCAAGATGAAAGCCTGGTTTCTCCTGGGCTATATCGCCTGGGAACATTAAGAGGCGATGAAAAATAAAAATGTTTTTCTTCCCAATTAACCACAATTAGCACCACACACATTACCATATAACAAGGAGAGTCTGGGATCTCCAGTAGCAAGAGAGAGGTTGATGGGCCGAAGGTAAGATTGCAGTAACGTTTTTATTGCAATCCAGGTGATGGTCATGACTGCACCTTCTTTGTGTTAGAGATATATATATATATATATATATATCTATCTTCTCCCGGTGGCTAAAAAATTGAAGCAGCCATGATGTACATTTAACCTCTCAATACATAAGCGTTTTGTGGCCTGCCTCTTCCTAATTCTTCAAATTATCTGTATACATTTTTTCTACCCGGTTAGACTTGTTAGGTGAGATTCTGATAGATGTCTTCAGATATTCTAAAACAAAATTTACATTTGACTTCAATTTCAGTGATATTTATTTATTTTTTCTTTTTTTAACACTTGAATAGAATCTGTAGAAAGTGTTTATATAACATGTATGTCAGTAGAGCAGAAGAAAGCAGCTAAGGGAAGGTCAACATGATTCAGCAAACTAGTTACAACTGGAAAGTAAATACGCTTCTGTGCTTGGTACTTACCCGGATTAGAGATACCGTTGGTGAAATAAGATAAATAGTTTTAATGGATTCATTTTGGACACAGTTTGTCCCCTGTGCTCGGGTTTTTGAGCGCAGTTAATACTATTTTAATTAAAAATATAGTAAAACCTGATATTTTTTTTTCCCTTTAGATTATTTAAAAAAACACCCAAGCGACAAATCACCTGCTTAAATCTATCTTGTAATCATAATACCTAGGGTATGTATTTGTGTAATTCCTTAATACATTTGTATTATATAACACATGTAGCTTATAGAAGTTCTGATAAAATCCAAAGCTGATTGCTGGCTATTGGTGTTTTTCATCCAGTCCCTGGATTTCTTGAATTTCAGAACATGTGCAGATAAGGATATATCGATTGCAGACCTCAGCGTGCTATAAAATCAAGCGATAAAACTAAGGACACCGACTTCTTCTATATGCTTTTTAATTTCTCTATGCACGATCTATTCATAGGTGTTGGAGAAGAACAAGATTCATACATTTCATACTGTTGTAGTTGCTACTATCACTGAAGACCCTTATCCAATTATTTCTTATGTACGCACATGCAAGCCTTTTAATGTGGTACCCATCGCCAAAGATCAACGAATTTCACCCATACATTGCGCTAGCCTGTTCCCTAGCAGATATATGGGTGTTCACAGCATGAGAACTTGTATCTTTTTGGAATTATAACTAGCAGAAATGGGGATAGCACATTGTATGTAATGTGTGTATGTACACGTGCTCTATAAATAAAATGTAATACAATCTGGTAGTTGGAAAGTGAATTGTTGTGATAGTTATCCAATCCATAAGAGACAGAGCTTTAACCCATGTCATCTGTGCTTTACACACTAATTTAGTCTTCTTAAAACGATGTAAACTACCTCCTCCAAGTAACTTGATATTAAAGCTTGTCATTGACAAAAAAAACCCTTCCTTGCTAAATTTATGGACTGTTTAATTGCAGAATGTAATGATGTTTGGTAGTAAAGTACCCCTGTCTCTATCATAAATATGCTGTTCAAAACACGACCCTGCGCATCAGAGTAACAGAAAATCGTTAGCACATAAAGCGGAAGAAAATGCAGCCTGGGTACTTTGTCCATATTATGTGACCCAATGATTCCCTTTAATGTTTGATGGAGAGAAGCAGGGTCCTAATGTTGTGCAATCTTTGTGAATCTAAATACAAAAATGCCTGATCTGTTCCATTTTGTTTGTTTTTAATTATCTGATTCATTTGCTCTCTGGATATCCACACTTTGCTTGTGTAAGTGACCTTATTTTACTCATTTGATTTGGTCACTTCTTCACTTGGTCAAAGCGGTTTGGTTTTGGAAGCTTTAGGAGTTAAAACGAGAGGTTAGTTCAGGACAGGAAAGTATTTGGCAGATCGGTTTTGTTTTGTTGTTCCTCCACATGGCACTTATTGTAAGCCTGCTGAGCTAACGTAGGTCCTTAGTATTAAACCAGGTATTCCAAACAAAATACTATTATAAAATAGCTATATGCAGCATTAAATAAATGCATATAGGACTGAATTCATTAACAGTATAGCACAATCTCTAGTTATTAACTCTTATTACCTGTTATAAAAGGAGAAGTTGCTCCGATCAGAAGCCAAAGGTTTCCATGGATCTGCAGTGAGACGTGGTGGGGACTGAGGTCCTTGACCTAGAAGGGTAAAATTGGCCCTAGATAATTTACCACAATGTTTTTTTTAAATGTGACATGAACCACAGTTTAGTAAACTGACCCATAAATGTTGAAGTTCTGTCTCTATTGTCTCTATTTCTAACTGTGTGCCAGGTGGTGTATAGTAGTAGTCATCCAGCATATATTTAAATTTTGGTGAAAGTATTTTAGCCTTATTTTCAGATGTGATTCGAGCCGGGCAATAGCTCTGAACTTTTATATTTATTGAGCCTTTTCAAGGGAGATGTTTAGAGCAGGCGTACTGAGTTTTTTTCTCTTTTATTTCCATAGTGTACCGTTTTCCCTTCAAGATTTTTTTTCTGCTAAGAGTGTTTCATTCTGTAAGTACCTTGGGGAATAAAATGATTGGATGAATGGATTAATTACTTCACTACCGATGCATCCCTAGTATCTACAATTATCGGACTTCAAGACCTTACTGCTGTCTAATCTTCACTGGAGAATTAGCGCAGCCTTTGAGGTTAATACCTCTTTGCCCTCTTTTTAACTAATTTCCGTTCCAAGTTGAACCAGTATCCGTGTCAGTCTCTTGTTTTTATTGACAGGGAAGAGCTGGCTTTTAAGTCGGTGCTACAGTCACCAGTTCTTTCATCCTCTTTATGGCGGATTGATTCAGCTGAGTGTTTCTTTAGGTCTCTGTATTATATACGCAGGCTTCGTTTGCCCGTTGCTCATCACATGTCGCTTGCTTTTCAAGTGCGCCAAGTAATTTAAAGTTGTGCATTTTTGGGGAGTTTTATACATTAAGGAAATCTCCTTCTGACAAAAACAATGGTACTATCCAGTCGAACTGTTATGGATTTTTTAGCTTTTTCTCTGCACAACTTCATTTGGTTAGCCTGGCTAATTTGTGTTAAATTAACAATAGGTGTACAGCTTGTATAATTCTTGTAGCCATGACAAAGGTGTATACTGTCATAGCCAGGTATTTATAGAGATAATGGACTTTATTATACGTTTATTGTTGACAGGGTTAATTATTAGCTGAATAAAATTAAAATGCAAGCTTTCCAGGTAATTGGTTGTCTCCATTGAGATGTGTTATAAACATTGTAGTCATAATTTGGCATTATATGGAAATGTATATTCCGTATTCATTAACAGTTTTATAAGGGTACTGTTACGCCATGAGAACAATATCACTGTGTTTGCTTCTTGCTGTTCTTTTCCCAGGGCCCCTGTCCAGGTTTGCCCACAAATTGTGCGCCATGATGTCACATAATTCACCATGACCTCTAGGTGTTTTGCCCATGGCGATGAGGACTTTTCTTCTTGTAGGATCATATCATGTGGCTCTCTAGGAAACCTTGGACGTTTTAATGTAATTACTTTTTCTATTGGACGTATTTGCTCTGCAGATCAGCTTCGGGGGAATGAAAAACTGTTCATGGAGAAATCCTGCATCTGTGTGTGAATAGTGTTGTGTGTGTGCCTGGAAGTGTTGTTACTTTGTACTTCTGTTATGATCTTCATTGTCATGTATGAGTCATAACACTTAGCTGCAGGACAGAGAGTCTTTATCACGTGCTAAGTCTGAACACTCATAAACCATTTTGTATAAAAAGAAGCTTGTGGTGCTTGTTACCGAAATCTAATTGAATATACAAATTCTGATTGTTACATATTTATTTCCAACTATAGGTGCAGAAACGTTTCTCCTTCTCAACTAATCCCATATGTATTCCTTTATGTTTTGTACTAGATATGTATTCATTACAACCGTAGGGAAATAATAAATGGATGTAAAAATATGGTGGTAGTTGCCCTTTAAGATCACCAGTCTCCTGCCTCTGTTGTTGACTGGCCATTCCCTGGGTTGTCTTTGTAACAGACTTACAGTAAACGTTTTTACTACTGCCTTAGGCTAGGTTTCCACTTGGGTTTTTGTTTTTTTGCAAAAACGCCAATTCAGCCACACGGCGTTTTTTTAGTGAAAAAACGCTGCGGCCAGATGTTAGCTGTTCTTCAATAGGAAATTGCAGAATGCCATATCCACTTGGCGTTTTTCTGTTCAGCGTTTTTTCAGTCCTCTTTGGCGTTTTACTGCTTTTTTGGGCTCTGTGGCAGTTTTTCAAAATCGCAGCATGTTCGTTTTTTGCAAGGAAATCTTGGCGTTTTTCTCCAATAGAAGTCTATGGGAGAGAAGAAAAAGCCATGTGGGTTTTGCCTTGGTGTTTTTTATGGCGTTTTTTCCACAGTTACAATGCAGAGGATGGACCCAGTATCTGTGTGTCCTACGAGAAATAGGCTGGAAACAAACAGTTTCACACAAAACAAAGTTCATATTGAATTTTACACCATTTGGAACAAACATGCCATTACAAACAAACATACCCAACTGGATCCTGCCTGCCAAAAGCAACAGCAAACAATTTGCACCATCATTTGGGGCCACTCTTCCTAGAGGAGCAGACATTCGGAATAAAGCATTATTACAAACCACAGAAAAGAGACAAAAGGGTCCGCCGGGGCGAGTTTAAGTAGAACTCTACCAAGGAAATGACATCAGGATGGGGCAGATACTTGCCATTTATCCTAATCCCTTTTAGCTGGGTGACAATTCTAACGTGTAAAGGCTGGAAAGACTGCCTAAGGTCAAAAAAGCAATTTCCACAGAAAGGCCAAAACGCAGGTAAATGCAGTGGCAGTTTTCTTGGCGTTTTTCCTGGCGTTTTTCATCAAGAAAATAACGCAGGACAAAAACCCAAGTGGAAACCTAGCCTTAGGACAGGCTGCTTTTACCTGGAGATGCCACTTACAAGCAATGGCTTTTCCTCCACTCTGACCCCAATTTACATTCCTTCCAATACTGCTGGAAATCACCAGAAGCCCCTGTTTGCATGTTACTCTACCCCCCCATACTGATTTTCATTGTGTCCCTATGGAATGACTTGAGGGTTACAATTAAGAAGACAGGTCTCTAAGGGGTTGGCACACAGAAAAAAATGCAATGTACATCTACTAAAAATCTCCTGTTCGTTTACCATGTCGGTATGTGTTGATTCAATCCTCCCCTTGTGAATATATACAGAAGGCTTAAAGATCTACATTTTCTGGCAGTATGAAGAAAGTGAGGTCTGTTTCCCTAATGAATACCAGAGTGTGTATCTTGACTCTTGACCTTGTCACTTAACATGTGAAAAGGTCACAAAACTCCTTAACATTTGTCAAGTGAGCCTAGAATACGACTTTATGCTATTAAAAAAGAAATATTTATCCAAATTGTAACCTATTATCTATTTGGGAAAATAACTATAAACATAAACTGTATATTTAATGTATGTATTTTGTGCATATGCTACACTGCTTAATACAAAAAGCAAAACATCTTTCCCGTGGGACATATGATTACGCACATATTTCTTTGGAGGGTCTGTTCTTCCTAAGAAGAGGAGCACTAAATTTAATGATGTAGTATATTTTTTATGGTCCCATTACCATAAGGGGAATACTTTCCCAGGAATGTTCATTGCTCAACGGTATACATTTTATAAATTTGCTAATGTATCGTGACGGCTCCCAATTAGCCTCTGAAGAAATAAACAAGGACCTGTAAAAATTCAAACATTTAATTTTTAAAACGGGAATATTGGGCAGACTAGGTGGACTGGATGGTTCCTCTATGCCATCAAAGTATTTCAAAATTAGAAACTTAATTTAATGGCTGCTGTATTGTCCCACCTAGTTCACCCATTGTTTTTGTCTACAGCAAGGCCTCATCCTTCAAACTGTATTGAATTCCATGGCCAAGGACAATGTCTATCCAAGGGCAAAAATGTATTTTTTATTTCTTCCATCAAATTCAGGGCTAATGTATAAAATGTGATTATGTTGTGGGCTTTGAAAAAGGGGTCTTATCTCCATAGTAACCAATGGAAATGTTCAATTAGCATGTGCATTCCACCAGTTGTTATGAGGATAAGACTACTTTGGATTAGAATACGTAACCCATTCGACTGTTTACCCAGTGCAAATTCTATGTGATTGTGTTCCCTTATCTTCTAATGAAATATCTTCACCATAATTCATTGAACATTTTGCTTTTGAGAATAGAATCTTCCACAGAAGTGCTGTCATCAAAGGCATGAAAGCATTGCACAGCTGCAGCAAAAGTACCTCTGTGTAATGTGCGAGGAGCCACGCCAGCTGCCGCTGCTTCTGCTGCTCACTGTCTATTGCATCTTTGTGCTGGTTCAGACCAGATCTCGTACTGTAACAAAGACCTCTCTGTTATGAATTCTTGCTGCATCAACACTGAGACCATTTTTCCTCACACACTTATGCTAACACAAAGGAAACATTTCTTTTGTTTCCAATAGCAAGACTGTCAAATGTATTTGTAACGGGGCTATATTTATAAATGACCATTTATTTCCCTCCCGTCCCATTTTCCTTTAGGGTTTCTGCATCCTGGTAAATATCTTATTCAAAGTAATGTGTGTTCCGATGGTTGATTTGTAATCTGTTTTTTCCCACTTCTTGAACAAAGCATTTCGTTAAGAGGACACTGTTAAAGGGTTTCATCGCCTGTGTATTTCCCGTAACAACATGAACTGGCAGAGTCTAAACAGCCTTTTACAAATGACCAGAAACAAAGGCAGATGTGTTATGATCCTCCTTATGGTGTCTAAAATCACACTCAAACTAGCAGCGTTCTTGTAGTTTTTATTTCACGGTGCTCATTTACTGTTTGTGTATGGTGATTGCATACCCAGAAGGGTGCAATACCATTTATTGTACAGTTGGTAGAGAAAATGAAACATACTCAACCTATTTTTCTGTCTGGAAAATTAAGATCAGTTCTGGTGTCAAGCTTAAAAAGTGGTGCAATAACCATAGTAGAGCGGAAGATGATGGCGCTGTATAAAATAATAATCTGTTTGATAACTGCATCACCCACCACCCCCTTATGTGTCTCATATTCATGTGTTTTTTGTAGATTCCATGGATGAGTTCTTTGAATATGAAGCAGAGGATTTTCTAGTGTATCTTGCTTTACTGATTACCGAAGGTCGGACGCCAGAACAATCTGTGAAAGGAAGAACAGAAGGCCTCCATTGTCCACCAGCACAGTCTAGTCATCCTGGGCCTAATAAGCATGAATGCAGTGATAAACTGGCACAGGTAAGTCTGTGTTGCCTTTTGATGTGCAATTTATTATCTTTAACCCTCTAACAGCCTAATAGTACCTTCTCGCTTGTCATTTTGCTACTTACCAGAGGTGTAGAGGCTTTCTAATGTCAACATAGTGTATCTCGCAGCAGTAGAAAACTTTAGTGGCTCTGTGCTGATAGACTCAATGTAATATTGCGTGATGTAAGTGACTTTGAATGCCTGAACAGAAATTCGCTTCCTCCTGTGTCAAGGCTGACACGTGGAAATGTTATCAACTATCCCATAAAGCTAGGTCTGTCAAAAGCTGAAAAATAGCATTATAACCCTAACCAGTCAAAGGGTATGCATTACTTTGATCTTGGTAAGTTGCCGCCCAGTATTTGGATAAGAAAGCTTTTGTGTGTCTGGGGATTGTCCCACAGAAAGAAGTCTTGCAGATGGCTTTGATGACATACCATGTTAGCATTTGACAAGTCCACATACAGTTTTCTACCATAGAGCACAGTAATCTACCGTGGGTATTCTGAGTTTATCCTTTGAGTAAGCTATGTATCATTGTGCAACGTCTACTTTCCCCTTGGACTTCAACCTGAACAGATGTACCAGATGGTTTGTCCAGATACGTGGAGTAGTAAAAAGACTTTATTCTCACTTCCTTACCATAATTTTGTAGATAAACCCATTTTGTTACTCATATTGTGTTATGTTCTTGACACTATATAGCCAAAGGGCACCTCTTGTTCAGTTGTAATCATCATATGCATGTCCTCCACCATATGACACCACACATGTATGCCGCTAGCACTGCCATGCTGTGCTTGGCACAATGGAACACACTTACAGCTCTGGACGCACGCACCTAAAGCTATTATTTTACCCTTATCTTTCAATCCATCAGGAGTACTGCTCCCTGGCTTATCTTTCTTATACATCACTCTACTAACACCTCTCCTCTCTACCAGTCTCTTTACAGGCACACTACAAGGCTCTTCATAGCAATTCCCCTATCTTCATCTCCTCTCTTCTTAAAATACACACCTACCCGGTACTTTTCTGATGATCTTCATCTGGCCTCTGTTCTTAACATCTACTTGTCATGCTCATATATAAGACTTCTCAGACTGTCCCCTTGTCTCCTTTCCTTCAAAATAATCTGATTTAAGACTCACTTCAGGCAGGACAGGTTAACTCCTCTTCTCCTACCTACCTCTACTTCACTTTTCTTAGCCATGCCGTCTGGTGTCTCCCACAATATCCTCTTACACCTCAGTCACACCGTGTCTAGTAATATTATTGTTTACACTGAGACACAGTTGTGCGGTGATCAACCTCAAGCATTTGCACTTTCACCTCATGTGCAATATACCGCCACCTCATTCCAGATTGTAAAATGTCCTTTATGTACAAATTATGTAATGTGCTGCTTGTTACATTCTGTTTACCTATTGTACAGTGCTGTGGAATATGATAGCGCTATATAAATCAATAATGACACGTTAGGCTCTTTTTTGTTTTGTTCTTCATTCCAAGGCACAAACTAGATAATTCATTCAGAGAGCAATGCATTCAGTTGAACAGTATACAAAGTACTTAAAAAGTTTAGAATAACTTTTGCAACTTGTCACTCATGGTCTTCTTTTTTTTTTTTTTTTTTTTTTTTTTTTTTTTAACTTGTTAACTTTAAACACAAAGTATGTTTTTTACTTTTTTGTGTTGAAATTCACTTCATGAACTGTCAATGCATATATAGGTGTTAACAATATTTCAGAAAACCATTGTTTGTGTTTCAAAATAATAATTCTGCATAATAGGATTTTTTTTTCCTTTCAGTGCCGCCAAGCTAGAAAAACTAGATCTGATGTCGCCCTTCTATGGAGAAATAATATTCCAATTATGATTGAGGTGATGCTGCTTCCAGACTGTTGCTATAGTGATGAAGGATCCAGCACGGAGGCAAGCGATTTAAACGATCCTGCAATGAAACAAGACGCCCTCTTGCTGGAAAGGTGGATTCTGGAGCCTGTTCCCAGACAGTAGGTTAAAGTCTCCTTAAGGGTTTACTTAGATAGCACACACATCACATTAGCATGTAGATTTAAACACTGGATCACATGCCTTTAATGTAACATGCTGCAGCCTCTTATTGGGTCCTTTGTTGATTCTATACAGACATGGAAGAAAATGTATGTATTACTTCATTCTGCACAGTACATTTTGATTACATTTAGCTGTTCTTATCATAGAGTTAATAGTTAACCTGGTAGTGTTTTCTTACTGAATGTGTTATGTTGCAGCAAGCAGTTTTTTAAATGAATTTGTTACTTTTCCCAAATCCTACGTTTTACCATTTCATGCATTGGATAAACCTGTCTATTGACGTTTACCATAAGCAAACGTATTAAAACCCATCGTCCCTATAAAGTTCCTAATTTGTTCAGGCAGCCATTGGAGATGCAAGTGAGAAAAAGGGAAAGCAATTCAGGTCAGGAATTTGTAATATATATTAGCTGTGCCTGTTTCTACCCCATATATCTACTTTCCAGAGGTAAACCGAATACTAAACTGTCCTAGTGATTACAACATAAAACATCCGGGGCAATGAAACTCAGTGAGTAGTGTAAGAACATGGTGGGCTTTACCGGGTGAATTACACCTAGTGGTATGGTTTGAGTGGTATGGTTTTGGTCAAGTCTCTAATTTAGGGTACTTGTGAAAAGACATGTACTCTTTTTTTCTTAAGTGATCTCAAAGACCAGTTTCAGCTGTTATGGACCCGGACAAGCCTGGGGATCACTTAGAAACATTAGACACTTTTGCTTCCCATTTTCTAGCAGCCGGCTTGAGCCTTTACTGTCCCCTGTAAAACAGAATGGGACAAGGTGGAAGTGTTAGAATGTCGTTGACTTGGGATGTATGTAAAAATAGATCTGCAATGACACAATGCATTTTGGTGGAACAGGAAAACTATATTCATGTTTTTTATTTTTTATTTCAACATTTAATTTTTTCCAATACGTTCTAGGACTGGAGATAGATTCATCGAGGAGAAGACCCTATTGCTGGCAATCCGTTCGTTTGTCTTCTTTTCTCAGTTAAGCGCTTGGTTGAGTGTGTCCCATGGGGCTGTCCCGCGCAACATCCTGTACAGGTAAGCATAAGGACACGGACTTTTTCATGTGGTTTTCGTTGTACAATTAAACCACTGCATGCAGCGGTACTGCTTCACCTCTATAGGCCTTTAGCTAAAAAATCATTTTGGTTATAGGGATTGTGAACAATCTGTAAATCTAGATCAGACTACCAGTTAGCCCTTTTTCATCTTGAATATGGCTTGGAATGCTATAGTGCATTTTGTTTTAATTGCAAAATTCACTGATTTTTCTTTTTGTTAATTTTAATGTTTTTAGTATACCATTTAACTATGTTGTAGTGAAATCCTTTGTAAACCTGTAGGGTAAGCAGAGTGCACAAATTTTCAAGGAAAAAATGCATTAAAAGCCATAAAATGAGGTCAAACTGTTTTACTATAGAAGAGGCAGATATAGTTGATATGGTTAGTTAACAGGTAACTAAAATGACATATACTGATTTTCTCGTTTGTCCCCATGACATTTAGTTAGCTCTGGTTTTAGTATCCTCACTGAGCATGTGTAGATCATTGTTAATAAAATGGTCTTCTTTAGATGTTAAGACCCAGACATTCTATTGGTGTGTGCAGTGCATCTGTATATTTTAGCCATTTTGCATGGTACATTATTGTAATATAAGAGTCAGTTGTCCTCTGTACTAAGATCCCTTCTTCGGATAAAGTTAAAATATTGTCTAACCTTTGTATCCAGAAATCTTATTTTAAATCTTCTCTATTATTAAAGGTATTGGCTTTACTTTTTGTGGTTTCTTGATTCATCCCTTCTCTCCTTTTATAAGATTATGTTAGCTGTGGAGTTGGACAGTTGGTTTGTAAACCAGCCTATGCTTTGCTGTGTGACATGACATATTTTTTTTCTCCTCTTTATTTTCTACCTTTCTTCGCAGCTTTCTTTTAAAAGGGCCAAGACACACAATCCTGTGTAGGATGCCACACTGCACAGGGCACATGCTTTACCAGCAGTTAAGCACAATTGTGCTGTTAAAATCCAGCCAAGTCTAGAACAGTTTTTCCTCAGCTTTTATCCTTTGGGGCTACTGACAGGTCAGATGTGTTAGGACTTCACAGCATAAGCTAACATGGTTCAGTTCCTGTTCTCAGGCCACAATTCTCAAATCTGGGCTGCTAGTGGTATTTGAGGACTAGATTTGAGAAACACTGATCTAGAATAAGTGATCGTTTCTGCTAGAGGAAATAAGTAATCATGGTGTCCAATCTAGCCTTTACTGCTACCCCAGGAACATATCGGGGTTTCCACCAGTCACCACTTAATTTAGAACTTATTTTCAGACCAGACAGGTTAATCTATGATGTAAAAGATTTATGCAAATTAGTCAGAGACCCGCTAGATCTAGAACAGCCAAAAAAACTGCTCATACAATGTTTATGGTCTGTCCTAATTCCCAGATGATTTGTAATGTAAAGGATGTAAAGGAAAACGTGAAGGTCACATTTCTTTGGCACTGGTGAACCATCATCCCAGTATGTGAGTTTAAGCCACTCCTGGGCTTTGATAGTCAGATGTGGTTGGTCTTTTTTATTATAGAAATATATTCATACATACAAATTCCATCATAAAATGTCTAAATAAATGAGTACAAAAAATATAAATTCACTTTCCAAAACTTATATAAATAGACCATAGACTGAACCAATCCCACAACCAAAAGAATTAGTCAAAGTGCTTTAGCCACATTTATTTTTATATCACCAATAATTTTATGTAGTGCTTCTTACAGTACATATATTCAAGGGGTATGGCATATACTCAAGGGGTATGGCAAAACGAGAGGTGACGGACCAAGACAAACCAATCCAAGCGTGAACATGGAGCCAAAATGTGAAAATGTTCTCTTTAATGAGGATTTCAACTATAACATGTTAATGGAAATAGCATGGACTGAGGATTTGTCATTCAAGTCAGTGTAGAATACATAGACATCTGCTCTAGGTTGTGTAATACTGAAAATCTGGTTGATATTCCTTGATAAGGTAGCTAATTTCCCACGTTTTGTGGGTTGTATAAAAAAGGCTGCCCCCCAAAAAAATTCATTATACATTGTATATATGCATTGATTTTGTAGCGACTAATAAAAAATGGACCAGCTGTCTGCAATGCAGGTATCACGGCACCCCATCTTCCACAGAGTTCGCACTCACATGTGTTTGATATTCTCTCCGGGTTCGGTTTTGCTGTTACTGAGCCTGTGATTGGTCCCTGAGAGCGATCTATTTAACCAGGCAGGAGCTTACTGAGTAACCACTTTCTTGCACTTGTGTTTTTCAAACAGCCTGTTAATGTTGTTACTAAATTCATACATAATCTTATCAACTAGTAGGCAGAACTGCATGTTGGCAGGACATAGTGGCCTTCATGTTCCTAAGCAGTCTAAAGTAGCACACTTTATCTTTAAACTGCACGCATCTTCTTTGTTCAGGAAATGTTCTCCACCCTTATACAACTAGAAGACCAGCAAGCATGTATCTTTGTAAGCACGCATTTTTACATGGTTTGTTTTAAAATACCGTATTTGCTCGATTATAAGACGAGGTTTTTTTCAGAGCAAATGCTCTGAAAAATACCCCTCGTCTTCTAATCGGGGTCGTCTTCTAATCAGACCTCAAATAGAGGTCTGATTAGGAGACTAAGATCCAGATCCCCCGCACCGCTGCAGGGGACCTGGATCCTCCTGTCTCCCCCCCACACACACACACACACTTACCGGTGCTTCCTGCTGTATTGCCGGGGCAGCGGGTTGACGTCTACGCGATCCGCGTAGACAACGTCCGCTGCAGCCGGAAGGAGGTGTGGCTAGCAGCGGGGGTTGTCTGCGTCCGTCGCGTAGACCTTCCCCGACTGTCAGAGATCAGTGCCACACCGGTGCAGGGAACTCTGATCTCTGACAGCCGGGGAAGGTATCCGCGACGGACGCAGAAAAACCCCCGCTGCCAACTCCACCTCCTTCCGGCTGCAGCGGAAGGCGACGTCAACCCGCTGACCCGGCTGGAAGCACCGGTAAGAGAGGGCTGAGGGGAGAGAGGGGGGAGAGAGTGTGTGTGTGTGTGTGTGTGTGTTAGTTAAATGGGGGTATAGGGTGTGTGTGTGTGTGTTAAATGGGGGCATAGGGCATTTCTGGAGTGGCGTTAAGGGGGCATTTAATAGAGCACTCTGCCTCCTGAAATGCCTTATACCTCCCTATATGCCACTCTGCCCCATAATATGCCTTTTAACCCCCTAAATGCCAGAGTGGCATATAGGGGTATAAGGCATTTCTGGAGGCAGAGTGCTCTATACAATGCCTTTTAACTCCCTTAATGCCACTCTGCCTCCTGAAATGCCTTATACCTCCCTATATGCCACTCTGCCCCATAATATGCATTTTAACCCCCTAAATGCCAGAATGGGATATAGGGGTATAAGGCATTTCTGGAGGCAGAGTGGCACATAGGGGGTCAAAAGGCATACCATGGGGCACAGTGGCATATAGAGGGTTAAAAGGCATATCATGGGCCACAGTGCCATATTGGTGTGGCAAGCCTGGGGGCAGATGTGCGTAACTGGGGGACAGGTTGGAAAATACAAGAAATAAAAACAAAAAAAATATTTTTCTCAATCATAGCTTTTATTAAAAAAAATAGTTTACATGAATTAACATTTACTGGTAAAACTTTTTTCCTTTGGGGTCGTCTTATATTCAGGCTTTTTCTTTTTTTCCTACGTTAATATTCAGATTTTGGGGGGTCGTCTTATAATCAGGGTCGTCTTATAATCGAGCAAATACGGTAGTACCGTAGATTAAAACACAACATTTGGTTTCCTTTAGAAGTACAAATTATAGTTCAGTACATCAAATCTATGTAATGGTATTTACAGTTTAAAACAAGCAATTGTAATGCATTAGAAAACCCACCTTATGTGTGTACCATGGAGGGGATCAGCGTGTTAGAAGGATTTGAATGATTAAGTTACGGCTCCCTTCTGTGTGAGCTGATTCACTCTGCCAGCCTTTGTAAGGGTAAAATGTGGAGGATTTCAGTGCAGAAAACTAATTGTTATGCTAGTTTTGACACAAATTTCAGCGGCCCTGCAGTGGAGTGGTTTCTGTTGTAAAAAAAACAACTTATTCTGCTGCGGTTTAAAGAAGAAGAAAAAAAAAAATGATTTACTGTGAAATAGAATCCCTTTCTATCAGAATTGTTTCTTTTAGAGTTTGTTGCTATATCTGATAAATTGGCAAAATACTAAAAGGTGACCTGCACACTGCAATATGATTCAGGCACTCCATGGTAATTCATCTAGGTGTTCACCGCAGATAGACAAAGCAACCATTTGAGGGACTCTTAGAAAGTTTGTGCTTCTGTCATTGAGGAAGGAGCCAGCGCTCTGTTTATTTTTTTTTATTTGTTTTTTAATGGTCCTATCTATGTTGAAGAAATGGATGGTGGTGTCTGTGTTCACCCAGATAAACTATATTGTGGAGTGCCTGGATTCTTACACTTTCCTTTGCACCTGTGTAATCTGTGGCTTTCTGTTTGTTTTTAGAGTGAGTGCTGCAGATGGAGAGTTACAATGGACTTTCTCCCATCCACCAACGGAACACGTGTTCCCTGTTCCCAACGTATCTCACAGCATTGCCTTGAAAGTCAGTGTCCAGTCTTTGCCAAGACAATCTAGTTATCCAGTATTGAACTGTAGCATTCACAGCGATCTTGGCTTTTTAAAGAAACGAATGCCTCCCCACGCGCATAGTGTTAACCAGCTTCTGGATTCACGGGACACCAGCCAATGCAATGTCCCAAGTTCTCAAAGTACATGTAGCAAACAGACGTGGACTATTGGACCGGAGGGTTTAATGCATTCGAGGACCAGTTTAATCATGGATCTCACTGTTCCTGTCAGAAACGTGAAGTTAATTACTAGTGAAAGTAATGAATCTAAGCTTCAGTGTTTGAGTGTGATCAGTGAGTCCAAGGCAGCTCCCAAAGAGTCGGCCATCAGAAATTTCAAGTCCTTTTCTTTGGTGGATGTGCCTAGCAGCCCACATGATATTCAGCCCATAGAACAAAATCCCCTGATTGGCTGTTTAATTCAAGAACGTCAAGAGGTTATAGCAAGAATCGCACAGCATCTGCTGCAGTGCGACCAAACCACCTCACAAATGACTAACCATTCTTACAAAGTCCTCGAATCCAGTCCCATAAGTTCCAAGCTGTTCAGAAACCAGTTCGAAGATGAAAACACCCAGAAAAAACACAAGGAAACGCCTCCCACGTGTACCTTTAGTTTAGATTTTCAGCCAGCCACAGACAATCAGGAAAGAAAACAAAAAACGGCACCAGATACCCCCATCAGTAACTCGCGCCCCAACCCAGACTCCAAAATATCATCAAATCCACAAGCCAGAAGGAAGCTTATTCTCGTTCAAGCCAGTGAGCCTAGCTGCAACACATTTCAACACTGTTTAAATAAAACCTCCCAATGCACTTCTTCAAGTAAAGAGAGTATATTCAATTTGCCAGCAAGAGGTGACACTGACCAGAATGAACAGACAGAAAGCGTTATTGGTAAAGGAGACACGTATCACAACTCTAGCAACACAGATGTCAAACCTTGTACCAACAAAGTAAATGTCCCAGATGAGAACAGCAATACTGATTTTCAGAGTCAACATCAAGATTACCCCAAGAACTGTACAAAGAACACTTTTCAAACACAAGAACACAGAAGCTCTGAGGATCCCACAAGGAAAGCACAAGTGACTGATTATAGCGGTCAGCTCCTTAGCATTGAGAATTATATCGGCAAGGACAGGGACAGTCTCAAATGTAAAGAAACACAGGACAAAGTGAAACCGGCACACGATGAGAATGAAGACCCAGCAAAATGTGACTGCTTTACTCAAGGACGCAGAAAATGCAGTGGAAACTGTTTGCCAAAGGAAGAGCAGTTGAAGAGTGCTGATCAAGCAGTAAGTATTTTCACTTAAACATTGTATTCTTGCACACAAATCATTTGGATTTGAAATGTCGATTGCATTCGCTGTCAGAGGGTCTTCCGTAGCACCAGTTGCAACCCAGCTATGTATAGGGTTCACCTATTGCTCTTAACGTATTACAGATAAAAAGCTATTCTGTGTTACAGTGAGACAGTTTAACGGCATTACAGTTGAATTTCAAAGGTAAAGCACACAAATGTCTTCTCGGCATATCATTCAAAAAATGGTGGGTTAACCAACCTGTGTACATCTTACAGAGGACCACTCTCATAATTACTTTTATGGAAACTTTATAGGTTCCTGATAAAATGTGACAATAAATAGAGAGAAATCAGCATTTGCAGTGTGAGTTAAAGATGAGCATTAAACATGTTTCTTGCTGGAGTGAAGGAAGGGGATCAGAGCCCCAAAATCACAAAAATACTGCCATGGCTGCCCATGTTTAGAAATGTTGGTTATAGCTAAAAGATTTATTTCAAGCAATATCTATCTAGATAGGAATGTCAATAGATAAAATATTAGTATCGTATGTCCCAGATTTGTGTTTTCATGTTGTGGTAAATGTAACAAGCAGATCTTTGTTACTTTGTAGAAAACCGTACCACCAAGACATGCTAACAATTGGAAAAAGCAAACATTCAGATCTTTGGATGGAATCTCCACCAAGGCTTTCCACCCCCGCACTGGTTTACCTTTACTCTCAAGTCCTGTAAGTGAACTCAAATGGCTTCTCTGCTCCACTGAGGTTGGAAATTCATGGATGTAATCTAAGTGCCCTGTACTCGCCTCGCTGTTCATCTTGAGTCAAAGTGGATCTGTCACAAAATATACAATCTTAAAATTAGCAAATTGTACATATTAGGGGTACAACCAACCCACTTTGGGGTTTCTGAAATTAATTTTAAAATATTTCACCACATATGATCAGATTGTAAACCTACACTGTCCGTCCTTGGGGGTCTATATCTTTCCCAGGGTATTCTCGTCTCTTGGATATTTTAATATGCTGGGAATTGATCTTGGCAACCTAAACGGTTGTACTGGTCCCTATTCTCCAGAGCAGGTGGCATCTTCTGTAGGATGTGTTAAAACACCACAACATGCAGTGAATATAACAAGTAATGCTACATTTACAAGTGTTTTTATAATGATGCTAATTAGAAATGTCCATGCCTATCATGCCAGGTTTATATCTTATAGCTTGTAAAATTTTAGAAAATACAGTTGCAAGGAATCGATCTTGATATGTGCGGTTGACACTATAACACACACAGTGTTTATTCACAAATGACCACATTATATTTTAAAGTTTATTTTCTTTAACATTGGTTGTAAAATAATCTCAAATATTCCAAGTTAATGAAAACCGTGTTCTAGCGCTGCTGTGCGTGTTAAAAGGACAAAGTTATAATTGTGAGATAAAAAACAACCATGAAAAATTAGAGACCGTATACAGTGCACACACTGCATTGTGCATGTTAATTGAGAGTGTCTCTCCAATGCCTGTATAGTATGAGAAGTATTAACATAACCTTTTACTCATTGCTAGGAGGCGTTTTATGCTTGTGGATATTTTAATTTGGAGAATTAGTTACTAAACATGTCACCATATAGATTTGGGACATTATATGCTAAATGGTACTTGCACAAGACTGGAGTGCGTGTCCGTAAACTGGTTTAGTTACCTTCCGCAGGGGTCCACAGCTTAACCTAAACCATAGCTTTATATCTAATAACTTTAATATAATATCCTACACATACTTTAATTACATATATCAGATATGTCAGGAACTTAAACGAGTTACCATGAACTAAAACTGCAAATTATTATTTATGGTTTTACATAGCGCCATCAAATTCTGTAGCACTGTACAATGGGTAGATGGGAAATAACAAGTAGTATATAACATAACAATTTGACTTGCAGAGACAACAGGTGAGGAGGGCCCTGCTCAAAGGAGTTGGGTTGTATGACATAATGGGTAAAAGTGCCGTTATGGATGGAGCAGCCACACTAGTAAAAGTATTGCAGGAGAGGGACTAGGAAAGGTGAGCTAAAGGAATATGGCACACAGGTTAACAAATAATCAGTATTATAATTGCTTACATATTTTAACTTGCTCTGTGTAATGTTTGTACAAGAAACCACTATTTTTTTATATGTAGTAAACTGCAAATGAAATGTGAGGAACCTGGAAGGAAGTTACAGCTCCACTTATTTGTCAAACCTTTCTTCTCATAAAATTACTTTGAAACACAGAACAAAAATATGTATCACAATGTATTTTTTTATAATCTTATCCAGGTTCCACAGAGGAAAACACAATCAGGGTATTTTGATGTGGAGACTTCATTACTGCAAATTAAAGGTCTATCCACACTAAGGTATTTATTTCCACAGATTTCAGTATGGATATATTTTTTATTAATATTGCACTCGTGGCTGTCTGGGTGCTCATTTTACATATGCTAAAAATTACAATTGATATAGTAGGGACAAAACCATGGTTAACTGAAAACTAGAATTATTTGGTCATGCAATGTTAACTTCCAAGTACAAAAACTACCTTGCGTTCTATACAGTTTTGATCACTCTTGCCAAACTTAATCGAGCATTGTTGAAAACCTCCAATGCATATTTAAAATGTCGTGCTACAAGAATTCTGTAACTTTGTATTGGCTTTCCAGAGTGAAGCTTGAGTGGCGCAGTCATGTTCATTAGGAATAAATAATAATGAATACCGTATAAGATACCTCAGAATCCAAGGATCACAAGATAAAAAGTTAAAATAAACATTGGTTATTATATGTTCTCTTCCTTAAATAATTTTACGAAGAAGGTCTCAATTTCAAAAAATAACCTGGGCATCTATATCGACAATTAGAGTGCTCGACTTTATGGGGCCAACTTTGGAGGTAAAGATGGGGTATATAATTAAATCTTAGGAAATTGGACAGTCAAGCGAAACCTTTAAAAGACAGAAAATGAAATGTACCTGGGGCACTGAAAAACTAATATATATATATATATATTATACACTGAAAGTCCTCTACTACCTTACCCAATAGGATGTTAAAATTATTAAAATGATGTTCAGCAATAGTCGCATTGTAATCGAACAGGGTGCCTTCTTTATTTTTAGGTTGAAACAAAGCCATTAATATTTCCCTTTTGTCAACTAGCAGTGTACAGATTCTCTTAACTTTAGCTCAAACGTGCTTTGAATGACTTTCAAGATTAAGATAAACTAAATCACATCCTGAGTATATAGCTACATGTGTAAAAGTGACTAACTGCAGCAATGAGTAGCTTACACTGTGAAAGAGTTAATGTGCATAGACTATGTGTAGGCATGACCTGTGGAATACCAGAGTGGTCTTCTAAGGATTCCTTCCTTGTCTTCTTGTTCTGTGTGTTGGCAAGTGGTTCAAGCACCACCAATTACCAGTTTTGTCGACCAGCTGGGACTTGGCAAATTATTTATTATTACACAATGTGGTTTGTTTTTTTATCTTTATTAATATGAGGTATGAGTAAATGCATTTCATGCATGTTTCCAGGCGGCACATTTTGGTAAAACCAGAAGATGGTCCAGAACCTACAGCCAAACATCTCAGTTGCAGCGCTCCTCCTGCTCCTTGTCTAAGTCTCCTAGGGAATTTTGAGGTATCCATTTCTTCTCATTCATTCTAACATAACTTCAGAACACCTATGATTGCAACAGGTCTTGTATTGTGTACTCCTAAATAAGAAAAATAAAGTAAGTAAGCTGGTGTTAGAGCTGAGCCCACCATAATCAGTTTCACAGCTGTGACTAGCTTGAATTCTATCTTTACTGCCAAATCCATGTAAAGATCAAACTTAGAATCATACATGTCATGGTTCCAAATTGGGTCACATTCAAGCTTAAAATATTTTGTTTTCAGGAAATATTAAAGGCAAAATGTGCCAAAACACAGAGGCTATATCAGCTTAAAGTTCATTAATAATTTCCACGTCTCTCTGTGATATATTCAGAAAAGGTCTTCTGACACGCAAAATTACTAAAGGGACTTGGCATAAACCATAAAGTTTTTATTATGTTTTAACCGTTTTATTGATATAGCCCACTTTACTGAGCACTTTGCTTTAAAAAAAAAAAAAAAGCATACCTGAATTAATGCTAGAGTTATTAATAAATAGTTTGCCTTATTTGAATTGTTTCTCTTCTTGTAGGAATCTGTATTGAATTATCGTTTGGAACCCCTGGGTGTTGTTGAGGGTTTTACAGCTGAAGTTGGTGCAAGTGGAGTATTTTGTCCAACCCACATGACCCTTCCTGTCAAAGTGTCATTCTTCAGTGTTTCTGATGATAATGCTCCTTCTCCGTACATGGTAAGAGTTGGTATTGGTACACTCCACCAGTGCTTTATAGTTTGGGGAATTTAGGGTGAGAAGATTTTTGTCATGAGACTGAATTACATTTTTTTTTTGTTTGTTTCGTGGAAATTCTTTCCAATGTTAGCTTCATGTAAACTGTACCATAGAACTGTACTGCACTACTTGTCCTTCCTGTACAAAAATTGTGATAATCTAATCTTCATGGACAATTTTATAAGTTTTACTTTCAAAACATTTTTTTTAAGTATTTTTCAGACAAATGGTTTGTGTGTGTGTATATATGTGCATAAAGATATACACACATGCACATGTCAAAAGAAAGCCCTCCTTGTCCTAAAAAGTAATTTATAATTGGTGTTCTAGTTAACAAAATTACTGTTGGACAAAGTGTACAAATGCCTCCCCTCACCCCCAAAAAACTGCCCTCATCTCCATTAAAATTGGCACCATACTAATAAACATGATAGAAACCTAAAGTTTTAGTTATGTAAGAGGGAAGAGAAGCAAAGTCCTTTATCACTAACTCTGTGCAGCAGACTAAATTGCAGTAAATGGCTTGAGAGTATTAATTGCCTTGTCTCTGAGCATGGTACAAACCTAAAACGCCATGGATTCCACCTGAAAAAGGTGTTAACTTTGGCTAAAGACTCAATTTTCTTTGTCAAATATTTTATTAGGCTAATATATTGAATGTAGAATCTCGCGGTTAGGTAAAGGAGTGAAGTTCCCTATGATGTCTAAAGCGTTTATGTGGGGTATGGCTTATAGAAAATATTTTTTTTAAATATGTTAAGAATAATATCTTCCGTAAATGCATTTTTCTAAAACTATCTTTATCTTTCAGGGTAACATTACACTGGAGTCCCTTGGCAAAAGGGGTTATCGTATACCTCCTTCTGGAACCATACAAGTGGTAGGTGTATATATAGTTTTTGTTCAAGCTAATCTTGTTGGCATTATGTTTTCCATAGAGCAATGTAAAGGCTTTTCCAAGCAGAGCTGTGCCCACAAAACCCATTTTGGGCTTTCTTTATCTATCTCGCTGACTATAGACACCATTTTAATCAATATATTGTGGGCCAGATCAAAACACGGCAAAACTGTAAGACCTCACAGTCAGGGGCGGGCTGGGCTGGGGGCAGGGGGGTAATTGCCCCCCAGGCCGCCCTGAATCTACATTAAACGGGCGCGCGGCCGCCCACTTAAGTGGCCGTTTCGGGCACGCCAGGGCCGTCTTTAATGCCAGCAGCATCCGCGGTGGGCCAGCCGAACTGGTAAGACACACTCTTGGCCGCTTTAAAATCATTAAGCGGCCAGTGTGCCTGCACAGTGCCGCCCAGTGTCCTGTTCCGTGTGACTCTGCCCCCTTGAGCGGCACGTCACATCGTCAACATGATGGGCCGCTCAAGGGGGCGGAGTCAGACGGAACAGTTCCTCGTGACAGCTAGAAGAGCACGTTGGAGGACAGCAGCAGTGAAGGATGGCAGCAAAAACGTAAGTATTAAAAAAATACAAAAAATAGTTGGGGTAATAGGCGGAAGGGGAGCCATATTCAAAGGGGGGCTGCATTGGGACAACAATTAAATGCAAAATGGGGTAGCTAGGGGGTATAAGTACACAACAGGGTGGTTGGGGCACCACATAAAACAATACACAAAGGTGGGGGTGGCTGGGTTCAATATACATGGGTCATTAACAATGCAAAGGGTGGCATCAATACACAAGGGAGGGGGCTGGCTGGGGACATCCCATACATCAATATACAAGGGGGTTGGGGCATAATGTACAAAGAGGGCTGGCTGGGGGCACAAATCCACATGGGGCAATACACAAGGGGCATAATGTATAAAGGGGGCTGGCTGGGGGCAGAAATCCACATGGAACAATACACAAGGGTGTGGGAGGCAATACATTAAAACCAAAGGGGGCTGGCTGGGGCATCAATACACAAGGGGGAAAAACAAACAAACAGCAAACCGGTGTGGAAAGCATTTTGGATGTGGGTGTCAGTGTTGTAGAGGCTGTCCTGGTGTGTGTGTGTTTGGGTTTAGGTGTGGCAGAGCCTGTCCTGGTTTGTGTGTGTGTTTGGATATTTTTGGATATTGTTTGGATATTGGTGTGGCAGAGCTTGTCCTGGTGTCTGTGTGTTTGGCTGTCTGTGTGGCAGAGCCTGTCCTGGTGTGTGTGTGTGTGTGTGTGTTTGGGTGTCGGTGTGGCAGAGCCTGTCCTGTTGTGTGTTTGGGTGTTGATGTGGCAGAGCCTGTCCTGGTGTCTGTGTGTTTGGCTGTCTGTGTGGCAGGGCCTGTCCTGGTGTGTGTGTATCTGGGTGTTGGAGTAGCAGAGCCTGTCCTGGTGTGTGTTTGGGTGTCGGTGTGGCAGAGCCTTTCCTGGTATCTGTGTGGCAGAGCCTGTCCTGGTGTGTCTGCTTGGGTGTCGGTGTGGCAGAGCCTGTCCTGGTGTCAGGGTGGGCTGTTTGGGGTGCTGGTCATGTTCTATATGGGCAGTGTGGACACCAGGGCTGGCTTTGGGGGTGTGCATCCTGTGATCTATGCCTGTAATTTAGGGGGTTTTAGCTATACCTTGTGATTTCCAGTTGATCTGTACCTGCAAAGCTGGGTTTGTGTGTTATTCTGTTGATCTGTATCTGCTATGCTATGTTTCCATACATTATTTATGTATACCTGCAAATACAGGGTTTGTATGTTTTATTCAGTTGATCTATACATGCACATGCTGTTTACATGTGTTGTTTATTTTATCTACACCTGAACTACAGGGTGTAAGTAAAACAGAGGTGTGGCTTAGTGAATCAGGGACAAAGGGACTCTGGGGATGATTACAGGCAGGGGCCCAAGGAAATGCCTAGGGTCCAACATTTCCATATTTCAATTTTATTTTGTTAAGATTAGCTGTTTTTTAATGTATTAAACATCATTATTTTTACTCCCAGTCCCATCACATTACATCAATATGCGTTAGAAAATCAGGAAAAGATGGGCATGGATGGTGTGCTGATTCGGTGGCGCAACGGGCCACTTGTCTAGACTTGCCTCCCAGGCCTTAGGCTGCCAGCCCTCCCCTGCTCACAGTCCCGCTGACTTCAAAATGCCAGGGCTGATCTTAATGGTTTGTGTAATTATGAATATCATAGATACTGTTTATAATATGCTCAAACATACCTGGATATGCGGTCACCTAAGAGTCACAGCCTTGTACATTCTTCTAGAGACATCCTCACATAAATAAGCAGCAAGTTGCTACCATGTTTTTGTCTGTGTAAATGTGTGTATGGAATATATAATTACCACATTTTTCCCTTTTCTTTTAGACCTTATTTAATCCAAACAAGACTGTAGTGAAGATGTTTGTGGTGAAATACGACTTGCAGGAGATGCCAGCCAACCACCAAACATTCTTACGACAAAGAACATTTTCTGTTCCTGTGAGGAGAGAGAGAAAGGAAGCGGGCATTGACAACAACATTCTTAAGACGGAAGACAGGACATTACGCTACCTCATTCACCTGAGGTTTTTCACTTATGTGTTTTCTTCAAAGCTTTTAGCATAACTACACATACAACTACATAACAAACTACAAACAGTTGTAGAGATATTTAATTCAAAATGTATGGACCATTTTATTAGGGCTGCAACAACTAATCGCCACCCTCCCATACACCACTCTGCCTCTCTACCCGACTCCCTGGTGTCTTGTGAACCTCCGTTGCTGACAGGAGGCAGAGTGGTGTATGGGGAGGGGGGAGAAAGGCAGAGTGGTGTATGGGGAGGGGGTATAATGAATTTCAGAGTGGCATATCTGGGGGAGGCAGAGTGGTGAATCAGGGAGTATAATGAATTTCAGGGTGGTGCAGGGCATTTATGGGGGGCGGAGTGGCATATCAGGGTGCACAGTGGCATATAGGGAGGTATAAGGCATAAATGGGGGCGGAGTAGCATATCGATATTAGGCGTATCGGGGGGCATAAGACATATCTGGGGGTAAAAGGTATATCAGGGGGCTCAGTTGCATATCACCGGCATATAAGGGGTATAAGGCATATCAGGGGGTATAAGGCATATCAGGGGCACAGTGGCATATCAGGGGGCACAGTGGAATCTCTGGCATATAGGAGGTATAAGGCATATCTGGGGGCAGAGTGGCAAGCTGGGGGTCAGATGTGCATAACTGGGGGTAGTTTGGTAAATAAAAGAAAATATAAACAAGGCTTTTTTCTCATAGTTTTTATTAAATATGAAAAATAGTTAGCATATGAATTAATATTTACTAATAACTTTGTATTAAAACCTAGTTTGGGAAACACTGTTTGGGTTCTTGTAGCTTTTATTATTATGTCAGTAAAATAAGAAGGTGAATAGAGAAATGCCATTGTGATAAAGAGATGAAAGTGTAACTTAATCAATTATTAAAATAATCGTTAGTTGCAGCCCTACATTTTATATCAGGCGAGCTGAGGGAAATCTTTGTGTTCTTTCCCTTCTCCTCCATCTGTCCCTACAAAGGCTGCCTGAACAATCCACAACAATCAGCAACTTAGTAGCAGGGAATGAATTTAATAGGAAAGAATGTTTCATATTCCATATTCCAGGAACACAAAGATTGCTTCTGTTATGGCAACTGCTTATTTTTATGGGTAAACACATTATGTAGCTGTATTTCATGTGTAGAACTTTATATTTGAAATGTGGGAAAACTGACAGGTCAGTCTTCACAGTATCAATGTGTATAGTGCAGTATAGAGGATTTTCATACAATATGTCTTCCTGGGTGATTAGCAGAAATACATTTGGTTCTGCTACTATTAGTCTGTCCTGCCACATGGTCAAGGTCAAAAACGCCACCATAAAGGCACCAGACACATCTACCCCTTTAAACAAAAAAGTGCTCCTCTTTCCCATTGAAAATTAGAGGAAGGAAAAATGTCAGTTGCTATAATCCCTTTTTTCCCCATTTTTGATTTTTGTTTTTTCATGATGTGACAATTTAGGATAAATAAGGTCCTGCTAATCTGCTAGCATTACTCTGTGATAAGTTGCACCAAGATAATGCCTAAGCATTCCATATTTTATGCAGTACCTCTGGTATAGACAACAATGGATTCTCACTAATAGTGCTTACATATCATTAAATAATTTCTCTGATATAAACCATATATTTGTTGTAAATTGACTGCATCATATAATGATTTCATTATACAATAGTGTTTTTCTGCAACTTTTATCTAAACAACCAATGAAAATAATTTCCCAACTGAGAAGTTGTTCTAGTAGTTTGTTTGCTTGCCCTCTTAGGTTCCAGAGTTCCAAGTCCGGAAAGATCTACCTCCACAGAGACGTCAGACTTCTGTTCTCACGAAAATCCATGGAAGTTGACAGCGGTGCAGCCTATGAGCTGAAATCTTACACAGAAACTCCCACCAATCCTAGGTTTTCAGCCAGATGCTAAGGGAGCTGCGGGAGAGAGAATCCTTGGCTTGCAAAATAAAATGTGCTTGATTTCTAAATGGCAAAGAAAGACAAGTTGCGACTGTACTGATTGAAACAAATGCCTACAAAAAATGGACCAGCTCCAGGGATTTTCTTCAATGTACTTTGTGTATTTCATGTAGACTGGAAATGAATAGAAAGTCCTAATGCATTTTTTTTCTACTATGTAATACCACTTAATTGAGTGTGTGCCGCATTAGCAACTCTTCCTGTTAGTTTAGTGTTTACACATTTTATTTTATTTTGTCTATTTAATATTTAATGTTTCATTTACTACACAAGTGATTGTCTAAGTGTTCTAATGTAGCACAAAGCCTATGTTAAATCATATAATGTATTTTTGACAGTAATATTGAAATCTAAAAATATATACAAATCTTTAATTCTGTGTGAATTTTTTTTCCCCCCGTACACACAATTCACTCTATTCTTTTAAAATGGCATTATTGGTGTCCATCACTGGATCCCTATAGTATGTGGACCATTTGGACCCACATGCTGAAAAGTAGGCCTAATAGAGCAACCAGCAACCATTTTTGAACCCTTCTAACAACATATGCTGGGAAACACTAAACGGCCATTACTGTAGATATTGTTGATCATTCACCCACTAGTAACCCCTGGGTAAAGTTGCTTGTTAATCAGCATGTACTGGGGGAAGGGGGGGGAGTGACAACAATAATAGTGCAATATTGTAAAAGCACAATATTCAAAAAAAATAAATGAGTTGCACTCACAAACATAGGATGAAAAGAAGATCAGATTTGGACAATTTGGATTTTCGTTTTTTGCGAGCAAGATCAACTGGACTCTTATCCCAAAAGGCAATTGTGCATAACTTTGCCAAAATTTGTTTTAGTAACCCTTCTCTAAACTCTGTCCAAAATTTCAATATCCTTCTGAAGATGGGGTCACCAGAACTGTACACAATACTCTGGGTAAAGTCTGACCAGAGATCTGTAAAGTGTTAGAACCACCCCTCTCCTGCTACTAATGCCTCTAGCGATACAACCCAGCATCTTTTCTGCTTTTTCCGACACTTTATTACCTGCTTACCTTTAAGTCCTAGAAATAATTACTCCTAAGTCCCTTTCTTCTGTTGTCAATGACAGAGCATTGCCCCTTGGTATTTTTACATCCCAAGTGCATTTTGTTTACATTATGCACATTAAACTGCAGCTGCTACACTCGCAATCATTATCCTAATTTAGTTAAATCACTTGCTTTTTGGGTTGTTCCACCAGGATGATTACCCTGTTGCAGACCTTTGTATCACGTAAACAAAAACACATACTTTATCATTAAGACTTTCTATAAAATTGCTAATAAAAAGTATGGGTCCCAATGCTGATCCCTGAGGTACCTGATGAGTCCTTCCTCTGAATATACACCACCTTCTGTCTCATTGCCTCATCCATTCAACTATTTTAACATTGAAACACTACCATTTATTCTTCTACTCTGAGGGACAACATCAAATAACTTACTGAACTCTCCATATACCGGTATTTAAAAAATTATAACTTCCAATCTTCTGGAACTACTCTTGTCAATAGTGACTGGTTAAATAAGTCTGCTAATGGTTTTACCACATTTTGAAACTCCTTTAATTACTTTGGGTGTACCCCATTGTGTCCCATGGATTGTCTGTTTTCTTCGGAGAGCTTAAGTCTTCCATCTGTAAGAACACTTGCTTTACATTGTTCTCTGTTTCTCTTTCTCTGGCTTTTTTCCCCCCTGCAAGTGTGGCAGCTCCATCCTTTATTATCCAGGATTATGCCCTGGTCTACTTGGACACTGGCAAATTTGTGAGAGAGCACCAACTGGAAGGGGTCAAACCAGAGCTCTGGACACCTCACGTGATCCATAAACTAATCAGAGCTGGTGACACCTAAGAGAGCGTTTTTTTAGGAATTCCTGGTGTCACAGGAAACGTATGTACAAACGTGGCTTCAACCAAGCTGACCATCTCCCGTAAAGACATTGCATGGATGGCCATTCAGAAAGACGTTTATACATGCAGGGGTCCGTGCAAGGTACAGAAACTGTCCACAATGCATTGTGGAGGCGTAGACATGACTTCACTTACTCTGGCAAAGCCCTTTTGCACAAGCTTTGTTGGGAGCTGTGAAGCTCAAACTCAAGGACTTGAGATAAAGTACCTGTTCTATCACTTTATCGCTCTGTAGAGCCCAGGGAATGTCTGGCTTAGGTCAGATGTTCTGTAGCTTAAGCACAAAGTCAGGAAGAAGATTGGGTTTAGAGACCTTACCACTGAGGGGAAAGTTCTGGTTCTTCCCATGCAGAAATATATGGCCCCTGTTGGTCACATGCAGGTAAGCCATCACAAGATAACTTTTACCTGAGGCTCCAAAATGGCCAGAATGCACAATCCCCCATGGGAACCCTTCCAATGGTGGCAAAGGAGTGCATGATAGACCATTTTTGTTAAGAGCCTCTTGTGCATATGACTCTGGAAGATTGCAAATGGTTCTGTGGAGAACTCCATGTTGCACTTTTAAGCTGGTGGAGTTTGAAATGGTAACAAATAGGACAGCTCTATCCCTTACAGCAGCATACCGGTTTTAGCTGGATGCTATCAAGTTTGTGAGGGACCGCTAACTTTAGGGAATTAAATTGGGCTTGTGGCCCCCCTATGCTGATCTATAAGCTAATCAGATCGAACAGATTTCAGGGCTCCCTGGTATCACAACAGAGAGAGTTTGGATGAATGCGGTATCGTGCAGGCTGACCAATAGACCCAAGGACATGACATGGATGACCAATAACAGTTCTGCATGCCAAGGAACTGTGCAGTTATATACAGCGCCAACCTTGCATCACGAACGAATAGACTTCATTACATTTTCTCTGGCAGTGTTATGTGTTGAGATCCCTGTAAAGTGAACTCGAAAACTAGCGTGTGTAGAGGATGTTTCCAGGAACTCACAAAGAGGGTGTCATGGAATAAGCTTGGGACCTAATGTGTTGAGTTAAGGAAGCTTTGTAGTTTGCCAGAAACCTCCTAATCCTATGAAGCAAACAGTCTTGCTCAAAGACTACTCCAGCATTGACAATCCTGAGGAAGGGGATTAATTTTCAGTCCTAACTTTCCTGGTCCCCTCATATGATATTTGCCCCATCCATGTACAGTTATCCCCCTCCGCATTAGGGTGACCACATGTCCCGGATTGCCCAGGACAGTCCCGCAATGGGACTTTAAGTCCCGGGTCCTGGGCAGCCTGAATCCGGGACAATGCCTTGTCCCAGAATGAGGAGCTTGAGTGAAGGAGGTCTCAACTCTCCTGATTGCTTGAGAGTTCAGAAGCCTCTCCTGATAGACTGAGTCCCTCCACACCAACTCAGAGTAAGCTGCCGCCAGCACCAGGGATGTGTGTGCGTGCCTGTGTTTGTCAGTTTGTTACAGTGTTTGTGTGACTGTGTTTATCACTGTGTTTGTATGTTTATCTGTTTGTGTGACTGTGTGTGTAATGTCTGGTAATAGAGGAGTTAATTCTCTGAATCTACTCAACACTAGAGGGGTTAACATTATATATCCACTTATGTCTATAATGATTGCATGTATATTATTAAATCTGAAATCAACATGGTTTCCAATACTTCTTAATAATGAATATATAATAGTATATGTATATATATATATAAAATGTATTTTATCTGTATGTGACGGTGTGCATATGTGAATCAGTGTATAAATATATATATATATACACCGTATTTGCTCGATTATAAGACAAGGTTCTTTTTCTGAAAAATACCCGTCTTACATTCGAGGTCGTCTACTGATCAGATCTCAAATAGAGGTCTAACTAAAAGACTAAGATCCAGATCCCCGCAGCGCTGCAGGGTACCTGGATCCTTCTCTCCAGCAGCCGGTGGAGGTCTGCTGCTGGCACTTCTGCCGTGGATTCTTTGATGGTGCGCTGGCGTCACGTGACCTTCCGGTGCTCAGGGAGGCAGAGTGGCATATAGAGGTGTATAAGTCATATAAGGGGGTATAAGGCATTTCTGGGGGGCAGATGTGCATACCTGGGGGCAGGTTGGCAAATAAAAGGAAATAAAAACAAAAAACGCATTTTTCTCAATCATAGTTTTTATTAAATATGAAAAAATTGTTCACATGTGAATTAATATTTACTAGTAAAACTTTTTTCTTATTGGGTAGTCTTATATTCAGGCTTTTCCCCCCTAAATTAATATTCAAATTTTGGGAGGTCGTCTTATAATCAAGGTCCTGCTATAATTGAGCAAATACTATATATATATATATATATATATATATATAAATATACACCTGCGTGTGTAATCTCATCTGCTTCATAGTGTGTCCCTGAATGGCAGAAAAAAAATGTGGTCAACCTTCTCCCCATATCACCTGGAACTGCCTGCAAAAGCGGTATAGGAGAGCAGCTACCTAGGACAGAGGGCCCAAAATTGGGACTAAAACCCCAAAATATATGACTAAGGAGATATGCAACTTTAACGTGTGTGTAGCTAACCTCTTCACATTGTTGGAGTGCAAAATAGAAGCTGGTGGCAAGTATCATGTGCCAAGGAACTTTAAGGGGACCACTCAGCTGTCATACGCATTAAAGTGCATATGATGGCTCTAGCGTCCTTTTGACTTCTAACCATGATTTCAATAATGCCGTACAGCTGCTGGGACAATAAACATGTAGCATAGAACTAGTATCTTTGTACTCCAACTGCACAGAGTATGGAGGCGGCCCTCGGTGACCAAAGCCTCCGAGCAGGATCCCCATCCCCAAATCCAAAGCTTCTAGAACAACCAACCGCATCACCGCATGCAATACACCGAGTACAGTGTGCGCGCCGCTGGATGACGTCACCGCAGGGACGGCGACCCACGCTTCAAGAGGATTCCCTGTCTACATTGAACGTCGTGAATCACGTGACAGTGACGTACCCAGCGCAGCGGCCATCTTTGTGTAGGCGGAGCCTGGAGAGAGCGAGCAGGGGCGAACTAGAAGGCGCCGCATCCTCTTACAATGTCTGCGGATAACCAGGATACCAAGTTCCCGGAGGATAATTCCACCGACGAGCAGAGAGTGAGTATAGAGGGCACTAGGAAGTCTACGTTGAGGGAATTATGGCCTTTGGGTGCTGGGTTCCTGACTATGGTGCGGGAGGATGAGTCACAGTTTTATGAGGGAGAAAGGCGGTTTGGATATCCCTCCCTGGACTCTGCTATCTGAAATGCCCGCTGGTGCGTCGTGTCCCTCTGCATGTCCAAACCCCATTCCCTCTTGTGGCTTTCCCGGGCATTGGCCTTGTGTGTTCTTGCTGCTGCTGCTGCTCTTTTCGTGGATTCACTTGCGTGGTATGGCCTCTTCCTGCCTTTATCTCCCCCTCACAGGGTCCCTTGTATCTGACAGGATGTAAGACGTGCTGGCGATGAAATAGTTAGTGAGAGGCATTGTCCTTGGGGATCGCCCTAGCATTAGCTCACACCATGGCTCAGGGAATGATGGCTACAGCCCAGGCCACATGGCCAGACTGGCCTAAGTGTGCTAGCGGCTGCATTTGGCGAATGCCCTATTTAGTGTCGCTCTCTTGCGTGTTGATCACTATGGATCAGCAGTAACACCTCGGTAACCTTGCTGCTGACCTATTTAATTATACTCCCGATAGGCAGAGGATCCTCCTCTTGGTGTGGTCCTCTTCCCATCTCATGGATGGCTCAGGGATCCTTGTGTGACTTCCTGGCAGCCCAAAGCAGGCAGAATCTCTGTCCCAGCCCCACCTAAACTGCAGGCCCTGCAGCAAAATGGATTTAATTTCTCTACTTTTCCATTGCATGTGACAGGCCTTTTCTTTGTGTCACAGTGTTTCAGTTTACATGTCACTTATGTATTATTTTGCGGATTGTTTGTGTGCTTCCTTGTGAGGCTGAGTGGAGATATGACTGCAGGTAAAGTGTATGATGAGCTGTAACGCCCCGCCGTTAGTACCATCCTCATCTGTATCCAAGAGCACGGTGGCGGGCAGCAAGTGATTGGTGGTTTGAGGAAAGCTGATGATGAGTTTGAAGGCTGAAGAAGAGTTTACTGAGCCTATGGTCCATGTTGTGGATATTGGTACAGAGAGTATTTCTAGTAGGGTTTTATGTTTCTGGCTTAGTTATGTAGGTGTGATGAGATTGATAGTGGTGTGATGGGCCGCAGGTAACCAGGGAGAAAAGGGTGGAGGGGATATGTTTCAATGATAGATATGTACACTAGTATTGAGTATTTCTAACAAAGCTCCTCTGGTTTACCACAGTTTTTATCAAGGACCATTTAGTTTTGAAATTAAGTAGATTTTGAAACCCCTGGACCCACATGGAAGAACAGAGCTGGTTAAGACAAAAGCAGATTTGTTATTGTAATTGTCACTGCTTGTAACATGGCAATGCAGACATGTTCCACATTGCATCTTAATGTTCATGTGGCGAGTGCATACTTCAAACTTTTGAAGCACTACTTGATGCATCGCTGCTGAGGGTAGAATGCGCAGATGTTGGGAATGTTCTCACGTACCCAAGACCTAAACGGTTCAGGTTTCAGTTAGATTGCGTGGTCATGCTTGGTGCTCTGAGCGGTTAAAGAGACAGACCAGTCACACCTTTTTAATCTATAAACCAAAAGTACACATCCCACACATGCATTGCATGGTACGAGCAGATCCACACCAAGAGGTCTAGTAACAAAATAACGCAAAAACTGATTCTAAACTTCATTTTATATACAACTTGGACTAGACTCTTGACTTTGGCTATACAAACAAGTGCATATTTGCAGTCATTGTCCTCGTTTGTCCATTGTTGCTGGGATGATCTGGAATAGATGCCAGCCGGTTGTGTGGTATTGGGTTTCCCGGTGTTCTCTTTGTGATTAGATTGTATTATGATGGTTAAAGGCATTGGAGGGACAGGTTATAGCAGGCGTTCTTCTTGTATGTTTTGTGTGTATATGTTAATTGGAGGCTTAAGGTCCATTTAGTGATATTTATGCATGATTCTTGTGAATTTAGTAAACTATCAACAATATGTGTGTACCGGTAACTATATTACCAAGGAACCGGACCTGGACAAATCCTAGGATTGAGGGTCTTGTACTGTTGTATGCATAATGGAACGTGATCTTTGTGGCTGAAATACTTTTAATGACTTCGGATAGCATTTACTAGAAATGTGTTCCTTGGTGACAACAGAAGATTGTGCTGCAAGGTCTGAAACGTGGCCGGGTCACTTTTTGAAGCCAGTGTGCTAGTGCAATCAGCAGACTTATTTAAACAGTCGTATTGTGCAAAACGCTTCGTGTTCTTACACGTCCTTGTCAGGAAGGCGATCTTTGGCTGTCAACCGTATTTATAGTATTACCGGTATTAAAGGTGACTTCCTCGGCTCAATTTCCTTGTTCTTGGACACATCTATTGATATACGCTGTGGCCACTCATGTCCTGTTATTAGAGGGGCAGACTGTCCCATGCAGCCTCGCCAACAAGGAATGAATATTAAAGTACTTTAATATGGAGAAAAGCCGCTTGTCTTAAGGGTAAGCTGCCGCGCGGCACCACAGATCATGTCCGCTACTCATGCCGCTTTTGGCTGCTTGAAGGAGTCAATCTGGCAAGAAAGCGCTTTTTTGGAATAAATAGGAGCCCTTTCTGCGCATGTCTCATTACAACTTGTGGAACTCTAGCACTACATGTCTCTTCCAGACATAAGAACTGTGTTGGGGGATGGGCAGTGCAAATGCATAGGGTGCTTTCTGCTTGGCTCCTCCATGTATGTGCAAGGGACAAAACCAACCAAATTTAAGGAGACACCATAATATTACGATGGCTCCAGCGGCCACTTAAAGTAGATTCAGCTGACGTAGCAGAAGCGTTCTAGGGCCTGATAAATAGAAATAAGGCCGCTTCAGAGTATGTTATGTATGTCTATTCAGTTCAGATCTTCCTGTTTTCTAAAATCTATAAGCATATTTCAGCCCCTGAGGTATTGAATATTTAGTGTGCTTTTCACGATTAGTCTGCACTCTGCACAGTAAATATTATTGACTTTTCAAAAACTATTTGGGATGTGAAATAAACAACTCCTGGCTGGTGAACAAAAGCAGTTTGTTAAAAAAAAAAGTCCCGGCGTTTAGTGGTACAAGTGAAAGCCTATCGCTGCACGCCATACAACAACACTGGGAACATCGGGAATCTGATGGGACTTTGATTCAGAACTACTTTCTCCTCACTTATTAATATTAACCCTTCGCTTGTATAATCCATTTCTCCTCCTCCTAAAGTTAACATATTTTTATAACTACTTTTAGCATCAAAGACCTCTTTCTTACAACTGTGAAAATATCCAAACAATTCTTAGAGGCAATGCCATGGCCTTGGCACACCCACCAGTGAATAATGTATTATTATAATTTTATTGTTTAATAGAGTGTCAGCATTTCACAGCAGTGCTCAATGGGTAGACGGGAATGTCTCCGTATGTTTGTGACAGTGTGTAGCAACCAACAGTGGCAGGAAAGCATTTGTATCGAAATCAATGGGTACACTCGGTTGAAAAAGAATCACATACTTAGGTTATTATTTTGTCTGTATGGGACAGGACCTTATTAAAGTAGTGCTTTTCGAAAAAGGAGCATTTCAGAAGATGATTCTCCCGCCGCCAGCAGAAAATTGGCTGTGTTTAGAACTTGGCCAGGTTTCATATGTTCTCCACAGTTATAGGGGGTTTGTCACTGAAGTCCCCGATCGTGTATTGATACTCCCCTGATTTTCCAAGTGGTAAAAACTGAAAATGGGAAATTTTAGGAGAGGGGAAGAAGACATTTCATTGTATGATGTGATTGAGTTACTGCAACTTTAAACTGCCTTAGATATTAATGTGGAAAACAGCTTTAACTGCTGGTTACGCATGTGATGCACATTAGTGTTGCGCATCCTTTTGTGTGGGCAGCCCGGGATCTGAGTCACAATGATTCTACAGAACAACTCAATGTTTTATCTGAGAAACCGATGTACACGCTGTAGAGCAGGGCTGTGTGACTGGCACGGTAGATGCAACCCAGCAGCTACTGCAAACTATTCTGCTGTCATTTAAATAGCTGTCCAGCTGACACTTTCAAACAATGCGTGGCCTTTGGAGTTCTAACCTCCAGTCGCGTTTGTTGGGGATTATGGCGACGGCTCTCAAAATGTCTTGCCCCATTGGCCGTGATTACATGGTCTGCTGGCACCATCGCTAGAGTAAATAGTAGCTGCCACTTGCCTGTTACTCTTTGGGAATTGATCTTCTTTAAATTAAAGTGGTTAAAGCAGGGATTGAGAAATATCAGAAGACAGCTGACATGTCTCCTAGATTTGTTTTTATATATTTGTTTGCCATTTTCTATTGATGTACCTCTTTTTAAATAAATAATAATAGAACATAAAGAAGCTGGCTCCAATGTTCCCCATCTTGTCCAAGCCTGGTTTAAACACACTCCACTATAACTTAATATACTCTATCCAAACTGCTTACAGCCAAGCAGATAATAGTTTTGGAAATATATATTGTTTAAATGGGCTTTATAGCCATCGTGTGCACTTGAGTCCACACAATAGTGTGTCTCACATTTGCATGTTTTCCTGCCTCCTGCAGTAGTGTGCATACGCAGATATGCAAAGCCAGCCAGGACTCACAGGAGATTTTCAGGGGGCCAACAAGACCCCTTGGCAAACTCTTTTCATAGCACATAACTTATTCTTCCCTGGCGCTGGCCTGTTGATTTCAGTGGAAGTGCATTTTACCCCCACTGAAATGTCAGAGCATGCAAGAGGAGGGCAGCAACAGGGCATCCGCACCAGATAAGAGTTTAATATACGTTTTTCAGAAAAGTAAATATAAAAGTTCTCAAATATACTATACATTCTTTAAACTGCCCTATTTCTGTGTGTGTGAGAGTGACATGTGAGATGACTTTTCTGTTACCCGCAAGTCAGCATGATTAGGGCTTTGGCTTTGGCTTGTACTTTATCCCAGACTGCTAGGCAGACATGTATAGTCACAGTAGTAGATGGGGATCAAATAAAACTGTTTCAACTTTATGCCCTGGGAGCTCTTACAAACCAGGAGGGCAGCAAGAAAAGGTGCTTACTCGTAGGCCTTCTGTATACACATCTACTTTGCAGCAGCCAGGAAGAGATTTGTCCGTTGGCCCAATATAACAAAGCAGTAATATTAAGTGCCATCTGTACAACTTTAGGAGTCATGTTACCTGGCTTCTGGGGTTTGTTGAGCCCTGTCATATAATGGGAATAGTGAAGTGAAACTCAAAACTAAATGATTAAAACTTATTTGAAAAAAACAAGAAGCTGAGAAACCTAAGGTGACGTGATGCATTTCAAAACGGCAATCAATTTAAAAATGGTATGTTGTGTTACATATTTGCACATACAGTAGAAGAATTAAAACGTTTCTTCGCCCCCTCCCCCATAGGAAATGGATGATAAAGTTGTCAGCCCTGAAAAAGCAGAAGAAGCCAAGTTAAAAGCAAGGTATCCACACCTAGGACCCAAGCCTGGAGGGTCTGATTTCCTGAGGAAACGTCTTCAAAAAGGAGTAAGTGTGAAGGTTTGTGTGTACTGATTTATCATTTGCCGCGTTATTGTACACTTCATTATGGTTGCAGCAGTTTAGATGGCTTAGTGGTACCTCTCGCGCCAGCATGGAATAACTGATGACTTTCTTGCTTGTGACACGATGCACTTTGTGTGTTCTTTAAATTTTGAATTACCGTATTGGCTCGAATATAGGCCGCACTTTTTTCCCCCACTTTAAGTCTTTAAAGTGGGGCTGCGGCCTATATTCGGGGGTCTAGCGCCCGACACCCGGGACATGCCGTTCCGGGCGCCGGGCAGGCAGCAGGGTTAGGATACAGATCCCCCGCAGCGGTGCAGGGGACCCGGATCCTACTCTCTGATACGCTCAGACAGCCTCCCCTGCTGGCACGGGAGATTGTCTAAGCGCATCGTGCAGACCTTCACCGGCAGTGGTGAACGTCCGCACGATGCGTTTTACCTCTGCCCCCAAGACTTACCAGTATACAACTGGTATACCAGTATACAACTTCCGTTGCCAGCACATCCGCTGAGTCCCGGCACCGGAAGTTGTATACGCGTATTGCATAGATGTCCCCCGCCGGCCCCGCAAGACACCCGGGCGTCTGCTCTGGTAAGTCGGGGGGGGGGGGCGGCGGGGGACATCTACGCAATACGCGTATACAACTTCCGGTGCCGGCACATCCGCTGATGTGGGGGGGGGGGCAGAGGAGGACAGTGGCAGCATATTCTGGGGGGGGGGGGAGGACAGTGGCAGCATATCTCGGGGGGAGGACAGTGGCAGCATATCTCGGGGGGAGGACAGTGGCAGCATATCTCGGGGGGGGGACAGTGGCAGCATATCTCGGGGGGGAGGACAGTGGTAGCTTATCTCGGGGGGAGGACAGTGGCAGCATATCTCGGGGGGGGGGACAGTGGCAGCATATCTCGGGGGGGGGAGGACAGTGGTAGCTTATCTCGGGGGGAGGACAGTGGTAGCTTATCTCGGGGGGAGGACAGTGGTAGCATATCTCGAGGGGGGGGAGGAGGACAGTGGCAGCATATCTCGGGGGGGGGGCAGTGGTAGCATATATCGGGGGGGGGGCACAGTGGCAGCATATCTCGGGGGGGGGGGACAGAGTGGCAGCATGTCTATTAAAAAAAAAATTCTTTAAAAAAAGCACCAAACTTTTAGGGTGCGGCCTATACACGGGGGCGGCCTATATCCGAGCCAATACGGTATATACTTAAAGCATCTTTAAACAATGTATAGTAGATAAGGTTGCAAATCCTATCACACAAGCCATTGCGGTCTTATGTAATTAAACCACAACACACACACCTGTTCTCCAGATCAAGCTAGTGCCAGACATTCGTGACTATGTCGTTTTGTACTTCTTTATAGTTGTAGGAAAATTATGGATACAATTTGAAAGTTATGAAGGAAGAATCAACTATGTTTTGAGGTGTCATGCCATTTATTTTTTGAACTCGTAGTTTATTTTGACTATTCTAGCACGTAGAAAAGTGTTTTCTATAGTTGGCATTGAACTTGATTATTGCATTTTGTGGGAACTGAATATTTTCTAATTATTTTACAATGCAGTCTATCAGGTTTTTACATATTTCCTGAAGATATTTTACAGATTATACATTTCATTTAACTAATTTAACTTGTTTTTCCTTTTTTTTTTTTTTTTTTTTGTTTAGCAAAAATACTTTGACTCTGGAGACTATAACATGGCTAAAGCAAAAATGAAGAACAAGCAGCTTCCAGCTGCTACACCAGACAAAACAGAAGTCACTGGTGATCATATCCCTACTCCACAGGACCTACCCCAAAGGAAACCTTCCCTGGTAGCAAGCAAGTTGGCTGGCTGATTGAAGGGCCTGTCTGCATGAACCCTGCCTCATTCCCATTAATCTTCCTTCTCGATGATGTGTTTTTTTTGTTTTTTTTTTTCTGGTTTTGTTTTTTTGTTCCCTTGCGTCTTTCCTCTTTACATTGTAGTCAGTTTGATGACCAGGCAAAGGGGTGTTATTGCAGGTAGCTATCTGGAGTGTAGGCTGAAATGTGTAGTATCAGAATAGTTGTTGAAGACAATGCACTGATTAAGAGACCTGTTTTGGTATAGCAATGTAAATTAATCTACTTGAAAACAAACAAAAAATAAATGTACATAATGCCTATTTCCTACGTGTATGTCAGGTTAAAGCAATGGACACTTTTGTGGGTTTTACCATTTTAAAGTTTGCTTTCTTTCTCAATTTGATTTCCTTCATAGTGTAGTTTATAAATAGTTTTTTTCCTGCCATTTTGGCTGCTAAGACAGCAAATTATGTTTGGAAGAAAGTAAAACATGTCAGATCAAACTGGGTTCTTAAAGGTTGTTAACAGCTCTCTGCCCTTTTAACTTGAATGGCCTTAAACCTTTCTCAGCTTTAACAATAGGATTTCACTTGGGCAATATTTGCTCCCACAGCTGTAACCTTTCACGAGCCTGATCCATAATGAAAGCGACCTGTTGAAGCTGGTATGTTCCTCGTTCGTAGTGTAGGACCCTCCGAAGATGTGGACGATGTGTGCATGTGCATAGACTGTTGAATTCACTTTTGTGCCATTTTGTAAATACAATAGTTTTGCACAACCTTTTTGCAAACGTGTACTAATTTTTACAGTTTACAAGATCTGTATGTAAACCTGTAGCACATTTAAGTTTCAGATTCACAAAGAATCTCTGATCATCCTCAGTTTGTGGGTTTTTTGTTTCCTTTAAACATTAATATTGAAGGTTTTGTAGGTTTTTTCTGTGTGAGCCAGGAAACACCTTAATGCCTCTCCACGCTGCTGTAGTCCTCATTATAATGCAGATATTCCCAGCCTGTCTTTTGATCCATACATTTATAGAGACGACACGGGTTGTGGAATTGCATGCCACTGTTGAGAAATTTGCATGCATTTCTTGTCCATGGCTCCAATCATTTGTGGACCTGCATGGCAGCGTTGGACACTACATGCGTTTATCTGTGGCATTAAGGGAATCTGCCAAGTCTGCAGCGCTCATTAGGCATTACATGTGTCTCTGTATACTTACATATAGTATCACATGTTCTAGAAGTTTGTAATTGGGTTGTGACCAGAAGATACAATGTTCTGTGACAGCATATGCAGCACACGCGTTACAAAAACAAATGGTAAACTTACTAAAAGCAAATTCTTCGATTTAACTCTCCTTAACCTTCGAGGTGTATAATATTACTGTGCTTTTTGGTGACCGACAGCAGTCGTTAATTTGTATCAACATTTAAAGGTAGTTTATGTTAACATAAGAACTACGATAATGCTGGATATACTAAACAATTCTGAATATTGTTAATAAAGATGACAACTGTATGTCTTGTCTTTTAATGATAATAGTGCTATTTGTTCAGTCAGTCCGTTTCGAATATATCAAGTGAATATCAGGGAGAGGGTGACTAGCTTTACTATATAACCCGGGGCATATAATAGAAATTGTATTCTGCAATAAAAGCTTAGCTGTCCTGCCCAATCATTTTACATGTGTTTACTTGCTCCTGGAGAAACATGTCATGCTTTTTGTGTTCTCCACCTTTTGTCTAATAAACTGGAGTTTGATCCATTTTAATAGGGGCATTGGGCACTCTTTTACTGCCAGACTGCAGCGCTTCTTGTCTGTCCTTGTGCAGTGAGTGAATTTTTTTGATGGAGCAGAAGACTACTTTTATGCAAAGCATGAGGTAGAGAGAGAGTTGGAATCCATTATAGCCTATTGTCTTTCTAGCATGGTAGCAGTTCTTTTGGCACTTATACTCCATATATACAGTATCTCACAAGTGAGTACATCCCTCACATTTTTGTAAATATTTTATTATATCTTTTCATGTGACAACACTGAAGCAATGACACTCTGCTACAATGTAAAGTAGTGAGTGTACAGCCTGTATAACAGTGTAAATAAGCTGTCCCCTCAAAATAACTCAACACACAGCTATTAATGTCTAAACGTTGGCAACAAAAGTACACCCCTAAGTGGAAATGTCCAAATTGGGCCCAATTAGCCATTTTTCCTCCCTGGTGTCATGTGACTCGTTAGTGTTACAAGGTCTCAGGTGTGAATGGGGAGCAGGTGTGTTAAATTTGGTGTTATTGCTCTCACACTCTCTCATACTGGTCACTGGAAGTCCAACATGGCACCTCATGGCAAAGAACTCTCTGAGGATGTGAAAAAAAAGAGAATTGTTGCTCTACGTAAAGATGGCCTAGGCTATAAGATGGCTGAGACCCTGGAACTGAGCTGCAGTACGGTGGGCAAGACCATACAGCGGTTTCACAGGACAGGTTCCGCTCAGAACACACGTGGGACCAAAGAGGTTGAGTGCACATGCTCAGCATTATATCCAGAGGTTGTTTTTGGGAAACAGACATATGAGTGCTGGCAGCATTGCTGCAGAGGTTGAAGTTGTGGGGGGGGCAGCCTGTCAGTGCTCAGACCATATGCCACACACTGAATCAAATTGGACTGCATGGCAGAAGGAAGCCTCTTCTAAAGATGATGCACAAGAAAGCGAGCAAACAGTTTGCTGAAGACAAACAGACTAAGGATATGTTTTAACCATGTCCTGTGGTCCGATGAGACCGAGATAAACTTATTTGGTTGGTCAAGTGTGGGTGGTGGCAACCAGGTGAGGAGTGAAAAAGCAGAGACTCAGCACTTCAATGGTGAGGCGAGTTCATTTCACAAGGCAAGGTTTTGACATACAGGCCATTCTCAAACCTCTTGCCAAATATAAGTTTAAGCAAAATGGATGTATCAATTATTATCCCACAAGAAAATTAAGTCTTCAGTTAATAACTTTTAATCGGGCCAACAAGATGAAGTAAAAAATCCATCTGACATCCATGTACCTTACATAAGATCATACATACATCGATCAGCCGTAACATCATGCCCACCTGCCTAATATCATGTAGGCCTGCTTTTGGCACCAAAACAGCCCTGACCCGTTGAGGCATGGACTCCACCAGACCTCCGAAGGCGTGCTGTGGTATCTGGCACCAAGACATTAGTAGCAGAACCTGTAAGTTGCGAGGTGCGGCCTCCATGGATACATCCTGGTGCCATGTGTTCTCCAGGTAAGCGACGCACACGCACCCGGCCATCAACGTGATGTAAAAGAAAACATCATTCATCAGACAAGGCCACATTTTTCCATAGCTCCATGGTCCAGTTTTAATGCTTACGTGCCCATTGTAGGCGGTTTTGGCACCCATAGAGAACAAACTGCGATGCAGTGTGTGTTCTGACACC
The DNA here is from genome assembly GCA_029215755.1 of Spea hammondii. Classification (NCBI taxonomy): domain Eukaryota; kingdom Metazoa; phylum Chordata; class Amphibia; order Anura; family Pelobatidae; genus Spea; species Spea hammondii. The sequence continues at coordinate 87,023,525 of JARDYJ010000004.1, forward strand.
TTTCTATAAGAACCAACATTAACTTTTTTTCAGCTCATCTGTTGGATTTTGCCTTTGCCCTCCCTGTGTATCAATGAGCCTTGACTGCCTATGACCCTGTCGCCAGTTCACTGCTTTTCCTTCCTTGGACCACCTTTGATAGGTACTGACCACTGCAGACCTGGAACACCCCACAAGAGCTGCAGTTTTGGAGATGCTCTTACCAAGTCTTCTAGCCATCACAATTTGGCCCTTGTCAAAGTCACTCAGATCCTTACACTTGCCTGTTGTTCCTGCTTCTAACACATCAACATTGAGGACAAAATGTTCAGTTGCTGCCTAATATAGCCCACCCACTGACAGGTGCCATGATAACAAGATTATCAGTGTTATTCCCTTCAGTGATCATAATGTTATTGCTGATCGGTGAATATGGAGGAATAAGTCAGAAGGTAAGTTATGTGGCCATCTTTTGTCCCACTTTTATGAGTTAAATTGTGCATTTTCATTTTTTGATATTTTATTTAAAAAGGGATTAACTATAGTACTTTTATTTGAGTTGGTGTTATTACATACAAATGAATCAGCATTCCATTTTACCATGCCCTCTTTAAATGCTCTATGAACTCAATGTTATCCGCCCATTATAATTAAACAGTTACAGCAGCTTTGCAGACCATAGATTGTTTTATTTTTGCAGAGGAACCTTATAAAATGAACCACAAGAAAGGGCTTGTCTATTTATCTGTGTCTGAATTTCAATTAATACACATTTATTTTTCATGTGTTCACCCATGAAATGTGATTTCTGCTTCGGTAATGCATGTAAATCCTGGCAACTTGGGTACAACCTTTTTGCAATTGCTTTGTTTTCACTGTACGCTTGTTTTGTTTGCGAGGGACACTTTCTTTCGACTCCTGGTAGGACAAAAAAAATAGACAAGATATCCCCATTACCAATGTTCTATCTAATTTTTCTTAGTTGGCGTGTGCAGAAAATTTCTCTTGTGCAAACATTTTCACAGACAAAAAATTGTGTGCGCACAATATCCGCGCCACATAAAGTTTCAAAAAAATTATAATTTTTTTCTTTTTTGGGGAAAAACTGTTGTGCGCACAATTTTTGGACGTGTGTGCTTAGAGGGAACACTGCCCATTACCCCCATGTGTTTTTCTCCCCCACCTAGTAGGAAAGACGTGATATAACATTTGTTTTCAGGTGGCTAGTTGCGGTCCACAGAAGGACTGTCTCCTTCCACAGCCTAAGTGTTGCAGAGCCAATCAGGAGTGGACTGGGAATGATCAGATTATTCTTGACCAATTCTAAAAAAAATTTTGTATTTATTAATTTTATTTTTAAACATTTTAACCAGGACTTCCGGGGGCGGGCCCTAAGGTGATGGCCACTTTCATGTTGAGCTCCCGAGCAGGGTGCCGTTAATCGGGTTCCGTAGGGTCCTGGTTGGGGCTCCCCAGCCTCGCATGCCCTGTGTGTGCGGCGGGATAAGGTGGTGGACAAATCCCCGTCATCGCGGCTCTCCACCCTCCACCCCGGGAGTCCGGCCTGGAAGAAGGCCTGACCGCGACCGCCAGAGCGGGGCCTTGACCTTCCGGCATCGCCTCCTCGCGGTCCCCGTGGTCGCCCGGTGCTCTTTTCGCCCCTGTCCCGGTGTGGAGCGACACGCCGCATTGTCCGTCCGGCGGTCCCGCCTGGCTGCCGCCTGTCCGTGCCGCACGCGGGCTGATCGCGGCCTCCGCTTACCTGCTCCTGCCCCCCGTGCCGTCACCGGCGTCCTGCTGCCTGTCTGCTGCTACTCCTGCTCCATCGCTGGCTGTACGCTGCTGGACTTCCTCTGTCTATGGAGCGGACTGGATCGGACGTGTGCTGGCAAACAAACGCCCTAATACTCCTTTTGACTGCTACCTCAGCCTGATTTTTTACACGTTACAAACTTTGTCGATTACTTGCCTGCCTGTTGCAATGTAATCTTGCTTGATACCATTCGTCGCCCTTGAATCATTTATCTCCTGGAGAACGTCCCTGCACTTTTTATTGGGTTTACCTGTACCACGGTATGGATAAGTTTATTGCCATGCCGCAGAAGAAGCTGACAGGGAAAGCTAGTCAAAAATCTAGTCGGGAGTGCCCTAGCTCGAAATCGAAGCCGCGGGAGGCCTCCCTAGATACCTCCCCGCCACAATCCCCTTCTTTGGAAGATGTGGTCCCGACGCTCTCGCCCCCTCCTTCCGCCATGGCATCGGAGACAGCCACGGAGGTGGCAAAGGTTTTATGGCCCCTGTTTGACTCTAGGTTCCAGGAGTTAACTTCTAAAATGGACGCTGCTCTGGCTCAAATCTCGACTAACTCGGCCAAAATTACAGCACTCGAGCAAAGACTCAGTGACCACGAAGATACGATCCAACAGACTCGGACAAGCTCTGATCATACGGCTACTCTTGTCCAGGCTCTGCAGGACAAGATCGAGGATTTGGAGAACCGGAGCCGGCGAAATAATCTGCGTTTTACAAACGTTCCGGAGACGATTACGTCCAATCAATTATTGCCGACCCTGCGGGAGTGGTTGACGGACTCCCTGGGTCTTCCCTACTCTACAGACAATCCACTACTCATAGAGAGGGCCCACAGAGTGGGTCCGGATCGCAGGGATCCCAACTCCAAACCTAGGCCAGTGATAATCCGCTTGCTCAACTTTCAGGATAAAGAAAGCATCCTGCAAAAGTACAGAAAACTGCCCGAACTCCTCTTGGATTCCAATAGAGTTCTTATTTTCCATGATTACTCCGCTCTGGTGACGGCGAAGCGCAAGGAATTCACCCCCTTGCGTAGGCAACTGTTTCACAACAACATCAGGTTCGCCCTGCTAAATCCTGCAAAGCTGCGGATTGTACATGACGGATGCCCCAACCTTTTCTCCACTCCTGCCGAGGCTGCATCTTTCATGGCTCAAGTGAACCTTTTTCGTGAACCAGGAGCACCCTGACCTGACGTGTCCGGTGTTGTTACTTGCTCCTGCTTGTTTGCTCCTGCTACACTACTTGCCGAGATCCTCCCTTCATGGGCGACGCTGCGTTTACTTGATGTCTCTCTCAGAGACTCACCTCGTTCATGGTTATGTGTGTTCTTTTTTGTTTGTTTATTTTTTTTCTTCTGGTTTTTGTTTTACTTTTATTTGGGTCATGGATCCTCGATGCTTAGCTGCTTGGCTGTTGTCACAGTCTCACTCTGTTCTGGGACACCCCCTCTGGCGCTGGGACGGGGGGGGGGCATATATTTGATAGTCACGCATATTGTTCATTTTTTAAAAGGGTTATTGGCTAGTTCCTTGTCTGCCACGCTCGTTAGCCCGGGTACGTCCACACGCCCTAATGCGCTGAATTTCTGTTCCTGGAATGTCAACGGTTTAAATACCCCGGTAAAGCGCAAATTGGTAGCCACTCATTTACAGAGGTTACGAGCCCACGTGGCGTTTCTACAGGAAACTCACTGGAAAGATGTTGAGGGCCACACTCTTAAGGCTCCTTGGATTGGTGAATGTATGTCGGCTTCTTATAAGTCAAGATCTAGGGGGGTAGCTATCTTGTTGCACAAATCGCTAGATTTTACCAAGCAGTGCACGGTGCTTGATCCACACGGGAGATATATCTTACTGGATGTTACGATAAAACGCAAACGCTTGCTTTTGATTAATGTCTATGCTCCAAATGCACCTAATGAATCTTTTTACTGTAAACTATTTGATTTGTTAACTACTGTTGATTTTTCTGATGTTATTGTGGGGGGCGATTTTAACTCTGTGCTGGACTCTAGACATTGACGCATCGTTTATGCCTTGTGGATCCTTGGCGGGTATCGCACCCCACAACTAGGGATTACACTCATGCTTCTAGGGCACACTGCTCCCTGTCACGTATAGATTTTTTTTTTGTGTCACCCTCTCTTATCCCTCATGTTACCCACCCCTCCATACACAACATTGTTATTTCCGATCATGCCCCTATCACTTTGCGGTTGACTTTGGGTTCTGTCACGCCGTATACACGTCACTGGCGATTTCCTCACTACCTTATTAACGATGATTTCAAACTATTCTTAGAAGCTACATGGGGCAATTTTGTAGACGATAACTGTGAACAGGCAGACAACCCGACTCTGTTTTGGGAAACTGCGAAGGTGGTGTTGAGAGGCCATATTATCTCCTATGCTTCTAATCGGAAAAAAGACTGGAACGATAAATTTACTAGCCTTAATCAGGATATGAGTGTAGAGTATTTAGATTATATCCGTGACCCCACTGACGTCACAAAAGCTCGTTATCTTACCACTAAGGATCTTTTGGATACCTTTTTACAGGCTCGAGCTCAGTCCCAGATGGACTATACTCGTGCACGTTTTTTTAAATGGGGAAACAAATCGGGTAGCCTGTTAGCAACTGTGGCTAAGCCAAAGGTTCCCAGACATAACGTCACACACGTTAAAACCCCACTCAATAGACTTGAGACGTCGCCCACGGTTATTAATAAACCTTTTTAAGATTATTTCTCCACTCTTTATAAAGCCGCTCCGGACGATTTTGATATTGGGATTGGCCTGCTTCAGCGGGCATCTTTACCCAAGCTTACCCCAGCCCACAGAGACATCTTGGACACTCCTATTTTGGAGGCGGAGGTCCAGTCCACTATATCATCCCTACACAACAAAAGGGCTCCAGGTCCCGATGGCTACCCAGCCAAATTCTATAAAATCCTTCAGCCGCACATTAAGGGGTCACTGACATCGTTGTTTAATTCTATTATTCAGGATAAGCCTAACATTGCTAATTTAACTGCTGCCCGCACTATTTTACTACCTAAGCCGGGTAGAGATGCCACATTAATAACTTCCTACAGACCGATCACTTTAATCAACCAAGACATGAAGATCTTGGTGAAAATCTATGCTGATCGCCTGCAAACCATCTTGCCTTTCATTATCTGCCCTCAGCAACTGGGATTTTTAAGGGGGAGGCACTCGGTACAGGGTATCCGTGCGGCTATTGCAGCTACTTTAGCTTCTCCCTCACTGCTTACGCATTCGTGGATGATGTCCTTCTCTATATAACTCACCCACGTCTTACCATAACGCTTATTTTTGACCAATTGGATACGTACGGGAAGGTTACAGGGTTTGTCGTTAATAGGGTTAAATCCCGGGCTTTATGTCTGCGCCCCTTGAGATGCCCCCCAGGCATGCCTAATCTGGGAATACAGTGGGGATCAAGATCGCTCTTATATCTGGGGGTGAAGATACCTAAGTGCCCGACTCATCTCTATAGCTTCAATTATAAACCTATGGTTCGGAAGATCGCAAGGGAATGGCAGGGTTGAAACACTTGCCGCTCTCTTTTTCTGGGAGGATAGCCCTTCTTAAGATGGTGACATTCCCCAAATTGCTATATCTTTTTCAGTCTTTGCCACTTTTTCTTAAACAAGTCGATGAGACACTTCTAAATACTTTATTTCGACGTTTTATTTGGAATCACAAAAAAACCAAAATCGCGACCTTTAGTTTGCAACGTGAACAATCAAAATTAGGTCTTAACCTACCTGTCATTAGGGATTATAATGTTGCGGCTTTATATCGATATGCGGTGGACTGGATCTCTTGCTCCACCACTTACACGGATTCTAAGTTGGATCAGTGTTTTAGCCCCTCTGTTGCTATCCAGGCCCTTCTCCATACACCCTGCACTCAACTTCCACCACATGTTGGAGACAATCCTTTGCTTTACTCCACTATAAAATCCTGGAAGTTGGTCAGACTACGCTTGGGTCTCCAATGGCGATACTCTTTATTCCAGCCTTTTCTTCAGAATCCGATTTTTCAGAATGGTCAGGCGTCCACCGTTTTTCGGGTCTGGGCGACGCAGGGGATACGCACTATTGCCCCCTTTTTGGACCATTCCTCAAGGACGCTTCTGCCCTTGATATCTTGTAGGGATAGACTTGCATCTATTACCATACCTTGGTTCGCATACTTGCAAGTACAGAGTTTAGTCAGGTCGCAGTTGGGCCCTCTCACACTGCCAGACTGGACCAGTCCCCTTGATGGACAGCTTAGGCAACCTTCTTCTACTCTGACGTCTACGAAGTTTATCTACAAGCTGATACACACCATACCTCACCATGACTATTTACCAAAAGGTTTACTAGCGTGGTCCACACATTTTCCTGATGTCACGGGTGATGATCTGCTTCATAGCGCACTAACCACCTGTAAATTATTACCTGCTAGCTCCTACCTGGACATGCAACTTAGGATAGCGCATCAGGCCTACTTATCTCCCCATAGACAATTTTTAATCGGCATAATACCAGTGGACGCTTGCCCAAAATGTTGTATTTGCTTTGAATGGACTGGTTGGATGCTTCCCTCAATAAAGACAAGGGTACTAAACGTTTCTTCACGAAATGGGAAACCTTTATTAAAATGTTGGACGAACCCCTTAAGACACGAATTATACATACTTTTCAGGATAGCTCGTGGTTCACTGCCCTCTTACTCCAAGGTGCTACCCCTTGCGCCTAAGTTGTTACTATGTTTGACTAGACAACTGACGTACAACATATATATAAATATATTTATGCATTTTCTTTTTTCTTTTTCTGTCCATGGCCATGGGTTTAAATGGTTGTTGGGTGGGTGGGTGGGGTGGGGTGGGGTGGGGGGACTTGTTTTCGTTTTTGTTTTTCTTTTTATGTTATTGTGTCGCTTGTCTCCCTTATCTGGGACTGTGTACTGTTCCTTGACGTCTCTGAGACAGTGGCTGTATCGTTTTGTCACGATGTTCTTGTTCTTTGTTAAAAATTAATAAAAAAACACTTTAACCAGATACATTTCTATATTTGATTAGTGACAGGTCACTGATAAGGTAATTGATAAGTCTCACCAATCGTTAGCCAGTGATCTGATCTGATCAACAACTCTACATCTTTCCATATAAACTAACCCTTACCTCACCCAACACTTTCACTATCCACTACTACCCCTTACACTAACAGCCAACACAGGTAAAGTGAGACCACAAAAATTGCCCCAACCCCAAGAATGGGGAGAGAGACAAAATAAAATTGCCGCAACCCCATGGCAAAAGCCATGCTATGTGTGCAAGAAAAAAAAGAAAAGGACTCCAGCATGCGGTATTCATTCTGATACATGCACAAAATGTGAAAAGGTAGCGATTAACCTCCTGTGTTTCTGTTAGATTTGTAGCTGCAGTGTGGTCGCTCTATAAAGGTAAGTGGGGTGTTTTGGAGATCCTCAGGCAATGTGTACCTAGGGAAATATTGTTTGCGAGGATTTAGGAGCCCCCCCCCAAAAAAAACCTTCATATTCCTGCTTCAACTGTTAATGCAACATTTATTTTGATTTTATAATATGCATGTAACTGACATCCTCTTTCCAGCTCTGTACTTATTTACCATCTTCTTAAACTTTACTGGAGCAGAAAACAGGAAATGGGGTGTTTAGATGAATCTCCGAAGTATGTTGTCCCAATATAAATAAAGGTATATCGAAGTTCCAGCTAAGCTCTCAGTGAAATCAACAGGAGTAGCAGCAGCCAATCTAATTTCTGCTACAACACGTATGTTTTGTTAGCATTTTGTTCCCAGAATCCTGAGGTATTTGTGCTTCTGCTTGTCATATGAATCAATGACCTTGCTTCATAGTGGAAACCAGATCCCCAGTCTTCCTTTTCTGACATAGCCCACTCTTCTCACCAAAAACATCTTCAGGGTCTTAAAAGCAGCTCAATTTTGTGGAAAAAAGGGAAATCAATTTCAAAACACATGTAAGCAAAACAACATTCCTAGGCTAAAGTAGTAATGTGAAAAATAAAAAAGTGAATGTAATGAAAGGTCCAAAGTAGTACTCAGTACACTTACCAGTATCAAAAATGAGTGCACACTACAGTGTTGAGCATCCAGTGGACCTAACCAGAATGCTCCAAGCATACCTCAGACTCAACCACATACACAGAGGACCAAGTGTTTACTCCCTCACAGCTTTTGAAGCTCCTAGGTCAGTGCTTTCATGTTTAAAAAAAAAAAAATGAATATGGTGCCAACAAATGTCCAGTTAATGGCCCCAAGTGTAACAGCTAACAACTTACCTGCGGCTGCTACAGCCATAGCAGCCTCCCGCAGACACTGCCGGACGAGACCCTCACGCATGTGCACGCCGCTCCTAAGATAGCCGGACACTTTCTCTGTTTATTTATGCTAATAGTATGAGGCGGGGTTATTTGAGGGCTCCTTAGCTGTCCACTCACTGCCTGTCAAAGAGTTTCATGCTTTGTTTCTCTGGGCTCAGTTACGGTTTTGTGTTTGCTCCAAGTTTTTTTTTTTTTAATTCTCTGTTTATTGAACAGTGTAAAATACAGAGACCATGAACAATATGCAGGTATAAAAGTAGATGGTAGCAGGTAACATATCAATCACAGATCCAAATGAGAATAAAACAGACCATCAAATAACATAAATGTCGCGGACGATACTGTTACATGAAGTCTCCAGTGCGTAAAACCCAAAAAAAGGAAAAATAGATGCCACCAGGTCAATCCAGCTCGGCAACAAGAGGCAGAGAGTCGTGGGAAAACCAGCAGAGGTAAGGTGACAACGCGTTCCGCATACATCAAATAAACGGAGCCGAAGAAAGAAAACTAACACGAATAACAGAACCATAAAACAGCTCCACAATTAGTTGCTCCGGATAAATATGAATACATCAAAGAGGTGAGACGGTAAAAATAAGAATGTATAAGGAGGACAAATGCAACACAGTAGGGACCTGTCGCCACCGAGGATAGAGAAGGGCCAAAAAAAAAAAAAAGAAACCAGGGACCCAAAACGTAATGCGTCCAACCATCCCTACCTGTCACCAGAGGATTGTAGTGAGCCATCGCGACTGAGCATATTTAGGGAGGGGAGCGCGGGGGAGTAGTCGCCGTGAGTTACTGACCCAGAATGTCCCTAAAATCCGCTGAGGCAACAAATTCATGCCACCAGAACCAGCGCCTGGTATGTTGGCAACCCTTGCCCCTGGACGTCCAGACTAACTCCTCCATTTGTTCAATAAGATTTACCTTCTGAAGCCACACAGAGATCGGCGGGGGAGTGGAAGTGCGCCAAAACTTAGGTATCACGGCTTTGGCCGCATTGAGGAGGTGTATGGTAAGTGTGCGCTTGTAAGCCTGTGGTGTAAGTGAGGTAAGGTGTAACAAAACTGCTACTGGCTTATCCAAAAGATCCATGCCACCCACACGTTCCACCACCCGCAAAACTACTCGCCAGAAGGACTGAACTACCGAACATTGCCACCATATGTGGTACAAAGTCCCCCTGTCAGACCCGCACCTCCAACAAGTATCGGAGACTGAGGGAAAGAACCTATGGAGATCCACGGGTGTCCTGTACCACCTTGTCAAAAGCTTGTACGAGCACTCCTGAATCCTGCTGGAGATGGAGCCCCGATGAATAGCAAATAAAACCTTATCCCAGTCCTGGAGGGATGGCGAGACGGAGAGATCCCCCTCCCACATGCTCATAAAATAGGGTTTCGACCTGTATGCGGAATCCAACAACAGGGCATAGAGCACTGATAACAGATGTGGAGTCTCCGAGGTAGAGGAACATAGCAATTCAAAGGGGGACAACGGACGGGGCAGGAGGGGGGTCCTGGGGATAGACAGCACAAAGTGCCGAGTCTGAATGTAAAACAAAAGTTCTGCCGAAGACAAGGATTGCTTACCGTAGAAGGTCTCGGCCGACACGAGCCTGTCACCCGCAAACATGGAATGAAAACGCATAATACGCCATGGGAGAGAAGGCTGCAGAGGGGACCGGTGGACAGACATACTAAGGGGGAAATTAGGGTTAGGAATGATCGGATAAAGGGGGCACGGACTGGAGGACAAGGCGCCCTCCTTCACAATACTGGCAAACACACGCAAAGTAGCGCAGACAGTAAGCGAGGTCCCAGAGACAAAGTGTTTTTTTAAATCCGGTAGCCAAGGAAGGCAAGAAAGAGGGACACCCACCAGCGACCCCTCAATCTCCAACCACTGCTTAAGTACCGAGATGGACCACTCCGTAATCCTACGGAGATGGGCCGTCCCGCCAGTACTTCTCCAAATCCGGTAACCCCAGACCTCCCTTAAGTTTAACTCTAATTAAGTGAGTCTAGGAGATCTAGAACACCAGACATAGGAGCGAAAGAGACGGTGACATTTCTTAAAAAATAACGGCCACCCTGCCGAACCAGGAGACATGTGTGTAATCCCACCTCCACAGGTCCGAAGACACGGCGGCAAGTAATGGGGTGAAATTCAGCGAAAAGAGAAGGGAAAGATCCACGGGAATCCGCAAACCTAGGTAAGTAAGGGCCTGATCACAAATCTTGAACGGAAAATCGTGCTTCAACTCTGCCAACAGCTCCGCTGGGACGTTACAACATAACATTTCGGACTTAGAGAGATTTATTTTATAATTGGAGAGCGCACCGAAGGTTGGCAACTCCTGAAGCATGTGGGAGAGGGAGTCCAGAGGGTTCGAATTAATACAAAGCATGTCATCGGTGTATATCGCCAGTTTATGTTGGACCCCAGCCATAGGAATGCCAGATATAGAGGCGTTCGCCCGGATAGCGTTCGCCAAGGGCTCCATCCCCAGCACGAAAAGAAAAGGGCGAGAGCCATACGACAGGATGACCTGTTGAGACACAAGCCCATTGACCTTAATCAACGCCGTAGGGTTATGATATAGGGCCCTAATCCAGCACAGAAAATGCTGGCCGAGATGCAGTCGCTCCAGGACACGAAATAGGTAGGGCCAGGCCACCCTGTCGAAGGCCTTCTCCGCGTCTAGCGAGGTCAAGGTAAGCGGAATACGTTTGCGGTTAGCCAAATCAATAAGGTCAATGACCTTCGTGGTATTGTCCCTAGCCTCCCTGCCGGGGACAAAGACCACCTGATCTCTATGGATAACACGGGGAATATAAGGTGACAATCGCATGGCCAAGATTTTAGCAAGGAGTTTAATATCCGAATTGAGTAAAGAAATGGGACGATAACTACTACAAGCGTCAGAAGGTTTATTTGGTTTCAAAATCAAGGAAATATGAGCCATGTTAGATTGAGGATCAAACTGGGAACCCGAGGTAAGGGAGTTAAACGTATTCACTAAGTGCGGGCCCAGGATAGGTAGGAACTTCTTATAATAAGTAATGGGAAGGCCATCCGACCCTGGACATTTTCCCTGTTTGGTGGATTTGATAGCATCCCTGACCTCCTCCAGCGTAATGGGGGAATTAAGGAGGTCCGATTCCTCCGACCGTAAGGGGCGTGGTAGATGTTTATCCAGATAAGCGTCTAGAACTGTCATAAAGTCAGGACAGGACTCCTGAACATGAGAAGACATGAGTGCCCTTGTCAGTGCGGATCCGGGCTATAAAATGTTTGGCCGTCTGAGCACTGAGAGCCCTAGCTAATAGCTTACCGGGCTTATCCCCATATTCATAGAAATGTCGTTTAGTCAAAAGAAACTGCCGCTTTAGGCGACGATTTGTGAGAGAGGCTAATTGGGAGCGCAGAGAGTCCTGCTGGGTCAAAAGAGAGGGGTCCTGGTGAGATTTATGTAGTGCTTCCAGATCAGCTATTTTCTTAATTAAATCAAGAGTAGCGGCTAACGACATTCTCTTAATCCGAGAGCCAAATTGTACAAACTTCCCTTGTACCACCGCCTTATGGGCCTCCCAAATGGTGGGCAACGGCATATCAGGGGTAGAGTTCTCAGAAAAATAGAGGCGTAAATGGTCAGCAACCTCTGAGGAAAGCATCGGATCGGAGAGAATATTTTCATTCAGACGCCATACCCATGGTCGGACAGGGAACGAAGCAAGCTTGATGGTCATAAAGACCGGGGCATGATCACTGAGTACACTAGGGCCAATAGATGAGGCGTGGAAAGCGGAGAGGTGGTGGTGAGAAAGGAAAAGAGTCAATACGGGTATAACGGTCATGAAGAGTAGAGTAAAACGTGTAGTCCCTAGTAGTAGGGTGTTGCGTCCGCCAAGCATCTACAAGCTGTGCCCTATGGAGCAGTCTCTTAACCCGGTTGATTTGAGTATGTGGGATAGAGGAAGTACCTGATGAGTTATCAAGAACCGGGAGGAAAGTCATGTTGAAGTCGCCCCCTAAGATCGTCATGCCCTCTTGGAAATGTTTTCAAAATCATAACCAAAAATTTAGACTGGCGACAATTAGAAGCGTAAACATTTGCAAAGGTAACCCTATGGGTACCCAAAAACCCCTTAACAAAAATACACCTGCCTTCGGAGTCCTGCCAGCTATCCAATTTGCGAAAGGGCAAATGTTTCTGCAAGAGAATAGCCACCCCTTCAGACTTAGAGTCCGGGTTACTGGACGTAAAAGAGGTGGTAAAATGTTTATTAGTCAATTTGGGTTCCTTAGTGGCTTTAAAATGTGTTTCTTGAATAAAAGCTATTTTGGATTTGGTGCGGCGGAGTTCAGTAAATAATTTGGATCTCTGTTCGGGTTTATTAAGGCCCCTGATGTTGAGGGAAGTTAATGTAATAGGATCAAGCGCCATATGGATGACGTCTGGCAGGACCGCGCAAGTACATGAGCAATGTAGAAGAATCACCAATAAAGATCAGCATGAGCAACAGTGTCAGAGCAAGAAACAAAACAATAAACAACAAACAAAAACATACTCTTATTAAAGCAACAAGAGCTGGATGCCATAGCATCAAGGAATGATCATTATGTCCAAAAATATGGACATAGACCAGAAGGCAGAGTCCAGCGGGACCCTGCATGGTAAGCTCTGGGGGGGGACTGCCAGAACACATGGTATACACAATCAATGTGGGTAAGGCACCGATAAGGCACCAAAATGAAGTAAAGAAAAAAAAAAACCAGTGTGGTGAAGAACAATAAAAGAAAAAAAAAATGTGTGAAATCAAGTAATCACGTGAACCCTGAGGGAGGCTTTCGAGCGCGTAAGTGTATGTAAAGGGTGTGTAGACGCAGGACCAAAACAGTCCCAGGTGGAAACATGTAAGTGTGTATGAGTAGACATGGGCCATGTCATGTAAACAGGAAGGCATGCAAAAAAGTGTGTCAGTAGGTAAAACACCAAACAAAAGAAAAAAAGAAATAATAAAAGACATAGAACCGAGGCACAGTGGAACGGCATTATAAACAATCGAATGCGTAATACTTAACGTCCCTCCAGGAAGAACGGCATCGGGCCAAGGAGACGAGGAAGACGACCGGCAAAGGCTAAAAAAAAAGAAACGCTCAGTCATTTCCCGAGTCCATTTGGATTTTCCGTCTGCGACGTTGGCGGCGTTGAGGCAGGGACAACCAGCTGGATTTCGGCAAAGGCGCAATGGAGGGCCTACTCAATGAAGACGACCATTCCGGCAGGTCCAGTGGAGGGAGATCCAGAGAACTTAAGAAGTCAGGTAAGTCCGCAGGATGGCGTAAAATCACTGCCTGAGTACCCTTTCGGGCGATCAAGGCGAATGGGAAGCCCCACTGCTAGAAGCCTCCCGAAGCATTGATGTAAGTAGGCGCAGCATCCGTCTCGTCTGGAGTGTGATGGGCGATAAATCCTGAAATATGGAGATGGTGTGCTCTTCATACTGGATAGGCGTCTTCGCCCTGCATTTTTGGAGAATCAGTTCCTTAGTACGGTATTCATGAAGGCAACATATTATATCGCGTGGAGGCTGTGCGTCAGGACCTCTAGGGTGAAGTGATCTATGAGCGCGATCAAGGGCAATTGGAGAGTCCACCGGCCTATCCAGGAGCTTATTGAAAATAGACGTGAGAGTGGCCACAATGTCCGCCGGAAGGACAGACTCCGGGAGGCCCCGAATACGAAGGTTAGACCTTCGGCCTCTTATCAAGGTCTTCTACCTGTCGGAGCAGTCGTGTGACTGTATCGTGCTGATGGGAGACCGTTGCATAGATGTCGTCCAGCGTGTTGTGCGTGTTCTCCCGCTCTTCTTCCAAGGCCACCACACGGTCGCCAAGTTGTGAAAGGTTTTCCTTTATATCATGCAGGTCTACGCGGACCCCAGAGAGTGCCTAACGAAGCAAGTCTGACATCTCAGCCTTTGTAGGCAAAGCTTTCACCGCTTCTTGCCACGAAGAGTGCACCTGGGAGGGCATCAAAGTGTCAGAGTCAGCCACGGACAGAGATCCGGAACGAGCGCTTCTCGGACTTGGAGGCGGCAACGCCATCTTGTCAGGTAGGCCCCTGTTTTCCGCATCAGTAAAAGCGTGAAAAAACAACCTAACCGAAGTGCTGGAGTGTTTCTCCTTGGTCCCGGAGGGTTTAGGAGTAGTCGTGGTCCTCGAGTGCTTGCCCATGTCTAAATTGGACACCCTTCGAGCGGTTTAAACAAGCGAAAGCCTCGGAGCTCAGAAGCTACACGTGCAGTTCCATCGAGTGCTAGCCACGCCCCGTGTTTGCTCCAAGTTCTGACTCCGGCTTCGTACCACGGTTATCCCGACTTCTCCAACCCTTGACTTCGGCTTTGTCTCTCGGCTATCCTGGCTTCTCCAATCCTTGACCTCGGCTTCGTCTCACGTTTATCCGAACTTCTCCAGTACCATTTCGCCTGCCTCTGGTTCGTGCACGGGTTCTGCACCGTGGATCCTCGGCTACTGATCCTGACTATCCCCGGCCGTTACAGTTTGACAGGCCGTGGACCCACAAAGCTATGGACTTTATTACAGACTTACCTAAATCCCAGGGCAATACTGCAATTTTAGTGGTAGTCGATTTCTTTTCCAAAATGGCTCACTTTACCACGTTGCCCAAGTTACCCTCCGCCAGGGAACTCTCCAACGTTTTTCTCCGGGATACTGTTCGAATCCACGGCGTGCCGCAAAGAATTATCTCTGACTGTGGTCCTCAATTTATATCTCGTTTTTGGAGGAGCTTATGCACTCATCTCTCCTCTGCATATCATCCTCAATCCAATGGTCAAACCGAAAGAACCAACCAGGTGCTCAAACACTACTTTCGTTCCTATGTCTCCGAAGATCACTCCAATTGGTCCCAGTTGCTTCATTTGGCCGAATTCTCATATAACAATTCATTTCATGAATCCCTACAGAATTCTCCGTTCTTTGTCTCATATGCATTTAAACCTTTCCATGTGGCCCTCTGCTCAGACACCGTCTGATTTACCTGAAGCAGACGCTTTTGCACGAGACATTGTCACTAGATGGCAGACTACTCGACGACTTCTCGCGGCTGCCAAACAGAAACAACAGAAGGCGGCTAATCTGCATCGCTCTCCTGCTCCATGTCTCCAGCCTGGTGATAAAGTATGGCTTTCTACCAAGAATTTACATTTACGCCAGAATTCCAGAACTCTAGGTCCCAAATACGTAGGTCCCTACACGGTTCGCTCTAGGATCAATGCAGTATCGTACAAGCTGGACCTACCTGTGTCCATGAAGATATCTGATTCTTTTCATGTTTCCCAGCTTAAGCCGGCAGTTACTAATAGATTTTCTGATCTGTTTTGTATTCCCAAGGCCGTAGCGATTCAGAGCCAGGAGGAGTATGCGGTTCGTCGGATCGTTGATTCTCGCATTCGGAGGGGTCAGTTACAATATCTTATTGATTGGAAAGGTTATGGTCCAGAGGAGAGATCCTGGGAACCTGTCATTTCACCTTTCATTTACGCTGGCCTTCCAAAGCTGGTCCTGGACGCTCGGAGCGTGCCCTTGTGGCGGGGGATGGTGTAATAGCTAACAACTTACCTGCAGCTGCTATAGCCATAGCAGCCTCCTGCAGACACTGCCGGACGAGACCCTCACGCATGCGCATGCCACTCCTAAGATAGCCGGACGTTTTCTCTGTTTATTTATGCTAATAGTATGAGGCTGGGTTATCTGCCTGGGGCTATTTGAGGGCTCCTTAGCTGTCCACTCACTGCCTGTCAAAGAGTTTCATGCTTTGTTTCTCTGGGCTCAGTTGCGGTTTTGTGTTTGCTCCAAGTTCTGACTCCAGCTTCGTACCACGGTTATCCTGACTTCTCCAACCCTTGGCTTCGGCTTCGTCTCTCGGCTATCCTGGCTTCTCCAATCCTTGACCTCGGCTTCGTCTCACGTTTATCCGAACTTCTCCAGTACCATTTTGCCTGCCTCTGGTTCGTGTACGGCTTCTGCACTGTGGATCCTCGGCTACTGATCCTGACTATCTCCGGCCGTTACACCAAGTGGATACCAGATGCCCGGTCTTCTTTCTTGAGGGCCCAACTCCCTAAATGGATTTGCAACTCATTTCTTCCAAAGGCATGCAGGAGGGCTTGATCTTCTGGAAACATCAGAGGTAGGGGACCCACAGGGGCTACCACATCTCCCTCACCAGAAATAAATGGTTGAGTGTCAGGTACATGGACTGGATGCCTGGAGCTCAGTTCTTATAAAGCACTGTGGATATCCTGAAGCACTTTGTTCCTTGTATTTTCTTTACAAGATCTAGAAAAAAGCACACACCTATACATGAATATCCCCTAAAAACTGTTTGACTTAGTTCATTGGTAAAAATAAATCTGTTTTTGTAGGGGGATTTGACACCCAAACACAAACACCAGGACAGACCTTCATCGGCTGCCAGAGAGGAGGATCCAGGTCCCCTGCAGCACTGCAGGGTATCCTCCTCTCTGGCAGCCGGTGTACATCTCTTCTATGCGCGCAGACAACCTTCGCTTCTGCCCAGCACTTCTGCTGGGGCTTCTATGATAGAGCACCTGAAGATCATGTCACTCCTGTGGGAGTACAGTTGGTGCATATTGTTTTCCCTCCCAATTAAATGCAAACCGATCCTGTAATTCTGGTGCTATAGGAATGGAGGAAAAGGCATTCACTAAATCTATAATGACATGGCAATGTCCAGCAGTTTTTGAAATCAATGAAATCATGTCAGGCACTGCTGCTGCTGCAAGTGTAGGGAGCACATGATTTAGTTCCATTTAGTCAATGGTCAGCTGCCAGCTTTCATTTGTTTTTTTCCACTAGCCAAAATGGTTTTGTTGTATTGGCTAGTGGCATGATGAAACACTCATGCTTGAAGTAGTCCTTGTTTTGTCTCAGTGATTTCCTTGTATCACCAGGAATACAACACTGTTTCATTTTCACAGGGTGGGCGGGAGGTGGCATGTACACTTTTTTTGATAGTTTGATAGCTGAAAGACACAAAGTACTGTCTAGTTTTCTCCAAAGTCCCCAATTGTCCTGGTAATGTGCAAGCACTGTATACTGCTGTCCCACTGAGGACACTAAACATGGTAAATAAACTTGCTTTGAACTCTTGTGTGTGTGTCTTCTTTCACAGTATAGCAGCCTGATGCAGGATCTAATAGGGGATCCAACAGTACTCCATTAAAACATGCTATTTCCCTCAAGCATTGGATACTCTCTTCCGCCAAATACCAGTATGCTTTATCAATAAGCCAGGGCATTGTTGGAACTTGTCTACTAGTTCTGTAAGTTCTCCAACTGTGTAGTTGCGTATCTCTTACATATATATATTTTCTTTTGCAGATTCACCGACATGGAGCGCCTCACCTGATGTCCCTGCTCCCCCTGCTATAGTAGTTATAGCCCCATCTATGGTCAGTCCCATCACCCATGGTCTACGGGTGACTATTTGGCAGGCTCCTACCGCCTGTAACTTAAGTTCAATCTCTGCAAAAGTCCATACCATCCAAGGAGTCAATTTTCTCCCACTCTCCTGTCATCACTAAGGTATGGACATTCACCATACTATCTTTTAATTTATAACCCTCTATCTTTTTTGGGCTTGCTGATCTCTCACAGTACTCTGTAAAACGGCACTTCCAGATGAAAGCCGTCCACCTTTTCCTGCAGCGCCTCCTGCTATATTCACCTCATATTTGCAGAAGCCTTACACTCTGCTGGATAGTACCAGGACAAATCCTAATAGACCGCATCTTGTAGGGGAAATCATTATTATTTATTGTTTTATATAGCGCCATCAGATTCCGTAGCACTGTACAATGGGTAGACAGCCCATAACAAGTAGTGTGTAACATAACAAATTGACTTACAGAGACAACAGGTGAGGAGGGCCCTGCTCAAACGAGCTTTGGGAGTGGCTTGGGTTTCTCCCCCCTGCCAACACTTCCGAAACGTCATAACCATATTTGCTATTTAGGCTATTTGGGGATCCCACTTCTAAAACCAAATGTAAGGTGACGGAAAATACTTAAGCTAGCAAACTAGTTCAGATTATGAAATAACACACACTCTTCAAGAACAAATGCAGTTTATTAAATTATACAGGAGCATATAATTAGCTTTGAGTTACTTGAGCAACGCAAAGAAAGGTCATGTCAGCCTCAGCCAACGCCCATGATTGAGAATACACTGTGCACAAGATAACTAGATAACTAGACACACCGGTGCGGTCCCACATTTCAGAAGATCTTCAAACTAACAACTGGGCAACAGATATTTTATTGCTGTGAACAGGGCCCAAGATTCACATACACTATACTGTATATGTGTGTTAGCACGCTCAGTCTCTATAGAGCTATGAGAAATAGCCTAATATTAGCATTTGTGTGACTATTGTACAGTACACCGGAAGTTGTATACGCGTATTGCGTAGATGTCCTCCGCCGGCCCCGCAAGACACTCGGGAGTCTGCTCCGGTAAGTCGGGGGGGCAGAGGTAAAACGCATCGTGCGGACGGTCCGCACGATGCGCTCAGACAACCTCCCGTGCCGGCACCCCCCCCCCCGTGGGAAGTGCTGGCAGGGGAGGCTGTCTGAGCGTATCGGGGAGTAGGATGCAGGTCCCCTGCACCGCTGCGGGGGATCTGTATCCTAACCCCGCTGCCTGCCCGGCGCCCGGGACTGCATGTCCCGGGCGTCGGGCGCTAGACCCCGAATATAGGCCGCACCCCCACTTTAAAGACTTAAAGTGGGGGAAAAAAGTGCGGCCTATATTCGAGCCAATACGGTATATACAATCGTAGGGTTCCTACAAACCTAGACAAACTGTGTCTCAGGCCCCTCTGCTTCTAGAGTATTATGTAAGGTTCCTTATTGATGTAAAAACAAGCCATCTGTATATGTACATTCATTAGAGTTTTCTTGGGAGAGTGCCTTAAAGACAACATATAAGTAATAATAAGGAGTCAAAAGTGGAGAAACAGAAATAATATATATAAGAGGAAAAGTCCTATGGTGTCCAAGAACCTAGGCAGACTATGGGCAGTCCCATTCGCCATATCCACTTACTTGCTAAAACCAAGTGGCTGTGTCTCCCACCAGAGCAGCATTGAGACACACACCTAGGTCAGCTTGAAGGTGTACCAGAGAGGCTTGTTTAATATGTTTCCACAACTGCCATCGATGTGGGGAGAACCTGCGGAAACAGATACTATGACAGTGTATAGCCGGACTATACTTTGGTTTTACCGAAAGGCTAACAGTGCTCCTATAGAAGCATCAACTATAGTCTTACTTTGGGAAACGTCCTGCCCAAAATGGGTCAATTTTCAAGGTACGTTATCAGTTGTTTATTTGAATTTGCCAACGTATGTTTCAGCCCATTTTACAGGGTGTGTGTGGTGGAATCGGAAAATGTTGCCCAAGCAATGCCTTTTTGGCAAAATAAACAAAGTGAGGTAAAATTTGGACGAAAACGGTCTGTGGTCTTTTGTTTAGCCTTGTAATATTACCAATTATAAACAATGCAACCAACTTAACCGAATACCTCAAAATGCTCACAAACCCTTGGCCCATACTAAAACCTGTATATGGCATATAGCCAACCACCCTATAAGCCAGAAGGATAACTGTACCTTACCAGATCAAACCGTCTCTAAACTGGGCCGACGACCGTCACCCCAACAAGAGCTATAACATACATTGATGAACACTTTTTAATACACGTTAAGCAAATAATTAGCCCGCATTCTATTATTCTTATTCAGTAACTTGTGTTATAACGTTAAACTCATCTAAAAATAGTAAACTGTGTGGGGGGGCGGTCTGTGCCTTGGGCACTGCCTGACAGTGCTGTGCACCCCTTACTTATAGTTCTGATTCCTGCCAAAAATACCTTGCGAGTGCAGCCTAGAAGATTGTACCCCACACGTGCGACCCTACACTCCGGCTGTGTTAACCCTTGCCTTTCCCCTCCACCACATTGCCCTGTTCTATAGCCCAGGGGTTTCTTCCCCCCACAAAAAGTGTCAAAACAGAAATGGATAATAAACCCTGTGTTGTACATATAATGTGGTTTTAAAAAAATCCATCACAACTGCGTCTACCACTATGTAAATATTATTAAAATTTTAACCTGGAAATCCACGTTTTTAATTTTTATTAGCCTGCTAAAACACTACATTCCTGTCAGTTCGCACTGCAGGCTCTCATTTTTAAACTGGATTTGTCTGTATGGTATTCCCAGCTGCACACAGTACGTATAGGATTACACATCGTATTTACGTATAGCAGACTCTACCCAACAGCAGAGGAGTTAAAGGCCCGCGCTCTGTGATGCGCTCTCTAGCTCCCTCTGCCGGCGGCCGCTCGATCCGCACCCGGCGGCAGCACGAGGATGAGCTGGCTGTGACAGGGCAGAGATGGTGTGAGAGCAGCCGATGGGAGGCAGAGTCACACAAGCAATCGAGCCAAGCCGCGAAGGCAAGAATCACAGCTTCCCCATCAACCATCCCCGATACCCACAATGCACAGAGACTGACACCAAAATAGAAATCTGGACAGGTAACATGGCGATCCTTGCTACCTGGGACTGAGCGCATCCATAAAGCGGGCTGCCGTGTGCTTTTTGAGGACAGGTTACGGATTTTGGCTCCGCCGGCGGCTTCGCGGGAAGTGATCCGCTTTAGGTGGGGTGGTTTATGTAGATCAGCAGAGGAAGGATCAGCAGCAGCATGGCAGCATCAGAGCTCTACACAAAGGTAAGTGACCCCTACGGCTGCTGCCTGGGAGGGCAGATCTGTTTGCCCCTGGTGCAGGTGGCAGCAGACACTGCGTTTGTTTGGAGGGGAGGATGTGTGCATGTGCAGCCATGGACTGGGAGTAGCTGCTGGACAGCAATGAATGAAATTGCTTTTATGAAGGAGCAGCTGTCTGGTAATAGGCGAGTCTGGATCTACCCCTACCAGGCCCCACTGGTTTACCATAAAGATACCCCACTAGCCATCTGCCTCTGTATGGGAATAAACCCACCGGCACACATATAATAATAATAATAATATTATGCGTCTCATGATTGTTCTATGCATGGAGAGGGTTGCTTCACAGGCCTGGGTCATATATGATGTTTGTGTTGCTGGATTTCACAATGAATGCCCAGTTTGCCCTTGACAATTGCTGAGCATCAGCAGAAGCATGTGATCTATTGTGTGAAAGCTTATATAGGTTGGATGTTCAGATGGCAGTGATGGGAGTCTTCTGGCCATCCCAATGTAAATCATTAATGCTTGGATTATTCCCCTCTATTTTTCAGAACAAAAAAAAAATGCCTTATTTTGGTTGTTGGTAAAATCCAGGCTGTATTAATGGAGCGCAGAGATACTGATAGCTCTTTAATCCGAATATGCTTGATATTTTAAACAGGCCTCAGGCTTTTATTTATCATAAAGTCACAGCCCTTAGAAAATGTTATTTCATACACTCCCTTCTGACACATTGATAATAAAACATCGCCATGAAAGCATGCAGGTGTTTTTGCTTCCAAAGCCTGGCATCAATATATATATTTTTCCTTCAAAAGGCGTGGACTTTCTAAAGTAATAATTGGTGGAGATTTTGGAAATGAATGCTAACGGGCGTTGGGGTGTGCAAAAGCCCTGGAAAAATGTAATAAATGAAACCAATATACATTTCTTACACGTTGTGTTATACTTCTAGAGGACCATGTATGTTGCCTTATTTTACATATACAGTCTGAGGGTATATGTCGTTGGCATGTGGTTGTCGTTAACCATTTTTGTGTAGAATCCTGTTTTTAGTGGATCAAATGATCTTACAGTTGTGTATATTAAATCTATTTGACATAGAACTGTCAACCGGAGACTCCAGGCATCATATAATAGCTGCGAGATCCCTTGTAATTCACGCGATGTCTCCCTTGCATATTATGGGGGTATCTGTAGAATCCCCCATATGCATTTGCCCCTTCCCCCACCCCCAGTTCTTTTCCATGCATTGGATTTGTTCAGGCGAATACATCTATGTGCATGTGGTATTCTTAGTGCCAGTCAGCTCCACTGCTGCATCGACAAATGCTGCGGGTTGGGGTCTGTTGAGACCCCCATGCATGCACAGCACACACAGATTTTAATGGGAGATATAGGAGGGGGTAGGAAGCTCAATGGTAAAATGTTAAGCGTTTCCCTGGTGTACATGTAGGGGGTGCTGATCTGTAGTTCTGTAATATAGTTACATTAAAACTTTTTAGGGTGCTAAAATTAAGCATTAATGATGGCCTACTGGAGTTGAATATATGGCGCCGTTGGTTTTATCAAAATGGGAGTTAATAGCCCTCAGAATGGTACATTGACCCCATTGGCCACTTCTGTTTGTTTATACATCCCACATGCTGCACGCCAGCACTTTACATGTATATTATATATGTATATAAAAAGGTTTATATGGTCACCTTGGTTGGTAGGGTTTGGCGCATATGTCTTCAAGAGGAGAAATCACAAAGCTATGTCATACCAGATTCTTACCTCCTTTGCTAATTCCCTCTGATTCCATGGACATTTGCATTGTACAGCCAAAACAATTTTGCGGGAACAAGGAAGGTATCCATCCGTTGCGACCAGTATAACATATCACAAAATGTTACTTGCTAGCATTAAAATTTTAGGAGCTGATGGATTGATGGATGGTTTTATACCAGCACAAGAGGGCATCTGTGAAGCCCCTCTTTAAAGTGTTCTGTAAGCATCTTATCTTGGGACTATGGTGCATAGAACCTTATAACATATGTGGAAGGGACTTCGGACCCTTGGCTTACCCAGTGGTTTCGAGTTTTCCTCTTCTGGAAACATTTCTGGGAACTCCTTTGTTTACCGCCTTGGTTTTGCCTTAAACTGTTTTAGGAATTCAAAGTAGTTTGTTTACCTGTGGACACTTTAGTGTTTTCTTGTTTCTTTCTGGAAAGTGGTATTTTCAACTTCTTTACCTGTTTTAGCAATTAGTGAACCCCCTATTGAGAACTTCAAACTTATTCTCATTGCTAGGAAAAATGTTTACAAGGCTACATATTGGGTGGTACACACCCAAATCTGACAATGTATTCTTATTTACCATTTTTTTTTATTATTTATATGTTATATCTGTGTTCTCGACTGTTCTTGCTAACAGTAGTTCTATCAAAGTTTGAAGCAAGATGTGCTCCTTCTTCTGAATATGATAGGTAGTACTATTACAATTAATGGCATGTTGCACATTCCAAGTATTTATCAGACTGTTATATGTTGCTGACTTTTAGGAGGATCACACCAGGCTGACAAGCCAATTACTTTATGGACAACCAGACAGGAGTTCAAGTTAAATTCATTCTTTCAACCCTGCGTGAGTTTCATGTGTACTTCTCAGCTGGCTGTGACGGCCTATGTAGGAATGATTGATGGGCCAAAACCCAGGGTTATCTTAATATTATTTCTATAGAAAATCATACGTGATATCATAAAAAAAGAGGCATGTAAAGGTCAACACCAGTACATACTCAGTACAAGACAGTACATTGTCTTTCTCTGACTTGCCCACATTGACTAAAAGGACATCAATAGTCCTCTCACAGACCTAATTAAAACTTGGACATTTTTATCCTAAAATGAGCACAGGTGGATTCGCTTGATGGTTACAGATGCATTTAATTGGAGAACCTCCTCGACGCTTGTACCTTGGGGACTGATGCTGTGATCTTCTAAGCTAATCTAATGGTCAAGTACCTAAGAGTTTCACGGTAGGAAATATGTTTTAATTACTGTCTCAGTATGGATCTAGGCATCATTTCACGGAAAATGTGTAATTGACTGGAGATACAACAGTAGTAAAGGCAGTGAAAGGAATCAATTAGGAATAGAGTCTAGTGGAACTGCGTTTATTTACTCTGTAAAAGAGGTATCTAAAAGAGCAATTTCTTTATTATTGTTAATAAAAATATTCTATACCTCATTGGAGGTCATACAGAAAGTGGTCAAATAACAAGAGCCCTCCATTTAAACTTGAATGAAGAGGTGTGTGTGTGTGTGTGTGTGTTACCCGTTACATTGCAAGCAGTGCCGTTAAAGAAGCTGGTGAATACAAATACCACAATTGCCCTTATAATAGAGCAGCACATTAGTTTGGCAATATCTGAGCATACTCTAAGCTAATTGTTGTTCAATTAATATTTCATGTCTGCCTTAGAATCCTGTAGCAAAAGGTTTCATAACGGGCAGGGATTTGATAAAATGATGTGCTTATGGTAAGTGGGAATGTGCCTTGAAATGATAGTTTTGACTCCAGCACCTTGCTTGTTCTCACCGTTTAGGAAGGTGGTAGTTGGAGAGTCAAAGCCAAGCCAGCCAAACCACTGCCTCGTATGTACTTATACTTGAGTATATCATGTTAGATGTGCTAAAGGACCTTCTGTTTGTGGCAGGCAAGTTGCACCCACCGGTAGGATTATCTATCACTGTCTCTTTTTATGCTTGTAACAGAGATGCATGGAGTCAGTCGTAAGCCTAATGTGGTTTTCAGACTCTCCACTACTTAAGTGGGGAGAAATGTGTCTATAGCCCCCAAATCCTATCTTCTTCACCCAGCTGTATATTGGCAGTGTATTCTTTGTGAAGCTGCAGGGCCCTTCGTTCTAAACTGTAATATCAGCGATCAGTGACCGTTAGAATAAATTTCCCTATCTTTTCAAGATTGTAAACTGACAGTTGGAATAAGCATCAAAAACCGTGCACATTGCAGTCTCGTTTTTTCCTTTTATTTTTACTTACATTTACTGTCGCCCTATTTTATTGAAATACACATTTCAAGTAGAAATTTAAAAAAGGTACGGCCCAATATTTGCCGACTGCCCAAATTAAAATGCATTAGCTTGTTTAATTGTCTGTATTAATAATATTTATATATTTTTTTGCATTTCTAAATTTAGGGTTTTTTTGCACCATACCTGAGGTCATCTCACAGACTGAACTGTGCTATATATAAGGAGGCCACACTTATACAAGAAGTGCCTAGTTGGTTAATGTATGGCTTAAACAAATTGTTTGTTATATTTGTCCAGGAAACCACATAATTTTTTTAGGCTATAGCAACGTTTTTGCCGTCATTCTTTTCATGCCGTTTGAACATTCTAGACTAGGCAGTGGAATGCCGCAACCTCAAGGGGAATAATGTTTATAAAGAAACAAAGGCTTTATTGGACCTACAACGCATGTTAGAGAAAAAGCAGTTGAGCTAGCTTCAGTGTGAAATTGCTGAAGTGTTACTTAAACTTTCTTTCTCTTGGATAACTCAGTGGGTGAACTGTGACCAAATTTACATTGTTATTGCAATAAACCCAGGAACTGGTTTGTCAGTCTAGTTTTTATATGGAACGATGTATGTGATCTCGTCTATTGGTCCATGTTAAAGTGTAATACAGATCCTAGTGTAGACCAATGTACACATGCTGGACCTCGCTTAGCCACCGTCTGTCGTGGCAAGTATCACCACCACCACCGTACGGCACGCTATAAGCAACACAGATGATCAAAGCTGTCTCCCCTTGGAGCAGGGTTCATGAGTGAAACATGTCTGGCATGCAAGCCTTCTGAACAGGCTGATTTGATTTAATCGTATAATTAAATTATATATTAAATATATATATTTGTATATATCAAATCATCACACATTACACATCATTCTATGATCCATAACTCTATGACTTGTGCACGCATTGCATATAATTGCTGTCACACTTGAAATTATTATTTTGATGTACATTTTTTAGCTGATTATTAAACTTCTGTTTCAAGACTTTGCAATGTGATTGATAGCTACAAAGGTCATTTTGTTACCAACATTTGCAAAACAACCCCTTTTCGACGGAACAGGATGGTTGTAAAACAGGTCAGCGCAAAGCTCCAGCGTTCAGATTGCTAGCTACGTCACATAGCGTGCACTTCCCATAGTAATGCCAGGCTGTCTCACAGCAGCATGTTCCATCTCGCATAGATGTATAGATATTAAGAAAAACATATACAAACTAAATTAGTTGAACACCCAAGGCATGTTCACATATAGTACGTCACCAAAAAAACTAATATTTCATTCCCTTTGCAAAGTATGGTACTGTATTCCTGGAGTAGTTCCGGCACCATGTATAGCTGTGCAGAGCCGCCTCCGCCATCTCTATTTCTCTTTGTGCAGAGCGGTCTCGGTCAACTCTATTTCTCCTTCTTCCCTTGAATCTCCAAATAGTGTATATTTAATTGTTCTGGTTTGGGATTCAGACTGAATGATGACTGTAACAATGCCAATGCATGATAATCACTGAACAAATATTGTTGCTAAGCAGTTGTGTTGAAATGTATTAGAAATTATCAGCAGATAGCAGCTTCGTGAGCCACCCAGCATGCATTTCCAATCAGCGTGTGTCCAAACACTGGCTTGTCACCAGTATGAATCATTCTAAATGCCAACGCTTTGTGCTCATCTATACTAGCGGCTGTTGATGACCGACTTTTGGTAATAGCTAGAGTGCAAGCTTTAAGGCTTTACACAAATGAACACCGGTAGGTCTTTTGTCAGCTTTGGCTGATTGTTCACAGTGATTTTCTACATAGGGCTGGTATCGGCCACGTGGTTTGGATAACAATGAGACATGATGTTCCAGTAATAACTATTTGTAAACTCAAATATAGACATGTTTTTTGTGGATCCATAGGTGCTTGCAATACTAATTTTAGAAGACATGGCCTGCTAGTTTCTTTCTTTTGTCGTCATGGTAAAAGCAGATTTCTGCTGCATTTACAAAAGAAAGTACCACTGATGTTTGCTGCTTTTTTTTTTTTTATACTGTATACACGAAAACCGGTTCCTATGCAGCTGTTTAACTCCCTGTCAGGAGAGGGCTTGCAGGTGGGCAATTTCCCCCTGGGCTGCTCTTGTTTAAAGATTCAGGCCACTGCCCAAAGCAACGCCACCAGTGTCTTAAGCTGCGGGATTTTGGGGCAGCAGATCACTTAGTGGGTGAAAGTGGTAAAATACAAGGATTTGCATGATCATGGTGGCAGACTAGGACCAACGGAACAACTCAGGCACTAGCTCAGCAAGGTTGTATGTCTTGCACTAGTATGGCAAAGCGGTAGCAAACCAGACTCAATAATCAGTGGACAGGGTTACACCATGATCAGGGGGGTATGAATGTCTCATGGGCACCAAAGACTTCCAGCCTTGTTCTTGACACTGCCGTCTTTGTATGAACATTTTAGAGAGTACGAACACTTGTTCTACCAATAGTATCACTGATCTGTTTAAGCACCGGGAAAGAAATATGCACACTCCATGTTCTCTCCTTCTTGTGGATATGTACAGATGCCTTGAGCCTTCAGGGTTATTTGTGGTACCTTCCCTGGCCAGTTCTCGCACTGCTTACAAAAGCTTCTGTAGATGCAGTCAGTGAGCCGCCTCCCAGGGCTAAGTCAGCAGACAGATATTTCAGTCTTCTTGCAGGGGAAGTGAGTAATGATGCTGTCATTATGAGTTACATCATGTTGCCTGGCAGCCTAAGGAATCGGTGTGCAACGAGTTCTGCCGTCCTTCAGATCATCCATCTTGGCTTGGCCTCG
Organism: Spea hammondii; assembly: GCA_029215755.1. Classification (NCBI taxonomy): domain Eukaryota; kingdom Metazoa; phylum Chordata; class Amphibia; order Anura; family Pelobatidae; genus Spea; species Spea hammondii. The sequence continues at coordinate 87,051,458 of JARDYJ010000004.1, forward strand.
TCGGATTAGTAACCCATTTGTTTTTAGAGAGGCTAATAGAACAGTGTCTTAGTATGATTGTAACACTTATGGGTGCAACAGTGTCCGTGTGTTTAGCAGTTTCTCTATACGTGATTAAATAAGCAGGAAAAGTCTCTTTTGTAAAATACTTGTTTCCTAAGGCTATGTGCTTCCCGCCTAATATCCATAGCTGGGGGGGGAGAAGAGTAATGCTGTGAGGGAAGTGTTTCAATGTCTATGTAATGCTGTCCCATAGTATTTGGAAAGCGTACGAATTTAGTAAAATCCAATCTTTACAAGGATGTGAAAGCATAGATTAACATGAAGCCTTTTTTAACAACGTTTCCACAAATGTTACATCCCTGTGCCCCCTTTGTAATAATAAATTAGGTTGTTTTTTTTCTACAAATTAATTAAACAAATTTAGCACTTTTTTGTCATAATATTCTTTAATAATAATCTTCTTTAGTAGCAGAAGCCTGGCTTGCAGACCGATGCTATTTTTTTTTATTGAAATACAGATTAAATACACTGAGGCTTTTATGTCTGTGGAAGCTTAGATGAGCTGCTGCTTGTGAATGACTGTGTGTCTTTGGAGGAGTCGGAAGGAAATTACATCATAACTTTCCCGAGTGGTTTCATCTTCTCAAATCCGTCTTAAAGAAATTAATGAGATGTCTTGTGAGGTGGAATAACGTGTACTTGTAGGGACCTTTTAACCATATGAGCCTCCAGCACAGTGAGGTTTCCCTAGTGGTTGAAATGGTGAATATTTTAAGGAATAACCGTGCGATGTAATAGGGGTAGCTATACAAATAAGGGCTAAATCAATAGGAAAATATATATACATTAACCCTGCTAGTGTATGATCACATTTACAAAGCAAGCAATCATAGGCATTTTATTATATTTATTTTCTTCACGTATATTTGTGTATTTTAAATATTTAACTCTTTAAAGGTATATGTTTAATATATTGCACGGCATTGAAATTGTGCCATACATCGTGTTTTCTTAATGGGCAGCTTGCTAGTATTAAAAGTAACTATGCATACCGTTAATGATGACTGGCTGGATATATTGTAGATGTATTGTGTAGTTTGATTTTCATATCACTGGGTTTTAGTCTTTGTTAGTGATGTTTGTGTAGGTGACATTATTTCTAAGAGCTAAACATACAGACGCCTGACATGTTTCATGCTAATAGAGCTTAGCGCCAAACAGGTTGATCGCCCGTCATGCTCTATGAACTCCATGATGTCTATGTGCCCAAGTTAGCGTAATTGTAGTGGTAGCTCCTCTCAGAAATTCATGCCTTCTGTGCTCCAAATTGTGAAGATACAATTTGGTCAGAAGCTAGAAGCTCAGCTCTTTGTCTAACTTTGCATGGTTTGCAATAATGCGATATAGAACATAAAAGATACCCTGTCACTAAATACCTAGAGCTGCTCTTGATAATTCAGTTCCTCCTGTTTAAGAGTGATGGATTTGTAACAAAAGAATCTTGTGACCCTTCCACGTGGCCTTTTAAACCAAGCAGCAGGTGTGAGGTCAGCAGTAACAGAATTAAGCTAATGGAAGAAAGCAATTTGTCTAAAGTATTCGAAAGAGAAAGAGGGAGGCAGCTCTTAACATTTCCTTTATTGTTATGTAGCAATTTTATCATTAGGAGAAAAAAATATTATAAAAAACCCCCCAAAAACACAAAAACCTATGTAATGGCACGTATGGATTAATATATAGTAATATATGCAAAGGTTCTATATATTACTATATAAAAATCCTTTGTAAAATAAATCTTTCATTTGGTCAAATTGAAAGTGATGATTTTCATTGGGAAGACAATTTTCATTTGAGGTCATGACCCATGGGGATTTGATGGATATAAATGTTTACTTTCTATAGCAGCAGCGCAAATATCTTAAACCTTTCTTTGTTTTCTGGAACCAATGTGTCGGTATAAGTAAACACTCAGATGTCCCTCATCAGCTCCATTGGAATTGGGATAGAGCAAGCTCTTTCTTTGGTGTCCAACTAGATCTGGACGTTTAGCTATATGTAGTTGGGAATTTTAGGAATGGTTTTATTATTTGTTGATTTATATAGCGCTGTCATATACTCAGTGCTGTTTATTAAAACTTTTAAGAATACCATGGCGGTTTTGTTTTTCTAGGTAGAGCAGCACCTTCAAGAAGGTAGCAGTTTATTCTATTGCAGGTAGAACCAGATCTTTGTTTTTCTTCTGAGCTGAGTTCCCATTAAACAGAATGAAGACACAGCTTAGAGAATGCTTGATTTGAGTTTTGAACGATGAATGTTGCGGGTCGATGCACATTAGTTACACGTGACTATTCTGTACTTGATGTTTGGGGTTAAGTTAATGAACATGTATGAGTATTTATATGCTTTTATGTTTTTGCACAGCCTGGCGGATTAAAAAAGAGAGCATATATGGCTAATATTCTCTCCCGTGACTATACATTCAATATATGTTTTACCTAGACTCTTTATGATATTCTTTATTGCACTCTTTGGATCAAGCTGGTGGAAAAAAAATCCTGTTTAGGTTTTAGGTGAGCAGCTTTCCCTTAACTTATATAAACCTATGTAGTGATGCTTACAGATGAATACAAACAATATATACATTACAACACACGAAATATGTACGTCATTGGAACCGTTCTTGGGATCAGCGTTATTATGGCTCCCCACTTTGACTCCATATAATCTGGAAGGTGAGTTGTCTTTTTTTTAGTCTTATATGTGTTAGAGGATATGCCTGTCTGCTAAAATTGGAGCAGACACGCATCATCTAGTTCAGTTGACTTAACCCACAGGGAACATCGCCCACAGGGAACTTGATAGGTAGCTGGATATTAATTTTGGGAAAAAACTCCCCGAACAGTGCATTGATATGAATCTGTAAATGTACTGCTGTTCTTCGTGTAGCAGGAAGCGGCAGCAGGGAGGTGCTAGCTTCTGACTCCATAGATGACCTGATTCCTAACACCCATCACCATGTGGAGAAAACACAGAATGAACTGCACAGCACATTGTGAGGGTTCAGTTCCCCTGTACGATTAGAACTGGTTTTTGCATTGCTTTACCGGGTCATTGGAGCTCTGTGGAGCAAATCATCCTCACTGCTGCATTGCTAACAGTGAATGGCCTCTGATGACCCTTGCTTTCTTCGAAAAACATTGGAATTATAACCATTCGTATACTACTCTTTAGATTAAAGCGACACTACAAGTCATATGGACTTATGTGATAGCTAAGATGTCCCTTTAAATGTATGTGATGTCCCCCTCGGTAATGCATGGGGGGATTCTGCAGTTTTCTTGTTCTCTAACAGTGTTGCTGTTTGAGGCATGGTAAACTTTTTAATTTATTTTTGGTTGAATGTTGGTAATTTTTGGTGCACCCTCTGTAAATAAATATTGTCATTGTACAGATGTCAGACAAGTTCCAATAAACCTTATATTGTTCTTCCTCATCGAACGTGAAAACAAAAGCCTCAAATAGATATTATTTAGAAGGTGTTGTGGTACAAAGTTTCACAGATGTTCTTATAACCATAGAAACCAACATAATATGGTTGCTAGGGTGATAATGGCAAAAAATCACAATGAAGCTAACATAACACATTCACACTTACACCTTAAATACATTAAGTGTGGGTTTTCATGGTTTCCAAAGAAAAGAAACTTTGGTAGTGTCTTATTCTTCTATGAAGCTTATGAGGTCAGGGCCCGCTTCTCCTTTAGGGACACTTCACGGGTGGGGTGCTACAGCTGTTGATCTGCTCCCTAAGGTCATTATTATATATTTCTTCAGCTTTTGAACAAATGCATATTAAAGTACTCTATTACTTTTTGGTATGACATTAAACTGTCCCTTTAATATATACAGGAGGTTTATAGTGGCATGTATGTTTTTTTCTGTACTAGACATTATATGGGCTACTAACAAGACCTCTGAATGAGGTGCAAACTTCAAATTAGCTCATCGGTTTTTATAGGCAATTGAATTAACTCCAAAGCATCAATATTCATATATGTGTATATTGGTAGTATTTTTAGGTTATCACAAGACCACACAGTTTTTATTCCTCTCAGTAAAAGTCTTTTGGCCTTTTGTTGACTTGAAATATCACTGATTCTGTCCTGGACGCCCTGTGCACAAAGAGTGAATTCACAGACTAGGAATGGCATGTCACAAGCCCATTTCTGTGATTTTCATGGGTGTTTAGGGTAGTTTTCTAGGGCAGATGATCCGCTGTCATCAGTCTCAGTATGAGGCAGGATAAGATCGACACACATTGCGCTCTATTCACTGTACATCACCCCTTAGCTTTACTGGACAGTATGATTCAAACAAAGTTGATATAATTTGGGACCTTGGAACTTTGATGCAGAGCTGCTACAGGATGGAGAACAATTTAGATTTTGCGTATGTTAATGTAAGTATTTCTTCTTCAAAATACACACAAGGTGCTCTATTGACAAAATTATTCATGTGTTACTGGTAATGGTTAAGTTGACCCCTTTCCCTCTCTTATGGTGATATACATTTCTTTTAATCTGTGGAGACCAGTGTTCTCCAGCAGGTGTGATCAAGTGCCTTACAATTTTGTAGTGATTTTTCTAATGTTTCACGTTGTACCATCCCAAACAAGTTTAAGATGTTGACAAAGAATGGACAGCAGCTTCAAAGCCAGTCCTTCTGTGCGTCCCCGCTTGGGAGCTTCTGAGGTTTTAGCTCTCTTGTGCCACTACAGATAAAAAAAAAATATCCATGAACATATCAGTCTGGTTGTGCCCAAAGGGCAGTGCAGAACTGAAATTTGAGGCATATCTCCCCTGCATGAAGGGAACCAACAATCCCAGATGTACATTTCAGCCTTTGTGGGCCTCATCAGTGGGATCCAGTTGGTAATCCCTCTTGGCACAAGCCAGCAAGGAAATTCTTGGGGCTTTGTGGTGGCACCAAGAATTCCTCGAAGGGTGAAATATCATACAAATTTGTTCTGTAAAAGTTGCCATGAAGACTTGTATAGTGCGCTTAGTTAAATCAAAAACTAAGTGGTCGTATTATTATATATTTAATATGTACCCTCTCTAGTAAGCATGATTTTTGGAAAAACATTTTAACTGATTGTGTGAAACTAGTAAGATTATTTATTTTGCTCTACTGGGAAACAAATAGCAAATTATTTCTTAAGTAACATTTTTCCAATAAGTGAGCCACTGATCTGAAAATTTGAAACCTTTGCTGTATGCCAGACAGTGCTAAATGGTGCCACGTTTTTTTCTTTACTGGAATTATCTGTGTCAGTGATTCTGAATTATCAGAATAAGAAGAAATCACAAAATCATTAGTTCCGATAAGCATGAAGACCATTCTACTTAAAATGATCCTGCTGATTTCACCTTTGGTTACCATGGGTATACGGCCATTTTTTAAACTTGTACTCCTATAGTCTGTTTTTATTTCAAATAGCATGAATTCCGAGGCTATTAGAGCAGCGATAGGTTAAATGGTCAAGACAGTTGGGTCATCAGAATAAGCAATATTAGTTCGTTTCCCTACCTAAGATCAATATCACTTTATTCTTCAGGAAAACCTTGCGTAAGTTCTAGATTTTGGTTTTAGTGCATTTCAGTACATCTAGCAAGATATTCCCTTAATGTGTACTGTACTCTTTTTTTCCATATCCAGAACTATGAATTAAGATATAAGGGAAAGATGTAATATAGCACATCTGGGTTGCAGTGCATCTACTGGATGAATCTACCCTAAATTATTTTCCCCCAACAACTGTAATTTTGTATGGTACTGGTGGTTTGCATCTAACGTCCAACTGGAGACAGAAGAACAAAAAATATCATTGTGGCTATGTCTTGGTAGTATTTTATGTGTATATACGTATAAATAGTTTATTTGTGTTTATAGTTTTGTCTGTGTCTTGGTGTTTGATCATTGGAAGGGCTTTGTGTCTCTCAGAAGCCAAGTGCGTAAATGCTATAAAACTAATGGCAAATGTCAGGCTGTGAGCTGTACACAAACATTAAAGGCTGCATTTTTGCCTGCCTGAACAAAGAAGAAGCAGTGCTTCATCCAGAGGCTCCGAGGCAACCCAGGACTGTGCATAAACATGTATGTGTGTAACATATAAATATATATATCCAGCAAGCTCTGTGCGTGTCTGATGTACCTCACCTCTGAAACACTCTTAATCTGGCACTGTAAAAAGTTCCTATTACGCTCACCCAACAGAAAAATTAGTCCCATGGGGTTTTTTTGGCATCAGTATGTACACTGCTAGGAATACATTTTAAGCTGACCAGCAAACACAAGATATAGCCCATGGATTAAATTGTCACTTCATAACTTGTTTCACAACAATAAGTTATGTAGTTACAGTAACATTTTCCGTGGTGTGTGTGTATCCACCAATCAGCCATAACATAATGACCACCCGCCTAATATCGTGTAGGTTCCTCTATTGCCGGCAGAACAGCAATAGCAGTCGTCGAGGCATGGACTCCACTAGACCTATGATGGTGTGCTGTGGTATCTGGCACCAAGACGTTAGCAGCAGATCCTTTAATTCCTGAAAGTTGCGAGGTGGGGCCTCCATGGATCGGACTTGTTTGTCCAGCACATCCCATAGATGCTCGATTAGATTGAAATCTGGGGAATTTGGAGGACTTGAACTAGTTGTGTTCCTCAAACCATTCTTCACTAATATATATATATATTGTGACAGTGAACCGGGCATGGTGGTGGATAACATATATATTTCTCAGAAAATACTGCAGTGCAATGTATTTGATAACCCCAGGGAGAATGGTTTGTTACCGACAAAATAATGGTAATGTTGTAGTTATGTTTGGGTTCACATTTGGAGAGAAGGGAGGGCCAGTGCTCCACTCCACAGTTTACTTGCAGCAGGTGATGAAGCCAGTCCAGGAGTTCTGGTTCTCTCAGATTGTTACTCACCTGTTACCAATGAGCAGCAGGGGGCTGCTACAAAAAAGAGCCCTGTGAGTTATTCAGGTGAGAAGCAGTGAGTGAGACTGCATTTTTCTCCTAAAGAATCTACTGAACGCTTCCTAAACGAAAAGGTCTGTGCTAAATGTTTTTTTTGTTGGTAGCGGGTAAGCCGTCCAACGAGAGTTAGTGGCCGTTTGTCAGTAAGTGCTCAGAGAGCAAGGCTTTTCTTTTTGTTTGTTTTATTTGTTTACAGACCTTTTAATAAAAAGGACTACAATGTGTAAAAAGAATTCAGCCTTATGTGGTATTTCAAACCTTAAGACTGTGTGGTTATGTGTGTGTGTGTATATATATATATATATATTTATATAATGTATAAAATTATATATAACGTATTTGCTCGATTATAAGACGAGGTTTTTTTCAGAGCAAATGCTCTGAAAAATACCCCTCGTCTTATAATCGGGGTCGTCTTATAATCAGACCTCAAATAGCTCCGCAGCTGCAGGGGACCTGGATCCTCCTGGTCCCCCCCCCACCCTACTTACCGGTGTTCTGAGTCCCCGGTGTGTAGCCGGGGCAACGTGTAGATGTCTACGCGATTCGCGTAGACAACTTACGCTGCAGCGGGGGTTGTCTGCGTCCATCGCGCAGACCTTCCCCGGCTGTCAGAGATCAGAGTTCCTTTACATGCCTGCTTGAGCAGACGGCTAGCTTTGGTTGCTAGTGGGACAGCAGTTAGGTCTTTGCTTCTGTTAATGTAGACCTACTCCTTTACTGCGGCTTACAAGGTGCTGAGTTATGTCTAGAGAGAAGAAGAGTGACCATGCTGTGCCATGAGCCATTCTAGATTGATTGATATTTAAACTGTATCCCTGCTCGCTCACTACAACAGGAGATGCAGATGGGACAGATGTCAAAACAATGCTATAGGGCCAACCATAGCTGTAACCAGTGTTCCCTCTAAGCTGTGCGCTTGTGTGCGCGCACTTATCATTTTTAGAGAGCGCACATGTCCAAAAATTGTGCGCACAACAGTTTTTCCCAATAAAAAAAAAAAGTATTTTTTTTGATACTTTATGCGGCGCGGATATTGTGCACACAAAATTTTGGCTCTGGGAAAATTTTTGCACAAGATAAATTTTCTGCGCACGCCACCTAAGAAAAATTTAGATGGAACATTGGCTGTAACCCTGCAGCTCGACAGTAGCTGCATGTAGTAGAGACCATTAGTCTTATTTTGTATGATGGGTACGGCATTGAAAATGAAAATACGTAATTGTTGAAAACATTCTCTTAATTTAATTTGCTGACATGCTCTATTTAGGGACACAATTTGAATTGTCTGGAAGGTCTGCTGCCATTCTAAGAAAGTGATCTGTTGACAGAACAGATGGTGGTCTGCACATGATTCTCTGCATGTGGTATACAAACTGCAAGATATCCTACAGTGGGGAAAAAAGTATTTCGTCAGCCACCAATTGTGCAAGTTCTCCCACTTACAAAGATGAGAGAGGCCTGTAATTTTCACCATAGGTACACTTCAACTATGAGAGACAGAATGAGACAACAAAGTCCATAAATCACATTGTCTGATTTTTAAAGGTTTTATTTGCAAATTATGGTGGAAAATAAGTATTTGGTCAATAACAAAAGTTCATATCAATACTTTGTTATATCCCCTTTGTTGGCAATGACAGAGGTCAAACGTTTTCTGTAAGTCTTCACAAGGTTTTCACACACTGTTGCTGGTATTTTGGACCATTCCTCCATGCAGATCTCCTCTAGAGCAGTGATGTTTTGGGGCTGTCGCTGGGCAACACGGACTTTCAACTCCCTCCAAAGGTTTTCTATGGGGTTGAGATCTGGAGACTGGCTAGGCCACTCCAGGACCTTGAAATGCTTCTTACGAAGCCACTCCTTCGTTGCCCGGGCGGTGTGTTTGGGATCATTGTCATGCTTAAAGACCCAGCCACGTTTCATCTTCAATGCCCTTGCTGATGGAAGGAGGTTTTCACTCAAAATCTCACGATACATGGCCCCATTCATTCTTTCCTTTGCACAGATCAGTCGTCCTGGTCCCTTTGCAGAAAAACAGCCCCAAAGCATGATGTTTCCACCCCCATGCTTCACCGTAGGTATGGTGTTCTTTGGATGCAACTCAGCATTCTTTCTCCTCCAAACACGACGAGTTGAGTTTCTACCGAAAAGTTCTACCTTGGTTTCATCTGACCATATGACATTCGCCCAATTGTCTTCTGGATCATCCAAACGCTGTCTAGCAAACTTCAGACGGGCCCGGACATGTACTGGCTTAAGCAGGAGGACACGTCTGGCACTGCATGATTTGAGTCCCTGGCGGCATAGTGTGTTACTGATGGTATCCTTTGTTACTTTGGTCCCAGCTCTCTGCAAGTCATTCCCCGTGTGGTTCTGGGATTTTTGCTCACCGTTCTTGTGATCATTTTGACACCACGGGGTGAGATCTTGAGTGGAGCCCTAGATCGAGGGAGATTATCAGTGGTCCTGTATGTCTTCCATTTTCGAATAATTGCTCCCACAGTTGATTTCTTGACACCAAGCTGCTTGCTTATTGCAGATTCAGTCTTCCCAGCCTGGTGCAGGTCTACAATTTTGTTTCTGGTGTCCTTCGACAGCTCTTTGGTCTTGGCCATAGTGGGGTTTGGAGTGTGACTGTTTGAGATTGTGGACAGGTGTCTTTTAAACTGATAACAAGTTCAAGCAGGTGCCATTAATACAGGTAAGGAGTGGAGGACAGAGGAGACTCTTAAAGAAGATGTTACAGGTCTGTGAGAGCCAGATATCTTGCTTGTTTGTAGGTGACCAAATACTTATTTTACCAAGGAATTTACCAATGAATTCATTAGAAATCCTACAATGTGATTTCCTGTATTCTTTCCCCCCCATTCTGTCTCTCATAGTTGAAGTGTACCTATGGTGAAAATTACAGGCCTCTCCCATCTTTTTAAGTGGGAGAACTTGCACAATTGGTGCTGACTAAATACTTTTTTGCCCCACTGTTTGTCATGATTCTCTCCCGTCTCCTGGTGTAGTTATAGTCTTTAATGCCGCCTCGTTAGAGGAAGTTACCTTGTTGAACTCTGTATAGCGAGGTTATTGATGTTATGGGGCTGTTTAAACAAGCAAGTTTGGCCATTTGTTCACACATTTTGCTGTTAAAAGGCTAATGGGCAATGCAGAATAGTAATGAATACTAGACATATGCAAATGGGCCAAAAATGATTTTTCGGTAAATTTTTTGTCCATTTCGGGCAACAAATTTAATTCCCTGCCCATTCGGTTCTGCTGAAAATGAATTGCCCGTTGCCCGTATTCACTGTCACACTCTCATTCTTGTTGACTTTCTCTCTCTCACATTATCTAAATGTTTGCCTACCTTCTCTGCCTACCACTTCTGCTTCAGCATTTTCTTCTTCAGCATTTTCTTCTTCAGCTTCTCCCGTCTCGTCTGTCTTCTATCTCCATCTGTATCTCCACAGACATAACCCGGGGAGGGGGACTTACGGAAAATTGTCTGTGCTTTCGGTGATCGGGGGCTTTGTTTTCGTCCAAATTTACCAACATTTAATAACTTCTGCATTCTGCATCATTAATTTTTATTTTTTTTAGTTGATTTTATATTATGCTTTGGGCATTTTGAGGTTTTATCTGTATCCTCCCCTGTTTCCTGCACCATTAATACAATGGGTTGTAAAGATTTTTAAAGCTGTTATGTGAATAGCCAAGAAAGTCTGTTAGATACTGAGGTACATAAGCTTCCTAGCCGAGGCAAATATGTTGCCTTCCATATGGTGTGTCGAAATGTATGGGCAGATTTAGTTTATCATTTGTTTAATGAGAAATGTTTTTTGCTGAAAGGAGTGCTTTAATAATTTTAAGGTAAAATATGTTACTGAAAAAGGCACAAAAGATACTGTTTTATTACCCTGTAAACGAGTAAAGAACTTTGAATCCAGTGGCTAGTAAACCTGCCCCCCCCCCAAGAATGACATAAACCAGGTAGGCCCCCCCCCCCATGCTATCAGAAAGTTAATTGGGGAGTTTTGGTGAACTCTATTGCTCTGATCACACCTAGCTCTGCATGAACTATCCTCTGCCTCAGAAAAGGCTGAACCTGCCACCTTAGGCTGTGTGCGAAGCTGGGGCCAGGTTGGACAATCTATGACATCGTTTGTCCTCTGTCAAGCACTTAACATGGGAAAGTGGAGCTTGTTTAATGTGGCCTAATACCAGGCATTCCCAGTCTGATGAAGATTTCAAGGATATCTTTCATCTCATTATTAGTACAGCTCATGCCACTTGCCACTTTAATTTGTAATATGGCAGTACAGATATTTCCTCCTAAAATGATTAAGGGATGCTTACAAATACCGTTTGGTTAAACAAAATCAAGAAAAGGAAGTTTTTTCCCCCAGTGTATAGCATGTAATATTTTGGAGCGATGGTAGAAATATCTTTTGTAAGGAAAATATATGCTGCCTTCTCTTAGATGTGGTGTTGATGAATCCTATTCATAAGGCTGGAAGCCGAAAACCAGTGGCAGGAAAGCAGTCCTATTGAAATCAATTGGTGTACTTTTGGCCCATGCGAACGAGCGTCTGAATAGACCCCTGTCTGCCGCATTTGCTGAACCAGTGGTGGAGCTGACTGGGAATAAGTGTATTGTGCAATTTTCTGCGTCTGGTTTATAAGAAGGATTAAGGACCCTCTCCCTTTTGCAGAGACATGCTTTGCTTCACTAATCCATGAGAATAATAGGCATGACTGCACCTTTAATGGACCTTTTTGCAATACCGTACCCGTCTCGATTCTGAGAAGTAACTGGGAAACAATCATTGTTAAGCTGTTACAGCAGTATATCTGCTGATGTCTGCATGTGACTGGAAAAAAATGTCATGTGGTAAACTGGGAAAAGATAGTTTCCTCTGGAGGATATATGATGGCTTATTGTTTGTAGAACATATGCATCAATCTTTTCTTTTCAATGTGTAAAGTGGATACATGAAGATTCTTCAATTGCAAGGTAAGTTACTAAATAAGGAAACTGTACTAGTATCTCTTTCCAGCAAAGTTTTATTTTGCACCTGGGTCTAAAGCTTACCTAACTTGGGAAGAGGGCAGCAGACATGGTGCGTGAAAATCATTACTCCAAAAGTGTCAAATGAATAAAAAAAAGATTCTAACCCCAATATGATCGAGTCCAGTGGTGCATCATTTATAAGGGCCTCCAACCATCTGACAGAGATCATCTCTTTACCCATGACGGACGTCTGGTAAGGACAGAGCAAATGGAGTGGATGGAGCAAATCCTAGTGACTTAAAAATGGAAATGCCTTTAGTCACAGGTGAATTTTCTTTCCCTTCTCCTTATCCCATCCTCATAAATGCAACCTGAACCAATCAACAACTATCAGCAACTTAGGGGAGAGGTGTTCTTATGCTAAAGTAAGAAAAGTTGTTTGCACATTATCTAGGTTTTCATACATGGCCGGTAAGATGCTATGATGTCATAGGTAGAAATATTAGCGGCGTATCTCTCCTTCTCAGAGGAGGACTAATGCAAGGAGCCAGGTCCCCATACTGGTGGCATCTACGTTTTGTGCTCTTCTGAATTTACATAGATGCATCTATTTTTGAATGTATAAAAAAAAAAAAAGTTGGCATAAGGGATAACCCCATGCCTACTAGAGGAGCAGATAAGCCACCCACTAAATTCCAGGCATCGACTGTAAAGGGGTTACGGTTAAATTTGCACATTTGTTCCCAGCCTTCTTATCCTATTAAACAATAGCTGTCACGACCAGAGCAATTATCTCCTAGTCTTGTTTAATGTTTTATCTTGCTGCGTGTTATAAGATGTTAAACATCTGTCAGCCCCTCGTGACAAAGGCCCCAGCAAGCGGCCCTGTCTCCATGGTGATTCCTGTAATAGGGAATTACTATGAATGGAGGGGGCATCGAAAAAAGTGGATGGAGCTGACACAGAAGATAAAATAACACATGGAATGTGAGGCCTAAATTGTTAGTTTGTGATTCATGGAACCGCTATGAAAAATAACATGCTGCAGCATTCATGTTTAATCCTCCAGATCTATATTTCCATGGCTTCATTGTACAAGTCTGAAGTACTTAGACTGCCATAGTCTGTACGAGACTGCTGTACTCACTAGGTGTAATCTCGCGGACAGTCCCTCATTCTTAGCAGGTTCAAAAGAAAAGTGACCTGGGTTGTGATTGCGCCAATATACATTTTGTAGCAAAATGTTCCTGAATTTAAAAGTCACACCAAAAATAGTAGAAAAGGGGCACAGTCACAGTGTAAGAGGTATTTGATGTTTGTTTTGCTATTGAAACACCCTACAAAATTAAACACCACATCTGGAGCAATGGTATCTCACCTGCAAGTGCAGTACAGTTATAACTCCCTGTGTTTAAAGTGACTCTTTCCTTGGGGGTGTGGTTATAGGTGGGTGGGGCACGGGTCCCACAGCTTCAATACATGCACAGATTAGTAGGCCAGTTGGGCATATCAGGGGAATTGCCCAATCAGCCCGCATCCCGCTAGGGTGCTTGGGGAAGTACTTGGTAATTACATTTAAGCATGTTATGGTGCAAGGGAGTGTTTTGGTTTTTTTTTACACTGAGCCAGTAAAATCTAGGGAATGATAGAAAGATACCGCACATGCATTGTGCTTGCATCATACCTATTTGATGCTCGTTGCTATTTAAGATCTTGCACAGCTATTGTTTTGTTATCTTAAATGACTATAGAGTGACAGTCTGTTCTTCGATGTCTTTTGCATGCTTTGCGTCATTTCTTGGTAAAGGCCCAAGTGCTACTTTATGATCTAATATGTGACAGAGTCTTGGGAAGATTATTTTTGTGTGTAATTTTTATTTTTAAATTCTAAAATGTATTTTTCAAACCATTGGATAAGCCAAGAAAAGTGTTGAAGAAGCAAATGATTGTTGGACGAGTGGATCAGTAACAAGTTAATTTACAGATTTAAAGTTGATCAGTAGGCGTAATATACATAGCATCAGTTAATAAAGATCATATAGTATTATACTTGTTTCAGTTGTTTTCTATATAATATTCTGTTTAAAATCTAGGGGGTAAAAGCCACATCGGAAGTGTATTTAAATGAAAGGTTTAAACCAAGATGTAATTTCAAAGTTGCATAATTGTACAGGATCACTTTTGTGCCAAAATTGTATAGCCATTATAGATGGTACTTAAATTTAGGGCTGCAACTAACTATTATTTTCATAATCGATTAGTTGGCCGATTATTTTTCGATTAATCGATTAAGCGGATAAAAAAAATGAATGTAAATTTTTCATTTATTTAAAAAAATGTAATAAATTATATTAAATACAAACAGCATAATAAAAAAACTTTGATAAAATGCATTTCTTGCTTTTATTTCGCAACCAGCCCCCCCCAATTTATGCACGTTTGAGCCCAGGCTTGCCACGCTGCCTCCCAGACATGCCACGCTGCCCCCCACATATGCCACTCCACGCTGCCCCCCACATATGCCACTCCACGCTGCCCCCCACATATACCACTCCACGCTGCCCCCCACATATACCATTCCACTCTGCCTCCCACATATGCCACTCCACGCTGCCTCCCACATATGCCACTCCACGCTGCCTCCCACATATGCCACTCCACGCTGCCTCCCACATATGCCACTCCACGCTGCCTCCCACATATGCCACTCCACGCTGCCTCCCACATATGCCACTCCACGCTGCCTCCCACATATGCCACTCCACGCTGCCTCCCACATATGCCACTCTGCCTCCCACATATGCCACTCTGCCTCCCACATATGCCACGCTGCCTCCCACATATGCCACGCTGCCTCCCACATATGCCACGCTGCCTCCCACATATGCCACGCTGCCTCCCACATATGCCACTCCACGCTGCCTCCCACATATGCCACTCCACGCTGCCTCCCACATATGCCACTCCACGCTGCCTCCCACATATGCCACTCCACGCTGCCTCCCACATATGTCACTCCACGCTGCCTCCCACATATGCCACTCCACGCTGCCTCCCACATATGCCACTCCACGCTGCCTCCCACATATGCCACTCCACGCTGCCTCCCACATATGCCACTCCACGCTGCCTCCCACATATGCCACTCCACGCTGCCTCCCACATATGCCACTCCACTCTGCCTCCCACATATGTCACTCCACGCTGCCTCCCACATATTCCACTTCACGCTGCCTCCCACATATGCCACTCCACGCTGCCTCCCACATATGCCACTCCACGCTGCCTCCCACATATGCCACTCCACTCTACCCCCAGATACGCCACTCCACTCTACCCCCAGATATGCCACTGTGGCCCCAGATCTGCCTGATACACCACTCTGTCCTCCCCAGACATGCCACACTGCCCTCCCCACATATGCCTTATATACCCTATATGCCTTATACCCACAGATATGTCACTCCGTCCTCCCCAGATATGCCTTATACCCCCCAGATATCTCATAGTCCCCTCATAGAGTCACAGACCATACTTTTATACAAGTACTGGGTTAATCTTCACTGCCCCCAGGATTTAGATTCCCCTTAGTTTGCCCCCCTTTATCTCTAACTGCACCTTAAGTTAACTTTAATAAATTAATAAAATTAACCCTCAGTCCTCATCATTAAATTAACCCTAAACACCCCATTAACCATAACTGCCCCTAAATTAACCCTAAAGACCCCATCAACCACAACATCCCCTAAATTAACCCTAAAGACCCCATCAACCACAACAGCCCCTAAATTAACCCTAAACATACCATTAACCAAAACTGCCTCAAATTAACCCCAAACACCACATTAACCACAGCTGCTCCTAAATTAACCCTAAACACACCATTAATCCCACGGAGTGATTCTGTAGGCTGAAACCGCGATAGCAGAAAAACCTGCCACAGGCAGCTTCAGGGAAGGGGGTGGTGTGTTGATTGGGTCCCAACACAAGTGTGGGGACCTCACACAACACCCCCCTGCTGCCTGATCGCCCCATGAGAGCGTCAGTGCAGCGTTAACCCCTTCAATGCCACGATCGCCCCCACAAGGCCTTTGATCAGTCCTGTAGGACTGATCAAAGAGACTCCTCCCCTGCATTCTCCAGTCTATGGGAGAATGTGTCCCAGCTGCCAGAGGCAGCTTCAGGGACAGGGAGACAGGGTTCTTTGGTCTCCACATGAGTGTGGAGACCAGCTCCACCCCTCCCTTGCTTAAATAACCCCTCCCCCCTCTTGCTAAATTAACCCCTTCAATGCTGCGATTGTGTATGATCCCCATCACAGCATTGCAGGGGTTAATATTAGTCCCCACAAGCTTGTGTCAATGGAGCATCAGCATTGAAAGAGTTAAAAAAAAATATATAAATAAAATTATAAAATAAATTAAAAAAAATAACAGCACTGACCTGAAAGTCCAGGGTGCTTCCAGGTCAAATGCTGGGCTGATGATGATCAGATCACTCCTGGCCAATAGGAGTGATCGGATCATTATGGCAGCCCATGGATGACCCTGCCCTACAAAGAGAGAGGGGTCATCTAGGGTAATTATGAAAAAACACAAGTTATTAATAAAAAAACAAAACATAATTATTACCTGATCACTTGTCGGTGACATTTTAAGTCGTTGATTATTGATCTGTCTCCCTGATTGATGTCAGCGGCCTGTCACTTTCAAGTAATCTGATAAAAAAAATATTTTAAAAAGTTTAAAAATTGAAAGGTTCCAGTTTTGCCCTCAAAAATAGCTTCCTCAAAAAATGCATGAACCAGGGGATGTTGGTGAACAAAATGTGGTGTTTTCTTCCACTGTTGCACATATGCTGTGCAAGAAATAAATTTCAACATTGAAATGTATGCGTTAAAAACGCAATAAAATACATTTTCCGTGAAATTTTGGCAGACATCAATGCAGAAATGGCTGCCTGAAAACTGTCAAAATAACCCTAGTTGAACACCTTGACTTGTCTGCTGTTCATAAATATATACTTTTATGGGGTAGTTTACAGTGGAGGGCTTCCAAAATGTCCCAAATAGGATATGGGCCCAGTAAACCAATTTCTGAAAATTCCAAATTCGAAAACTAAAATGCGCATGTTCCAGTTTTGCCCTCATAGCTTCCTCAAAAAATGCATGAACCATGCATGTGAGGCCTTGTTGGAACCGGGGGATGTTGATGAGTTGCACATATTCTATACAAAATATAATATGAAATCTAAAGCAACATTGTGCAACATATGCAAAAAAAACAAAAAATATAAAAATACCTCAAAATTTGGCAGGAATTGGCGATAAAATCCCTGTTTGAAAAGTGTCAAAATGACCCTAGTTGTACACCTTGACTTATCTACTATTCATAAACATATAATTTTGGGGGGTGTGACAAAAAGGCCGGTACAGTAGTGGATGGGCGGTATATACGCCCTACTCTGGCTAATTTTGTGTGTCCTTATGTGTAAAATTAAAGTCCCAGGGAAAGATGTTGTTTGACTACAAACTGCATTACTGGCAGTTTGCAAAACATGGTAAGGGTCCCTGGGGCGGAGCATCTGGAAGAGCAGGGTGGGCCAGTGTTCCAACAGCACTAATTGCTGTATTGATCCAATCCAGAGTCTGCATTCTGGACAGGAGCTCCACAGGTGTGGACTAAGTAGCAGCTCACCTGTGGTTGATTAATTAATTAGCAGGCAGAGGGTAAAAGGAACTGAGCCTGATTCAGAGAGAGAGGCCATTGTTATTCCAGCTGGGAGAGCTGAGGAACTGAGGAGTGGTTTCTCTCTGAAAAGCCATTTTTTATGGAAACTTATGACTTGTTGGAAGGTGAATGTTTGGAGCTGTTTTTTACTAAGTCAGTGCTCAAGCAAAGACTGTTAGCCTGTGCTGCTTATAACTGCTGTTGTTTCTTCATGTAAAATAAACATTGAAACTGAGCTGGATGTATCCTGGGCTTCATTTACCCTAGAAGACTGTGGTAACAACCAAGATCCTTGAAAAATCCCAAGGAAAAGGGAGGCCTGTCGCAGGGGATAATCAGTATCTGTGACAACTATTGCAGTTATTAGACTACCATGCCAAATTTGAAAAAAAATTTAAAAACGTGATGCATGCCTTGCAATATTTGCCCTATACTGGTCAAAATAGATGAAAATCTTGGCTTTATTGGGTGGTTTCCAAATCAGGACAAGTTAATGGATATATTTTGGATAATTTTTTTCCCGTTGGTTTAATGTGTGTGCAATTTGTATGTACAAAACTGTAAAAAAGCGTTTTTTCATTTTTTCCAGTTTATTTCAAACAAAACAATGTACTACCCAGCTTAATATGGTTTCAAATGAAAGCCCTACTTGTGCTGAAAAAAACAATATATGATTTGTGTGGGTGCACTAATTGATAAGAGAGAAATTACAGTTGAAGAAAGACATAGCAAAAACACAAAAACGGCTCCGGTCCTTTAGCGACACCTTAGTATCAAAATCCCGGTCCTGAAGGGGTTAAAAGAGGCAGAGACCTGCTGCAGGAGCAGCCACCCCCTTCCTCTTGAAGCAGCCAATCAGTGTTGGGGAAGTGCTGCCATTTAAAACCAGTTGGAAAGTGTTCCATGCATGTGCATGGAAGTCTGAACAGCCCCCTGAACGATCACTGGAGCTGACTTTATATCATGTGAATGGAGGTACATAAGGCCAAACACATCTCTTGCACGGCATTTAGCTGGTGGAGAAGAGGCAAATGCGTTTGGGAAAAATTCTGCAGAATTACCCCTATGGATACAAAAAAACGGACCACATAGCTATCATATGCATTAAAGTGCATATAATGGCTGGGATGTCCATGCAGATGGAAAAATGTCATGGTACAGAAGCATATGTATACTGATGTCAAATTGCTGAGCTGATGGATGGGTGAAATTTATTTTTACCTATTCGTCTGGTATTCAGAGAAAACTTTCACGGTGCTTATAGGTGCAACACACACACACACACACACACACACACACACACACACACACACACTGAATGTAATGAGTGCAATCTGTCATCTACACACATAGAATAGCGATTCTAGTACAATGTTTGAAACTAAAGCTGGAACAGTCCATTGGTTGCTATGGTAATAACACCACCTTAAAAAGTCACACCAGTAATCCTCAGCCTTGTCTTTCAGTTACATGCATTTGACTGATGCATACACATTTGTTTTTATTGAAGCTCTAAATTGAAAATATCTCTGTAACGGTTGCCAGACCCCCCCCCCCCATGTTAGGAGGATTATGGGGACCGGGCATGGTTTATATAGCCATTTTACCAGGGGAGGGGAATTAACACATACAGGAACACACAAGATAGATCACACAAAGTCAAGGCAGACAACATTGACACTAGACTAATCTCCTCACACAGACAATAATAGTGAATATGTAATAGGGGTGAGGGGATCGGGGAAGGAACACTTAAACCTGGACTAGACAGTGAGTCGTTCTTAATATACACCGTAATGGAAACGGCACTGCCCTTTCCCTCCTCCCTTACCCGCGTTTTCTCATTGAGTGTGCCTGAATGGTAAATGACTGCTCCGCTCAACGTGAGTAGAGTCTGGATTACTTGCAAAGTAAATAGAACAGCATTACTAGAAAGTTGTGCTGGTTTATTCCATATGTACTTGATAAATGGGTCTATATGCCCCCATTGTCCCTGTAAGTTGATTGACAGCCACCCGCAAGTTGAGCTTTCATTGACATGCAAAATAGTCATCGATGTACATGAATGAAGCATCTCTAATAAGGGACGAGAATGTCTTTTAAGATCAGAAGGACTCTGGTTGAAGTCAGTACCGGTTCTACACGTCTCTGCCTGCTTAATCTCCTTTACATTAAAATGGTAACACAAGCGTAATCATTTAAATCATTAAAACCGTCCGCATGGTTTGTAAACAGCTTGATAACTGTTCAGTGGTTTAAGCTACTAAACAAAATCCACTATGACTGCTGCGGAGCTCATTCTAGCACTGCACATGCCGCTGCCGATTCATCTGCTGTTCATAGAACACGTTACAAAGAACAAGCTTATATGGAGATCACTGGCTTCACCTCCTAGTAGGGGATTTTACTGTAGATGATTGATCGCACTGGAACCGTTGCACTTGGTTATATGTTTTTTTAGTTTTTTTTTTGTGTTATTCCATGTTAATTGAAATGCCTGCTTTTGTTGCAGCGAGCCAGAGTGTGGATCCCGGATCCGGAGGAGGTCTGGAAGTCTGCGGAGATAATTAAAGACTACAAGCCCGGGGACACAGTACTTCACCTCCGTCTTGAGGAAGGCTCGGTAAGAGGGCAATTAAGGCGGGATTGTGATGTGCCTGGTTTACTTGGCTGCAAAATGAATGAAAGGTATATTTGCAGTTGTATTTCATTTGTATTAATCTTCTGTCTTTAAGGATTTGGAATACCGTCTAGATGCCAACAAAAAGGAGCTCCCACCTTTGAGAAACCCTGATATTTTAGTAGGCGAAAATGACCTCACAGCGCTGAGCTATCTTCACGAACCAGCTGTTCTCCACAATCTCAAAGTGCGATTCATAGACTCCAAACTTATCTATACTTACTGCGGTAAGTGATGCTGTGCTAGGTTTCCGCTGGATAAGTGAGACGAACAATAGCTGCAATGATCCTAGAAACATTTGACATTTAGTAGCTGTCGTCCCTTTCTAGACCATTAGCGCTTTCTTTACCCTATAGACGTACGGGCACGTCCACAAAAGGTGTGGCAAGATTACCCATAGGATTTACCTGTATGTCTGTACGTCTTACCTTTTCTGGTTGTGGACTTACCTGTATGGTGGTTCTCACAACCGCAGAGACATCTCCAATAGACAGCCTTGACCCCCCTGTCAGCAATCGTTGTCTTCCTGCTGACCTATTGTAACGTACACTGTTACATACTAGCATTCACAGTTTTGTGAAAAATAGGATGGGAAATTTGTGTGCGCACATGAAACATGGAAAAGCGAAATCTTGATTAAGCCCACATATGGTAAAAATGGCAAAAAAAAAACATATAGTACGTAGGATACTAAAAATAGTAAACAGTTTAAATAGAAATAAATTTGCTTAAAGTGACACAGATCATTTTAATAACCTACTTGCATTTTTATGAAATTGCATCTTCTTTTTTTTGCAATGAAAAGCCATTCTGATACTTTCAACGACGTTTTCCTAAAAATCTGAAAGCCTGTCTCTAATCGCAGATAGCACCGGGTTATCTGTCACATTTCTTTCACAACCCTGCTTAATTATAAACAACTATTAAATGTCCCTTTAAATCGCTGTAGCAAAACAATGCGAGAGACTTGGCGGGTGTGGATAACATTGCTGTGTTAGAATCAGGCTTAATAGTACTGCAGTGGATGGCTGCGCACCCTAATTTCATGTAATGATTGGTATCTATGCCATCTTTGTACTATAGTAATGAACTCATCATCCAGATCTGGCTGATTCTGGTAATGTTTCATTTGTAAGATTAAGGCGGCAGCAATTAGTCAACATAATTGAAATAATTTAATAGTGATTTCAGGTTAATTATAGGTTTACTAGTTGATGATCCTAAATATATGCATATGCATTTCCGGAAAATACATTCTTAAATAAATGAATGCATAAAAGAAATCAAAGCACTCTGTACTTTGCTTCACGGTAACCTTTTAGCCCCTTAATACAGTTATTAAAGGTGCTGTGCCACTTCCCAAATAAAACAAAGCAGATCTGCCATTTCTTTCCTTCCTCTGAAAGTATAATGATATGAAACTTTTTTACTTTTTCCAGTTTTTGTGGCAATCTTATTTTGAGTCACATGTCAATTCAGTGTTCCTGACAGAATTTGTGCATGAGGCTAATTTTACTTGGATAAATGCTGAAAAAGAGTTTAATTCAACAGAGTAGTTAAAACAGCACATTCAATTAAATGGATTTAATTCCTGTGAAGCAGTGAATGCAAAGTTATTTATGGCCACCTGTATGGTATTGTTGTATAAGGCATGTTATCCTAGATAATATGTCCTATTTAAATGGAGCAAACATTTGTTTCTGTTTGTAATGGAAAAGTAAAGTAATTCAGAATCCGTTGTATTTCCAACTATAGAAGAAATCCAGTTCTGCACCTTATCTTGAATGGCAATGAATGAGATGGGCCAATCAGGAAGGGAATGCATTGGTGCCTATGAGCGCCACATGAAATTTCCTAATCACTAGTTTTAAAAATTGAACCCACAAGCATATTGACTCTGTGCAACTACTTAACGGTTTTTAGCACTTTCCGTAGAAATAATCTACATTGTATACATAGCTTTTATGTTAAACTACTTTTTAAAAATGTATCTGCCCTTGAAAAAAAAAGTGCACATTGGTGTACTTTCAAGAGCACAACACTGCATGGTTTCTTTCACAGAATATATTTTAGTTTTTGCTTGGAATCTGTGAATAATTCTGCCTTATTGTTCATACACCTGTCCTTTGTCATTTTAGGAATTGTCTTGGTAGCTATAAACCCTTATGAACAGTTACCCATCTATGGAGCAGATATCATCAATGCCTACAGCGGGCAGAATATGGGGGACATGGATCCTCACATATTTGCAGTGGCAGAGGAGGCATATAAACAGATGGCCAGGTTTGTAGAATACTTGCTGATTCTGTGTGTGTGTGTGTGTGTGTGTGTGTACACATACATACCGATTTGGTGATTAACTATAGTTTGAATGGACAATTCATGGGTGTGTGTTAGGTTTTTGAAAGACTATTTCAAGTTTACAGCTGAGGCAATCCAGAATAGTTGTAATAATTTAAACAACCCAGGCTAGAATTGTAGAACAGTGTCACAGTGTCAATCAAAACACCGTAAACAGTATTGTGTTGGCAACAGCACTGTCCTCTATCACAGCCCCTGTGTGATCACTCTGCGACTCATTGTCAAGTTGAGTGGCACATGGTGGCCAGACAGGTAAAATATGGTAGTGGTCCAGCCCCTAAACAAAAATGCCCCTTGAAATTACTAAACCTGATCTGATCTGTTTTCACCTGCCATTGCTTGAGGCTTTGTCATGATGCAGTGTAATAAGCTGTTGGCTGTTGCAATATTGTTTTTACAGGGATGAGCGAAATCAGTCTATTATTGTCAGTGGGGAATCTGGAGCCGGAAAGACTGTCTCTGCCAAATATGCCATGAGATACTTTGCTACAGTCAGTGGCTCTACCAACGAAGCAAACGTTGAAGAGAAGGTATTGGCTTCCAATCCCATCATGGAGGTAAGAATGGAGTAGGGTCTTCTACACTAGACAAATGCCTCATGTCAACTGCACTTACATACAGCTTCCCAACAACATCACCTCTTTGCTTTGGAGTCTGTAGGATGTCTAACAAAATTAGGTAAAAACAAAATATACGCGTGTTATTCCCACAGTTTTCATTGATAAATCAACATTTATATGGAATCTACCTTCACTAGAAAACATGTTAACCCTTAACTAATAACACACAAATTATTGTATTGTTCTTGTCCTTACTAAATGCATCATTCAAACATAAACCGTGTAAGGACTTCAATAAAAGCTAATTAGAGTCAGGAGTTGGCAAACCTGGACTCCATTCAATGAAACAGGATTGGAGGTGTGTTATTAGAGCTACTTTGACAAAAAAAAACATTTTGAGTTTGCTATTATGAAGAAGCATCTGCTGATGTGAACCATGCCTCACAAAAAATAAACCTTAGAAGACCTCAATCAAGAATTGTTTATTTGCATGAAGCTGAAAAGGGTAACAAAGGAATCTCAAATGAATCCGTCCACAGTTAGACAAATTGTTTATAAATGGCGGCGATTTAGTACTGTGGCCACTCTCCCTGGAAGTGGGTGCTCCAGCTTAAGCACATTGTGTTTGCTTATACTTCTGACTTAGATGTAGATCAGATCACATTTTTTTTCTCAATGGAGAAAACCAGGTCATTCCAAAGGGTTCATTTACTTTTTCTTGTCGCTGTACTTAATAAACTGGAATGAACTGTGGAGTGGTGGAACTTGATGGACTATGTCCTCCTTTCAACCCAATTAACTATGTATTACAGGTTATTATAAATGTTATGAAAGGTTAGATATCCTTACCTGTTAGATCCTGGGAGCAGCCCTAATAAGTGCTCAATTGTCTTTTGGTGGAAGCTAATTGGAAGCCATAGAAGAGTTAGGTATGCATGCACAAACTTTACTTTTAATAAATTTATTTTTAATACATTTTCATATATGAGAAACAACCACTTTTTTGGTTAAACTGGTCTATAAATCAATGATTGTACAGAAAGACTCCTAGAATACTCCTTTAATGTCCAAAGTTGAGTGAGTTTCTGTTTGCAACTTGCAAAGCACCCCCTTAATGATTTCGGATTAGGTTGTTTTGATGTGGAATGGGATAAGAACCTCTTATTACTTGGTTCCCAGAGGGTAAAGGCAAAGCTTTAGCTTGAATTCCGGTGTGTGGACCCAGTCGACACTGTCACTTTTATTTTAATGTGTGTTTTCTGCTGTATGTGCAGCCATCATTAATGACGATAATTAAAGATTTTGACTTTTGCCAAAAGCTGTATCTTATTAGTGAAATGTGCTTGGCATCTGTTTGGTAATTGTAATATCAGGAGCTCATTGCATAAAAGGCCTCAGCATTTAAACAAATAGTCCTACCCAACAACATGCATGAATTACGTTTGAAAGGGTTGTGGACACCCATCTTCACATAATCACACTTAATACTTGCCGGAATGATATAGTCTGTGACATTTTCATTACTTCTTCTCGAATGGATTAGCGGTATTCCGAGGTTATTACATTTGTACAGAATTCCATCACATGCTGCCTGCTAAAGCCTAAACCAACACAACATATTTTGTGCGCTGATGTGATAAAAAGAGAGATGGCACTTGCCGCTATGGCAGAGCGAAACTTACAAGTACATTTTCTCAAACATTTTATTGGTTTAACGCGAAGTAATGGTGGTTTTTCACTAGAGGTGGCAGGTGACTGGAGGAGAGCTGCAGTTTCCACTCTCCAATTTCATGAATTATTGTGGGTGTTGGGCATACAGAATAAGGACTGGCCTATCTCTGTATAATGTATAGTTTAAGCAGTGAGTTGGCTCTCCAGAAGATTATTCAGTGGGGGGGGTAATATATTCTCCCTAGTTAGTTATAGAGAATGTTAAGGTCATTGGAATTTGGATCATGTTAATCAGTCAAAATGCTGTGTTAGGCATACTTTTTTAATATATTAACCAAATCTTTGTGGACTAAAAACATTCCTTAATAATTAATTACAGAAACAGTGAGTATGAGAAACCTACAATTTAAAGAGATCTATCCATTAACTTGTAGTTCTTTGATTTCCGTATATAAGGTGGAGCTGTAACTTAGAGATAAGAGGTTTAAAGAAGAGTCGATGTATAAATGTTATCCAGGATTATATGGTGTAACAAACATCCCAGTTTACTAATTAGATTTTTGACAGATCTGTGCTCTTTACGTTTAATCATACTGACACCTTCAGGGTTTTGAGACAATGTCTCTGTACATTCACATTAATCACACTTTGCACCCGGCACTTTGCACCCAGCCCTGGCACTTTGCACCCAGCACTTTGCCCCACCCCTGGCACTTTGCACCCGGCACTTTGCACCCAGCACTTTGCACCCAGCACTTTGCACCCAGCCCTGGCACTTTGCACCCAGAACTTTGCACCCAGAACTTTGCACCCAGAACTTTGCACCCAGAACTTTGCACCCAGCACTTTGCACCCAGCCCTGGCACTTTGCACCCAGCACTTTGCACCCGGCACTTTGCACCCAGCCCTGGCACTTTGCACCCAGCACTTTGCACCCAGCCCTGGCACTTTGCACCCAGAACTTTGCACCCAGCCCTGGCACTTTGCACCCAGCCCTGGCACTTTGCACCCAGAACTTTGCACACAGCCCTGGCACTTTGCACCCAGCACTTTGCACTGTGCCCCTGCACCCAGTCTCCAACTCTGCCCTGCCCCCACACTCACACCCTGCACCCACTCTGCTCTGCACCCACACTCACACTCTGCCCTGCACCCAGTCTCCTACCCTGGCCTGCCCCCCCACCCCCACTCTGCCCTGCATCCCCTGAAACCCCACCCCCACCCCCGCGAATCGCTCAGAGCGAACCGCTCTGTGCGAACGGAGCCACTCGCACAGAGCGAACCGCTCTGCGAACGGAGCCACTCGCACAGAGCGAACCGCTCTGTGCGAACGGAGCCACTCGCACAGAGCGAACCGCTCTGTGCGAACGGAGCCACTCGCACAGAGCGAACCGCTCTGTGCGAACGGAGCCACTCGCACAGAGCGAACCGCTCTGTGCGAACGGAGCCACTCGCACAGAGCGAACCGCTCTGTGCGAACGGAGCCACTCGCACAGAGCGAATCGCAACTAAAAGAAGGCGCGTGTAGCGGAAGCGGGGAACGCTCGCGGAGGTAAGTAAAAGGAGCCGAGTGCTCCAACAACGAATCGATCACTCGATTAATCGATAACGGAAATCGTCGACAACGATTTCCGTTATCGATTATCGATTATCGATTCGTTGTTTCAGCCCTAATTAATACAGGTAAGGAGTGGAGGACAGAGGAGACTCTTAAAGAAGATGTTACAGGTCTGTGAGAGCCAGATATCTTGCTTGTTTGTAGGTGACCAAATACTTATTTTACCAAGGAATTTACCAATGAATTCATTAGAAATCCTACAATGTGATTTCCTGTATTCTTTCCCTCCATTCTGTCTCTCATAGCTGAAGTGTACCTATGGTGAAAATTATAGGCCTCTCTCATCTTTGTAAGTGGGAGAACTTGCACAGTTGGTGGCTGACTAAATACTTTTTTGCCCCGCTGTAGTTTTTTTTATGTTTGGCAGTCCTTGAAATAGTCTTGGGGATATTTAGTTTAGCAGCTTGTGGCAGGGCCAGCATAATCAAATCAGTTTCTTGTTTGGAAGTTATTTCCATTTCCACAAAGGCTGCCTAAACCAGTCAACAAATAACTTAATGTGAAGGGTTAATCATGCAGATCCAGAGAAGAGAATGTAAAGATAGCTGGCCAGGGATGGACTGGGGAAGAAATGTGACCCTGCCACTTTAACGCCAGCGGCCGCCAAATGATATACATGTGGTTGTCGGCTGTGGTTAATGGTAATATCGCTTATCGTAGCCTTTTTATTTTTGTTGTGACCTTTTCAGACAGCATGAGTTCTTTAAGAAATACCAGTACTCTTGTAGCATATTCGGCTTTTGATTAATTGAAATATAGCTTTGAAAGTTATCATGTTCAGTCTCTCAAGAGCCCTTAACTTCATACGGTGGGTAATGTGAACTATTTCGAGTACTCAACGTTTTGCAGTAGTCCCGCGTCAGTCATTTAGAATGTGAAATCCTTTCCAAGCTGCCTTTCCCTGCATTATGAAGATCATCAAAGCCTGGCTGTCCAGTGTAGATAAATCATCAAGACTTCCAGTTATCCACAACTCAACATGTAGCAGCACAGAGGAGTTTTTTGGCAAGAATGGAAACATCATATTAAAAAAAAAGATACAATCCCTTGATGAAATAATGAATAAAATAAATGTATCCCAAATCTAATTTCCTTTTTGTAATGTGTTTTGTTTTTGCAGTAGATTAGACCTGAGCAGTTCCCTAAGTGTTTATTCCCGATCCCACTGTGACACATTTATAGCTTCACACCTTTTCTATGAACGAAACTACATTTTCATGTATTTCCCCCCCCCCCCTGCAGGCCATTGGGAACGCGAAAACCACAAGGAACGACAACAGCAGTCGTTTTGGGAAATACATAGAAATTGGCTTTGAAAAGCGACTTCGAATTATTGGAGCTCACATGAGAACCTACTTGCTGGAAAAGTCAAGAGTAGTGTTTCAGGTGTGTTTCTGATGACGCAAAAACATTTTTATTATTAGTTTACAGTTTGCACCAAATATCTGCCGTTTCCTACCTTGCCTACTAATGAAGCAGTAAATTAATAGTGTCTTCTTGAACCATTTAAAGGCTATCGTGTTGTTTAACCATTAATTTCCTTGCATACCATCGATCGCATTAAACCAAAGTCTTTTACCTTGGCATTTTTATAATGCAGCATTGTTATCCTTTCTTACATTTTCGATTCAATGCTTTTATATAACAGTGTAGTCCTATCTATGACTAAGAGACAGACCTAACCTGAGCAGATGAAAGCATATAAGAGCTTCGCCAAAGTGAACCAAAGTGATCCATCTATTTGTGAGGCCAACCTGCGATTGCAAGTCGCCAATGCGTCACTAGTATTAAAGGTTACGGTACTCAAGGTTCTTTTTTTTTAAAGATTTTATTGAACCGATATCAGATAACAGAATAAATTACTGTGAAATAAAATTGAGCTCCGTAAAAAATACAGAAGATCTCAAGTATAATCAAGATAGAGAAAAGAAGGAAAAATACAATTTAAAGAGATATAACAAGGAAGAAAAAATATATCCTAATTTCATACGTTGCCTACATAATACCGTATTTGCTCGATTAGAAGACGAGGTTTTTTCAGAGCAAATGCTCTGAAAAATACCCCTCGTCTTATAATCGGGGTCATCTAATAATCAGACCTCAAATAGGTCTGACTATGAGACGACTAAGATCCAGATCCCCCGCAGCTGCAGGGGACCTGGCTCCTCCTGTCTTATGCCCCCCCAACTTACCGGTGCTTCTGACTCCCCGGTGTGTAGCCGGGGCAGCGTGTAGACCTCTACGCGATTCGCGTAGACAACTTCTGCTGCAGCCGGGAGAAGAGGTGCGGTTAGCAGCGGAGGTTGTCTGTGTCCGTCGCGCAGACCTTCCCTGGCTGTCAGTGAGAATTCCCCACACTGGAACTCTCCTCACTGATAGCCGGGGAAGGTCTGCGCGACGGACGCTGACAACCCCCGCTGCTAACCGCACCTCCTTCCTGCTGCAGCAGAAGTTGCCTATGCAAATCGCGTAGACGTCTACCTGCTGCCCCGACTACACACCGGGGAATCAGAAGCACCGGTAAGTTGGGGGGGTGTTAAATGGGGGGGGCATAAGGCATTTTGTAGGCAGAGTGCTCTATGAAATGCCTTTTAACCCCCTTAATGCCACTCTGCCTCCTGAAATGCCTTATACCTCCCTATATGCCCCATAATATGCCTTTTAACCCCCTAAATGCCAGAGTGGCATATAGGGGTATAAGGCATTTCTGGAGGCAGAGTGGCACATAGGTGGTCAAAAGGCATATGGGGCACAGTGGCATATAGAGGGTTAAAAGGCATATCATGGGGCACAGTGGCATATAGGGGATATAAGGCATTTATGGGGCAGAGTGGCAAGCCTGGGGGCAGATGTGCATAACTGGAGGGGCAGGTTGGAAAATAAAAGGAAATAAAAACAAAATATTTTTCTCAATCATAGCTTTTATTTAAAAAAAAAAAAAATAGTTTACATAGTTTATATGAATTAACATTTACTGGTAAAACTTTTTTCCTATAGGGTTGTCTTATATTCAGGCTTTTTCTTTTTTCCCTAAATTAATATTCAGAATTTGGGGGGTCATATTATAATCGAGCAAATACAGTAATACTTCATTTTAAATACCGTCCTAATTCAAGCAATACAATCTCAAGTATATATATTTACTTATATATCATAATGCTAAGCAATACAGTTGTGGTAGGCAATCATACATGTATTAAATATCTTTTATATGAGTTTTCTCATCATCCCAAATAAATACAGAGCCTGAGTGCTGTTGGGTGTAGTGAAAACCAAAGCATTATTCATTTCTGAGTATTGATCTTTTTTCTGCCGTTTAGTGGCAGTAAGGTGGAAGCTTTACAATATGTTACTTGTCAGTACATTTGAGAGGTTTTAATTTAATTTGTGTGTAGCTGCATTTTTTTTTCTTTTTTCTTTTTTAGGCAGAAGATGAAAGAAACTATCATATTTTTTACCAGCTGTGTGCATCTGCTTCTTTACCTGAATTCCAGATGCTCCGTTTGGGTACGTGAGACACGAAAAATATTACATGTGTGAATGCTAGCGCTTGCTGCATACGCTTATTATGAAGCGGCACTTTTTACTACCCCATGAAGGTTGCCACCCTTACGTCCCCAGGTCCTGAAGAAAATATAGACCTTATTGAGACTATATGTGGATTTAATGGACATGGATATCTGTACAGAGTTAGTGTCGGTGTACTGAATGCTTATGTGTGCATAATTTTGTATGATGATTTTTATTACCCTTTTTCATGTCGGATACATCAGTACAGACCCCAATTATAACAAACTATAAACATTCAGCCATGGAGATCTTGTGACTAAAGCTCCTTTTATCTAAAAAGCCATAAAATCCATCACGTAATTTGCTTGATTAGTATCTGAAGGCTCTGTACTAACACGTGTGCTCCTGAGCCGAAAACCTATAACCAACAGCACAATACGGAAGGCTCTACTTTTAGGGGGGCAATCAGGTAAATAAATGGCCAAGCAATGTCTAAACACACTGGCACGGATGCAGAAAGAATACAGCATTAAATAAAATGTTTTGTAAAACCTGATGCTGATTCCTCCTGTCCTGCTTGTAACTTGTGTAGCAATGTAATTGGATTCAAAGTTGAGCTTCAATTAGTGTGTGTATCTGTGTATATATATTATATAAAATTAAGCATATTATGAAACAAGTCCCGTGGAACTCGTATAGTTTAATTGAGTGGAAATGTTGTTTTTTACTAGCTTTATTGTTTTCAGTTGATATGACAATAAGATTACTTTTAAAGCTTTGCGTCAGAATCACATTTCATATATAAGCTGTGTTGGCCCCAGGATAACCAGCAATGCCCTATAAATCTGTGCTTAGCTTTATATTACCATGTGTAGAAAGTTTGTGCTAAGTTGATAAATGTGTTTTGAACTCAAATTATTATGGTGTGGTGAGTTCCTTGTGATCAGATCTACTGAATCGAATTATCAAACAGGGGTTTATTTACTAAATCAGGAGTTTGCGCATGAAATTGTACTTACAGACTTCATTGGATTTCTACAGTCCCAATGTAAAGTATTTTGCAAGCTAGGAATGGATTAGTTAGTCTACTTCTAATTGTTGCCCAATGTAACACTGTCCTCCTCCCTGGTCCCACGATTCCTGCCACTGATTCGGCCGAACATGTCTAATTCATGGAAAACGGAATCCCTCCATGCATTTGCAAAAGGTTGTAGTGTCCCTTTAACAAAATTTGTGGGTTAACTTTTTTGTTTATTATGCATTATGAACATTTTAATTTTGGCAGCAAATATGAAATTTTTGCTTTTGATTGATGCAGGACATGCCAACAGCTTCCATTACACAAAGCAGGGTCGCAGTCCTGTGATCGACGGAGTTGATGATGCAAAGGAAATGAAAAACACAAGGCAAGCTTGCGCCTTACTAGGTAAAGCACACACAGTACTGATCTCAAGCCGAGTTGTATGGCATAGAACTTTTTAAGAGAAAATAAAGAAAAAAAAATTCATTTGAGCACACATACTTCCAATATTTAGAATAAAATCACTTGGCCAGAGCTGGGGAGATCTACAGTGAAGGAAAACATTATTTGATCCCCTGCTAATTTTGTACGTTTGCCCACTGACAAAGACATGATCAGTCTATAATTTTATTTGATCAGTGAGAGACAGAATAACAACAAAAAAACCCCAGAATAACGCATTTCAAATAAATTATAAATTGATTTGCATTTTACTCCGTGAAATAAGTATTTGATCCCCCATTAATCAGCAAGATGTCTGGCTCCCAGGTGTCTTTTATACAGGTAATGAGCTGAGATTAGGAATAATCTTAAAGGGAATGCTCCAAATCTCATTTTGTTACCTGTATAAAAGACACCTGTCCACAGACGCAATCAGATTCCAAACTCTCCACCATGGCCAAGACCAAAGAGCTGTCCAAGGATGTCAGGGAAAAGATTGTAGACCTACACAAGGCTGGAATGGGCTACAAAACCATCACCAAGCAGCTTGGTGAGACAGTTGGTGAGATTATGCGCAAATGGAAGAAACACAAAATAAGTGTCAATCTCCCTCAGCCTGGGGCTCCATGCATGATCTCACCACGTGGAGTTTCAATGATCATGAGAAGGGTGAGGAATCAGCCCAGAACTACACTGGAGGATCTTGTCAATGATCTCAAGGCAGCTGGTACCATAGTCACCAAGAAAACAATTGGTAACACACTACGCTGTGAAGGACTGAAATCCTGCAGCACCCACAAGCACATGCACAGGCCTGTCTGAAGTTTACCAACGAACATCTGAATGATTCAGAACTGGGTGAAAGTGTTGTGGTCAGATTAGACCAAAACCAAGGTATTCAGCATCAACTCAATTTGCCGCGTTAAGAGGAGGAGGAATGCTGCCTATGACCCTAAGAACACCATCCCCACGTCAAACATGGAGGTGAAAACATTATGCTTTTGGGGGTGCTAAGGGGACAGGACAACTTCACCGCATCAAAGGGACGATGGATGGGGCCATGTACTTTAAAATCTTGGGTGAGAATCTCCTTCCCTCAGCCAGGTCATTAAAACATGGCGAAGGCAACAAAGGAGTTCACATTAAGGTCCTGGAGTGGCCTAGCCAGTCTCCAGACCTTAATCTCATAGAAAATCTGTGGAGGGAGATGAAGGTTCGAGTTGCCGAACATCAGCTTCGAAACCCTAATGTCTTGGAGAGGATCTGCAAAGAGGAGTGGGACAAAATCACTGAGATGTGTGCAAACCTGGTGGTCAACTACAAGATACGTCTGACCTCTGTGATTGCCAACAAGGCTTTTGCCACTAAGTACTAAGTCATGTTTTGTAAAAGGGCCAAATACTTATTTCACTGAGTAAAATGCAAATCAATTCAAAACTTATTTGAAATGCGTTATTCTGGATTGTTTTGTTGTTATTCTGCCGCTTACAAATAAACCTACCATTAACATTATAGACTGATCATGTCTTTGTCAGTAGGCAAACGTACAAAATCAGCAGGGGATCGTATATTTTTTCCTTCGCTGTACGTAGAATATCATACAGGAACTAATTATGTATCCCTGGAGCTCATTATTGTATTTTTCTAGTCCTTAAAAATTAATGGGGTTTATTTGACAAAGGTGCGTTAACATGAGAAATCAAGTTTGCAGTTCTTTGACTTCACTATATGTTTTGAACCTCCAGCCCAGTGAGCTCCTTTTACAGGAGGAGCTTGACAAGCCCTGTATAATGTATAGTTAAATCAGTGAGTTCTCCAAGTCTCCTCACTCACTATATGTTATACAGGCCCTTCATAACGTAAACAAATAAGATCTCATGTCATAAATAATTTAAATAAAATATATATTAATTATGACCATACAGAGCAGATTGTGCTAGACCACTGCAGCTTGTATTAAGGCATATTGGAGTCTTGCAAATTAGTATTGACAGGTGGTGGAGGGTTAGCAGAGACATGTGGAGCCAAAGAGCAATGTAATCACTGCTACGCTTCTCACTTATTGGTTACACCACCTCGTAACAAAATAACTTCATGCATGATATATGTATATTTTCTTTCTTTCATAATTTTCCACTGTTATACATGTACATCTGATTGTATATAAGATATTATGTGTATGTATGTGTATATATATATTATATGTTATTGTTTTCCGCAGGAATTGGGGATTTATATCAGATGGGGATCTTCCAAATTCTAGCTGCTATTCTTCATTTGGGGAATGTGGAAATTAAAGCTCGTGACTCTGACAGTTGCCTAATCCCGGTAAGTACTGCACTTTGCTCTCTCCAACATGTCCGCCCAGCCTGTTCATTAACACATTAGGGATAAAGTCTGTTTGGAGGTCTTGTTGCTCTGCTGTCTCCAACATGAAGTCAGGATTTATTCAGGATAAATTATAGAGCAGTATCTTCACCATTAACGAGGCACTATGCTAAACTCCTCTGTGATGTTTTGTGTCAGTAATTAGGTTAGATCAGCAGAGACAGCGAGACCCCCAGATCTCCATGGCACATAGGAAAGCAGAGCTATAGCGTTTATACCTTCTAACTTGTAATAGCAAGGATTGCCTGAAAATGTAATATGAAATAACATGGTTGTGTATTTAGGAAGGCGAGAAAACTGCCTATTACAACATTTTAAAAGCAAACAAAAAGTCAGTAGCTGTCATTTACATTGTAGTGTACTCTCTCTCTCTCACTCTCTCTCTCACTCTCCACCATTATTATTATTGTTTTCTTTTTTTAGCCGAAACACGAGCCCCTGACTATATTTTGTGATCTCATGGGTGTGAAATATGATGACATGGCCCATTGGCTTTGCCACAGGAAGCTGGTTACTGCGGCCGAGACCTACATCAAGCCGCTGGCAAGGCTGCAGGCCGTTAATGCCAGGGATGCTCTGTCGAAGCACATCTATGCTTACCTGTTCAGCTGGATCGTGAGTCACGTGAACAAAGCCCTGCTTTCATCGGAAAAGCAAAATTCCTTTATTGGAGTCCTTGATATTTATGGGTAATTGCCGTTTGGTAATGTTTTTTTATTGTATCTTTGCTCCGATGTTCACAAATACGTTTTGTATTGTTTGTCCTTAAAAACAACCTGTTGGACTTTTGTTACTCGCTTGTCCTGCAATTTTTAGGAAATGAGAGCATTTTGTGGTTCAAAATATCTTTACTTCTACTGTCTTTATCCCGATATTTTATTATGTAGCAGAATGATTAGCATATTGTAATCCCAGCCAGAGTGGCCTAATAGGTGGCTAGGAGAGTTTATGGGCAGCAGTGGTGGTTTTCGTGGGTCCCCTGGCTCATAGCGGGCATTTCCATTCCTTTATTCTACTTTACTGTATTGATCCCAGTGCTGCATTGTTTCCAATAAAATTGTCAATGTAATAATATTGATTTATATAGCACCGCCATATTCTGCAGTGCAGTACAGTGTACCACATAACAATTTGGATTTAAAGAAACATAAGGTGAGGAGAGCCCAGCTTTACAGTCTAAAAAGTCAACCAGTCTTTCTAAAATTGAATACACATATACAGCAAAGCGATTCCTAACCTGAGAAACAACACTACATGTGGAATCTTATTTTGGTAAATACCCAATGTTCACAGTATTAAATGGACAGGCTGCGGGGAGGGATGCTTGTTGTTGAAGTATATGCTACTCTATTTTATTAAAGAATAATACTATTTTCATTTTTTTAATTAATATATATTGTGTTTATTGCTTTAAAAAGAGACCAGACATCTTTCAATAATATTTGATGTTTTAGTGTTTTAGAGGTAATATAAATGTATTTTCGGAAATGTTCCCTTTTGTACGAATACTTGAGTGTAACCTGGTCTATTTTTAAAGGATTTATTGATCTGGAGTGGCTGTGTTCGACGTCAATAATATATAAAAAGTAGATTGTGTCTGCATGAAAGCCACACATAGTATAGTCGGACAACCGCTAAAAACTCATTCCCTATAACCTCTCGTACAGAGTCTTTGAGACGTGCTGTCTGTAACATTTATAAAGAGAATTAATATAATTATGTCATGTGCTGCCACGCTGTAATTGTCAGATTGTTCTGCAGTATGTTTTAAATAACTTGTCTAATTACACCTCTTCTCATGCATGCGAACACTAAACTAGATGTTTCTTTCTGGTACTGTGAGCAATATTATGGTGCATTACCAGTATTTGTGGACAGACCCCCAAATAAAGGGGACCCTGTTATTAAAGTGAAGCTGCTTGTATAGGTTTTGTGGTGGGTATTAGTCAAAACCTATAGAATGCATTTAGGGGTCCATATGAAATATAATACACCATGCCCTCTGCTTTACTTAAATATCTTTCTTTACTTTATTATGACCTACACTCATCATCAGAGGACTAGCCCATTACTTAACATGCTGCAGGAAATCCTCTCCTATATTTCCCTTTTCAAAATGTCAAGGTTTATGGGATAAAATTAGATATTTTTGGTGACTGATGTAATTTTTGCATGTATAGGTTTGAGACATTTGAGATCAACAGCTTTGAACAATTTTGTATCAACTATGCAAATGAAAAACTGCAGCAACAGTTCAATTTGGTGAGTGTTTTTACCGGAGAGAGATGATAATCTGTAGCTAAAGTGCGTTTATCACAATGTAACGTCCCTGGTGCATGCATGTGGGTGACTGGCAGACTTGCGTATTCTGATTTTTAAGAAATGTAACTCTTAACAAAATTTCGTAAATTCGTATGAATGTCCAAAGTCAAAATGAACGGGAAGCGGGGAGCTGCAAATCTCCTTTAGCATTTCTGTCACTCGCTCTTATATACGCTTTCTCATGCTTCTTTCTCAGACTCTCATTCATGCTCTCAATGTCTTCTTACCTTCCACTTCCATGTCCCTATGTTTCTTACAGCCTTGCTACGTCTCTTGCCTCTTCTTGTTCTTTTGTCTTCTTTCTTCGGCCGCTTCTTCCCACTATCTGCTCCGTTAACCCTGGCCTCCACAACCCGCCAGGCTCACCCTCTTACCCCATTGGAGGAGAGGCTGTCTCCGTGACTGTCTTTTTGCAGGAATACTCCAAGAAGCCAGATTCGGGGAGAGACAGAGTTGCAGAAAAACCCTTTCTCTGTAGATGAAAACCTATAGAGACACTGAGAGAGAGTGATGTGGAAGTGTAAGAGAGAGTAAATGAGAGCGTGAGCAACAAGAAACTTTGTTTCCAAATGGAAAAAGTGCTCTGAATTTCGTATGAACCGAAAGTGCAGGAAACAAAACAAAAACAAAAAGTGAATGAATTGAAAAACAAAACAAAAAATTTGTCCCAATCATTTTTGGTCCATTTGCACAAGTTGAGTGACTGGTGTTTCATATGTTTTTTTTAAGAAAAAGTTATAACCTATGAATCGATAGCGCCAAGCTCAAGATCTACTTGGGGAAACGAGGCTTAACATATTGTTTCTTGATGTCTGAGTGTTTTCTTTTTATCCTTCATTCTTTAATTCATATCTATGATTTTGGTATTATGAATGAAGTATTATGGGTAGTTTGAAGTTTTATGACATGATTAGTTAAACAAATTTTGTATTTTGTGCTGTAGCATGTTTTTAAGCTGGAACAGGAGGAATACATGAAGGAACAAATTCCCTGGACTTTAATCGACTTTTATGACAATCAGCCCTGCATCAATCTTATAGAGGCCAAAATGGGTATTCTGGACCTGCTTGATGAAGAATGTAAGGTAGGAAATCTTTATTAAGTGTATGTTCTATCACAGTTAACTGCTTTTTCTCATTGGTTAGCATTCTGTGTATTTACCTCTTAAATTGTAATAGGTTTGGGAAGCTAAGTAGCCGAGCATTATGGTGACTGAGTGCTAAACATTACAAGTCAGTTCTTTAGAATATGACAAGAATGGAGTAATCCAGTGGTGGCACTCATCATTGAAGATCCAGCTCCTTCTCATAAACTTTATTTTCTACAGTAAATTTTCTCGTACATTAGAAAGTGTCCCTGGTCTGTTGCTGGTCAATAATTTGATTTCAGTATTATACTAAAGTACCCTAAAGATTCACAAGTGACTGCATGAACTGGAACACCTGTTGTTGTGTTGTTGTTGCTTGTACTACTTGATAAAGAAAAACTATAGTGCCTACATGATGCCTTTCTCCAATCTCAAGA
This sequence comes from Spea hammondii, assembly GCA_029215755.1. Taxonomy (NCBI): domain Eukaryota; kingdom Metazoa; phylum Chordata; class Amphibia; order Anura; family Pelobatidae; genus Spea; species Spea hammondii. Next base: position 87,089,344 of record JARDYJ010000004.1, read on the forward strand.
ATTCTGAAGACTAAAGCATTCGCTTTGTCTTCTCTGATATCTGTTGTTCGTTGTCTGCTTCACGCTGAATCTCAGACTCTCTCCTTCTATGTCTTCAAAGCATTGGCATTGGTCTGTTGGAATAAGCATTTTTATTGTAAGATACTTGAAAGCGTGGATGCAACAGGGAAAGCTGATTGATGTTCAAAAGCATGTTGTGTATACGTGTTTGAAGTAAGAGCAATGCCTTCTTTTGTAAAGTTTTAATTGCGTTTAAGGTTTTCATCAAATTGTTGAATCTCTTGGAAAAGTCCTGGATATTTTAACCTGGAAAGCGTCCGTTCATTTTCCCATTATTTCATAATTTTCTTTTGCAGATGCCCAAAGGCTCGGATAATACGTGGGCACAGAAGTTGTATAATACTCACCTTAAGAAATCTGCTTTATTTGAAAAACCCCGTCTGTCCAATGTTGCTTTTATCATCAAGCACTTTGCAGATAAGGTAAGATTTCATCTTGATTTGAATTACTTTGTATCTTTATATTCATGCATTTTCCAATACGTAGCAATTGACTAGAGCAGGAACAGGTTCTTCAGTATCCTTGAAGAGGTTGCTGCTGTAGTCTATTTCCGAAGTCTGATAAAAGGCCCTTTGTCGGTGGATATCATGCAATCCTTGTAGCTTCCTGTTACTATACAAAGTGCGATCCCATTGTTATTGATAAGCCAGCTTTATCTGGCAGCCTCTGCGCACAAACACTTCAGTCTGTACACAGCTAGCCCGATGCATGACAAAAATAGTATGTTCTTGACGCATATATTCATATTTTTGCAGTGTTTGAAAATCACTTTCTATCCCCTTGGCTCCCAAAAGGTGCAACCTGAAATGTTTGAGGGCCAATCCAGCATCGCCAGATGATGTCCATGTGTCCTCATCTTTGGACCATGGGAAAGGGCCATCTAAAAAAATTAAAATACCTGAATCATTCCTTGCCCAGTAGTAGCTAATTGAAATGTATTTGCTGGTTGTGCAAGAGTATTTGTTTTTTTAATTTATTCTGCCAGTGGGCCCATGTGGATAGAACATGCATTGCATCCTCCATGTGATGTAAACCACATTGAAAATGAATTAATTACTGAGCGGCACACTTGCTGAAGGTCGAGGAATTCCAATTAGATGCACTTGGGGACTGGTGTAATAATGGCTTGGGACTTATATTCTGTGTATGTGAAGATCAGTAGAAATGTATATTTTATGTTTGTTATAAATACCCTTTTTCAGGTCGAGTATCAGTGTGATGGCTTTTTAGAAAAGAACAAAGACACAGTGTTTGAAGAGCAAATTAAAGTACTGAAATCAAGTAAGGTTAGTGAAGCAAAAGTCATATGATGAACACATTGTGAAGAAGAGCTGAACAAATACTTTCCTCCTCCCCGTCTGCATAACTTACATTCATCCGTTCTTTATGGAATGTGCAAGACCTCAGGGTCTTCATCTTTATTGGGTGACATAAATACCTAGTATGGAAAGAAAGATGTTCTAGGGAGGTTGGTGGTTGTTGTCCGCTGTGGTTCAAGAAGGAAGAGCGCTAACTATCGCTGTGTAGACGTCTAATGTTCTTTTTCTGTTCTTATTACAAGACAGTATGAATATCATTGTTATATACTTGGTGGCAATATTATTAATTAAGAGACTAAGGACCTATGCCATCCAGTTCAGGTGTAGACTGCAGTTAGCATGTAGCGTCTAGTGCATAAAAAAAGAGCTGTTTGGTAACCTACTATATAAGGTGTAAAATTATTTTTTCTGTGCCCCTTCTTTTCTTTGTGTTGCCATCATCTGTTCAGCGTAAGGTAAATATACTGCAGCAATCTCTAACTAGCAGCTGATACGTTTTTGGCGCTTTACGCTTTACCCTTAGCTGCATGGGCAGAGCTGACTACTGATAGCACAACACTATTTATTATTATTATTTATTGTTTTATATAGCATCATCAAATTCCGTAGCGCTGGCATCCTGCCAGTCATAACGTACCCTGTCTTTCTAATGATGCACCATATACCGTATTGGCTCGGATATAGGCCGCCCCCGTATATAGGCCGCACCCTAAAAGTTTGGTGCTTTTTTAAAGAAAAAGTTTTTTTCTTTAAAAAAGCACCAAAAAAACATGCTGCCACTCTGCCCCCCCCCCCCGAGATATGCTGTCACTGTCCTCCCTCCCCGAGATATGCTGCCACTGTCCTCCTCTGCCCCCCGACTTACCGGAGCTGACTCCCGGGTGTCTTGCGAGGCCGGCGGAGGACATCTACGCAATACGCGTATACAACTTCCGGTGCCGGATGTGCCTCCCGTGCCGGCACCCCCCCCCCCCCGTGGGAAGTGCTGGCAGGGGAGGCTGTCTGAGCGTATCGGGGAGTAGGATGCAGGTCCCCTGCACCGCTGCGGGGGATCTGTAACCTAACCCCGCTGCCTGCCCGGCGCCCGGAACTGCATGTCCCGGGCGTCGGGCGCTAGACCCCGAATAGAGGCTGCACCCCCACTTTAAAGACTTAAAGTGGGGGGAAAAAGTGCGGCCTATATCCGAGCCAATACGGTATATGCATATAACACATTTGTAGTGCTGGTATGATAGGTAAGCAGAGCTTTGGCCCCTTGTCCCTTGGATTTCCAGTGCTGCATGTTGATTTGCCTTTCCGTCAGTGCTGACTTGGATGCGTTACAACCAATATGCCTTTAATGAACGAAACTCTGATGTACCTCTAAAAGTAAATCTAAATATAACTATGTAATTTCAGTTTTAGTGGTGTTGATGTATGTAAGCTGTTTGAATAAGACCAGCTTCTTTAAGGTCTTTGGAGTTTGCTGCTCCTCTGGTATGTTCAAATATACCCTAAGCACATATGTAACTAATTCAGATGCTCCGTTAAGGATGTTTTCTTTTGCGTAGTTGGAAATTAAGTCATGTTCTTGAATCTATGCCTGACAGTAATCATCGTGTTGCCAGCTATCCATTTCCGCTGATCCAGGACTGGATTGGATTCCATGAATAACATATTTATGCCTTTCCATTGCAATTTATACCTGTTTTACATTAGTTTAAGATACTTACTGAGCTGTTCCAAGAGGAGGAGAAGATCCTGAGCCCTACCTCGGCGACCCCGTCTGGACGCACCCTTCTATCCCGCACTGGCCTGCGTGCAGCTAAGCCCAAACCCGAACACGCGAGCAAAGAACATAAGAAAACCGTGGGACATCAGGTGAGGAGGAGACATGAGAGCGGGGTGGTGCACACCAAGTGCAAAACACAGTAGTGTAGAATCATATGTGCATCTGGATGGATTTTGGATTGAATGTATTCATTTTATTACTGTTCCAAATATTATTGTAATATCATTCTGTTCTGTCTATTACACGCCTGTCCGTCCTTATCTTTTTTTCATCATACAGTTTAGGAACTCTCTACACCTTCTGATGGAGACACTGAATGCCACAACCCCACATTATGTGCGCTGCATAAAGCCGAATGACTTCAAGTATCCATTCACGTACGTTTCACAGTCTTTTGTCTTGTCTTTGTCTGTCAAAGGTTTTTTTTTATTAAAATTACATTTTTACAGGTTTTTGCTACACAGTCCTGGAATATGAACTACTTTGAAACCAGACTGTGATTCTGTTCAGTGCTTAAATATTTCTAAGTACCATAGAAACATTTTCCTTTGAGCATTGGATTTAGGAGGACTTTCTCTGCTAAAAATACTATTAGAATTGCCAACTTTGGGTTGGTGGGGTTATTGAGACAGAGGCATTCTGTCATTTACCACAAGGAAGTATTGTATGGAGTCAAGATGTCTGTCTAGTAAACGGGACTAAAATACATACACATGCTTAATGAAGCAGATAAAAAAAACAAAAAACAGAAAATGACACCATATTTTTGAAAAGTTAATTACATTAATAAATTAATTAATGGAGTTTTATCCAATAGCTTGTTGCCATCAAAAATAGGTTTAAGTGCTAAACTCAAATCTTCATTAATCTTCTCTGTGGTCTCAGCTTTCTCGGATGCCTTCACATGAATAGAGCTCTGAGCTCCCCGGATGCTGAGGATCAGCTGCTAGGAGTATATTAAATAAAGAATTTAGTTCGGGAAAAGGGCAGCTACTACTCACAAGACCAAAATAACTGAGGATCAAAACTTTTCTGTAAACCAGAGAGAGTCTAGCTTTCATGACCTACTTCTCATACCCGCTCATTAGAGGAGATCATCTCAAAGGGTGTACTGCACAAGACTTTTTTTTCTTTCTTTCTAGGTAAAAATCCTTCTCAAAGCGGTACTGGGTTTGACATTTTGCTTGTTTTAAAATATGTTTGATTAGACAGATATTTATGCAGTCTGCCTTTCTTAGCCACGAATAGAACTAACCCATTACATTTTAAACTGTCTCAGTTGTCTAGGACATGGTCAGCCCCAAGTATGGGTGTGTAGAGATTTACCTATTGTTGGATAAGTTGAGGGCTGGCATTAATATTCCTTTAAACTCTGGTACACCAAGCTTTGAATATTTGAAATAATCTGTAGAAAACAATGGTACTAATCGCCATTCATTCATACCTACGGAGTTCTTATATGTTTGACCATTGTGACCTTAAGATAGGATATTCTTTTATGTCGGTTTGCTTGGGTAGTAGATAAAGTCACAATACATTTCTGCATCAAGGTAAACTGTCTGGACGGATTCCTGGATAGTTTGCTGAGAATCTGTGCAACACTTGGCTCTCCTGTAGTCCTCAAAAAGTCAGTCCCAAGCAATTGATGTAGAGCCGAGCAAAAAAGTTGAGCGAAGGTTTATAAGGCTAGTTTTCACTGGCAATTACAATGGATTTTTAAAGCAGGGTTTAGCTTATTGGTCATCTCGCTCTAGGTATCAAGCGAGCGCCAGTCGGTGAAGCTGTTGCAAGTGAAATGGAAATCCAGTCTCGCTCTTTCTCCTTGCATTTCCGAGGTTGTTGGGCGGCAGCCCAACCTCATCTCATTCAGGCAACTCGGTCTGGGATTGTGTAGAGTGCTGTTTAGTGAAATGCCAAGGTCTGTGAGGGGTCCACGGAGGAGCCTCTCACTCGCAGAGCGCGTACTCCGTCATCTCCGCCCCTCCTCGATAGTTCAGTAATTGGAGTTCTTATGTGTTAATAAGTTACTGTATTTCCTTTCAGCCTTTATTGCAGTCTACACAATGATTTTGTTGGATCTATGTTTACAGGTTTGACTCAAAGCGAGCGGTGCAGCAACTTCGCGCTTGTGGTGTGTTAGAAACTATACGAATTAGTGCAGCTGGATTTCCTTCCAGGTATTCTGTAACACCATACACACATGTACATACATACACGCACACACACATGCGTACACGTATCCTTTATAGGGTGGGCTGGATTATCTGACCACATCTCCTTCTTTTTACATAGATGGACATATCAAGAATTTTTCAGTCGATACCGCGTCCTAATGAAGCAAAAAGATGTCCTTGCTGATCGAAAGCAAACCTGCAAAAATGTTCTGGAAATGCTTATTCTGGTGCATATATGTATATATTTGTTTTTTTTACATTTACCCTGGACAAGGATTCTATGACCGTATATAATTATCACAATTTCTTGTAGCTCTTAATTATGTACACGTTACTTTTGGAATGTTTCCAAATTTTAAGAGTGTAGCTAATACTGTCAGCAGGCACTCACGTCTTCTGTAATATGTAATAATGTTTATACAGAATAGCCTAACTAGGTCCACAAAAACAAATGTCTCTCACAGTAGGAGTAGTAAAAGAACATCGCTTGTTTTACTTCGTCTCCTTACTAATCGACTGAATTATGCGCTCTGTGCACTCTCTCAGCTGATCCGTTTAGAAGGAAACTCAGTGCTTCTGAGATATGTAATCAAATCACAGAAAAACATATTTTGAATCGCATTCTCTTTTATGTGGAACCGTTTAAAATCACACATTTAGAAGAGTTTGGAAAAGACGTATAAAGCCTGCAAAGCAACAAAAACCAGTATACTCCCTCAGATACACTAGCTTGAGAATAATGATGGGCTTGGGAGACAGACTGTGTAAAGCCATATTATCATTCATTGTTATGTAACATATAAACTGAACTTGACAGCTGATAAAAACCAACACATCTACTCTGCCTATTATCCCTGATGTAAAGACTGAAACGTAAATCAGTCCTGGGTCTCATCTGGTTCGGGATGGCTTTATGCCTATCCCATGCATGCTTCGATTCCCCGTGTTAGCCTAGAAGTGCTTCAGATTATGACGATGTAGCTTGTGAAGGACTAGAGTTGGTTTTATCAATGTCCACCTATAGTTTTTTTTTCTTTAATATTTGTTATTTGTTTTACACTGAAAACAGGACCAGGACAAGTACCAGTTTGGAAAGACAAAGATCTTCTTCCGTGCTGGGCAAGTAGCATACTTGGAGAAAATAAGAGCCGACAAGCTGAGGGTGGCCTGTATTCGGATTCAGAAGACTATACGTGGTTGGCTTTTGAGGAAGAAGTACCTCTGCATGAGGAATGCCGCTATAGCCATTCAGAGATATGTCAGGGGTTACCAGGCACGATGGTGAGTGACCCCAGATACTGAGGTGGAGCGGAAATGGTCTTTATCATATGAAAGCCATCCAAGCTGATTTAAACTTTCAGCTTGTCAAACAATATTTTTGAAATGTGTAACTTCTGAATGTATTTACCCATTTTCTCATCCCAGCTATGCCAAGTTTCTACGCAGAACCAGGGCAGCAATCGTTATACAGAAGTTTCAGAGGATGTACGTGGTTCGGCAGAAGTACCAACGTATGCAGTCTGTTACCTTGGCTCTCCAGTCATACCTGCGTGGCTACGCAGCTCGGAAAAGGTATCACGAGGTAAGGAAAGTCCTCCAATGTATTGCCTTGCGGTTCTCCATCTGTTGTGCGACACTTTGAATTGCCAAGGGCCAGCCAACTCTGATGCTGTAGTCTTACAGCTCTTGACCCACACATTGTCTAGTGTTACCCTGTCTTACTTTTTGTGAGGCACTTACTAGTTAAACATCATTGTAGAAAAATAAACTGTAACGCCAATCTGCCTAATACTGTAATAAAAATAATATATATTTTTGTGTGCAGAATATGTTAGCTTCATTATTTTGATTACAGTTAATGTCAGAATTTTGTGATTAAGTGCGATGCTTCCCCTCTCCTAGATGCTTAGGATACACAAGGCCACCATCATCCAGAAACATGTCCGTGGCTGGTTAGCGCGAGTCTCCTACAAGAAGAGCATGGAGGCCATTGTATACCTGCAGTGCTGTTACCGCAGGATGATGGCCAAGAGGGAGCTGAAGAAATTAAAGATCGAGGCGCGATCCGTGGAACGTTACAGGAAACTCAACATCGGCATGGAAAACAAGATCATGCAGCTGCAGCGTAGAATTGATGAACAGGTATCGTGGCTACATATGCTTCTACTAAACATCCGAGCGCATGAATCATTAAAGTACAATGTAGTGTCTAAACCACACTGAAATCATGTGTTAATATATGTTTGTGTAAGTTAAGTTATACTGTTTTTTTAATGTTATTCATTAGCATAAAGACAATAAATCTTTACTGGAGAGGTTGACGCACCTGGAGGTCACATATAATTCAGAGAAAGACAAGCTACGCAGTGAAGTTAATAAACTGCGCCAGTATGAAGAGGAGGCAAAGAGTGCCACCAACCGTGTGGTCAGCCTGCAAGAGGAGCTTGTCCGACTTAGGAAGGAGCTGCTTCAAACTCAGACGGAGAAAAAGAACTTTGAAGAACAGGCCAATAAGTACAGGACGGATATTGAGTTGGTAAGGGCTATTTTATATTTTACAAAATTATGTAACCGTTTTGTGCAAAGCTACAGATTGGTCAGAAATCCTGTCCTAGTGCCGTGATTGGGACGTTAGATAAATAAATGATTATGCTGTTAAAACTACAAATTGTTACTCTAATGGACAGTGAGTTAAAAAAAAATATTAAATACTGTGTGATGTAAAGATATGGTGAAGATTTTCTTTTGAAATTATAATTACAAGGTAAGCAGACACAAAGTGCTCCTTCTTCATATTAATTATCCTGTGGAAAGGGTGCAAATCACAGTTAATTAAAATGAAATGGGGTTGTTTGGTGTTTGATCCAAAGTTAGTCAACTGTCCCACTAAGCTAAAGTCTTGAACATTGAATTGAGCAAAAAAAGAATTGCTTGGTATATCTTATACATCTGGCTCTCATAATTAGAAATAAGGATGATAAAGAAACTAAATGGTTGCCAAAACCCAATGAATTGTGTCAAAAGCTGATTATATGAGTATTGTGGTATACATCTTTCATAACGTGTTCATGATACTATCACAAATTTTAGTACCTCGTATTTATTAAGCTCTTTGTGGGATGATCCAATGTTTCTATCAGTCCTTTCAAAGTCGAAATCTCTGACTTTTTTCCCCCCGCACTGAAATAAAAACTCCATTGACTAAATTCAACACAAGGTAGTTAAGTTTTGTAAAGAGACGATAGAAAGCAGATGTGTCTACATTGTTTATGGAATGGTTTTGCTATGAAACTAAGAGAGCTAACCTTTTCTGCTGGGGCATAGCTTGTTTCAGAACTCAAAAAGGAGAATGCATTGCTGAAGATCGAAAAGGAGGAACTAAATCAGTTAGTCCAGGACCAAGCAAAACGAATGACCGGTGCGTACCTCCTCCAGTTCTCATATTGTACAATAACACGAAGACCTCCAGTGACAAAACTCCGTCCCAGCAGTTTTTTCTCTTCTTCCATTTTATTCCTTCATTAATAAATGGAGTTTAAATGGTGTCTTATATCGTTGCTCAAATGTGTTTGCTGTGTTCTTTGTAGAGGCAATGGAGAAGAAGCTATTGGAAGAAACCAAACAATTGGAGTTGGAGCTTAATGATGAAAGGTTGAGGTATCAGAATCTTCTCAATGAGTTCAGCCGTTTGGAGGAACGTTATGATGATCTGAAGGATGATATGAACACAATGGTGTGTTCCCTTGCTGTTTATTTGGAGGTTTGAAAGTTGTAATAGTCGGTGGAGTAGCTGTCTAATCCTTTGGTAACTTCTGGTTTTGCAGAGCCTTCCAAAACCAGGACATAAGCGGACGGACTCCACACATAGCAGCAATGAATCAGAGTACACTTTCAGCTCCGAAGTCACAGAATCAGAAGACTTTCCTTATAGAAATGAAGTGAGTGTCCAAATGCAAACATAGCCCTCTTTTTGCTGATTTTAGGGATATTATGCACAAATCCTTAATTTATCATGCATATCACAGATTGGTGCCCATTATACCCATTATTCCCCAGTATACGTAGTCCGCTCAAATTACAGGACTAAAAACGACATGCCAATTTTCTAAGATTTTTTTTGGGGTGTGAGCAGCTACTTTTCAAGCTAATTATTATTGTTATAAAGCTCTTGTGAAGGAGTTATGCTATAATAATTGTAATAATATTAGCTGGCTAGTTTTAAGAACACCTAGAAAACTAGAATTAAGAGATAAGAAGCAGTATGGTTATTATTTCATATCTATAGAAAGCTAAAGCGAAAAAAGCCTCCAGAGCAGATAGTTGAGGTGCATCATTAAAATATCCCCCAAATTAAGCTGGAACATGAGCAATGTCAGCACAACATTTTTCATGTTCTTTCAATATGAAGTTTTAAAGTGGTAGGACACGATTACTTAGGTGCTATAGTTTATTATGGATGAAAAGTGATTCTGGTACTAATTTTGGAAATTTTTTTCATAGCAATAAATGGAGAGTAACTTAGCTTGCAATGGTTAGAAGACCAGTGTGTTTGATTGCTGTTTCCATAATTATTTAGACATTGAATGTGTTACTGGTTCCTCTTTCGGCTGACACCACCGTATTGGTCCTTTGATGGTTTAATAGTATTGTTCTTGCCTTGTGTGACAGGAGCCAGCTGACAGGAAAGCTCCGCTGGACATGTCTCTGTTCCTGAAGCTTCAGAAACGTGTAAAAGAATTGGAGCAAGAGAAGCAAATTCTACAGGATGACCTGGACAAAAAGGAAGAACAAATTATACGGGCTAAGAGTAAGGTATGTATAGAAAAGTATGGTAAGATATAAAATAAACATATGCATATATGTACAATATAAATGTATTAAAACACAAATTGAAAAGAGAGAGTGTGTGCTGACTTTTTTTTAATAAGAGCAGATTTCAGTTGTTCCTGGTGGGAAACGAATTAAAGAACTGTTTTGCTTAGTGAATCTTTTAATGCATTATTTCTTTTTGTGTTTTTTATTTCTTTCCTTTAAATTAGGAGGAGGCCAAGTCACCAGCGAGAGGTACAGAATTCGAGTATGAATCACTCAAGGTAAAGAAAAAACTGTTCAAGAATAAAATAGCATTCTTCATGATTGTGAATATATTGTCACCAATTGCAAGAAAATATATACACTGAAAAAAATAAATATATATATATATATATATATATATTACTCCATATATGTAATCACACCTGTATGTCTGTTCTGCAGTATAGGATGTATTTACTATTATTTAAAATTAATAATTATTATTATTATTATTACCCTTACACAGCCAATTGATGCTTCTGTGGTTGCTGCACATGTCATGCTAATCTAGGGTACAAAACCTTCATTATTTGTGGTGGTTTTCTAGTTACCACAAATAACAATATGATAGGCACCAGATATCATATCCATGCCCTGTAATACAAAGTTACAGAACATGCAGCTCAGCGTATTCCCTTTGCTTAGTTTAAGACTAAACTAGTGGAGTATATTAGAAAAAAAAATAGTTAAGAAAGTCACCCTGTTCTATCCAAAGCGCCAGGAGCTTGAGTCTGAGAACAAGAAGTTGAAGAATGAGTTGAATGAACTGCGGCGAGCAATCACAGAGAAGCCCTCTCCAAATGCTGCAGGCCCAGGGTCACCGGTCTATAAAGTCCTCTTAGAACAAATGACCTCAGTCAGCGAGGAACTTGAAGTACGCAAGGAAGAAGTCCTCATTTTGAGATCTCAGCTGGTGAGCCAGATGGAAGCCATTCCTCGCAAGGTGAGCACATATACTTTATATCTGATCCGATTAGCAGTAGACTTAAAATATGCTCAACATGATCTTGTAATACAACTTTTATATGGAGTAACGAAAGCTTGTTTTGTTGTTTTTTTAAGATAGCAGCTTCTAGATATTTTTAGGTGGTCGGTAAATGTATGGGTTTACTCATTAAGGTCCAACTCTGATAAGTTATTCTTATTCAAGAAGGGATGATCTGGTCCCTTCGTGTCTGTAAAGAAATCTCAGCGTTATCTATGCATTATGAAGGTGCAGCACAGACCTTGTTGGTCCTTCATAATGCAAAGTTAAATGGATACTCCAGCATCATATGTACTTTAATCTGTATGATGGCCGAGTATCACCTGTATATTTTTATGAGCGTCTGTGGATTCTCACAGGCAGCTCCCACACAAATGTGCATTAAAGCGAGGATTTTAATGGGAGTGATTTCCAGCCAGCGGTTGACTATTTCTAGCAACCAAAACGGGTGGAGGTAGAGGCAGTGGTGCGATGGAGCTGCAGCATCTTCAGGATATAAGTGGGATTTCTTTTGTGCCGTAAAGAATGCATGTTAATCTAGTTATTAAGTACTTTCATCGTTGATGAGTCTTTGTGGGGTATTAGACTGGCTATGTAGGATATAAGGCAAAACATTTCATCTCATCTATACCTAACAGTCTGGTGTATAAACCCCACTATGTAGCTGAAACCTTCATTGTCAAATATTAGAAACTATATTTGATCCTTTATCTTATTTTTTGACTTTGTTTTCTTTTTGTTCGCGCACCATATTTATCCTAATGAAGGATGATAAGGTAACAATTGATGCTGTCGCTTTTCGCATGCGGCCCTTTTTTCTGTCGCTTTCTCTGCGCAAAGCGATTTCCACTCAGGATAAATTGTGAGCAGAAGCGCATGGCTGCATAACTTACGCATTTATTGCTAGAAAGCCCTGCTATCTTGTCTGATGTCAAGTCACTATCGATGTTAAGTCACTTTGATGCTTCTATAACTCCTTTTGGTGCGCTTGCAGTGTTCCTAAAGACCATCAGACACTTGCTTACAGCTTTAACATGCATTGTTCGCTGATGTCATTGATATCAATCCTGCTGTTTGTTGCTTGATGTGTCTCGTTATTCATGTACACATATAATTAACTAATGTAAAACTAACCATTGAACATTAATTACACTATAGTGTCCATCAGAACACAGGACTAGCAAAAAAGTCAATTAGTGCAGAAAAGTGTTGCTCTCAGTAGACGGAGGGCTTCATGCCAAACAGAATGTTAGGATCGACATCTGCAATGGCCCAGATCACGTAAACGCAGGATATTTCACTGAACGACAAGTTATCTCAGACACAAGGGACGTCTGTCCCATTTTCAGAAGTTCAGTATACTGCCCTGTTGGGCTTTCGACATTAGATATTTCACAAGTTGTTTATTCTTGTAAGATGTGTCCCCTGCGGATTAGACTCCTTAAGTGTTATCCTTTTATAATGATTGCAGAGTGCTTTGTACAGTCACTGTATACCTATTGCATACCATATAGTTTATTAGTAGTACCCTCTGGATAGAGGCATGAATGTGGGCAATCGTTATGATTAACCAACGTGCCTATTGATTTATTCAGTTTTATGAAGTCTCCTTTTTAACCTGTGTATTTAGCCATAAGCCTGTTCGGTGCCGTCCTGTTTTAGACCAGTAAACTTTACAGCGATACCTCAGGCCGTGTTCTGTAAAGTATGTGTATCGGAGCTGAAGAAGACACTAATGACAACTAACTAACTTGTTCTTTCCCCAGGACACGATGACTGACACCCTGCCCCTCTCTGAAGACGTACAGAAGATGAAAGATAAAAAAGAAATAGCTCAGGCATATACTGGAATGAAAGAAACCAACAAGTATGTGTTTATGTTAAATAGCTCTTTCTACTGTTTATTGTAGTGGGTTATTATCTCTTGAAAGGATCTGTTATCAACAAGATTGCAATTGCAGGGTTGAAGATGGGACCCTGGTGGCACAGTGCCACAGTGCCACATTAGTCTGCTTAACAGGCTGACGTATTATGTCTAGAACCCACGGCATTGAGGTGCCATTTTTGGGAACCGTCTTGAACCTTTCTCCTGTGGTTTTGATGACGAGTTTTTGAGGCATTTACACACATACGCAATTCTCAAAGATATTAGGACTGGCCTCCATTCATGTGCAGTATGAGCGTGAATTGGGTGCTGACATTATTATTATTGTTTTATATAGCACCATCATATGCCCCAGCACTGTACAACAGGTAGCCAGGACATAACAAGTAGGACATAACAATTAGACTTACAGAAACAGGTGAGGAGGGCCCTGCTCAAACCAGCTTACAATCTAGAGGGTCTGTGATTTAATAGGTTTCGTTCACTGCCATGTTTAACTTATTACTTGTGTTTTTGTTCTTCAGTTACAGCAAATGTACATCCTATTAATTACATAAATATACTTTCTTTTGATGAGTTATCCTTCCTTTGACATTTTTATAAATCCATCTGTATTTTTGCTTCCCCCTCCTCCCGTTTCTTCCTTTCTGTAACTTTCTTTAAAAGAATCCTACCTCAAGACTACCATATGCTGAATGAGGACGGAGAGCTCTGGCTGGTGTATGAAGGGTTAAAACAGGCCAACAGGTTACCCGAATTCTCACGCTGTGGCGTTTGCAATTTACTAACCATGCCATGAGCTTACAAGGGCACTAATTACATGGTCTGGGGTGTTTTCTGCAACTATTATGAGGATGGCATTTTTTTCTCTTCTATCCTAAAAATGTTTTAATGTAACTTTTTAACAGGTATCGGCTTTAAATGCTCGCAATGCCGATAGTTTGAAAACTACTTATTACATTACATTATGTTTATTTATAAAGCGCCGGCAGATTCCGCAGCGCTGTTACAGTCAGTAGAACAATTTAGAAACGCATACAATAACACATACAATAACACATTCAATAACAAACTGGTGCAAAGGAGAAGAGGGCCCTGTTCTTGCGAGCTTACAATCTACTTATGGGAAGCTTCCCAGGATTCTCAGCCATTCAGCCTAGCATTGCAACTATATACATTTATACACTGATGTAATGTTTACATCCTACTCTTTTCCACTGTATTTCAGCTAATATCTTGCGCTGGGCTATGGGTGTTTGTCATTTGATAGAGATCCGTGTGATGGATTCCATTTGTGAAGCCATAGGGTGTGCGTTACACCTGTTCTTTGCTTTACTATATACACGCTGCATCCTGAAGGTTTAGCAAGTCCCGCACTGTTGGCGAGAGATGCCACCATGGTGGAGGTGCCATATTTGCCTTGGCTCTGTCCATATGTGCATGTTAAGTATCTCTCTTTGCTGTTTCTTTGCAGGGTTCTAGAGGCTCAACTACAAACGCAGAGAAGGAGCTTTGAGAACGAAGTGGAAGCTCTCCGGGGAGAAGTCCAGGGTCTCAAAGAAGAGAACAACCGACAGCAGCAGCTTCTAGCCCAGAACCTGCAGCTTCCTCCCGAGGCCCGTATCGAGGCCAGTTTACAGCATGAAATCACCCGGCTGACTAACGAAAACTTGGTATGTATCCCAAAAATATACTTTCCTTTGGCGTGCGTTATGACCCAAAGCTTTGTACCAGACCCCCGTCTCCGTTATGATTCACATGATCGTCCTTGTGTTTTGTTCCATGATCACAAAATAATTCATAACCTCACACCAATACCTAATTTAATGATTGATGGAAACCTGAGCTATGGAAGTTTGTAGCAGATTATATACAGTAAAGTAAGAATAGGTTAAACACAATTAGCTTTTTTTTGCATTATATTGGCTTCTTAAGATGTGCCAATGTAGAATATTCACTGCCTTAGTTCTGGGCCTTAGTTCTCGATGCTTCTCAGGTTAAAAGGGATTACTAAATTTTGACAAGAACCATTGTTGAGAGATAAAGTTATTTGTGTAAATTTTACCCAAGCCTATTTAAATTAAACAAAATACATTTGCTGTTGTTGTCCAAAGAGGGAGAACATCCACTTTGCCTGTTTTTCCAGTTTTTTGAGGAGTTATATGCAGATGACCCCATGAAGTATCAGTCGTACCGGATTTCACTTTACAGACGGATCATTGTATGTAAATCACGCCCCTGCGTGTTCGCTTGTCCCGTGTATGTTGCTGAGAACTAACTGAGAATCACAATGGCTGGCTTTTTGTTCGTAAACTTGTGACACAGCCGTGTTCGTTACTCCACGCTTTGTCCGTCATCCCACCACGTCTTGTTAGTCTTTTGATGATCTTTGCTTACTAACCTAAACTCTCAACACTGACAGTTACTACATCATAGCAGACTAAGAAGGATTTTCTAAAGGTGCCAATGCGTGGCTTACTTTAGACCAGTGCCAATAGCCTTTAGCATCATCTCCTGGTAGACCAACTATGATTGCATCTCTTCACTTAGTACAAGTGTAGCTTGGGAGCTGTTTTCCAACCAGAGTCCAGAACGGTCTTCCCAAATCTTATGCAGTAGAAAACTCAATCAATTACATCTTCTAAGCCTTCGAGAGAGCAGTTTTACAAGAAACCGGTGTCTACAAGCAAAATGAAGATACTGCTTGTAGTAAATCCTACTCACGACGCAGAGAAGGCAAGAGTAACTTTCCCCAAAATGAAGACTTTAGTATTCCAATATTTACTTGGGTTCTGATGTCTGTGAAACATGAAAACCCAAAAAAGAAAACTAAAGCCTTCAGTACTCCTGTATGATAGATGATATAAGCTACGATTCTGGCACTTTTTTTCAAGGATTCTGACGCTTTGGATTGTCTTATTATAAAAAGCGGTATCTGTAGGTCCAGGAAGGTTTATGCTACATGATGATCTTCGGCTATATTTGATTTTGTCAGAAGCCATGCTCTTTTGGGACTGCTTTCTTGACGATTGTTGAAGATTGTCTGTGTTGTACTACTGGCAACATTTTGATTCCAGCTCTAGAGTCCTGTAAAAAATATTAGTGTGCATTTTACAACACAGGCGCCAAGGAGTCATTCGCTGATCAGTGAATTTGCTGTGCGTTGAACTATTTCAGTTCCTGGACTGTATTTTACATATATACCATTTTTTAGAGCAGAGCAAATAAATTTGCATGCGCATTGTCCTTCTATATCTTTCTAAAAATATGTATTACTATAAAGAAAGAAACCAGATCAGAGTTGTTTTACTAAAAACCTTTAGACCTATAATATATTGTGAGCGAAATTTTGTAGTCCATGCTTTAGTTTACATTACTTAACCAGCAATCATATCCAGGGGATTTTAATTTGCTTAAAATACTTAAAATATAATATGAACATAAAATTCTTGCACTTCAGTGTCCGTCCATTTAATTTACTAGCCCATTTGTATGTTTCGTATGTCAGCCAACTGGATTTTTATTCTGTACTATCTCCTCTAGGAGGCTAGTTCTTCGTTATTTTCCTTTAATACGAGTTTGCCCGTTTCATAACTATGATATTTAAACAATACACACTTCGGTTGATGGCCACTTGGTGGCGCTACTACACAGCTTTCGTTCCAACTCCTATACTAACCATGCGTGTCTGTAAAGGTACGATATATATGTTTTTTTTCTATATATTTTATGAAGGGGATCTTTTTTTCATACATTTAGGATCTGATGGAGCAACTTGAAAAGCAAGATAAGACTGTCAGAAAACTGAAGAAGCAACTGAAAGTGTTTGCCAAGAAAATAGGAGAGCTTGAAGGTATTTTTATTTTTTTTATTTTTATTTTAATACATAAATCTTACAAAAAACATATAAAAGACAATAACTTACAATACAATAGCAGCATAAGATATTGGATATTACTGATCATCTATAGGTCTCTTTGTGTATAGAGGTATAAATACCTTCAACTGCTTGAAGGTATTTAAGACTTGTTATATGAACTTTAGTAAGGCTATCATTATTTTCATGTTCAGTTTCAATTTGTTTTAAGATTGAACCTTTTTATGTAGACAATTTGCGTTTATAGGTTAATTATCCAATACCATTAGCCGTGTCTGATTGCTTGCATTGCTAATCACTGCTTGTTAAGTTCCCTTGTTATGTTATTAAACCTTACTGAAGTCCATTTAAATGCGTAGGCACATCTGATATCAAACATCTGATAACAAGGCTAATTCACTCTCCAAGGGCTTATATATAGATATAGATCTTGTTATGCATCTTATTGATGTGCCTGGCTTATGGAAAATCAATTAAAGGGCTGCTTCAGCCGTATTTGCATGTTATATGCATATTGTAGTGATTTGAAATAGACATTAATACATTTACTGCATGCAGTTCTTTAGATAATGTAGTTGGAAAACAAGACTTCCGTCTCATTTAACTCCTCCCCCAGCCTTTTCTACGAAAAGCATGAATTATACAGATGTACACTTCCTGTACGCGCTTAGTAAATCTCATTCTACTCGGAGAGACTAATCTGCTATTAAAATCAATGGGAGTAGCAATGGCCAGACGCTATGTATGCGGTCCAAACACTGATGTTCTACTAGCTTGCAATGATGGCTATTAATCCCGTTGATTGGAGTGGGAGTTCAGATGCCATAGACTTCAATATGAGTGCAACAGAGTATTTCTAGTATATTTTAACATAAGAACCCTGTAAATGTAAGTGTATTTGACATGCCTTTCACAGTGGTAATATAACCGTGAATACACAGTTCCAACATGATGTCCTTTGATGAGAATAGAATGCACATCTAATAATACTTTTCTGTTAGAAAGGCTTACGATGTATTTTGTTGATTAGGATTCCGGCTGTTACGTTTTATTATTGTATAACATCTATCTTGCCATATATCCAGGTAGCTGAAAAGTCACGCCAGGAATTATTAGGTTAACTGTTTCCCCCTCATTATTATAGTGGGTCAAGTTGAGAATGTGTCTCCTGGGCAAATAGTGGATGAGCCAATTCGTCCTGTTAATATTCCACGCAAAGAAAAGGACTTCCAAGGAATGCTAGAGTACAAAAAGGATGATGAGCCAAAGCTGGTCAAGAATCTTATTTTAGGCAAGTATTCTTTATCCATCAGGTAGATATATATATATATATATATATATATATATATATATATACATACACACACACACACACACAATTATAGGTGGGTATCTCATGGTTACAGGTATCTGGATCTTTGATATACTGTGGTCATCTTAGAAATGAAAGCAGCCGGGGATCCTCTCAGCTTTCATATCATCTAGAATCTGAAAAGTGCCTGCTACTTACTAAAACGATGGAGGGGACAAGGGTTAAAACAGACTTTTAACCTTCTGTAGTTCTTTAACATGGGGGTAGTCTAACGTGTGTTACTGCTCCACCAATGATGACTGCGTATTAAAGGACTTTGTAATTACATCAATATGCATTATTTATTTGTAAATTAAAATGTAAAGTTAAATGTAAACATTGACATCTTACATAAAAATAAGAAAGACTGTTTTAGTGAAAAAGCTGATGGTCCAAAGATGAATTCCGCTTTGCATTTGCATGTATGCATACCAAAAAAAAATGTCATTTAAAGGTGACACCCAACTCTCCTATGAATTAAACTGGATATGATGTCCCTTCAAGACATTACTTGTATTTTAATGACATTGTACCAACTGTAATTGTCGTCATGTTATTGCCCTTTGTAGAGCTGAAGCCCCGTGGAGTGGCTGTAAACCTTATCCCAGGATTACCAGCATACATCTTGTTTATGTGCGTGCGCCACGCTGATTATCTTAATGATGATCAGAAAGTGCGTTCCCTCCTCACATCAACTATCAATGGCATCAAAAAGATCTTGAAGGTGAGAAATTCGGTATCATAACTCGCTGTTAGAATTCGTCATCTTGCGTGTAACGTCATAAACGTCACGCTTTAATTGTCAGCATCATCTTTCAAAAGTGTAGGTACTACATTTCTTTTTTAAGTGGTGCTAATTGATTTGACATTGAATTTAGTTAGTCCCATGGATAAACCATCTGCAAATTTTTTTATTTTTTTTTTAATTATACAAAAAAAACCCAGATCCTTTTCAAAAGATAAAAATGTATTTTATAGGTCTTTGCATTGTTGTTTATTGCATGCAGAGAATGTATGCTTAATATTCCATGTTCTGTGCTGGTTGGATCTAACTGGGGGCACTGGGATCTAGAGCCGGACACGGTCATAAGAATGTTACGGTGCTGGTGGCACAGGGCCAAAAGGTGAATTCATACGGGCGGCTCCTGAAGGTGGTAGACTTCATGCATGGTGACTTCTTTTCCACTGCCGAACAATAGACATCCTTAAGCTGTACACTCCTGTCAGAATACTTGAGTTTGCTGTTCTTCACCAGAGTTAACCCCTTGCTTCATCAGAAAAGCAGGATTGGACCCTTGGCCCTGTTAAGGTTAAGCCAAACCCTTGGGATTAAAACGTTTCTATTATGCTTTGATTGCGAGTGTTCCCTTTGGTTATCTGTCACCCAGACTGAAGTTTTTAATCATTATTTTTGCTTGCTTCTTTCTCTTCAGAAAAGAGGGGATGATTTTGAAACAGTGTCTTTCTGGCTTTCTAACACTTGCCGATTCCTGCATTGCCTGAAACAATACAGCGGTGAAGAGGTACATTGAACCCCTGGGAAAAATGTGTTCTTCAGGAAATTGTTGACTGTATGGATGCTATTGCATGATTTCATATAATATCTTAAAGGAAAATAATCGTATATTTAGTCCAATTCATATTCAACATGGATGTCAATAAACGGACCAAAACAATGTGTAACAAGACAACAACATAAAGAGCCATACTGGGGCAAAGTGATCAAATTGGATCAGTTGGACTGCTCCCCATTAAATGTGTCTGTTTTGTACCATGTTGGTCACCAGGAGACCAGAACAATTAACCCTTTTATTCTCTGGGGATTTTGTTTGCCAGAAATTCTTTTATCAAGTGTTGGGAGGAAGTATGTTGCTGTCCCTAGTCCTATCTTTACAGTCAGAGAAGAGGAATACCTTCAAAACCTGTTACATAAGATGGCTTAGACCACTTGCCAGCATTTGTTCTGCAAATCCCACCTTTACAGTGATGAACAATACATTTAGCCAAACACTTCATCAGTTCCCATGGTTATTGATACACATTTAGTACTTTACATAAAGACCCATATTTATAATGAGCAGTCATAATTCTATTCTGTCGGAGCATTCAGGTTCCGAGTAGTAAATCTGCTTCATTAGTCTAAGCATCTCGGGATATAAATCTGACAAACGTTATCCTTTGCTCCTGCCAGCACTTCCATCTTTAATTCTGTACGGTTATATGGCTTCTCCCCCTTGACCCACAAACTTTCAGCATTGCTTTCTTTTCTCCCACAACTAGATAGGGAAACCTTTTCTATTAATATGCAGTAATTGTTTTGTTACGACTTCCAGCATATCTCAATTCACCTCTTGAATTGAAAAATATTATTATTTATTGGTTTTTAATGGGACCATCAAATTCCTCGGTGTGATTATGTTCTTTTATGTCCTCTGGACATTTATTTTAAACCAATAGTTATTTTCCAAATTATTAAAGACTGGACAAGAACCTTAAGAATTAATAAGTTTTCATTGCTAAATCATGAACCTGAGTATGTTCTCTGGAGCAGGTGCCATTAGGACCTCATTGGGTGCATTTTGGTATTAAAAAAAACAACTCTTTATGATATTTTTGATGATATGGCTTTTTTTTTTTGTCCATGTTCCTAAACCTAACCACTACTGTCTTATAGTCCTACTTTATACTCTTAGAGCTACAATCCAACCAAAGTTGAACATTAGGTGTTGGGTAACTTCAGGCTGCTATAATGAAATCCACCATAAGAGATCCAACTCTTTGTCCTGTATAATGAAGTGCACATGGATAGAATTGCCTGTAATGCTATGGTTGAGCGGTGGATCAAGCCAACCATAACACAGCCTTGTACTGCTAAACTACACATTGAAACATTATGATCCTTTCCTCGTTGGTTCTATAGATTTCCACCGGGAAATTGTGAAAACGTTTGTATCTGTTTTAGTTAACTCTCCAACAAAGCCATTTATATAATGTGCTATAAAATAATTTAATTATTTAATTCTTATTTTGGGTTATTTGTGAAAAGGTCAGAATGGTCAGTTGTGTTATTTCAAGTGGTTACGCTGTCTGACAGTCTGAAGAAGAATGATATTGTTAATGTGTGTGTATGTTTTCATTCTCCTCTGCAGAGTTTTATGAAGCACAACTCACCGCGGCAGAATGAGCATTGCCTCACTAACTTTGACCTGGCTGAATATAGACAAGTGTTGAGTGACCTGGCCATTCAGATATACCAGCAACTTGTTCGAGTGTTAGAGAACATCTTACAGCCGATGATTGGTGAGCATATTTTTTATGAGGATTGAGATCTGCACGCAGGTTTTTAAAATAGGAATATATGTGGTGATTTATCTGTGTTTTACTTCTTTGTACTTCATTGTACACAAACAGCTGATAATGGCAGTCTAAGGGAGACTATTACTAAGTAATTATGATTATATAGGTAATAAATAGAGAGTAAATCTGACCATGTGGATGATTATTAGGCTTCTCAATATGCCTTTTTATCATATAAGTTAAGCTTGTAGATAATGTGCCTGTCATGGATTTGCTGCTAAATGATTAACAAATGGAAAGTCTGGCTGCATTTTAGGTTTTGCACATGGTATTCGTTGTTACGTTCTGCTGCTCTTGCATTGGTAAACTCATTGCCCTCTGTTCTTGTCCTCTTTTGTTGGAACAGTTTCAGGAATGCTGGAGCATGAAACTATTCAGGGTGTCTCTGGGGTGAAGCCCACAGGTCTGCGGAAGAGGACCTCGAGTATAGCTGACGAAGGAACTTACACGTTGGACTCCATCGTCAGACAGCTGAACACTTTCCATTCTATAATGTGCCAGCACGGGACGGATCCAGAGCTAATCAAGCAAGTGGTAAAGCAAATGTTCTACATCATTGGTGCCGTGACACTGAACAACCTGCTTCTCAGAAAGGACATGTGTTCATGGAGCAAGGGGATGCAGATAAGGTAAGACTGGTATCCCGCTGAGCACATATCTTCCAGGGTCTCATTTCACAAACGGAGCTTGGTAGAAATCCCTCATGACAAAAGTATGAAATTCTATTCAGAAGGGATAGAAATAATGTTCAAACAGTATTATAATGTGTGTGGAGGGGGTGTTAAAAAAAAAATATGTTATAATGGGTCCAACAGAATGAAAAGGAATCCCTGATAGAGATGACAGCAGTGTGCTATATAGACCCATCTGACATTTTACTGTCCAAAGGTACAATGTGAGCCAGCTTGAGGAGTGGCTGCGTGACAAGAACCTGATGAATAGTGGAGCTAAGGAGACCCTGGAGCCGTTAATTCAGGCAGCTCAGTTACTCCAGGTGAAAAAGAAGACCGATGAGGATGCGGAAGCCATCTGCTCCATGTGTAACGCCCTCACTATGGCACAGGTAACTAATTCAAGGTCCTCCTGGTTTCCTATGACACGTGATAACCAAAGTCACTCCTCTTTGGTAGTCAGACATTTCTAACAATATAGAATGTGTTTTTCTTGTGTTTAGCAAATAGTTTAACCATTGTGTTGCCATAGCAGTCCTTGAGACAATTGTACAGTGATATTATGTAATATTATGTGTACGAAAATATGTAATTTAGAAATCCCCAGTTTAGAAAAGCCAAGTAGCTCTGGCACCCAGTATAGGCTACTACTTACTCGATAAAGACTAAAATATTATTGTGTGAATATGAAACATTAACAATTATACATTGTCTATCCCTGCAGATTGTCAAGGTTTTAAATTTGTATACTCCTGTAAATGAGTTTGAAGAGAGGGTCTTGGTATCATTTATACGTAACATACAGGTACGTACTGTGCAAAAGCTATTGTTTTCTAAATTAAACTTTTATATGTACAATTTATGTGCAATCTACATATATGTACAACCACATCTATTGGATAAATATAGTTATATGGGGGTCATTTAAGAAAATCATTTAATGTCCATAACGTTTTACTATTTGTTTTTGTCTTGGGGAAAAATATTTCCGGGTTTATTTTGGTATGTGATGCATGATTTGCCCTAAACTAGGTGTCTATATGAATAGCTTAATTTGTCATGAAATAAATATAGGTTTCCCTAGATAAAGTGTAAGCTGTTTGTAAGGTTGTAACTATAGCAAAAATTCAATTGGTCAGTTCTCCCATGGGGAAGAATGAGTGCTTAAACGGTTAAGACAGCTGTTTTAGTATTAAGTACATATTTCTGAAAACCATAATTTGTTCCACTGCTGAAAACCAATACATTGGTTAAACCAGCCATTTAACAGGGGGAAAACCCGCACATCTTTGCTAACATCTGTCAATCACACACTGCCAATGTTATACAGAGGGAAAAAAAAGTAGTCTCCTATTGTCTCACTTCCCCCTCAATCGCCGACTAGATTGTAAGCTCACAAGAGCAGGGCCCTCTTCTCCTTTGCACCAGTTTGTAATTCTATGTGTTTCTAAATTGTTCTTCTGACTGTAACAGCGCTGCGGAATCTGCAATAAATGTAATGTAATGTAGCCTTTACTCTTCAATTTTCCTTCTTGTATTTCAGATGCGTTTAAGAGACCGGAAAGACTCCCCGCAGCTGCTAATGGATGCTAAGCACATCTTCCCTGTCACCTTCCCATTTAACCCATCATCTCTTGCTCTAGAAACAATCCAGATCCCCGGCAGTCTCGGCCTCGGATTCCTCTCTCGTGTCTAAGTACAGCTGTACTGCCCCATTTGGATGTTCCGTCCATCCGACATAAGCTTCGATGCTACATGTTCCAAACCCCTGAGTAACACTGGAAGCATTTTGGAATCCATAAATGCACCATTAGACGATAAGCAAGCGTCTCGATAGCTCACACACTCCGTACAAGAGACCAAGCTAAAGATGGTGTTCGATATTGTTCAATGAAGCGGTTTATATGAGTTATATTGTCTTGACCCATCAATGATTTTATAAGTCCTTTACCATGTACTTACTGAGGAAGGGACAGCATTCTATCACTGTCAGGGCAAGAGGCGATATGTGTTTTATTGGGGAAAAATACCATTTACTCAAAGCTAGAAGAAAATAAGAAGAAGTTGTGTAGAATAATGTAGCTGTCAGTCTGTTTTATCAGTGTGCTTAACCGGACACACTTGTGCCAACAGCCCAACAGAAATCTTTATTTATCACAGTTTGAAGAAGAAAAAGCTATAAAAGTATTGAGTAATAAAGTCAGCTAGTATGTATTGTAGATGTATGTTTGTTAGCATTGTGGTTTCCTATGCATATTAAATTGCTGCTCTGTAATGTGCTCTTCTAATGTTCCAATATTATGGTATTAGGCACTACAAAATAAACTATTCATCTCTTTATTATCCGGTATGTTTACAGTCCAATGTGATCTGTTATCAGCGTAAGCCCCATGAAATGGAAGAATACGTAAACCTGGAAAGATTAATAGGCACTTTAAGCACATATAGAAAACTAAAAACAAAAAAAAAAAGCCTTAATGAACAAAATATATCCTTTAACATGCGCGTGCCGGATGAAGTGGGAATTTCATAGTCTACTTCTCTGGACCTTTAAATGGTTTAGGTTCTTTATACACATTGTTGTCATTTTATGTCTTGTTTCAGAGTTTTGGGGGGTTTTGTTGTTTCAGTTTGTTTAACGTATACTGTGTTCTTGTTGTGTTTCATTTTGTGTTGATGAACAACCTTATTTATTCAGACCAATAACATAAATGAGATATCAGGGAGATTTTACATATGTTAAACACTACTGATTGCCTGGTTGCTAAAAATTACCTTTTTAATGCTACATCTCTGGAGAGAGGTAGATTGCACGTGGCAAATGCTTGCAGATATCGTATTGCAAAGAGTGACTATACAGTTTAAATTCTCACTATATCAGTGCTTTGGAGTCCTGTTTTAACAAGTTGGGCTAAGGTGTTGCAGAAGCTCCCCTGATGTCGGCAATACTAGCCCAATGCTGCCCTATTTGGGTTTTGTTTGCCCTTAAAACTACTACCCCCCCCAAAGAAAATACTGAAGAATTTAAATTAAGTGAACTCAAGGCATATGTGATCAAATAGCTCAGAAATAGGGCCCTGACGAACAGATGATGCCTATTTTAAGCAATGTGGCCTGAATTCAATGGAAATTATGTGATTGACAACTACTTTAGTATAATATAGCCCAAATTTAACATTCTGTTTCTTATGCTTGATTTATGACAATCACTTTTGAAAAACAGGTCAGTTTCTTGTATTAGTATTTTTTGTGTCTTGGCTGTGATAAATAGATGTCTCTGGTCTCTAACATGCTTTAGTTTTTTTACTAAATACATGGTAGGTGGGTACCTTCATTAACCACTCCACGGCTTACCATTGCCCTCAATGATGAGTAATATAGGACTGTTTATTATTCCCTATTTGATATAATATAGACTATAAATGTCTCAAGTTCTGTATACTTCCAGAAGCGCTTCACATATCCTCTGTAATATTAGCATTTTAAGAACGGTGCCGTTTTCTAACATTTTATTCTTTAACTGGGCCATGTTAGGTAGTGATAACTTTTTATTGGCCTTTAACCTCAGTTTGTCCGGTAGCTTGCCGTAATAGTCAGTAAGCTACCCTGTATGCCCATTTATGTTAAGGTGGACCTGCCACACATAAAACAAGACAATACAATAAATACACGATACAAAAAAATATACAAAAATGCTGAGCTATTCGGCAAATAGCTTTTTAAGAAATGGTAGCGCTAAATCTAATATTTCACAGCAGCAAAACACAATTATTTACAAATTCACGGCCATTGTAAGGGAGTAAAATTCCATAGTTTGGAAATTAATTTTTAACTTGGAAGTAAATGAGATCTCCAGGACTGAAAACTTGGTAAGAGCTCGTATAAAACTAGTCTCTGTCTTCTGTGTTACATATAAAGTCTGACTTTAAGACAAAATTGTAGTTCTATATTATTTTAAGAAACAGAGATATGATTTGCTATTAAACTCTTGCAGTGCTACTAGGAATATAATGCGTTTACAACCAATTTGCTTTCTTAATACATTCTATAAATGTATCAAAAGGCTGAACTCCCCATAAATATTACCTGGTTATCCCCAGTCATCTACATTCTATGAGAAGCACATAGTTGCTGGTACGTACATTTGGTGTCAGTAGCAGATTAGTCTTTCTAAGTATCTCAAATGCGTCCAAGACAGGTGCATTAGAGTAATATTACCCACCGTTCACCCCCCAATACCATCTTGCATAAGGGGTACATCTCTGTTGTGTAGTGTTTGGTCACACCGGTTTTCATGGTGATTGCTCCACATGCAACTGTAAATATGACCCATTGTTCCCATAGAAGCCAAACCGGAATGGTATAAGAACCCTTATTAACTGTAATAACAGGCTGCCTATGGGCACTAATGTGCAGAGAATTGACATATAGGCTATGTGCCTTTGGGAAACATTAGAGCATTGTGTTGGTCCTTGATATGAAATCGCATACAGTTGATGGGTATCTTGGGTCTGTGCACTCACTTGAGAATGCTTTCAATTACCTAGAATGTTTTATAAGTGCACTTCTTAAACCGCATGCACATATTCTTATCAAGTGATCTAGTAAGAGTATTTATTAAATGCACACTGTGCATGCAATATATTCCCCTTATGGCTCTTCTATCCAGTCTTCGTTCGCATCGGTGTTTCCCATTCTATACTGACCTAGCTAAGCAGAGCAGAAATCGATTGTTATACGATGTCACCCTTGAGTAGTTGAAATCCAAACAGTTCCATCTAAACACTAGTTCCTAATGTTGTGCGTAGCAAATATCTGCATCATAACCGCTGTAACTAATTAGTTCTCACAATTGCAGTTTGTTTCAATAAAATAAATACAAGATGCTACTGATTGGGGCTTTTATTGTTTGTTTTTGTTATGTTCGATTTATTAGAAATGTTTATTTTGCTTCATTGATGCCAAACAGAATGGTTCCACGGCGAAATGTAATGAATTCAAAGGCAAACAAAGAGAGAGAGAGAGAAGTTATTCGTCTTCTCGGGCATGTTTGAGGATAACAATGCAGCTCAACACTCGGAAATGCTGGAAAGAAAACATTGATGTAGCACCATACCAGTGTGTGAGCGTACTACATTGTATTGTATGTATGTATGAGATCTATAAATTCAAGTGTAGGGGACATTAAAAAAAAAAAAAAAAAAAAAAAAAAGGTATTATAGATTTCAGTGTCCCCAGTATGCAACTGCTTCCTTCCTTCCTGAACAAAAGGAGTGCTAGATGGTCTTGATCGTCTCAGAAGTGGGCAACCACTGCAGTAATTGAACCAAAATGCCAGCCCACCTCCGTATCAGGCAAGCCGGATCTTCAGGGATCCAGCTCCACTGTGTAATGCTCATTACTACATGCATTACCGTCCATCCACACGTATGGTTTTTGTGATACGGACATATCATTAAAAAAAAATCCTATTGGCGCACAAACAAAAAAGTGCAGTACACAAGCAAAGTAAAAAAAATGCCTTCCATGCCATAGCTCTATGGATGGAATTATACAATCATTTCACAGTGAAGAAGAAAAAAGTGTTGATTGAGGGGTTCAGGTGACCCTCTGCACTCCCCATGTGCAATGATAACTTAGTTTATCCAAATCACCAAATCCAGTGAAGCATACCCAGGCTCAGAGGAACCCAGTGCTTCCCTCTGTCACAAGTACTAGCCAAAACACAAATGTGCTGCTGAACCGCAAGGTGTTAATAAGGATTCAGAAAATGTAATATTTACATAGCAACATAGGTTCAACCGTTCTACCTAGCCTTCCTGATTTTGATCCAAAAGAAGGCCACTAAGGGCAAAAAATGATTGACTTCAAAAGGTTATCAGATTTCTCATTGGATCAAGAAGCTCTAAATTTTAATGTTTATTGTTTATAGTCCTGTATTGCTTTTCTGAAGAAAAAAAAAAAATTCCAGACCCTTTTTGAAGGCACCCATTGTATTTGATAGCAAATAACCACGTTATTATTAGTCATCTCTAGCTATTGTCGTTGTTAATAATAATAATAATGCGTGTATATTGACAAGCCTAAGGAGTCAAAACCAGTGATGTGATACAATGATACTGTTAATTGGCTTAATTGCAATTTGCGTTGACTGAATGTCACGAAGCGTTTGATCAGCTTCACATCTTGTAGACACCGATGCGTTTATGATGGCTGTTCACGTTGTGATATTTTAATGCTCATAGCTAATGCTTTTCATTTGTGTTTCATAGATAAGAAAAGCAAGCAAGTATATACATTTTTCTTGTTGATTTTCTCAGCAGGCATGTGTTGCTGTATAAAGCCTCACAGATCACGGTTAAAGAAGATACAGTTTTCTTTAGCTGAATGTACTGAAAAGCTTAAGCTTGATTATCTTGTCAAACTGGAAAATCTAGGTTAGCTTGATTGAGTTTAGGTTAGCTGGAAAGATGTCACTAAGAATTTGTCTTCTACATACCTTTTTAAAGTCATATTAGAATAAGCCAGGCCTGAAAAGCAGCAGAGCCCCTTTATCAGCTTTTCGCTTGTAGCAAACTTACCCCAAAACAGAAATTGCTAGAGCAGGGTAAAGAAAGGGCATTTATTCTGATATTGGTTCGTTGTCTGGTGTCTTTTTTTTTTTTTGATGAGCTTTTGTCATTGGTGTCTTTGGGGTGTATGGTGAATTTGCCAGATCTGTTAAGAGGCATCTTTTTTAGAATGTGGTGATGGCCCCAAGTGTGATGGCACATTGCCACACCCCACACCACCCAATCTACATGCTCACCTCATCATCATCCATCATCATCGCATATCACGGATATTTGATCAAATACATTGGCTTAGGAATAACTGAGATATTTACAGTATATTGTCACTAATTAAATATTCTTTATGACGTTTAATGTAAAACACCAGATATTTTTTAGGAACGAGTTACCTTTTGGCATTTAAGTGGGAGTACTAACCAGGGACATATGAATTAATCTGATGAATGTCCCCTAACAGCAGGGATATTGAGAGGAGGTATGCAGTAATGTACAATGATTTTGCTCCTGTAGGTCAAATTATGTTATTTACTACTTATGTCCTGTCTACCCATTGTACAGCGCTACAGACTATGATAGCGTTCTATAATACAATAATAGTAATAATAATTACATCACATCATATGATATCCGAAAGCAATTACTACATGCTTCCTAGGGCCGGGCCCTGTGAATATATAGTGCATGCCATAATGCCAAGCGGGCCAGCCATATGGTGGCAGCGAAATATGTAATACCGATTGGCCAGAGTTTTCTACATAGAAAATACTTTGACTGACTGTCCAGTTGTTATGACTGTAGGCTGTACTGTAGCGCCTTTTGGTGTCACCCAACTGGTAGCTGAGACAGTCAGATTTCTATATTTGTATTATTTTTGTGCAGCAATGATCACTTTTAGTGGTGCTCGGCCTGTTGT
The DNA here is from genome assembly GCA_029215755.1 of Spea hammondii. Classification (NCBI taxonomy): domain Eukaryota; kingdom Metazoa; phylum Chordata; class Amphibia; order Anura; family Pelobatidae; genus Spea; species Spea hammondii. The sequence goes on from JARDYJ010000004.1 coordinate 87,119,133, forward strand.
AAGGCGACACCCGCATTCCTGGCGCTGCCGCTTTAAGCAGGTGCGCTGCTGACTGTACAGTCACCTCAGTCGGCGCGCGCCACACCCGCTCAGGTGCCGCGGGAAAGAGGCGCGCGCACGGCGCACCTCCTCAAGGGATAATGCTGGTGCGCGTGCACGGCGCTCCGTGGCTTCAGGCTCCGGGAAGGGAGACGTGAACGCGCACCGGGGCACTCAACCAGACGACATAAGCAGGGGTAACCACCGACGGACCGGGAACACAGCCCCTTCCCCATCTCACTGGTCTCCATGGCGTTAGCTGAGCTGTACACACAGGTAAAACTTTTCCTCCTACCCCCTGCCTCTCACCGCTGGTGTGCAGTATCTATGCCACTGGAGATACAGTCTACCCGTCACTTTACCATACGAACTTTTCTGTCAGGGCAAGCTGGCCTACCCTTGCCTGGGAACTTATGTTTTTAGGAGGACTTCAGTAACTTTGGCCACCGTGAGTAGGGATTAGTGCGGTAAAGCATGCAGCTGCTGCAGCACCTCTTGGGTCCTGCACCATTTACCACATTTACTATCAGAGGTAGCAGTTAGTGACAATGTTGCTGTTTGGTTCTGCACCTGGGACTGCTGGGTTTCATTGTGTCACTTTATAATGTCTATATGGGGGAACCTCAGCCAGTAGCTCACCAGTTATTGCTGACTGAACAACAACTCCCATGACCCTCAGAAATGAAATCTAAAAGAGGCTGAAAAGCATTACATGTGCAGAACATCGCCAGTTGTCTTCTCCAGTGCCATAACCTACAAATGGTCTCCAAAGGATTGTTCTCCAGTGTCAACCTTCCATTGCCATGAATTCCTATCAGCATTTGCCTGTACACAGGCAGGATGGGAGTCATAGGAGTTGGGGTTCAGCAAGCAGCAGACATGCCCAGCCCAGTTAAGATGTTACCCGCATGTCAGAGGTGCCAATATATTTTCTGTTGCTCCAGCTTGTGGCTTTTTTTTTTTTTTTTTTAGGAATGAATGGATCACAGGAAAGTAGCTTGTTCTTGATGTTGAGCATTCATTTATATATGTGGCATTTAAGTAGTTACTTTCTCTTCAACGACAATGTTATTATTATAATACTTTATTTATAAAGCGCCGACAGATTCCGCGGCACTGTACAAAGAACAATGGACAGGGTGTACATAAAAGTCATTACCATAGCTACGAATGGAATGCCCCTGCTGATTGCCATACTTGAGAACTCTCCGGGTTTGACCCGGAGATTGCCGGGTGAGCACTTCTTCTCCGGTTCAAGACCCGAATCGTCACGGGAGCGGGGTCTTGACACATCCTGCTCCCCGCCCATTTTTCCTTTAAACGCCCCGACGTCCGCGGGAACTCCCAGTAACGTCAGCAGGACCGCCCACTGATGTCAGCGGGCCTGCACACCTACATCTGCAGGCCCACCCACCGAGGTCACGGGCTTGCGTGTATCCAGCAGTCTGCCACACAATAGGGGACATGTTCTGCCGCAAGAGTGGTAACTGCTTTTTGTTTTTATTCATATTTTATAAAACGTTGCCACATGTTGGGGTTGTGACAGTTTTTTATGCTTTAAGGCAGGGTCGGGGGGCCTTTTTTTCCCTCCAAGGGCCATTTGGATATTTATAACATCATTTGCGGGCCATACAAAATTATCAACTTAAAAATTAGCCTACATTGTATATTTATCCCACCAGACAGCCCTCCCTTTAGTATTGATTTATGTGATGCACCTTGCTAGCCCCCCTTGTGAGTTAATGCCCCATTGCCCCCACACCCTTGTATTGCCCCAAACCTGATCCACATTGTATATCTATCCCACCACCCAGCCCCCCTTTGGTATTGATTTATGTGATGCCCCAGCCGGTATCCCCTTGTGAATTAATGCCCCACACCCTTGTGTATTGCCCCCAGCCAGACCCATATTGTGTATTTATGCTAACCAGCCAGTCTCCCCTTTAGTATCGGGTCAGCCCTGGCACCTAGTTTTTATCCACAGCACCTGCCTAGCACCCAGACTGGAAGTATAGGACTTGCCATCTTTGCCCCCCAACAGCCTCCCTGTGGCATCTTTGCCTCAAACAGCCTCCCTGTCCCATGCTTTCCCCCCACTTACACACTCATGCTATCCCCCCACTTACACACTCATACTATCACACATATTCATCCATTCACAAGTATTAATTCTCTCATCCACAGATACTCATTCACATATACTCATTCACTCAATCACACATACTCATTCATACACCCTCCTGAACTCGTCCATACACCCGTCTTTGCTGCTAGTATGCTTCCGCTGCTTCCCTCCGTGTTGCTCACACTCTGCGCAAATATCTTCTGTTTGACCTCCCAGGGGAAGCAGGATTGCACCAGGGTCATGTGATGTAACCTAACGTGATGTGCCGCCGCTGGGTTCCAGCATCCCCTTGGCGGTACAAGAGACGTTCCTCACACAGTGGGCAGCTGGCCCCTGCGGAAGAGGTCACAGTTGGGACCCCCTGTGCAGGTGGTTGCTGCCGCTTTGTCCCACGGTCCAGACCAAACGATAAGGCGGTGTGCCGAATGTTCCCCACCCCTGCTTTAAGGCTTTCGTTTTTTTGTTTTTTTTACTTTGTAATATTCAAACATACCGGGGTCAGTATAGTAAAAACTTATGTACTGTGCTGTGAAAAATCCATAGAAGTTCAACAACAGATGCGCATACCTGCGGGAGTGCAGCCAGACGTCAGTGGGCTTTCCAGCTGACATGGCCGGGCACTCCCCCATTTAAGGGGGAAATGGGCAGGCAGCGGGGCATCAGGACCCTGCTCCTGCAACCCAGAATATTTAAGTGTCACTCCGGAGAAACGTTCCCATGTTTGCAGATGTGAAAGAAAGTCATTGACATCCATCTGACTGGAAATGGTTACAAAGCCATTTGTAAGGCTCTGGGACTTCTCCAAGACAGAATCGACTGCTCATCCAGGGGTTTCACAAAACAACCCAAACTATCACGTAAAGAAACACAGGAGTCACTTGACTTTCGGGATAATATTCTGTGGACTGATGGGCATTTCTGGGAACTCTCCAGCTCACTATGTGGAAACAACAGGAGAGGAGTTGCAGCACTCCCCACTTCCCCTCCAATAATGCCATGTGGCCCGCGATGTCAGCAGGACTGCACATCGATGTATATTGGTATACATCACTTTGGCAATCATGAGCTAAGAGCATTTTTAATTTGGGTTATAAAGACCTATATATGATATTTAAAAACCCTTTCAAATTCTGCATTGGTTACTTATCTTCTCTGTTGATTGTAAGCTGTAGCACACGTGGATTGGCACAGGTTTATCCATATTAAAGGGCACTTCTGGTCTGCAGAATACGGGCAAAAATACCATGAGCCACCAGCAATTCCACAAAGCCACCGGCAGACTACTGACAGTTTCATGGCAAACATGCTTTATGTTCAGCAGTAACTGAATTGATAGACTTTTGTTGCCAGGATTTTATATTGAAGCCATAAAACAGCAGAAGGGCTTGCAATATTTATATTGCTAATAAGGTATCCAGCAGATGTTCCCTCGCTTCCTTCAAATAGAGTTGCGCCCGGCGTATATCGGCTCAGATCAATTCCTCCCCAGCACGCTTCATGCTGCAGAAAGAGCTTCTGCAAAACGACCCAAAGGTATAGTTTTCCCTGATGGGTGGAAAAATGCTAAAGAATGAACGCTTTTTATATGTCCGTAGATCTGTCTGTCTGTGTGTCCTTCCATCTTTGCTGTAACGTAGAACTAGTATTTAGGAAAATCTTGTTTTCTCATCCGTATGAAGTTTCCCGGGCTGAAAGATTTGTGTTTAGTTACTGTTTGCGTTGGCATTTGGAGGCAGCTTGCTAGGTGTATGATCTCATTGAAGGAACTTCCTGAAATAGTCACAAGATCTTTCACTCTCTATTATAGCAGCTAATGAAAGTGATTATCAGACACAAAGAATATCAGCGCTACTTCCTATTATTCAGTATATAAAAATCCCCACTGTGTAGCAGCTTCAAACAAACCAGAGCTAAGAAGTCTATTCTCTTGGTGACCTTCTGCTGTCCTACTTCTAAAGGGCAAGTTAGACCTGGCCAAGTGCAGCGATATAAGTTTGGGGTCACAAAGGTTTTGAAAGAAAAGCACATTTTATCCATTAAAATAACATGAAATGGATCAGAAATACAGCATAGGTGTTGTTAATGTTGTAAATGACATCTGATTTATAATGGAAAATATTCATAGGTGTACAGAGGTCCTTTATCACTCCCATCACTCCTGTGTTCCAATGGCTCATTGTGTTGGCTAATCATGGTATTAGGCAGGATTTTCCCCAGTGAGTTCCCCTCCCTCTGGTCTCTCCTGCTACAGCGATACCGCTTTTGCCACGTTTTCTCCATTTTACAGACATCCTTCTTTAATTCATCTTGTATTGTTATATGTTATTCATTAAGCTTCGAACTTTTGTGCTTAAATGAATGGATAAGACAACTTTTATACAAAACTGTGCTAATTAAATTTAAAAAATGCCATAGCTGCAAACTGCATGGCTGTGTTGGAAGTTTTTCTTTTAAACTTAAGTGAAGGTTCCATAAAACACTCACGACGACCCGTGGGTGTAACATAATGCACCTGACTGAGTAAACCTCTTGGTGTTTACTTGGAAGGCTGGTCTCCTCTTGGACTGATATTAGCATGAACAGTTTCATTTACTAATGGTGGCATCTGAATTTACAGAGATACTTAATCACTCACCTGTGGTGTTACATAACTCCTTTAATACACTACAGCCGCTGCTTTAAAAACTGCGTTAAGCTTGATAAATGCCTTCAATGTGTGTTTCAAAACGGATAGCTAAAGGTACCGCCTCCCCTGTGCAAACAGACTTAGGATCATGGGATTTGTAGTAAAGCAAGGCTTTACTATGGGTTACCTCGGTGCCTAAGACTCAAATCCCTATCATGAAAGTATAATATACTCTTAGTCCAGAGTGTCACGGAAACCCCTTGAGGCTGCGGACACATGGGGGTATGTTTGATCTTGGGAGGGGGCACTGCTGGATTCCCGGTGAGACTCCTTACCTGCCTGCCCAGTCCACTCTTATCTCTAAGTCACCCTGTGTTCATTGGCCCTAACCAGACTCCCATGATCTAGCCAGCTATACAAGCCCGGAAACACTCCAAACCCCTGACCTTTTGTCCCACCACATCACTCTTTTGAGGTTACATTAAGCTTGTGGTGGGCAACATTTGGTGGTGGTTATGGAGAGGCAGCTTGTTTGGGAACCCTGGTTTTATTACCAATCTTTAGGACTGGGGTTTACCCAGCCACAGCTATGGAACTCTGGCCCGGCTACCGTGCAAACTATTCCTGGGGAAGTTTTCCACGCTGCTGCTCAGGCTCCCGACATCGGATCACGTCGCTTTTTGGACCATAACATCCTTGGACCTTGAGCTTGCCATTGGTACTCTGGGATTGCCGCTGCTCCCTCAGGATCACCCCGAAATAGTGGACATTGCTGGCCATAGAACTGTATGGAGGCACCAGGCTGTCTGGTAGTTGATGGGATTATACCCCTAATCACTATGGTTGGTGTATAAATATCTGTGCTGCCTTCAATATAATCAGTTCTGTTTTACCCCTACACTAAGTCTCGACTAGTGCTTGGGGGAGAATTACAGAGGATTAACCCTCAGGCAACTGAGCATTCACAGCAAGGAGGATTTCTATGGCGGAGATACTCGGTCCGAGAACGGGCCTCCGTCACACAGAGTTTTCCTGGTTAGTACCAACAGCAGTGCTTATATCCCTTATAACCGTGTGATGCACATACACACATACCGTGTGGTGCACATACACACATATACGATTTGGCACCTGCAATGGGTAAGTGTGACCTGTTGACAAACGGTCATTTATTTCATTTCTAAACCCTTTCAGACAATAGGGCGTTCTGATACACTCCTTCCCTCAGGAAAAAAATACCACTTGCTTATTTTCTCCACTTTTGTTTTTATGGTTAAAAAAAACCTGTAGCTTTTTGGTATATTGCCTTTTCCTGGTGGAATCATTTGTGGGGCGATCAAACTTGCAGCCAGAGGCACAGGTGAATGAGCTTCAAATCACTTCAGCGGGTTCAGTAAACATCTTCAACAGTGATGAAAAACAAGATAAATATCTTCCCAGAACAGTGAGAAAAGAAAAGAATAACACATGACAGTGTGAGAAACTCAACAACTACATTCCCTGAGTGTTTACTCTGTAAACCGAGGGGAAAAGATGCTGCTTGAGGTTTAAAATCCAGCTTGTTTCTCTAGAAGAAAGTCGTTTTAAAATGTACTGTCTCACCCTTCTGGCACCTTCCCTATCAGTAAAGTAAAAGTAAATAATTGTACACAGTGTTCCTAAAAAGTCACAAACAGCTGTACCGTTCCTAGCTAGGAAAGTATTTTCTAAAAATAAACAGAGCCAGCGTGTAAGTGACATCTTTCATGTAGTTATGATAAATCTCATATATGTATGTAGTTATTGTGACTGGGATTCATATGACTTCTTGTAGTAGTTCTATTGCGTGTGAAATGCAATTTCTTGTGGTAAATGTGTAACGAGAGCAGGCTTTTGTGGGGAAGCTGTTGCTCATCGAGATACATTCTGGTGGAGATCAGGCTCCCAGTGCAATGCTGTTGAATGGGCCGGTCGGGGTGATCAGGGATCTCTACTGTAACCGGCCCAGCTACACTGTAGATTTTGTGGTCAGCACAGTCTCCATAGACTCCTTACCCTCTGCCATGCCTGAAAATGATGTCATAGATTATGGCAGCCATGGAGGGACATCATGGGAGGCACTGGGTTGCTGCTCTGTCTCTGTGTAGGGCAGCATCTAACCAAAACTCATCCTTGACTGCAGAATTAAGTCAGTTCATTTAGTCCAGCTGTGGAGGTATGGACTGACCCCCTGTGCCCTCACTTATTTAGTCTGCACTAAGTTGTGTAGATCTTGGAAAACTTGTGATCTCTGTGAGATTTCCACAAGATGTGTGTCCTACAAAAATATTTTTCTCAGCGTTCCTTGCTAGGGTTTGGAGTACTAAGCCACCCAGTAAGTCCCATCCTCACAAGAGGGGCTGGATTGACCTTTTAAAGCCTTTGTGAATATATCAAGGGCTTTGCCTCAGTGAACAGACCATGTACTCAGCCTTTGGCATGGCTTATGGAGTCTACTAGTCCCACCAGCCACCTTATGGTGACCAAATGTCCCTGTTTTCAGATGATAGTCATCTGCCTTTAATCTATCTGTAAATCACCAGAATGAGGGATCTGCACACACACCAAAGGAACTCAGGTGCTTAACTGTGCCAGGAAGGGCCAGCTACCCAGTAGATCAAAATAAATAAAGGCTCCAGGCACTCAAGGGTTCCAGCTCAGGCAGATTTATTGAAGGACAGCACCAACAACGTTTCGACCTCACAATGAGGTCTTTATCAAGTCTTTATTTATTTTAATCTATTTGTAGTGATATTACACAGATTGACATTCTGCAACAAGAAATGTCTCAGAGGTTTATTTGCCATTTTGCCTCCGTGGCAAAAGAAATTTTCTGTATGTATACTGTCTGTATGTTGGACTTCTAAATCTGTATTCTTCACGATGGCACCTGTTTCCGCCGGTGCTACACACAGTAGTGTGGGAGATTCTACATATGGTTTCATGGGGACCGAAGGAATCATGTATGTTCAAGGACTTCAGTTTTAAGGCAAAAGAAGTAGTCATGTCAGGGAAAATTGACATTGGTGTTTCTTTAAAATGTATCCTTTTTTCCTGATCGCTCCCCAGTTCTATTTTGTTTTCTTGTGGACAATACCTTATTACATGCTGTGCCTTTTATTTACAGTTGGAATTCAGATCATTATTGTGCCTCCAAGTGTAAATGATTTGTATGTATTTTTCCATAAGATGTTTATGTGGTTTGGTGCATATAAATTGCATATAAATTGTTTATTGTTTATTGGCTAATTGGACAGTCCGGTTCAAAACAGCACATTGGTTACATTCTGCTTTAAAACAGCGTTTTTACTGGGTTATTTTATTGTGTATTTTTGTGTGAGTATATGGCTAGTGCAGCAGGATCTGGAGAAAAATGTATTTTCTATGAAGAGATATAAAATCATTTCCTTGAATATGAATACAGTTGTTTTTAAATACCGGTATTTAAAGGATTTCTAAACATTGCACTGTATTTAATTCTCATTTTGCGTTTCAGGACATGTATACAAAGCCTACTGACATGACAAATTCTAAGAAATGTTATATGAATGCAGTGTTGCCACATTTTATTTGTTAATCGCATACTCACGGATTCTTCTTTCCTTTGCAGTATAACAGGGTTTGGATCCCTGATGCCGAGGAGGTGTGGAAGTCTGCAGAAATCACAAAAGACTTAAAGTCTGGGGATAATGTGCTGCACCTACATTTGGAAGATGGAACGGTAAGACATATATTTGGACCCTACACAGTACACACTTCAATGTGTATTACATACATAGACTTCATTTCATCTGAGAGGAGACCTTTTGGAAAATACAAACAGTTAAACATTTGTTCAGTGCAAATGATTGAAATGTAATATTAATGTTTGTGTGTAGGTAATGTTCTTGCTGACATAGATAAAATGAACTTATGATCAACTGCTTCTGCATTACAATGTAATTAAGACATACAAACTAGAATTTACATCAACACATGCCATTCTGGGGTCAAGCAGGATTTTTAGTTTGTGCAAAATTGGAAAGAGCCACAACTGGGTTTTTTTCCTTCTTTTTGATCAAGAGCAAGAAATATACAGATATGGGAAAGAGTGAACCTGATGGAGGAAAGTCTTTTTTCAGCCTATCTAACTATGTAACACATCACATTACAATTTACACATACACCCACACCACCTATACATACCACCTATACATACAAACAAGTCTAACAGAGCCCAACTTACATCAGTTCATTCAGTGTATCTATTCTATTAATGGCCAAAACAAAAAGAAAAAATTATAATAGACTTCTTCTTAAGAATGGACCGTTACGCAAAAATGAAACTTAGATGGATTCTGCCGCTATACAGCCCTACCAACGAAGAATGCATGTTAAAGTACATTGTAAGTAGTCTAATATGCATTCTTTAGCCGTGAAAGACATCATTAGGAGGGCAGCAGAGCCGTCTCATTGACATCAATTGTATTGCTTTATGGCGAGGGGTCTCATTGGCATACATTGGGACTGGAGCTGGCTGGCAATGAGCATTAGAAGGGGGCCCTTTAGTTTCAGTTATATATTTCCCCGTTATGTACCAAGGGCCATAATGCTCAATGAACACTTTTGTAATCAAATCACAAACATGTTTAATATGTATTATTGATACAGGACATGAAGTATCCAGTGGATCGAGAAAGACACCTTCTGCCACCCCTTCGAAACCCAGATATCCTTGTGGGTGAAAATGACCTCACTGCTCTTAGCTATTTACATGAACCTGCCGTTCTACACAACCTCAAAGTGCGATTCATGGAATCCAAACTTATCTACACTTACAGTGGTAAGTAAATAGTGACAGCTGAAAATAGAGCCTGTCCATTCCTCATAGTCATTAACCAATTCTTCTTATTTTATCATTTGATAAAATGTTTTTGTTCCTTAAAAGTACAAAACATTAATCACTCTCTTTAGTATGTAAGTAAAATAAACCCTAACTTTTCTGTTTTGTTTTTCCCTCTGATCAAATAAAAACAAAACAGAAATCTTTCGGAAGTTTCTTTTCTATGGCAGCGACATATCGGTTTCTGTTTCTGTCATATGATAAATGTTCCCAGCAGAAAGTGAACGAGACAAGATTTTACATGATTAAGGAATTATTTCTCGGAAGGGCTTGGGCATCCAGTAATACTAGGAATATTTTTTCTAATGTTGCCTTTAACTACAAAAAGGTTAAGGCATAATAAAAAACAAAATATATCTCTTTTACACCAAAGTTTCTTAGACTGTGCGGAGCCATCGAGTCCCCATGACATGTGTAAACATTTCTGTACAACACACATTTTACTTGGGTGATTGGGATGAATGCCTTCTGCAGTCTCTTAAAACCACATTAATCAACACACATATTTACGTTCTCTACTTCCAGGAAATGCTTCTGTGTTGTGTGTTACGCTACACAGGTTTTTATTAATCCTCTAAGGACCAGGTCTATTTTCATGTTTTTTGCCATGTTTCTCTTAAACTGTTCCATACCTGGAAACTTTCTAGAGAAACACATCATAAGAACCTTAATGGTCCATAGTGAAGATTCTATGTAGTAACTCACCAAATGTATTAAAATTGGTCTAGTAGGGACATCTTTTCGTGACGTACCTGGTACGTCACTGGTTGCGAATTTGAATCTTTTTGTACCCCAAAGGAGCACTGGGTCAGCAAGCAGTTCTCCCTTTGCGACTTGCAATGTAATGCGTACCAGGCTTGGTTTTTGGTTCAGTCTACAGTGAGGAAATACGTAGGAGTTTACTCCTAACTGTCACAGTTATATCGAGCACCAAGAAACCAAACGCTCAAACTCTAGAAAACATAAGCAAACACACCTGGATAAATACTGTCATGTTCACATCCACAGTGCTCACTTAATGCATAATGTGGAAACTGAACACTCCTCTCTTACTTTCCATGTATAACTGATTGCAGTCACCATAGAAACTGTTCCTGCTGATTACCCCACATTTTGGGGACTGCACTAGAATTGCACTTTTTTATCAGCATGCACAGTTTCTCTGTTGCACCCAATTGGGAATAGGAGGGGGAAAATGGAAGTATTGTTAAACGCAAAAATCCCCAACTTAACAATCACATTTGAGAACTTAGCAGGATTCCAAAAAAAATATACATTTTAATATCTGCTATGTAACAGCGAGATGCATAGGAGCAGCAGAATGCAAGGAATCTGCTAAGTTGGTAGGCTTTATTTTAAGCTATTTAAAATATTCCTTTGAATAGGAACTCATCACTCTTATTTTGAAGTAATCTTTTTTGTCTTCTTTTCTTGAGAAAGTACTGTCTGCTAAAAATATGTTTGTTATTCTCTTATTTACCTACTTGTTAAGTAAAATTCCATCAACCAATCTCAGTGTAAAATTGCAAGATATTCCATGTGCATTTTGGCTGTGAAAGTTTCCATTTTTCCCTTTTCGCAGGCATTATTCTGGTTGCAATCAATCCCTATAAAGAGATACCAATATACGGAGATGCGATTATCCATGCATACAGCGGGCAAAATATGGGTGATATGGATCCACATATATTTGCTGTTGCAGAAGAGGCTTACAAACAGATGGCACGGTAATGTACTTGAGAGTTATATATAATTGCCGAAATAAGATATAATTTTGCGGCTTTGATTTTTTTTAATTTCATTTGTATTACAGGTAGGCGTACTACACGAGGGTCATTAATTTTGCAGTATAAAGAAATGTTGTGAATCATAAATCAGTTTAGATTACGTATCATCTTTTTATTGAATGGCTAGTTGCATAAAATAAAATAGAAAACCCATTTTTATTTGAAGTTAAGTATATGGAAAATAAGTCTTCCAAAAACACACAAACTGACTATGCCGTTGAATTAGAGAATCTGAGAAGAGTTGCGTTCTTTTGCCATTGATTTTAGTTGCCATGAGCTGAAGAACTAAATTCATGAAAGAGGTTTTCATGCAACTTTAAGGAAGGTTCTTAGAAAAACCATATGGTTCAATATGCAGTTTTAATGTAGAATTAACAATAGTTTTAGGAGTCTTGTTCTTAAAGACTGGTGGGGATGATGGTCATGTTTCATTCCTAGGAAAGATAATCACATGGACAGATATATATATTAGAGGTGAGAACAGGGGTAAGATTTGTGAACTACCATCAAATCAATGAAAAGGGGGGTAAATGTAAAAGAGATCCATCTGAATAAATAGCTCAGTAACAATGTTCAGTGCTACCTTGGAGGGAAAAGTAGTATTGTACAAATACATTTACTCTCATTTGACCCATAGTTTCTGTATCCAGTGTAATCTAACTACTAATGGATTTGTTTTAACAACAGGAACAATAGGAATCAGTCCATTATTGTGAGTGGAGAGTCTGGAGCAGGAAAGACTGTGTCGGCTCGCTATGCAATGCGTTACTTTGCCACAGTCAGTAAATCGAGTAGCAAAGCAAATGTGGAAGACAGAGTGCTTGCATCCAACCCAATCACGGAGGTAAACATGACCAGGAGTACATGCTCGATGCACGTGGATAAAATACAGATTTGTATTAAGTAGACCAACAAATACTCTGGGAAGGGGTTATAATAACTAAATTGTGGTTTTAATAGCGCCCTGTTAACTGGACCCTTATAACAGTTGATAATAACCCCATTTTTGAAACTTACCGCTCTCTATGTTTTTGTGGCAAGAGAATGTCATAGCTTATAGAAAGTAAGGAATATACTTGCAAGGAATAATAACGCTTTGAAAGCACAGCACGTTTAATGTATTAGTGTCAGGGGCGTAACTAGACGCCTCAGGGCCCGGGTGCGAGAATCTTTTAAGGGCCCCCCCACCCCCTCACCCCCCCCCCAAAAAACATGATTTTTACCCAACAATTTTTTTTTCAACAAATTACATATCGAATAATATCTGTAAATTTTTTCAACTTACTTTATCTTCAACAATGCAGCATTCAGGACAGGTAAAAGGTGACACGTAACAGCCATTGATGGTGTGGTTCTGCAAATATAAAGGACAACCATTAATCAACCTGTTTTATACATTTAGTGAAGTTATTGTCAATGATGTATATTTCTATAAGAAAACCAAGAGAAATTCATGGCAATTATGGCAATGTTAGACAGTAGAGTGACTTCCTTTTAGATTTCAACTTATTTAACCCTCTTCACTTCCAAATGACTAATTTAACTATGAAAGTATGCTATTTATTTTGATCCCATAAACTCTTTTTATGCTCTTAAAGTTATATTATACTAAAATTCCTCTAAATAGCTGTGTGAAAAGGATATTGAAGGCAGATACTCACTTCCTTTGCATAAAGGCATTTGAAATTAGATTAAATCAATTTAGAAAATATAAATACTGTACATATATATATATACACACACACAAATACTTACTCAAATTTTCAAATTTCCTCAAATACGGCAAAGAAACTTCAAAAAAGGGTTCACAACAGGGTCAACAACGGTAACTTCAACTTAACTACTTAAACATTTAACTTTCTTTGATGGAAAACCTGTAAAAACACAAAATGTTGACATACTTTAATAAAACAACTACTGAATAAAAAGAACCATGCATTCAACTCAACTGGTTAGTTCAACTTGGAACCAAGCATGCAAGGTTCAACCAAAAAACCTGTTAGTAGAACTTGTAACTCAAACCGTAACTTGTAACGAAAGCGATTTAACTTCACACTTACTACTCTCTCATCAAAATTTACGACGCCTTGCTTTCGCGTCTGCAAAGTCGTCAACAATGCTGTCAATGTTCAGTCTTCTAGCTCTCTCATTTTCAATGCTTAACGTTGCAAGTGCTGAAAGTCTTTGCTGAGACATTGTGCTTCTCAAATAACTTTTAATTAGTTTTAGCTTTGAAAATGACCTTTCAGCAGATGCCACTGTTACTGGGAGGGTGAGGAACAGCAGCAAAGCTATGCAAACATCAGGGAGAGTAGAAGATAATGCACTGTTTTCAACAAGCAAGAGGTGAGCAAGGCCCTTCACAGTAGAACAACTGCGAATCTCTTCCTGGAGTGCCGAACGGAAGGAGAGGAGTTGCCCAGGAAAATCTGGTGAAATATCCTCACTGTAGAACTCATGCAGTTTTGTTGCTGCTATTATCAAATTGTCATCAGATTCAGAAGCAAGACTGATGGGCTGAACTATCTGAAATCTGTTAAGGACTGCATTCATGCCAGTAAATCTGTTTGAGAGCTGGTTTAAGATTGTGTCCAAACACCTATAAAAAACAGTTGTTTTAAAGTGTTCTTCTGGGTCAGTTAGTCTTTCATCCATGCAAAGCTCATCGAAGTGGCGCTTAACTTTTTTAATTCTCTTATTTTTAAACTTCTTTTCAATTCCCCACTTTTCTGCAAGTGTTATTGCAGCTGCTTTTGCGTCTTCAAAATTATTCCTATAGTTGGAAAGGGCTGTAACAGCATTCTGAATGAGCTGCACTGCACCAGACAATTCCATGTCTGTCGATTGCAAGACTTTTGAAATACTGTTAACATGGTTCAAGATTTTTGTTTGCAGGACAATCAGAAAGACAAACTGGAAAGATTCAATTTTTTTCTTTATACTTGCAGCATAATCTCTCTCTTTTGGTTTTGAAGAGAGAAGGATAATTTTTGATAATGCCTGCATGATATCTACAAAACGGAAACGCAACGCAAGCAGGGAATCATGTCTAGAAGACCAGCGTGTAGGACAAAGACTTTTTAGTGTGACGGAGGACTCAGCAGTGAATGATGACAGAACGTTCCATCTTCGTATACTTTCCCCAAAGAAGATATATACGCTCTGCACGATGTCAAAGAATGAGGAAACTTCTTCTATGTCAGCAACAGCATCCTGAATAACTAGATTCAGGTTGTGTGCTGCACAGTGAACATACAGGGCATTTTTTTCTTTCTGAGCAATACGAGCCTGAACCCCAGAATATACACCACTCATTGTTGCAGCACCGTCATATCCCTGACCACGACACTTTGATATGTCAAGGCCCTTCTTTTCTATGCAGGCAACAATATCACTTTCTATGCCTGCTGCCGTCTGATCTCCAATGGCATGAAACCCTAAGAAAGCCTCCTTTACTGTAATGCTAGAAGCTCTCAAATTCCTATCCCTTTCCACAGAAACATAACGAAATATCTGACTCATTTGATCAGTTTTAGATATATCCTGTGTTGTATCCATTATTATGGAAAAAAATTGTGCTTGTTTGATTTCAGTAACAATTTCTTGCTGCACTTTGCTTGACAGAATTTCTATGACTTCATTTTGAATTCTAGGACTTAAGTATTTTACAGTACCTTGAGACTGGGGTAACTGGAGAAGTTCCTTTAAAACTGGGTCATACTCTGCAAGCAGTTCTATAATGGTCAGAAAGTTGCCATTGTTCACCTCCCCCAAACGCTCTCTGTGACCACGGAAGGCCAGATTAGCCATTGCCATTGTTAAAGTCACATTAACAATTCTACTTAAAACTTGCCTCCAAAAGTTTTTTTCCCGTCTTATCTGGTTTTCATTTTCCTCATCTACAGTTTTATGCCGCCTCCACTGGTCATATACTAGACAAGCTTCAATATGAGTTTGTGAATACTCATGCTTCTGAATTTTAGCAGACAGCCTCTGCCACTTCTGGATCCCTTTCGCCCATGCAGGTTCAAACCCCACCTTTTTACGGTCTGCAAATAACCAGCATGGTTCACAATAAACGGCATTAAGTTTTGGAGAGTAACACAGCCACATTACAGAAAGTTTAAGCCCTGTCTTTGTCACCCGCTCATAATAGTGCTCAGAAAAGCACCTTTTCATTGAATCGTTATCCCGCGGGAAAGGTCCTGGAGGTCTGCATGGGCCATGAGCCAATATAAACTTTTTAACATTTGCATCTGTTATCGTGACTGGGTAATGCCCCCGATCAGTCACATATTTCTCACCTAAAATACTACTGTCTATACCACCACTTGAAGCTGCTCTATTGCTCTCCAAATCTGAATCAATGTCTATATTGGTGGTGATGCCTACTGGTTGGTCTTGCATTGTGCTACAGCCTTCACCTGGATTGTCGTCTTCCACCAGTGGAGATTCAGTAGAGTGAGTGTCCTCACTGACTCCTGTCTCACTGACGACATTTCCACTTTCCTCCTGCACAGATTGTTCACTTTGCACACTACTAGCTATAGCACTCTCAGACACAGTTGGGGTGGAAAAGAAGTGGCTTATTTTTGGGAGTTTCTGAATTTTCATTTGCTCCTCTTTTGCCTTTTTACGTTTCTGAGCACCACTTTTGGATGACATGATTGTTGAAAAATAGATTTTATCTGTAAATAAAGTATATGACAGATAATAGTACACAAGCCCTTCAGGCAAGGAACTCTATGCACAGATTATAGGTTGAGTTGGACAGATATACATTTTACAGTGCAGCAGGGTGAAATAAGAAAAAAAAAAAACTTCACCTGCATGATTGCTGTGTTAACCAATCATAAGCAGAGATGGACATCTGACCCAAGAGTGACTCACCTCTGTTTGTAGACTGGGATTGGGGACAGAGGTGACATTGGGAGGGGCTGATTGGGGACAGAAGTGACACTGGGTGGCTGGAGGCAGGGCCAGACTGGGAATAAAAAGCAGCCCTGACAATATCTGAGCCACACTTTGTACTATCCAAATAGCTATAAATCATTCTTTTTAAAACTATATTAAATTGTTCATTTACAATAACAGAATACCACATTACAATCCCAGGAACCAAAAGTGTTAAAAGGCCAAAATAAATAGCAGGGAATAGACAGAATATTAACTCCTCACCATCCATGTATGCTAGATAAACATGACCTCAGAGCTCAGCAGATGTATGAGATCTTTTGTGATGGGATTGGGAGTACATCAATACACTAAAAAAGTCATGTTACAATTTAGTGCCACTAATAATCTTTAATAAAATATGCAGATTGAAATAGAGTAAATAACATAAAACCTTTACCTTTCTTCTCACTGATTTCAGGGCCTAGAATGTTTTGTCCACTGAAGTGACTACAAATTCAGAAATGGCGTTTTATCTCTGGATAAATAAAAATTACACAGTTCTATTTATTCCTACAGAAAGTAAAAAAAAATGCCTAACATTAGGGTGCAGTCTTCCCTCCTTCTGACCCTGACCATGGTACTCTCCCCAGTAATCATCCCCAGAGTCCCCTTGTCCCTCATTAACTAAACCATACCTCTCTTGCTTACTCCCTGTAGTTCATGTATAGATCAAATAAACAACACATGTTAACAGTACGTTCATGTATAGATCAACTGAATAAGACATAAAAATACAGGTATACATAAATAATGCTTAAGAAATATAGATCACTCTATCACGTGATATGTGTTCAAATTGAAAAGTGAAAATTAAAAGTAAAAATAATAATAAACAAGACTCCTCAAGCAATGCACTGCAGCAACCTGACAAAACACTCCTCAGGATGTTCAAGACCAGACGTAATCAAAGAAAAAGGGTCGCATGTACATAGGGCGAAATCAAAGAAAAAGGGGCGCATGTACATAGGGCGAAATCAAAGAAAAAGGGGCGCATGTACAAAGGACATAATCAAAGAAAAAGGGGCGCATGTACATAGGGCCCCTTTTGTACATGCGCCCCTTTTTCTTTGAATACATAAATAATGTATGGAAACATAGCATAGCAGATATAGATCAACAGAATAACACACAAACCCAGCATTGCAGATATAGATCAAATAGAATTCACATAAAAACTCTGCATTAAAGGTATATTTAAAACCCCCTAAATTATAGGCATAGATCACAGGTTGCACACCCCAAAACCAGCCCTGGCCTCCACACTGCCCACATAGAACCTGACCAGCACCCAGATAACACACGTAGGGTTTGCCATCTTTGTCCCCAAACAGCCCATCCTGTGCCTGGCTGGATGGGGACAAAGGTGACACTGGGGAGCTGAACTTGTGTGTCTAATCTATATATGTGTTTATATATGTATATCTATATAAAAATAAATCTAGAAATCTCAATTTTTTAAAGAAAAAAAACTTTATGCGTTTTGTCCCCCTCCACAGACACACACATATATTTATTTTTATGTTTATAATTGAAATAATAATGAAATAATAATTTAATGACATATACAATATTTTTTTTTTAAAATACATTATTGGACCTACCTCCCTATTCCTTTGGGGCCCTGATGAAGTGCTGATGGAGTGATAGATGAAGCCGTTTTATTTTCAAACTGGATGTACGTGACTGACACGACATCCGGTGCTCCAGCTCCAGCTCCAGCAGTCTGTGTGATGGGGCGGAGCTTTCAGCCCTCATGCAGCTCTTGTGGCACGATCCAGTGCTCCTGCAGTCTGTATGAGGGGGCGGAGCTTTCACCCCTCATGCTCTATGTGATCCTCTGAGCGTGAGGGGGCGGAGCTTTCGCCCCTCACGCTGCATCAATGATTAGGCGGCCGTCGCCAGCTCCGTGGCGCGGCTTGCCTTATTTAAAAAAAAACAAAAAAAAAAAAACATAAAAAGGTATCGGGCGGCCCCTTGGCTTGGGCCCCCCTTCCACCGGGTCCCGATTTCGTGCGGCCCCTTGGCTTGGGCCCCCCTGCCGCCGGGGCCCGATTTCGTGCGGCCCCTTGGCTTGGGCCCCTCTGCCGCCGGGGCCCGATTTCGTGCGGCCCCTTGGGTTGGGCCCCCCTGCCGCCGGGGCCCGGTCGCAGTCGCGACCCCTGCGACCCCGGTAGGTACGCCACTGATTAGTGTTAAATTAGAATGTACTAAACTGGTCTTGCTCTCTGTGGTTTTAAAAGCTGTACCACTTTCCCATTTATTGAAAAAAATAGTTTCATCACAGCATCACAAGGATAGCAGCAAGTTAATTATTTTCATTTCAGGTCTTCTAAAAAAACAGACAATGCCACAAATGTAAATAATTGTGTATGTGTGAGCATATAGTGTATTTGTGTTTGTGTACAAAGCACACAGTGCCAGTTTTTATATTTTTGTTAAACATTTTTATGTATATTTTGTGGTTTTGTTTTTTTTAGTAGACGTATAAGCTTGTGGGTATTTTAATTGTGGTGTTGCAACTTAACAAACATGCAGAGTATTCAGTACAGTATCTTTACCTGTTTGTCCTTTACCATCGGATTGTAGGCTATTGGGAATGCAAAAACTACCAGAAATGATAACAGCAGTCGATTTGGGAAATATTCAGAAATTAGCTTTGATAAGAGATACCAAATAATTGGTGCAAATCTGAGAACGTATCTCCTTGAGAAGTCCAGAGTTGTATTTCAGGTTAGTAGAACATGTTGTTTTATTGTTGTTATTTACCACACGTATTGGACAAACATATGGCTCTAATGCAGGATGTGATTTTTTGCAGTCAGAAGATGAGAGAAACTACCATATCTTCTACCAGCTTTGCGCATCTGCTACGCAGCCAGAGTTCAAGCATCTTCACTTAAGTATGTTGGAAGCCTAAAACCGGACAAGGATCTGTGCTAACCACATCGCTCTAAAATATTTTGAATATTCGTTAATATATATTTTATGTTTTGTTAGTGAGTGCTGATGAATTTAATTACACAGCAATGGGTGGCTGCACAATTATTGAAGGAGTTGATGATAGAAGAGACATGATAGACACTCAAAAAACATTTACATTACTAGGTAAGTTTCTAATGTAAAGATGTTGATTGTTAAACTGTGAAGTCTGTTACTGACTTCTAATTATTGTATTACAATTCTGACATCTTAACATCACAACTTTGGTGCTGTATCCCCATAACAAATCTTTTTCGTTCGTTTACATATTAATCTGCTTTTATTGCACTGTTGCTTAGCGAGCTGTAAACACCGTGTGTGATGTTTATTTAAACATGTGATTCATTCCCCCACCTTGCTTTACATGTGACTTGTCTTGTGAGTAGAAGTAAAGACAAAGGAATGCACATTTGCATAGGCCCTTGAATTACAAATAAAGGAACAATTCTGTATGAATGTGTATTCATTTTGTGTCATTTGGTATGAAATTGACCTGAGCGTCTTTCTTTTTCAATTTGGCAATTGCCTCATTTTTTTTTTAAGGTTTGAACGTTGATTTTCAGATGGATGTGTTTAAGATCCTGGCAGCTATCCTGCATTTAGGAAATGTGGAGGTCAAACGTGTCAGTGACGATAAATCCTCTGTTAATGTAAGATCTGAAATACTTATTACAGATATGAAGCAACTCCTTAATGGGTGCTCAGGAATGTGTCCACAAATTCAGAACTAATCAGTTTTGTTTTTACAGAAAAACGACAAACACTTGAAGTTATTCTGTGAGCTTCTTGACCTGGAATCTGAAAAAGTAGCACTGTGGTTATGCAATCGAAAAATTGTTACTACGTCAGACACCGTCATTAAACCCATGACAAAACTTCAGGCTGATAATGCAAGGGATGCTTTGGCCAAAAAGATTTACTCTCATCTTTTTGACCACATTGTTGAGAAAATAAATAAAGCGTTACAGTTTCCTGGCAAACAGCACACGTTCATCGGGGTACTTGACATCTACGGGTAGGTTTGTTTGAAATTTGTCCAAATGTTTTATTTATAAATGACTCTACTTGAGTGGTGCTTAGCACAAAATAAGAGAAGCCATTTCTTCTACACCTCTGCTGTTTAATTCACATAAAAAGATTTTATTTATTTGACATCCACATTGCCTTACAACTATTAATACTTTTTCTCCACTTTTTCCAGCTTCTGTTTTCTGGTACTGCCCAGCCCTCCTTGCTTTTCAATAGATTGCCAACCATATTAAGAATAAAATTGACACCATCAGGCGCAATATTTACACACAGAAATGATTTATTTGTCTCAGTTATTGCTTATTTGAAATTAATTTGGAAAAATCTTTATCCCAGGTTTGAAACATTTGAAATCAATAGTTTTGAACAGTTTTGTATTAATTATGCAAATGAGAAGCTACAGCAGCAGTTCAACTTGGTATGTATCCAATCCTATATAGTTGCACTTAAATACATATGATAGCCGAGGGATTCTAGGGATTCTTGCTGGAGATGCGTTTGGCCAAATACACCTCCTGTGCATCAGTGTTCATACTCATCGTATTTACAAATCATTTACATATCATCACATATCATGTACAGGGTAGCCAACATGTTGTGGGTAGTGTTGTGACTTAACTAGATTCCAAAAAAAACAAAAACAAGATGGGCACACCTAATCACAAAGAAATAGTAGGCAGAGGTGCACCGGCAAAGTGGAGTTACTAAAGAAAGATAATGTCCCGCATTCTACAAAATAAACAAATAGTAGTTAGTAAAAAATTACAGTTACATATTCAAAATAGATACCAACATTTCAAACCATAGGCTAAAATGGGGCATACAGGACACATCATGGCAGCACAGTTTGTCTTTTGATGAAGTCATGGGATGTCCATTGCATGTATGGTTCCCGATTCAGTTGTTGGGAATGTACCATGAAATTCAGGACTAGTAGGATAGAAACTAGAACTCTCAAAATCAAAGTATTGAAGTCATTTTGAATCTTTTCCCAGCATGTCTTCAAGCTTGAACAGGAAGAATATATGAAAGAAGATATTCCATGGACGTTGATTGATTTTTACGATAATCAGCCAGTCATTGACCTCATTGAAGCCAAGATGGGCATTCTGGAATTACTTGATGAAGAGTGTTTGGTGTGTTTTAAATTATTTATAAAAGAAAAATTGGTTCACTTACAGGAGAATAACTGACTGTTTTTTTTATTAATTTATATTAGATATTTTTTCATACATTTCTATACCATGTGTCAGCATGAGTGTCCATAAGGCTCATACCCTTTTCTTCTATAGTGGATACATCCTGCTCACATTGTGCACGGCTCACCCAGCCAAGTGCAACTGCCAGCTAGCCCATCTATAGTTTGAAATGCATCTAGTTTCCACCTAGAATTGGAAATTTGGCACATTTTAAATTCAAAGCAATATTGTGTTTAGACATGCCCAAATTGGTGACGTGGAATGGTTTGAAAGTCAACCTCCTGTATATAATATATTTATTGTTAACAATGTCATTTTCTGCCATGGGGAGTTGTCAATATTTTCCCTTATGCATTTTATTGTTATCTTTTATTTTACAGTTGCCCCAGGGGAGAGATGAGAATTGGCTACAAAAACTCTATAACAACTACCTCAATAAGAACCCTTTGTTTGAAAAGCCCAGAATGTCCAACAGAGCGTTTATTATCCAGCACTTTGCAGATAAGGTAAATTTCATTTTTAAATGAATATTCTTTGTGAAGGACACGGTTAATTCTTCGAGTTTAAGTATATCAGGGATGTTTTATAACTATTTAGAATATATACCGTATATACCGGCGTATAAGACGACTTTTTAACCCAAGAAAATCTTCTCAAAAGTCGGGGGTCGTCTTATACGCCGGGTATACTTACTTACTGAGCCGGAGATTCCCCACGAAGCCACGAATCTCTAGGGCGAAGCCGCCTCCCCTGGGCCGGTCTTCAGGGCCGCGCCGAGGTAGGTGCAAGATCGTGATCTCCCCAACTAGCCCTGATCAGCAGGGCTTGTTTGGGAAAACAACGCCTCCCTCTAACTAGCCCAACATTAGAGAGCTCGAGGTTTGGTACTTCAGACCTCGGCTTCCGTGCTCCCTAATCACTACGCGCCGGCTATTGATGCCGAGCGCGGGGATGACGTCATGTCCCGGCGCTCGGCATCAATTGCCGGCACGTAGTGATGAAGGAGCAGTAAAGCAGAGGTCTGAAATGACAGACCTCGCGCTCCCACAACTGGATGGAAGAAACAAGATGAGAAAGGGTGTAAGTGCAGTGTATGTGTATATATGTGTGTGTAAGGTCAGTGTATGTGTATGGTCAGGTGTGTGTAAGAGCACTGTAGCTATTTGTGTGTTTGTAAGCTGGTGTTTCTGTATATATATACCGTATATATATATATATATATATGTGTGTGTGTAAAGGCAGTGTATAAATGTGTATGTATGGACAGGCATATGTGAGTATGTGTTATATTTGTCATGTCCTGATGAAAGTCTGAAATAAACAAGACTGAAACGTTGACTTGAAAACCGAAGTTGTTTGTGTGGTTATTTGGAAAGTCCCTGGAGTGCCGGTAACTATTTTTGGACTTTATATATATATATATATATATATATATATATATATATGTGTGTGTGTAAGGGCAGTGTATGTATGTATATGTCTGTATAACAACCAGCCAATCACCGGTAAGGTACATCGCATGCTGTGATTGGCTGGTTGTTGTATACTGGGTAGAGGGGTAGTCTTATACGGCGAGTATAGCCCAAACTCTATATTTTAACTGGAAAAGTTGCGGGGTCGTCTTATACGCCCAGTCGTCTTATACGCCGGAATATACGTACATATTTTGCCCTGGAATTTGATTATAAAGGTAATATAAACCATAACATCTTTTAGTGATTTGTTTGGTGGTTATTATTAAGGAATTAATGACATGTAAAACAGTTTTTTATGGTTGTATTGCACAGGTAGAATACCAATGTGATGGATTTTTGGAGAAAAACAGAGATACAGTGTATGAATCGTTGATTAATCTGCTTAAAACCAGTAAGGTTTGTACCTTTATCCTTTGTGATATATATACCATACTACCCTATATATTGTGATTATAGGCAGTAACCACTCCTTTCTCAGCAGATACATGTCACAAAACCTCACATGCAAAGTCCCTCTTCTTGCTGCATAGGGTTCCTCAAATTTACTACTTGAGGAAGTTCTTCTGTAATGATGTAGCACCTCTGGATCTTAGTAATGGGTCATTTGAGTGATTTTCCCACAACCATAGATTGTAAGCTCTCGAGAGCCCTCCTTTTCTTCTGTACCAATATATTTTACTGCCCCTCTTATACAGAATCAGCTGGGGCTATAAATACATGTAATATAGTAATGGGATTGTACAGTATGCACGGTGTTGCAGTATGACACCAGATTTCTTTGCTTCATATGTGCAGTGTTGTGAGGTCCGAGCCAGAGGAGCAGAGAACACCACACCTTCACAAGTGGCCAGCTACCCCTCTGATGGTTCCATCTAAGGCCAAATTCCAATGTTGGATATAGAACATAAGATGTATATAATTTGCCTAGTACACTGAAAGAATGTTTTCTATGACCCAAGTTTGACGTGATATTTAATAAAGGCCTTTCCTGTTAGTAAAATAATTTTTTTTTTAACTAACTCCGTTTATTGATGGTACAGATGATAACAAATTCCACATACAGTTAGCACAAGTAATAAATGTGCAAAGTTAGCCAAGTGAATATTAGTACAAGCAGGACATCTAGGTGACATATCATGCCGCAAGCAGATAATGCAAAGCCTGCGGGAACATAAGAAACATTGTACACTAATCGCATAGTATAAAGGCGAAACAGCATAAAGAAAGGATAACACCGATCCCAGTAAAAGGACTAGTGTACTCAATCCGCCCATAATGGAAGCTCAGTAGTGGAATATATCCTAGTGGCAGGATGACAAATTATACAATCACAGGAGTAGAAGACCGTTAAGCATAAAACTTCAATCAAAAGAGTACAAATGAAACAAACAGATATAATAAAGAGAATAAAATAAAATAAAATAAGATGCATACCAACGAACCGCCAGTTCCAAGGCTACAAATATATTGATGTGTGATGAGAGACCAATGAGTGGTGTGAGTGGGGCCAGTAGTCAAGGCGAGACAAGGTACCCAATCCACACTTGGCTCGAGGAGCCCCATCGCTCAAGAAGAGAGGCCTAAGATACTAGAAAACTCAGGGGAGGAGATCAATCTTTTCCACCAAAACCATCTGCGCTCATACTGAGGGGTCCTGCCCCTAGAAGCCCAAACCAATTCCGCCATATAGGAGATGTATTGCATTCTATTAAGCCATGCCTGGATGGGAGGGGTGCATTGTTGCTTCCAAAAGCGAGGGATGAGTAAAATCAATTTTAAGGTCCTTTGAGGTGCACGAATTTACATATTTACTGGGGTATAGTCTCGAGGTATCTGAAATAAAAGTAACAACAAATGTTATAGAACTCTTTTAATCATACAGAGTCTTTAAGACTGCTTTAATGAGGGCCAGCATAGTATCTATGACTGAGGAATGCCGTTGGCGCTGATAACACTGCTTTCTGTCTGGTTATTTTAGTTCCAGATGTGTGCCAACTTTTTTCAAGACACCTCTACACCTACGTCACCTTTCAGTGCTGGTATAAAGGTGAAATCTGCCAGGCCTGTGATAAAGTCGGCAAACAAAGAGTTTCGAATGACAGTTGGCTGCAAGGTATGGTGTACACATGTTTGTACGTGGTGTGGTAAAGTGTATGGGAGAGTGGTTGATGGGATATATGTCTCACCTGGTTACCTCAGCCAGGCCTGGTAGCAAACCCAGGTGCTCTCAGGTGAGGCTTCCTAAGCTCGTTACTGGGGAGGAGGCCTTAAAAGAAAGGGCTGTTAGGTTTTCAGAGGGAGGGAGACACTGAATGAAGGAGCAGCTACAGCCAGCGCTGCAGCCCACCAGGTATGAAGCTTTACCCCATACAAAACTGGTTACTTTGCTTTGCGTCAGACCTTAGGCTGCTAGAGAGGTATCCTGCTGTTTAGTTAGAGCCGGACAGGCTTATAGTTTGTTTTGTTTACAAGGTGCTCTGTGATTACAACATCTAAATAAACACGCATTTACGTTGGAAACCTGTGTGAAACTGTCATTGCCGCCCCATGCGTGAGCTGTCCCCTACAGTGGATACAGAACATTTCATAAACAGTAGTTCCAAATTATATTTCATGGCAACATTTACAGGATTGCATTTTGGATCTAAGAATATGATGCTTGCTGTCCTTGTAAGCATTTTTACCTCTTCCACCAGCCTTTGTTCATTTAATATTGCCATTGCCCTGCATTTTCTAGCCTCATCCCATAATATCGTATGTGAAGAGACTAATAAGCCTCCCACTCACAGTGCAGATGGTTTAGGCTCCAGATTGAAGACATTGGAAGGTTTTATAGACAAGGGAACGATGGAAAGAGCAAGGAAAGAGCAAGTTCCCTTGTCTATATGATTTAGGGCATAAATATAGAAAAACTGTAATTGTACTGTCCAGTCCATTTACATCCCACCTCTTAGGACACAGTACAGCATTCGACCGGCCATGGAACATACTATAAGTCTTTGACACACACCAAGTGGTCTCTATAGATTTGGATATTTCTCTTATTACTGCATGCCAGTATTGGTGTCAGTGGGGTTTATTCACAGAACAGCTTCCTGATAAATGCAAGTGGCCTCCACATTCATCCTACAGTGAATACATCACAGTGTAACTCGTTTTTACATTATCTTTGTTACTTATTTTATTCTAACATCGTGCTGCAACAGTGAATCCACAGTTTGTTTACAGAGAAATGCTTTGATCGAAAGACAAACTAAATATTAACAGTTGTAAATTACAGCTGCGGTGTTTAGATGTGGTGTTTGTGACTATGTGGTTTCTTTTAACTGTATAAGATATATTTCCAACCGTGTCTAAATCACTTGTTTTAAGTTGAGTTGAAAGCTCCTACCTACAGATGGCAATCCGAAGTGCTTTAGGACAGGGCTGTACATTTTTAATGGACTAAATTCCTACCAAACAATATATGGATGGAGGCCTCCAACAGACTTCATGCAGCCCGTGGCCTTTTGGCTTAGCTGTACTACCTGAAGCAAACCATTAAAGCTGTTGGGCAAGTTTAACTAGAATTTCTGGCTAGTTTACAGACAGTATTCGATTATATGTTCAGTGAATGACCTTTGCTCCATTCTTACTTTTCTGTTATGTCGTAATGATTTATACCAAACACTTGTTTAGTTCCGTTGAGTTTATTGAGCTAATTTCACTAAAGTGGACATACTGCACATGCACATCTTTCATGAATCATGTTTTTATTTTCAGTTCCGCAATTCCTTGTGTTTACTCATGGAGACACTAAATGCAACCACTCCTCACTATGTAAGATGCATAAAGCCTAATGATGAAAAGCTGCAATTCGAGTGAGTGTAAAACCAAAGTGAGGAAACTCTCCAATATACTGGGACCCGCCAGGTCATTCCCATTTTGCTCTATGGTAGCACAAATTAGACACCACAAGACAATGATAACCGTATTTGCTTAAATATAAGACAAGTTTTTTTTCAGAGCACATACTTTGAAAAATACCCCATGTCTTATAATCGGACCACAAATAGAGGTCTGTTTATAAGACTAAGATCCAGATCCCCCGAAGCGCTGCAAGGGACATGGATCCTCCTCTCTGGCAGCCGGTGGACATCTGCGCAATGTGTGTAGACCACCGCTGCTGCTGCCGGCACTTCCTCTGGGGCTTCTATGATCGAGCGTCGGCATGACATGACCTTCCGGTGCTCCATCATGGAAGCCCTGGGGGAAGCGCCTGGTAGCA
Source organism: Spea hammondii (assembly GCA_029215755.1). Classification (NCBI taxonomy): domain Eukaryota; kingdom Metazoa; phylum Chordata; class Amphibia; order Anura; family Pelobatidae; genus Spea; species Spea hammondii. Next base: position 87,146,515 of record JARDYJ010000004.1, read on the forward strand.
GCAGACGTTCACCGGCTGCCCCACTAGACACCAGGGAGTCTGAAGCACGAGTCTGAGGCAGAGTGGCATATAGGCAGGTATAAGGCAGATCTTGGGGCAGAGTGGCATATAGGGGGGTATAAGGCATTTCTGGGGGACAGAGTGGCAGATAAGTGGGTATAAGGCCTATCTGAGGAGCAGAGTGGCATATATGGTGGTATAAGGCATATCTGGGGGGCAGAGTGGCAAGCCTGGGGACAGATGTGCATAACTGGGGGGGGGGCAGGTTGGCAAATAAAAGGAAATAAAAACAAGAAATGCATTTTTCTCAATCATAGCTTTTATTAAATATGAAAAAATTGTTTACATGTGAATTAATATTTATCAGTAAAACTTTTTTTCTTATAGGGTTGTCTTATATTCAGGCTTTTTCTTTTTTTCCTACATTAATATTCAAATTTTGGGGTTCATCTCATAATCAAACAAATACGGTAGATGCAGTATAGTGACAGCTTATGGACTTAAATTCCAGCAACTTATGTACTATGTAATTTAGCATTTATACACTTAGAGACAGACACACAAGGTACACCGACAGTCATTTCAAGACATTTGTCTGGTTGCTAATGCCAGGCAAAATCAATTGAGCAGAGGAAAGCCATATTCATGAAAAACCTCTGTCTTTATATATTAGCCATGTTTTCTGCCTTCACAGAGATTACATAGTGCATTTTTGTTCCATTACCATTAAAACAATATGAATTGTATCCTTTTCTGTAGGAATTGGGAGGTAGGTATACATTAATAACTCCCATGGTGACTGTTTCATTGATCATTACAACTGTATTTTAGATTTGACTCCAAGAGAGTGGTGCAGCAGTTACGAGCGTGTGGTGTTCTGGAAACCATAAGGATAAGTGCCCAGAGCTACCCTTCCAGGTTGGTCCCAAGACTTCATTTAGCTAACACTATGCTTCAGAACTAGACTGTATATGGATGTTGGATGGATCAGAGTAAACTTGTTTATCTCTCCGTAGGTGGACATACATAGAATTTTTTGGCCGATATAGCATCCTCATGACTCAGCAGGAATTATACCTGAGTGATAAAAAACACATTTGCAAAGTTGTTCTACAAAGATTAATACAAGTAAGTTTTATTTTGCACATATTTCATGGAGAGTTGCACAGTTGTAGTGTAAGTTTTAAATTTGCACATACTTCCACGATCCTATATTTGTTAAAATAAAGTAATGTATATATATATATACAGTATATATATTTTTTAAGCAGGTAAACATTGTAACTACAGTTGTTACCACTAGGTGGCCCCTGTGCATCTCAGGTCCAGAATGAGTCAATATATTATTTATGACACTTTGCTATCTAATAGCATGCATCCAGCAAAGGACTTTATGAACTGTGATATATTTTACAGGAAACCTCTCATCCTAAAGCATTTATTTTACGGAAGATTATAAATGTCCAATTAAATAACCCAGAAAACCTGCTTATTTATAGACTATGTTGATAGACATTAATTCACAAAGCAATGGAATTTATTGGGTGTGAGAATATGTATTTGGGTTGTTTACGTAGTGTCCTCCTTCTAAGAGATTTTAAGCTTGCAGGGCCCTCTTCTCCTAATGTAGCCAGTAACATTTACCACAGTCAATGCCCCGGGCCTAACCCAGAGTACGGTCACCAGCCTCCCCTTCTGGGCCATCGTCCTTACTGCTGTTCGACAGTATATGACGCAATATCCCAATGCTCTGCTCTGGAAATAAGCTATTGAGGCTGTGCCGACTCCTTTTAAGCAGCTCAATGACCTGTGGCTCTACAAGGAGCCTGATCACTTCAGAGGGTGATTGGCTTCTTTTTTTGGCACAGGGTCTTAACATGTGTTAATGTTATTGTCAATTTTGTATGTTGTCAGTTTTAATTTGAACTCTCCCTTGATTGGGATAATGCTATGGAACCCACTTGAGCTTTATAAAAAAATCTAATGTGTAATATTGTCTATAAAAAAGTAAATTAAGACATGTTTTAAGATGAGCAGCTTTAGCACATATAGTTGCCCAGATAACGTTGGCTGATGCACTACCAATGGAAAGTTGTATTACACTAGCAAGAAATTTATATTATATTTTATATGAGGTATGAGAAGAACCTATTGGTCAATTTGCCTTTCTCAAGCTTTAACCCCTCCATGACCTCTGATGTGCCAGGTATATCATGAAAACATGTCCCTGCAGGACCAATAACATACCTGGTATGTCATGGGTTTAAACAGTCCTACCTTCCATGACCGGAGTTGTCAGCCTACAATATAGTTGTCAGCTAACAAATATATTTTTGGTATTTTTTTCCCCCATTTATACTTATATTTTTTGTAGCTGTAAAATCGTGAAAAAATTAATTTGTAAAAATAAAAAAAGGCCTTACATATATGAATATGGTTCAAAAAAGCCATTCTTGCCCCCCCCCAATAACAATAATAATAATTTGGGTGGGTTCACTAAATGAGAAAGAGGGAAATAACGGTGGAAGAAAGACATAGCAAAAACATGAAATATGGTCCTTTAGTGTAATATAGCCCTAGTACTTAAGGGGTTAATAAACCCATTTAACACTTAGGTATTGATGTTTGGAGGGGGGAGCAGTAAAAATCATATTCACTCATAATTTGTTGCACAATGGTGAAAGGTTTATTTATGAAAAGAAATGTGTTTACAGGATGAATGATGTTAATAAATGAAAAATGAACAATCCAAAATATATTTGAATGGAATTAGCAAATATGGTTGAGCACTAAAACCTCTGTATAAACATAGACATTAAAATGGAAATGATGTTGCTGTACCGCTCTTTTCATATGTAACTTCTGCAGGATTCTAACCAATATCAGTTTGGAAGAACAAAAATTTTCTTTAGAGCTGGTCAGGTGGCCTACTTAGAAAAACTCAGATCTGATAAGCTGAGAAATGCCTGCATCATGATCCAGAAGAATATCCGTGGCTGGGTTCAGCGGAAGAAGTTTCTCCGCGCCAGAAACTCTGCGATTGTAATACAACAGTACTTCCGGGGACAGCGATCTGTAAGGTATTGACATTGTGACATCTGAGTGCTATATACAGTTCTATGCTTTAAATTGCATTCCCTGGTCTGTAGTAATATTGATTTAAGTATACGTAAATCCCCAGACTAGCCAGTGTAACACATTGTGTTCCTTTTGAATCCTTGTCCATGAAGATTTTTTTTTTTTTAAGGCAAGCAATAACTGCCACATCTCTGAAGCAGACATGGGCTGCAATAATTATCCAGAAACATTGTAGAGGCTTTCTAGTCCGCCGGATTTATCAACTTATCTTAATCGCCACTGTGACTATACAGGCTTTCACACGTGGCTATTTGGCAAGACAGAGATATCGAAAGGTAAGAAGTACCGTAAACTCATTTGTAAACTCATTTCAGAACCATCACTACTTTTTGCAAATACGTGCAAATAGTTTTACAGTTCTGTCCTTTTTTTAATTTCTGAAGCCGAACAGAAATAAAATATTTTGTTTAGTGGGTTTAGTCATTGGATTTACAAACATGTTTGCTGTCTTTTTAGCTGCGGGAAGAACACAAGGCTTTAGTATTGCAGAAGTACGCACGTGCTTGGCTGGCAAGACGCAGGTTTCAGAATATGCGGCGCTTTGTACTAAACATACAGCTGTCTTACAGAGTGCAGCGTCTACAAAAGAAGCTTGAGGATCAGGTAACCATTGTATGTAGAGGATCAAAAAAACAACACTCTTGATAAGAATTCTTCCAGGGGTTCCTCAATTCAAAACAAGAGCTAATTCAGCAGATCCTGTCATACGGATTGGACTCCCCGTCTTACCCTAGACTTGGACGAATATGGCGGAGCAATGAAACAAAGTAGAAGATATATATATAGTGGATACATATAGTACATGAAAATAAAAATAGTTTACACTTTATTTATATACACTCACATAGTATAGTTGCACTGAGAGCCTGCTCAAGTGGCAATAAAACTCAATTCAAAAGATTACTGGTAGCCATTTTCTCACTTGATGTTAATGTAAAACCAACACTCCGGGCTCCCGGAGCATGTACAAGCAACAGGAGGTTGACGGACCTTGGAAACCCAAACTGATGCTAATATAAATCCAGAGAGATTATCCACACCCTACACACACTCTATATGTCTTCTTCTTTGTTTCTTCATATGTGTCCGAGTCTGGGCTAGTGGAACTGCTCTGTAACAATTGTATTGTTTTACCATATTACCTGATTTAAGAAAATGGTTACATGGGGTATCCTATGTTAAGTAGCACAAGGGTATAAACATTATTTCTTGCTTTTCTTTGAAGTTAATGTATTTCCTAAAGACTGCTACCTTAAAAAACACATTGGCCATGCTAAATGTCTTGTGTCTTATACTAGATGAAAAAAGAAAAATAAAATATGTTACTGAGGTTCATCAGTGTCATCTAGACACTACTGCTTGAGTTGTTTAAATGTTATATTTTCTTTTCTAGAACAAAGAAAACCATGGATTAGTTGAACGATTGACCAGTTTGGCATCTACTCATGCACAGAATTTAGATAAACTTCACAGACTTGAATCCGAACTGGAAAAGAAAACTGTGCATGGGAAATCCCAGGAGGAAAAAGTGAAGAAATATAAGGACGACTCTGAACAGGTGACTAATCTCCCAGCAGATCTCATATCCTTGTCTCAGTGCTGCCGCTTCCTGAGAGTTTAAACAATATTATGATGGAAAAATGTTGACTTTTCCATATTAGGAATCTCACTGATTAGATATCATGCATAAACCCCTGACATAAAGGGAGTGCTTCTCTGTTACTCGTCACATTTAATACATTAAATCGTAATATTTTTTGCTTTACTAGAATGACCTTCCTGAAATACTGTATCTGCACTCCACAGTACTGTCCTTCTCACGTTCCTGTTTCTTATCAGCCAGCTATGATTCAGCTCTCTGATGTCTCCTCACTGGAAGTGCTGATGCAACATAACCCCATGTGGGTTCCTCCACGGAGATACAAAGCTTTACCATGTGCTACCAGTGTTGAATTATTATGAGAATTTTACGGCTTTGCTGTTGAGTTTGAACAGAATTAAGCCACTTACTGCTTTTATTCAGTTTCATATGAATATTCCACTACATATGTCAGTTGAGTTTGCAGTCTCCCACTTTCAGGGCCGGCCCAAGGCAAAATGCCGCCTGGGGCGAATTTTAAAATGCCGCCCCCCCCCTTATCTACCCTTCCTCTCCCTCCGTCCCTGCCGCCCCCCTTCCTTGTACTTACCTTTCAGCAGTCCTGCGGCGAGTCTCCCTGTTCGGTCTCGGTGCCGGCTTGTAATGCTGAGCGCCGGAAATCTTCCGGCACTCAGCATTACAAGCAGGCACCGAGACCGAACAGGAAGACTCGCCGCAGAGGAGAGAGAGAGGGGCGCCGAGCGGGTACTGACAGCTTGGTAAGCGAAAACCACTCGGCCCCCCTTTCTCTCTCTTTCGCTTTAAAAAAAAAAAAAAAAAAAAAAAAAAAAAAGGGCTTTGGGGCGGCAAAGTGCCGCCCCTTCAAAAGTGCCGTCTGGAGCGGTTGCCCCACTCGGCTCCATTGTCGGGCCGGCCCTGCCCACTTTAGTGAATGAACCCACTATATCTCTTCAAAACATCACCCAATTCTGACACACTCGCTGTTTCGTCCTTGAGTACTTATTTAATCAATGTGTTGGTTGTTATTCCCTGATTTAAGGCGTGATATGGATATTACATATTACATAAGTCAATGAAGTTCAACCTTGGTATCCCCCCCCCCCTTAAAAAAACAAGAAAAATGTAATACCAGGTAGATTTGGTATTCTTGCTATTATTATTTGGTAAATGTATATGTTTAATAACACATTTTATACATTTCAGAAACTAGCAAAACTTCAAAAGCAAAATACTGAACTCCTCGAAATGAAACAGCAACTGGAGATGAAACTAGAAGACAAGACACAAGAAATGAAAGGTTAGTCATTGTATTCATAATACACGTTTAATTTAGTCTAAAGGACTAAACTTTATATACAGGACATGCTCGTATGCACCCCTTCTTGAAGAATACTGAATTAGGCCAACAATGTATCACATGTAAGATTTTACATTCATTTGTAGCTGTTGAGAAGTGCTATCTTTTCTGGGAAGAACATGATCGATACAGTGTAGCTGTAAGTTATTTTATACAGGCACAATCAGTGTATCTTCAAACAAAGAGTGACAACTTTTTATGAAACGGGGCGTGGCCGGCCGCTCTGGAAGATGGCAGCTTGAAGTGAGAGCTCTGTCTCCCTCCCGATATATTTGGTGCTTTCGGAAACCCCGATCCATCATGGGCAAGAAAAAACGCGGTGAACGCGACCCCAAGACCCCGACTACCTCTGGGAAACGGGTTTCCTCGTCGATGAGGGAATACTTCCAGACCCCTCGGGAGTTGGCCTCGCTGGGGCCTGAGGCCTCTGGTGATACCTCGCCCTCGAGCTCTGAGGGCGCCGGTGATATGACCTGTGTGGACTCTCATCTGCCGGGGCCGTCCGACGACCGACGGGACCAGGACGATGTCCTTCACCTGTTTTCCTCTGCTCCGTGGAAAGCGGATTTTAGCACTCTGATTACGGAGCTGAAGCAGACCGTGCGGGATTTCATAAGTTTTTATGCTCACATAATTCAGTCAGTAGCCACACACTGTAGCTCGGGTGAGTACGGGGTGCTGTCGGCATGTGCCAGATGGCCAGTGCTGGCCTGATACATACCATGGGGAAATGTCTGATGTTGAAACCCTTATATCCAGCAGCTACCGTATGTCTGAAAAACTCAAACTTATCACCGATCTAGTTATCTAACCCTTTGGGTAAAGAGTTGTATCTCCAAACTGTCATCACTATAACCCTTCTATGGTATCTGGGTTTACAGACAGCAGATAAATTAATCTAGACATCTGCATGTTGGTCATCAGTAAGGCATAAGCACACAGTCAGAGCACGCTATTTTTCTAGTCTTAACGAGGATGTCTCCATCAGCACAAGATATGGTTTAGCTCAACAGTCTGTGGTCTAGGCCAAATACTAATGAGTTCTGCACAATTTTTTTTTATTTTTTCAAGAAAGTTCTAAAACCACAAAACTGTGGGTCTTGTGAACGGACATAACACTTGTACTTAAATACTAGTTCAAAGTTCTAAAATTAGGCGCACAAAACATTCTTGCTCCTTACAGGGGCACTCCAGCCATCATTTGGGTTAATGCATACGATAGCAGAGTGTCACATTTGAATACTTTTTTGCCAGTGCAAATACATGTTATGGTGACACTACATTTGTTCGCAAGGACTTTTTTTTTAATTATTATTATTATTAGACGTGTGCTATATACATTTATGGTTGCATTATGCATAAAGATATGTTCATAATGTGATGTGATGCAGGCCTCTCCTTTGTCCGCTCTGGGTGCCGCGGTGGGTTTCGGGGTCTGATGTTCTTGGTTTCCTGTTCTCTAACGCCCGTCATTGCCACTTGTATTTCGTGGTTTCATGGGTTTCTGTTTCTATTTTCCTGTTTTTCATGATCGGGGGGGACGGTCTCCTCTCTGATGTTTTTTCCTTTTTTTTTCTTCTACATACCGTCTCTTCTCTTGCTTCCGATATCTCCTACTTGGTTGTCTTCTCTCTTGGCGGCTGCTACTTACCCCCTGCCGTGGACGTTTTTGGTTATTGGCGGCCTTTCGGGTTCCTCTTTTGTTGAGGTTCTTGGTCTCCCGCCTAATACTCGTCCTAAAGGCGGTGGTGCCACTTGTTTTTCTGTGTTATTTGTGTGGTGTGTGTGTGTGTGTGCTTGTGTTTAGTTTTTTTTTTTTTCTTTTGTTTTTTTCTTTTTCTTTTTTTTTCTTTTCTCTTCCCCCTCCCTTTTTTCAGTTCCTTCTTCGTACTATGTTGTCCCCTGTCATTCCTCATTCCCTTTCTCCTAAACACCTCATTGTTTTGTCCTATAATGTGAAAGGGCTGAATGTCCCTGAAAAGCGGTCATGTCTCATACGTGATTTAAGTTTCACAAGGCCTCTGTGGCCTTTCTGCAGGAAACTCACTTTCTTGCTGCTGCGCACCCTAACTTACTCAATGCTGCTTACCCTCGCGGCTACTTTAGTAACAACCCTGCGGGGAAGTCCAAGGGTACCGCTATCCTATTTGATAAGCACACTCCGTTCAAGGAGACAGCGCACTTGTCTGACCCAGAAGGTAGATACATTTTTGTTAAGGGTACTATAGCAGGTTCTCTTTACACGTTTGCCAATGTTTACTTACCCAACCGACAACAGCACAGGGCCCTTCGAGAATGTTGCGTTTGTTGCGCCCTTTCCAGGAGGGTACCTTAATCCTTGGGGGCGATTTTAATGTGGCGCTTGATCCCAGATTGGACACGTCGGTGGGCCGTTCCAGCACCTCCTCGCATGTTCTTCACAAGATCAAATTGCTTCTCCGGGACTTTCAGTTGGTCGATTGTTGGAGGGCGTAACGCCATGTGACAAGGACTTTAGCTTTTACTCCTCGCCTACGGGAGTATATACTCGCATAGACTATTTGTTCATACCTCACTATCACCTCACCCGCCTGGTTGCTGCCCGCTATGGCTCACTCACGTGGTCGGATCACGCTCCCTCTCGTCGAATTTGACCCGACCGTCCATTGCTTCATGGCTTCTCAACGAATCTCTTCTGGCAGATGCCTCTGTGGTGTCTGACTTTCGATCTGAACTCTCTAACTATTTCGATGGCAATTTGTCCCCGGACATTTCGCCCTTGACGGTGTGGGAAGCCCACAAATGCGTGATCCGTGGCCGTTTTATTGCTCTCGGAACTCGGCGGAAAAAGGCCAACTCAGCGAAGATAAGCGCGCTGTACACCAAAATCGCAGAACTGGAGCGCAGTCACAAAGACCTTGCCTCTGCTGCAGATCTTCAGCAATTGCTCGAGTATAGGAGGGAGTTGTCATCTATCCTTGTTTCTCAGGCCCGTCAGTCCTTTCTCAAGTTGAAGGCGTTATATTACGAAGACGGGGACAAGCTTGGAAAATATCTGGCTAGGGCTCTCCGCCAGCGGCGTAAGATGTGTTACATCCCTCACGTTTGATCTCCGACGGGCGTCCTCCATAGACTGCCTCACACCATGATGAATGCATTTGTTATGTATTACTCTCAGCTGTATAATCTCTCTTCGGAGGGTAGCTGTGGTCCCCAATCCCGGAGGTTGGAGCTGATCTCAGAGTATCTTGCTAAGCACTTGTCCAGGAAACTTACTCCTCAGGTTGCGGAAAGTTTGGAGGCCCCTATTTCTCTACTCGAGCTAGAAATGGCGCTAAAGTCGTCTAAAGCTGGCAGGTGTCCGGGTCCTGATGGCTTTCCATTACTCTATTACAAGAAATTCTTCGGCATCTTTGGCCCCCACCTGGTGTCCTCGTTAAATGCCTTGGTTGATCGTCACGATTTTCATGCTGACTCTTTGATGGCCACCATTTCCCTGATTCCCAAAGAAGGGAAGGATCCGGAGCTGTGCAGCAGTTTCCGGACGATCTCCTTGCTTAATACAGACCTCCAACTGTTCTCCAAAATTCTGGCTACCAGATTGAAAACCCTTGTCCCCCAGTTGGTTCACCCGGACCAGACCGGTTTTGTGATGGGGAGGGAGTCCAGGGACAGCACATTCCGCGCTCTCAATATCATTCACGCTGCGTCTACTATGGGGAAGAAAGCTGTCGTCTTGTCAACCGACGCTGAAAAGGCGTTTGACAGATTGGACTGGAACTTCCTGTTCGCAGTTCTAGATCACCTGAACTTCGGCCCTAATATGCGTCGCTGGGTGCAGTCCCTGTACACTCGTCCTTCTGCCAGGCTTAGGATCAACGGTGTCCTGACGGAGTCCTTCCCCATTTCTAATGGCACCAGACAAGGTTGTCCGCTCTCTCCCCTGCTTTTCATACTAGCGCTTGAACCATTCTTGGAGGCTATCCGACATCATCCGGATATTATGGGTTTGGAAATTGGCAACACTCATCATAAAGTGCTTGGCTACGCCGATGACCTTTTGTTTATTATTTCTAACCCGACTGTGTCTCTCCCGAATATCCTTCGAGAATTTCAAATTTATGGCGAGCTTTCGAATTTTAAAATCAACGCCTCCAAATCGGAGATTATGAACTTGACTTTACCATGGTCGCAGGCCTTACAGCTGGAATCCAGTTTTCCTTTCAAGTGGTGTGTCGATAGGCTCAAGTATCTAGGAATTTGGCTCACCAGGGATCTGTCCCTCCTGTACTCTGCCAACTTTCTCACGCTCCTGTCCACGTTACGGGCGGATCTCCGTTGCAGGTCGCCACAATACCTATCTTGGGTTGGTAGAATCAATGCGTTGAAGATGAATGTGCTGCCTAGGATACTTTACCTCTTTCAGACCATTCCGATTCGGCTCCCACTGGCCTTCTTCGCCTCACTGAAATCCATGTTTTTTACAGTTTGTCTGGTCTAACAGACGCCCTAGGACGAAGTTCTCAACTTTGATTCTCCCCAAGTCGGCTGGAGGCGCTGGTCTGCCTTGTCCATGCACATACTACCATGCCTGTCACTTGCTGCGAGTCCTCGAGTGGTCACACCGACCCCCGCATAAATTATGGGTGGACATTGAGACTTGTTTAGCAGGCCAACAGGTGTACCGTCTTCCCTGGCTGCCACTACAATATGCCAGAACGGTTGCTCGGGCTCACCCTCTGATTGCTGCTACGCTTTGGACTATCCATTCCCTTCACCGGTCCCGAGATCTTACTACCTATCCGTCTCCCATTCGACGCAACCCGGATTTCCCTCCTGGACAGGGGGGGGGGGCTCCTTCCTGGGGTCTTCCTCTGCTGACTGTACTCCTCTAGCTCACTTTTTATCTGGAACCCAGCTCAGGTCTCTGGAATCCATTCTCGGGGACCGCACCCCGTCGGCTGTGGATCGCTTCCACTACTTGCAGCTTTCCAGTTTTTGGCGGAGCATTCGTCGGAAACATGCTCTCGCGAGAGATCTTACTGACTTTGAACACCTGTGTAGCGGCCCTGCCCTTCCTGCCCTTCCTGCCCACGGCCCACGGCATTTTGTACCTGTTGCTGATCCGGAAACAAGGGACTGCACCTTTGCGATTCCAGGGGTTCTGGGAGCGAGAGTTGAACACCTCTTGGACTCAAGCGGAGTGGGACAAAATTTTTGTTCTCACGCACAAAAGCTTGCGTGCTACCAAAGCTCAAGAAACCTCATATAAATTGCTTACTCAATGGTATATGACTCCAGTTCTAATTCATAAGGCCTTTCCGGATGTGTCGGATGTGTGCTGGGGGTGCGGGATGGCCCCTGGTACGCTGCTTCATCTCTGGTGTGATTGTCCCATTATCGTCCCGTTTTGGTCACAGCTGCACAGGATCATCACGCGCCTTACAGATAACCCACCTCCATTCTTACCTGGCCCATATTTGCTCCACCGTACTTCTCAACCTATCTCTAGCTATAAATTTTTATTATTATTTTTTTTTTCTTCTTTGTTATTTTTTGTCGTTGTTTGTGTGTGGGTCATTGTTTTTGGTCTCTTGTCACTTCTGTTCGTCCTGTTGTTGTTTGTTGCCTTTGGTTCCTCTTCCACTCCCCGTCTTGTCGGGCCTTTCCCTCTTTTCTTCTGCTGCTCCTTTTCATGGTCTTCTGTCTTCTTTTCTCTTCTCGACTTTCATTTTCCCTTTTACTTCTCTTTTTTCTTTTCTCCTTCTCTCTCCTCTTCTTTCTCTCCTTTTCTTCTTGTCTTTCTCCTTCTTGGGAGGTCCTGTTTTGGGTGCTGTTGGCTCTCCTTGCGGGGAGTTTATCCCGTGCTTCTGTACTTTGTAATTTTGATGGTTCGTGACCCGCTGCACTGGGTACTTTTTTGTTATCTGTCCCTTCTTGTTCTACTACTGGACTCCCTTATATTTCTGTTTCTCTTTTTGAAAACTTCATAAAAACGTATTTACAAAAAAAAACAAAAAAACTTTTTATGAAACCACTGAACACATTTTATGAAACGTTTGCTGTCCCTTTAAAGCCACAAGCAACAAAGCCTTGTATTTGTATTTTTTCCAGAGAAAATGAATGACCTCACAAACCAACTGTTTGCTGATGTGGAGAAAGAAGAAAAGCAAAGAATGTATGTGTAACCATATTGAAAGGTTGATATAGGCAACATATTAAGCTCTCTCGATTAGAGAGGGAGTACAGTGGCTTGTAAAATTTTCTCCCTTGACATGGACATGTTTACCTAAAATCACTTGTTTATAGTGTAATTGTGTATCAAGAAACTGTGTATCAAACATGTAAATTTGGTAAAGGAGATATCTGTGTATTTAAAAGAACAGTCATATATTTTCTTGTTTCCATGATTATCCTAATGTTTTTTTAAGATCGATGGGACATTAGCCTGTTTAAAGGGCTAGATTGCTAATAGCACAGATCGATAGGGGAGAATGCATTGGGTAGCAGACCAATGTTGCTGCCAGGAGGCAGCGGTAGCTACTGGTAAAGTGATCACCTGAAAGAACGGCATCAGTGACGGAAATTCGTTCACCGGTGCTTGAGAAAAAAATGGTATCACTGCCCCTTTAACTGACAAATTAGAAGATAAGAGAATATCTGTGAGTAAATGGGAAGTGTATCCATTTGATGAGATTTTCTAGCATGCTTTCTAATTTTGTCAACTCGTGGCTTACTGCATAATCAGTCAATAGTGCATTGGGAGTTGCATATAAGGAGCAGCTTTGATACCTTGTCGTAGAAGTGGTGTAATATGCAGCAACCAGTGGGCCATTGCTGTTGACTATTCTGTGTTTTTAGGTCTGCTGTTTAAACATAATGCCATTGATACAATAAAAATAAAGATCTCTGTAGAAAAGTTGCGTTAATGAAGCATCTCACTATATCCTGAGTGAAACTTAAAATACCAATATTTTTCACGTATGGACTATGTTGATATTTGTTCATCTCCAATCCATTATTTACGTGCAGTAAATAAATTAGCTGCATAATTCCTTAAGTATTTTCCATCTAAGACGTGTACAAATCACACTGCTCTTTATTCCTCTGGCCAGAAAACTTGAAAAACATTTTGAGATCCAGAAAGAAGATTATGAGAAACAGATTGAAATACTGAAAGTAGAGATCAAGTCCCTGAAAAGCAGGAACAAGCAGCTTCTGCGGCAGGTGGAGGAACAGCAACTCCTCAGTGATGGCCTAAAACAGGAGATAAGTCACCTTACAAATGTTGCAGAGGTAAGCTGTGATTTTTAATGTTTTATTTTTTATTTTTTTGGTGTATATTGTATTTACAGATAAGATGGCACCAGGATCCCATAATGTGAGTATTGCTATATGCCTGGCCCCGTAACAAACCTAAATCATTATTGGGGGTTTATAGTAATGAAGTTCAAGCATTTAAGTGGCTTAACCATTCATTACAAGGGTGCCAACCTCTTTGAGCATCAGCTGCTGGAAGGGCCAAGCATAGGCCCAGTAAACAGAGTCCTTCTTACTGGTTAGGACTGGGACATATTTCGAAAAAATGTATCGGAAAACCAGAATTCATAAAAAAAAAAAAATCACACATAGTTTTAAAGGCTTTATTTTTATGTGATACTTGTAATAAAATAGGGTAGGGGTACCCCTTTTTTATGTCAAAACAGTGGTGAGAATAATGGCATCTAATATGAGTTTTATGAATTTACACATAACGTGGGGCTGTATTAGGGTTATCCTCAAATGAGACATATTTTGGGTTATTTTACAAAATGTACTTTTGCAGCAGTGGTAAAATATTATATATAATTCTGATTATATTCATCATTTATTAAAATATTTTTACGCACACACGTAAGATTTAAGGTTAAGTTGTTATGGGTAGACCAGACTTGCGCCCGGGCGTTAATGAAATGCATTACTGGTGCATGAAGGACTGTCATGACGCTATAAAATAAAGCATAACTTTACAATCTATGTAACACAAAAGAAGTACCAAGATGGGGCCAATTACAGTTAGTTTAAATCTGAAAAGGCATTCCAGATGTTGGTCATAGTGATTTCAGGAGGACCCTTGAAGAAATACTAAGCCAAGGGGGAATAGGACATAAGGGTCTCCGAAGAAAGGGTGGAACGTGAAATCACCGGTGCAGTGAGTTGTCACCCCCTCCCCTGCACACCCTGTATAATAGATACGTGTGTACAAGAAATATTTGCACATAGATTATTTTATTTATTTCAGCCTCACGTTTGGACATATCACTGTAATTCATCTGAAACTGATTATGTGCTCTCTTTTTGCCATGCGTCCTGATTGTACAGTGTCATGGACTCCGGTCGGAGGATGCTCTGTGCAGTATGTAACAAGATAGACTAGTTATTGTGCTCCATACATTTTTCAAAGATAATAATAATAAATAAACCCCAGACGACTCTTTTTTGTTAATCCTTAACAGAAAATACCCGAATTACAAAAGGAAATTGAAGTTCTTGAGGCCCAAAAGAGAGAGTCTGATAACCAGATGCAGTTTCAAAAGCAAGAAATGAGAGGTAAGAACTATAGATTGAAATAGGGTTTTCCAAATTGAGTACAGAACAGTTATTACGTAATATATCTATAGAGATGTTCTTTTCCTTATCAATTATATTGTAAGAAAATGTAAATTCAAATAAAACCAAATTCAGTTGGCCAAATTCAGTTTCTATCCAAAATAGAAAAAATGTAAAAAACAAACAAACAAAAAAAAAAAAACAACATAAAACTTCGGAACCTCAAAAATCTTTTCCTCATGTAGAATTCTTGTGACTTTACATATTTTTCTATGCTGGTCCGATAAAAAGTATAAACTTCAACTAAATACTTTGTTCTTGGGCTACTACAACATCAGTTTTCCTTCTCACAGGAAATGCTGTATATTCAGAATCCCAAAATTACAATACAACACAAAATTCTCATATTTATTGGTTCTGGAAACCAAGACTTAGAAGAGAATGATTAATGGAAGGAGCCGCTTAAAGCCTTTTGCTCCAAGTGCTTATTGAATGTATTTTATTTTGTTTCAGAAAAGATGAATGAAATGGCTAAACAGCTCTTGGACAGCCTAGAAATAGAAGATGTTAAAAACAGGTATAGGAACCTGACTATAAATTCCTTTATAGATTTATATGAACTCTGTTTCTGTGAGGCATTTTGGATGAATCCTTTCGAGGTCTGAATCTCTTTAGGTGTCTCTTAATAGACAGGGGTTGTCAAGTTTTGTTTCACTAGGAGGTGTCCTCCTTGGTGAGTTTTAAAACAGCCATTTTTGACTCTAGTGGTTTATTATGTTGATTTTAACTTTGTCCTTTAGTTTCTGAAGGAGTTATGTTTATAAACAAAACCTGCAACCCAGAACGTCTTTAGTTTTTTGTATAAAAATCAATTTGAAGGGGACCCAATTCCCAAACTTTGAACTTTGAGTGATCTATAGGTATTTTGCCACCATGTGGAAATATACTCACCGGGAGACAGTAGTATTTACAGGATCAGTCATGTTAATTTAAACATTTCTCCTGTGATATGGCTGTTCTAAATAATGAAAAATATCAGCCCCACCATGGGAAACACTGCATGGACCCCATACCCTTATTTTTATAAGGTGCCATTTTTATGGTAGAATGCATTAGGATTGCAAGAAAACACCTGGACACTAGACTCCAGGGCGGCTGCCTGCTGGTAATCTAAATGAGTGATGTTTCCCAACAAAACATAGCATAGTTTGCTTCACTAAACCCTGAAAAAGCAAATAAAACTAAAAGGAAAACTACATTAAAGGGTACTTTTTATACACTTACTTGTGAAAAATTAAAACCTGACAAATTCATTTTAAGTTCTTATAAACCTTCACCTAAAGACAATATAAGTTTTGCATAAAAACGTATGTATGCGTTTTATATTTTTCCCTTCCTAGACTCGCCCAAGAGGATCTGGGAAATATAAATGAAGATGGAGAACTTTGGTTTGCATACGAAGGCTTGAAAAAAGCCACCAGGTACAATTTTTTTATTTCACCAACTGATTATTACTCCATAGCTTAAACAGGTTTGGTCAGACAGGCGTACTTCCATTATTGGAACATGAAATGTATTCTGTTAAAGGATCTCTTGGAAAAATGTAAGCAAAAGGAGAAAATGGGGTGTCTTTCTTAGCTAAGGACCCAAGTGTACATTATTGTCCATATTATTACAGTCTAAGATGCATTTGATCCATGTTTACAGAATGCCAGATCATAAGCTTTGCGTTGATCATTGGAAATATCTCCTGTTGCTGCTAGACCACTAAACTAGAATACACTTTTTTTTTTATCAAGACCGCCTTATAGAATGTATGACTGTTCAATGTACTTTTTCGGTATTGATAATTCAAATACATTAACTGTGTAAGTACAAGAGACAATTGGCACAGGATTATTCTATCTGCCTTGATCATACATCTGAATGAGGGTACACATTGCAACCTTAATCATTGCTATTACTTTTCAGAATAGCTAAATGTAATAATATAATGGTTTGATTGATTACCTTATTATGTACTGGATCATTGAACATTACTGTAATTTTTAGATTAAAATTCATGTCCTAGTCTCAGAATCATTAAAAGCCATGCTAACTGCTGCACACCTCCAATCAGACCCCCAGTGTATTTTATTTATATTTTGGTATGATCTTTTTTGTGTTTTGCAGAATTTTGGAAAGCCATTTTCAAACTCAAAAAGAGAGCTATGAAAAAGAAATTGAATTGTTAAACTTTAATGTGAACCACCTCGCTGATGATGTGAAAAAACTGCAGAAATCATGCAATGAAGAAAAAGAAACGAATGATAGCCTCAGACAGGAGATCATAAGGCTGACGACTGAGAATAAGGTATTTGAGGTTCTGTTCCACTATTATAAGTTTTATTGTAACTTTACACTGTAACATTTTTAGTAGTTGCTTAGGAATATGCTTTATCTGATTATGAAATGTTGGGGTAAGGATTCTAATAAAAAGGGCTAAATTGTTTAAAATGCAACTCACTTGTACATAATGCATTTGTTTGCATGGAATACCATAGATCTATACTTAATGTATATTTCGTTTGATAGGCATTTAAAAATGTCTGCTACAATTGACTAATTAAAAGCAACAACAAGATTAAAGCAAAAACGATCTAACATATAATCCTGTAATATCGCCTGGCATTTGGGATTTCTTGGGTCTCATAACACCAACTCCTAAACATCTGGTCCAAACTCATGTAAGGCTATTCAATTATTGAGGGGTTTGCTATCTAAATTATTAATTCAGTAACTGTCCCATATGTTCATCTGTAGAAATCTATTCACCCATGTAGGTCAACACTGTATTGACTCAGTGTAGGTTACATTAAGTTTTTGTTAATTTTAGGTTGTGGCTACTCTCAAGGCTAAGATTTCAGACCTTGAAAAACAAAATATGGACCTCCAAGGCTGCCTCTATGAACAGTCCATGAAACTGCCAGGTAATATTAGTGCCGCAATAGGTTTTTAAGATTATTTAAGTTGTATTTTTCTGAATAGTAGGAGTAAGGCTTGTGTGAATTCTGGATAAAATATGTACAGTTATTTAAGCAAGTATGCTTATTCAAAGCTGTTATACCACCAATTAAACATCAACAAATATTTCAGAGAAAATGTACCATTATGTAAAAGAGTTAAGGCCCTTGAAATCACAGGTTGATGGAAGCTCTTTCTCAGCAAGTCTTCCTTTTAGAACTAAACATACATAGATGGCAACACTTTATAAGGAACAACGGGTAATTGCTAAATATTAACTGCTTCATGTGTAAGTACAAGATACGCCTCAAGGTGTAGAACATAGCACAGGTGGCCACTGCATTATTCATTGTGCAACAAACATATTGAGGATACAGAGAAGTTTATATCGCAACTAACAATAAAGAAATAATGTAATGTGTCTTCATGCAATATTAAGTTGACTTAAAAGTACACTTATGTAACATGCAGTGCACCATAGACCCCAGGCCACATTAAAGCTCCATGGCATGTGCCTTGTCTAAAACACACACAGTTTGGCACATAAAACAATAGAGAGCCAATACGATCAGTCAGAAATCTGAACTGAAGACATAACTGTAGACAAGTAGAGGTCAGTGATTGTTTTGTGCACCGATTTAATTGATATATAATGAAAAGCTAACTAATAATTGTGCTCATTTTTTAATTTATCAATATTTTGGTGCTAGTTTCATTCCATAATTCTTCAAATGCTTTTTAATCTGTAATGTTTGTAGTTATGAGTATAAGGCTGTTTCTGTAAGAATGGTTCATTTAATAAGCAAGTGCATTTTACTTTGTATACACTTACTATTACAGGAAAAGAGGAGAAAGTAACTAACCACAAACAACGAGCTCTTGAAGAAGAAGTAGTAACGCCACAGTAAGTAAGACAGAGCTTCACTGTTGCTCACTGTTGCTTGTGCCATCACACTGGTAGACCAGCGTGCCAACAAATCATTAATGGTATCCATAGTGGGCTTTAAATTGCAGGTGACTCTTGGTGGGTTATAAGGCACTACAGTCCCATTGATTCAGCTCCAAAGTAAGCAATATAGCCATGTCAAATTAAATAGGAGTTGTGAAAATGTGGGTACTTTGATATAGTAGCAAGCTAAGCATCATATAATGTGAGGAGGTCCCCAACATTTATACTTCCGATAGCAGCTTTTAAATAGTATTGGCTGAGTATGTGTTGATTCCTTGGATTATTGTATGTACATGTTGTTAATTTCAGCAGCACCGGGAAATGTGAGTGTATATATAATGTAGTGTGTGCTTACTTTAAAAAAAAAAAAATATTCAAATATATATCATATATTAAAGATGATGTTTTGCATAGACTGAACATTAATTGCTCTCTCTAATATGTTGGCGACCTTAGGATGTACTATTACGTCCTATAAAACAAGCCCTAGAGGAGCAAGGATGTAATAGCATGTCCTAAAGTTCAGGGCGAGATCAGGGTCACATTCAACAGCCTGGGGGGGGTCTCCTCTGTCAGCAGACGTTTGTGCTTTCTCTTGAAACAACATTGAAAATAAAAAGGTCCCCAGAGTGTCTAGTCTGCTAACTAATGGCAGGCAATGAAGTAAGGACCAAACTGTGTTTCTCCGTCTTCACAAAATATAAAAAAAATAAAATAAAATATATAAAAAAAAAATAAAAAATGAAATAAAGTTCATAAATAATTGGGTATCATAAGGGCTACCATTCAGTTCCAAGAAAGATCCCTGAGATATGAAAAGGCATCTCCAGTCAAAAAGTCATTTTTTTTAATTAAATGAAAAAATATTAAAATTAAAAACGTCAAAAATGTACAGAATGTAAAAATCGGTGCCCGCACACCTCTTACCCTCCCACTAGAAATATACATTAAAATTAAACCCTTCTTTGTCCCCAACCAATAGTTCAGTAGTAAAAATAATGTATGTAAGGATGCATGTGGGATATTATTTTACTCAGGGGATGTTACTGGGCATAATTCAGGGGTATTTTTTTTATCAGTGGCATCTAATTTGTAAAATAAATTGTGCCCTTTTTTGACATATTCAAAAGTGTGAATGAGGCAAGATTTGACCTGATAAGAATTATTTATGAGAAGAGGTTTGAAATCCAGCAGGTGGAACAGTACCTTTAAGCATGCCATTCATTTTGCTTTTAAAGAAAAGGGTACACAAAATCATTTTAGTACAAGGTGGACAAGCAACCGATTGCTAATTAAGGAATTAATATGTCAAATGTGTTTCATGTAAAAGGCTAGGTAGATGCCTTGGATTTTCATTTGTATAGAATTTTGGTTCATTGCCACTTGTCAGGTCCAAGCTTTTTCAATAATAATGGGACCTTCGGCTGCTGCTTTCCACTCATCCCCGGTTGTTTCTGACCGTCTGATCCTGTGGTGTCAGAGCCTGCTTTTTTGGTAACTCACCACTCAAGATACCATTTGATACTATTTTGTATATTACATTTGTGACGGAAGCCTCCATCACTGGGACCACTGGAGAAGCCTGATTGCCAGTCTCCTCCCTATTGACTATGGGCCCTGGGTTTGTAAAGGCTTCTGTGGCTACCCCCAGCAGTATCATCTCATCACTGGCTGAGGGGATTATCTCCAGCAGACAGCCAGGATCTGCCACCAGGGAGTGACCACCATTGTTTCAGTTTAATGTTGTATAAATCAGTCTCCCCCCTATTGTATTGTTAATCCTGTTACTGTCCCCGTTGTCTCTGAGAGGCAGATTAAGGGGGCGGTTTGTGTCCCAATATCTTGTTTTATGTTAATGTGTGTTTTGCTGGATATATCCAGCCCTGTGTGTCTAAAATAAATCAGTCTTCGTTTGGTTTTACCCTACACTGAGTCTCGGCTAGTGACTGGGGAACCGGGGAAAGTGTGTTGTCCCAGGCTAAGGGAGCACAAGACAGCGGAGGCAGTCGGTCGGACGAGCCAGCTCCGTGACATTGGTGGCAGCGGTGGGATTTCTTCTTAGTCTGAGGGACACTTACTTTCTACCGGGATTGACCGACAGGACGGCAGACTTCGGTCGCCTTGGCAAGGACATGGATGTGGTATCCGAATTCCAGGGACTGCTGCGGGTCATCCTCTCCTGCTACACCACTGCTTTGCCTACAGAACAATACCAGAAACTGAGGCAAGTGGTTCGACGGTCAGTATGGCAGAGGGCTGTTATACGCCGGGGTCAGTGTCTTCCAAGCTCCGAACAAAAGATTAGAGACCAGCGGGAACTACGGATGTCTTTCCTGGGACAGCAACCCCAGGAGCAATGGGTATCCGAATTGGACAAGCTGGTCCAACAGGAGGTAGAGCTGGAAGATCACTATAGGGCTCTGCAGTGGTATACAGAGCAAGCATATTGGGGAACTGCGAAAGATTGTTCTCCAGAGGGCTATGACTTTGGTGGCCCTGCCCCTGGATTATTATGGGATAGTCTTCAGGAGGATCCGGACTTCGGCAGCACAGCGGAGTGGCGGATTGAGGACATCCGGGATTTCAGGGAGTGGGACCTCCCAGATGCACTAGGACTTAAAGGTGATTTAGACTTTTTAATTACGCAGGAATGGGAACTGGAGAAGGCGTATAAAAAACTGTTTGACCGCGTTCAACAGAATGCCCCGGTGTCCAGGGATTGTGTGGATTTTGTGGATGTGATTGAGTGGTCAGCTGAGGGTGTTGACCCAGGCGGGGTGGATGGGACTGCGGTCTCCACCCCTGAGTCACAGGGATACTGGGCAGCTAATCCAGATCCGATACTGGAGCTGTGCGACTGTGCTCCACAACCAGATCCAGAGATTGTGGATCTAACTGATTTTACATCTGAGGATGTTTACCCAAGAGGGGTGGATAACACTGCAGTCTCCACACCGGGGGCCTCAGAATGCTGGGCAGTCTGCCCAGATCTCTTAGTCCCAGCTGAAGAGCTGGCAACAGGGCAGAGCGCTGCTGGCTTCTGCCCCACACCTGCAATGACTACAGGGATCCAGGGAGATGTGGCAGCCGGCCCTTCTCCCCAGCGGCAGCTCACATGTCCGGGAGCGGAGGAACTTGTTTTTCCTCCCCAGCGGCAGTGGGAGGAACCGAGAGATGTGACAGCCGGTCCATCTTCCCAGCGGCAGCTCACATGTCCGGGAGCAGAGGAACCGGCCCTCCCTCCCCAGCGGCAGGCCGACCCACAAGATTCCCTAACCCTAGCTGAAGTGCTGGCAACCAGGCAGAGCATCGCTGGCCTCTGCCCAGCACCTACCAAAGCTGCAGGAGTTCAGGGAGATACAGCGGCCGACCCGCCCCCCCAGCAGCAGAACCTAATTCCAGGACCGGATCAACCGGAACTCCCTCCTCAATGGCAACAGGAGCACCAGGGAGGGGATGCAGGCGGCATCACTCCCCAGCGGTACCCGGGAGATGGCGCAGCCGGCCCATCTCCCCAGCAGCAGCAGGAGCACCAATTTTGGGAGGGCATTAATGGGCCAAATAAACTGACTGACTACGGAGTCAACCCGTTTGGGGTCTCATCCTATGTCAGTCCAATTCGAAGGGGGGAGAATTGTGACGGAAGCCTCCATCACTGGGACCACTGGAGAAGCCTGATTGCCAGTCTCCTCCCTATTGATTATGGGCCCTGGGTTTGTAAAGGCTTCTGTGGCTACCCCCAGCAGTATCATCTCATCACTGGCTGAGGGGATTATCTCCAGCAGACAGCCAGGATCTGCCACCAGGGAGTGACCACCATTGTTTCAGTTTAATGTTGTATAAATCAGTCTCCCCCCTATTGTATTGTTAATCCCGTTACTGCCCCCGTTGTCTCTGAGAGGCAGATTAAGGGGGCGGTTTGTGTCCCAATATCTTGTTTTATGTTAATGTGTGTTTTGCTGGATATATCCAGCCCTGTGTGTCTAAAATAAATCAGTCTTCGTTTGGTTTTACCCTACACTGAGTCTCGGCTAGTGACTGGGGAACCGGGGAAAGTGTGTTGTCCCAGGCTAAGGGAGCACAAGACAGCGGAGGCAGTCGGTCGGACGAGCCAGCTCCGTGACAACATTCTTTTGGTGAACTTGCTGGGTTAAATCACCTTTTGTAATGGTGAAACAATATGAATTTGCCACATTCCCACGAAGGCAATGACAAATGGCAAATAATATCTTAACAGCAATCTTTTTCAGCATAATTATGAAATGTGCTATGTCCAGCTGCCTCATTAATGTGTGTTGTATTTTATCTATCTATCTATTTATCTATCCATTCATCCATCCATCCCGTGTCTGTCTATCCAGGCAGCCATCAATTTATCCATCCATCCATCTATCCCATCAGGTTTCTGTCTATCCATTCATCCATCCATCCATCCCATCAGGCAGCCATCCACTGTGTGGTAGTAACAAATAAACATTTAAGGTCCTGCCGGTACATTCTTGTTGTGTTTCGACTTTAGTGGTGATATGAGTGTCTCTGGTCCACTCCTCCTGTATTGTAACTTAGTTTCTGTAATACAGCTATAGCTAGAAATCAGAGGTATTTTTGGTAGGAAGAAACCACCCTAGGGGAAATTTTGTTGTTGTCTTTCAGTTCCTTTCTGTTGAGTCAGTAGTATAGATGACAAAAATTCCTTTTAAAATATAAATACTTCCTCTCTTGAATGCCTTCAGATGGTGGTTCTCAGAAATCATTCAAGTCTCACAAGAATCTCCTGTTATTATATAACAAAAGAAACATGATTACATTTGGACTTCCCCAAACCGGATATGACATAAGAACAATTATACAGTAGCTGATTAATACATGTTAAATGATGTTAAATGATGGTAGTGCGAAATGCTACATTTGGAATAATCATCTGGAACAATAATGTGACATAAGGCGAGGGCATGATATGTTAGAAATCTTTGTTGTCATAATTCCTTTTTCTTATAATCATCATGTAAGGATTAATGCTTAAAATATAAAATGAAAGTTCTGATTTTGAAAGTATATAACTTCTTTATTTAGATTGCAGAATTCCATGAAGCAGGTGCAGGAAGAAGATGAGGAGGAAGGAGACATTCGACAAATAAAGCAGGTCAACATTTATTTAAAGTAACAAAATAGAAATGTGAAAATGGCTACATTTCCCATGGACATATAAGGGGACATTTGTTTACAGGAGAAAATATTATTTTAGTTATGATGTAACAGAAATACAAACTGAGTACTTGTTAACGTTTACTGTATCTATAAAACATATGTTTGACTTCATGTTTAGAAGTATTTAGTAACACATTAATGAATCTTATGGTTTGTTTTTTTCTTTTAATAGGATTATGAGGAACAGGCAGATAAAAAGGACAGAATTATCAAGAAACTCCAAGATCAAATCAAAGCTCTTACCAAGTCTATTGAAACAGGTATATAGCATGCAGATGGTTATTGTTATTTGATGTATTTAAAGCAACACATACTTATAATTAATACTCACTGAACGGCACATGTTTCTAAACACATCTCTTATATAAATACAAATCTTAAAAGGCAACCTATTTTTACACAGATAATCAAGTGGGCATCTCAACTGTTTCTAAGGAATACCTGGGGATGCTGGAATTCATACCAGAAGATGAGCCAAAACTCATTAGCAATCTCATTTTAGGTAAGTTTGTAAGAATATTATTTGTCTTTCGTTAAGATTAGATGTGTGTCTGTAGAGTAAATCACAGTATGTGATCATCACTCTGAAATCGCACACCTTTTATTCATATGAGTTAAGATTATGAATTTGTAAACCGCAAGTATGATTTTGTGGCCTTAACTACTTTCCAGTTAATATAACAGATTGAACAAGCTGTTCCATCCTCAGAGAGGTATTCTTTTAAACCAAATATTATTGCGTCATCGTAAAGTATCATCAAATAACAAGGTGTCAGACCACCACAGTGCACAAAAAGACAGAAGAACCACAGCATGGTACTAAAATTAAATTCTCCTATATCCTGAACTAGCAGGTGCACGGTCTAATATTTTGAGAAGAAAACAAAAAGGAAAAGTCCAAGAAAAAGAGAAATTGCAAACAAAAGGAAGACAAACGTTTGTTCAAGAAAATAAATGAGGAAGCTAAAAACCAGATTAAATGAACATGCTTCCACATCAAAATAATAGGAAACTCCTATTAGGAAGTTATATTACCTACTTAGGAAATTATATTGATATTACATAAAAAAAATCCTATCTTGCGCAATGCACACCTTAGGTTCCCCAACCCTAGTAAATATGCCACCTCTCAGACATTATATATTTAATGGGTTTGGCCAGCATCTACACCTTTCAACATATTGAGATGGTTTTGTCCAGGTGGACATACAAACAGATCAAACGATAAGACATCTCTTCATAAAACCTGTACTGAACTATTACATGTTCCAGTGAGGGATGGGATGGATTCTTCCTCTTTCTGGCTATACAGGTCAGGACTGCTGGAAATATATGCATTATTCGTTTTCTAGTGTTTGATCGAATGCCTGGGTAGGGGGCATTCATAAATGTAATTCGGTGAGATTGTTCCAGCTCCAACCCTAACCCGTTGTTATGATACGATAAAGCCCAGATCCCGCTGGCGTCACACCCTCTACAGCATGTACATGATTCTGTACTTTGGGAACATTTTGGCCAGCCTGGCTGGGACAAGGTACCATCTATACAGCACCTTGTGCAATTATTCTGTATGGTGTAGACAATGTGACTTGGCTCCCAAAAGAGCGATGCCCTTCTGGGAGTGAAAAAGTTCTACCTATGTCTTCCACGTGCCTCCATGAACCCCATTCTGCAGTCAGTCAGAGAGGACAGCAACAGCAATAACAGGCTGAGATGCCCCTCTCCATGTAAGCATGTAAGCAAACACGGGTAATATGATCCTCCCCAGAGATATAGTCAGCTAAATATAGTGCGATAGTTTGATGTAAGCATAAGGTTCAGGACTCGAAATATTAAAGCTGTCTTTTAAAAAGTTGCTACTACTCTCCTATGCGCTCTCCAATCCAGTTGGCCAGCCATAAATCCGGTATAGAAAAGGACA
Source organism: Spea hammondii (assembly GCA_029215755.1). Lineage (NCBI taxonomy): Eukaryota > Metazoa > Chordata > Amphibia > Anura > Pelobatidae > Spea > Spea hammondii. The sequence continues at coordinate 87,172,259 of JARDYJ010000004.1, forward strand.
ACACCAATAGTGGTGAGGCAAGAGGAAACTTCGGGCATGTGGTAACCATAATAACTGTGGAGTTGTGTCTTTGTGTATAACGAGATTCTCCTGATCTGACCATGCCATACAGCCCCTGAGGGCATGTGACATAATGTCCTTTTGTAACATAGGTGCCTTAATACAGTGGGTATCCCCAAGCCCCAGAGCTTAACCGGCACCTGTAGGTATTAGAACGTGATTCTAGGTCATTTGACATTCCAAATAAACTTCTTGAAAAAGGTTGGATTTCTTGTAACACTTTACACTAACCCAAATATACTGACTATAATACTACAGGCATGCATTATATGTATTGTAATGCTGATATCAGCCAGTGTTTTTAATATACATAAATATAGATGTCCTTTTCTAATTGAGACAGATCTCAAACCACGTGGTGTTGTAGTTAATATGATCCCCGGTCTCCCAGCTCACATCATGTTCATGTGTGTGAGATATACTGATTACATTAATGAAGCGGACAGGATCAAGTCTCTGATGAATGCAACCATCAACGGCATTAAGCAAGTCATTAAGGTGAGATCCATAACTGTAAACATGAATGTAGTTTATACAAATTTGAGAGAAAATAAAAAAACAATACCTTTTTGTTGTGACGAAGTGTAATTACCAATTGGGTTATATTAGAATTCATACTGGTTACTTCTGATTTGGAATAGTAGTGCATTTCATAGTAGATTGTTTTGTTCTTATCTAGGATCACGCAGAGGACTTTGAAATGCTCTCATTCTGGCTGTCAAATGTTCATCATTTTCTCAACTGTTTAAAACAATACAGTGGTGAAGAGGTATGTCCACCCTGCCTTCTGCGCGAATATAATGTTAGAATGCATTGCAGGTTATGTATAAAAAGAGATTTTACTTCAACCAATGGAATGGTCATGGTAATTGCTATGGTGGTGTCACCACTTTTCAAACTTTGCACTAGAATCACTCCTTTATGTTTTGATTGATGAGCAGGGCACTCTCCGGAACAACGCACTTGTGTCCTCTCAACCAGAAACGTTTAAGTTTTCGGTTAGATATACACCTGTCTCTGCCCCATGGGGCCTTCTGAAGCACTTAAGGATTACAAAAAAAATCAGTTGTCCATTTCTTCATTCATTTAATAGTCTATTAAGAATTCTGCAACGAAAGAGCAATTTGTTCTGAAATGAATATATATATATATATATATATATATATATATATATATATATATATATATATATATATATATATATAGCTGTGTGAGAGCTGTATTTACTAACAGCCACTAACTACTTTGTCACATCTGTCACTTCTAGGAATTCGCAAAGTATAACCTGCCACTACAAAATAAAAACTGTTTGAAGAATTTTGACCTGTCTGAGTATAGACAGATCATAAGTGACTTGGCCATTAGGATATACCATCAGTTTATCACTGTTATGGAAAACAACATTCAGCCAATGATCGGTAAGAGAACTTTTATTACCTTATTTAGGAATGAAGGAAGAGTCTGTCAATGAATGTCCATTAGTAACATTTCCATCACAGCAGAATGTAAATATTTGCATCATTAGTTAGTAAATATCATATATTGAAAGACCTTGTCTGTTTACTGATCAAGAAATACCAAACCCAGGAGAAGGCAGGCACAATTGTTTTAGGTTTAATGTATAATTAAGCTAATAAATTGACTTTATGGCATCACGTACACATTTGTCTCAAAGAACAAACAGTATTTGATTTTTTACTTTAAAATGTGTTTTGTTTTAGTGCCCGGGATGTTGGAACATGAGAGCCTCCATGGAATTTCAGTTGCCAAACCTACTGGGTTTCGTAAACGTTCCTCCAGTATAGATGATACAGACACGTATACAATGACTTCAATCCTTCAGCAACTCAGTTACTTTTATACCACTATGTGTCAGCATGGCATGGACTCTGAACTGCTGAAGCAGGCCGTCAAGCAGCTATTCTATCTGATCTCGAGCGTCACGCTGAATAGCCTTTTCTTACGCAAAGACATGTGTTCTTGCAGGAAAGGAATGCAGATAAGGTAGAGCTATTATTAGTGATGGGGTTTTAGGATCTAATCATCCCCAACAAGTTCAGATTTCATAGTCCATATCATATAGTTATGGTTTAATTGTCTGGTAGATGCTTTGATTTACACACATCTTATGCTATGTTTATTAGGCAGGATTTGCTTGTAAACAAAGAGAATCCGGTGTGTCGTATGGTGTTTTAGTGAACTCTTAGTGTACCTCAGGTGTTCCATGTTAATAGGCAACTTGGTTCACAATATGCAGGGTTCATCCTCACTCACTTAGATCCATATTGTGAGAGCTCCTTCGTACTGTTAATTCAGTGTATGAGCACACTAATGAAGGAATATCTATTTTTGTACCCTGTATTAAGGCCATTACGACATGATCTAAAAACACCTTTACATTTATCAAGTACAATTTAGTAAATTTTAACTATTAACAGTACATTTTAAGTTCTTGCCATCAAACGCGTTATACTGGTATATGCGCTAATATAGTTTCACATCCCTTGAAATACTTGTCTCTTGGGCCCTGTTCTAATTTATAAATAATAAAAAAGCAAGTTAGGATTATTTTAAAAATATAAACAAGGAAGACCATTGAGAAATGTAGTGTGCAGAGCAATACAGTGCTATGAGATGAGTACTAATCATTTCATTAGCTTTGTGGCAGGCATGTTCACTATTATTATTATTTATTGTTTATATAGCGCCATCAAATTCCGTAGCGCTGTACAATGGGTGGACAGGACATAACAAGTAGTATGTAACATAACTCAAACAAGCTTACAATCTATTAAAACATAGTATAAGCTGCTGAACCATTTAAAATGTGTTAACATCACATATAGCGGGTTATTTATCCTGTGGTGATTAATATAAAGTATATTTAGGTGACTGCTCTATTTTAACATGTTTCCATAAGTCATGTCTGCCCCCTATGTTTAGATGTAATATCAGCTACTTGGAGGAATGGCTGCAAGGCAAGAATCTGCAAGGAAGTACAGCGAAGGAGACCCTTGAACCTCTCTCCCAGGCCGCATGGCTGCTGCAGGTGAAGAAGATCAAAGATGAAGATGCCAAGGAGATATGTGAACGCTGTACTACCCTCTCACCTATGCAGGTAATATTTTTTATCACTGCTTATAAAGTCATTCAGTTTGATTTTCATTTCACCAATCACCGCTGAGCAGATCCATTTTACGCCAGTGTGTAATAGTTCACTTTGTGACTACCTGCTTTATTTATGATTCATGTGCAGATTGTGAAGATTCTGAACTCTTACACTCCTATTGATGACTTTGAGAAGCGAGTAACACCATCTTTTGTGCGCAAGGTTCAGGTAATTTGTACAGTTAATACTAATTTTTCTTGATTTCTAATATTATTAGTATTGTCCTCCAGCAGTTTTGCACAGTTGTTATATATTTTTCATTTGTTTTAATAAACTATATTTTCTTTGTTTTTTAAAAAAAATAGTTAACAAGTATACTGTACTACTTATGTATTTATTTTTTTTCATCTCGCAAAGTGCAGGTGTAGCAGGCGTTACTAAAATTGTTGGTGCATCACAACATGCAAAATAGTTATCCATTCTCCTTTCTCTGCAACAGACCACAGCTTTGCTAATGCAGAACTAATTCATTGTTAAGACAAATGGAACAGGTTTTAAAACTTTAATGAATGGCGATACTTATTGTTATATACACACACTGTTAATAGAAATGATATCTTTTTAATGCTCTTTCAGTCAATGCTCAGCAATCGAGAGGATGGTTCACAGTTAATGCTGGACAGCAAATACCTCTTCCAAGTGACATTCCCATTCAGCCCATCTCCACATGCGCTGGAAATTATCCAAATTCCCAGCAGCCTGAAACTTGGCTTCCTTACGAGAATCTAGGATTAAAAAAAGACTCCACGTGATCTAATGACAAAGCAACGTGAAGGACTCTTAAAGGAACGATATCCCTTGGTGAATGTATTGCTAATTTTGGATGTCAGTAAATGATGTGTCCACATTTTGAATGTGACACAAAGAAACATTTTCTCAGTTTCTCTGAGAAAGGAACCAATGCAAAGTGTCAAAGAGACGATTTCACAGCGAAACAACCCCTGTGATGAGCGAAACCAGAGATTTCCCAGTGAACAGTAACCCTTTGTTATACCCTTGGGATGTACTGCCCTAATAAACCCTGTATAGCTACATTCATCTATTAAAAGAACATCGAAGCTCACGAATATATGAGAACAAAATGTTCCTAGCATTTTATTGAACCTAAGCAATAACATTTATAGAGCAATGAACAGTAAATTATACTGTTTGTTCTAATTATTTTATATATACACTCTTTGAGGAGAAATTTCCTTAACTGAGAGAAGGGCTACAAACTCCAGCGTTATCCTGCTAAAATCAAGTCACCGACTAGGAGTTTTCATAATTCTTTCACCCCTTAGCTCCCTGAAGGACATCAGACCACCAGGCTGCAACCCAACCACTCCAATGCTGCTTCCCTTAGGAATAGGGATGCCAATATTTATTGAGATGGACTGCCAGTTTAGAGATGACCGATATGATGCAAGAACGTTCCAGGCACAGGTGTCTCAACTACAGTGCAATAGCAAACATGTTTATAACACTGGAAGTTTTTAGCTTTATAAGAGTTAAGTTAATAAGCAGAACTGCGAGCTCGTCTGCTCTTGTTCCAAAAATACCCAACATTGTTTAATTTAACCTTGTTACTTTTTTTATACTTATTTTAATTTGTTATTGTGATTCTTTGCTAGGATGTATTAAATCAATATCAGCGTGTCTGTTTTAGTGACTGCTACATTTATGTAAAACACAGAAATGAACATCTCTATATTTATTGCCAGAAATTACTAAAAGCAATGCATTTGTTAGTATTCTGGGGGAAAAAAGAATAACGTTTGATGTGGAATGTCATGTCAGGAACAATTTTTATAGCCTATGATTTCTATATAGATATAATGTGGTTTTAATCAAGATTTTGATACTGTCATTTGTTAAGATGTTTTATTAGAAATAAAAGCCAAAACAATAAGTTTACTGAAATTATTCACCATGAACTGTTTTTATATACAGAATGCTTAAGATATATATATATATATATATGTATGTATATATATATATATATGTATTTGTATATACAGCATATATAATGTGAAATGAGTGTACATTTGGGATGGATGTAGATGTTGATGAAAGATAAAAGATAGTTAAGCATATACATTTATTTTACAAGGGATTATAAAGATTCACTCGTATTTATTCCCTTTTTTTACAATACTGGAATACAGATTATGTGAAAAGAACAAAAAACTCCAGACTTCTTGGGTTTCATGATAAACTGAAAGTAGGTAAAAAAGGGAACTTCCACCATTACAGCTAAACTAAACAGATAACTAAATTAATTTATTTAAACTACCTATAGCTAAAAATCTCAGTGTAATTGTTTTGGAGATATTTGGTTGAAGATTGTGGGTCTGTTTTAGATTTTTGACGGATCAATGGAACTTCCTGTTATCTCAGCCCTTCCCTCCCCCACCCTTACAAAGGCTGCTAGAATAATCATCCAAATCCTCTGAACAAGAAGTTAAGATGGCTGCTCCCATTAGCATATACATAGTACTAATTATCAATGTATATATTGCTTTTCTATCACATTGAAACATCATTACACTGACTTTTTTACTATATTAAATTGCAAATATATGTTAAAATGGCTGGTCTATTATTATTAATTATTGTTTTATATAGCGCCGTTAAATTCTGTAGCGCTGTACAATGGTTTAAACTCTTATTATACCCCAACTTGAATTTTACGCACAAAATTATGCACTATTTGGCACTCACGGTTAATCATTGATTATACAATTAATTTCACTGGGTTTGGCACTTTTTAGCTCTGCCTTATGGAGCGTATCCTAACCTTTGGCTTCATATACATGATAACATTTGGATTGTTTCCTCGCCCCACTGGTGGAGGTGAAATCCTCACTGGCTCCTAATTACCTTTAGAATTAAAGTTAAAATCCTGGTTCTAACATATAAGGTCCTCCATACATTTCTGCCCTCATAAGCAAATACTCTCCTACTCCATCCCTACGTTCTTCCCATGTGCTAAGGCTCTCCTCCTCACTCATCACCTCTTCCTTTTCCCATCTACAAGATTTCACTCAGGCTGCCCCATATCTTTGGGATCTACTTCCACTGAACCTTCAGCATTCATCCTCCCTCCCAACATTCAAGAAACATCTCAAAATCCACTTCTTCAGAGAAGCCGCACCATCTTAGCTGCTAGAACTTCCCTGTCACTGATACATCCACCACACTACCTCTCACCCTTTCCCTGTGCTTTATGTTTGTCCTCACCCCATTCCCTCAAGATTGTAAGCTTGCGAGCAGGGCTCTCTCCACCTAATGTATTGGTTTGTCTTAGTCTGTCAATTCTCAAGGTCATACCACTTGAAAATATGTATTGTATTAAGCGCTGCGTAAACTGTTAGCGCTATATAAATAAAAGATAATAATAATAATAATTAGCTCTAACTAGGATAGATCTGCATTATTACGAAAAATAATATAATAATAATAGAGATCTATTGGAAAAATGCATACTGTAAGATGCATATTCTTTAGTACTATATATAATACGTGGCCCAATCATGTCTAAAATGCATTTCATTGTTCTAGGGTCATTTATTCCGGTTTTGTTCCACTTTTTTCCACTTAAATAAATGTTAAATGGTTCTTAAGGAATAAGCATTCAGTACTTGACATTGTGATAAAGGAGTGGTCTCTTAAAGACACTGGAAGTTTAATACCTCTCTAAGTAGATTACCAGCATAAAGGCTGTTATTGGCGTTCTATTTCCAGAGAGCTGTCCCCGAGCCATCGTTCCACACTGTGATGTAAGTATGAATACATACCTTTATTACAATACATGGTTTGATCCTATGCTGGTCATGCTATCCAGCGCAAGAAATGTACGTTTTACTTGTGTGCCTTTATAGATATACTGTATGTTTAAATAAATGTGAGTATTGAGTGTGCGGGACACATTTACATTGAATGAATATATTTGCTGCAGTTAAACCATAGTTTTATTTATTAAATGCATTTTGATCTTCGATATACAAAGAAATACAGAAACCTTGTGCATGTGAATTCATCAACATTTGTTTGATAAACTTGGGCTTTAAAATGCCTTTGTTCCTGACTATACAAGGTGATGTAGCTGAAATCAACCTGATCTTCTGCTCTCCATAATGGAGCCGTTCTGCTAATTAATGTACGTGTGACATGAAAAAGAAAAAAAAGAGAAAAGAAAAAAACATTATTGAACTTCCTTACTGAATTATTGTCTCATGTTTTATTAACATGTTCGGAGTCCCTTTAATATTATGTATCGATTTCCATTTTAAAATACTTTTCAATCTTACTGTCCATTGAGAGCACTTTCTGGAAGCACAGCTTTTCCAAATGTTAGATTCAAAAGGGACCATGACCATGAGATAACAGAAGCAACAGAGATACTGGTATGGGAGGAAGGCTGACGTCCATATCAGATGGAGAACAACTGTACATAGTTCACTTAACCACAGGCATTTTCAAATGCACAACATTTCAATGCACTAAAACATCACAAGGATTGTATTCTATTCCACAACTTGCATTTGGTAATTTTTGTGTAGGGTTTTACTTTAATTTAAAGTACTGTTTGAAAGCCTTCCTAGCTTGTACATGTATTGAATGGGAACTTTCGCTGTTAACAGCTTTTTGTATAACCAAATTAATTCAGCAAAACTTCTTATAACTTGCATTTTTGTTTGCCAATTGTGTCATTTTTTTGGAACAATTTAGTTAAAAAGTTGGCGGCTGAGCTCAATGTCAGCCTGTGGCAAAGCCAGCATTATCTGATTAATTTCCCGGCCTGACGTTATCGCCCTCCAGTTCCCCCACCCTTATAAAGGCTGCCCGAACCATTCAACAACCAGCCACTAAACAATAGGTGAGGCATAATATAATGGAGTGGAATAATAATCCAAATCACGAGAACAGCGAGTTAAGATGGTTCTGCTTTAAACAAGTGTTAGTAAGTCTGTACGTGGAAAAAAGAATGAACATCAAAAACTGTTCTTTACCAAGATGCCGCCTCCAGCATAGCCAAAGCCATTTGTGAGCAAAACTGCTTATGACAAGCTCGGTGAGATTTCTGGGTCTGTACCCTCTCCGATGTAAAAGAAGGAAGCGATACTGCTCGAAGCTTTAAATCTTATCTTTATTGAGAAAATGTAGGTGTACAGCCAACTTCATGATCTTTATGCTGATAAGAAGCATAGAATGTTCTGCGTCATCACAAAACATAAATTTACAGAATATTATTTAAGAATGAAACTAAAGCAATTATGTGTTAAATTTGTTTGTTGTAATAATAATCAAGTTATTTTTCCCGCTACACAAATAAAACATCTCTATTACGATTTACAAATAAAGCTTTATATAGTCTCTTGAACCCAAGCAGTAGGGATTATATACAAGCAGCTTATGGAGTCCCATCAGCATTACAGCCTATCACGCCGGAGCCCTCAGCCGCTTTAGGAATAGATGACAATGGTAGGGGTCTAATTCTCGCTTTCTCTCTTCCAGCTGAATTTAATCATCCAAGATGTGTGATCAAACGTTCCTCGCTGTCTTGTTTGGTCCCTGTAGCAGATGCCACAGGGAAAGACCTTTAAGGACTATTTACATCAAAGCTGAGCCAGTGACCTTCTGCTCAGTATGCGTGGAAATGGTATTGTAATATTTTGAAGTAAAACATGATATATTCTCTATAGTATCTGTCTTGAAACGGCACATGTAAACAGCGTATTTCATTTCACAGCGCGTTCAAAGATCATGAGCGTAACGTCGGAGTTAAGTTAATTAATGCAGTAAATAAATTTTAATGTAGACGCAGAGATTATTTTTCTGTGTGTGTCGGCCATATTCTGGTGGTTACCAACATGACCACAGCCCTGTATTTTGATGGCAACATATACATGCAGTTGTGTAAACAAGTATTTGCTCTCTGATTTTCTTGTGACATATTTTGGCACTGAAGGCTACCTAATCTCCTGTCCCCCAACTGTCCCGATTTACGCAGGACAGTCCCAATTTTGGGTCTCTATCCTGGTTTCCCACCTATACCACAATCTCCCTCTAGTCGGCTCAACATTAGGGAGCGCGAGGTCTGTCACTTGAGACCTAATCACTACGCGCCGGCAAATAATGCCGAACGTGGGGATATGACGCCATCCCTGCGCTCGGCAGCAATAGCCGGCGCGTAGTGATGAGGGAGCTGTAAAGAGAGGTCTGAAGTGACAGACCTCGTGCTTCCACTACAGGATGGAGGATGCAGGATGAAGAATGAAGGAAGAAGAATGAAGGAAGAAGGATGGAGGAAGAGTTAAGAGATGGGGAGAAAGGGGTGTAATGGCAGTGTATATGAATGTATGTGTTTGTAAGCTTGTGTGTGTATGAACAGGTGTGTGTAGGTATTTGTAAGCTGTGTGTGAGGGCAGTGTATGTGTATATGTGTGTTTATGAGCAAGTGTGTGTAAGGGTTCTGGTAGGGAGGCTAACATTAGCCTTTTTTTTTTTATTAAAAAAAAATTCTGCTGCTGTGGACTACTCTTCCAATGATACTCAGTCAGCATTATGGTTGACACCTGGCTGGCTGAGAATCATAGGAATTGTAGTTCACAGCTAGCATCTGCATCTTTACTGTTGACTGCACTAACCATGATGCTCAGCCAGCATCATGGAAGCAGTATGTGTTGGTTATTTTTTATATGCATGACTGCTGAAAAAAACGAAGCGTTTTTTAATTAGCGATGCAAGTGTGACATTGTAAAATGCAATTGCTTGTATTGGTGAGTTCAGCGAGAGCGATTAACAAAAAAATGATGCAGCTCCTTGTACTGCATCTTATTGAAGTGTATATGTGGGTATGTTAGTGTGGTGACTGTGTGTGTCTGGGGATGTTAATCTGTCTGTTTGTTAGTGTAAGTGTCTGTGTGTTAGTGTCTGGTTTCATGTATCTGGTTGTCATAGTGTCGATGTGTGTTAATGAGCCTGGTTGTGATTGTGTGAGTGAGTGAGTATGTGTTAGCATGAGTGTCTGTGTGCGTGAGTATGTTAGTCTGTGTGTGACTGTGTGTGTCTGGGTATGTTAGCGTATGTGTGCATGTTAGTGTGAGTGTCTGGCTGTGTGTGTTAGTGTTGTTGTGGCTGGTTCTGTTGGTGTGAGTGGGTGTGTTAGTGAGCGGACATGTTAGTGTCTCTGGATGAGTGTATTAGTATGAGTTTCTGTGTGTTAGTGTGGGCGTGGTTTTAGGAGGGGCAGCATTTTATTCTTCCACCCAGACAGCACCAATGTCTTGAGCCGGCCCTGGGTATAAGATGGGAAGCTTCATACCCAATCAAATTGAACTGCAATCTCGTAATTCCAGCATTGCCTGATGAAGAACTTGAAGCATGAAACATGCTTCCACCAGGCAAACCCCCCCCCCCCAGTATCTATGCCCTTTAGGCATCAGGGAGCCCCATCCCCTTCAAAGCTGGCTGCACATTGAGCAGAGTGACCAAAACAGCCATGTTTTCCAGGACAAACATAATTTTCCTGACCATCCCAGGCCGATGTGGTTACCCTAACATTGAAGCACCAAGCCTGGTATTGCTCACACATGAGTCATGGACCCCATATTTTCTCACCCTTTTTCAGGAAAGGTGAAATGTCCTCCTGGAAAAAAATGCAGGAGAGCAATCTGGGGAGAAAAGGGTAACCCAAATCCCAGCACAGATTTGGTCATATTGTCTCCAACATTGAGGGGACGCACCAGGGAACCTTGCTTCCAACTGGGCTGGCATCAGATACCACAATTGTTACAATTGTTTTCTGCAATTCAAGAAGTTTGGTAAAGGGGGTAACCCCCTCATAGTTTCCTCCGCCTCATACCACTGCTGCACTGGGACAGCTTAGTATGTCATATTTCTAAACAACCTAATTCCTCTGAACACAGATATAATTAAGAAAAAGTACCAAACAATGGTTGCAAAATCTGGTTCGCAAAGGTGTTTTCCTAATATTCTATAAATAAAACAATTATTTACTATATTTTACGTATTAACTATATTTTACAGCATTTAGTTAAATCGTTTGGAGGTTATTTGGGAACTCCTTTTCATGTCATATGGTGACAGTGATGGGTTTATACTTTGCATTTGTATACTATATAAATCATATACAATACATGATTCCGGGCACAGTGCTAGATATAAAATAAAAAAATAAAACATTTATTTTTTTATTTTAGCAAGTTTATACCACGCAAGAGTTTGTTCTGTTTACGTAATTGTTTAATGTTTGATTAATGAAGACAATTATTACTAAATTACGCCTGTTATTTTCCTGTTTGGAATACACATAATATACTAAGGCAAATGAAGCTTGTCAGTTTAATATTCTGCTGATAGAAGCCTTTTGTTTTTTTTAACCAAATAAAGCTATAGTTGTTTAAAAAAAAAAAAAAAAAAAAAGCTTTCTGCTTGTGCCTGAGCCAAGCAGCGTCTGCAGTAGCAGCAGCAGCAGCATCCTTGGTTGTTGAGCCATCCCCATCATACCCTTCTCCACTCCCACCTCCCTTCCCTGCATCCTCACTCTCTTTTTTTGTATCAAGATGGCAACTGAAGGCTTGCAGGAGAACGAGACCTTGGCTTCTCTGAAGAATGAAGCAGAGAGCCTTAAAGGAAAGCTGGAAGAAGAGAGAGCCAAATTGCATGATGTGGAATGTAAGTATGTTCATTAGGCGACTGCCTGTCTCTGTTTTTATCATGACATCTGGGGAGAGATGACAGCTCCGCCGGTGACGTGTAAACAAACATACCGTACTCTACCGCTACCCAGAAAGCTCTCCTTATCAAGCAAAGCCTTAACCATCTCGGCTTATAAGGCATCTCACCTCCGGATAAAAATAGCCCGTAATGTCATAGCCTCCTGTTCCTGTTATGTCTCCTAACCCTGCAAGATCTGGTGGCAGCTTACGATCCAAAGATACCCATCTATGCCATACCTTCCTGGGAATAATATGAACATTCATCAGCGACTTGATTCTAAGCTTGCATGGCAGTTAAATATATTATTGCTTTGTTTTTAGCACAGCAAGTTTCACTTGTCAAGTGGTTTTTTTGTTTTTGTTTCATTTAATGATATTTAGTTTATACCAAGCCAGCGTATTCCATCAAGATGTTAAAGGGTTAAAAACATCAAGAAAAGCTGAACAAGGATCCAATCCTATTTTAGCTACTCAAATTATCACTTTCTAGTAAAAAAAAAAAAAGTAGGAGTGACGGCAGGGCCCTCTTTATCGAATGTATCGGTTTGTCTGTTAATTCTAGGTTTGTCATACTCTTTGTATGTATGTATTGTAAGAAGCGCTGCATAACTTGTTGGTGCTATATAAATAAAAAATAGTAATAATAATAATAATAATGTAAGTCAGTTGTAAAAGGTCTTTTCATAGTTTAATAAATTATACATCATTTAATAAATCTCATAATCCACTTAATCGCTTTCTAATATATTTCCATCACATTTTACCTCGTTATCACCGTTAGGGCAGGGGAGCTAAAGCTTAACCCTGTGAGTGCCATAGCTGTGAATATTTAATACTGGCCCCTAACGCACTGAAAGTGGAAGATGGAATTTTATATGTAGATCACTATTGCCAAAGCAGGTACAGATCGGGGTGCTAATAGAACAGCATAAAATGAAAATCAGGGAGATCTAACACTAGTTTTTTGTTTTGTTTTTTGTAAATTGTGTATATTTGCTAAAAGGTGACAAAAGCCCTCCACTGTACATTAAGCAAAATAAAATGCACTTATACCACTGTGGCCCAGTCTAAAAATAACCATTCTGTGTCCTTATCTGCATGTCTCTGCCTAGAAGTCCTAGAATGCTTTGGGCATTTAGAGCCGCATTGCTTTTAGACATGCCCATCTTAGCATATGTGTATTATGCTTTCTTTCACAAATAAACACAAATTTCCTTATCCACGCCACAAACAACCATTTTAGTCCCCATTTTCCCATCATCCTCCCAGGAGATTGGGTTTGCCTATCTATAATCTGGCTTTCATAAAGCTGTGCAGCTGCTCGGCTACAATGTTAAAAGAATTAACACAGCCAAAAAGGGAATGTTTTGGTGAGCAAGGTACCTCACTTTACATCTACCCAACTTACAGTCATTCACATATCATCCTTTCATTTTACACACCTCCAGTTGCATTATGGTAGCCTCTTCTCTGGAGGTTTAATGAGATACAAGAACACAACCTTTTAAGACAGGCAGGTATGAATATTACATTTATTTATATAGCGCCAGCAGATTCCGTAGCGCTGTTACAATCGGCGGGATAATTTAAAATCACAAACAAAAACAAACTGGTATAAAATGAGACGGCCCTGCTCTTGGGAGCTTACAATCTAGTCAGTGGTTGAGAGGGAAGTGAAACAATATGACTGAGGATGAGTTGAAAGGGTCCAGAAGATCTGTTGAAGTTGGTTGATCGTTCAGATGGCTTGATTAGGATGATGGCTGAGAGTGTTAGGAAGAAAGGTGACTGGCCCAGATAAAATGCTGCCCTGTGGGATGTATAGACTTATGGAAGAAAACCAGTTAGTCAGTTATACATCCTCCTAATACAGGGCAGCTTTTTATCTGAGCTGGTCAGCAATATGTAAAAATTATATGTGTCCTGGAAAGCATGGCGCATGTGGTCACCCTAACATTGAGGCACCAAGCCTGGTATTGCTCACACACAAGTCACAGACCCCATATTTTTTCACCCTTTTTCAGGAAAGGTGAAATGTCCTCCTGGAAAAAAATGTAGGAGAGCAATCTGGGGAGAAAAGGGTAACCCAGCTTCAGAGAGCTTTTGAAAGTTGTGTACAAGGGAGAAAGTCTGACTAGATGGGGAAGGAAATTCTACAGAAGGGGTGTAGCACCTTCAGGTGAAATCCTGAATATGGGAAGAGGTAACGACAGTAGAAGAGAGACTCAGGTAGTGAGATGAACAAAGAAGGAAGTTAGTGGTGTATTTGGATAGGACGGTAGAGATATAGAGGGGGGCAGTGTTGTTAAGAGCTCTGTAGGTCAGGAGCTTGAAAGGGTATTAATGGTATGGGGATCCAATGGAGTGATTGGCACAGTGGAGTAGCGGACAGAGAAACATTAGTCTACCTTCAGTGATAAGGATGGATTGGAGCGGTGAAAGGGTCAGTAAGGATAGCCGGGGTCAGGTACACGGAGGTCAGCAGGGTCCAATATAATAGCCAGGGTCTGGTGCACAGAATCCAATTGGGAGTGCAAACAGCATACAGCTAATAGAAAGATACGGCACAATAACTGAGTAATACTCAGTGCTGGGTTTTAAACTTACCACTCGTGGACGCCCCGTCCCTGTGCGTGACGTCATCTGAGCGGGTTCCCCGCCGTCTCCATTCGGGGACGAATAAAGTTGAGTGATGGTGTTTGCCCGCGCCCAGAAGCAGCCATGCAGGAGGCAGACGAGGAGGGAGCAGAAGAGGCAGCGCTGGACCTGGCACCCGCGGTTAGCGGATTCTCAGGTGATGCCACACCATGGCAGCGAACTTGGTCAGTTGGTTGGATAGTTTTGTTTTGACAGTAAGAGATACGTCAGGAATTGTGGACAGAGCAGATGGCGGGGTTACCAAAAGTTCATCTTGAGCTCTAGGTAAAGGTACAGGTACACCATCCATGATGGAATTTCTGAAAGACAGTAGGTAAGGCGTGTTAGAAAAGAGGATGAAAGGTCAGAAGAGGAAATATAAATTATGGTGTCAGTGCACTTAGGTGGTACTGGAAGCCAAAGGAAGATAGCAGTCATCCAAGGCAAGAAGTGTAGATAGAGAATAGCAAGGGCCCAAGAACTGAGCCCTGAGGGACACCAACAGATAGAGGTAGGGAAGAGAAGCAAGTTCCAGTGAACGCTAAAAGTACGGTCAGAGAGGTATGATTTAAACCAGGAAAGAGCTGTGTCACAGATGCCATGAGGATGGAGGAGGTGGTGCTCAACTGTGTCAAAGGCTGCAGAAAGGCCCAAGAGAAAAAGTAGTGAGAAGTGGCCTTGTGTTTTAGCTGCAAGGAGATCATTAGTAATTTTAGTGGGTGCAGCCTCTGTTGAATGCTGTGGAAACCGGAATGTAGACTCTCAAGCATAGAGTTTGAAGAGAGGAAATTAGTTAACTGATAATAAGTTATTCGTTCCAGCAGTTAAGATTCTAGCAGGAGAAGGGAAACTGAATATGAATTGAAAATCCTTTGGTCCATATGCCTACTGAGGAAAAGGGGCTTCAGTAATGTAAATGGCTAGAAGGATTTGGTATTTCTTGTTACATTGCGAAACCATCTGTAGGGTGACTTTAGGTAGCCTTCCAAACTAGTCTACACATGTACAGTGTATCAAAAGCAGGATACATACTTTTCAGGGTCATCATGAAAAGTGGTAAGAGTTTTTAGATGTTTCTCTTTCCCCAAGTGCCAGCAAACAGTGTAACAAGCCTTTTCTCCAGTTCTCCATAATCCTAGAAGGGGACATTCCATCTCACATGGGTTGCACTGCTACAGTCCCCCATGTTCACAAGCTTTTTCAAATAGTCCTGCATTTGGTAAGAGATATAAATCACATGCTGTATTTCCACACCACTATACTTCCGTAGGGAATTATCACATAGTGCGAGCGATGCTTTGAAGTGAAAACTAGATCTTTGTGAAGCATTTTACGTCAGTGTAAACAGCATTTTTCATGAAAGACTGCAGCTGCTGCCAACATGATAAGGATACCAACACAAGGGTAAATAGGGACATTGAGTAAGACCCAAGTCATTATCTTAGCTAAAGAGTAGCGAAAAAAAAGTTCCTAAATGGATTAGGACATGGATATAAATTCTATATGCATATACATACATATAAGTGTAGATGTATGCAGAAACCCCAAACCTGTATGTATCAGTAGGAATGATTGATCTTTGTTTTTATGAATGATTACGCTTCTCCATCAAGTTTTAACCCCTTTAAGAGGTGAAGAGGGTGCTTTCAGGACAGGGAAGTAATTAGTTATAAATGTTTTACTACCATCTGTCACGTACGTTTCTATGCAAGATGTAATGTAAGATTCCCAAACGAATAATAGTCTACTCTACTTTGTGTAGTTAATAGATTGTACATTTAGTATCTCTGCTGGGTAAAACTCAGATTTCCTTTTTTTATACAAAGGTCCATGTTCTGTACTGGAAATACAGTTGAGTTGGTGACTAAAGCTTGAGCTTTTTCTTTCTTCACATAATTCAAAGTTAACATTTAAAATAACTACTTGTTTTACTATGTGTTTATAAGTGCTCAATTAATTGTCTACATGGGCATCAGAAACATGATGAAAAACCCATCTTCTTGAAATGACTGATGCAAGGATAGCTCCCCTATCTAGAGCAGGGAAGTCCAACTGGCAGCCCGCAATGCACTCATTTTGACCCGTGGTAAGCAGCAGGGTAAGCAGTAAGCAGACACAAAGGAAAAGCTTTGTGCAAGGTAAGGATGTAGAAGTATGACGGTATGATAGAGTGAGGATATTTAATATGAGTGTATATTAGTGTGTGAGGGTGTGTGTGTATGTTTGCTAGTATTCATAGCTCCGACACCCTAGCTCAGACAAAATCTATCCCTCCACTCTAATGTAATTGGAGAGCAATGATCTATAAAACACACTATATTAATACATTTCCTTCCCAACATGCTTCTAGGTGTTACTGTCAATGTTTCTGTAGGAATCAATTATTCCTTGAATTGTCACTACATTTATGGAAATGGGTCTCCAAGACATTGTTGATCATGTTCTTTCTGTGTCTCCCGTAGTACACCAAGTGGCAGAGCGTGTGGAGTCTCTTGGACAATTTGTCATGAAAACAAGGCGGACGCTGAAGGGTCATGGCAATAAGGTGCTCTGCATGGACTGGTGTAAAGATAAAAGAAGGATTGTGAGCTCATCCCAGGTAATGAAACGTTGGCCCGTTGGACTGAGAATGTAGTAACAAATAAAGAAATGTCAGAATATAAGATCTGTACAAAGAGTTTCTATAGTTTTATGTATGTATGTTGTCTAATTACGCAACACGTCTTGGAGGGCGTTTAAAATATTCACAATTGTCTTAAGTATTCGAATAGGTTTTTCATAATGGATGCGCATATCAGAGAAGTAATAGCGTTACGTGGTAAAGTGAAATCTGCAGGAGTGTATCACAATGAATGCATGGGCTGGTATATATATGTAGTCCAGTTTGCAAGCAAAATGGACAAGTTGAGACTTTGTGGCACGTCAACATTTTTATCTACCTTTTCTGCTATTCACTTTTCTTTATATGCATGTAGTAAATATTGTATTCATATTCTGCATGTAAAAATTACCCTAGATAAAAATAAAATCAGAATAAATATTATCTAAGCCGTAAATGCATTTAACCAGTTGTTTTTCAACTAACTTACATGCTTACATATGAAAGCGCAAGGGGAGGAGTACTCAGGTGCCTCTGCCTCTGCAGTGTCCTATGCGGCTGGAAGGGGGCAATTAACTATACCCCCCTACAGACTTAGTGACCTTAGTTGCCCACACCCACTCACCATAAACCAACAAACATTCTAACACTAATAGATACAGTCTATACACACACTCTCTCTACTTCTCCTCCTATCCCTCTCTCTCTTTCACCCTCTCCCAGGGGACACTAACCTAGGCTTACCCGTAACACTATACGCTGACACACACTCAATCTCTCCTTTTCATAGATCCCACTCCCACGTATTACTAGACTAGATGGCAGCAAAGGCAGGATCACGGCACAGGGATGAGGGATGATTTGTGCCTGCTGGCACCTACAAGGCCAAGATACGACTGCATGTATCAGTCAAGAATGGAAACATTTGTGATACGGTTTATCAGGACGCAGGCACAGTTGTAGGGGCCGACCAAAAAACTTATTTTTCAGCCTGACTGTTTTAAACATGGGCAGACAAGGTTACTTATGGCCTTGTCACAGCTTGGAAGAAAGTGTCATTAGTAGGCTAATTGCTGCATCAGCCATTTTTTTACCGAGTGATGAAATTGAAATCCACTCTGAAAGGTACTTTCTAGTTACAAGAACCATGAATCCATACACATCCGGAATACTGGGGGAGAAGATCACGATATAACAAAATTATGAGATGATCCAAACCTTTACTAAAAAGCTACACCATTACTAAAGGTATACATTCACTCAGCCGCTGTTGTTACGTTCCAAATATTAACAACTGATGTCTTCCTGGCTGTAAAGTGCATGCCGCCTTGTACTGATGTCCATCTCTTATTGTACATCATACCTAGTGCTTTGTGTTTCACCCTACAGGATGGAAAAGTGATTGTGTGGGATGCATTCACCACCAACAAGGTAGGTCACCACTGCTTGTTGACAAACAACAGAGAATTGTGTCAATAAAAATATAAATATATTTTAAAATGAACTAGCTATGAAAATGGAGGTACCTGATCTCTAATCAAGGTTGTATACATATGTAGCTGCTAGTCAGGGATACAGAGGAGGACACCGTGATTAGAGAGCTCCATAAGCAAGCTTTCGGCCACATGCTGATTTCAGTGTGTTTTATTAAATAACTGAATAAGAACTTTCTTCTTCACTCTGTAACCATACAAAAATATTACCACATTCACGCAGTATTACCAGTTTACCCGGTTATCAGAGGCCTTATGCCTTAGGCCCATGCATTCCCCACATAGTATTTACCTCTACCACTTCTGCTGGAAAGGCGTTCCACTTATCTACAGTTTTCATTAGCTAAATAAAACAGTTTTAACTGCCTTTTCTCATCTCCTGGCTTTAGATTATGACCTCTTGCCGAAAATTTCTCCTCCTTGGGAATATAATTCCTTTGTGTACTTTACTGAATTTCATTTATATATTTAACTGTTTCTACGACATCCCCTTTCACTCTTCTTTCCTCTGAGCTATACGTATTTATTCTTTTCAACCATAATACCGTACTCATAATCGTTTAATGCTGTCCTGTGTTTCCTTTATCCATCTTGTTAGGTGGACTGCAGGAAAAATAAACGTAGTGAAGTATCAGCATGGTAATAGAGATGAGAAGATGTAACATTAAGAAAGGGCTTTACATTGAAAAATATCTGTATATACTTTATTCCAGGAGCATGCGGTTACTATGCCTTGTACCTGGGTCATGGCGTGTGCCTATGCCCCGTCCGGCTGCGCGATTGCATGTGGGTAAGTAATTCATTTCCCATTTTAATTTTCTATCGTCTACATGTAATAGGTCTGCTAGTGAGTCATTTAAATCCAGTCTGCTTCATACAAATTATGATTTTTATCTTTTTTTTGTGTGTATAAATCTCCAGGCTTTCTGTTCAATACTCAATCTTTTTCTCTTGCACAGCGGTCTTGACAATAAGTGCTCAGTGTACCCGCTGACCTTCGATAAGAATGAAAACATGGCATCAAAGAAGAAGTCTGTAGCAATGCACACTAACTACCTGTCTGCTTGTAGCTTTACTAATTCAGACATGCAGGTAAACAGATCCGAGATCGCAATTGACCAGGGGATAATTTAATGCTGCCTGCTTTGTGACATTGCAGCAAGGCATCATATCCACATCAATCATTATTCTATTAAGGGAATTAAACAAATTTTGTTCATGACTTTTTAAAAAAGTGTTCAGCTGAGTCTTTAAAATAAAGTCAGTTTTTTCTGTTTTTAGTTTTTTTGTGGACCAAAAATATTGTAGTCCCATCTAATTGTGGATACATGTGTGTGGCACTTGCATAGGTCTCTCTCCATCTTCTAAGGAGCTCCTTAGACCATAGCAGGAGCCCTAAGCATCTGCTTAATCTGTTCTTATGGCGGCACAACCCTTGCCTTCAATCGGTTATTCCATACACGACACCTACAATAACCTGTTTACGGTGAAAGGAGAACATCCTATTGTTTCCTTAGTGGAAGCCACTCCTGGGAATTCCTCCTTCATCTTGGGATGCCAGCATCTAAGGCAGACAATCAGGCTTGGATGACACCAGCATACATTTTACCAATTCTTTGCTATGGTACATAAAATACATAACTATACATTCTATGTATTAACCCCGCAACACTTTATATTATAATGACATCTCTACTTTTTTTTACCTTAATTGTGGATAATAATGTTTAACCACATTTTGGTAGCTCCCCCAAAGGCTTTAGCATGCCCTCAACCGCTGCAGCGACTACCAGCCAATCAGGGCTGGCCCGACAATGGAGCCCTTTTTTTTTTTTAAAGCGAAAGAGAGAGAAAGGGGCGCCGAGTGGTTTTCGCTTACGAAGCTGTCAGTACCCGCTCGGCGCCTTTCTCTCTCTCCTCTGCGGCGAGTCTCCCTGTTCGGTCTCGGTGCCGGCTTGTAATGCTGAGTGCCGGAAGATTACCTCATTTCCGGCGCTCAGCATTACCAGCCGGCACCGAGACCGAACAGGGAGACTCGCCACAGGACTGCTGAAAGGTAAGTACAAGGAGGGGGGGGGAGTAAGGGTAGATAATGGGGGGGGCGGCAGGGACGGAGGGAGCCAATTCATTGAAAGTTAGGGAGATGAAGGAACAACCTACAATAATATTTACGGTTGCCTCGAAACCATGAAAATAAATGATGTAAGAATGAAAGAATTCCAAATCACACCTATTACCAGAAATACATCACAGACATTTTCACACAACACACCCATGCAAGGCCACCAGACGAGGTGTAACTACAGTGCTACAGTAAAGATATTACCGGTAGATTTAGCCCCCCTCATGTACTATTTTATGGATTTATTAAATGTATGGTAGTTAAGTCCAAAAAGTTAAATTTTTATAAAAGTGACACCCTACACTATGGAGTTGCTGCCCCACATTGACTGTACCACAAGGGGGCAGCCTAGTGATTCCGCCGATGCTTTGTCCTCTGAAGAAAGAAAATGACATTGATCCAAGAAATAAGTTTTTGTTTTTTTATAACTAGTATAACGTAATACTTTTTTTGCCGGTGACTTGTTTCTGCAAATTCTTTCAATATGTTTTGTTCTTCTAAACTTTACGATTTGTATAGTGAAATGTAATCGGGCGGTGACATTATGCGTTGTTTCTTGTGTGCCTGCGTAGATTCTGACAGCTAGTGGAGATGGGACATGTGCTCTGTGGGATGTGGAGAGTGGACAGCTGCTCCAGAGTTTTCACGGACATGGAGCTGATGTTCTTTGTCTGGATCTGGCACCTTCTGAAACCGGAAATACCTTTGTGTCTGGGGTAAGTGCTGGAAACATTTCAATCACATGACATAGGAGTTTCTCAAGGAAACTGAGTACTCAGCATTTCTGATTTACAAAAAAAAACACGAGGGTCACACTGTGCTGCTTAACCCTTTGTTGTCAGAGAGGCCTGCTAGGTCTTGTAGGCATCTCCTCTATAATAAGGAGGAAATATAGTGTTAGACGGTATAGGGCCCTGTTCTTCTGCACCAGTATGTCTTAACGTGTGTTCATTTTATGTTAATTGTATCTTTTCAGTTTACTGTTACTGTTTATTTTCAATGTCCCCTTGATGTTATTGCACTGTGGAATCTGCTGGAGCTCTATAAATAAAACATAATGTAATACAAGGCAGATTCTAAGCCCCATTCTTTTCTCTAATAGTAACAGGTAGAAATATCAAACACCGAACCTTTCATCTATTATGCTTCAAACCAGTAAACACAGGTGTGTACCCCGTATGGAATACGAGGCACTGTATGGTGTATACACACTTCAATGCATTTCATCTTTAGCAGATGGACAGCTCTTTTACCTATTTCTATTCAGTGACTGGCCTCACATTTTAAACAGTCTCCGGTTAGATTCAAAATGCTGCATATAATCCCTATATCCATCTGATTATTTCACCTGTGTATTTGCACAAGTGTCTTTTTTTGTACCTAGGGCTGTGACAAAAAAGCAATGGTCTGGGACATGAGAACCGGGCAATGTATTCAGTCCTTCGAGACTCACGAGTCTGACATAAACAGTGTCAGGTGAGTGCATCTAACTTCTAAGCACTGGTAGCACAGGAGCATTAACCTGCAGCAATACATGTACAACATATATGGAATGATTGACAGATGGGAAGATATATTTTACATTCCTTATTCACATATACAGGTGGTCCTTTATATTACCTTTTGGTGGAACCCCATATAATATGTAAGTCAACTTGGGTTTATTTTCCTGAAATAAGGTTTGATACCCAATATTCTTGCAGAAATGACCAGATATACAGTTGTTTATGTATTGATGGGGCCACCCATGGTCCTACCATGTTGTTTTATGGCTGATTGCTGGCACAGAGCACCGGGATATGATATGCCTGAGCTCTAGTGTAGTGTCTAAAGTCTACTACAGAGATATGCATAGACCTCTGTGGTATAAATGGGCTGGTTTCAAGGAAGATCTCTGAGCTCCCCAGCTAGCCCCATGTAAGTTGTGACACACCAGGGATGTGACAGAGTGACTGGCCCTTGTGTATTTTACAGGACACATCCATAATAGCACACAGCAGTGTGGCTATTTAAATGGAAAGAAACATATGAGAGCATTACTTTTATGGTAAAAGCCCTAATCATGGGACGGTACTATGAGGTCAGACTTAAAATGGAGGAATGATGTATTTGTGCATTGCTATAAGATAGGTCAGCACAAAACGAGGACTGTGTGCAATCACTTGCATTAGCAATCCTTCCACCAAAAAAGGGAGACATCTACTGCTATAGTAACCAATGTTAAAGAAATAAACTCAGTTCTTTAGATAATCCAATAATTTAAGATACATCACACCAAGCTACTCCACCCATCTGGTGACTCAATGTGGTGGATCATATGTGTTAAAGTTGTATTTCTGTATTGAAAGTAGCCACATAAGCCTTCTTAGATGTTTCTGCTTCAGATGAAGTGTTTGACACTTAAGTGACTTTCCATCTGTATGAGCATTGGTCCATTTAAACACATCACAAACTTCTTTTAAGTAAGTTCTCTGAAACAATATAGCAATATCCAGCCTGGAACACTGGTTCTGTGAATGCATCGAGTGTTCAGAACTATGAGCTCATCTATATTCTGCCATATCAGTTTTTGACATATCACTCTGCGTGTGCCTTCCCAGGTATTACCCTAGCGGAGACGCGTTTGCTTCAGGTTCAGACGATGCCACGGTAAGAATTGTTTTCTAACATCCTTTATTGTACATCATTGTACATCATGTTAGCACATTTTCAACATTACTCATATATCCCAAATTCCCAACCTACTGCAAATGTTTATGGGGCTGTAAAATGTGATCATTTCCTTTAGTTTGCTGTCTCTCCTTCACCAAATAAGTAAAGACAAGTAATATTTTTTTATATTTTCAGCCGTGAAATATGTTGATAGTGTTGAAAAGGCTAATGGTTTAATTATATAAATTATATACGGTAAATGCAATATTTAATATTAAATGAATCACTTAGCAACCACAAACTGCAAAAATGGTATTAAACTAATGCCAACTAAGGCTTAAGCAAAACACTCCCAACAATAAAGTTGGTTTCCATGAGAGCGTGTCCTCAGGTTTTATAGTGTTGATGTAAATATATTCAGTAATTAGGTTAAGGTGTACTATGGACAGATACAGTGGAGAAAGACATTACAGCATTTGATGTCTGGCCAAAGAATAGCAAAGTATCCGACAATTGCAGTATAATATGAAAAAAACATGTAGGCATCTGCTCCAGACGCCATGCTTTGTCTGCTTTTAAGGTGAGCCATCGTAGTCACAGCTTTTATAATGGCTAAATTAATTTATTTTTAGTTTTTATATACTTAGTCATGTAGCCATATATCTGGTTATGAGATATTTCATTTAAAAGTTTACCTAAGGGAGTTGAGATCTGTGGGACTCCTAGCATACCTAGCATATCTCCCTTTTTACGCAAGCCAACAATAGAGGGTAGATAACCTAAAGGGGAGGAAGAATGATACAAATCCTTTGAATGGGAAGTTATAACCTGTGGTATACACGTGTGGTTGGTTTCTAATGCTTATATATTGCTTATTTAAATCTGTAAGCACCACTATGTAGGGTCCTACCTTTTCCATAAGCCAGCTCATGAATTTTCTGCCATTGGTGTTATTATTGTGAAGAGGAAACGTTTAGGAGTAACAGCTCAGCCACAAAGCGGTAGACCACGCTCAGAGCAAGGCTGCCAAGTGCTGCAGTGCATAAAATCCACCAGTTCTCTGTACCATCACTCATCTGGAAGCAATATCAGCACAAGCACTGAGTGTTGCGAGCTTCCTGAAATGAGTTTTCGTGGCTAAGCAGCATCATACAAGCCGAAGATCACTATGCGCAATTCCAAGCATTATCTGGAGTGGTGTAAAGTACACCGCCACTAGACTCTGGAGCAGTGAAAATGTGTTTCTGGAAGTCTGATGGACGAATCGGAGTTTGGCGGTTGCCAGGAGAACGCTAACCATGAGAATGCATAGTGCCTACTGTAAAGTTTAGTGGAGGAGGGATAATGTCGGCTGCTTTCTCCGGGGCTGGGTTAGGCCCCTTGAAGGGTGATTTTAATGCTACAGCATACAAAGACATTTTAGACAATTGATTCCAACTTTGTGGGAACAGTTTGGGGAAGGCCGTTTTCTGTTCCAGCATGACTGTGCCACAGTGCACAAAACAAGGCCCGTAAAAGCATGGTTTGATGAGTTTGCTGTTGAGGAACTCAAATGGTCTTCACAGATGGGATGTGCAACGAGGTGTGATGGTCAGGTGTCCACATAGTTTTGGTGATATAGTGTATCTACATCATAATTGCTACATTGTATTTATAGTCCAGTGACCTCTGTCATTTAGCCACTACATTTAAGCGAACAAAGTGTAATATACTCAGTATTACCTTCCCTAGTTAGTCACAGGAGTCCACAATCCACCCATCATTCATCATTTGGAAGGGAATAACATCTTTAATTAACCTAAAACAACAATAAAGGCAATGTTTGCTCACACTGCAAAATAATTATATTGGAAGTTATATTGGATGTCTCTGTGCTGGAATATTTGCTAAGTGGTTATGGTTGATGTTCTCTATCCAGTGAGACCAAAGCAGAGTAGGAGACGTAAGAGCTGTGCCTGGAAGACCAGCATAGCACATTAACAATGGAGAAAATACATGTTAAGTCCACTCTCCACTACGTATTGGTGGACGATTAATTTTAATTTTGCAGTCATAAAATAAAAATTATGCTAACTCAAAATGCGTTAAACTCCCAACAAATATAACAATTTGTACTAGAGCTAGGCAGTGCTTGCTCCTTGGTACACAGAACTGGCTGATAGTAAACCAGTGCTTATTCTTCATGTGCAGTGCCGGCTATATGACCTACGGGCTGATAGAGAAGTGGCCATTTATTCCAAGGAAAGCATCATTTTTGGAGCATCGAGTGTGGATTTCTCTCTGAGTGGTAAGTGGGGGTTATTTGTTTTCCATGATGTTACACTATGGTGAAGATACGCAACTTTAATGCATGATTTTGACAGAAAACATGTGATTGTACACTAGGTAACAAAGAGTCAGGATTTTAATACCTACGTTAGTTACTTACTAAATGAAATATGAAACAAATATATCACAAGACCACCACACAAAGCCATTACTGTAATACATATGGCACACATATTACATCCTTTATTAACTGTTTGTGAGTGCACCCAAGTGACCCAATTCATATACTATAGCGATAGATGATGTTTGCTTGACCAAATCTGCTCTAATGCCTACGAGAATGAGACACTAGAGACCGTTCTTGGTTAACTATAAAAGACCAGCAAACGGGTTATTCTGCAAGAACTGTCACAGCCCATTTGTATTTATTGTTGAACTTTTTGCAAGATACTAAGACGTTAATTCTGTTACTTAGAGTTTGCAGGAGTCTCGCTGTTTCAGCTTAGTGACTCCACTATACATTATGAAGGTCCAACTTGTTTCTGCTGCAAAAAGAGCTTAGCAGGTCCCATACAAAGCATAATCGCAAAGGTACTGCATACATGCCCTACGTAGTGCCGCAGACATTAGTGAGTTAAAACTAGAATTCTCTTTTAAACTTGCACTTCAAAAAGAAACCCCTAACTAACATGCTATGAATGTGCAGATGCTTTGATTTGTAATGCTGGAAACTGACAACAATAATTAAACTTCATTTGTGAGCAAAGTGTTGTGTCTCTGCTTGTTTTGGGCATTTGTGCTCGCTAGGCTGTTCCGCCGTGAGCTCATCTCTCAGTAAAGCTATCTTTAGTACAGGAGTCAGCATTTCATGAAAAGGGCTGTCAACAACCCAAAGCAATACAAGTTCTAGAACGTGCATCTATAGGTACACGGCAGCCCATGGCGTCGAAGCAGAGACCCTTTCTGGGAGGACTTGTGATTTTATCAGTGTGGGCTTATTAATTAGCAAAAAAATAATAATAATTGACCGA
Source organism: Spea hammondii (assembly GCA_029215755.1). NCBI lineage: Eukaryota > Metazoa > Chordata > Amphibia > Anura > Pelobatidae > Spea > Spea hammondii. The sequence continues at coordinate 87,199,016 of JARDYJ010000004.1, forward strand.
GAATCAACAATTTTTACTCTGCCCTTAAATTAATCAAATGGTAAATATGCTAGAATAGATTATTTCACTGTTTGTATTATATTAATACGACTGCACTGTTTCAGAAACTTTAATTGACTTGAATAACTAAATGCGTTATTGAATCTTTTGCCCATATTTCAGTTTTTGTTGAATAAAATGCATCACAGAAACTTGAGAAGACATATACCTGTAAGATAAGCCTATCTGGAGACAGGCGTATTAGTCTATTCCAGAAATAGCCATGTGCTAATAGCCATATCCACTTATGGTCACAGTAATATGGTTTACAAAGAACACAGACTGTGTTTTGCTTTTGCAATAGAACATTGCTCTGTGCCGTCTCCTATACGGGAGCTGTTCCCAGTCTTGAAGGGGAACTCCTATCCCTATCCTATCTCCTATCCCCAAGAAATGGTATATCAGATAAAAATATATTTTCAAAAGGATTGTGTTGTTTTTAACAATTCTAGTTTTTACATAATGTAATGTTTTCAGGCAGAAGCTATTTGCATGTGATGCAGATATGCCTTATTGTACAAAAAGAGAAAATAGAATTACTCAGTTTTAATCACTCAGCCGCTCACTCTGACTAATGAATGTCTATGGAGGAAAAGGTTTCAATGTACATACAGAACTTTTTTAGCATTACCATAAAGAATCAGTTCGGTGTGGTGATTGTGAGGGGAGATCACCTAAAACATCACATGACTCACAACAATGGCGGCCTCCATGTCTGCAGATATAAAGGAAAAGAATGAGATTAATGGCAGAGAATGAGATACAAACATGTTTTTTCTCAGTGCTAATTCACATTACTGTATACAGCGCTGGATTTTATGCTCAAGGAGAACGATATTTTTCCATGGGACTTCCTTTTAAAAAGTTAATGTTTAAAATGTAAAAAAACTGTATAAAAGCATTTACATGCATGTGAATGCAAAGCATCAGTAAACCTTTCTAAATCTATTTCATGAACATTACAAAATGGTTTGGGCATTCGAGAAGCTTATATGTGCCACCTGCCCGTCTCCATTACACGGTGCCAGTACGTGGATGTTGACAGCTTTACTGGTTTCTAATACTTATGTTTGTGTATTTACTTACGTAGGTTGAGGACACACACATGCACCAAGACACACAAGCTCAAGTAGACAGAAAATACACAAAATCTATACATTTACTAGACAGTTGGTTGCTACAATGTATAGAATAAAAAATAATAAGAACTGCTTGTGGTTTTTAAAAGTGACCAAACCATTAAGTGTAATTGGCCCCGCTAGAAAAAGTGGCTGTACACTGTGTCACTTCACGTAATAACCTATAGATTGAGCTCTGTATCTCCTCTATAAAGAATTTTTTTATTTTCATCACCTGCTCTTTTTCATCTATTATTTATTATAGGTCGTCTCCTCTTTGCTGGATATAATGACTACACGATTAATGTCTGGGATGTTCTGAAGGGGACAAGGGTGTCCATCTTATTCGGCCATGAGAACAGAGTCAGCACTTTACGCGTGTCTCCTGATGGAACTGCTTTTTGCTCGGGGTCGTGGGATCACACGCTAAGAGTAAGCTCCCTATTTATTCATTGTAAACGTTGGGGTATTAGCCAACAAAAAGTGTATCCAAAACCACACCACTGACATTGTCCGCCAATGAATCACCATATCTATCAGATCAATGTGCAAATTATTACTAATGCTTGTTTCTTCGGCACATCTTGTACTCTACCAAAGTTCTTAGTTTGTTTTTTTTTTTTTTTGTAATCATGTTTGTGATCGTATTACTACAAATATTATCAGGGCCGGTTCACATGATCGTAAGCACACCCTTCCCCAGAAAATTCCAAAATGCTCAAAGCAAACAAAAAACATTGTGTAACAGAACAATTATCACTACGTTACATAATGTATGTTATGCAGAAGAGAAGGTTTTGATGAGGATTATATGTACAGTATGTACATATATATATTTTTAGATTTATAGACTTCTTTTTTTCAGGAATTCACTGTGAATTCTGCCTTTAGCCAACATTCCTAAATAATGTTTACACGTTATGCAGGTCACTTCTTTCTTCACCAGTTTATTTGTGAATTTTGGTTTTTTCACTTTCGGACATCCGAACATGCAATAAAGCCTTGCCTTGACCAAGAGTACATAACTACAGGCCATGAGGGCCACAAGCAGGCCAGGGGTTTTGTATTCCCTGCCTGAAAACTAGGGTCTAAATTTTCATGGGCAAGGTGACATGCTTTCTTAGCGCTCTCCTTGTGTTTCCTTTTGTTTCTGTAAGAGAATAAGACCTCAGTTTGAGGCATTGCATCTGCCCTTCCCTCAGGCACCAGGACCCCTTGTTATGTCTGTGCTAAAAACATGTATTTTAATGAGTCTTCTAATTGGAATGATTGTGCCCAAGCTGGAGTATCCAAAAATGGTGTCCTGTTTGCCACAAGGTCTGGAGTTGTGAAGGTCAAACCTAGACCTTTTATTTTCAAGGGATTACTCTTTCCACCATAGGCCTGTCTTGTTTTTTAATGACAAAAGTGGAGTAAACGTAAGGGGTCAACCACCTGTATATCTATATAGCATGACTGCATGGAAGAGTTAAGTCAAAGGCTTCTAGTAGCAGTCTTATACTTTTTCTCTGTGTTTCCGTGCCCAGACAAGTGATTAGAGAACAACAAAACAGGAAAATACGGCTACTCCAAATAAAATCGTATTGCTGGTTTTATTCACATGCATTGAAAGTTTGCATGCACTGGTCAGAAACACCAATGTTCTTACCTATATCACATTTTGAAATCCACATGTACTATATCGAATATAGAATATTGTGTTAAATAAAATCCATATTTTGTTTTCAATTTTCTTTCCACAGATCTGGGCATAATTCCCCGGCAGCTGTCCTGATGAAACAAAGCACGTGTACCTATGATGTAGCATCTGTACATTGTGTTGGGAAACTTGCTGCACAAAGAAAACGATGCAGTTTACAGACGAAACTACCCCCTATATATATATATATATATATATATATATACATATATATGATACTTAGCAGTTTGATAGATGCCAATAAGGGTTAAATTTGCTTCTCCAAGATTTTAAATTGTCCATATTACCTATGCGGTATTAAGGTTGGACACTTGTTTCTAAGGTTGACCATGTGTGTCCTCATGCTCCTACCAAGGTGCTCTATTGAGAGCTTCCACTAATAGCATAACTCAGAGGAGGAATTGCTGGCACAGACCTTGAAGCATGGATACGAGAAAGTCCTGGAAACTCCCATCTGAGAATGGCCAAGATGACCCTTGGTAACGCATAGTTAATGTTGGGAGATTTTTCATACTACTGGAATTCACCTTTTAGTAGATTCTTCTTTTCATGTGCACCCCCAGTCAACAAATGGGCAGTTTCCTTCTGTTAAAGGTCAGTATCATTTACTGCCACGTGCACTATAGCACCATGATTACTTATGTCTTACTCTGTATCAGGACCAAACCACTATATGTATGTATATGTATGGAAAAGGGAAGCTGTGGGCACACTTCTTATTTTAGAATGGTATGGAATCCTCTTAAGTTTCCTTGCAATTGAACGGAGCAGCATACTTAACAATGTGCTAGAAAACCGTATAGATACCAGTGATATCAGCGATCTCTACGATGGTAGCCTTATTTTAGAAGGTAATAGCAGAACAAAACCATTATTGTGTAAAACCAACTGTTGCTATGTTAACAATATTTTCTTACTGTTATACACACGCATTTTTGGAAACATTTACCGAAAACATATGATGATGAGCTGTATGCCGTGATGCAGTAAGGTCACTTGAAACACTCGTGTTGTTACGTTCACCCCATCATCTACATGTGATGCATTCTGGGTACGGCCAGAGGGAAGAGCAACGGGATAGTAAACAGTCCTAACATTTGTGAAATCTGAATCCAAGTATAAAAGTGTATTTATCACCGTTTCCTAATTTGAATTTATCCCTAGTTTCCAGAAACCCGTTCTTGCGCATTTAGTTACATCTACCCTATAGAGCTATAGAGCTTATAAAGCAGAACGACATTACAATATTAGTAGAGACATTCTTTTACATTTCATGTTGAGGGACAGGGATGCCTATAATCCTAAAAACATTGAATTTGATGGCAGGTAAGAACCGTTTGGCCCATCTAATCCGCCCGTTTTTCCTGACGTTAAGACTTTACATTCAGGTTTATGTGGCAAGTAATGAATGTTTTTCTTACCCAATTCCCGATATACATTTAGCATCTTAGATTATTTATTAGCTATTCAGTTCATATTTAGAGCATTTATTAATCAACATTCAAATGTATTGTTGACTCAGAAACAATGGCGTAAATAGCGTAACAATCGCGATACCTTATCAATATCAGAATTTACTTAATAAACTGATTCACTCCGTAAAAATAGTTTGTTGGTAAATTTATCGGCAGTGTTCGATTATGCAAACATATCGGCTCACATCAGTTGCAGCCTTTCATTGGCCTTTTAATTAAACTTCTATTAATCGGCTGCGTTTCCCAATAGGCGGCTGTATCAGGGAAAGCAAAGTATGTACTCTGTGACATAGACAATAATAACATAATGCAGTAGTAAGTTACAGGTTTCAAGTACAATATGAAATAATTGGATATCTTATTCTGATGTCGATGAATTGCACAGATAGGTTAGCATGATATTTGTGGTGATCACACAACGGCCATCATAGTTTATGAGCGAATGTAGAGTTACACCAAAAACTGTATTGCACTAGGAACGGACTTTTAGCTTAATTTATTATTTTGTGTTCCCGCGCTGTTGTATTAAAGCTAACATTTAAAACTATGCTAACCTAGTGTAACTATATCCCTTTGTATATCATTTGTGACACTAGATGTAGATGTTTCAAAATAAATATTTAAAAAAAAGAATTGGTGCATTCTTCCCTACCAGCTGGGTTCAAGAATAAAACCTGGCGTGACCCTGCTGTGCCTCTCGCACAGGATAGGCAGACTTTGGGGGTCCTGTGGTAGGAGCAGTCAGGTTACAGGTACTGTGGTGGACACCCTTGGTTCAGAACTTGGTGGCACCGCTGATGCATGTTATGGGGCCTTTTCCTCAACCTTTTGTAGCACCTGTGAGAGAGGGTATATAATTGCTCCTCTGGCCTTATGACTGGGATGGCCATGGAGCCCAGATTATAGTTGGAACCCAATGGTTGGGCTCAACGTGGCACTCAAAAGGGGCCCAGCGTACACGCTCCTATTGCCTGGGATGGTGAGAGGACCAAGTACTATCTAGGACCCTTGATGCTCTGTTTATTTTTATCTCTCTACATCTTAGCCTATGGCTGGTGGTTAAAAATGTATGAGACGAGATGTGGGCTGAGGCCTGGTATGGCACGTGGGGCTATGGTTTTCATATGGCTTTGGTTTTTTGACACTGATTGCACACCCTTCCCCCCCAAAAATGGACTACAACGTTTGGCAGACGGCATACTTAGTGAACCATATCAAACCATGACCAACATTATCACCAAAAAACAGTTCCAAGGCCCAATCCCAGTGAGCTTCGGGAGAGAAGAGCTGGGCTGGTAAAGTCTCCTCATCCACTGCATTATACACGGTGAGCTCCACCCTATTTGATGGAGAAACCTGTCAGTGGTGGCCCTTTATAATGGGTCCTATTCACTAAAAAGAAAATTTGCAGAAGTGTCTCATACTTCACTATTCATTATGAAGGGAAGGATTTTCCAGGAAGAATGGTTGAGCAGCCCTGTATAATGCATAATTTATTTCAAACGGAGAAAATCAAAATCTACAAAGTCAGGGGCTAAGGAATGTAATGTAAGGAATTTTTACTTTACTGAGAGGGTGTTAGATAAGTGGAATAACCTCCCATCAGCTGTGGTAGAGGCTAATACAGTGAGGGAATAGAAACATGCATGGGGTAGGCATAAAGCTACCAAGGACTGATTAAGTTCTTTACAACAGGAATAGGAGTCCAATGGTCTTATCTACTATTAAATAATCTGTTGTTTGTGTGTTTAGTGGACAAGCCCCATAACATGTAGTGAGTGTAGGCGTCGAAACTCTCTCTTTGGTGGAAATGTGCAACTAAGGGTTAAACGCGATCGCATGACGGTGCGGCTGGGTGTGTGAAGGTCACCGCCCCTTTTCCAACGTCATTTTAGACAATAAGAACATAAAGTCCTTTCAAGAGTAAGTTGACACTCATTGTGATGAGTGGTCGGGAGGGCCGTACGCGTCATCACTACGCAAGGACTTTTCATTGAGAAAAAAATCCACAAGGGGATGTCCGCATCGTGCTTCCGAGTGTCCCCCGTTAATATTCGTTAATAATTAATAATAAATAACTGCGGCTTCTGGAAGCGTAAAGCACGTGATCGAATGAAAAAGATTTTATTTCTGCGAATTGAATAAAGACGTCATTTATTCGTTACGGAAATATGTGGGCGGCGCCTCGTGACCCCAAATGAGGAAATGGGCTGGCTGCACACGCTGAGGTTCCGCTCCCACAGCGATCGCTGATATGAGGAGATCTCAAAGCAAGAAGTCTTTGCACACAGCTGTTCGCGCTGAGCGTGGAGCGGAGGGCGGGCTCTCGCGGGGTATATGGAGCCATCCCATTGACGCCTCTCATCCTCACAGTATGTCTGATCGCTTTCGGGAGGAGACCTCCGAGCTCCTGGAGGACTACATTCACCATTACCTCGGCAACGGATGCCAGGCGGCCCCTAGTCCCGCTGCCCAAACCCTACGGAGGGTGGCCGCGGAAATGCTGGACATCAACCGCCCTTTCTATGAATCCTGCGACAAGATCCCCGGGAACCCCAGAGCTGTGTTGCAAACTGTAGCGGCCCAGATGCCGGAGGAAGGAGGACTGAACTGGGGCCGGATTGTTTCTCTCATCGTATTTGCTGCAATACTGGCCAAGAGGGCGAGGGTCCAAAATACGGCGACCCCGAAGGAGCTGGCCGAGGTCCTGACTCAGTTCCTGGCTGGGGAGCACAGAGACTGGCTTCAGACCAATGGGGGATGGGTAATTATCTATTTTATATGTGTATATTTATATATTAACAGGCACAGGTAGAATGGGCTTGTTTACTAAATAGGGGGTTTGCATGTTGAGCCTTTCAACTCCCATCTATCAATATGCATTATCAAGGGTAACCCCCCTGATGGCCAGACTTCTCCCAGTCCATCTATGCATTTTATAGGGTCAGCTCCGACCTTCTTGCAGTAGAACCCACTGGGGTTGGACGGGGTTATCTCTCCTTTGGAGAATAGACATCACTATCTGGTCTCTCATAATAAATGTCACTCGGCTCCATGCCAGGGATGCCGTTCATTATTAATGGGTAGGGCAGAGTACATTTTCCAGCTGTTTTTATGATATAGAGATCTGGGTTAGTTTGTCCATAGCTGTGACTCACATGCAAGTAAATAAATGTGGAAATTACTCATCACGACTGCTTGGTAACCGTATTTGGTTGTAAACAGCTGGAAGGATCCAGCAGCAGCAGCAGCCTTGCCACCAGAGCAGGATTCATGTGTACAGTAGCGGTAACTGGCTAATATATGGTAATAGATGCTAATATGTGGGGTTACCCAAGGCTTATTGTCGCCTGAATAAGCACACAAATAACAGATCCTTACTTTACTGAGAGGATGGTAGATGCGTGGAACATCTTCCCAGCACAAGTGGTAGATGCTTCCACTTGGAGATAATCCAATAACTAGGCACTGCTGTGTTTGTTTTACCCCTCTGCTGTTCCAGCTTCTGCATGGGCGAACTTGGTAACATTATGTACTTCGATATAAACTATGTCAAAGACGTGCAGGACCTTCCTATGAATAGACATCTTCAGGCCAACCAGCTATAAAAGCAATAAAGATTGTTTAGACTCTAAACACCTATGTACACAGCTATGTTTAGGGTTGGGTGCGCTGCTATATAATTATAGTAAACAGCACTGAGGTTTCCAGGTATTCAAAAGAGTCGCTTTGACGGCGATTTAATTTTTTCTTAGTGGGACTTGCTATGTTATGACCCTTTGAAGCACTGAGCAGTATGATATATATATATATATATATATATATATATATATATATATATATATATATATATTACACCGGTATGTAGAATACATGTCACAGACGGTGTGCTGGATGATTTTTTACATTTTGTTTTGGCAAAGAAAAATATACAGGCATATAATTAATATATCGTTATATAAAAACAGGATTAGTTATAGTTTGTTGATCCGGTGAGAGATCAGATTTCTGAGTCAAAGGAATTTTCCCTCTTTTTGTGGCTCGATCGGAAATCTCTTCCATGAGGGTTTTGCCTTCTTCTGGATCACCGCTAGGCTGATGGGCTTCTGTCTTTTTGTTTCAACCTAAACTCCCATGTCGATTATTTAAGGGGTGTCGCCTATTGCATGATGTTCAATGGAGGGTCTTCTGGGGGTTTGGCCCAGGTACATGAAGCATCTGCTGGATGGTGATGAAAGTTCCTATCTCTGCGTACAGGGAGTGACCAAGAACCTCCTCAGTTGTGGACATCATAAGGAGTGATTGGTGGCAAGACATGTTTCACTGAGCCGTCCTATACAATATTAAAGGGAACATCTGGATAAAGCCTCTAAGTTGCATTAACAAGCTTTGGGGGATCAATGGGATAAATACAAGACGGTGAGATCCTTGTGCTTGTTCATTATCAGTGATCTTTTAAAAGATCACAGGGAAGGAACCCCCGGATACAGACCTTATTTACTATGGGTAGATAGTAGGAGACATGGTGGATAGTGGCTGTACGGGTTAGCAGCAGAGCAATATTCTAAAATGGTTAACTAAAGTGTGGTTCTGAATGCAGACCGTGCTGCTACTCTCACCTGACCCACCAGGGGTGACCCTTTGAAGATGGGCAGCACTATTTGTCATTAAGGTGATATCCCCTTTAATAGCAGGCATATCATATTGGTAACACATTTTATAAACCAAAAGCTTCTCACTACTACTGGACGGCGAAGGCTTAGACCACCACGTTAGTTGTTACGTAGCCGGTGTGTTTCCATCTGTTGAAAATAGAATGGTGTTTTGAAGCACATTATCATCGTGAAGGTGACCTCCACATTAACTCTGCTATTATCAGGCAGCCTCCATTGCTCACGCGTAATCTGAGAGCAATCCTCAGTGACGGAGATCTGACATCGTGGGGGGCGGAAGTGCTTTTTTAAATTCATGCAGAAAAATGACACGGTGATCATTTATCTGGGAACACCGCTCCTTTTGTAAATTGCAAGAGGACACCAGTCCAGCACTCTTAAGAGTTAAGCTGGTGTGTGTTTTTTTTTTTTGTTTGTTTGTTTTTCTCCCCATTTCCAAGTGAAACAATGGCTTGATACGTTTATATACTTCCCCCTACTACAATGAATGAACGTGTACATCCCCTGATACTTTTTATTCAATGGGTAAAAAGGAAGTTTTTTTTTTGTTTTTTGTTTTGTTTTTTGTCGGTTATGTCAATTCCTATTTTATGGGGGAAGTTTGTTATATTCATGTCATTTTTCTTGGTAATGTTTAGTTTCGCTGTTGAACTAGTTTAGTGGGTTTTAGCAGCAGGGAAATTTGGATCACTATAAATGGGGGTTTCCTGTATTGTTATAAGAGACCAGGAACTAAATAAGGCAAAGGTTTCTCTGAAACAGTCCACGTATACTGTGTGTATGTATGGAAATTGCGTTTATACATCATGTTCTCTCTCGATCAGTTGTGTGAATGTATGATCTGCAGCATATACTGTAGAGATGCAATATGCAGTTACAAATTTCAAACTTAACTCCTTTTGTAAGGAAATAACTTGCTTTATACTATTAAGGTATAAAAGACCACAGATACTTAAGGAAGGGGCGGTTGTCCAGGGCCTGTGCATTCTTTAGGGACTCGGAGATGATTCGCTAAGCAGCCATCTAGGGATAACCATGCCTGTCAAGAGGCCGGTATTGGGATTGGAAGGGGGCAGGATAGTGCCCCCCCCCATTGATAATAAAGATGGCTAACCCTTTACTGTATGAACGTTGCGTACTTTGCTTCCAGCCTTGTGTTTCCTTCAGTGTTCCCAACCTGCTCCAGGGAGAGCACCAGACTTAGGATGTTTTCAATAAGATATTTGCTGCTGTTTTCAATGGTGTATGTGGGTGTTTTTGGCATGGTATAGGTTAAAGTGAATCACAAGGCAGAAGACTTATGTTTGCACAAATTAATTGTAAAGAGCAGAGTTCCGGAAGGTATTGAGGGTATAACTTGTTTACATAGTCATCTGCCAAGCCGAGCTCAAACATAACCATCTGGAGACTGTTTCCATACTTGATTGTGCTGAATAAGGATCCGGTCAACCAGCTGCTCATTTCTTTCAGTCATTTGTCCATAAATGCTATCTCTGTAGTATGCATGTAGTGTAGGAGCATTACTTGGGAAAGTTCATTTATATAGAAAAAGGCACAGGGATGAGTGATACACTTCACAGACTGAGTTTACTTTTTGGAACTACTTATCTATACAGCCATGGAATCCACAGAATCCCATCAGTCTAGGATTGGTGAAAAATCCAATACGTATTCCAACTTTTGGTGGCTGTCCCGTTAATTACCGTTTTACAAACTATACGCCTAAAATATCTTGGCTTTTGTTAAATTGGCTCTGACATTTTTATTATTTAACAGGCTGGATTTCACAAATACTTCAACAACAAGGAAGGTCATCAGTCCCAAGAGAACAGTTCTGTATCTGGAGCGCTGGTGGCAGCCGCTGGATTTGGGCTTGCAGGATTGGCCTTGCTTCTGGCTGTACGATGAGGACACCACTCCCGAGGCAGATGGCGTGAAGATTAACCTCAAACTATCCCTATAGGACTTGCTGATATTTGTCTTGGAAAGCCGATATTCAGAGCTGACATGGGCAATGTTTACTAAGCAATGTTTAACACTGCCATTCTGATGCATATAATCCATATTATATTTTTTTAATGCAATGCATCATTTTTAATATGTGCACCAAGGCAGAGCCAACGTACCACAAGGGCACAAGGAGCTTTAAGTTGCTTCAGCAGGCTAGTTTAAGGTCAGGCTAGCAGTTATAACCCACGTTTGAATGATCTTTATGTTCTTTAATCTCATAGTTGAAGAATACTGTATGCCAGTTCTGCACAATGTAAAAAAAGATGTATTTATAAATATTACTTTGCCAGACTACGAACAATGTTGTTCTTCTAGCCAGTGCTACCATTTAATGCACCCATCCAAACCCAATATTATGCATATATGAAAAAACAAAGTAGCTCTTATTAATCTTTATTTTTTTTTACATGTATTTCAGCACTGTTAGCAGGCTTTATCACTTATCATAAACTTTTTTTTGTAATACTGATTGGCTGGGGTTAAGTTATAAAAACCCTTTTTTAGTGTTTCTATTCTACTTCACTATTTCTACACCACCATTTTCCTGCCTTTTAAAGGAGGCAATAGAGAAACAATATTCTTGGTCCAATACTTTCAACAGCAGGTTTTAGGACAGTATAAAATTAACCGCTCAGTAATTAATCTATACCGATTGTTGATTTCAAGAATAAAAGCGGGGCATTTTTAGTCGACGTTGACACCATTACATCTTTTTCTATATTGGCCCAACAAACCTTGGAGAACATAGAGGTATCTTCTCAATTTAAAAATCCACATCTGAGGTCTCTACGGTATCAACTTTGACTAAAGTCTGTTTTCTCTTGTATGATATGGCTAGATCAATTGTCCTTGTTAAGAATAACCTGAAACCTTAATCTAGGTACAAGATTACATACAAACATTAAGAGTATTCCATCATGCCGCTCATGATATTTTGAAATTCATTTTTTGCAGTTCATAAGTAGAATATGGTATGTAGCAGTAAAGGGTGCATATAGTGTACATCCATAGCACATGGACCACATGTTTATAAACTATTCTACTTGGATATGTAATTCATCAGGAAAATGCAGTTGGCTGTCATGATGCTTACATCACATTTACCTTTACAGCAGGTCAGAGTTTACTCTAAGGTAGGGCTAAGCCAGATGCCTGACCCGACTCGTTAAGCCAGACTTGCCCTCATGCAAACAGAGGACCAAGGCATGGAAAGAGAAAAGAGGCATTTTAGCTGGCTTGGCTTCTTGCTCCCTTCCTGTACACCCTGTCTCAGGGCTGGAGCCCCTGCTGACTTGGTTACATCTACATCTTATTTTGAGCACCCACTGTGTAGAACATTCTTGTGTTTTATGTCCCCCTATAAAATATTGTTTGTGTCACATTGCCACTTTAGGTCCACTTCATTATGCATTTTAAGTTCATTTACTTGGTTTTCTTACCATCACTTCACTAGGCCAAATAATTTGAGTCCGTAATCCGCACCCGTTTTCCACAAATCACATTTAATGAGACAGAGCTCGGTCAAATCCTTATTTAAATGCTCTCAACTAGTATAATGTATTTAGCAAAATTTTGAGCAAATGGTAAACTGGTGAAAATTTTTGATAAATTTTTACTGTTTAGTGACTATAAATGCACCCTATATTGGGTAATTATTTTATTTATAGTGGGATACATTCCATATGTCAATGCATGGGGGTCTGGTATTCCCATGGCTAAGTATTAACCTATTTGCTTTTATTGGTCTCAAAAAAGTAATATATTTCAGCTATGTTGCTTTGTTTTATGGTTGTGTCCCCCCCCCTCCTAAATAAAAAGATAAAATTCTGCGTATGATGACTCTTCTTTAACTGTGTTCAATGATTGACCAACATGCATTAATGTGTATCACTGCGTCAAATCAAGGCTGAGAGGCAAATTATTCCCTGCGCAATCAATACAGCATGCAGCTGTAATTTTTCGAGGGCAGTTTTAAAGTCAAATAAAGATTAACACGTTATACCCTATTTAGGTCCTTTCCATGAGCATGCCACCGGAATATGCATGAACCAAAAAACAAACAAACCAGCAGTTCTATATGGTTTATCTTCTAAGCTGGTGGTTCTAGTTACTAGAGCCGAAGATTCAGGATTAAGGTGCAATTTATCTATACCTGGGTTGAGAGAAAACATCAAATTCACTTGTACGATGCTCATACTGTCTAATTTCTTCTAAGTTAAGTTCTTGCTATAGGCTAAGGAGATCAAGTCATATAAATGTGCACACATCGCATTGGCGTTAAATGATATCCACTACGGCAGTGGAGGAACCTTTCAGACTTTTCAAAGAGAAGGATTTCCTCCATAGAGATAAAGTCGTGGGGGTATTTACTAATGAGGGCAGAAATTTATGGCAGAGTAGCACCGTAGTGGGCTTTGTATGTTACTATAAAAGGATTTTAAATTCAAGTCTGAGGAAGCAGATAGTGAGCATTGTATAAGGATGATAGGCTTAGCAGCAGCATTTTGGATAGACTGGAGATAGTTAGGATGGAGTAATACCAAACAGAAGAGTGTGGCAATGGTCGAGGTGGGAAATAATGAGAGAATGAACCAAGGGTTTTGTGGCTTTTTTGGTGAGGGAAGGACAGCTGCAAGAAATGTTTTTTAGGTGTGAGTGGCAGGATCTGGTGAGGGATGAAGGACAGGGATGAGCCAAAGGTGGTCCAAAGCCATTGGGCTGGGTTAGTAGGTGAGATAATATTGTTAAGTGTTGAGGGGATTGAGAATTCATGGAGTGTAGTATAGATGGAAGGAGGGAAGATAATGGGTTCACTTTGAAGAGAATCAGTTGGTAATACAGAACATGAGAGAATCAGAGGGAGCAGGGCAAGATAGGTAGATTTGCGTATCACTGGTATATAAGCTAAATGAGTTGATCAGAGAGATTAAGTGTAACGTAAAAAGAAGGTGGAAGAGGTGAGATGTCTTGCCAGATCAAAAGCAGCAAATAGATCATGAGTATTCACAGGGAGGAGTAACTTTGGCTTTTGCAGAGAAAAAAAAGTTGGATATTTTTGTTAGAGCCATTTTAGTAATGAAGGCGTCTGAATCCAGACTGAAGAGAGTCAAGGAGGGGTTTAAGCAACTTAGAGGCAAATAGAAGAGATTTATAGGGATGTAGTTTGCCAGAGAAGTGGAATCTAAGAAAGGATTTTTTACATAAGAGCTTTGTTAAGCATTTTTGGATAAGAGCATACTGAACGGTTGTTGGTAAAGGACATGGAAAGGTTGAAGAGGTGGATAAGTGATGGACAAAGGGGTGTGGAGAAAGACTTTGCAAGGTGTGATAGTTTAAGGTCAAGGGGATACGTTGGGTATAAAGAAGAAGAAAAGTAGCAAGTCGTTTATTTGTAGGAAAAACATTGTGTTGGGGAGGAGGTATAGATGGGTGTCATAGACAGAGAAGCTATAGTTTTTATCTTGTCTTTGGAGATTGTGGTTTGGGTGGGAAGAAAAGGAGGAACTCAGAGTAGAGAAGTAGAGTTGTTTAGAGAGAGGACATTTGTAGAGGCACAGCATAAATTTGTAGTGAATAATGTTTTGGATTTTCTGAAGTTGCGTTCCAGAGATAAAACGTAAAATGTGTTGTTAAAAGAGGCTGCTGCAGTAAAGGGTTAAGATTGCAGGAAGCACAGGTTTCTGTGAGGCTGAGAGTTGGGGAAGGTTATTATCTGGCCATGCTCTATGGATTTAGGGTGAGCGCCCTGATGCTATAGTGTAGGGGGTAAGTGAAGGAGAAAAGGCTAACAGATAGTGTTAAGAAACGGGGAAGGGAGAAATAGAGAAAACAGCGGAGCATTATATGAAAAAAACAGAAGGAGCAAGTATCCTTCATCCTTTCGGATATGAAAATAGAATGGACCAAATTCTCGACTCTGTATATAGTTGCCCAGAAGGCATAAAGCTAACTATGCATCAGAAGACGGCTCTACCAAATATTAATGTGTAGAGGTTGAATATTTTTACCATATCATCTTACAGTAATATTGAGTTTAAGGGTTTCAAAGTAGAATTTCATAAAGAGCACCATTTTAATTAACATTTGTAATTTGTCAATATAAGAGAACTGGTAAAGGATTGCAATATCTTTGAAGGGAACTGTATAAAGGAGATCTAGTTAATCTATATAGCTACAGCATTACTTCCAAACGAACTAGCAAGTCCATGTGAAAAGTCCCTGTCGCACAAGGGAGCGGTATCTTCCGTATAATGTATGAAATTTGATTTGATTTGGCGGAATTATCTAATTAGTATTAACTGTTTCCTTGTAGTCAGTAAAACTCCCTAAAATATCGTAAAGGTACAAGGTGGAATTTCCTGAAAATTATTTTTAGTCTTTTTAGTGGCAAAGTGAAACATTTACATTTTGTTGTGTTTCATTGCCTATAATTGTTAACTGATGTTTACTGGATTGCAAGCTTAGCCATAGAGAGAGAGAGAGCAAATTTGGTTAAGCTGATATCTTTATTGGCTAACTGACATCTAATGGATTGCAAGCTTTCAAGGTTATCTAGGTCTTTTCTTCAGGCATATTATATATGAGAGTTGATGCTTAAAGAAGAGACGTAGATAGTCTCAAAAGCTTGCAATCCATTATATGTCTGTTAGCCGATAAAGGTAACCAAATTTGCTCTTGCTCCTTTTCTATGCTCCATTCTATTTCTATGGTATAATTCTACACCTTAAATTTCAATGGGAGTGTATGCACACATTACACATTTTTTTTTAACACAATTTTACGGGCAAAATTATTTTTCTCCACAAATTATTTAGTAAATATACCTAATTCTCTGAAGACATACCATAAACCATATGTACGATATTGGCAACAGACTGAATCATGGAAAGCGTGATACACACAATCAGGTTTATTGATTGCACTTGATACTCTAAGGAGCATTAGGGGCCAACGAAGACCATCACCTGGGTTTGCAGCAGCCTATGTTCTGCTCTTGCCAGAGTCCCTAAGCATTCTCCTTTCATACACAAGTATTTGGTTATTCAAATATAGTTAATTAGGATTGGATCCTAATATTAATGTATATTTTGCTTTACACCAGCAATGTGCCTGGAAATCTATAGTCTGAAGAAACAACCTATTCCTTTTTGTTTTTTGGTGTAACTCAGTTCTCAACTGTACACACTGCATGCCTTTACTTGCTTCAAAGACATAAGATAAACACCATGCCTAATAATGATTAGCAATGGTCAATACATAACACGAGGCATGTCAAGACAGAATGGTTATTTGCTGAGCTAATCTAGAATGGGTGGATAACACTGTGCAGTGTCAAATCTAATGTTCATAAAACTCTGGGCACTGCCAGATTAATCATGATTTCTCCTCTAGTGCTGAAGAATAGATCCTATTTATACCTGCCCTTAAGAGCGTTACCTTTCCTACATCCAAAGTAAATTTAGTGAATAAACAAAAACTGTTTTCGTTTGTACAGGTTCTATTAAGGTTCAGGTTGCATTCACTGAAAATATTGTTGCATGTGAAAGATATCGCTTCTCTAAAGGTAAAATTAAAGGGACAGTGTATTGTCCCAGACAGCATCCTCAACAAAGAATGCATATTAAAGAAAAAATGAACTTACATTTAGGAGAAGCTGTAGATCCAGAGCTATAGGTCAACATCCCCCCAGTCCCATTTCGGTGCCACTAATTGTCCTCTTAAAGCCAATTCCCATTTAAACCAATGAGAGCGTCTTCTGCACATGTGCACAGGGGTCTCATTAGATCACCCCTGGAACCGGTGTTGTGCCAGCACTGAAGCTGTGAATATCCTACATGGGGTCAGGAAATTTAGCTGAAAATTTAAAAACACCACCATTATCATGTCTATGATGGATGGAACGTTATGTCAAACAATGCATCAAATGAAGCATGATTTTAAATATTGTTTGGTGCTATATATTGCTGAGTTACTTGAGTTACTGATATTGACCTCCCAACTCCAAAAATTTTTCCAGGGCACATATACATGTTAAAGGGCTTCCCCACAACATGTGGGATATATATAAAACTCACAGAAAGAAACATGTCAGTAATGAAAACAGTACCACTAGCAGAGAACAATATTAGTTAGGATGAGTTCCTGGTTTGAACCTTAGCAGCCCTACCTATTGAATTACTACTCAGAGCAAAGAGAAGCTGAAGACACCTTCAATATGTATAAAAATGCAATGAAACTAGGACTCTCAAAATGAGATGTGGTATCTTTAGGCCCTGATCTCTCCTATAGGCTCGAGGAAGGACGAGGAGGTATGAAGGCTCATTGCTTTCCTTGATTCTTGGTGGCATTAATAGGGCTTTGCTATGAAGAGTTTGACATTGCAACGCATTAACCGCAGGCTTCTGTGTGGGTTATCTGAGTATATTCTTTTAAGCTGGAAATATGTCTTTATAATGTACTGATTTTTGTTTGTTTACCCATTTAACACACCAGTGAGCCTCACCTACAAGTAGAGCTTGGTTGACTCAGTGAAGTATGTGGTATAGTGAAGAGTTAATAAGGGGATATTTCTTGCAGGGTCGGATCTTCTCGAACAAGAAGCTTCCTAGCATTCTCCCTTCATAATGCATTCAGAACTAAAAAAAAACCTCATTATAACTTCCCTCTTGTTAAATAATATTTTCTATGTCAAATCTTTTATTAGTCTATTCCTACCCATGACATGTAATAATAATAATAATATACTCTTGCTGTTTTCTCACGCCTTTCACTCAACTGGCTCCCTAATCCCATTAAATTTCATATGCCTACACAGACACACCTTACTAACACCTGCACTAAATCATGCACAGGGGTAAACACATAGAAATTACCCTAGCACCATGCCAGGTTACCTGCAATATGTCTTCATAAACAAACTTACTAAATATAGTCCTATAGAAAAGAAATTTCCTGAAAATGTGCAAATTAAAAACATGCACAATTATGAAGTTTACAGCCCAGTGCTGGAGAAACTTGCTAGTTTTGGCCCTCAATAGTCTAATAAGAGTGCAACTCTCCTGCAGACTCTCCTGCCAGCTCCCCTTAAGTGAATAACCCAAATGTCACGCAAAAAGTCTCTATAACCCACTTACATTAGCCAAGCCATTACTCCTGGACTGGCAGTTTTGTGAAGACATTTATGTATCTTATACAGTAGCTACCTAGCGGGGGCAGGGGGGGATAGCCCGAGTGCCGCTCATCAGGGGGGTGCCACCACACCAGCACCCCTCCAGAGATGGACAGTAATGTCCGCCACTAGAGGCACAGGCTCGGTTGGGGAGATCATGGATCTCCCTCTAACCGACTTAAAGACAATCAAGGGAGTGGGAGGTCTGTTAATGCAGACCACCGGTCCTGCTCCCTTGCAATACGCGCAGCAACTGATGCTGTGCATCGGAATTTGATGTCATATCCTGGCACACAACACTGAAGCCATGCCCACTGCCTTCCGCACTCACTGCACTGGAAGGACAGGACACAGAAGAAGAGCCAAGAGGAAGAACGAAGAGGAGGAGGAACAGTGACAGAGAAAAGGTAGGAAAACATTCAGTAAGAGCGAATTAGTAAGTGTGTGAGATTGATGGGTGTTATACTGTAGTTTATGCTGAATGTTTGTGAATGAGTGTGTGTGATAGCATGGATGTGTAAGTGGGGGGAGGAAAGCATGGCATAGGGAGGCTGTAATCACATTCCTATCATGCACAGGTTCCAGCACGTACTGGGTGCCTGGGCATGATAGGACTATGATTGCTGTTAGCAATTATATATATATATATAATATTGTTGTTGGGTTTTTTTGTCCAATTTTTGTGTGTTAACCACACTTTTATGTATAGTGATAGGTGTTATGCTGTACCACCGTCAATATGTGCCTCAGTATATAGTGATATGTGTTATTCTGTACCACTGTCAGTGCGTGCCTGAGTATATAGTGATAGGTGTTATGCTGTACCCCTGTCAATGTTTGCTTCAGTATATAGTGAAAGGGTTTTGCTGCATTATTGTCAATGTCTGGCTCAATATATAGTAATAGGTCTTATGCTGTACCACTGTCAATGTGTGCCTCAGTATATAGTGATAGGTGTTATGCTGTACCACTGTCAGTCCGTTCCTCAGTATATAGTGACATGTGTTATGTTGTACCACCTCAATGTGTGCCTCAGTATATAGTGATAGGTGTTATGCTGTACCACCATCAGTGCTTGCATCAGTATATAGTGATATGTGTTATGCTGTACCACCATCAATGTTTGCCTCAGAATATAATCATAACAGTTATGCTGTACCACCGTCAATGTTTGTCTCAGTATATAATGATAGTTATGCTGTACCATTGTCAATGTTTGCCTCAGTATATAATGATAGCAGTTATGCTGTACCACTGTCAACCTTTGCCTCAGTATATAATGATAGCAGTTATTCTGTAAGCACACTCTAAATATCAGGCATATTCCTACTAATAGCACCAGATTTGCCCATTATGAATGACATATGTAAAACACATCTTTAAAAACATTACTTGACTTCTCTGGAAAGTGGTTATTTATATTAAAAAAGTATGTAAAATAGGAAACCACCCTACCTATAGTTAGTCTGATAGGAAAAAGTATCACTATTTAAAATTTTCTGTGTTTTGGAAAATACTAGTCAAAAAACAACAGCGAAAAAAAAATACAAGGTTGCAGTAGTACATTAACTTGATTCTATGTACTTTGCAGTAAATATATCTCAATTTGGTACGAAGATGTGTGACACAGATTCCTCATAAATTTAAGCCACGGTAATTTTTTATCTTGCATTAAATAAATACATTTGTGATACATAAGTATTGTGTAACTTTTTCTGCCTAATTATTATTTTAAATACTTCTGCTAAAAATCTTCACACATAGGGCACCCCCCAAAAAAATTAGCCACCCCTGCTCATAGACAGGCCTTGACCGCCCCTTCAGACCTCCGCTTTAGCATTCCATCTTGTCCCTAGGGTTCCATGCTGAGCACCTTCAAATTAAATCATATAGCGTCGCCCAGCATCAATCACTGGCACACACTGTTAAGGAGCACTGAAGCAGAGGTCTGAACAAACAGATCTCACGTTCCCTTAATTTTGGGGAGACTAGAGAAAGCTCTGTGATCTCTTGAACCTGATGGTTTCCTGAGACATGTTCTGGAATACTGAAGTACCAGGATACGCTTCCCATGACAGGTAGCATGCACTATGGAGATTGTGCCAACTCAGTACAGTTTTCCATAGTGGGCTGGGTGATCAGACATCTTCAGGGCCAGACTGGGGATGACAAGGGAGCCCTGGGACTTAAAGACTGGAGGCCATATCCCGCTATGGCCTCGTACCACAGCATCCGATCTGCTGCTGTAACGGCAAATCAGGTGACTATGGAACACTGTTGAGAAGCAGCGCCCTTGGGAGCGAGAGAGTCTAACAGGACAATCTGTCGTCCTTTTAGGTGAACAGAGGCTGCCGTACCACCAGAGACCTGTTGCCATTGCCAAAATACACTTCTGTCCATAGGTCACTGGCCTTAAAGTACCATCATTCATTACATTCATTTATAGTGTGCTGTCAGCTTCAGTAGCTCTATCATAATAGGGGGTATACAATTTAACAATAAGACATACTGGTACAGAAAGAGGGTCGTGCTCTTGTGCACTTAGAATGACAATATAAAGAATGCTGTAGTAGTGATCTCCTGGTAGTATTGTATTTCTCAATATTCACGTGTGAATGGGTAAGTAAATAGTAGTTCTACTCACGTATATCACAGACACAGACATTTCAGCATGCATCCACTGTGGACAGTGTTGCAATTAACACACATGACCTCATTTCCACATGGCGTGTGTTGCAACAATATGTCCTGTACAGTTGTGTGTTGGATCCCACGATAGTAGGACCAGTAACCAGCTGATTATTTATGAAAGAGTGTAATTGAGCACCGGGGCTAGAAATTTCCCATTAGTCCACTTTAAAAAGTCTTCTATGTAGAAAAGTCTCAAATAAAAAAGTTCACTTTTGCTCCTACAAGTCACAATATTTAAAACTATCAATAAAAACATTAACAATGTATTCTATCAAGTGAATCATAAATAATACAATCACCTGTTGTTTCTGTAAGTCAAATTATTGTCACATACTACTTGTTACGTCCTGTCTACCCATTGTACAGCGCTACGGAATTTGATGGCGCTATGTAAACAATAAATAATAATAATTATATATATATATATATATATATATATATATATATACAGGATAAGGATATATATTATATTCACAAGGGCAGTGTTCCAACCTGCCTTGAAATGACAGGATCTGTCTCCATAGCTCATGCTTATTTCCCAGCAATCTGCACTGCAGTATTAATTAAACTATCACCTTCTAAGAATCTTTTCTCTCTAGGGTCATAAGATGTTGTTTTAAACTTCCTTACAGCGCTGCAATTACAGATGCAAATTATACCCTGCGCACACAAGCTACTGGTGAGCACCTAACAAATAGGCCGACAGTTAATCTAAATTAAAACATAGGCTCCATTGTCAAAGTGCGAGCATCCACAAGAGAGGGAAATCTTCTACTCTGGAGGCTACCCTGTCATAAGGATAAGTTCTGCAGGATTCGTCCACAATCAGTCTTCTACTGGGTCTCCAGGATATCATGTAATATCCACATATCTGTGTATAGATATAGATTTTGGACTTTGTGTATTTTGGGACACCATTTTTTAGCTAACATTGGTTGTCTGATTTTTCACAACTGAGCGCTGTTGGTAGCTTAAGGTCTAGCTTTCATTTGATTGACAAACATGTGGTTTGATGATTGACTAAAACAGTTTGAGTTTTATCTCCTATAAACTACACTAGGTTAATGTACATACTGGTACAGAAAGAGGGTTGTGCTCTTGTGCTCTTAGAATGACAACATAAAGAATGCTGTAGTAGTGATCTCCTGGTAGTATTGTATTTCTCAATATTCACGTGCGAATGGGTAAGTAAATAGTAGTTCTGCTCACGTATATCACAGACACAGACATTTCAGCATGCATCCACTGTGGACAGTGTTGCAATTAACACACATTACCTCATTTCCACATGGCGCATGTTGAAATAATATGTCCTGTACAGTTGTGTGTTGGATCCCACGATTATTTATGAAAGAGTGTAATAGAGCACAGGGGCTATTCCCATTAGTCCACTTTAAAAAATCTTGTATGTAGAAAGTCTCAAATATAAAAGTTCACTACCTGTCTCCTGTGCCTGACATTTGCTAGGCACTTTAAAGAGTCATTTTACGAGAGTGCCCATGTCATAGCAAATAAGTCAAGTTATTATATGATGGCACGTCTGCTGTCAGTGTTAGTCAATCAATATTAATAGCGCTTTTATATCTTCTGAGATATTTAACAATTTCAGAGAGCTACAAAATGTTCAGCTTTCTGAACTATGGAACAAGTTTACTAGTTCTGCGTAAAGCTTGAAGAATCTAAAATTGTAGCATGTAAATAATATGACAGACACCACATTTTAGTTTGCTCTTCTGGAATATTAAATAAATTGTTGTGATTTGGAACAAAGAGAAAATGGTTTATGGTAGGAAAGAGGAGAATGGATAGATATTGGATATGTATTTCCAATGACGCAGAAAAGACCATAGATTTCACTTTTATTACGTGTGAAGTAGGACAGGTCAACACTTTTTTATGGAATGTTGCAAGATGTTCTGAACATTTGGTTATGAATAATCCAAGTAGCAAAAAAATATGTTGGGTAATTTAGATTTAACACATGACAAAACATCCTGACATATACTGTTAGATGCAAACCAATAATCAGCTTTAATTCTAGTAAACTTATACATAGGAACTTATTTGTGGTTTATAATTTTCCGTTTACTAGACAGTGCCTAAAAGAGCACTAAAGACTGACAATTTTTGCCCACGTGTACATAGAGATATATAGGAAGGTCTGTGAAGAGGAATTGGAGCAGGGTTAGTCTAAAAGTTGCCAGCAGGCCATTTGTGACCCCATTAGCTTGGTGCCCCACTCACATAGGTCATTCATGTGCGGAGGATGGAGAGAACATAATGGGGTTCCAATACTCAATATCTTGTAAAATGTTCAATTCTCGGCCGATATTGTACGTTTAAGCACATCAAAGTAGTACCAATTGGGCTACAATGTACCAGGATATCTCCATAATTACAAAACATTGAAGACAAGGGGTGGGGCTAAGACAGCATGGTCTATTCACTAAAGGGAGAGCTGTCAGGAGAGTTGTGATTTTGCTGTTTATTACAAAGGACCAAAACTAGAAAGTTTCTCCCAACAAAATGTATCATTTTAATAAACCACGCATACAATTCCTACTGACAATAAAGGTTCCTGTCACCTTTACCAAAATTAGCATTTTGGTTTGCTGCTAAATAAATGGTAGATGTTATAGGTCTTTGATCTAAAAGACCATGTAAATTCCAGAACAACAACACTGGAACTCTTTTTGGGAAGCCTTTCAACCCAGAGCCTTAATAAAAGACTTTGGCTCATCAAATGAACTCTCTTGCCTTATACCCATCTCTCGTGTCACCAGGCTTTCTTCCCATTTCCAGTTTTTCTTTATAAATTCCTTACTCTATTACTGTTTGCCAGGATCCCCCCATCTCCATTCATACTTCCATACAAAGGAAATGCACATGGGGAATTCTGCAGAATACCAACATGCAATTGCCATCATATACATAATGTGCATATACATAAAGGACACTGGATGAAGGTGTGCCGGAAACACTATTTAATAAGTGAGAGTTGTTTTTGAAAGATGTGTGAACTGCTACTCATACCCACTACATGCGTAAAATAGTTAATAGAAAATGAAGCATGACTATGGGCTAATAAACATTAAGATAGTGATTAAAGGCATGACATGTAATTAAAAGGCATGCATGTGTCATTTGTTTTGAGCCATGTGTCTCACGTGCTTATTTTAACATGTACCTTTTTATGAAAACACAGGATGCTGAATCATCAAAATTATTAGAGCTCTTTGGTATGTTAACCAACATAGCAGATTTGTTATTTGATTCAGATTCTTCTTCGCCTTCAGTGGCACTGCTTATTCCTCTGTCAAGCAGTCTCGTAAACATTCAATAAGGAAGCTTTTTATATGGTTATAGAATTATTCGTGAGAAGGATTTGGACATTTGAGAGTTGAATTTTTACTGTCCCAGGTGGCCTTGGTACCTTGTGGTTAAAAGCATGATCATTTCAAGATGAAGAGTCGCAGTGCAAAATAACCATTAAAAGCACAAGTTTCATATCAGTAGTTAAAAATTGTAATAATCCTTTGCACATCTATTTATTTAACAATGAGCAGCACCTCCATACCTATAGGGAATGTAAATGTTCAGAATATTTGTTTCTTTGTTACTCCTTACTATGTGACTCGTCACTTCTAAACTAGCTTTAGATTTGTGTCTTACTGATACGTTCATAGGCATTTTCTATCTTGTTGTCTACTGCCGAGTTCTGCATTTCTAGTCTGCCTGGACCTAGCCTGGTATCAGCCAGATGGGCTGCAGCTCAAAGGGCCAGTAGACTGATCACCCTTGTAACCAACCTAGTCACAGAATGGAAGTCTGTGCCTAGACGCCACAATAATCTTACCTGGAGCCAGAGGTCCTTCTGAAGCTGACCGCCAGGATATGGCATTGTATACTGGAAGACAGTAAAGAACACAGCAGCTGATGGTAAGTGTTGAAGGGCAGCAGGGGCAGTGCCCTGGGTCAGGCCTAGAGGCGTTCACAACTAAAACACTTCACTAGTGAGACCATCACAGTCTTGCATAAGAACAGGTAGGTGTTAAATAGTATATATATGTATATATATATATATATATATATATATATATATATATATATATATATATATATATATACTCACCTAAATTGACTATAAAGTACATAGGTTGAACTGTAGACTTTAATTGTCCTTTAAAAGTGCAACACACCAAAATATTTACTCTGTATGACTAATAACTTATTTCAATAGAAAATAGATTGAATATATGGCATGGGCAGATGTGCAGCGGATTACATGTAATGCCAGGCAGGTGATTTAATCCTTTGGCTCTGGGATGAGTCCGCAACCAGCCAAACCAGGTATAATATCCAACGTAGTGCTGGAAGGACTTGTTTTCTTGAACAATTAGAACATTTTTCAAGATGTCTTATGATGTGATCATACTCCACTTATATTATTCCCAGCGCCTACTGTTTGTTTTTCTCAGGAGGAATATTCTCTCAGTCATGTTCTTAGACACAGGAGCTGCTAGACTTGTTTTTATTCCTGGTATAAGCCAGCAAAAAAATCTAATTAGATGTTTCAAAAAATATTCTGAATATCAACTGTCTCATAAAACAGTTTATCTACTTGTAATATGCACATCAATACTGAATACTATTAACAGCATCTGTTCCCACCGTAACCTAAAATGCTTTTATAGAATATAAAATAACTTGGCTGGAACCCGTGCATGAAGTGGGTGAGGCTTGGGCAAAGTGAGCAGAATTATAGACATGCCTTGAGAAGGGGATGCCACATACCGGACTTTAGATGTCTCCCTTTTATAGGACACTTGGAGAGGAGATAGGCATCATGTATTTCTGTGGCAATGTAACAAGCTGCCACACTTTCACCTAGTCTGGCTTCTTTCCCCTTAAGTATGTTGGAGGCATTCTCTTTACAAAAGAATGACTTTCTTAACTGAGTAGAGACTCAGCCCAGGTGCCTGGAGGCTTTGGCCCTCCCAGGGCACGGGAGTGCAGTGTACTTCATGGCTTACCAGGGAATCAACAAACTTTACAAGGGTCACAGCGCATATTATATTAGTATATATCGCACACAATCCCTTTTTTATAGCTACACAACTAATTGTGTGTTTTGGTTTTTACTTGTATTTCACTTTATATGTATTTGTGATAATAGCTCTAAAGAGAAATTGCATGTGTGTAAATAATCTCTAGCACTAGCAAATCATTGGAAGTGGTAGAGTGTGTTAAAACAAGGAGGATCATGGGGAATGGAAGACAATTTGTATGAAGTGTGATCATGTTCTTGTTGGATGCTAGAGATGGAAAAATTTTTCAACTGAATAACTTAGAAACAGGACAGTACCCCTTTAAGAACGTGGCATTCTAGAGTGCCCAATCAAGGTAAACATGGACCTGGTTTTGCTGTCAATATAATTCCTTTTTGGAATGTTCAAGGGTTCGTGGGCTCATTATATCAAATCTTTTAGCTTTAGCCACCAGGCGAAATAGCTAAACTTACAAGTCCACTAATTTATTAATTGTCAGCAGCGGGGGACAATAAAGAGGCACTAGTTACCCTGGAATAAATTTCACTCATCAATCAGAAAAAACAGCGGCATTTTAAATAATTTGATTGTCTATACTACCGAGCAGGACAAGTTCCGCATCGCAGTGCTGGATTCCCTCATAAAGCTAGCCAGGGCAGGAATAATAAATAAAATATACAACTGGGTCTGTCTGTGTACTGTACACATAAGGCCACTGCAGCATCAACCATTATGATCAACAATGCTGGCAATGCCAAAGCTCCATATCATTCTGATGATGCCATATCCCGTTGGAAATGAGTGGGGGATATTGGACCACCCATGCTGCACCTTATCCTGCTTATGCCCCAGCCTTCGGGCAGGGCTAGTATTTTGCCCCCTCTAGAAAAATTTCTGTGCACACCTATGCCTAAATCTGATTTTTTCTGAAAACGACACAGAACCTTTAGCATTGCCTGTTGGGCTACTATAAACAAAAAGTAAATTTTTCAAGGAATACACCATTGTCAACATGGCATTCTTTTGTTCATATAGTATATGTATATCCAATAAAAAAGGTATTATGTTATTTGATATATATACATACACACACAGACTCAAATATTCTCAAATATGAATATTTACATAGAAGTATGACACCATCCACCATACATTTACTGGCAGTGTCTTTACTTCATACAGCAATATCCTTTGAAAACATATGTATGCGTGGAGCAGTTTGCAGATGTTTTCTCTACATTTGCATTCTAATTAGCTTTAAACAGATCTGGGATATTGAGGGATGTTGCCTAAACTGAACAACTATGCACCTGAGGCAATATAGCAAGAAGCATGTAGCACATCCAGTTTTCAGGCTTGCCTGCAACTCATCGTTGCAGCTGAAAACCACTACAGATAGGGTATTTTAGAAAGCTTGTGCATGTGCTATTTTCTATGAGAGGCACAAAAGCTAGAGGTTTATCTAGAGCACCAGTGACACATTGTGTATAAAAGGTTTTCTACCAGATATGACCCTGGTGGTTGTTTTACCTACATTAATGTCCAGAAAAAGGATATAGGTATCTGTGAAGGAAAAATAGACTCGTGTAACAAAACAGAATCAATAAGAGGCCCAGATGTATTCAGCTGGTAACAGGACAGTTTTAATGGCAAATATCCTAATTCAATACCAATATCGATGAGTTTATGACACAGAATGTAAGGGCATAGATAAAGCGGAGAGAATGCTATATATTTTATCAGGTAATCGTGGACTCTGAAACACATGGACCGATCCATTTACAGGCTTTTCCTTAATCTCAGCACATTTGTCAGGTTTTGTAGACCTTGGTCAATGAATGGTTCAAATCCTTCTAAAACTGAAAGGGATTATATTTTCAGATCATGATTTCCACTGAACAGGAACCTTGTTATGGCTAAACATAAACTTTAGTCAAGTTATATAACACGCTTACCTTCTTCCCTAGTCTGAATAATTTAACATGTTAAACGGTGCTGTGGGGTGCCAGTAACATCTTTGGTTGACATAATAACTCTTAGTTGTGCCAAACACCTATATCACAATTACCAGGTTTTCTAGAGGAGCATGGATTCAAATAAATAAACTCTCAGAACAGTATTTTCAGTGCTACCTTTGCAGTGGCACGGACATTCTGACCATTCTCTGTTTCCGAGAACTCAAAAGAGCACAAAGGAAACCGTTGAGTTGATCAAGGACAGCAGGACTAACCTGGAATCAAAAAAGGATTGCAATGATTAAAAAATGGTAAAGCCGCAAGAACGAAAAGCTATTGAATTCACAGTGCTTTCAATGAAATCCTCAAATAATAATAATAACTGCGCCACAAGTATTAAGATGTTTGTCAAATATGTATAGGGGATCTGCTGTGACCTCATTTCGAGATTCAACTGTTTGGAGATGCATGGTCTATTGCTTATGGATTCCAATAGATGTACTCATTTAACAATACACACACTATATTTTTCAAATAAATAAACTTAAATATAACTAGGTATGGAACATACAAACATATGGATCTGTCATACAGCTATACGTATTTCCCCAAATGAAATACTTTTTTGGACAGCTTTCAAAGTGACCGCTAGGCCTGTGAGACATTTAAAAAAAAACCTTTTATGGGTTACCATGAGTTAAAAGTGCCTGCTCTATGCGATATACACAGATGTGTATATTCTGGTTTCACAGACGCAAACTAGACTCTCTGCTAGGACAGATAACAAGAACAGGATATCATGTCTTTCTATGAAGTGCTGGCTTATTCTCAGAAATCAGCTTCTATCTACAGTTGCCACAAAACCTCTTTACACCTCTTAAAAGGGACCTGCAATGTGTTTCTCCCTCTTCCTGTTGAAAACAGGCACATAATGTAGATGCATTAAGCCTTTCCACACAGCAAACCACACCAAACAAAATAAAAGATTTTTTGAGGTGACATACCTGGGCCATAAACATAAAGACCACTTTGTGTTCCTTTCTTGCTACTTGTGTAAAGGACAAGTGCTTCACATGTTCACTTTAGTTTAAAGACATGGTAGTACAAGTTCAAAAATGGGATTTGAGTTCAAAAGAGAAACTGTCCCTTCCACAGAGGGACGCTTGGGAGGTATGGTCCACACTCAAACTTCCAAAATAAGTAAAGAAAAAGAGAAACTCTAGAACATGGACAGTTCAGTATTCATATATTGCTTATAAAACTTCCCCTCATTTGGAGACATGCAGACGTCTTTTAGTGTGTCTCTTTTCTTTGGGTTTTAGTTCATAAGGCCAGCTATGCATAGCAAGCAAAGATGCCCTCCAACACTGAATGAATTAATTTATACGAGGGTGGCCAATGGCTTAACGACTGCTGGAAAACTACAAATCCAGCGACCCCCAGCCAGTCTTGATAAAATATATCTTAAAAGGGAAAGCTTTTTGTTTTTTTCCTCTCCACAGACGGCTCCTATACATTTTTTTAATGAAAAGTACGTGAGGAATATATCTAAAGTTGGACATATAGCAAATGATGGACCTGGTTTTGTGATACTGAAAAAGCTACAAAACAAAAACAATTTTCAATGCATTTTGATATGAATTGTTTATAATTTATTATGATCATAGTAATTTATACACAGGACACTAACTAGTGGTGTACTTTTTTGGGGGCCACTACTCTATGCCCCTAGCCACGCCTAAAGACCTACATAGGGGAAATCCTCTTGCTATGTATGTCCTCTCTGCTGAGCACCAAGAAATGATGGTATTTGTGGAGATGCAATGCATGCTGTGCCATAAGGCACATAATGACTGTAATGTGAATGTGAATTTACACGGTTACCAGGGTTAGCAGGTGGCTGAAGCTTTAGGAAGTTTTTGTAGGTCGAAGGCTGTATTCTAAGTCGAATAATTCAACACTGATAATGCACTCAGCATTGTTACATTTAAAGGGAATGCAAGGGTGCAAACAGCCCCCCATTTTAATAGCAAAAAGATACAATATGGATACATTGCACCTAACCAAAACACTTTCACACAGCGACCCCAACGTCTGCCAGTCTCATTTACCTATTCAATGTTGAAATGCAACGACTTCATGTGTAGTTAACATTTTTGGATGCCGAAGTGAAATGTGTCTGTTAACCTCTTCAGTGCTGGAGTGTGAAACTTCTCTGTGTGCATTTAACATTTAATAGTGGATTACAAACCTTTGTGAGTATGATGGCATCGTGCAAACTACCATATTTGCTCGATTATAAGACGAGGTTTTTTTCAGAGCAAATGCTCTGGAAAATACCCCTCATCTTATAATCGGGGTCGTCTTATAATCAGACCTCAAATAGGTCTGACTATGAGACTAAGATCCAGATCCCCGCAACACTGCAGGGGACCTGGATCCTCCTGGCTCCCCCCCACCCCAACTTACCGGTGCTTGTGACTCCCCGGTGTGTAGCCGGGGCAGCATGTAGACGTCATAGACAACTTCCGCTGCAGCCAGAGGTGCGGTTCCCCTCGCCGGGGAATTCTCTCTGACAGCCATGGAAGGTCTGCGCGATAGACGCAGACAACCCCCGCTGCTAACCGCACCTCCTTCCGGCTACAGCGGAAGTTGCCTACGCGAATCGCGTAGAGCTCTACACGCTGCCCCGGCTATACACCGGGAGTCAGAAGCACTGGTAAGTTTTTTTGGGGGGGAGGTGTTAAATGGGGGGCATAAGGCATTTCTGTAGGCAGAGTGCTCTATGAAATGCCTTTTAACCCCCCTTAATGCCACTCTGCCTCCAAAAATGCCTTTTAACCCTCTATACGCCACTCTGCCTCCTGAAATGCCTTATACCTCCCTATATGCCACTCTGCCCCATAATATGCCTTTTAACCCCCTAAATGCCAGAGTGGCATATAGGGGGTATAAGGCATTTCTGGATGCAGAGTGGCACATAGGGGGTCAAAAGGTATATCATGGGGTACAGTGGCATTTAGAGGGTTAAAAGGCATATCATGGGGCACAGTGGCATATAGGGGGTTAAAGGCATTTCTGGGGCAGAGTGACAAGCCTGAGGGCAGATGTGCATAACTGGGGGGCAGGTTGGAAAATAAAAGGAATTAAAAACAAAATATTTTTCTCAATCATAGCTTTTATTAAAAAAAATCATTTACATGAATTAACATTTACTGGTAAAACTTTTTTCCTATAGGGTCGTCTTATATTCAGGCTTTTTCTTTTTTTCCTAAATTAATATTCAGATTTTGGGGGGTCATCTTATAATCAGGGTCGTCTTATAATTGAACAAATACGGTATATGCCACACTGATGAATGGGTGCGTGGCACCATGGCATCCATGCATGACACTTACAGTAAAAGCCTGTTTTTCTGTTTTGAATTTGGTGAACCTACTGGTTACAAATGCAGGTTGTGAAATCATAGTTGTTCACGTGTCGGGCAACGTCTGATGACCCGTGACTTTAGAGTTTAGTCTGGACATGTATACACTGTGAATTGACAGAAAATCTGCAGACTCATAAGTATGTTCAAGTGGAAGAACCATCTTGAATAAACATTATGTGACACAAGTCCCTCTGGTGAGTAAGATGAGGTATTATCTCTGCTTACATCACCATGATATATTTAAAGACATATTTTTATAAAATCATATCTGATGGATACTTGGTTATGTGTGGACATTCAGATAGCTGTTTAAACTTTTAACTGCAGCTTTGTGAGAACTAGATCTGCATGGTGATCCCCTTAGCTTGTCCGGGTATCCACTCTTAAATTATGGCCCCTAGCCCTGCCTACCTATGCTTAGTTGGCCTAGAATAAGTTACTGTCATCAGCATGTACAATGCGTAGATGCAATAATTAATTACACAGTTTAACAAATTATTAGGGTGCTTAAATGGTCAGAATGCCCAACACAAAAAATATCGAGAGAATTTAAAGTATATGATTAAAATGTAAACATTATGAGCAACTAAAAAAAAAAACAAAAAACACACTAATGCTCTGTGGATTAGTGGAATTAGTTATTCTTTCCCCATATATGCACCCTGTCAACAAGTTGTGTGAAGAATATAGAATTTTATCATGGGCTATTTAAGGGCTAATACATTGTGTTCATGGAATCTTTTTTAAACTTTTCGTCTACCAAAAAGAAGATACAATTACTGCTGTATTAGGACTCATATTTTTTAAAATAAAGGAGGATTGTTATTTAGCTGATCGCATGGTAAAGAGTCATTACAGCTATTTTAACTTTCTTTCCATAAAAACAGCTGAGGATGCATTCACCTTGTGACTATGACTTATAATCATAAAAGATCCTCCTCCTTCTTTGCATAAGGTTGCTTTATATTAATTCTTGCTGTTTTTGGTTTAGAGAAAGTTAACTACGTGGCAGGAAAGCCAGGGGGAATGCATTTGCTTATTCCTTTCTCCCTCTTACTATGTGCTGACTACACTACATAACGGTTCAAAGAAAGGATACAAAATGCAATTCTTCTGATAAAATTACCCAGGAGATCTGGCAGATGGAAGTTGTTATACTGTAAAATATTTGAGAAAAAGAAAAAAAATTGCTGTTTTAACAGAATCAAAAAGTCTAAAAACGTACACTGCACAAGCAGACTGAGCGGTATAGTTTGATGGATCTCTTTATTGTCTTGTTACCATAGCAACCAGTGTGACGTTTGAGGGATTATTGCTTGCAAGGGGTTGGTCGGAGGCTAGGTTGCAACTGCAAAAACCAACTTGGGATATGTAAATCGTACCGCGGTTACTGAACAGTTAGCTCAGAATTTGTATGGCAGATTATTTTTTTCTTAAATAAATAAAATATTTAAAAATATCAACACAATAAAGAGAAAGTTTGCAGGAGACTTGCAGCTACCTCAACTCACTTTTCATTATGAAGGCCTAGCAACAGCAAGTTTCTCCTGCATAAGGCCTGTGATGATCCCGCATAATATAACTCAATAGGTGTGGAGACTTTCAACAAATCTCAATGATGTGAGTATACATTAAACAGGGATAGCCAGTGACACAACTACAGGGGTCGCATCAGTCGCAACTGTGACGAGGCCCTTCTCTCTAGGTGGCCCGCGGCCATCCCTGCGACCCATAGTTTCATCTCCTCGTAGAGGTCCAGTTCAGAAGGGCTCTTTTACATCTTTTACTCTTTTACAACAGAACACTGCAGGAGTGATGAGAGGTAAGCGGGGGCAGTATGTATATATGTAAGTATGTATGTATGTGAGCATGAATATGCATGCATAAGTGTAAGTGAGCATGAATGTGCATGCATAAGCATAAGTGAGCATGGATGTCTATGCTTAAGTGCAGGTGAGCATTGATGTGTAATTGTGTGTATGAGCATATATGTGTAATTATCTGTGTGAGCATGGATGTGTAATTGTGTGTGAGAGCCTGGATGTGTATGTGAGAGCCTGAATGTGTGTGTGAGAGCCCAGATGTGTGTGTATGATGTGTAAGTGTGTATGAACATGGATGTGCGTGTGTGAACATCGATGTATAGGTGTGTGTGAACATCGATGTGTAAGTGCATGTGTGTGTGCATGGATGTGTAATTGTGTGTGTGAGCCTGGATGTGTGTGTGAGAGCCTGGATGTGTATGTGAGAGCCTGGCTGTGTGTGTGAGAGCCCAGATGTGTGTGTATGGATGTGTAAGTGTGTATGAACATGGATGTGCGTGTGTGAACATCGATATATAAGTCTGTGTGAACATCGATGTGTAAGTGCATGTGTGTGTGCATGGATGTGTAATTGTGTGTGAGCATGGATGTGTAATTGTGTGTGTGAGCAGGGATGTGTAATTGTTTGTGAGCAGGGATGTGTGGGATAGAGTGTGTGTTAGGATGAGTGGTATGAGAGGGAATGTGTGAATATGTGTGTGGGATTTGTGTGTTTGCATATGTATGCCAGAGTGTATGTTGGAAGTGGAGGGAAAGGGGCAAAGAAGGTATAGACAAGCTGTTTGGGGGCAATGATGGCACAGGCCAGCTGTTTAGGTCAAAGTTGGCACCGATAAGCTGTTTGCAGGCACTGATGAGCTGGGGGCAAAGATGGCACAGACAAGCTGTTTGGGGTTAGGATAACACGTATAAACTGCTTAAGGGCAAAGGCAGTCACAAGCTGTTTGGGGCAAAGGTTGCGCTCACAAGCTGTTTAGGATGTTGCACCAGGGCACTGTGGTTTCCAGTTACACTCCTGGGAACAGCCAAGGTCTTCCTGCAGCAGAAGCTCACTGGGGTCCCGGGGTTTCCTGCAAATTCTTCTAACAACTCTTCTATTAGTAATTAGACCTCTTGTAGGTAGGAGGCCATATCCCTGCGCTCAGCAATGAGGGCAGCAGTTGTGTAGGGGGTGACCTGTACTGCACTGAGTTACGCAAAAGGTCACAGTGACATTCTTAGTAACATACACCTACAATGATATGCACATTTACATAGAGCTGATCAAATTGTTGAAAATAGCTCCTGCACAAGTTATGGTAAAAAGATAAATTTTTTGGACTGCTTCTATGGTAACTGCCTGTCCAGAATTGGTAGTACTAATGAGCTTATAGTAACTGTTTTCTGGCTCTAAGTTCACCAAGTACGTGGCAATAAACCCAAAGCTGCCTCTGGCACTGGCATGTAATGAGCATGTGGACAGGCAGCAGATAGGTCTTAAGTAATCACTTCTCTATTTTGTCTTGTAACATAGTGGGTCATAGCCTGATGTCCTAAGGTTATGAAAATA
Organism: Spea hammondii; assembly: GCA_029215755.1. Classification (NCBI taxonomy): domain Eukaryota; kingdom Metazoa; phylum Chordata; class Amphibia; order Anura; family Pelobatidae; genus Spea; species Spea hammondii. The sequence continues at coordinate 87,233,694 of JARDYJ010000004.1, forward strand.
AATAACAGTATCTTTTGGGGGGGATGATCTTGGCCTACTTCTGAAATTGTACACATGACAGAAGAAAAATATTATTTGGGATGCTTGATCATTGCAATGATGCATTGAGGAAAAGAGCAATTACACGACTCTAAAAGTCAAATGACCAAGCTGGATATAGGAAAAAGCACTCTCTGCAGAAGCAAAAATAAATGTAAAAAACAAAGAAAAGTTAGCCCACATCAGTTGATTATGATATAATAGTCACATGAATCGTTGGACAGAAAGAGAAAATTCCTCTGGTGTTGATGTTCTGTAAAAAAAAAAAAAAAAGGCCTCACATCTGTTAACTCAAATACTAAAATAAATACTTTTTATGCATTTCAGTGCATTCAGGTTTTCAAGAGCACTTTAAAATAGTAAGTGTACAAAAGGGCCTTTACTCATTGTATTTAGAATAAATAGGGTTGTTTTGATCTCGTAAACCCCAATGATGTCATATGGGAAGGAGAGTGTTTGTACATTATACATTATACAGCCTTTTAATGGCCAGCTGTTTTCAAGGCAAGGCTATTATTTTATAACTCTTGGGATACATTGATGGTTAATAATACGTAATTGTAATGCAAACTCTAAAGTTATTTTATCACCATGGGAACCAATAAAATTATCCAATCAACAGAATTACATTAGTTGTACATTTTTTTTTTTTTTTTTGAACCACACTTACCTCTTATACAAACACAGAAATCATCATTTATAAAATAGATAATCAAGGACTCTGTATTTCATACTATTAACTTTTTAAATCACTGCTTGTAATTTAATAAATACCAAACACTAAAGGCAACATGAATAATTGGCATTTGCGAAGATCAGTGTACTCATAGTCAATGGCCATGGAATAGAGCACTCATTTTAAAGATCCTTTGTGTTGGAAGTAAGGAAAATGGATTAAGCTGTATTGGTCCAAGGGGAGATGAAGTCTTTAGCTTAAGTTGATACTTTGTATTGGCCAAATTAGATAAAAAGTTTTTGGTGACATAATGAACTTTACAATACAGATACAGTCAAGAGAGGTGGTACAAGTTAGAGGTCTGTCACCATAAGGCTAGGTTTCCACTTGGGTTTTTTCCTCCGTTATTTTCTTGATGAAAAACGCCAGGAAAAACACCAAGAAAACTGCCACTGCGTTTTGGCGTTTTTTCTGGAGTTTTTTCTGGCGTTTTAGCCTTTCTGTGGAAATTGCTTTTTTGACCTTAGGCAGCTTTTCCAGCCTTTACACGTTAGAATAGTCACCCAGCTAAAAGGGATTAGGATAAATGGCAAGTATCTGCCCCCTCCTGATGTCATTTCCTTGGTAGAGTTCTACTTAAACTCGCCCCGGCGGACCCTTTTGTCTCTTTTCTGTGGTTTGTAAGGCATGCTTTATTCCGAATGTCTGCTCCTCTAGGAAGATTGGCCCCAAATCATGGTGCAAATTGTTTGCTGTTGCTTTTGGCACGCAGGATCCAGTTGGGTATGTTTGTTTGTAATGGCATGTTTGTTTCAATATTCAATATGAACTTTGTTTTGTGTGAAACTGTTTGTTTCCAGCCTATTTCTCGCAGGACACACAGATACTGGGTCCATCCTCTGCATTGTAACTGTGGGAAAAAACGCCATAAAAAACGCCAAGGCAATAAACCCACATGGCTTTTTCATGGCGTTTTTTCTCTCCCATAGACTTATATCGGAGAAAAACGCCAAGATTTCCTGTCCACATGCTGCCACAGAGCCCAAAAAAGCAGAAAAACGCCAAAGAGGACTGAAAAAATGCCAAACAGAAAAACGCCAAGTGGATATGGAATTGTGCGATTTCCTATTGAAGAACAGCTAACATCTGGCCGCAGCGTTTTTTCACAAAAAAAACGCCGTGTGGCTGAATTGGCGTTATTATAATGAAAAAACGCTGCGGGCAGATGTTATCTGTTCTTCAGTGGAAACCTAGCCTAAAGGAACAGAAATACATATGAAAGGTGAACAGAAAGCCTCTTAAGCAAGGGCACAAAATACATTACATAGAACTGCAAAGAACATCAACTGTCAATAGCTGGGCATCTTTCTAGTCAATATGTAACCTGGTCACCTGAAGCTACCATGAAACATGGGGACCAGCATCTGACATAACTACTGTAGACAACTAGCTAAGTATTGGGCAAATGCAATGAACTTTGTACTCCAAATAGAATACTATGGAAATAAATGGATAACATCCAATCTAACACATTCCACTAGCTTTAAAATAAAAAACAGATTTTCTAGTCACAAGACGCTCATGACAATAAATATTCTCAGAGAAATTTTTTTCAGCGGAAGGCAACCTTTCAAAGAGAAGAAGAAGAAAAGAAAACTGTCAAGGATATATTTTTAATTCTAATTCATTTCATCTACTCATGTACTCTTCCTTCTTGTTAATGTAGCATAACAGATAAATGCCTAAAAATCTCTGGCTGTAATACAATTTCACCATTAATCGTAATAAAATATGCAATTGCAATCATGTTAGGACTCCAAGGAGTTAAAGTGTGCTGACCTCCTTAACTTTTAAGTGCTCTGGCCTTTGAGCCCACAGGAGATTTAATTAACATTTATCACATCCACAAGTGAGGGCTATCCTATACAACACATTTGGAATTCATACAAATTGTAAATGTTGTTGTTAGAAGCCCACCTCAAAGATGTTTGTACAACCTTGAATTGACATTCGAAAGGTAAAAGTCATGTGATGTCACTACAGGTTATAAAATTGCTATCTCCCCTAAACTTTGCTACATCCTTGTTACATTTCTGCTGTGAGACCTTTATTAATTTCCAGTGTAACGCTTTACGTGCTACCCAGGTACAGCTTGCTTCTTAGGATAAACTCTTAACTTTGTAATTAATGAAACAAGTCATTCTTTTTGCTATGTACAGTATGTCAGCACCTATAACCACTTTAACTCCCTATAATACAAACTATTTCTGAGGCTCCTCGCCCCCCACCTTGGACCAAATCAACAATCCGAAACTTAATATGGGAACAATCATATTAAGACTTGCAGTCATGCAACCAGTTATGCAGTTCACGGGGAGTTAAGCTGGTAGCTTTCTGAAACACATATTTTACTTTAGTATGTAATACTGTTACATGGCTATAGACATAGATATATATAGATCTTGTCACTACAACAGATGAAAGCGGTGTATATATTTGAAGCATCCGTAGTTCTCACCTGCAGAAGCGGGCTGGACCACACAGAGGTGGAAAGACTGCAGGGTCATGTAACGTGATATTAAGTGACCACAGAGGCTGAAAAGACCACAGGGACGTGTAACATGATGTTTTGTGTCCCTGCAGTAATAGGACGACTGCTGTTTGTGAGCGATATTAATAAAGGCTCCAGACAAGGCAGGCTGTAGAGGTGTAGTGGCATGACAGTGAGGATGTTTTTGTTTCAGTGTGTATGAGTGTGAGTGTGCATATGTTAAATACTGGGGTGGAGGCACAAGGGGCTGCTCACCTTTACACGCCACCTTTTCTAAAGGTGCCAACCCTCCCTTACCCACTTCTGTCCTGTAAACTCCATTCTCCCAGGCTTTCAATAGCTCTCTTCTTGTAAGCATAAGTTTAATCTTTGGCAGATTTGCTCCTGCTAATTATATATAGGCGGAATCAGGGGGGAACAGGGCAATTGTCCCTGCCCCCAAGAAAGACGGCAGCTCACGTCATGAGTAGGGATAAATAATTAAGTTCCCAGTTTCTAGGAGGAGGCAGGGTTGAGCTGGGTCATACAAAGCCATGTTGCGTGACCTGTGGGAGTAGCATGGCAGCTCGCAGTGTGTGTGAGAACTGTAACGGCCAGGAATGGTCAGGATCAGTAGCTGAGGATCCACAGTGCAGAACCCAGACACGAACCAGAACAGGCGTCTGGGACACGGGTACAGCAGTCCACAAACGAAGCCGAGGTCGAGGATTGGTGAAGTCAGGATAGCCGTGAGACGTAGCCGAGGTCGAAGATTGGTGAAGTCAGGATAGCCGTGAGACGTAGCCGAGGTCGAAGATTGGTGAAGTCAGGATAGCCGTGAGACGTAGCCGAGGTCGAAGATTGGTGAAGTCAGGATAGCCATGAAACGTAGCCGAGGTCAGAACCAGAAGAAACAGGATAACTGAGAAGCATGAGCAGAGCCCAGAGAACAAGCAATTAAATTATTTGACAGGCAGCTAGTGAAATAGGCCCCAGGCAGATAACCCCACCCCAAGCCAAGTTCACAAATAAACGGAGAAATGGCCTGCACATGCCTATACTGCCACAGGTGTAAATGGTCGGCTATCATTGGAGGGGCTTGCGCATGCGCGAGGTCCGACGGCATCTGTGGGAGGCTGCTGCAGCCGTAGCAGTCACAGGTAAGGCGGTTAGAAGAACTGCATTGAAGACAAGCTGAACACAGGGTAAGTGAGTTGCATGCATCTGACTGGGTATGTTAACCTGTGTGTGATTGGGTATCTTAGTATGAGTTGCTGGCCTTTTGAAGTGAGTGCCTGGTTGTGTATTGGTTACTGAGTGTTAATGTTGAATGTCTAGTTGTGTTAGTGTCTGAATGTGTGTGAGTTTTTGAGTACATTAGTGTGTGTGCACGTGTGTTAGTGTTGAGTGTCTGGATGTGTGTGTTAATGTGAGTACCCCACCTGAGGCCAGGCTCTGGTTCTGCCCCTGATTACATAATGAACTGGACACTTATGACCACTAGATTCAAAAACTGTATCAATGCATTCTGTACTATCAGGAGGCATTGTAGAAGACATTTGTGGAAATACACACAAGAGATTACAAAAGGAGGCTCTTAATATCCTTTGTTAATTTATTTAAACTTTTGTTTATATTATGAATTCAGTTTCTGATTTCTAGAATTCAAACGTAGGTGAATGGTATCAATCTGACTTGTTTACTTTTATCTGAAAATATTTTACAGTCACTGTTTAAGTCACACAGACATCGCTGTGCAACATCAGTGGTAGCTGAGACATCAAAATCCACTCATCAGAAAGATTTCTACCCAAAATTGTATAAAAAATTGAAGAAGTGCAAATCTTTTTCCAAAACCAAGAAGGGTAAATTCAGATTGAGGTAAACTCTGAAGCTCTTTGAATGATAACGATGCAGCATATGCGAGGAGGCATAAGAAGGGTCAATTGTTCCATTGTGTCTATGACATGACATATTGAGCTTGACATCCTGTCAGAACTAGGTATATACCGCCCAATTCTGTATCATCATGGGCATATGACTAGAACGTCCAGTGGAAACAAGTGACATTTCTTGTTAAGGACAATACACAAAACTACACTGTAAAAATGTCCTTTAGTTCCTTTTTCTTTATGAGAGGCATAACCCAATAACAGTTTACCATTGGTCTAATAGGTTCTTATTTATGAAAAAAAATGCCATGACCTGAAATCTTTAGTCATCTACTCGTCTACATAGGAAGCCTGACAGATGAAAAATAAACACTTCCCTATATAAAAATGCATGACTAGTATAGATACTCTGTATAGAGAAGTGATTTCATTCACTCACATGAACGCAACAGCATAAGGTATGTAATGTAGGCCAGGAATAGATAGTTGGATTTTTGCCTCATAGAATACTATATATAGCTGGATGCATTCATTTATAACATACCTGGAAACTCTCGGGGTCACCCAGTCTGGAACTGATGATCTGATGATGCTCGAGCATTCCTACTTAGTGCTTTTGGTACTAATTACTTCCTATGGGAAACTTGATGCCCAACAAGAGAAAACCCAAGTTAAAATCACAAAGCTTAATTTTTCTGGTTTAACATAGTTTTTTTTATATGGAACATGCAAATAAAAAGGAAAATGATTGTGTATCTGAGTTTTTGTTCACCAAAAAAAACAAGAAAAAAACCTATGACAAAATAACAGCTTTAATGCTCAGCCAGGAGGACGTTCCTGAGAAACTACAATATGACCACATGAAGTCGTGTGCAAAAAGGAGTTAACAAAGCCACCTAAATTAAACATTTATACATACTAGATCAAACATTGCGCCTTATTATTCTTCCAAAGTACAGAGGGCAGCTTAGTTTTAATGGAATAACAATGCTGCTTATCAATGGATCAAACACTGCTTTGAAAAGATCAAAATATTGAAAACTTTAACCTTTATTATTGCAGAGTCAAGATGATACCAATCGCTTTACTTTTTACAAGAATATCACATTGTCCAGGGTATACAAATGTTCCGTTGTTTTTCTTAGAACCGTCACATGTTAATTAACTAGCGTCCTAAACGAAAGGGATGCATTTTAAATTGTGTTTTAGGTGGAAGTCAGGATATATATTTTATATATGTACTGTTTTATATACAGTGTAATTCTAGGTGGTTTGGGGACACTAGACTGTATCACCCATCATGAAAAGAAGGTCACAGTAGAAGCCTTTAGCATTACGAAGCAAAGCAACATCACTAAAGCCATAGCATTCCTTGAGAAGTACCTTCCAGCTTTTAGGAAGGGGGCCTCTAAATTTGCATCCCTGTGTGGGATTCGCACATCTGCAACGTTCCACTAGTCTTCAGGGACAACTCCAAACCCCACCATGGTTCACCGCCTTCCAGACGCATTTGTAAACCTGGCCTATAGCACCAGGAAACTTGGATAGCTTGCCATGGGAGGGATCACTAAAATATTTGTTCATACAAATTACGGACACGTGGAGTTCCTTTTTTCACTGCTCTATGTAATGTAGGTCTGGTAACTAAGGAAGCATCTTCCCCTAAGCAGTAAGAGATTTTCACTTTTGGCTCCATCCCCTATTTCTTTAAGATGAAATATTTGCACAAGTACAGTATAGAAATGCAAACAAAATAGGTACACTCATACTAGGGCTTTCGCATTTTAACTGTGGAACATTCCCTTTAAAGAAAATGCCACTTACGATCAAGAACTGTATAAAAATTTCCTTGACATTTACATAAGAAAATACACTTCTAATATCAAGTTTCGTTTGCCTCAAAAGGTACACTCCACAGTAGAAAGGTCACAATATGTGATGTACCGCTCATCCTTAATACCAGGATTTACCGTATTTTAGTTTCATTTATTGTTTTTAGGGGATTGAATATACATTGTTAGACACACGTGCAGTTTTCTTCTTCTTCTTCTAGAAGACTGGGGTATCTTGAGCTTCACCATGTGCTATGAAGATCAGTGATGGTTGTTCCAAAGAAGGGCCACAGTCAAAACCAGATTCCAATTCTCTCTTCCGGGGCTGCACTACCCATGGGAGAATATACAACCTCTTCCATACCTGGTAATATTTACAGATATCTAGTTTTGAGACCAACATGACACCACTCTCCCTTGCTTCCCCTCAGTATGACCCAACCACCTAACTTTTATCAGGAACAGAGTTCATCCAAAGATACCAGTAATATAGGGTAAGACTGAGAAGGGGTGTATATACTCTATACATGCATGCACATATGTACATATGCATACCCACACTTCCTCGCCTACATTCATACACACACACTGACATGCCTCTATACAACAGTACACTCCAAAATAAATGCATCAATTGCAGTCTTAAACCATGCCTGCTAACATGTGAAATGGCCAAAGGGGAGCTCCATTATTTTCAAGGGCGCAGTCACCCTGTTTCCAAACTGTTCAATGTAAGCTCATAGCAAATGGCCAAGAATGGACACATATATTAAGTTTTGGCTATAACCATACTAGGGGGCATTAATTACACCTTTCAGTAAATGTTGTCAAGTATTTATGTAACTGGGTGAGGCATTATAAAAGCACCACCGCCAAAAATAACACCTACCTCTTAGAAAACAGTGTCATTATTGTTCCAGACAGAGCTGAATGGATAGATCCATAGATTTCCACACCCTTTACATTCTTATGAAATGGTTCCTTATTAATAGCAACCTTTTTCCAAAGAGATGCAACAGAGGATAACCCAAAAGAATAAATGTTTGGAAGCTAAATGTGTGTAATCTCTCTAAAACGTAACTTTTAATCAAAATTACCAAAATGACGACATAAATAAAATAAAAATTGAATATAACCTGAAAATACTAAGTAAAGGGAAAGTAGAGCTAAATAAAAGGAAATGCTATATATTTAATTTAAAAATCCCTAACACTAAATGTAAAGACTCACTACCTAAGGTTGCATATAATGAGAAACCAAGGGAGAGAGTCACTAATACTGAACTCCAAAGTGCCCTATCTAATATTCTTTATATACATCTAAACAAAATAACGTGATTCTGCTATGAAGTCTGCAGGACCAACTTACTCTTGCAAGAAAGGATCATCAGAGTTGAGTGTTCATAATGTTCTGTGACATGTGTAAGTTAAAATCTCGATTCAACATCACCTGCATATTCCTGCTTTACTGAATAAATCCCATTATAGAACGTCAATAAAGCAAATGAACAAAAATTCAATTTAGTTGTGACTAGGTGGCTCCTTCAAACATAGACATGTATTGAAAATATGTACAGCTGAGCAGCATGAATAATCTCTGCTGTCCTCTATAGTGCATTTTTTTCAAAAGTGAAACAAGATAAAGGAGCAATCCTGCCACCCACTGTAGCTGTAAAACATGTATGAATAAAGTATATTTCTATACCAGTTTGTAGTGTACAATAAGCCAATAAGGTTTTGGCTTGCATAAAACAGGGTATTGATTCACGGGAGGAGGATATCATCTTGCCTCTTTACAGGTCAATGGTAAGGCCTCACCTTGAATACGCGGTACAATTCTGGGCACCGGTCCTTAAAAAGGACATTATGGAAAAGTGCAAAGGAGGGCTACAAAATGAATAAGGGGATTGGGTGATACTAGTTATGAAGAGAGACTAAAAACTTTAAAATTATATACACTAGAAAAACGGTGTCTTAGAGGGGATATGATAACATTATATAAATATATGCAGGGCCAATATAAAGAGCTCTTCAGTGACCTGTTCATTAACAGAAATATACAAAGAACAAGAGGACACCCTCTGAAACTGTAAGAGTGTAGATTTCATAGACACCAAATTAAGGGATTCTTTACAGTAAGGACAATAAAGGTATGGAATTCACTGCCAAGGGAGGTGGTGTTATCAAATACATTAGATGCCTTCAAAAGGGGTCTGGATATTTTTTTTAGAAAGGCATGACATACAGGGCTATAAATAGAATAACATTAATATTTTAGAGCTTCTTGATCCAAGGAGAAATCCAATTGCCTTTTGGAGTCAAGAAGGTGTCCGTGCCATGGGCTCCTGGAGGGGCCTGAGGGCCAGCCTCCTTCCTACAGACTATGGGCCCTGGCCTTGGAAGGGGTTCTGTTTTTGGGGAGGTTGGTACAGGGGGGTCCATTCTTCCCCCTGGTACAGAGTGCCACATTTGCCCCAGTACCAGAGACTCTAAAGACTGTGGAGCTCGGACACAGATTTGGGGTTCCTGCATTTTGGGTTTATGTGGGGTGTTACTCTCTGTCAGGTCAGGACTTGCAGGACAGAGACCTCTATGGACAATATTTGCACCTGGATCTGATTTAGCAAGAAGTCAGGAAAACGCCCGTGTTTACTATCCTCCCCACAGACTACCATAGCGACCCCCTACTGGGCTGAGGGGCAAATACTGAGCCTTGTGCAAAGGAGGACCTGATGAAGAACTTTTATGGTTTGTTGTGTCTATTGTATGTAAATTACCCCTTTGTACTGTTTAAATACCCCTGTGTTTCCAAAATCCTGTTTTCACCTAAACATGAGTGTTGCCTGATGCTTGGGGTGGGCTGCTATGATCCTGTATTGTGCTTTTCAGGACAATAGCCACACTGTGTAGCTAAGCTTCGGCTAGCCATACTGCCAGTGCAGCTCCGGTGCAGCAGTATCCCACCTTTCTTTCTACAATGCTGGTTCTGTCTGGCACTGAAGGGGTTAATCACTGGTGTCCCGGCAGGAGGAAGCAATGTTGGGCAGGAGTACCCAGTCGGGGTACAGGGCGTCCGTCACAGAAGGAATTTTTCCCCCTGATGGCAGGGGTACTATGTACTATGTAACATGTAAGCCTGCAGAACAGGCCAATGTGTCATCAAATGACGGTATCTCTTTTTCCCTTTTCATGCATTGTGTGTGTGGGTGGGGAATTATGAAAAGCCATGCTGAGTGTCTGCTCATTGAGAGCAGAAGCTACACCTTCTGTAGGCATTGGGGAGAATTATATGATTCATTTCTTGAATGCTTAGCAGAGTACTTTCCTGTTACTTTAGTGAGGGTAAAAAGTACGCGCAGCTCTTTAAACACCTCCAGTGTGGGTCTGAAGGGAAGTGAAAGGTTAAGGCCTGTTAGTAACACTATTAGCTAAACCTTATGTTTTTTTAGACCATTTAACACTTGAATGGTTTCAACAAAATGAATTACTTGTCAGATCTCTAAGTGCACAAACCCGGATATAACAGAAAATGTTTTTTGGGGGCAGGGGGTTACTAATAAAATGCTTAGTTAGCATGTGTAAAACTTGTACTTTAGGGGTTTTTTTGCAAAGTTTGCCTACTCAGAGCATGATTAAACCACAAAAAATGTTGAGGTGAAACAGTCGTGCTAAGTGTTATGAATGCTATACTTTATTATGAGTTTTTATGATCGTTTTGTTATGTCAATATTTACTAGGCTAGCCATAGGTAACCATTTAGAAACACTTTGTTTAATATTAGAGACTAAATATCAATCTCCATCTTTTTTTGATGCACTGGACAAAAATTGAATAATAATCTATTTGCAGGAAAATATGTGATGCTCTTGTTTTATACTCCTTCTCTATTAGAGATCTGTATCCTTCCAATATCCCAATATTTCTCTTTAGGTGCTTCTGTTTTGATTGAGACATTAAAAACTATACAAAATATTGAAAGATAAAATTAAGAATTTTGTATTGAATAAACTATTATGTAAGCAACATATTTACATATCTATCTATATCCCAGTCACGAATTAGAGGATGAGAGTTCATTTTAGCAAGTACTACTTCATTAATAAGGTACATTGGTAGATAAGGTAGATTGGTGGGACAATCTTCTAGCATAAGCAGTAAAGATTAAGTAATTTTCAAGTGCATGGGATGCATGGGATAGTGAAAAGACTAATTAGAATAATGGCAAGGATCAAACAACTTGTGAGGTCTTATGGCAAGTAGTAAATGGTAGACTAGATACAATGGTGTTACCTCAAAATACATCACTGTGATATGTCGTGTACAATGACTGATTACAACATGTTTTTAAAGATGTATTTTTAGTTAAACTATGGTGACCTCATTATATACAAGAAGTTACACTTCCAATAAACATGAAAAGGAAATATTTTTTAATGTATGTCTACAATGTACACGTCATTTGCAAAATATGTTATATAACACATGCAATGGCAGCTCTACTGCTTATCACCATACCTGGGAACTCTCCAGTTTGACCCGAAGATCCTCCCGGTCGAAAGAGGCTGCCTCCCCTGGGCCAGTCTTTAGAGCCGCGCCAAGGCAGTTTTAAGATTGTAATCTCCCCATGTATCTACCGTACTACCTTTTAATAAACAGATTTGAGGGAAAAAAAGATTGTAATCTCCCCAACCAGCCCCCCTCAGCGGGCACCCGATGAGCAGGGCTGGTTGGGGGGATCACTATCTCTCCGGCCCAACATTAACCTCTAACTACCTTTAACCCGGTCCAACATTAGGAATCACTTCGCCTGCAATTGTATGACATCATACCCCCGCGTTCTGCATCAATAACCGGCGCATAGTGATGAGGGACCACTAAAGAGGAGATCTGAAGTGAAAGATCTCACGGTCCCACTAAAGGCTGGAAGATGAGAGAGGGGGAGAAAAGGGTGTAAGGGCAGGGTATGTGTATGGGCAGGTGTGTATAAGGGCAATGTAGGTAATTGTGTGTATACGTGGGTATATGGACAGGCTTGTGTAAGGGCAGTATATATATATATATGTGTGTGTGTGTGTGTGTGTATGGACTGGTGTGTGTACGGGCAGTGTAGGTATTTGTGTGTTTTTAAGCTGGTGTGTATATGTGTATATGTATGTGTGTAAAGGCAGGGGTGTGTAAGGGCGGTGCATGTGTATATGTGTGTATATGGACAGGTGTGTGAAAGGGCAGTGTATGTGTTTATGTGTGTTTATGGGCAGGTATGTGTAAAGGCAGCGTGTAAGGGCAGTGTATGTGTAAAGGCAGTATGTAAGGGCAGTGTATGTGTATATGTGTGTGTGTAAGGACAGTGTCAATAAAATAACCTCTGTAAAAAAAATAGCTGAGGGGGCACAATATTCCTTTGCCTCTGGTGCAAATGGAGCCAGCTAAGCTCTGCTCACAACAAGATAGCGTGCGAGCCTGTCGCTCTGTCTCTCCATTTATTTGTAAACTATAAAGCTTTGAGAGTTTTCCTATCTTTCTCAAGTCTGAAGAAATACCTGCGGAAGAGAGGATAACTTTTGAAAGCTTGTCTTTTAAGTATTATGTTAATCCAATATAAAGGTAGCATTGCATACTGCAATACTCTGGTATTTTTGGCATCTTATTTAAATATAATGTGTTTTTTTGACTGTGGTATCTTATGTGCCCCCCTATATATTGTTCCTAGAGTCACCACTGTTTAGATATAAAGAGCAGTTCTAATGCAAAATCATTAAAAATATTTTTTTACCTGATTCCCAAAAATACATATTTTATCAAGCAAAACAATTTTGTGACATTTAAGAGTGCCTTTTCTTCCAGCCCAATATGCGTTATTTCAAAAAATCTAAATACTGTATATACATGTTTTCTAGATTGACTAATTGATCCAAAAAAAGAAATAAAAAGTGAGAGTCAGAACTCTGTCCTGCCTCATCAGGTGAATGTGATGATTTTAATACAGAACCCAAACTCCCCATTGTGATCAGAATACCTGGAAACTCTAGGATTTTGCATATAGGCTCCGGAGAGCAGAACCGATTACCATGTTTTTGTGTCAGTTTGTTTAATCTTCAGACGGGGAAGAAGTGTTTGGTCATGCCCACTCCTCCACCAACAATCTCACTATTTCAAGAGGATTTGCAGCTAGTCCCATCCCTATGCCTCTTTATTCTCTCTCCTATAAAGAACAGGAGAGCTCCTGGGCCCAGCTCTTTATGATGAGGCACCAATCTAGCCTAGGGACAGGGATAGAGGGCTTTCCCATATGCTTGTCTAGATGACACAATGAGATTCGTATTATTGCTGCTGAACTTCATGGGCCAACACCTGACCTCTACATATTGTTCTTAACACTAGCTTAGAATTCTGTTTTCTGGTGGCTGAACTTGCTTGTTATCCTGATATTGGATTCGGGGAAATTTACACAAAAAGAACATCAAGAACTTGCATGGTTATACCTCCTACAAACCAAACATGAGACAATCAATCACTGTTGGCTAAAAACCACCATGTACTGTACATGCATTTGGTTCTAATATGTTAATTTGTAAAAGTTTAAAACTTTCCATAAATATTTTTATTGAATCTTTACCAAAAGAGCTGACACTTGTGTGAGTAATTAGTGACACTTTAGTTACAAGAAGAATTGACTGCAAATTCCCATTTGATCTACATCAGACAAAGAATGAAACCTGCAATTTGCATCATAGCACCTGTATGTGGGTGCCCTGGAAGTACCTAGTCAGTGACATTTTCAGAGAAATGAACACGCTTACATCCCACATGATGAAAAGAGACCATTCGTTTGTGTATATTTAGGTAGAAAGATACTGACAGGCCCAGTCTGGCTGTCATTAGTGCACCCTACTCCAAGTGTGTGTGTGACTTAGTTCTGGTGGTTATAGGGTTAAAATTCACCATCTCTCTGACCTAGACTGGAAATAGTGATAACCCCCCGCACTTAATTATAATGATATATCTAATATCATAACACTGCCACCACCAAGACAATTCAGAAATGGGGTGCCTTGGACCCCCAAGCAAATCAGACTAAAAACCCACAAAATATGCTTTAATGCAATGTCGATGTGATTTCAAATGACCAATATATGAGTCTAATAAGGTAACGCAAGTCTTTACCAGACAAAGGTATTACTTACGATAAATAATAAATATATGATAAACAGATTATTTACACCAAATAGATTAAAATTAAAAAGGGAAAACTACTCACTTGGTGGGTAAAGTAACAGTTTTTCTGTCCATAGGGCTCCAGCAAAGTATCATAAGTGTCAGAAATGTATGGAAAGTCTGCAAAAAAATTAGGTATTTCCAAAAGCAGAGCACTTGAATTATTACATTTTAGGGGTATTTTTGCGACCTTGATTAGTTTAGTGATGAATTATTTAGAAAAATCCATGAAAAGTGTTTTTTATAAATGCTGGACTACACATATAAAAATGGTATCTAAAGAAAGCCTCATCTGCTCTTTAAAAAGCAATATATAGTTTATGTAAGTATGCTATTCATAAAAAAAAGGGGAGTGGTGACTGAATCAACATATGGTAAAAGTAGCAAAAAAAACTCCAGGCAAACAGTGTTTTGTAGGTTGGAAAGAGGCCCAGTCAGTCTCATATGGGCTGCTGATAACAAGCGGATCTGCTGACTACAGCCATTAGTCAACTTGTCATTAGGTCACTTAAGGTGTTTGGCGATAGCCATTGCAAGTATTATTACCAGGGAAATAAAATGTATTTGTGTGTACATTGTTGCAACATAGCGGTTATATACTGTCTATTGAAGGGAAGCTGCAACATTTCATATGTATCTTATTAAAGTTAAAGTTATGCTGTACCATTGTCAATTACATTAATTTATATAGCGCCAGCAGATGCCGTAGAGCTGTTACAATTAGTCAATACATTTAAAAAATCACATACTAACAAACCAACACAATGGCTAGCTCAGTGTATAGTTATAGGAGTTATTCTGAACCACGATCAATGTCTGGCTCTGTATATTTTTATAGTAGTTATGCTGTACCATTTCTGTTCGGTCAATGTTAAATTTATTTATAAATTAATAATAATTTTTTTCTTCAGATTACTATTTTTCTCCAGCTGACATACAGATTACAACTGTGTACAATAAACATTCTTGCCAATATTATGTTTTTTGTAGGTGTCTTTTCATTTTGAATTGGGAGTGGGGGAGGGGTGCCACATACAGGATTCACCACAGGTGCCAAATACCGTAGGTACCCCCCTGTTTATTTTAACTATAGCTGATAGTTCACTGCTGATACTTTTACTACAGAGAGTTCACTGCTGATACATTTACTGAAAAGTAGAGTAATTTCACAAACTTTAGAAATTAGAGACATTCCATAAATACTTATGTTTAATTTGTGAAATAGTTAAATGCTTATCTACTCAATGTTTGGTCATAAAATGAAAACAGATAATTTTTTTCTCAGTTGCATGCCTTGTGATGGCACCCCACAGCTAGGGTCTCTAGCACAATTTACTTTTTGGTCTAGTTGATAATCCCCCTCTGCTAATGCACCCCTAGTGGTGAAAATGGGCCAGGCCTGGAGTTTCATGGAGTTCATGTGCACCCTCTGCAACTCTTGTTCTTGGTAGTTTGTTGTGACCAAGGTGTTGAATCTAACCCTGCCCATTGCTGGTTGGCCTATAGTACTGAAAGCAAAGAGCTATTTCTTCTCCTTTACGCCGGACTATAATTGAAGGACCCCATTTTACTTATGATACAAACTAGGACATTCTATAGTAACTGATCTTTCTCCAATATAATATAATATATATATATATTCATTATGTTAAGACCTTTGTTGTATATGCCAACCACCAAGATCAAGAATACACCCCAAGGCTCTGCCACAGTGCAGAGCGCAGGGACTGTCTTATGGTGTTGTGGGAAGGGAGCTGCTGGATTTCATGTGCAGGGGAGAGGGTCACGGGTGCTGGATAATGTTGTGTAGGGGAGGGGGTGGAGAATGAAAAAATATTTAAGAAACTGAGAATAAATAGAGAGAAAGACAAAAAGAAGAAAGAGCAAAGAAAGAGAATGAGGAAAAGGGAAAAAGACAGAAAAGTGGGAGAGAGAATGGAAAGGGAAGGGAGTGAGGTTGAAAGTAGAAAGACAGTTAGAGAGGGGAAAGACAAAAAGATGGAGAGGGGGAAAGAGAGAAGAGATAGTAGGGAGAAAGACACATACGCTAGTAATCGATACATAAAATGATTCCATTAAATACACTTAATTACAGAGAGCTGCATTAAGATGAAACATCATTATAATTGCCCATTAGCTATACATTATGCCGCGCCACCTTGGAGGTTTTAGAAGGAAAGTTTTGTTGGTGTCCTAGGATGCAAGAAACCCCTGAAAGATATTTTTTCCCAAAACGGATTCGCTTCTCTGGCATATAGTTAATTCAATGATAAGAGATGTTTAATATTACAGCAAATCACATGTTAATACAGTTATTTGTACTCTATGTGTATATTGATGAATCTCTTTCCAAACTATCAGGTTCCTCATAACAGCAATATAAAAAACTATCACTAGATGTCACTGTTCCATCAACAAATACCATCTTCATCGCTGGTGGCTAGGTTCAATATTTTTGCCTCCTGTCATTTATCAATTGATAAAAAAAAATATTAAAAAGATGAAATATTTATTATCAACATAACCTATATGGTGAGGGGATTATTACTACATTTATTTATAGATTCTGTACAGCCATTACGATCAGGGGAGAGTACAAGTTTAACAATAACATTAAAATTAACAATACATAATATTAAGCAGTTGCTTAGGGTTGTAGTGTAGGTGCCGCAAGCATAAACATGTTAGCGTGTTAGCGTGAGCTTTAAGTTTGTATGTGTGCGTGTAAGTATCTGTGCGTGTGTTTGTGATAGTGGGAGAGAAGGACAAGGGGCCACTTGGCTTTGCCTGCCTCTCCCTGGTCCAGAAGGTGCCAGCACTCCCCTGGTAGTGGTACTGATCAACATTTTTCCAGTATTATGCGCAAACCTTATTTAATGGGCCATGAGCATACGTTGCTTGCTTCGACCACAGTCTCCCACCTTACCGACTTCACTGGTGAGAACACAGCCTGTGGTTGTGAATTCCTGGCATTAGGGCCGAACTGAAAATTAAAATCGGCTTTTGAGGCTGGTGGGTGATAGAATGAGGAGTGTGGCTGCCTTATACACTAGGCTGCATGCTCTCATACTGTTGTACTGAGCGTATCCAGAATACACGATAAGGTACAGGTTCTACCATATTATCATCTTTTATTTATATAGCACCAACAATCTTACAGTACATACAGTATGTTTTAACGGGTTATTCCACACCTTTTTAAAGTACGTACTGTAAGATTGCTGGTGACATTTAAATAAAAAAAGATGATAATAATAATAATAGTATAGTAGAACCATATTTCTTGACTCGCACCTAACATATTGCTTCGAATTGCCCCTTAGGAAAAAAGTAGGTTTAGGCTAGGTTTCCACTTGTTTTTTTTTAGCTAAAAACGCCCATAAAAACGCCAATAGCGCCACCTGGCGTTTTTTTAGTGAAAAAACGCTGCAGCCAGATGTTAGCTGTTCTTCAATAGGAAATCGCACAGTGCCATATCCACTTGGCGTTTTTTTGTTTGGCGTTTTTTCAGTCCTCTTTGGCGTTTTTCTGCTTTTTGGGGCTCTCTGGCAGTTTTTCAGAATCGCAGGTTGTTGACGCTCTGGCGTTTTTTGCAAGGAAATCTTGGCGTTTTTCTCCAAGAGAACTCTATGGGAGAGAAAAAATGCCATGAAAAAGCTATGTGGGTTTTTTGCCTTGGCGTTTTTTATGGGGTTTTTTCCACAGTTACAATGCAGAGGATGGACCCAGTATCTGTGTGTCCTACGAGAAATAGGCTGGAAACAAACAGTTTCACACAAAACAAAGTTCATATTGAATTTTACACCATTTGGAACAAACATGCCATTACAAAAAAACATACCCAACTGGATCCTGCGTGCCAAAAGCAACAGCAAACAATTTGCACCATCATTTGGGGCCAATCTTCCTAGAGGAGCTGACATTCGGAATAAAGCATGCCTTACAAACCACAGAAAAGAGACAAAAGGGTCCACCGGGGCGTTTAAGTAGAACTCTACCAAGGAAATGACATCAGGATGTGGCAGATACTTGCCATTTATCCTAATCCCTTTTAGCTGGGTGACTATTCTAACGTGTAAAGGCTGGAAAAACTGCCTAAAGCAATTTCCACACAAAGGCTAAAACGCCAGAAAAAACTCCAGAAAAAACGCCAAAGCGCAGGTAAATGCAGTGGCAGTTTTCTTGGCGTTTTTCCGGGTGTTTTTTAATCAAGAAAAAAACGCAGGACAAAAAACCAAGTGGAAACCTAGCCTAACTGAAATGTTCTATATCACTTCTTTTAGATTATCATGTCAGTGTTTCTGTGCATAAAACATATTGAGTCATTCTGTACTGTGCTTGTGTTAACATTAAAATCAATGGACAGATTTACTGTTTATGTGTATGTGGTGGGTTACTGTATTTTTTGGCCACAATGGATGTTTTATGCAGGTGCTGTTGTGCATGAACAGCTGAAACTGAAAACATCAGAAAAGATGACACATACAGGCAAATATAGAAACAATCATACCATCGGATGCAAGGGATTCAAATGTGTTTAGCAGGTTTTACATGTAAGATAATTACCGTATAGCCAGTGGTGTTACAAGATCCCATCGCAGATTTCACTTTGCGCGCACTGCACATATATACACACACACACAAATATTTGCAAAGCATTTATAAATTAACAAAATTCGGATTTCTTTTTTCCCAGATTGTACCCACTGTGGTCTACTATCTCAGATGCAGGGGATACCAGGGACTCTGGTAGGTACAGACAAGCTAAGAAAAACACACACACTAGGCTGGATATACAGAATAAAGACTGTATTTTAATGTGCAGGCTGGACTGGTAAATACAACAGGACTGGTGTGCATGAACAGGAAAATGCAAGCAGGGTCGGCCTTAGGGGTGTGCGACCTGTGCAGCCGCACATTCATTCTCGTACGCATGAGAGGGTCAGTTTAAGGTATTGGAGTGTTTTTAAATGGGCTTTAAACCAAAAGGTAAGCCTGATTATAAAAGTAACTCTTGGTACAAACACATTATCTTACTAAATCAAACGAAACTGTTAGGCATTAGGATATTTTTATGTATCCAGATAACTGGTCTTGCATATTCAATGTATTGCATAGAATTAAAAACTCACTTTGGTGTTCAATCTTTAACATATGTTATGGGTTCGAAATAATACAAGTCACTGCATTTCTGTTAAACATTACTGATCAGTGTTAATTATATCTCAGAATTTTACCCTTGTTGTTCAATTGTGCAACAGCACCTGATAAATGTTTTCCATTACATATATATACTATATTTGAGCTAAAAAAATCTCCTATACCACCCATAACATGAAACTTAAAATACAAAATAAAAAAAATAGATTAATCAGATGGTCCTGTAGTAAGTGACAAATGCCAGCTCTTTTAGTATCCACAACAATTACCCAAGCCTCTGTGGTTCTGCCACCTCTGCAAGCAAGACCAATAGTATGCATGAATTAATTCACATACAGGCATAATAATTACCAACTCAAACCCAACCTAAAACACTAGACACACTTTCTAAGGATCAATTATTCAAGGTCACTTGAATAGCAGCACCAGCCTCCATCTTAATTCCTATGCAAGCAGTAAGGGTGTACTTAGTTTTTCACATGGCTTCTCCATTTTGGCTTTATTTTTGTTGAATAAATCATGACGCAGTGTAATATGTCATGTGTTATTGTTCATCTGAGGTTACGTATACCTAATTTTTAGACCGGCTAAGGAACAGATGATTGTTATTATGTCCTGATATGTAA
Organism: Spea hammondii; assembly: GCA_029215755.1. Taxonomy (NCBI): domain Eukaryota; kingdom Metazoa; phylum Chordata; class Amphibia; order Anura; family Pelobatidae; genus Spea; species Spea hammondii. Next base: position 87,253,663 of record JARDYJ010000004.1, read on the forward strand.
CTGTAGAATTCAAAGAGAGTGCACTTTCTTCTTCACATGACTATATATATGTAGAAGATCTCTGTTGCTTGCTGTTGAACAGCAGGTGCACAGCGTGAACTGAATTTGAAAATAAATATATTTTCATAGAATAATGCTAATTCTGTTGAGTTTCAATAAACTTAAAGCTAAATGACATTATCATTGGCATGAAGAAATTGCCAACAGAAGCAAGCTGTTTTGTCTGTAAGGAAAAGCACAAGACTAGAGCATAAAGGAAGTGGTTACAAAAACCGCCTCAGACGCAAGTCAAGATAATACCCCACAGACTGAAAAATAAGTTACTAGAAAAATAGTGCCATTTATTCACAAGTTACAGGTTAATAGAGTTTTGATGTTTTGCAATCAATAAATACATTCATTGTAATCATTGATGCATATGATAGTTGACTCACTCCCTTGAATGTCCTTGTGGTTCCTGTTGCAAATGCATAAGGGGATTCTGCAATATCCTCCCATATGCATTTGCCCCTTTCCCACCCCTCAGCAATTTGCCATGAAGGAGTTGTGTTCATCCAAACATATCTCTTGCTATGTTATATACTCACCACAAGTCCCCACGTCGCTCTCAGTTTCAGGGCATGCCCCAAATATACCATGGGCACAGCCACCTTAACTAACTGTTCTCAGTCCCATTGTTAAGTTGCTGATTCATGATGCTGAAGCCATTCTAATTGTCAGAGAGACTTCAGAACAGGAAATGGTTTGTTAAACGTCTTCCATGTTAAATGAAGCACAAATGTTTATGTTTTATGCAGTATCATACTTCATTAAAACAGAATATGTAGATAACAGCATGGTTTGAACCTGGGCAACTCATAGGAAACATGTAAACAGTTATCCAGGAAGTCGTGTTTTGTTTTATTGTAGTCACACTGGCAGGAATTGTTGAGACCAACCTAAAACTTGCAGATGCAACCAATGTTAGTTAGCTTTGTCGAGTCGATGGCTATTTCTGACCATTACTTTTTAAGTTTAAATACCTTTGAGCATGTTCCGTGTTCAACTATGCTCACCTACAACAACTTTGTTTTCTAGCCACTGTAGTGTTGTGTCTGCAAGGATGGAAGCCATACAAATGCTGTTTAATACCAATCAGTCAGCAACTTAACAGGAGAAATACAACCTAGTGGGTAGGGATAAGGATGCAGATCTTTAAAAAAAGAGGGACTTAAAATGGCTTTCCCTGTGGTGCTCTTTAAGCTCAAACACAGCTCACACATGGCCTCCTTGTGAACTGCCCCCCAAGATATGACATATCATATTCATATCCAGGCGTTCTGCCTGTTGTGGCGCAAGGAATTAGCTAAGTCTGTGGTTCTGACCCAGGCCCCCTTTCTAACTCTGGCCTGTTCTCCTCAAACCATGCACCCCAAACAACTTGTCCCAGTATGGGCCCCTCATGTTCAGAGGTATGATATTCTGTGGCTTTCGTACCGTGTTAGATTTATATGGAACTACCAAGGTGTACAATGACCAATACATTGAGGTAAAGTACATGACAATGTCACTTGTCATTGTCTTCCTAGAAAGAAGTAGCATATTGCTTCATACTTATCACTCGCTCATTATTCACTAACTTAATAGCGATATAATACAACACATATAATTTCTTTCAAACATTTTTTTCAGACAAACAAAAAATGTACCGTACCATACTAAGGATTAAATTATCTTCACAGATAATAACATTCTGATAACATTAATTTTTTTTTAGAGAGAGAGCCAGATAGAGTGAATCATAGATTAGAATGCCAGCAGGAAGTAACTTGTTTGCAAGCCATTGTGTGGAATTAAATGAGGCCAAGGCTGGATCTATAATAGATGGAACCCATGAAAGAAGCATTTTTGCCACCCCCTCGACCCATCAAAATGTTAAAATCCTTTCATGTGTACGCAAACCAAACACGTCGTTCTACTGAGAATCTGTATTGTCTAAGGCAGTGAAATATGTGTATCAATCTGGTGTAAAGAGGGATACGTTGTTTCACGGTGTAAAAGTATTACACACAAAATATCACAATTTAACCCCTGCAAGTAAATATAAAATTGCAGTCCCAATAATCCTCCTAAAATGGAGGCCCAACATCCGTTGTACCACATTTCTAATTAGATTAAGAGATGAGCGTTACACCAAACTACCCCCCTGCACACACATATTCACAATCTGTCTTAGTGTTACTTATACAATTGCATTCCCGGGTGCTGCTTAAGAAGTCTGGTCATCTTAGGGAATGGATAGCCTCAAAAGCTTCTTCTTCTCGCATAGGGCCGACATTTTGGTCTTGTCCATTCCCTGTTCACTCTCCACCTATGTTCAGTCCTCCTACCTCCACTTTCCACCGAAAAAAGGTCATCTACATAGTAACATAGTAACATAGTTCATAAGGTTGCAAAAAGACCAAAGTCCATCAAGTTCAACCTATATACATATTGTGTCCCTACTGTGTTGATCCAGAGGAAGGCAAAAAAACCCTTATGAAGCAGATGCCAATTGCCCCATACCAGGGGGAAAATTCCTTCCCGACTCCAAATATGGCAATCAGAATAAATCCCTGGATCAACGTTCTGTCCCTATTAATCTAATATCCATAACTTGTAATATTATTGCTTTCAAGAAACACGTCCAGGCTCCTTTTGAACTCTTTTATTGAGTTTACCATTACCACTTCCTCTGGCAGAGAGTTCCATAATCTCACCGCTCTTACTGTAAAGAACCCCCGTCTGTGCTGGTGTAGAAACCTTCTTTCCTCCAACCGTAGAGGATGTCCCCTTGTTATAGATACAGTCCTGGGTATAAATAGGTCCTGGGAGTGATCTCTGTACTGTCCCCTTATATATTTATACATAGTTATTAAATCCCCCCTAAGCCGTCTTTTTTCCAAACTAAATAACCCCAATTCTGATAATCTTTCTGGGTACTGTAGTCCTCCCATTCCCCTTATTACTCTGGTTGCCCGTCTTTGAACCCTCTCCAGCTCCACTATATCTTTCTTGTACACTGGTGCCCAGTACTGTACACAGTATTCCATGTGTGGTCTGACTAGTGACTTGTACAGGGGTAGAATTATTTCCTTGTCGTGGGCATCTATGCCCCTTTTGATGCACCCCATGATTTTATTTGCCTTAGCAGCAGCTGCCTGACACTGGTCGCTGGTAAATTTACTGTTAACTAAAACTCCTAAGTCCTTTTCCATGTCAGTCGTCCCCAGTGTTTTCCCATTTAATACATATTCCCAGCCTGGATTTTTCTTCCCCATGTGCATAACCTTACATTTATCTGTGTTGAACCTCATCTGCCACATCCCAGCCCAAGCCTCCAACCTATGCAGATCCATTTGTAATCGTGCACTGTCCTCTATTGTGTTACCCACGTTACAGAGCTTAGTATCGTCTGCAAAGATTGATTCTTTACTATCTATCTAGGGCCCTCATATTTGGCTAGCCCATTCCCTTCATTAAGTTGCCCAGCATGACGAAGGACACCCTGGGATGATTACTCTGGGTAATCTTGCAGGGGCCACAGAGTTTTATGTTATGTTGCAGGGTATCTTAGAATATCATGTGTCGTATAACAACTAAACATTTGTTGTATCCTACATTTGTAATATTCCAGCTAGGAAAATTACAGAGTTACTTGTAAGGGTAAACTCCAGCAATATAACACTCTCCGATATTACACAGATAATAATCATAATTACCACTTGAAAGATTACATAATGACTAAGCTGAAAGGCAAAGATCAAAAGCTTTGTAGCCGGTGAATAGAGGTTTCAAGCATATGAACTGTATACGCATGAATTAATCAGAACAAACTATCAAACAGATATGAAGTTTTGCCACCCCTAATTCATTTCTTTCAGCTCCCTCTAATCCACGCAATTAAAAATATCTCGACAATTCTTCTTCAATGCATACTTAAAGCAGACCCGTCACCTAAAAAACTTGGCATTAATCCATAGAACATACAGACTGTGTGTCGTTTTTTTTGAAATATCATATATCATTTTTTTTCGGTATTTCTTTTGTACTGCATACCTCCTAACCGTCTTGTTTTTTGCTGAACAGTCATGATTTTAATAAAAGCAATTATCACCGTGTATTTGAGGTTGTCTTTGTATACAGACCTTTACTCCAAATTTTGTCGCATTCTGTGTCGGCTGGGGGTCTGTTTCTTTTCCTACATATACTGTACATCCACATTCTGCCTGGAAAGCCTTTAGTGTTCCTAACCCTGAGCCTCATAAAGAAATTTGCAAGCAGGTGTTTTTCCCTCTGTCAATAAGATGCATGGTAAAGGGTAAGATGGAAGGTATGCTGCTAAAATAATATGTAAATACCAAAGCTAACAAGGGCAGCAGGTTCAGAGGGATAGCATGCTGTGCATATGGTGCCACCTATACAGTAGCGATCTGTAGAAGACCTTCGCTTCTTCTCAATGAAGCATCAGACATCAACCCATTAAGGGCTGTCACCCAACTTCTTACTTTCCATTCCTGAAAATCAAAAGGTTATTGAAATGCCCCTAGGCCTGCTTGAAATACAGCATGTTATGAAATTCTAGACTAGAAGATTTCTTCATAGTCATCATGACAGAGACTTTCTATGAAATAGTATCAGTAGTTCCAAGAACTGTATAATGGAAAGAATCCATAAAGAGCTGATGTAAACAACTTTACCTTTTTTACTCGGTAATAGAGATAACCAAGTGAACAGGAGTTTATTCTTGTGTAGCCATACATATGGGGCAGATCCTTCTAAATCCAACACAAATTACTGATATACATTTTAGATACAGGCAATTTTGGGTTCTTTTTAAAGGTGACTTTAACTTGTTACATCCTTTCCTGTTAATCCACGTACCTTTTTCTGGATATCGATGTCCTTCAGCATAACCTTGGAGAAATCATCCGCCATACTTTGATGCAAGAATTTTCTGTCTGTGTTTTCTATTCTCATCTCACATGAAATTATAAAAACACATGACACAAAGCAATGGCTCTGACTTCTGTTGAATCCAGCTGACCTTTGTGTCTCTCACCAGGGCCAGACTGGTAATCACGAGGCGGCCCTGACACTTAGTTCAGTGGCTGCCTCATAAAGAAGTAGGAGTCAACTGATGTAAATGCGTGGCCGCACACTACGTTTTTATGCTAAGCTTTTTTTGCTGGAGTGGAAGATCAGGTGAGTACGATGGCCAGCGGGGCACGGGGCATTTGACCTATGTGCCAGATGGCCAGTCCGGACCTGCCTAGTGCCTACCGCTTACTAAAAGCGCAGCTCATGCGGCTGCAGCCGCCTTGTAGATAGTTGCTGCAACGGTCCAGCCAGGCGATAGAGGAATGTAGCGTGTATCCAGCCTGCAATCTTTTATTTCCACTCCTGCCTTACTATGTAAATTTTAAAATAAAATGAAATTCTGGCTTCTAAAAGGCAATAGCGTAATATTTACATTATACGAAAAAAAATGTCCTGTTAAGACAAATCGACTCACCTATCTGCCACAAAAAAAATGATTCACTGATATTTATAGTGGAAAAATGTGTTATTCAGTAATGCATTTTCCTGTTTAAACCACTACTCAATATTTCCTGGAATCCATTTCCCAATTACTTATGTCTTTGAGGCAAAAGGAAAGAAATCTATCAACTGAGTTGAAAAAAAAAAAAATCGACCGTCAGCAGGGAAGTCAATTAGCCCTGCAAACTTCACACAAGTTTACCTTGTCTGGAAAATGCATTGGCAAATATTAACCTGTACATGCATGGAAATAGCTTTGTCAAATGTGATTCAGCAGGAACTGGCTCATCTTGAATATGGCTTCCTGGGCTTCTTTTTACTAGCCAACCAAAATGACTTTCTATGAATTGTATGAATTACTAGCTAGATATTGGTTCCACCAAGCTCAATAAATCAAGCCAGATACCACGATTACAAAAAGCTGATGTTCTTAGCACAATATAACAGAACCCCTTGTGTTGTTCACATTTGCATACAAGGGAACTCTCCAGGGCTGGCCCACCAGTGAACCAGCTCTGGTACTGCGTATGGGAATGGGAAAGGGCCATAACCAATTAAAGGGGACAGGGCTAGTTGCCAATATACAGAATAAATAGGAGTACGGGAGTGTGGCCAGATGTTAGCAGAGCTAAATGCCACTTCCCGCTCTCAGAAATGAAAGGCTGTAACAGAGCCCCTGGGACTAATCTAGAGCCTTCTCGGGTATTGGCATTTAGTTACCATTAGAAAAGGCAAATTCAAAGGACCTCTGTGTGTAATAAATGCCGTATTGCAGTCATTTTCACACCATTTAGGATTTTTGTTAAAAGACTGTAGTGTCACATAACCAGAAATGATGTCACATTGTAGGGTATATATATAATAGCAGTGCCGGTGTTGGTGAATAACGACATTTCATTGGTGGCAGTACAATTTTACCTCTGCCCCAACATTGCTCTTTAGATATAACCCACTATAGCATAGGGCCTATGCCTTTGTCTTAACGTTTTTTGATGGACATAAAGATGAGTTATGAGTACACGAGATGGGTTATTTTGTATGAAAATCTGAATCCAACCCAAAAGGAAAGGTCACCTCAATAAATTTATCACAGGTAACATCACAGAAACTATTCATTTCAGACCCTTACCATATAAAACGATTTGTACTGCTGCCCTTCCTTTGGCCTGGCTTAGTGGGTACAAAGAAACTTGATGACAGCAAAGGATTTAACACAGCTTAACACCAATGTGAAATATCTGATTCATGTGCCACGAAATCCTTTACATGTTTATAGTCAATAGACTCTTAGTTCCCTAGTAACGTATTTAATTTCAAAGCTATCCACCTCTTAGCCTGAATATGTAAATAAACCGTCTTCCCAGTGGATCCAAATAAGCAAAATATGGTTTCCAAGTATGTGAATGTGTTAAAAAGCTATTTACCATCATGAAAAATGCACATACAGTAGCACACGATCATAACGTTACGTCTGTGAATAAAACACACACAACATTAGGATTTGGAATAGGCTCGCCGTTGAGGGCTATAAACAGGAAAGTTGCATTACCAATGCCTGTCAAAGTAACCTGTTAAGAGACAAGACTGTTATATGTATTACCAAGTTTACAGGACAAGGACTGATTAGCTATGAAACAACCATCTTATCGAAAGTCATGCTTACAGCTATCACAAGGTACAGTACTTTTGGTACTGCATTTTTCTGTACTGTATTTTAGTTCATGTCTACTTGACACGTGTACTATTTACCAGGCAGTTGTCATGTCACACCAGTCACCACTATTACCACACTATTACTCATTTACTTATGACTTATTATCAGAATAGTGATAAATCTAGAATAATTAAATTTTAAGTCTTTGTAAAAAAAAATAAAAAATCATTACTTCCCCTAAGTTATTTCACACTTACCAGGTCCAAAAGGTTTCTCTTGGTTCAATTTTTTTATGCAGAGGCGTTGGGCATCAAGCCATAAAAAGTGTGTTTGGTAGGGGCAACAAGTTCCTTCCAGTTGGCTCTTATCGCTAACTAACACAAAGCAAGGTCCATAAAGACATGATTGGAAAAGTTTGGTGTGGAAAAACTTGACTGGCCTTCACAGAGCCCTGACCTCCACCCCATTCAACACCTTTGAGATGAACTGGAACAGAGATTGCAAACCAGGCCTTCTTGTCCAACATCAGGGTAAACAAAAGCATATGGCAAAGCTAACTAATGTTTAAGTGTGTTTATTTACTATAAAAGATTGAAACAAAATAAACAAAATAGATCCTAGTTCTTCTGGGCAAGCAGAGGGTTTAATTTAAAATAAAAAATAAAAAAAACCTTTCTGATCACCTTGTCTTTGTTCCTCAGTGGCGTAACTACTAGGGTCGCAGCAGGGCCCTTGCCTCTCGGGGGCCTGGTGACATCTGCAACCACTTGTTCCTGTCTCCCCGTACCAGTTCAAAATTGTTTAAAAAAGGTAGCCCTGTGGAACATGGTGCTTGGTGAAGTTGGGGAGCCCCAGGGCAATTTTGTGGTTTCTACCTCTGATGTTCCTAGAAGTCAAAAACATCCAGCTTGGAAAAATTGCAACTAATATGTAACCATACATTGTAAAGAAGGGCTGTTATTTTAACATCCAAAATAACTAAATTGACAGTAGTGCACTATATAAACTTCATGTATGCTGGCATGACATTTTTGACGGCACATCCGTGAATGTTTTTTATGCCTATTTTAATGTGATTTGACAGAGGCGTCATAATATAGAACCATGCTTGCAGTGTGACTTACTCATCCATACCTCAGGCTTGTACAAAGTGATTATCCAACATGCTGGGCATGCACTGATGATTAAATAGTGCTTGTCACTCTGCATATGTCAGCACAGATGTATATGAGCATCACCAGGGTCTAAGATGGCATCCTTAATATTTAGAATTACATATCTCATTGGGCTTCATTAGCCTAACAATCCTTAGTGATGAAGACCAAATATACTAGTGAGAAGTGGAATTTTGAATTTGATCACATTTGATCTATACATTATCCAAAGATGGATCATTATAGGTTTATTTATAGGCTTTCCCTTTCGGTCTTGAGGACATTGCGTACAGAGCAGGCACAAACAGTCAAAGGCTGGCCAATCCAATTGGGATTTCTAGTGTGGCAATTTCTAGCTTGTGTGTATGTATTTATAACTTGGCGGAGCGTGACTCTGAAGAAAAAAGCACACTGACAGCTCCAAAGCAAATCACTCATCGGATTTTTAATGTCGGTACTACATTGGCGATGTTATGGATCCTACACCAAACAAAGATAATATTGTTATGGGATCCCATCAGAATCTTATTTTTGTCCCAAATCTTAAATTTTACAGTTCACTACCTTAAATAAACCTGGGTATGTTCCTTAGCGGTATAAGAAAAATATTACTTAGCAAAAGATGTTCGTAATCTGTATTTATACAAGACGTCCTTTAACTGTGGACACATTAAGTTGTGCAGGGTAGCTTTGATTGCATTCCTGCAATGTACATTTAACATAAGTGTCTGCAGATAAAAGGGTCACTTGGACTCGACCCTACACTGGATCTGCTGGTTAGGATGTGAGCCAGATGACTGGTCAGTGGCAGATTATCCATTAGGTGCATTAGGCATGAGTCTCAGGGGCCCTGTACTCTGGGGAGGGAGAAGTAAAGTAATGGATAACCTGCCCAGGTTACAGGCTGCAGGCTACAGTAACTGGGTGGTGGGTGCCTAGCGCATTACAAGTGTGGTACATTTTATTTACATGTACATTCTTAGGAGCCCTCAAGAGTTCTAATCTGGCATTGGTTCAAAGTAAAGAAGAGAAGTATGAGCCAGAGCCTGATAGGAACTGGCTGTAAGCATGACCTTCTCTTTGACATGATCATTGTGGTGTACCTCAGGTCACTCATTAGGACCTCAAGGAAATGGATCATCCAATGGCTATTTGAGGAAGGCCTGTGTGTCTTAGCTTTGGCATGGTTTGTAGTATGAATTTATTGGCTCATTCGCCTGAACCTGGAAAGAACACATTTAAGCCTTATATCAATCCACAATGTTTCGTGCAAGGTTGTTTGGTTTCTCGTCAATTGGAAATACTCATTTTTGATTTGCTAATCTAACACTTGTCCTACTTATAAAAGCTGTGATTTAGGGGACATGTTGGTAACCAATAAGATCCACTTACATAGTGGTTATTTGACTTAAATAGTATCATCCTAACTATAAGAGTAGCTCTTCTGTTTTGGTCCAATTAAGTGTTTATTTCCATAGGGCAGTTGGGCTACCCAGGACCTAATCAATACCAGAGTCGTTTAGCTGCCAATGAGTTTTCACACATAAATATATTGTGAGTTGTGATGTGGTGGTACCTTTTGTATGTACTGTTCACAAACTGTCTAAGAAAAATACAAAGGCGAACATGAGATGTCATCTGAACACTATGCTAACTGCAACATTCTATTAGTAAAGATCTAACCATGTGTTATGGAACAAGTGCATATCAACTGAAGCATTCTAATTGATTTAATATATATATTTTTTAAAGAAAATACAATTTACAAACCGTGAAAATGTATCAAATATGCACAGCCGCCATCACCAAAACAGACAGATTGAAAGGATTCTGTCAGTTTTGGTAACATATTACTCCAAGCTGTCAGACCTTGATGATACAAATCTGTTGTTTATAAAATATAAATAAATAGTTCTAGGGCAGTAACACATTTTGTTTTCAGGGAAGTAATTTTTTTAATAAAAACTGAGAAATCAATTAATGCAAGTGAGAAAAATATTGATTTTTTTGGAGAGCAATAACATTTTGCACATATATGAAAGCAATGGTTACAAGACTGTATACAATATAAAATATAATGTTCTGATGTACACTGTACAGGATATACATATACCACTATATGCCTACTCTATCAAACAACCTTAGTGAATAGCTTAGAAATTTATAGTAGATCCATCACATTCCCCAAATCCTACATTTTACAGATCTGTACATTAAATAAACCTTTGTACTGGTATTTACAGATTAATGTACACACTCTATAGTTAATGGAAACCTGCCATTAGTGCATGCTATTTTCCTACCCATTAAGTTACCCCCTCCCTTAAAGTTAAGTTGTTGATTGTTGCTAATTGGTTCATGCCAGCCTCATATTTGGAAAGTTTGTTCCCTCGCAAAGTTAATTCCCAAAAGTCAAATGAATGTATGGTTTAAGCTTGAGTGAAGCTACAGCAGGATTAAAGTCATTCTCCTCCAATTATAGCTTAAATCCTGATGGAACTCCCTTTTCTCACTTTTGTTCAATGATTTGCTATAGTTAAGACTCGGTAAAAGTGTTGTATGTGTATGTAGCATCAGCACACTATGTGAACAAGTGGTCATCTTGGGTTTTGTGGCACAGCTCAGGAGAGGCTACTGGCATCAGGTACAAGAGTGCTGAGCGAGCCCAATGGGTGAGAATTTCCCAGGGCCCCATTATAATTATAGACGGCCATAATTTGCATCCATTTGTACCACTCCTCCCATATAATTTTAATAATGGGCAATAAATAGGCCTCTAACTACATTAGAGGTGTTTTACCGTGTGTTACTAGAATTTTATTCTTGCATTTAAAATAAGCCAAATATCTTCAGTTTGGACAACTTTAATCAGCATCATAGATGAACGCATGTCTTCTGTCACTGTTCTGTACGTACAAGCAGAAGAGGAATATACATATGAACAAAATGCATTCTCAGTTCAAAAGAGCAATAAAACTGCATATTTATTGACATTTTTAAAACATTTTTTACATTCAAAATAAAAGATTTGTATTTACATTTTCCGCCTCTTCTCTGACATGATGTGTTCCAGCACACATATGACCTCTTCCTCGCTATACAAATATTTCTAAATGTAAACTGCTGCAAAAAAACTTGAAATAGGAACCCAACGTTTAATGCATATTCCAATAGGTATTTAGAAATCTCTAAATCTGAGCATGCTAGACCATATAACAAATGCTGCATCTTGAAATTAAGATGGGCTTTTTTAAGTGACTGTTCCATTTAACTGAAATCAGTACGGAAATATAAATATTTCTGTCTAGTTTCTTAGATGTTAGATTTGCCTTCACCTAGACAAAGGCAGGTTACCGTTTAGCTCTTGGGCTTTTGTCCAGATACACCTCCTATAATCCTTTGTTGGCATTTAGCTGGAGACATACTGGAGACTTACTGAGGACTATTGCTACTATAAGTCAAATCCTGGTTTTTATATACCGTATTTGCTCGATTATAAGACGACCCTGATTATAAGACGACCCCCCAAAATCTAAATATTAATTTAGGAAAAAATAAAAAGCCTGAATATAAGACGACCCTATAGGAAAAAAAGTTTTACCAGTAAATATTAATTCATGTAAACAATATTTTCATATTTAATAAAAGCTATGATTGAGAAAAATATATATTTTTTTATTTCCTTTTATTTGCCAACCTGCCCACCTAGTTATGCACATCTGCCCCCAGAAATGCCACTCTGCCCCCAGAAATGCCTTATACCCCCTATTTGCCACTCTGCCCCATGATGTGCCTTTTAACCCTCTATATGCCACTCTGCCTCCAGAAATGGCATATAGGGGGTTAAAAGGCATATCATGGGGCAGAGTGGCATATATGGGGTTAAAAGGCATTTCTGGAGGTATATATATATAACTGCTAACAGCAATCACTCTCCTATCAAGCCAAGGCAGCCAGTACATGCTGGAACCTGTGGATGATAGGCAGGCCCGGACTGGGACAAAAAATAGGCCCGGGCATTTAAGCCTGAGCAGCCCATATTTATTTATTTATTTATTGTTAAAGCCCACCCTTCATGTACCATCTTTGCATTTAATCATTCACACCAATCATTAACACATTCATTAATGCAGTCTCACAAATCATTCAAGCAATTCATCCACACATGAATTCATTAATTGTCATACGCATTCACACAATTCATCCACACATTTATTCATTCATTCTCATACGCATTCACACTACCCCCTCTCATCATCTTATCTGCCCCTTCTCACTATGTTCCCCCTTTTCACTATGTATCCCCTCTCCCCCTTTCTCACTACCTAACCCCCCTCTGCCCCTTCTCACTGCAGCCCCTTCCCTCACCCTATTTACCTTGTTGCCAGAGCAAGCAGCAACTGCGACCGCGCCTGTGGCAGGGCAGGATTGACTTAGGGGCTGATGGAGCTGCAGCTCCAGGCTCCTACCTTAAAATAGGCCCAGTCAGGACCGGACTGACTGGGCCTATATGGCCGCATTAAGGCAGAGCCCCTTAAGCCCGCCGCAACTGCAACCGGGTCCGCCACTCTAAGGCAGAGCCGGCCTTAGGTGTTCTGGCGCCCTGTGCGGACTACTCCTCTGGTGCCCCCCCATCCCAAAAAAAGAAAGGAATAAAAACTTGTAACAAAACTCCCCTTTCTCACTATCTATCCCCCTGTATCACTATCTACCACCTCTGCCTCTTCTCACTGTTATCATTATATACTGAGGCAGACATTGACGGTGGTACAGCATAATACTTATCACTATATACTGAGGCAGAAATTGACGGTGGTACAGCATAACACCTACCACTATATACTGAGGCAGACAATGACGGTGGTACAGCATAACACCTATCACTATATACTGAGGCACACATTGACAGTGGTACAGCGTAATCCCTATCACTATACATTGAGCCAGACATTGACAATAGTGCAGCATAACCCCAATCACTATATACTACGCCAAACATTGTTGTGGTGTAGGCCTACCACTTCATTGTCTGGCTTAGTAGTAGGGATGCACCGAAACGAATTCTGGACTGAAACCGAAAATGCAGCATTTACCTGTCCGAAACCGAATATGACCTCCCCACACCATAAAAAAAACCCTTTTATTTAAAGTAAGTAACACACCAAAATAGGACAAAACAATTAAAAAACAATATTATATGTATATATATATGATTGTTAACAGCAATCACATTCCTATCATGCCCAGGCATACCCAGATTCCAGGATGTACTCGCAGACTTGGCATGATAGGAGTATGATTGCCCTATCTACCCCTTCTCACTCCCTTCTGCCCCATCTACCCCTTCTCACTCCCTTCTCCCCTATCTACCCCCTTTCCCCCTATCTACCCCCTTTCCCCCGTCTCACGCCCTTCTCCCTATCTACCCCCTCCTAACTATCTACCCTCTCCCTCTTTGAAGTTCACTTACCTTTCAGGAGTCCTGCGGTGAGGGTGCAAGGCCTCTGCCTCCCAGCTCTGCCACTGTATGGAACAGTATAGAGTGATGGGAGTTATGATGTACTTTTAGAGCACAATTAGATCATGAAAAAGACATTGGAAATGGTACAGCATAACACCCATCACTCACACACTTACCAATCCACACATATATACCAATCCACACCTATATACCAATCCACACCTATATACCAATCCACACGTATAGACCAATCCACACGTATATACCAATCCACACGTATATACCAATCCACACATACACCAATCCACACATATATACCAATCCACACATATATACTAATCCACTCTCACTGAATATTTTCCTACCTTTCCTCTTTTCTCCTTACAGCTCCTTTTCCTCCTCTTCGCTCCTCTTCTTCAGTTCTTCTGTCTTCTCTGTCTTCTTCCGGTTCAGAGGGCACGGACAGCGGTGGGCGCGGCTTCAGTGTTGTGCGCCGGGATCTAACAACAAACCCCGGCGCACAGCAGCTGTTGCCGCGCGGATCACAAGGGAGCGGTATCGGAGGTCTTTAGCAGACCTCCGGCTCCCTTGAGTGATTTTAAGCCGGGTTGAACCCGGCTTAAAATCACTCAAGGGAACCGGAGGTCTGTTAAAGACCTCCGATACCGCTCCCTTGCGACCCTGCTCCTCCAGCGGCGGACATTACTGTCCGTCTCTGGAGGGGTGCCGGGTGCCGCAAGTTGGCACCCCCTGATGAGCGGCACCCGGTGCGGACCACCCCCTAGAGTGTGACGCCCTGTGCGGTCGCACACCCCAAAGGCCGGTCCTGCTCTAAGGGGCCGGGAAGCCCCCACCAGGGCCGGCCTTAGGGGTTTGCGGCCGCACAGGGTTTAAATTAAAACATCGGGGGGGTTTTTCAACTTTATTTAACATCCTCCATGTTAAATAAAGTTAAAAAAACCTTTATTTAACATGGAGGATGTTAAATAAAGTTAAAAAAACCCCGATGTTTTAATTTAAACCCTGTGCGGCCGCGTTAATGCGGCCGTAGGTAGGGTAGGGGCCTGGAGCTGCAGCTCCATCAGCTCCTAAGTCAATGCGGCCCGGCCCGATGCGGGCCCGATGGCCAGTCCGGGCCTGATGATAGGAGTCTTGAGTACAGCCTCCCTATGCCCTGCTACCACCACTACCCCCCTTACACATCCATACTAACACACACTCATTCACAAACATTTAAATACTCATTCATTCCATTAATCACACATACTTCACACATTAATCACAAAAACCCTCCCCCACCCCCTTACCTGAACTGCAGATCTCCCACTCGCAGACTTCTGCAGGGGCCCGGCTGTGCGAGCAACTTCTCTGGCCCCGCCCCCAGAGGAAGGAGGGGGGAGGCAGAGTTATGGGACACTCTTCTAGCTTCCTGTTCTCCTGCTGCTCGCGACCAAAGCACCCGTAAGCAGCCTGGCCCCAGCGGACATTTTGAGGTCTGATTAGAAGACGACCTCGATTATAAGACGAGGGGTATTTTTCAGAGCATTTGCTCTGAAAAAACCTCGTCTTATAATCGAGCAAATACGGTACATCTCTTGTTGCAGCAAATGGAGATCGATGTGGCCGAATGAGAAACCTGGAACCATAGCTTGGCTACTTTCATCAGTAGAGATTTGGTGATCCCCGGAGAATGTGTACATAAACAGTGTTGTATTTACATAAATCTAAAAAAGTATCCACCTTAATTTCCATTTCTCCTTTAGTTAGGTGAACTGGGGTAGAGTTCCTAAATGAAGCAAGCCTCCTAATCCCTCGGCCTTTCCAGTCTTTGAGGACATTTTCCCAGATGACATACTCCAAGGTCTCTAATAGGGTAACAGGATGGCATGCATGCAATGGTGAGAAGGAAGCATTTGCTCTGTCCAATGTTACAACAGAGAATCTATTTGTAGGTAGCATAGAGAGGGTTGGGCATCTACTGTCCCTAGGTGCCCATAAGTGCACACTTTATATGGGTAGACATGAGCGTTCTCCAGATCCATCCACACCTGCTCTGTGCATCAGTATGGAACATCGGTGCTTGTGCCAGCAGAGTGGCCTGATAGCACACTTGCAGCGCAGACTTCAATGATAGTCCCCACTGCCACCTGGCAACTTATTAAAGAGTACTGCTGAGATACGATTTGGTATCCTGGTGTTCTGGTTAAACAAATTGAGGGGAGGGGGCATCCAGGTATACAGCCCTATAGGTTAATATTGACAAGAACATTTTCTTTCCTTTCATTTGGTTATCTGCAGAACCAAAGGCTGAGAGTGTGGGTATATTTTGGGCAGTTTTCTAAGGTAAAACACCACACTGAGCTGACTGTTTAAGGCAATGTTCGTGTCCTGCTTGTCTAATGAAACATTTCTGCCCTACACTTTCATTAGTCTGAGTGGGCGGTAAATCCCCTGGAACAGTGCTCTACTGTGCAAAATCAATGCAGTCCTTCATGCCAAGGAAGCTCACTGGGGCTGGCCATCTTTTACACAGTCAAAAGCTTCATACTCTGCTTA
This sequence comes from Spea hammondii, assembly GCA_029215755.1. Taxonomy (NCBI): domain Eukaryota; kingdom Metazoa; phylum Chordata; class Amphibia; order Anura; family Pelobatidae; genus Spea; species Spea hammondii. The sequence goes on from JARDYJ010000004.1 coordinate 87,270,047, forward strand.
GCCAGCACATCCCTCCTATTTGTGCATCATTGACGCATACAAACCTGGCAAGCAATTGCGCAGTGGCTGATGAGTGCCGAGTTTGTTGATAAAAGGAGTGCAGAAACAAGTTGTGTTTTGGGTGCATAGTATTAGGAAAACCTTAGCTTATCTTTGATCTGTCACTTCCTCAAATCCCACATTTTACTGAACTAAAATACAAAAGAAAACATGCTACATACATGGTGTAAAATAACTCACCATATGTGTGTATGATGGGATCAATTACCTTAGCATCTGTTCAGAGGGTGAGATAAACAGGAGGAAGTTAACTACAGGACAGGAAACTAGATTTGCCAGACTCAATTTTCACTTTAAAAATATTCCCCTAATTTTAAAGCACAACCTATAGGCTGAATTTAGCTGCGATAAATGCTGTAAAAGCCAGTTCCCTTTTTTTTTTTTATAGGTAGCAGCTCTGCGGGCTTGCGTGTGAGATATGTGGAGGAACATTAAAAATGAAATAACTTTGCATATGGAAATCACCAAACCCATGGAATCCTGACAAAGATAGGGAATTCTTTAATGCATTGCCTTTTGTAAATCTGTCAACCTATACATAAAAGTGTTTAGCTTTACTGTACTGTGCACCAAAATGAAAAAAAAGAAAAAAGGACTGATTAACTACACACTGCAGAAGTTTGCAGAGAATTGTAGTAGAAGTATTATTAAACACTCATCTACAGACACCAGACAAGCCAGAAGGCTTGCTTTTCCCTCAGAAATCTCATGGTGCTTTCACAACCACAAGGGATTCTGGGTAGGCACATGCAAATAAGGTTAACAATTATCACCTTTCAAGGAATCCATGTATAAAGTGGATATAGAGGCAAAGGTGATAATTGTTAACCTTATTTGCATGTGCCTACCCAGAATCCCTTGTGGTTGTGAAAGCACCATGAGATTTCTGAGGGAAAAGCAAGCCTTCTGGCTTGTCTGGTGTCTGTAGATGAGTGTTTAATAATACTTCTACTACCCCTTAAATTTTAGTGGAAGGGTTTCCATCACCTTTTACCCACCATAACTTATGTAATGATATTTCTTAGTTACCCCAAGCCTCAACTTTTAAGCCAGTATCACAACCTCATGCTGACGAGTCCCATGAAGGACGAAACAGCTGTCCATGAGTGGTGATCTGGCTATTGTACCTCTTCCTGAGTTTTGTCTAAAGGCTGTCTTGTACAGCGGGCAGTTACTTTCAAGGAATCCATGTATAAAGTGGATATAGAGGCAAAGGTGATAATTGTTAACCTTATTTGCATGTGCCTACCCAGAATCCCTTGTGGTTGTGAAAGCACCATGAGATTTCTGAGGGAAAAGCAAGCCTTCTGGCTTGTCTGGTGTCTGTAGATGAGTGTTTAATAATACTTCTACTACCCCTTAAATTTTAGTGGAAGGGTTTCCATCACCTTTTACCCACCATAACTTATGCAGAGAATTGTACAAACGATCCAATACTTTGCTGGCCTTTATTTTTCTTTAAATAGGGGAACCAATATTACATAAATAGTATGCAAAATTCAGAGGCAAAACAAGTTTCCAGAGAATTGAGCTACTACATGCTATACTCTTCTTCATGCAGACAAACAAAAAATAAAACAAAAATTGGTAAAAACATACAGTAAAATCCAAGAAAAAAAAAAATCTTACATACACAAATCTAACAGTAATATTGTACCATAATTACTTCCATGCACACTTAGCATTACAAAATGAAGAAAAAAAAAAGGCTCTAGGAATATTTCAGATTAAAGCCGTTCCTATTTATTTTGTAGAGATTGGTCAAGCACTTCGAAAATATAAATTCCTATACACAGTGAGTAATTTCCTTGAAATGAAAACTTCTTGGGCAGGGATGAAGTTGGAGGAAAGATGAGGCATGGATGCCAATATGCAGGTTGAATACTTGACAGTGTAGCCCATAAACCATACTTAACAGTTTTCTGAAAGTGGGCTTTAAAACAAAATGATTTTAAATACAGAACTGGGTGATATAATAAATAAAAATACTGCATATGAAACACTTCACTACATAGAACGCAGTCTAGAACATTTATAAATATTTTACAAAGTTCTCATGAGTAGCTACTGACAATAATGCTGGCTTAAAAGGAGTTGTGTGATGGATAGCACTACATGTGGCTAAACGGATGGTCACATACTGCTGTTACCTTGAGGTAGATAACACATGCATACCAAGATCTGAATTCTTTAGTTGCTGCTGGTATCATGTGTTCAAAGAAATGGATATAAATAACTGAACAATGTTCCATGTTTAGGGAATTTCAAAGAAAGTGGAGAGGAGGCGTCCAAAGACTGGACATTTCCATGCATTTATAATATATCTCACTGTGTAAATATCAAGGCAAGTTAAAAAAAGAAAGTTGAAAAACAGATCAATTGATGTTTATACTTCATTTAGTGCATGTTCCTGTCTCCGCATTGCATTTTATTGTGTGCAAATGCCATACCAGTTTAAAATTAATGTATAGAAAGTAATTCTTGTAAAAACTTCTATATAGCTCAGAATATAAGACAATATTTTTTATATTTTTTTTTTTTCTTTTTTAGACTGCAGCACCAGGAGGTCTGCCATCTTCTGTGGAGGAGAATGGCCTGGTTTGTGGGATCCTGCCGATTCCCATTGTAACCTTATTCCTGCATTCCACACAAAGACAGGGGGGCTCCCGAGTGCACACTGCACCGATGCTTACAGGGATTTTACCCCTCAAAAACAAATATTTTATGCCAAAAGTGCCAATTTGTAGGACACTTTTTGCCATAAAAAGTGTGTTTTAGATTCTAAAAAAATATGATAAACGTAAATGGTAAAAAATACTTTTTTAAAAAAATCATATGGTGGACACAAAAAAAAACAAAAAAAAAACAAACAAAGACAACATATGAAGAATGAAAAAAAGAAAAAGTGTTTTAGTTTAGATGTTTCAGAATGCTGCTGTACGTTTCGTGGGGGATTTTAGGAGATGATTTTAGGGCAGAAGGTGCCAACGTGGCTTGTATCGATTTAAGAGGCGAGCCAACAGGATTGTGAAACTGAGGAATACCTATGCATTCAAGCTGCTTACTAAGTAGGATATCTCCACTAAAGCTAAATAACCCTTCATCTCTTTCTTTGCCACCAACGTCTGGCTCTACTGCTGGTTCTGGTTCCAATACTTCTGACTCTTCTCGTTTACTAAAAAAATTATCTAAGTAACTTGTGTATGGGTTTTCCTTTTCGACATGATCATCTTTCCTTACTTCGCAACAAAACTGATCAATAAGGAAGCTGTCTTCACCGTTTACAAGCTGGCTGTCCCAGGAATTTTGGTTAAGGGCACCCAACTGTGCCAAATTGGCCATTCCTTTCTCCTGTTTTTCCCGACATACAGACTTTGAAACCAAGTTCTTCAATTCAAGTTGAGGAACAGAGCTATTTAAATCATTAAGTTTGTCAACGCTGCAAGAATCATGCTGCATACTAAGCTGAATAGTGCTCGCTATGAATGAATCAAAGTCAAACTCGCTACGCTTTTCCCTTTCTTTCTCAACCAGCTGCTGTGAAGCATCTTCAAGTGCTATCTGAGCCTTCACCAAGCCATTTCTTTCACATTTAGATTTGCCCTTCTTATCTACCTTCTCCTTATTTTGCTCCTTCCAGTTAGAAAGATCTATAATAAGTTTTGGTTCATAATAATGATTAACTTCACTCTCCCTCCAAACTAAATTTTCTAGGTAAGAGGATGACCTCATTTTGTAATTACACGTATGGCTACATTCCAGATCACAATATTTGTTTTCATGATGGTCTGAATATTGCCAACAAGGTTCAGTAGAAAAGTAGGGATCAAATGCAGGGTCATCCAGATATTTTTCACAATCCCCATCCAGATATTTTCGAGGGTCTACTTGAACTTCTTCCTCATCACTGCCATCAGACAGAGCCCTGGGATCACGCTGAACTTCATCAGCTTCAAAATTATTATGTATAGGCAAATCATGGTCTGAATACTGGCATTCATGATATCTGTAAGGGGGAATATACAAAATATTAAACAAACTATTTATTCCATATTTGGATTTTGAATTGGGTTTTCATCACACTATAGATTAAAGTTATATATAAAATAAGAGGCCTAAATATGGAGCAAAGACCAAGGAAACCAATTAAATAAGCTTTAGCTAAACAATAAGATAACAGATAAGCTAGACAGATCTTAAAAAATAGTCAATTTAGTTTCTCAAACCATTGACCCCCCCCCAAAAAAAACAGATTATGTTAACTCTTTAGAGGATTAAGATAAATTGAAGAATGATTAGGTGCACTGCAGTTTCAGTAAGAAAAGAAAACATTTTATACCTTTCCCAGTTATAGATGTGGCTGTCATCCATCAACAATATATCATCTACCTCATCTTCAATATGAAATGGATGGCTGGAAATTGGCTCATCAGTTGGGAAGGAATATATGCTCATGTATGGGTGGGACAAGGCTTCTTCTGCTGTTAGTCTGTCCATAGGACTAAACGTCAAAATTTGTTCCAGGAAATCCAATGCTAATAGTAAAACAAAGCAAATGAGTAACAGCCCGATATGGTACAACAGGGTAAGAGCGTAAGCACAAAACATGGGTTTTCATTGCTTTAATGTTTACCTTCAGGGCTGATGCCTGGAAGTAATTTTGTTAGAGGCTTATGTGGCTCTGACATATCATTTTTTATGTAAACTGGGATTACACTGAGGAGCTCTTGTCTGTCTTCTTCGTGCACAACTGGAATGGATTCCAGAATCAGCTGCATCTGTTCAAGTTCATGTGCACCTTAAAGAAACAAAAGAAATCTAGCTTTAGACTTACATTCTCTATTGCTGGCTTTCTTGACAGTATATCATGCCCAAAGATGTTTGATTACGTAGCAAAAAGGTCTCAATTGGATACATGAAACTGTAGGAAACTCATTAATCAAATCAGTACAAATCGTACATTGAGTAAAACAAAAGAGGTAGTAATTTCATTCATGCACACAAATTCACGGGGTACCAAAGAACCATCAGTGCTCCTAATAACACCCCCTTCCTAACTTGGTAGTTGCCATGTGTAAGTGAATAATAGTAGAGGGATCAAAGGAATTGGGGATTAAAGGTTATTCTCCACCTACTACGACAAAGTCTTAGACCAAATAGAACTTTTTTTGCAATTGTGTGTCACAGACTATGATTGTCACGAACATGACCTATACATATGTAAACTATTTAGAGAGTATTATGTACAGATGATGAAATCATAGACACAGCAAAGTGAGACAGTCACAATTAGAGTCCATTTGACCTCAACAAAGCACCGTTTTAACTATGTACCTGCAAAAAGGGTCTTCCCAGTCAACATTTCCGCAAAAATGCACCCAGCAGCCCACATGTCAATTGCTTTAGTGTAATTGTTTGGAGAAAGTAAGAGACGGGGTGATCTATACCATTTTGTGACAAGTCCTTCAGATAGATGTCCCTAAAACAAACAAAAAAAACCAAACAATTAGTTTATAGCACAATGAAATGCTTTAGTGATTATTATACCCAATAATGCACAATCTCTACATAGTGGCAGCATGCAACATTATTTTTTTTCCCTTTGTTTTATCAGTTAACGTATATACACTTAGATTTGTAACATACACCATGGATTTGCGTGTTAAGTATACAGAACAGCAGCGATGTGCTACATTTATAGGATTTTTTAACGCCATTTAAAGCATGTTTGTGGCGGCATGCCTGTAATCACCAAGTCACAAATACATTACTAACCTTATGAGAATAGTGAGGATCCATGATACGCGCAAGGCCAAAATCTCCAACCCTCACCACCAGATCTTCGGTGTTTATGAAAAGATTTGCTGGTTTCAGATCTCTATGCAGCACATTAGCCGAATGGATATATTTAAGCCCACGTAGTATCTGATACATGAAGAGCCTTGCATGCTCTTCTCGTAAGGGGCCTTGCTCTAGCAGCTTGGACAGATCAGTCTCCATGTACTCTTGAACGATGTAAACGCAGTTAAGCTCAGTTAAGGAGCTCACGTCATCAGTTAATTGACATCCATTTGGACCGAGAATTTCAAAAACTTTGACAATGTTTTCGTGATCAAGTCTCCGGATAATTTTGATCTCACGCAGCGCATGTTTGACGCTCTGAGGATCTGTTAGAACAATTTTTTTCACAGCCACCCGCTTATCACAGTCATTATCAACAGCAGAAAAAACCAAGCCATTTCCACCATAGCCGAGAGGTTTTAAGTCCATATATCGGGATCCTAAATCAAATCCGTGAATGTTCATGAGGCTTTCAAATTTTTCTGCCATTTTGGCGACTTCACTTCCTCTCAAACGTTTAGCTCTAACTAAATGTCTGAGGGAAAAAACCCACTGCTGGTATAAGATTTCATAAATTGAAACCCCCCCCCGGGAAAAAAAAAAAAAAAAATGCAAAAAAAAAAAAAAAACTAATTGGAAAAAAACCCACTATTTAGGACTGTTTCTTCCTATATTCATTGCATATCAGCCTACCAGGCCTGGTGTATCCCACACAGAACAACCCAAACGCTACATGATTTTGAGCGTAGACAAACGAGACGATTCATAGTTCACAAGAAATGCAGCTTTACCGCAGAGATAAACAAAAACACTCTTAGGAAGTGAAAAAGGAATGAAATGACAAAACATGCACACGGCTCTTATTGTGCAAAACAAGTTAACATTTAACAAAAACGTGAATAAATACGAGCGAAAAAGGCTTTTATCAACATCCTCCTCACAGTGCAGATACATTCAGTGTTGAACTGGTCCTGAGCAGCGTCATCATATGGTGCCGATAAGCACTATAAATTATTCTGTTTTGTTGTTTCTATACAGTGCATTGAAAGAGGAAAACCGTGGCAGATCTTGAATTAAGAAGTCTTCTGTTAATGATCAGGTGGCTCCAGCTCACCACAATCACAATCAAAGCTGCCATCCATTTTATTCCCAGAAAACCTAAAACAAAATAAAAAAAAATACTGTCATCATTCATATAGTGCCAACAACATGACATACTCAGAATGTATGGGACAGGCCAAACGTGGTAAAGAGTATCCTACGCTCTCAAACTTACAGTCTAGAGGATTTAAAAAATGATTGTGTCACAAACAAGAGACAGGGTGGTATTGCTCATCTAGAGCAGATAAGCGTGCGCTTCCACTTACTTTGATTTAATAACTAAACTTATTAAAAATACATTTCAGTCATTTTTCCCATTGCACACACACAGGGAAATGCTCCGGGGCCCAACGAGAAGCCACATGCCTGGAAAGCATTCCCATTGGTTTCGATAGGAACGTGTTCCTGCCACTGACTGGCTGCATCAAGCCTTCAATCCCTGATGCATGCAGCTTCTACAAAAGGTGAGGGTTTTATTTTTTCACAGAGTACGTTAAGATGCATTTTTCTTTGGTGGGGCTGCCGGGGGCACTAAACTGTCCCTTTAAGGATTGAGTCTTTACAGCATGAATAACGACTATTCATGCCGACTAAATGGGCTGCCTTTTTAAGAGTGCTTCCTAACACATTACTGGAAATTACTGCGACCCTGTACCACAGGGCTCGAAAAATTGCAGGCAGCAGGTCGCCATGGCAACTGAGAATTTTGTCCTGGCGCCTTGGTCAGGGGAGTCCAACGTGTGGGCTGTCGGACTTCGATGTGCGGTCCGCGTGAGCAGGGCCGGACTGGCCCTGCTCACAATGCGGCATGGTGTGTGTAAGCCGCATGCCTAATAAAATGAAAGCGGCCGGCGTGTACGCACGGCGGTCTTACCACCTCACCTCGCGCCCGCACCACGTGAACACTGGTCTGGCAGCCCAACGTTCACGCAGCGCGCCCGCGAAGTGAGGCGGTAAGACCGCCGTGTGTAGACAATTTTTTTTTAGTGCCTCAGTGAGGCTCTTTGTCCCTCCCCTTTCTAGACACGAGGCTCAAGGGGGCGGGGCTCACAGGAGAGTTCCTTGTGACAGGGAGAGGATCGCCAGTCGAAGAAGAGTGGGGGGGGGGGAAGAAAAGCCCCCCCAAAAAAAGGGATTCGAGTAAAGTGGACCTTTATTAAAGGGAGAGGGGGGGATTCCCTTGGGACATCATTAATTTTTGTAATTGAAAATAAAACTGTTAATTTAAAAAAAAAATCCTGGCTCCTAGATTCAAAACAAATTTGTCAAGCCCTGCTGTACTGTATATTCATAGAGTAACCAGCTACATTAGCAGATAACTGGGGGTAGGCTATACTTAAAGCATATTGTACCCCCAATTCTGTATCGATTTATGGCTAAAGGCACAATTTAAAATAGTCTAACTGTGCAATTCCATATTTCAATGAGAACCCATTGTACAGCGCTACAGAATATGATGGTGTTATATAAACTATAAATAATAACAACCAAATGTTTCCAGTAATGCACCCCAGTTCCAATATATAGGAATAGACACACACTACATTGAAAATAAAAGCCATGGTAACCTCCCATCACTGCTTTGATGTAAAAGTGATGTAGCTGTCACACAGGAAATCAGCTGGGGATTCCATTCATGTATAACGCTTGTTTTATATACTCCACGCCTATATAACGTCATAGCGATTAGTCCTTCCGGTAAGCTTTATGGCAGGGGAAGAGTCTAGTTCCACAGGTTTGGGTGGGCGGTGTACAGGACAAAAGATCCAAACACTCCGACTGGCATACGGTGGCGTGAGTCACTAGATCCGGCATATTAGGTATTCAGGAAGCACACGCTTTAGTAACGGCACCGGCCGCAGCCACGTTGCATGTGTTTGCGGATGGTGTGACTCATCAGGAAACAGAACCTGTAAGGGTTTCTCCCAGCACAATGCAGGGACCGGCACGCTATGGAACCGATTACACACTCAAAGAACAGTCCCCACGACGCAAATAAAACACGGTTTCCACAAGCCGCAGTTGAACAGAACCGCCGTTTATCACACTCCCTCCTTTGTACTGTAAGCAGAGGGTCTCCGCATAGAAGCACGTGAACATTCGATAATATCTAAATATAGCCCTCTCCGGCCATGCAGGTCACGCTTTACGGTCGTTATCTATTACTTCCCGCTTTACATATGGTGCGGTGCAGATCCCTAGTTGGGGTAGGACTACTAAAGTAACCGACTCTCACCTCCTGGGCAGCACCGCCCATCGCATCAAACTATAGGCATGAGGATGATGTAAACTAGGCTTAGAAACCGGTTTGAGTTTCAAGGTTAACAATACGTATATATTCCCGAAAAGGCTCCCATTTAACAGAACATGCAAATTAGGCAATACAGCCCACAGTATTTGTCACGACATCCTAACTGGGGAGGCGGATGAGCGAAAGCCACTCGCCATTGGCTGCGGCCCTCGTGAACCCTCCCCCTTCCGGGCTCTATAGCCACAACGCGTAGTCGGACCGGCCCCACGTCAATCAACGCGCCACTCTACGGATCCATGCATTCTCCAACCTCATCTACGCAAAAGACACCGCCACCGAAATGTCGGTTACGCACTTAGCGTCCAGCTTCACGCGTTCACCTCCTTTCAACCTTCTCTTTTTCTAAACAAAAGTAAAGCAAGGTTCGTTTCGCTTGAACACGACGCGCCATTTATTAACGGGAGCAAGAAAACACACATACCACCGGACACTGCTATAGGGGGGGGGGTTAACGGTTTTGTGGGTTTAATAAGAAAATATACCGGAGATTAATGAATGGGCGGCAATATAAACCAAGAACAGCGGGTAATAACAGTTACAAATTATGGTCGAGGGTTACGGATATGAAGTACCATATGAGCCGGGCTTCTCCCATGAGAAGTACCGGCGATCCCGTTCTCCGTCGTTAACGAGCGGAGCCCAAGCTTCTTGATGGGACCGGTGTGAGGATGAGAACCACGGTCTTTTTCCTGTGAGGCCGTCGTGTCGCCGGCAAGCACCGACTAAACCCGCCAGCCCCGGTCCCTTTGTTGCCACGACATTGTTAGTCACACAATAGAGAGAGAGACACCGGCACAATGCAGCCGGCTCCCATGGACACGGCGGGGTAGGAATAAAGCCAGCTATTACTTACAGGCCTTTGCAGAGTCATACGGTAACGTGATATACGACGGCTAGGAAGCTGGGGAAGCCCACACGTCCTCTCTACTTGCCCTACGTCTCGTCGCCAGCTCTTTGCCGCAGTCGCCATGTACTCGGGACTGACTGCTGGAGGGAGGAGAGACTCGGTGAAACCCGAGCCGCCTACCTCACGTCACAAGCCACGCCCCCTGCAGGCGGTGGCGTCATTCGAGCGGGTAGTTTCAAATGCGCCGGCTTTTTCCACACAGTCACCTGCTATGGGTGTGTTGGCTGAGGCGCCCAAGGCTGGCTCCACGACAGAGAGCTTAAAGAGGAAGTACCGCGGAAGACATATATTCTTCCTGGAGCATTAAATACAACGCTGTGTGCAGTAATGACAAAAAGGCGGCAGGGTTGGTGACATTCACACCAGGGCCAGACTGCGAATTAAAGCCAGGCCTGGAAATAAGTGAAATGGTGTAATTTTTTGGCACAGGACACATGGTGGGTTCTGGCCCCAATATTCTTTTGTTCAGAATAGAGACAAACCCTGCATTTTAAAGTATATTTAAAATCACATTAAATAAGATACATATGAAAACATATTTTCTAATAAATCTTTGGCCCATGACATCATGTAATGGGTTGGAGCCAACTGAGAACACCCGTATAGTCTATAATGCGAACAAAAAACATCATGAAATTAACCATTTTTTAATTAATGTAAATAAATTACTGAAAACAAAATTATAAAAAATAGGGAAATTACTTTCCCAGTGCAAATAAACTTGTAGTGCCTAAAAAAAATTTGAGCTAAAAATAGGGAGGGGGACATGTGTGCAGCATGGATTATCAGTGAATGTGTATATATATGTACTGTATGTGTAAGGGGTTTTAGATTGTGTGTGCATGTATGTTTCATTGTATAGTGTCTGTTTATGTATTTTTATATTGCACGGTAGAGTGGCACCTGTATGGTGTTAGAGGGGCTGTGTGTGTGTATGCATAAGTGTTTGATGTGGGGTGTGTATGTATATGTAAGTGCATGGTGTTAGAGTGGTTCCTAGTGTGTAATTAGATGTGTATGCATGCATGTGTGCATCATCATACCCCAATATCCTAATTCTTTCCAATACCCAACCACAATTATTATCCCCCAACCACCATATTCATACCCATCATCATTTTTCTCCCCACCATCATTTCTATCCCCTGCAAATATCACCCCATATTGCACCACAATCCCTAGCATAACTTCTCATCATATCTATACCCATCTATTTCCCATCATCTTAATCCCCTCCCCTTAGCATGTCCCTTATATATTTATACAATATTCAATAATAACTTTCATTAATTCATACAATTTAACACAGAGGGGCATAACTAGAAACCACAGGGCCCCAGTGCAAAAATTGTCCCAACCCCCAGACTTTACAAGCAATATGTCCCACAGGGCTATCTTTGTCTCCAAACAGTTGTGAGTGCCACCTTTGCCCCAAAACAGCTTGTATGTGCAATCTTTGCCTCCAAACAGCTTGGCTGTGCCATCCTAGCCCCCAAACAGCATTTCTGTGCCACCAAACAGCTTGGCAGTTCCCCCAAACAGCCGGCTTATTCCATCTTTGCTAAACAGCTTGTCAAACCCCCAAACAGCGAGCTGGTGCCATCTTTGGCCCTCCAAGCACACATCCATGCTCACACACACACAAACCCCCCCACAAGTAAACAATGAAGCTCGCATACACTTCATTTGAACACACATTCTCATTCTAACATACATTCATACATACTGCCTCCCATACCCTCCCACTCACTAGCTCACCCCCTCTCGCTCCCCGTTATCTCACCTGCAGTTTTCCCTCTGGTGCATGCACACTGTGCAAGCAGCCTCACTTTTACCGAGTGGTCACATCTGCCAGTCATATCTGGTGCGGCACTGACTGGCATACGTACAGTGGGAGTAATTATATGAGTGTCCGTGCGACCTGGCAGCTGCACCGGCTGCAGAAGCAACATCTCTTTTGCTCCTGCAGCTTTGTTGGTGTTCGCAGCCACACGTATGGTAAGATGTACGGGCTCAAGTCCTGCCCCAGGGGAGACGGCCTACTGTGAAATCTCACGGTATCCCAATAGGCCAGTCTGGCCCAGATTTACACTGGAGGGCAACTCAACCCAAATAATCCAATAATAAAGCAGCCCAGCACATGCTTGGTGTGCATTCTCCATTTGAGTCCAAAACATATTTACAGAAAGAGAACGTATGAAAAATTCTTTAAAGGGACAGTCCCTGACACCCCCTACTATAGAAGGGTGCTGAGTGTAACCACAGTCCTCTTGGAGTGCTTTAAATATACATTGTTCCAAAACAAAAAATAAAAATAGAGCACTTACCTTACACAGAATTTAGAGCCATGCTACAAAATTTTTCCACCATCATCTGACATTTCTCGCCTTTGATTTGCTGCTTGAGATATTCTTCAAGCATAGTTTTTTAGGCTTATAGTGACCTAAACAATCCCTTACACACTATACTATTTTTATTATTAATTTTTCCCCCCTCTTCTTTACTCTGACCACCTTCCTTGCAGATCACACAGTGATCAAGAAGCAGGTTTCTGCTGCCCTGCACTCCTGATCACAGCATGTGGGATCCATCACAGGGGTGATCATTGGGAAATGTGCCATTGTCTATACTCTACCTGATGTTTCCCGTTGTGTCACCTTTGACAGCTTTGATATTAGGCCATTTAAACACTTACAGTATAGCCGGTGCTTGGACTGTGTGGCGTTACACTAAATCTGTCAGATGAGAAGAGATTACGCTGTCACACGTCCCTCTCCCTGCCATCGACAATGCAGCGCTTATAATTTTAACCCATGATGTGACATGTACTTCACTGGTCTTATAGGTTTTATGTCACCAGCCACGAAGACGTTAAATTTTTAAAAAAAAATTCACGGTATTTTAGAAAAGTTTGGTATCGCAAAAAAAATGTCCACGCAGGTAATGCCTCTGGGCAAAACAGAAAAAACTCAAAGCTTAAATATTCGTCTACACCTGTCAAAAAAAACAAAAGTATATGATAAATTATTTATAAAACCTAAAAATGAAATAATATGGAATATTTCAGGAAGACAAGATTGTATGGAGAAATAACAGGCTAGCAACTTAAGGCACACCTGGGACAAACCCATCTGCTTTCACAAAATTCCAAGTGCATTCTAAAAATAAACTTGAATTCAAAGTTATTTGTTTTACAGATTAGTGGCACTTCCGTATACCCTTAATTGTGGATTGCTGTTTTTTTCTAGGGGGGGGAAACATTCATGACCATAAAGCTGCTCATATAAGAGCTGTTATTGGCTGTAAGTAAATTGAGATATATATATATATATATATATATATCAAACAGGGTAATGGACTATTACACAAATGAAGTAAAACAAAAAAAGAAAAACAAAGAGCCCAGTTGCAATCAGATCAGTAATAGCGTTTGAACAAGTTATGGAATCACCACTTCAAGGTTTTGTTGACAAGTGAACACTTAGGAACAGTCAAGTACCTAAAAATGTATTTTTAATGCAAGTTAGAGCTCGCTGCATTTAATCCAATCCAGTGGATTTTACTGCCTGGAACAGAAAATTAGACTTCTGTCTCATTTAAGTCCTCTCCTGGCTGCCTGTACTGCGCCGGGAAGCATTAGTATAGAAATGTTCTGCACATGCACAGAAGCACTCTCGCTGAAGTTATTGAAGCAGTGGACTATCACATGTACCCTATAAAGACACGAGTGTTCAGATAGCATACATGTGATTGACTAATGCTACTCCCATTGTCTAGAATGTGCGTTCTGATGAGCGTGTATGAAGCAGAACATGGAATGCATTGCTCCCTGCTATTAATAGAGGCAGATGGGGACAGAGTTAAGTGAGACAGAAGAACTCTGAGGAATCAGTGAGGATTGTCGATACTGATTTGTCTGCAGTATAACGGACTCCAGTATGTATCTGACATGAAAATAAGGCTGGAGTGCTCACTTAACTACACAACTTAAAAAACCTTCAAACGGTATAGCAACATATACACTGCTATGGGGGAAAAATAAGACTGGCATCTTGCCACAAAATCCATTTTTAGAACAAATCATGATAAAAGAACATATTTAGTTATTATCCAAAGACCAGAACGTGTTTTCATAGATTTGAAATGGCAAAAAAACGATTGATCCTCTTGGTGGCATGCAGTGAGTAATGGCTGGATATACAATGCACGTACCCGTATAGGTTTGTATGCCTATATACAGATCTTTAGAAATACACAGATATAGAGTCTAGGTAATGAAATATGTTGCTATACGTGTTTCATGGATACCATTGTAAGGCTACATCAACTAAACTTAAACTTAAATTGGAGCAATCACCATAGAAACCAAATTACTGTTCCTGCTGAGTGTCCTACTTTAGGCACTTTGCATCAGAATTTCTCCTGTTTTGGTTTGAGAAATACAGCTACCCAGTCTTGTCAATTGGAACCTTGGAACATTAGAAGCACTTTTAAAATGAAAATGCCGCAAAAAAAATAACAGTAGGCACATTAAAAAAAAATATGATACATACAAAAAAAATACAATATTCTCCTGGTAGTCCCTGATGTCTGAGAATGATAAGTCTTATGATTTTAGCTTTATGTGAACATATGAAACCATGTTCAATGTGACCAGCATGATTAATTGATTCCGTGTGTGAGCACATGCATTCTGTATCCCCTAAGGACAGTGGGTTGTCCTTAAACCCATTAAAACCAATGCATTGTGAGCCCGTACATGTACAGACTTTGTCATTAAGGGAGTGTACTGAAGGTATACTGTAACATAACACTTTACATGTTCCTAGTTAGCAATAAATGCAAGTTGTATATGCTGGCTGTGGCCATGGTGGCTACTCTAGAACTTTCTGATATAACCACGTTACTTGCAACTAGCATGAACCTATAACAAGATCACGCTACCATGTAACCTCACTACCTGCATGTCATTAAAAAGACCTTAACTGTCACATACATGGCCAAATCCATCTCCTGCTTACCAAAGTGCACGTGTGCTATAGTCACTGCCAGTCAGCTTTAGAGCCAAGGGGGTATAATGGCACATGCATACCCATACATGTTTTCTACGGCAGCACCTTTCTGCCACCCACTGTGGTGCAAAAACTTGCTCATGGAGGGGTAGTGGGCAGCATCTCTAGAGCAGCAGCTTCTCCTTAAGGTAATTCCTTTCTTTTCTTCTACAGGTATATAATGCATATTAGAGTATTGATAAAGTACTTTTATACGCATTCTTTGTTGGTGTGGCAGTATGAAACAGCAAAGTGTCACTTTAAAATTGACAATCATATTTTATAAGCCTGAGTTGCCTCATGCTTTTTTTGCCAATTAAAGAATGTGAAGCAGCGCCCCAATGTAATAGCCCCACCGTACAAAACAAGCGCCCTGGTGAACCAAACCAGGGGGTTCTTCAAGCACCTCAGGCGTCAAAAAACCCACTCAGCCTTAAGGCCAGAGGACCAAAGCTTCCCTCTCTCACAGGTACTCGCTTGATCTCTGCTAAAAGGCTTTAATAATGCCAATATCCAAGTTAATGGTTATATGAACAAATACAGAAGATGACGAGGGCCAGGTTCTTGCAAGCATGGTGATTGTTGTGACAATAGAGTTCCAGTATTGTCTTTGTTTCTCGGAATGAAATGTGATACTGTTACAACTGTACTGTTTATGTTATTTCCATTTGCTTGGCAGGGTAGTTTATCTTGGTGACAGCGTAGCACCAAACAAATATCAACATGAACATACCTTCATCCTCAATATGAAACTATTTATTTAGCCTTGTTTGGATGATGATTCAAAAAGTGCAAAAAAGATGTTTGTACCGAATATTTATTTTTTCATCTCTCAGTTTACAGGTTACACGTTTTTGTTCATCTAAGCATTTTCCTTTACAGTTATCCTCACTGATACATGGAATAGTGTAACACTAATAACACTATCCTGAATCTAAGACAAGACCAAGGAATTATTAAGGTCTGCAGCGCTACATCAGGTAAAAATGGGCAGACTAGATGGGCCGAATGGATTTTATCTGCCATCAAATTCTATCTTTCCATCCTATGTTCTTCTACTGTAACCATTCCCTAAAACAGTCTTGGCTTCACTGTTAACCTTGTATGGTAATACATTTAGACAAACAGTATTAAATGCAGAACACCCAAGATTATTTAAGCGTCCCTTCCTCATTGAAAACAATTGTTTATTTATTATAGTAGCTTATTGCCATGCTCATTCACATTGTGTCCTGATCTAAATATTGAAATTAGATTAACAATGTCTCAGCTGAATGCTGGGAACGGTATTTGTTACCCGTACACACACATTCATTTTTCAGTGAGTAAACAACATCATTGTCATAATGGGAGCTTCAAGAGCAATGTGAATTCTGACCTTGAACAAACTTTAACAACATACTTAAAAGGGAAAATTGTTATCTTTGTTTATATGACAAATGCCGGTGGTTACCGATACAGTCCTCATGACACACTTACAGGTATAATTTAGTAATTATCACATTCTATTTCAAAAGGGAGATTGATAAAACCAGGAATACCGACTTGAGAACCACCGATATATGAAACTCCAAACTCCTGATATTGAGAATTGAGAACCGCCACTTTGTCCTTAAAAATTCCGATGTCAAGTTTTATTTGGATCTCAAAAAGTTATTTTCAGTGATCACCAACCAAACTTAATCAGTCAATAGCATTAGGCTTGTGTCCAATGCATTCTATTGACAGGTGAGTTGAGGATTACACTCAATAACCTCCCTGTACAGGTCAATTGAATGTATACCGCTATGACAAACTTGGCTTAGTTGCTTCCAGTGGTCTTCCCTTTTTGACACGTATGTATCATCTATCAACACATTTTCAATAACAATAGGTGAAATGTAAAAAAAACAGCATTATCGCTAACCATAGAATATCATAATACCTATTGTTTTAGTAGCAGCCCTGCATTAAGAACGGATGTCTCAATATGTTACCTGTTGTTTTGAAGGGTTGAAATAGGACATCATAAAAAACAATCCAACCATAACTAGAGGGTTTCTGGTTGGTTATCCACATTGTAAAGAGGAACCAATTTTACTAACTCTTATCATTCACTTTCTATCCAAATTGGAAGACATTTTCAGGTGGAATCCAGTAATTTGTATTTCAGGTAAGCGATAACGTAATTATTATTATGTAATTTTCCCATTTTTTAGCGGCTCAGGTACTGCTCAATTTAAAATCCACTACAAAAAAGCTAAAGGGTTCAGGTATTCAGAAGTGTCACTTACTGAGTTGATGTCGAATTCAACTCAAATTCGAATTCAAAAGTAATTGTGCAATGTGATAAATAGTGACCCACCAGCTAAAACCTTTGGCTCAGTGACTCAAACCATGGTTTATAAAAGACATGGTTACATGGTAAACAGTGCAGAATTCAGGCATGGAATGTGTTTATGGAACTTATTCACAAATTAAACAGAAGCTTTAGAGAATAATTCAAGGTATACTTCTGCCCTGTAAACATAATAGGGCTTTATAATTAGGCAAAGCTGTGCATTATGCATCATATTGAAAAAAATCTCTTCCACAAATGGTTTTAATAAGGAAGTTGAATCTAAACCCTCTCTATATATATTATTTCTTTGTTCTCAGTGGAGAGCACATATCTCAAGGAGCCGTCAAACCAATGATTCGTGCCTAAAATTTACTTTGTTTCGTCACAATTCTTTTTCAAGAGATCAAGCTGCCACTTGGGATACTGGTCTGTGTGTTTTTCTCTGCTTATAGGTGTTTCTTATTACTGTATAAAGTAAAAAAATTAACACTGACAGTGGATTTTTGGGTTTCTAGCCTCTTCTCAGTATCACATCCCCAAAATATTTGTAATTAAATTGGTAATAACATTTTAATGACCTTATTCTATGTGCACAATAAAGCATACTGGCATCCAGCTAGCAGATGTAGAGAGTACAGAGTATTTTGCTTTCAGAAATTTTTTTTACAAAAATGTATCTACACATAAAAAAAATTACTTATTCAGCTTTCTTCGAGAACTTCATTAAATTTGGTTTTGTTAAAAAAAATGTACTTTTATCTTTGTAATGACCATTAACACAGTTCAGCCTCAGGAACTAACTTAATTGGTAATATTTAAAATATAATACAATTGACAGATGCTGATATGACATCTACAGTCTATAATTAAAATGGCAGAATTAATTAACGGAAAATATGATTACTTTTAAATGTCGTGAAGTCTTTCCTGCCAATGTTCTTTAAAATTCATTTTACCAGATTTCCTTCTACATTCACAGTTTACTTACGGATCGTTTCGTGCTTGGCTTGCGCATACATGTAGTGTTTTACTTTTTACAATGTGATTTTCTTTGCTCGTTTACCCTAAGGATTGTTTAACTATAAGACCCACGTGACTGGAAGAGCTATTTATGTATATAATATATAACGTTAGCATACCTGCTGGTAGCTAGAGCTCCAGCCAAGCCCAGACACCCATGGGGAATGGTTCTTTTAAAACCCTAACATATGATCACTGACTAAATGCAAAAGTGCCAGCACATGAGAAAAACATCTAGTGGTTGAGACCTGGTCCTAGGGCCTAGGTCAGGATAATTTGAAAGGGGATTTAGTAACAGAACAAGACGCCCGTCCTCCATAAAATAACAAAATTTTAAAAAAAGACTAAAATATAGCAAAGACTTCTGGCTCCAGCCTGCACCGGCTCACCAAGTCCTAACTTAAAGCTGATGATAAATCAATAAATAATAATTATGATTCCATAATAAAATACGACCTTTGAAGTTTACAATAACCTGTTACCCTGTCACGTCAAATCTTCAGTTTCAACAAACCATTTGAGTAACCAAACCACTGCCAGTTACAGAGAAGAATTACCAAAACATTTATTTCATTTAAATGCTTCAAAGGACAAAGGACATAAAGTTACGTGACCAAAGAATCGTAGAAACACATGACACATATTATATGGTTGGTCAGTAAAATGGGTGGTCAGTAAAATGCCATTTTGATCAATCAAGTTTTTCCCTAGAGTTAATAACTGTTATATATATGCAAGAACAATGCATCTTTATATAAAGGAAGGATATTTGCATGTTAAATATACAGTGCACCCCCACCATAGCCCCACCACGCCACACCTTCCTTTATGCTCAATTCTGCACATTTTGGTAAGCTGTCTCATTAAAATCATTATATGTTGAGGTTCTTGTTAGAACCTTGGAAATCTAATGCTGGAGCTATCTGGAGGTGAGTATCCCACAAGCCAACGAGCTGAGAGCAGGGAAATAGTGCAAATGGATAGATGGAATTCCATTGAACTTGCAAAGAAAAAAAAAACATTCTTTTTAAGAGGGCACTTAAAGTGCATATGATGGCTGGAGTGTCCATTTCAGAAGGATAACATTGACTCAGTAAAATGAGTTGTTCACCTCCTTTTTCCAGCAGGAGCCTGATTAACAAAACATTATAATCCATTGGAAAATATGTTTTTATATGGATACATTGGTTGTTCCATTTTCTTTGGCATTGGTGACAATCTCCTTGTTGAAAATCAAAACACATTTTAAAATCTTAAATCTTCTCCTATATTCCTAGCTTTTTTTCTCTAATCCTCTTAGTTTTAGAACATTTTGTTAACACTATAAATTTGGCTGACCACATGATTATTTTTTTTTCCTACTTTCAAGGACGGTAATACCCCAAAGACCAGCTTTTTGTCATGGCAACCAGATTAATCTAAAGAACACTGCAGATAATTATATTTTTTGATTATTCTTTGTGAATGAACTAAAGCATCAGATTCTGCAGTGCACATGTGCCAGGGCAACTCTTGGAATTCAAATATATTAAAAGAACCATTTTGTTTTCCATTGGGGAAAACCCAAATCTTTCAGTAAATAGTTTTTTACCAATTATTTATAGAGCAGAGACATTTGTTATTAGGCATGTTTTATGGAACACACAATAAATATTCAATAATGTTTTAATGTGTTTTTCTTTCTAACATGTAGCCTTTAACATTTCTAAGATAATTTAATTTACTGCCAATTTTTCACGTTCTGTTGGGCCAAGAAAAGCTGATCCCTAGAAGTATAGATGAAGTCATGCTGTGTTGATCTTCTAAACTGTTGTAGCGGATTGCAATAACACTAGTGGTATTCTACACTGTAGGTGGTTTACTGTTTGAACTGTATTAAAAGGGTATTAGGTGTGGGCCATCAACTGTAGCACTTGGCATAGAAAGGTTACATTTTCATTCTTGGCCTAACACCATTGAAACACCATGTTTTAATAGCAGCATCCCCATGTTGTCTAATCAAGAGTTAGTTTATAACTTTATCTTGATCACTCATGACACACACACAACAATCAAAATTACATACATAATATTTATATACGCAACATGCACTTTAAAAAGCAACAAGGTTAGGAAAAAGAAAAAGAACAGGAACACCTCCCATTTGATTCATATGAACCAATTTGATAGATTTGAAAAATGAGTTGCAAAATAAGTTGGCTTTAATAATATCCTTAAGAACATTCCCTGCAAACTGTCCACCAAATTAGACCATTCTACTGTCTATATGACTATCAATTTAAATCGCCCAATAGGTTTTTCTTCTAACCACCATTTGGTTTAAAATGTATCCAGTTCATGCTCTGTTCTTTTTTGTAGTCTGTGGCAGGTAATATGACGGCTTAACGGGAACATTTGGACTATCAAACCCATCCAAAGAATTGTATAGCACTAACTTTACTAGGTAGACATTTATTAATAGTGTATATTCAGTTTAAAACATGATAGGCTTTAATGATGTCTGTTAGGAGAACTTACCTTCATACTATTGCCTGATCAGCTCTAAATCAGATTTTCTAAGAAAATGTTACGATAATTAAGATCCAAGCAGTGAAGCAGAAAGGTCACTCTGGTAGTCAGAAATAGATGTGAGCTAATGTGGAAGAGAGGTGATGTATCTGTGATATGTGTAGAGTGCTCAGCTGTCACTGACTAGAGGAAACCTTATGCTTATGAATAATTAAGTACAAGCATGGGAGTCAACACAAAATCAACCATATATCTATATGTACCTCTTACACTGCTTCATATAGAAGTCAAAATCCAGCTTTTGGAGTAGGCAGATACACAAGTCTTTCTAAATACGCTGAGCGCATAATTACATATGTTTAGTTGGTTGGTAACTTGTTAATTAGAGAAAGCAGAAATATACCTGTATGTAGATAATGAAATGATGAGGCTGGCAGTGGTACATCAATTGAGATTCCGTTCAATAGATTTTTTTGGATCTCCAGCCATACACACTGACATAAAGCAATGTTAATGTCAGCATTAGCATCAGTACACTTTCAACGACGTCCTCTCTCACATACATTTTCTATGGCTCCATTTCTAATATAGGTTTTTATAGACCAGAAGACCATTACCTGTGGGATCTAATACAGTTGTCAGGATTGGGCTGGGAGCGTAAGAGCAGAGGATAGTCCAAACCGGTGTCACTAAACAATCCAATAGGTCAAGGGCAGGCGGCGATCAGAGTAAACAGTAGTCCAGGCAAGGGTCAGGTAACAGGCAAACAGGGTAGTCCAATAGGGAAGCCAAAGGTCAGGTAACGAAGAATTCAATAGAGGGTCTGTAGCAGAGCGAGCAGAGGAGAACAGGAAGCTGAAGTCCATGGACATACAGGAACCAACGTTCTGGAACACTGGAGTAAAGTGTTCCTAGTTGGAGGGGTTTTTATAGTGCTGAAGGTATCTACTCCTCCCCTGTGCTGGACAAGCTTGGTTACCAGGCAGGGGTGAATCCATAGCACCTGGTTCATTAGTTCTGTATGTGGCCTTTATTGGTGGATAGTTGATGGGGACTACAGGTGTGACCTCCACAGACGTACTGCATTATGTTGATGTTTGGGCAACACCTGGAAGTCCCCCTGGGTTTTGGTGGTTTGGGCCTACCGCGCGGGTAGACGCCGCTACTACAGCCCGCGGCTTCGGCCTACTCCGATCACGGAGTTTCCAGGAGACCTGCAATGCCGGAGGACAGCTGAGGAGAGCAGGTACGGGTGAGAGGAGCATGACAATAGTGCTTTTTCAACCTGCAGCAATTCCCTAGGAAGACAAAAGTAACTATTTTGAATATTACTGATATCCCTTGGTGCAAAACAGTATGTAAGTTTTGTTGACACGTCCCATAAAATTTGCATAAAATACATTAAATCACAGAAAGGTGGTAATTCAAAGCCACTATATTTTGTTTGGAACTCCTGCCATTTTATACCTAGAGGAGCTGTTGGCTACTTTTAATGTAATGCGTATTTGTTTCTTGCATGTCACTGCAGGCATCATACAGGACCATACAATACTTTTTAGAACATTACACAATCATAACAGTTAATACATTTCATTTGAAACTTTAATGTAATGTTTAATAACTAGGGCCTTCTGTCTCTGTATTTGTCATTGCCTGTGTAATTAAGTGCACATCACTGTAGAATCTCTTTGGGTGCTATATAAATATAACATAACAATGTCACAAACAAAATGGTGAACAAATGAACAAAAAACTTTTATGGTGTTTAGAGGGGGCTGGAAAAAAGACAACACAAGGCAGGGTGGTCAATGCTGAATTTGAAAGGATAAGAAGGACTTTAATGTCACAGAAAACTCCATTATAATATATTTCAGAATATGGTATACTTCTCCTCTTACTATTGTTACCACAACTATGTATTATTTTTACTATATACTGTATATCATAGATTTGCTTCACTTATTGTAAGCATTTTATACAGGCTTTTGTTTTTCCTATAAATCTTCTTCATATGTACTGAGAGCGGGAAAAAACTGCTAATATAGTAAATTTATATAATATTGTATTTTTAAAGAAGCAATATATTTTTTGGCTCTAAAAGGAAAAGGTCATGTTTATCCAAGCAGACATTACTTAGAAAAATCTCCATGAAGGCTACACTCACTAGTGACTTTGGCCCTAGAATGGCTTGACTGGCCAAATAACCATTGTTATTGTGATTTTTGACAAAATGTGGTCAGCTCTTGATGTAGAAGAACTTGAAAGGAAGTTTTTGTGTTCCTTGGTTAGTTCCATACCTGTTTTGAGAAGATGCAGATTCCATCATGCCAACCGAGAGAAAAAGAAGGATATGCAAATGTCAAGTGACTGACTGAAAAATAACTGCTGTATGTATTCCTCCTTACCCCTTATTTATGTAAGTCCATACTGTAATGTGATGTCCCACTTACCTATTGTACAGTGCTGCTTGATATCATTATGTAAATCAATAACCTAATAATCCACATGACCCTCATGTAGTAGCAGATGTTGTGTTCATTGTGCCATATAGCTAATGGCACTCAGTAAAAATAATGGTTTCACACCAGGTGTCTAGGACATACAACCTACCCTTTTATTCCTTTACTATGGCTTTCTCCACCAGCAAATGATTTTTAAATATACATCATAAATCACAAGGACAAGTTGGATACCAACACCGAGGTGTCCCTTTCTTGAAACCAAGGGAAGCTTGCCCAAGCTGATCCAAATTCTTCAAACAATGCGAGTCCTAAGTGCTGAGGGTCATGCTGGACTAGACAACTCTGGGAGGTGGCCACTCAGGTGGGCCACATAACAAGATGTTACATGACCCAGCAGTGTTAACATGGCAGCTTGCACCATGTGCAAGCAAGTACGGAAGCCAGGCTCCAGTGACTAAAATGCATTTACATGAGGGGGGCCTTTATGCTATACTTGCCCCAGGAGCCAAAAGGTGCCATCCTACTTTACCCCTGAGGGCATGTTAAATCACTGCTCTAGGCAGTGTCATTACATGGTGACAAATTATACAGAACACCCTACCTCCTCCTTATGGATATTGTGAGCTTTTCCCATCTTCAGCTGGGGTATAAACCCAGGTATTGGGGATATCTCAGCCAATATGGGACTGTTGGCCTTAAGGGACAAAATATGTTACATGGCTGTATGTACTGAGTAACAGGGACTTGTTATGGTCTATTAATTTAGCTGTCATAGTGAAAAATCTCTTAGAAGGCATGTCTTCTTGGGGATAATGTGTACACAAAGGACTAGTTGATGTTTTTCATTTTGATGCTTAGTCATAAATTTACGTTACTGAGTTCATTGCCCCTAAAAAAAAAAAAGGAAAACTTCTATTGTGATGTTTTGGAGACAGGGACAAATTAAGTAATGTCCTAGTCTGCGTTGCTAGCTGGTGCTTACTGAATGTCTCTGGAAAGCGATACCATTACACATGTGACTTTAATCCCATGTATACAAAATCCTGTTCCAGCAGGCAGTGCAGACCAAGGTAAAACAAGGTTACTTCATTTAAAGGGATGCTTTCTTGTCTGGAAGACTGCGAATACTCTAAACAGGAAGCAGGGATCCATCTCAACAAATATAGAATAATTAAATTTAAGTAGCATTAATAACGCAGTATAAAACTATTCCCTAGTCGAGTCTTGTTTATTTGTAAGCAGAAAATTCATTAAGTAAGCAGAAGAAAAACTGCATGCAAGAGTGAAGATATTCTGTACTAAACTCTCCACTGGAAAAAGTAGCATGATACATAATTAGCATTTTTATCATTTTGCAGAATGTGTGACTGTATTCCCTAGTGTTGCCGAACTCCAAAGCAATAAATGGGGAATGCAATGATATACAGGAAAGCAGTACTCTGGTAACAGCTTCAAATATTTCTGGAACATTTGACTCGGGGTAAAGTGTTTATGGGGGCATCAGAAGTGAACAAACTAATGTTTGTAATGTTACATTAGTACACATTTTTATTTAGTGGGGCTATCAGGCACAGTAAACTGTCCTTTTAATTCCTATCTCGGTAACATAGTAACATTGTGTACTTTTAGGGTTTCTTGCTTATTTTCTTAGCAAAGCCATTTCATTTAGCCACCAAGCCATTTACAGCAAACATATATACACAATAGTTCCATATTGGATATGTCCATGACATTGGAACTACCGTATTTGGTTATAAAAGCAAGTGACAAAGGGCTAACAGTCAGGTCACCAGAGAAAGGGCAACAGGGGCAAGCTTAGGTGGGTGTGCACAGCACTCAGGTGCCAGGTAACTGAAGCGCAAAGAGGGGTCAAGTAATGCATGTTAACTGACCCCATGGTAGTAGGACAGCAGTTGACTCACAGATCAAGAACAACAGTGAGGACAGGACTCTGCATGAGGTAAGCGGGAGGCAGAGGGAGAGCTGGCAAGCTGCTCTGGTGATGGGAAAGTGAGAGAGTGTGTGTCTATATGTATGTACTGTATGCAGGGCCCCCCCCCTTATCTACCCTTTCTCTCCCTCCGTCCCTGCCGCCCCCCCGCCATCATCTACCCTTACCCCCCCCCCCCCCCTTGTACTTACCTTTCAGCAGTCCTGCGGCGAGTCTCCCTGTTCGGTCTCGGTGCCGGCTTGTAATGCTGAGCGCCAGAAATGAGGTAATCTTCAGGCACTCAGCATTACAAGCTGGCACCGAGACCAAACAGGGAGACTCGCCGTAGAGGAGAAAGAGAGGGGCGCCGAGCGGGTACTGGCAGTTTGGTAAGCGAAAACCACTCGGCGCCCCTTTCTCTCTCTTTCGCTTTTTAAAAAGGCTCCATTGTCGGGCCGGCCCTGACTGTATGCATTAATGTATGGTTTTAAAGTAAATGAGTATGTATGGTGTTAGAGAGTACATGTGTACCGTAGGTATAGCTGTATGATAGAGTGAGAGTGTAGTAGTGTATGTGTGTGCATGTTACTGTATCACACATTGTGGTAGAGTGTTTGTATGTCAGTGTATGGTGTTAACAGAGGTGTGTATGTTAATATTTGGTGTCAACATGTGTGTGAGTGTGTCAAGGTATAGTTCTTGAGTGCCAGGGGTGAGCACACGGTTAATGGTGCGAAGGAGAGGAGGGAGGCAAAGTGATATTTTTGTTTGGTTTGAGCTGCCTATTAAGGGATCAATTGAGCGACCCCTTTTATTACCACGGATATTTTTGCGTCAGAGTGATTTTATTTTAGTTAACAAACACTGTTTTGTATCTCTTACCTCTAATGTGCACCCTAAGCACTGTACCACATAAGCTGCTTTTTCCAGGGCACATATATTTCAGTAACTGACTTCCTTCTGTGAGTTTATATATCATGCATACTGAAGGACAACAGTTTAGTCAGTAGCACGTAAAATGCCTAAATGCCCTAAAAAATGCGTGATGTGATCAACCAGCTCACTGAGTGCCTTGATGTGGCAGGTTAACTTGTGTTCTTTGGCCAAAATACAATATTAAAGCCTCATGATTAATTCATGTATACATTTGGAGGACCCACAAAAAATAACCTTGTGTTGCCTAGCCCT
This sequence comes from Spea hammondii, assembly GCA_029215755.1. Classification (NCBI taxonomy): domain Eukaryota; kingdom Metazoa; phylum Chordata; class Amphibia; order Anura; family Pelobatidae; genus Spea; species Spea hammondii. The sequence continues at coordinate 87,296,746 of JARDYJ010000004.1, forward strand.
TTATTGCCGCTCACAGTTTAATGCCATTGTTTACCTATGAAAGCTGGGCATGGCACACTTTTACTATGTTTCATCAGCTTCCTTGACTCCAAGGAAAAATCCAAAGTATCACTGATATGGTAACACTGTCACTGCAATAATGAGGGCAAATTACGTTCCACGTAGAAGCCAGCGTGGCTGTTGAACTTATGACTAACCGAGCAGAATGCCAGGCATCCTGCCAAAAACAAATTCATAAAGCCAATGTATTTTTCCCACACAGCCAGAGCGGAATGCATGGGTATAGCAGAAGAGAATTCAGGAAGAAACCTGGCTCAAACTGGATCAACGTGACTGTAGTTTTATATATATAACTGTCTCTGGATTGCATTCAAGCTGTTCAGATTTCAGTTTACCAGTTTATGCATTCGCTTGCAAAACAACACATGGCTTGCATTTTCCCTGCCAGAAATTATTAAACTGTTTGTAATTTGAACTGTTAGGCATTTCCCAGCAGTTTTACAAAACATTAGCTATATTATCATTACACATTGACAATGCATTATGATACGTGATGATCATGGGTAATCAAGAGCTTCCAGGATTTTGGGGTCAAATCTTAACTGAGTAGCTAATTTATGGCCCTAATGCATGTGTGAAGGTAGTGGGTAACGTGTATCTTAACCCAACCAAATAACGCCCACGGCAACCTTCCCCAAATAACTGAGACACACAACAATTTGGTGAAAAACAGACCACAGCATTTATTAAAATATATAATGTAATCTCAAAACTCGTCCTTGCCAACTTTATTAACAATAACATAAAAAACTCTATTGGGTGCATTACCTCCCCCCTCGTCCACCAACCAATCGGTCACCAATCCAGGCCTTACGACCAAATAGTGCCAACCACTCGCCGGCTTTTAGCTCAGTGGGCACGGCCGTAATACATTACCAACATCAATGGTTAGGGGGAGGGATAGCCCCATCATCACTTTCATAAACCATCAACTCCTCAAACCAACCCGGATTGGCAAGGACACCCCCGCATGCTGTAACAAGAAACAAAAGTTAATACACAAAATATAATTATCACAATACAAAAGCGGGAGGGAGGGAAGCTGTTTACTTCAAAGTGGATAAAGGGGGGGGTAGAAAACCCTTATATTCCCTTCTGACCCCAAAGACCACCCCTTATCAAGCAACCTATCAATGGCTACCCCCCCTTCCATTCCCTACACTTTCCCCACACTCACACATGGCCCTTGTCCGCTTAGCTGCGCCGTACTCCCAAGGATCCTTAGGGCCCACTTCCCTCCCACTATCCATCAAATAAAGGCTGTTTGCTAGGCCTGGATCGGCCATCTGACACATCGGGCAAATGCTTGGTGTACTGGTGGCTGATATTGCTCCAAACTCATTAGTGGCTGGATATGCCCTGCCACATACTATGCGGCCATATAAGTTATTTAGTGTGCTCGGCAACATATTCTGGCCTATGCTGACAGATCCTGAGGAGTGGCAGTTCCCCCAGTCACAAAAACAGGGGGCATTTTGCCTTCTTGGGTGATCAGGCCCCCTCTTATGCTATTGTTCAATTGACTGGTTGCAAAGGAGATCTTTGATCTTCCCAAGCAGCCCATATACAGCCGCTATAGGATACATTAAAAGGGGCTGCACTCTCTGCAATTAGGGCGGTTGAGGATGCTGCCCTGGGTGAGGCCTAGGGTAGCCATTGAGGTAAATACACCACTGATTGTACTGAACTGTAAAAGTAATAGTAGGGAAAATGTCTAGGTCAAGGGGTGTGACACTGTCCATCACTATCTTTGACTATTCTGCAACAATCACCTGTATCCTCCATCAGCCAACAGCAGGAATACACATTAAACAGACATCCAATGGCCTTATTATTAAAAAAAAATTAACCCCCCCCCTAAAAAAACCACCGTATGGTGCTTCCAATTGTCAGTGAAAATGGTGAAGATGTCCAAGGCCACGCTGGAACAATAGGTCCCCAATCTTGTACCTACACGTGCACAAAACAATATGTTCCTAGTCCTTCAGACTTTTTAAAAACAGCTCATTCGTGCACACAATATTTCTTAAAAGCATATAGACACACAATAATATGCATTTTTTACCAGTCTGAGGACTTAATGATTGTGGGACCACTGATGGAACATTGCACCATATATTTTAAGTGAAACTTTTGATTGCTATATCACTGTATACTTAACACTGATCCACAGTCACTTGACCTGTGAATACCCTTTGACTCTCAAGCTATTTCAGCTTCTAGTGTTAGCATTAGAACCATACACAAAATACAAACATGAACACAGGATCTCCAGGAGAAGGCTGCAGCATGTGATGTCTTATCTATTGGCAAGCAAAGCACACTTAAGTTCAAAGCTGTTTGCTGTTGCTGATGAGTGTCATCTAAAGCTGCTTGAACTAAGAAATGAAGTAAAAACTAAAGAAAATGTGAAACAGTTATTTGCTAGTGATGCCCATAAAGTTTATGGTTTATGCATTTTAAACTGGTCACCAACATGCACATGTTAATTTAATTAAGACTTAATTAACCATTTTGGTTATTTTAGTTTTTTGGGTTTTTTTATCTTTTAGCCATCATGCAAACAACCCTATTCAATTTTGAATATGACCCATACATTTTCTCAACACTGGTTGAAATAAGTTCAGAAAAGTGGTACAGCACAGTTAACAATAGTGGTAGGCAGGGCTACTGTTAGCTCCCCCAATATGGACCAATGTCTACACAATGAAGTCTTAGGCCCATGCTAATTCTACTACTCCATGGCAAGCCCCTCTTTATTTACTGAAATGCAGGAGTGTACACAAAGTGAAATAGATATACTGCCTTATCTGCAGCCCACATGTGATACAATGAAGAACCCTGGGATCACAACCTCTGTGACATCACACATTCCTTCCTTCAAAATATTGCAACACCTCAATGAGACGTTGTATTGTATCGCTTTACAATGTTTCAATCTCAGAGGTCTTTCTCAAGCTGGGTACTGTAGGCGTGAGCTTACAATGTAGAGAAGGCCACATTGATAATGTGATAGAAGGGGGAATAGCCATTGCCCCAGAAGCCATGTGAATGTTTACTACTAAGTTTTCAATGCCAAAAACCCCAAAACAATTAAACTCTGTAAACTGTAAGCTCTTCAGGATAGGGACCTCCTTTCATAATGCATGTATACCTATTGTACCTTGTTCATAATGTCTGACTACTGTAACTGTAGTTGTTGTACTTCCCTTTTATTTTTCTGTAAAATGTTTAAAGTGCTTAAAATAAATGTTATCATTGTATAAAGATATTTCATGTTTAGAATTATTTATGAGCTATTAAAATACAAATGTAACGTGTCCCTATTATACTCAAAGACTCATTGTGACTTATATAAAATGAAATCCAATACCTGATACAACCCTATGACATCTGTCATCGGACATGTACATTCTGAAGACTCGATAACATGACAAATAAAGCATATGTGACGTTTTTGGGCCCAAAAAAGTATCATCTACCCAGTAATACCCAACATCTTCAATGAACCATTACATAACAGTTGTACTTTGTTATTCTAGGAGAAAGAACATTAAGAAATATTTAGATATGCCTCCCTCATTTGTAGATGCCCACATCTACAAATTATTTTGTTATCTCTTTACTTTGTAATCCGTTACGCTAAAAAAAATTCCAAGATTTCGACATATGAACAAATGAAAAGTCTACACTCTCTGTTTAAATCTGTTACTTTTCTAGTATAAGCCACAATTACTCAAAGTCCTTGGTCCTTTTTGATATCTAGATACACCTATTTGGCAAGCAATCCTGTAAATAGACTACCTCTGCCTGCATTGATAAATGATTAAAAAAATATACCGTGCAGGCAGCTCAATAAAATAAAAAACAAGCAGGGTGGTGGGTTGCACAGCTAGAAGCATTAGTAGCAGGAAGCAAGGGATGGATCTGCCACTTTACAGACCTCAACTAGTGTATTGTGTACAGTTCTGGAGACCCCATCTCCAGAAGGATATTCATGTGTTTTATAGAGCTACCAAAATGGTGAATGGTTTGCAGGATTAAAAAAAATCAGGAAATACACAGGAATCTCAATATGTTCAGTTTGGAAGAAAAAAGAGAGGTGGGAGATTTGATATAAGCATCTTTTCAACAACGTAAGGAGGGAAGTTTATCTCAAAGGAGAAGAAATGTTAGAACAAGAGGTCATAATTAAAATCTAGAGCGTCAAAGGTTTAGATTAAATGTAAGGAAGTTTACTTTAGTGAGAGGGCCTTAGATAAATAAAACAGCCTCTCATCATAAGTGGTAGAGGCTAATACAGTGAGATCATTTAAATATGCATGTGATAGGCATTAAGGTATCCTGAAGACTGATTAAGATTTGAATCTTTACATCTGGAAAAATTGGCAGACTAGATGGTGTAAGATGGGTAGAACGGGTCTCTAAGAAGCTCTGATGTCAATCCTTTTTTTTTAGCATAATTTATTGCTGACAGGCCATATTTATGCTTTACTAAGTAATGACTATAGGGATTGCAAGGGACACCCTGAGCCCCAAGATGCGTGCATCACTAATATCTCTTGGTGCTACCATGCCAACTGTTCTTCCCTGCTTCTTGTGACATATATGACATCATATAATAGTGTATAGTAGACTTGGGCACCAGGGGGCTCTTCGTGTTCGTCTTCGTGCTCGTCTTCGGGGAAAAAAAAATCTTCGTATTCCGCGAATATTCGCCCGTTCCTGTCTTCTCTTCGGGCGAATATTCGCGGACATTCTTCGTGCTCGTTTAATCTTCGTTTTCCTCCTGGTTGCCTAGCAGGGGTTAATACGGGGTTAATAACACATCACAGCAGCAGCAGCTGCCGTGAAGGTACGTGTGTGCAGCTCTATTGGTCGTTTCGGCAGGGGGCTGGTCTGGCATCAACGAGTGAATTGCAGAACTGCAGAATGCACTTCATTCGTTGATGGCAGGCGAGCCCCCTGCCGAAACGACCAATAGAGTTGCACACACATACCGAGGTGTACTGTCCATAGATGTTTAATAAAAGAATAGGGAATATTTTACATTTTTAAATTGATTTTGGACCACTTTACATGCCTAACATTTGCTACCTATTTACAATGGCATACTTTGCAACAACCCAACTTACTTATTGGACAGGACTGGAAAATAGCAGGACTGTCCACCAAAATCTTGGGTGTGTTGGCAGGTATGCTGATGGAAAAATGTTGGACAAGAACTAAAAAATAGCTTAGGGTTAATGTACGGTTATGTTTAAGATTAGTAGCAGTGCACTGGTTTGGTTAAAGATGGATTATGTCTAAATAATAATAATTAAATTTTAATGTTTTTTTTTAAAAAAAAATAGGGGTTTATTTAAATGTATTTTAAAGTTAGATTTATTATTTAGTACTTGATTATATTTATTAAATGTTTATAGTAGCGTTACCTACCGAGCTATAACTACCTATGTGTATTTGCATTTTGCATACCTAGTTTAGCTAAATTAGATGGGACAGGACTGGAAAAAAGCAGGACTGTCCCTGAAAAAGTTGGGTCTGTTGGCAGGTATGTGGATGGAAAAATGTTATAGGGTGAAGTGTGAGTTATAGTGTTAATGTAATGCTATTAGTGAGTGAAGGCCAGGGCAAATAACAAGGAAAAGGTCCTTGTGTTTTGTGCATTGTAAGTGTGTGTGTATGTGTGTTATGTGTGATGTCACTGTGTGTTATATGTGTTATATGTGTTATTGTGTGTGTTATGTTTGGTTGGTTGTGTATCAGAAGGAAAATAATGAAATGGAAAAGGAAATGGGAAAGGCAAATGAGTGGGCAATTGGCGACCCGCTCACCTGTTTCACCCCAGGGCAAAGCACCCAAACACTGTCAGTCTTAGACGTTTGGCAGCAGACTTCCAGAGCTCAGACACAAGGCCCTAGCGTAAGCTGGCCACTCCGGCGGAGGTAGCAGGCGTTGCCACACCGCAAACAGAGGCAGCCAGGGGGGAGAAACTGCCCTTACCATTAGGGACATTTTGGGCATGACTCTAGCCAGGAAGCGAACTGGCAGAGAAGAGATGCTGGCACCACCACCAGCAGCAGCATTGAAAAGGCGAATGAGTGGGCAATTGGCGACCCACTCACCTGTTTCACCCCAGGGCAAAGCACCCAAACACTGTCAGTCTTAGACGTTTGGCAGCAGACTTCCAGAGCTCAGACACAAGGCCCTAGCGTAAGCTGGCCACTCCGGCGGAGGTAGCAGGCGTTGCCACACCGCAGACAGAGGCAGCCAGGGGGGAGAAACTGCCCTTACAATTAGGGACATTTTGGGCATGACTCTAGCCAGGAAGCGAACTGGCAGAGAAGAGATGCTGGCACCACCACCACCACCACCACCACCAGCAGCATTGAAAAATTGGAAAGGCGAATGAGAGGGCAATTGGCGACCCGCTCACCTGTTTCACCCCAGGGCAAAGCACCCAAACACTGTCAGTCTTAGACGTTTGGCAGCAGACTTCCAGAGCTCAGACACAAGGCCCTAGCGTAAGCTGGCCACTCCGGCGGAGGTAGCAGGCGTTGCCACACCGCAGACAGAGGCAGCCAGGGGGGAGAAACTGCCCTTACAATTAGGGACATTTGAGGCATGACACTAGCCAGGAAGCGAACTGGCAGAGAAGAGATGCTGGCACCACCACCAGCAGCAGCATTGAAAAGGCGAATGAGTGGGCAATTGGCGACCCACTCACCTGTTTCACCCCAGGGCAAAGCACCCAAACACTGTCAGTCTTAGACGTTTGGCAGCAGACTTCCAGAGCTCAGACACAAGGCCCTAGCGTAAGCTGGCCACTCCGGCGGAGGTAGCAGGCGTTGCCACACCGCAGACAGAGGCAGCCAGGGGGGAGAAACTGCCCTTACAATTAGGGACATTTTGGGCATGACTCTAGCCAGGAAGCGAACTGGCAGAGAAGAGATGCTGGCACCACCACCACCACCACCACCACCAGCAGCATTGAAAAATTGGAAAGGCGAATGAGAGGGCAATTGGCGACCCGCTCACCTGTTTCACCCCAGGGCAAAGCACCCAAACACTGTCAGTCTTAGACGTTTGGCAGCAGACTTCCAGAGCTCAGACACAAGGCCCTAGCGTAAGCTGGCCACTCCGGCGGAGGTAGCAGGCGTTGCCACACCGCAGACAGAGGCAGCCAGGGGGGAGAAACTGCCCTTACAATTAGGGACATTTGAGGCATGACACTAGCCAGGAAGCGAACTGGCAGAGAAGAGATGCTGGCACCACCACCAGCAGCAGCATTGAAAAGGCGAATGAGTGGGCAATTGGCGACCCACTCACCTGTTTCACCCCAGGGCAAAGCACCCAAACACTGTCAGTCTTAGACGTTTGGCAGCAGACTTCCAGAGCTCAGACACAAGGCCCTAGCGTAAGCTGGCCACTCCGGCGGAGGTAGCAGGCGTTGCCACACCGCAGACAGAGGCAGCCAGGGGGGAGAAACTGCCCTTACAATTAGGGACATTTTGGGCATGACTCTAGCCAGGAAGCGAACTGGCAGAGAAGAGATGCTGGCACCACCACCACCACCACCACCACCAGCAGCATTGAAAAATTGGAAAGGCGAATGAGAGGGCAATTGGCGACCCGCTCACCTGTTTCACCCCAGGGCAAAGCACCCAAACACTGTCAGTCTTAGACGTTTGGCAGCAGACTTCCAGAGCTCAGACACAAGGCCCTAGCGTAAGCTGGCCACTCCGGCGGAGGTAGCAGGCGTTGCCACACCGCAGCAAGTGCAACCAGGGGGGAGAAACTGCCCTTACCATAAGGGACATTTGAGGCATGACACTAGCCAGGAAGCGAACTGGCAGAGAAGAGACACTGGCACCACCACCAGCAGCAGCAGCAGCAGCATTGGAAAAGGCGAATGAGTGGGCAATTGACGACCCGCTCACCTGTTTCACCCCAGGGCAAAGCATCCAAAAACTGTCAGTCCTTGGCGTTTGGGAGCGGACTTCCAGAGCTCAGACACAAGGCCCTAGCGTAAGCTGGCTACATTGGCGGAGGTAGCAGGCGTTGCCACACCGCAGCAAGTGCAACCAGGGGGGAGAAACTGCCCTTACCATAAGGGACATTTGAGGCATGACACTAGCCAGGAAGCGAACTGGCAGAGAAGAGACACTGGCACCACCACCAGCAGCAGCAGCAGCAGCATTGGAAAAGGCGAATGAGTGGGCAATTGACGACCCGCTCACCTGTTTCACCCCAGGGCAAAGCATCCAAAAACTGTCAGTCCTTGGCGTTTGGGAGCGGACTTCCAGAGCTCAGACACAAGGCCCTAGCGTAAGCTGGCTACATTGGCGGAGGTAGCAGGCGTTGCCACACCGCAGCAAGTGCAACCAGGGGGGAGAAACTGCCCTTACCATAAGGGACATTTGAGGCATGACACTAGCCAGGAAGCGAACTGGCAGAGAAGAGACACTGGCACCACCACCAGCAGCAGCAGCAGCAGCATTGGAAAAGGCGAATGAGTGGGCAATTGACGACCCGCTCACCTGTTTCACCCCAGGGCAAAGCATCCAAAAACTGTCAGTCCTTGGCGTTTGGGAGCGGACTTCCAGAACTCAGACACAAGGCCCTAGCGTAAGCTGGCTACACCGGCGGAGGTAGCAGGCGTTGCCACACCGCAACAAGTGCAACCAGGGGGGAGAAACTACCCTTACCATCAGGGACATTCGAGGCATGACACTAGCCAGGAAGCGAACTGGCATTGAAGAGAGACACTGGCACCACCACCAGCAGCAGCAGAATTGGGAAAGGCGAATGAGTGGGCAATTGACGACCCGCTCACCTGTTTCACCCCAGGGCAAAGCATCCAAGCACTGTCAGTCCTTGGCGTTTGGGAGCAGACCTACAGAACTCAGACACAAGGCCCTAGCATAAGCTAGCTACACCGGCGGAGGTAGCAGGCGTTGCCACACCGCAGCAAGTGCAACCAGGGGGGAGAAACTACCCTTTCCATTAGGGACATCTGAGGCATGATTTCAGCCAGGAAGCGAACTGGCAAAAGATACTGGCACCACCACCAGCAGCAGCGTTGGAAACGGAAAAAGGTGAATGAGTGGGCAATTGACGACCCACTCACCTGTTTCACCCCAGGGCAAAGCATCCAAAGACTGTCAGTCCTAGGCGTTTGGGAGCGGACTTACAGAGCTCAGACACTAGGCCCTAGCGTAAATTGGCTACACCAGCGGAGGTAGCAGGCATTGCCACACCGCAGCAAGTGCAACCAGGGGGAGAAACTACCTTAAACATTAGAGAGAAAAAATTTAACTTTCCAAGCTAAGAGCTGGGTAACCCAATTTGGGCAGATTGAATTTAAGAAAGGCAATCTGCTCCATCAGATGAGGTGCCATGCGTGAGCGCTGTGGACTCAGTATGTTTCCAGTCATAGAAAACACGCGCTCACTTTGAACAGTGGTTGGCGGACATGATAGAAGCTGCTGCGCAACCCATGAGAGTGCAGGCCACACACTCTTCTTTTCATCCCAGTAGCTAAGAGGATCAACATTAGGAGCAGAAGGAACTTCACAGAGGTAAAGTTTGACCATTTCAGCAGCACTACTCTCCTTTCTGCTGCTAGCTCTGTCAGATGGTCCAACTATACTGCCAAGTGCCTCTTCCCAAAACGCAGCTGCTCCACTCAGCTGTGTTGTGCTGCTTGTGGCACTGCTGCTGATGCTGCTGCTAGGGGTAGCAGACCACATCATCTCTTCCTCCTCCTGCACCTCACCCTCCTCGGACAGCATTCCCATTTTACGCTGCCAGTCACGCACCTTGTTGACCAATTGCTCCCGGTAGCTACTGAGAACATTGAATTTCAAAGCTAGCTTTCCCTTAATTCTTGGATCACAAAGGCACGCTAGCATCATTTCGGGACTCTCTTCCATTCGCTTGCGAAGGTGTACTTTTAGCAGATCCTTCAGCTTCCTGACTATGGCTGCTACGTCAGGATGTAGAGTGCCACCTTGAACAGCCTCACGGTTTCCAAGGAACACATCCATCTTGCTGCCTAGATGGGAGAACACTGGGATTACCTGGGCCAGACTGGCAGTGTTTGAGCTTAAATTTTCTGTGGCATCCCTGAATGGTTTAAGGACTGCCACTAGCTGGGCGATCACTGTCCAATCCTCCCTATTCAATGGAGAGGTAATCCCAATATTGTGCTCTGAGGCAAGATTATGGATTGCCCTCTGCTGCTCCAAAATCCTCTCTAGCATGTCTAACGTGGAGTTCCACCGTGTACTGACATCCTGACGTAGGCAGTGTACGGGAAGACCTGACCTCTCTTGCTCTTCCCTCAAAAGTTGGCTAGCCTTAACACTATGGTGAAAGTGCCCAGCGATCTTTCTGCAGCGGGACAGAACTACTGCTGCCACATTAGTTCCTTCTGACATTGCTGCCTTCACTACAAGATGGATGATGTGGGCTGCACAGCGCACACCAACAATATGACCATCTCGCAGCGCTTTCACCATATTGGCACCTCCGTCAGTTACCACAAAACCAACTTCAACATTGGTGCCCGCCTCTGCTCCCACCCAAAGGCTAAACATTTTCCTAATCGCATGCAGAATATTTTGGGAAGTGTGCTTTTCATCCATCACTTCTGCATGGAGAAGGAATGATCGGTAGCCTGCTGCAGCAACTTCCTTAGACACACCGGGCTGCCACCAGTGTGCTGTCAAAGAAAGAAAGGCATGCTGGGCGCTAGGTGCACTCCACAAATCTGTAGTGAAATGAACACACTGACCAGCAGCCTTGGAAAGCTCCTCTTTCACTGCTGCAACACAGGACCGATACAGCGAGGGGACAATGTTCCTGCTGAAAGTGGAACGTGACGGAACTGTGTATTGTGGAGCCACAGCCGCCATCAATTGTTTGAAAGGCTCCCCTTCAATCATGGAGAAGGATGCCCCTCCAACAGCAATGAACTGACCAATAAGTCGCGTTACTTTATTGGCCTGCTGTTTGGGCATCGTTCTCTTGGAGTGGAATGCCCCAAATTCTTCCAGGGTGGGCTGGGCATGCAGTGCTCCAACCTGCCTTGGTCTCTGGCTGCCAGCACTAGTTGCTGCTGCTGCTGCTGCTGCTATTGGCTCAGAAGAAGAAGCTGTTGGGGTTTTTCCACGGCCACCAGCTATGCTGCCTGCACTAAGTTTTACCTCTGCATCTTTCCCCAATAGCACAGCGTTGTGTTGAGTGCTGAGGTGATGCTTCATGCTAGCACTGGTAAAATGGCCAGACACTTTCCCTCTGCTTATTAGCTTCCCACAATGTTTGCACTTTCCATAGCGCCCTTCTTCAACATTTTCAAAGTGCTCCCAAATTGGGGCGCGCATAGCCTTGGAGTGTGCCTTGGGTGCTGCTCTTACTGCTCGGGGTGGATGAACAGAGGCAGAACTAGTGGTGGTGGGACTGGTGGTAACAGTACTGGCCATAGTGGGACTGCTAATTGCTTTAGATTTGCTAGGTTTTGCTGCTGCTGCTGGTGGTGGTGATGGTGATGATCGTAGCGGAGAAGGTGGAGGCTCAGGGGAAAATTGTGCACTAGTCATTTGGACACTGCTCCCTGAGGAATCTGATTCCTGACCACTCATCTCCTCTACTTCCTCTGGCTCATAGTCTAGCTCTTCATTAGCCAGATCGAATGGAATTCCTGCTAGGCTGGAGCTAAGACTGATATCGTCGTGAGACTCGTGACTAGTAGTAGTGCGAGCAGGAAGAATAGACTCTGCACTTGGCCTCTCAGTCTCAGGCTCCTCTGCTACCTCGCTAGGTGGAGTTCCACTATGTGTAGCCCTCTCTCTAACTGTCTTTACAAAAATTTTGTAAGGACTTGGTGGCTTGCTAGAGGTACTAGGAGGACATGGCGTGGCGGTACCAGTGGGAACAGTAGGCGCAGCACTAGTGGTGGTAGAGGCGGGGGTGGTGGTGGTGGTGGTTTTCCCTACAAAGGAATGAGATCGCTTTGGTTTGGGACCCCTCTGAGTCTTGCTGCTAATTTGGCTCTGCTTGGTACCTTGCATGCTGCTGGTGGATGGGGAAGATGCTGCTTGGGGCAAAAGGCACTTCTTTTTAGTCACTGGGCTGGTACTACTTGTGCTACCCTTTAACTTTGAACGTGCTTCTGGTGCTTTAGGCTTTCCGTAAAAAACCATAGAGCTTGTGGGCCTAGCCGCACTACTACTGCCTGCTTTTGGTGCCTTTCCTTTACTTGATGATCCTTCAAGCAATGCTTCCCCAAATGATAAGCGAGAGCTTGGCCTACTTGGCCGACTAGACTGACGCAAAGGCTGCATCTTAGAGCTGGTGGTGGTGCTGGTGGTGGTGCTGGTGGTGGTGGTGGTGGTGGTAGATGGAGCTTGTCCCTCCTTAGTCCCAAAAGGAGGATCCATTTCAAATTTTGTGTTGTGTGTGTAGTGTAGTGTAGTGTAGTGTAGTGTAGTGTTTAAAAAACTATAAAAAAAAAAATAAAAAAATAAAAATAAAAAAAAGGAAAAACGAATTAAAGACAAAAAAATTAGAGGAAGTTCTCTTCAGTGCTACTGCTTAAAAAGTAAAACTATGCACTACTGCACTGTGCTGTGTGCAATCTGCCAAAATCCTAAAGTTATTGAAATTATTAACTCAAGATTAACTATTTAATAACTAGCAGTATTTTATTTTTAATTTGAATTTACACGGGCCTAAGAGCTTAGCCTACCACTATGCTAGCCTAAAGCTATATTTCCTTACTATAAGTCTACCTCTAGGCAGACGCTCTCAAACCCACTAAGCTAAAGTGAGGTTAAATCAGATTCAGTATATGATTTATTAATTAATATTAAGTTATATAATATTAATAGATTAGAACTAATTTACTTATATATTATGTATTATAGATAGAAGAATATAGATTATGAATTAGAATTTAGAATTAGAATTACTTATATTATAGATTATGAATTAGAATATTATTATTTATAATATATTATAGATTAAGATTAAAGAAGATTAGAATTATTTTAGTACTACAGCTAGTAGCTTGAAGCTTTGCTTAGTACAGCTCGTCACAGTCAATTTTTCTTGAAAAGAATTAGAAATAAAATAAAATGTCACAGCAAAACAGTTATCTTCACTGCTTGCTGCACTCACTAGCCCAACAAGTTCACTTCACTGATGGACTGAGGTGAGCAAAACACTAAGGGTACTTTTAATAAAATTGAAATAAAATGTAAAATAAATGAGAAAATCTTTGCAAAACAGTTAACGTCACTGCTTGCTGATCAAAAAAAAACACAGCACTTATGCGGCTGCACTCACTAGCCCAACAAGTTCACTTCACTGATGGACTGAGGTGAGCAAAACAAATGAAATAAAATGAAAGATTAATTAAGAAAAATTGACTTGGTCTCTTACTGTTGCTAAAACAAAGCACAAACTATAGAGCTGCAGCACCAGTACTAATAAGATTAGCTGAACTATACGCTAGTAGTAATTAATTAATATTATTACTTTTATTTATAGCTAATTTAATTAACTATTAAGATAAGAAAGAATTAGAGAATTATTGATATTACTGATTTTAGATTAGACACTAGTAGATGTTCTGAATGTCTACAGTACACTCTACACTAGTATACTATTACTAACTATAACTGACAAATATATATATAATTTTATAATGAATTCAATTATTAATTATATTAATTAATATTACTGATTTTAAATTAGACACTAGTAGATGAATGTCTACAGTACACTCTACACTAGTATACTATAGTATATATATATATGACTGACAAATATATATATATATATAATATTATAATGAACTATTAAATTATAGATTCTATTAAATTGTAATTTATAAATTCTATTTAATTTATTTAAGCAGGACAGGCAATAGGCACTAGTGCCAGCCCAGGGCAAGGGCACCCCAGTGCCACTGAGGCACTGGGTGCACTGTCAACTCAACAGCACTTACACTAAAGTTGATGACAAATTAATTTTAAAAAAATTAAATTAATCAAATTATTATTATTAAATATATTAATTAAGTAGCACTGAAGTGAGGATGAAGTACACAGTGAGAAATGGCAGGCTAAGGCTTACCAGTCTCACACAGAACAGAACAATCTCTCTCTGTAACGCTCGGATGCAGCACAGCAGTGTTGCCAAAGCAGTCACAGCGAAAAATGAATGGATCTCTCAGGCAAGCTCTGGTCTTATAAAGGCGCCTTCAGAATTCAAAAAACAGCAGCACAGGCATTGGACGAGACCCTTAGCGTTACGTCACAAGAGTGAGCTGATTGGACAGACGAGGATCAGCTCACTCCTGTTTGAAATTTTGGCGGTTGCGCGGCAAAAACGAAGACGATCACGAAGAATCTTCGAATCTTCGTGATTGTGAGTCTTCGTCTTCGCCTACGGTTTGCCGGCACTGTATTCTGTTCTACGTTCCTTCGGAACGAACAAAAAAACGGCCTCTTCGTGCTCGTTTTCATGTTCGCCCGAAGACGAATGCACAAGTCTAGTGTATAGAGAAAAGCGGTACAGAAAGGGAGAACCATGCCATGATAGGCTCTGATCTCTTTTCCTCTGATGCTTTGGACCCTAACTCTAACATATTGTTTTTCCTGTAATGCAAAAATACAAAGCAAACAGAATATTTGTGGCTAAAGTAGAAATAAGTTCCACTTGGCTGTACAGTTGCATAATAGTATTTCTAAAGATTCGTATTGTTTTGGCCAAGCAATTAGTTTTAACTGAGTCTAGTTCTCAAATATCTAGGGTAATTTACGTAAGGGTCAGCTTTGCACAGTGAACAATTTCTGTCTGACTGTTTAAAAGCTTGTTACAAATAACTCTCCACACAATGCAAACCTTTTCACAATGGCTGTATTGTATTCTGAGATCAGATGGCTTAAGCATGGCTGTAAGGTGCTTTATCATATAATTGTGTGAAAATGTTTTTCTGCTGAAAAACGATTAAAGTAACAAGAGCATTGTACTTTATCCATTATATGCCGCTGGCTTAGTCAGCAATGTATTTGTTAGATGTATTATGTGGCTATATAGACAGATGCTAAATAATTCATGAAAATGTTGGTTCAGCTGATATACATACAAGCAACGGGAACCTATTTTCAATTGTTTCAGTTGTGTTACATTTCATAAAACGTCTTCTATTTAATTTGAAGAGTTATGACATGGCATCACTATCAACTTGTAGATAAAGGGAGGAAAATGGATATAGCCATATTAGCCCAAAAGGGCATGGAGTCTTTAATCAAAGTCGATACCCATCAGCTTTTGGGGCCATCGGAGATCTCTTTCTCAGATGTAATGAGAGAACTCCAACTGAGGAAGAGACCTGTTTGGTCCAGAAATTTTTTTCTATGTTAATATAATAAAAGGTTTAAAATTTGACTAATGATTAGATTAAAATAATAAATACAAAGATAGATGGGAATCCTTCAGTTTTTTTCAGGCATTTCCAGACAGCTACCTCCAGTTGGGTAGTGCCACCAAATATCTGCATACACGCACACAAACTCTTAATGCACTGGATTGGACCCATCAGTGCCCCACCTGGCCATACGCACTCCAGCCTCATAACTTTCGTCTTAAAGTTGTAAAACGAGTTTAGCGGGTTACATTGGTGGATCTTTATAGATCAATATGTTCATTGTGTTTCAGTCTATCTACCAGGTATTTTACTTTTTAGAGTGTCAGAATGATCAACACAGAACTTTCCCACTAGAAATCTTAAACTTACAGAAATGTAATTTCCAGGCTCACATCGGATTCTTTTATTTTGTGAAATATAGTATCACTTATGGGCAATTTTAAAGAGAATTGGAAGATTTTGCTTAAAAGAGGCCACCCAAGAAAGTCAAAAGTGGGTTTTGACCTGCACAGTAGATGTGTTCAAAATGACCAGGTATAATTTAAAAGTAAAATTCTCTGAATACTGATCTGGTGATTTAGATCATCGTTGGTATTATACTGTTCTAGAGAAAAATATAATTCATGTTTTTGAACCAGGGATTTTTTTCTCCTTGCTGTAGCAAGAGAGAGGTGTCACCCAGAAAAGGTTGAGTGTGATTGATTGTGTATTGTGTGTGTGGTTTTTTTAGCTATATAACTCAATATTTTGTAAATCTTAATCCAAAATTCAGTTTCCTTTGAAAGGTATAGTGATTCAATAATATATTAAGTGATTTCTCGAAGGAAGAAGAATACTAAGTTGATCTAGTTGGACAACTCAGAAGTAAATTACAATGGGGATGGGGGGTTGGTTTATTCAACAGAATGAGTGCAACCAGAATATTTAAGTAGTGGCCTCACTGTAGAGTAAGATTGTAAATCCATTGACAAAGACTGGATTAACAACCTAGTTAGTGTATAGGTGAGAAATATGGTTGTCATGGAGGTAGACAGGTCAGTTTGACAAAGAGGATTGTGTCCGGCACACAGGGTTATTTAATGGCCTCCTTGAAATAATAATACCTTTTTATTTATGACTTTATACTCCACTGTGTTTAGTCTTTAGTAGACAGGCAACTGTCTACTAAATAGCCAATGGCTAGTTCTAGTTCACCTTTTATTTATATTGTATTACTGCCTAGATTAGAAGTGTTCGGGGATCACTCACTTAATTATGCATTATGAAAGGCGAACCATGGTGGTATTTTCCTGCAAAAAGAGCAGACTTCTTCATAATGCCTTGTTTAATTTTTAATCTTACCAGTTTATCTATACATTATGCAGGGCAGGCTTGGCTTATATTTAAATTATTCCTTCACAAATTTACGATATAATGGTTTATCTCACTTCTCTTCCTCCAGTGTTTCTTGACTGGCTATGAACATTTGTCTCTTATCGCCCTTTGTGTGCTTTTCTATATCCTTGTCTGTCATTATAGTCCCCTATGTAATTAAAATACACTATTCGGGGAAAACAAAACACACATATATATTGTTGCACTATATATCCATTTTGATGGCTGACTCCGGAACATTATTTGCCACTACCTTTTTCCAAGGGTAATATAACACAAATACAAATCATTATACTTATCCTTTCAAATTGACAGAAGGAAGGAAATGTTATATGTTCTTTTGTACAATTCCCTTTTAACTAAAATATTTATCAAAACAGAATTATCTATGCTTAGCGATGCTGATGATAGCAAAAAGTAAAAATATAAATAATAAGGGAAGTTATTTCCACATGAAAGGGGTAGTATAAAGTTCCAAACAGCCTCACGTAAGAAGAATATATAATAAAGTATTTTGTGATTACTTTAATATGTACTTAGTTACAGGGAGATGCATCCTGTGTGGTCTGATGATGGTGTTCACTGATTAGCTACTTCAAGCAGCCAATCAGTGCCAGGGAATTGCTTCTCGGCCTTTTGGCTAAGATCAAGTGAGTACCTGTGAGGGAGGGAAAGCTTGGTCCTCTGGCCTTAGGCCTGGGATAGCATGAAGCCCAGAGGTTATAATTTGTCCTCAGTCTTTGGTCCAAGATGGGCATTGTGCACGACGGTGAATGTCTGGGGTTAGGCGCAGTTCAACTTTTTTGTGTCACGTGCCGGTAAGCACTTTTTGCACCTTGGACCCCTCCATGCACTTTTTATTTTTGTATACACTAGCCCCAGCCTTTTTGTTCGGTGTGCGGTGTATGCAGGGTAAAGGGCTGGGGCTTCCATGGGGAGCCGGGTCCCCTAAAAAGGCCCGTTTTTTCTGGTGAAGAGGGGAGAGCATTTAAAGGGACCTCTCAGTTATCCTATGTATTTACATGTATATGATAGCTGGGGTGCTTCTTTAAATTTAACTTTGCATTTTCCATATTTGTGGTCATTTCAGTCCATGTTTCACTGGGTCAGATTTGCTTCCGTTTGGTGAATGCACATTTTCGAAACATAAACTGACACATTTTCCTTCCCGCAGTCCTGACCTGTTTTTCCTTTGCAAAAACTTTGATTTCTGTTTCCAAGTGCTATGCGTTCTTGTCCTAATTGCACTGCACTCATTAGCTGTACATGTAACAACATTGTGCCTGTTGAGCGCTTAACACTCTGGAAACATGAGAGACTTTTCACAGCTGTTTCTCAAGCTGATTTCCCAAGAGATAAAAAAAAACCCAGCCCTAAGAAAACTGATATAGTTTAACAGAAGGGAAAAAAAATATAGTCCTTACCCTTTTAATATTTTTCAGAGAAATATTAATCCAGAGGTTCAAACTGAAAATATATGATTTATTGATTTATAAAGCACCATCATACTCCATATTCCGCAGTGCCATACAATGGGACATAACAAATATTGCATCACCTAACAATTTGGAGAGAACAAAAGGTAAGGAGGGCTCTGCTTAAACAATGGAATCTATTTTATTATATTTATTTTGGGGTTTAGAGATAATTCACCAATCTAGTAGTGCTGCTATTTATTCTGTAGGTGGAGAAATTTGGGAGGATTAGGTTACTCGCTGTCCATTTTTTTAATTACAGCAATAATCAATCTTTTAAAGTATTATAATTCAAGATGGATTTTTTCAAAAAATTGTAGATTAAATCTACTAATGTGATAGTGGGGGCTATGTATAAAGATCAGTGAAGTGATCAAAAGGGACATTACATCATTATATCATAAATAAAGTACACAGTACAGTAAATTCACAACCATTCATTCTATACTGTGGTCAACAGTTTTATTAAAGTGAATCATTTGGTGTTTTAATGGGAGGCACTAAGAGAACTTTTTGAATATATGTGGATACCTGACCATCATCCTTATATGAGCTTGTTTGACATCTCATTAAAAAAAAGACTTTTCCTAAATTGGTTCCCACAAAGTCAGAATCATACAATTGTCTAAAATGTATTTGTATGCTGTCGCTTTAACATTACCCTTCACTGGAACTAAGGGGCCTAGTGAAGTCAGAGTCGGTAAAATAAATAACAAACTGGTACAGAAGGAGAACTGGACCCTGCTCTTGTGAGCTTACAATCAGTGGTTGAGGGGAGGTGAAACAGTAGGAGAGGACTACTTGGATGGGGTTGGATTGGACGAGTGATCTGTGGAGGTTGTTGGTCAGATGGCTTGATTAGGATGATGGCTGAGAGTATTAGGAAGAAAAGCTGTACGCGTCTTGAAAAATGCGGTTTTCAGTGAGATTTTAAAAGTTGAGTATAAGGGAGAAAGAACAAGCAAAAGGATTCCAGAGAACCGGTGACGCACAGGTAGAAACCTGAATGCGGTAGTGAGAAGAGGTAACGACGGTAGAAGAGAGATGCAGGTCACGAGAGTAACGAAGAGTGTGGTTAGTGGTGTATTTGGATAGGATGGTAGAGATATAGGAGGATGAAGAGTTGTTAAGGGCTCTGTAGGTCAGGAGTTAAAATTTATTCTGAAGGGTATAAGGAGCCAATGGAGTGGTTGACACAGTGGATCAGCAGGCAGAGAAACATTAATCTAGCTGCAGTGTTGAGGATGGATTTTAGAGGTGAAGGGGGGGCAGTTAGTAGGGAGCTGCAATAATCCAGACGGTATATCACAAGGGAGTTGATTAGTAGTTTGGTTGTTTCCTGTGTGAGTAATGGGCGAATTTGGGAGATATTTTTCAGGTAGTAGACGGCAGGATTTGGTGAGGGGGTGAATGTGTGAATGTGAGGGATGAAGGAGAGAGAAAAGTTAGGTGTGACACAAAGGCTTGGTCAGTTGGTTGGATGGTAGAGTTGTCAACAGTGAGAAATGTCAGGAGTTGTGGACAGAGGGGATGGTAGGATTTAAGGTTCAGGTAATGTGATGCCATCCTATGTGCCTGGTTTTATATGGGTATGGCCGAAACAGTCAATAATTAGGAGGGGTGGCCACATACTTTTGGTCATATAGTAAAAAAGAACAAATGCTGTGCAAACCAGCTGTTTTTTTTCCTTGGGTCTAATGGCACGTAAAGGGAAATATGATTTGCACCAGATTCCCAGAGCTGTCAGTGAAAATGAAGCTATAAGTCTCTGTCTTCTTCATGTCACACACTTCATCACACTGTATCCTATTATGAGTTATTTTTTAATTACTCTCTTTCTAACTACCTTAGTTCATATATACAGCTTCCAAATGGGATCTCTTTTAAAGCCCAGTTTTTCATTCTTCTGTATGTCTCATTTAATAATTTGCAGTCAAATGTAAATGACACAGCCATGGCTGAGATAGAAAACAAAAAAATTAAAATTTAGTTTTAGGACCTGCAGTCTGAATTGCGATCTCCTTCAGTAAGAATCGCACTGGTTACATTTTGTTTAGAAGTAATTACTGAACAATAATGCCAACAGAGAATTCTACTGATAATCTAGCTCTTAGTGTTCCCAAACTTGCCCACTCAGTTGTACTCACAGCTTTTTAGGTGTTTACAGCAGAGATCTGTAATAGACTCTGTTCTTCACAGCAGATGCAAATGTGTCTTGGTCGACTTATTTACAGTTGAAAGTCAATGCTTAAGTAAGACTTTATAATATCTGAATGACTATTATCTGTAAAGAACCCTAAAATTAGGAGAAATTCAAAGAATGGTCTTCACATAGGACTAATATAATAGAATGTGGATAATGTTAACAAAAGTATTAACATTTATCTGAATGACCTAAGAAACAATTTAAGGAAATGTAATTATTGCAGCTTCCCATCCTCTTAGTGGTCCAAGACTGATGGGCTGCTTGCAGCGGCAGGAAAGTTCTCCAGTTCAAATGAATGGATCTCTTTCTTTGCAATAGCACAGAGGTTTCAATGACCCCTACTCACAGTGCTCTAGTAGTAGAGCTGACTGGCGGTAAGTATATTATATTGAAAGTTTAGCCAAACACATCTCCTGGAAGGAAATAGCAGTGAGAAAATGGACAAATACAGAAACTTAAAGGGTCCTCTCTAATCATATGCACTAAAGTGTTTATGATGCTTAGAACGCTGCATATACATTAGTCATGTATTGATTCATATGTTACTGAATGGTACCCATCGTGAGTTACTAAATTTGAGGTAAAGTAAGGGGACAGAACATCTAACTAAACAAGTTTAATTTTACACTAATTCTAAGCCATCAGGACAAACTTGAGTCTGCTAAGGTTAAAGGTTCTTCATTTGGCAGGCTGGCCAAAACAAACCACTAAAGTAAATGCAATCTGCTTGAAATGCAAAGCGCATGATTCATCCATCGAGAAGCAGTCTGCATTGCATAACAGCTCCAGGAGTATGAAAGTTCACGAGACTGTATTTCTCCATTTACCTACTTTTATGAGAGTTTGAATCATAGTTTACAAAGGAAATATCTATGAATCTAAAACTATTCTGTAAATTTCTTTACAAGATGCCTTTCAAACTTTTCATCCATTTTTTATTACAATAGATCCCCTATTTTTGGGAAGAAATTGTTTATAAATGTATTTTATAATGTATTTTATAATGTGTCCCATACAGCCCCACCAATGGGTAATCCACATACAAGTACTCTGTACGTGCTTTAATATGCATGGTATACATGTAGGGGAAAAAAACGTACCTTAAGGAGAAGCGGCAGTTTTAGATCTGTAGTTCTGCTACTTTTGGCATAGCAATCATTTATACACTTCAGTAAGAACAAGGCAAACTAAAACACATGACCTAATGATCTGTCGAGAACACGTGCACTCTCAGTTCACAGGTATTGATTTATATGGCTGTATTAAAGGAAATAACCTTTGTTTCATGTTTGTCCTGTGATATTATTTTACTATCTTGTTGCACCTGTTCTAAAGAAAAGACATTGCCAATTTTTTCTGTTAGTAAACCAAATGTGACTAAAACTGCATTTAAGCCATGTCCTTCCACTATTATGTAAGGTCCAATCAGTGATCATACCATAGTAAACCACTTAAAAAAGAACGTCTATATGTACCTGTATTATGAGAAGATGCTTCCTTTGGCCTAGGCAGGCACTCAGTAGTGTCCCACCCTTTTGTGTTTGTTTGTTGGACTCCCTGGATCTGCCTTTTGGCATACCTATTGAATATATGTATTGTATTAAGCGCGGCGTACATTGTTGGCGCTATATAAATAATACGTAATAATATGCATTTAAGTGAATATGATGGCTGAATTTTCCTTTTAAAACATGTGTTAAAGACTTCTGCATATTAGTCACTGTTCAACCACTGACTCCTTGTCATAACATCTTGTAGTAAACAATACATTTGCTCAGTTTTAATCACTGAGAGGGACCCACTGACTCATGAAAGTCTGGAGGAAAGGACTTCATTGGATCTACAGGCTCTGGTGTAACTACAGGGACACAGGCCCATGACTCTAGTGGGCCCTGTGAGACCCTTGCAACCCCTTGTTCCTGTCCCCTCGTTTAAAAAGGGCCCCTCTGACCTAGCAGCGGAAGAGAAAGCTGCAGGAGCAGTGAGAGGTAATCGGGGGCAGGAGGTTGTTTGTATGTATGAATGTGAGTATGGTTGTGCAATTGTGTTCGTGTAAGCATGGATATCTAATTGTGTGTGTAAGCATGGATGTGTAATTGTGTTTGTGAGCATGGATGTATAATTGTGTTCGTGTGTGCATTGATGTCATTGTGTTCGTGTGAGCATGGATTTCTAATTGTGTGTGTGTGAGCATAGATGTGTAATTGTGTGTGTGAGCATGGATGTATAATTGTGTATGTGAGCATGGATATGTAATTGTGTGTGTTTGTGAGCATGGATGTATAATTGTGTGTGAACATGGATGTATAATTGTGTGTGTGTGAGCATGCACGTGTAAGTGGGGGAGATGGAGCATGTGTTACAATGAATGTGTACATGTGTGTTAGTGGGTATGAGTAAGTGTGTGTAATTTGTGTAAGTGTGTTTACATATGTGTGCCAGAGTGTATGTTGGAAGGGGGCAAGGGGCAAAGAAAGCACAGACAAGTTGTTTGAGGGCAATGATGTTACAGCACAGCTGTTGGGGGGCCTCAAGGCAATTTTTGCGCCAGGGCCCTGTGGTTTGTAGTGGTGTTTGGGCAGGGATAGTCACCCAAGTGACCTGGAGTCCCCAAGCGAAGCAGTCCAACCCATGTCCTCTACCCCTCACCCACAAAAATGTTTCTGAGGTTAGGACCACCCCTATGAAGCGATTTCTCCAAAAGAGGGAGAGTAGTATTCCCTAGGAAATTGCCAGGCATGAAATTATTACATCATTGCCTACAATGGTGGCCTCCATATCTTCAGAAAAAGGAAGTTTATTGGAACAAAATAAAATACTTCAATACTTTATTCTTCCATGGGACTTCCCCTTTAAATATAAGGTAACTAGTGACTCTTCTCCTTACACATATGCTTGGCACACATGGGCAGGAGAGGACGCAGCTATAATTAAGTCACACCCTATTTGTATCTGGAAGTTGCACCTTAAAATTTCCATGCAAATTTCAATTTCATTAGGAAATGTAGGCATGATTTTGTGAACATTATTATTTCAACTGTGCTCTCTAAGCAATTTTTTTATTTATTTTCTACATTTGGACAAACATACCTTGTCCTCCCTAGTTAAAGGACTTTATTTTTGATGTTGCGTCGTCTTTGCCCCAGCTCGTTCTCCTCTAGAGGGCATTTCTCTGTAAACTTAAAGGGGAAGGACTGCTCCCGAATATTCATATTCTGACCATGGTTAATGTCTTGTAGTATTATGTTTTGTTACTGGTGTCCTTGTTACCACTGTAGAACAGTAGGTCTAGAATAACAATGTCTCTAACCACACAGCACTGTCTGTCTCTCTATTCTGCCTATTCTGAATATCCTATTAGCAAAACCGTAGACTTTCAGGGACATGATATTGTCCCAGTACTTTATTTATTTCTTCCTTCGACGAGGATGGATTTCCAGTCAGGGATACACTTTTGTAGAAACCCAAAGTGCTTACAGTATTGCCAAAATTTGTACGATGTGTTTCCTGGTAACCATGACTGCAAGACCCTCGGGGAACCCAGGATAAAATGAGCAGCTGCTCATATTGTGCACTGGATAATGAAGCTCCATCACCAGGAAATACGCTCTAATGGGCTTATTTGTATCAAATGATGCTACATACATCCCAACATTTCACATGGGCAGAGGGACAAATTAGTTTTTTAGGGTTGGAGATGCTTATGTGACTTTATAGTGTATTTTAGTAAATTT
This sequence comes from Spea hammondii, assembly GCA_029215755.1. Classification (NCBI taxonomy): domain Eukaryota; kingdom Metazoa; phylum Chordata; class Amphibia; order Anura; family Pelobatidae; genus Spea; species Spea hammondii. The sequence goes on from JARDYJ010000004.1 coordinate 87,321,037, forward strand.
GATGTTTTCACATTATGCATTTAAAGGCCCCATCACTTCTTTAGGGGTATTACATTGTGCGATACCTGGGCCAACATTTGTGGGTGACAGGTCCCCTTTAAACATGATATAGTATCAGTCTACAAAATAATGGGTGACCTTACATTTTCAGTCTTTCATTTTTGGTCTCCATAGAATATTTCTTAGCTGACACAAATAAGATCTGCTGTCAATCTGTTTATCAACCCAACCACTGTATTGCGGCAATCAAGTCTAATCTCATAGGAAATATACTGTACATGTATGTTGTCATGACAGCTTATTGTGAAAGAATGTTAATTATTATTTTTATTTTACCTTGTAGATTAAAAGAAGCCTGGTATCCAAATGGAATAGCGGTAATTTTGTCACCTTTCTGTGTCAGAGACAAGGCCTTGCAAATAACCCAGCTACTAAGGAGGTTTAGTAAATATCAGTTGACTAAAGTGAAACAGAGCACAAAACAAAACTAATAACAGATGAATCAAGTTCTTCAAATCACAGCAACCCTTCACCAGCTTTCCATTCCATTGCTGTGTGTAGAGATGAAGCTTGTTATACAAAGTAACAAGGGTCAATTCATAAATGAATTACGGAAAGGATTTTTGAAGCATCATCTTGATATTATCACTATTATCACTAGTACATAAGTGTTTTACACAAAAAATGCGGATGAGTAGCTAATAAACCTACTGAATCAAAAAATATTAGTGATCAAAATTCCGTCCATTCCTCCATTGCCATGTATGATTAGGACATTTACTGAAAATAACAGTTCTCATTATGACATGTTCTTAAAGAGACATTTCAGCCATCATATGTACTTTAATGGTATGTACCCCTTGCAGGATCCCCCATATACATTTGGCCTTTTCCTGCCCCTCTTATTTGCCCTGCATGAAATGTGTTTGTCTGAACACATATCTCCCGACACATGCGAGACCTCCCATGCTCATGAGCAGAAAGTGCTCCCTTTCATTGGAAGCTCCGTCCTCCATCCTACCACTGATTAGCTGCTTGAAGAAATCAATGGCAAGAATCATTAGGAGGCTGGTAGCCACGGCTGCTCCATAACGTACTTTAACGTGATTTATTTTTTTTAACTTGTTTACAAAATACTTTAATATGCATTCCTCTTTAGCGAGATCTGCCTGGGACATTAAACTATCCCTTTAAAAGTGGCCTCATCCCTCTAAATGGGACTGAACATGCTTTTAATCCATTTTTCAGTACTCCTGATAACTGACAGGGACAAGCCATCTTTGCCATTAAACACCCAGCCTTTTTTTCGCCTCAATGGGCATTTTTAATGATTTTGTTAATGAAGAGGTTTGAGAAAACATGCAAATTATATTGTATTGCTAGAATTCGTGAATATACCAAAGGCCAAGCTGACCTTAGAAGTGCACAGATCATCTAGTTCTAATAATAATGACGTAACCATATTGTTATTCATGATTACAAATCAAATATTCTAAGAGGAGCAAAGTCCCCCATGTGCTGAAAAAATAGGTCACACAGTGCTTGGTTACCAGCTCACTGAAAGATGTGCCAGGTGATGATGATATCTCTTCAGTGGGATCATTAGGCAGAAGGAGGAGATGGCAGAGTGAGCTGCCGCCTACACCACTTAATCATCCACGTTTAATTTCATCTCCCTCCCCCAAGAAAAAATGATTTTTAAATTCTCACAAAGACAAGCCACAACACAAATACGTCTTAAAACCAAGGGTTCAACTCATGTAACAAGATACAGAATCTTTTGTTATGAGACACAGCACCCATCATCCTCAACCAAGAAGATGATGCAGATGCTTTGTGTGTTTGCCTATGCTTGAACTAGGGACTACTGTAGGACTGATCATCACACTACCCTTAGCCAGCAACAGCTTTGGCTGAGGGTTTAAACAATACTGTTATTTTTTACAATCAAACAACTCTTAAAACAAAATTGTTCATTCTAAAAACCAATGCTCCCTGAGGGATCTGATATTATACACTGTATGCTGATAACATGCTCCGTTTAATGGAGTTATGACAACAAAATAGCCTTTTTTGTTTGTTTGTTTTATGAACCTCAGGCAGGATTAATGTTGGCTCCACTGAGATGGAGAACAACTCCCACCATGCTCATCCAGATACTTTGTAGACTTTATGGATGCTCTAAAAGCACAATCCCTACAAAGGCTGCTCAGGATTCACTAAGTGAAAAATTCAACTCCATTTCAGGTAGGGTTGCACTAAAGTGACCTAAAGGGGCGAATGTCCTGAAGAAAATAATGTTTATTCCAGCTAAGAGATCATCCAAGGCCAACCTTGGGGTTGTGAGAGGCAGACAGTCCCGCATGGCAGAATATGGAGTCAAGGAACAACAACCCAGTATTATTTGTGATAGTAACACCTATGTTTAATTAGATATATCCTTACTTACTTATATTTGATATGAGCACTGTATGGGTTACATTGTAATTGATCTATGTGGTCCTGGAGAGTCAAAGGACTGAAAATCCACCTAAGGCACCAGATACCCTCGGAGTGACTCATGTGTGCTGTGTAGCCATGTATTACTCATCTGGGAAGGAACACTAGGCTGGCCTCCTTCTCTTCATTTACTGAGCTGTATTAGTGTGTGTCCTCATTATTACGTGTCCCGTGTCATTCAGTTCCTAAAAGGAAGGAACATAAACCTGTAGAGCAACAAAAGGCTTAAAATCTCCACAACCAACCAGCCCATGTAGCCGTTGCGTGATGGGGGACCTGATCTCCGATAGCGCTTTATTACCCAGTGATGGTCATCACCTGCCATCTGCTTTTTCTTGCTGAAATTACCATACCTCATAAGTTTCCCTCTCTAGGATGATCAGTCCTTCTGTTGGCCCCAAATCCCCCTGTCCCTCTTTCCTATCCTGATATCCCTCTTTTGTATTACCTAAAAATGTTTGGTGAGTATGAGTGTATCCCTGTGTTCGACAGCCCTGAAAGTTACAATAGTGTGTTTAAATTAATAAATAACGTGCATAAATGATTTGTACACAATTTATTTTGTGTAAATAAACTATATTTGTCTTCCTATAAATGTCTTACCCAGTTACATAAATAATTATCTAGAGCTCTTGTTTAAGCCTTACTTCCACCTCTAACCACACCGTCTTAAGCAAGGATGTCCTTCTTTGGCCATTTGAAATGTTGGGAGGTAAGCAGGATAGACGTCAGCAGTACACATACACACTGACAAAATGTGGGGCACTCTCCTTGGGCCACGGTGACAGGAGATGGCTTAAAAATTAGGAGAAGGTGACCCAGTTGCTCAGAGTTTGTTTTTGGGACATTTCTGTGACAACCTGGTGCTTGACAGGCAAGGTTTGACATGCAGCGCTCCTAAATATTTGTCCTCAATACCCTCTTGATCATAAACAAATATCTATTATTTTTAATATATAAACATGAAAACAGGGAAATATTTGATATCATATGCTGGCACTCGAGTATGAGAAGTGAGTGGAGGGGCTGGCTGGGGGCTCTGCCCTGGGTCAGGCCTGACGCAGCACCCACGATGAGTACACCTCTAGGTGGCTTCAACGTGTAGGACCAAATCTGCTGCACAAGCGACAGTAAAGGTAAGTGGTCAGCACTATTGGCCACTGGTCAACTAGGCATTTGCCCAGTTTCCCTGATGACCAGTCCAGGCCTGCTCAGAGGTCTCTTCTTCAGATTGAATAGGTCCCAAAAGCCCAAACGTTTATCTAACACTTTTCAATCCTAAAAACAGGATTAAGTAATAAGCAGTGAAACATGGACGTAGCTTCCAACCTTTATTATGAGCCTATTACACTATAAGAGGACCTATCACATAAATAGCTTATAGCATTATTACATGTATTTATCTTTGTTACCTGTGTGCAATTATGTTAGAGATATTTAAGCATTTGAGACTATTTTAACCTTATCAGAAATGAATTCAGTAGCATGTGAAAAAAACACTATTTGCTTGCCGTGATCTGAGCTTCAACCAAAAAAGAGACCCCCCATCAAGAGTACTCCAAACGGTCACAAACACCGGAGACTGAGGCACTTATAGTTCTGTTACATAACACAATATAACGTAGCTGGATCTGCTAACAGGAATTTTGCAGTCTGCACATAATCTTAGCTGTAGCTTGTAGTTAAGGAGGCTGATTAAACAAACCAAAGTCATTGGCAATTTTTCCAGGAGACATATACAATTCACTTGTTGCCGTTCCAGTTCATGTAAAGTGCTCTGCTGCAGAATGTCAGATGTATAACGGAGTAACTGATTCCTTTCTGTGACTGTATACACTTCTGGCACCTTCTGGTCCAGGAGCTCATGTAAAGCCAAGCGGCTCTCCAGGCACCTTACCTGCCAATGCAACTAATGTCACATAACCCCTCTTAGCACTGAGAATAATAATGAGAATTAGGACCCGCCAGCCCTCCCCTGCCTGCCACATAATGCAGGGCAGCCCTTTACATGTGCTTGCCAGGGACATGTAAAATGTATATGTGTCAGGTAAAATATTAATCTAATATTAATCTACTGTATCTGTAGACAATATCGCCATACAATGTAGTTCTGCTTCATCTAGACCACCAAAGCCTGGAGGTAGAGGTCTTTTCAGTCTCCCTTGGGCCCCTTCAATGACCACCAAAGCCTGGAGGTAGAGGTCTTTGCAGTCGGCGACACAGAGCTCTCCACTAATGCTTTCTCCTTCGTATTCTGTGCACCAGCAGCTGGTGGAGAAAGCCAACAAATGACATCATATCCTTTGGTGGGATCTGCACAAACCTCCACCTCCCTTGTACTGAAATAGTTGAGCTGAGGGAGGAATCTTGCCCAGAGGCCTATTGTGTATAAAGAAGACATTATCTATGAGAAATGTGATTTGGGTCATCATATAACTGGACCATTTGGTTGTACAGCCCTCCTTTGTGTATGTTCTTTTTTTAACTTGTTTCCCAGAAACTTGCATTTACTGGACTAAAATGTTAGTAACTTTTTCTTGATGATAATAATGAATCTGTGATTTCTCTTTATTTTCTGCATAAAGGATACATACACCAGTATGTTTCTTATCAGCAAAAAGAAAACAGGGAAACATTTAAATTGTACAGCCTTATCGAGACCAAATCATAAACCTACATGGCCTGGAAAGTGTAATCATCATCACCACTCACAAGGTCTTTGAAATCACTGATCTCTCTTGCAACTATTGACCTCAGTTTTCAGCTTTAAGACTTGGAAGGCATCATCTCTGACAAAGTTGTAATTTTCCAGAAGATGAAACCGGAATTCAAGTTAAGCTCTGAGATAATGTCTGTCTTAAACACAGGCTTCCTGTGTGTATTTTAAGAGGCAGTGTCCCTTCGGCACTGAAAAGAAAGTGTTCTATGAAACAGTGCTGCCTCCTTCGACTACCGTTTTTGGTGAAACAAAACCACTGCAGCTGGCACTCTTTATTTCTGAGAGGGTCTTTCAGCCAGAGCCACTCTAACAAAAACAAAGTATAAGAATAATAAAAACTAGATCATTCACAAAGTGATCAGCTACAGATACAGACAGGAGCAACATTATCTTTGAATCACACCTGCTGGCAAACTGAACAATAAAGCTAAGTGCATTGACCCACAGATGCATCTGAGAACAAATTATTAGACTTCTCGAGCCGCTGTAGTCACGTTTTTCTCTAGCTTAGCGCTAGCTAGGCTGGCTCATGTTGCAAAAGGTATATTACAGTCACGAGGCTCTAAGGAACTTAATGCAATGTGACAAGTGGAAACTGCTGCATGATTATCTGTGTCGGCTCAATGAACAATGGACTATTCACGTCCAACGTAGTAATTATTATAAAAAGTACACAAGTTTATTAGCATGGGGGATGTACTAGAGCTAGAGCAATTTCAATATTTAAATTGGGACCAAAAAATCTATCTTTAAAGGGACGCTCCAATTTCCCATACTACCCTAATGAAGAATGCATATTAAAGGAGTTGTACGTACAATAACATGCATTCTTTACCTGTTGGCTGGGCTTAACACAACATTAGATACTGTCCTAGTGGACCCAGAGACGATTCAAAGAGGTTTGCTATACTTTTTAAGTGGACCTGTATTCATAGGAAAGCATAAGATGCAAAGCCATATAAGGCTTCAAAACCTCTTTCCAACCATAAGGGTTCTTTATTTCTTTAAGTGTTTTCCAAGAATCATTCATTTACTTGACAATTACCAAAAAGTAAGTGTGTGTGAAAATGTATATATATATATATATATATATATATATATATATATATATATATATAATTCTAATATAATAATGTCATTTTGTTTTTACGATTTGTTTATAAAGGTAACATAAATATGGAACATTATAATAAAACAACACTGTTCAAGTTAGGAACCAGGCAGTAATAAAGATACAATACATATAGCAGGGAGACACCTAACCATACATTGGCAGTATATAAATACATTATTATAACAATGAAGATAATAATACTGTAGAAAGTCTTCAGTATTTATTAATCGGTAAACTACAAGTATTTTCTATGCACTTTACAATTAGACATAAATGAGTATAATGTGAATGCTTTGTTAAAAGCCAGATTGTATGAACCAAAAGAATGGGACATTTTTGCTTGCATTAACAGTAAGGGAAGAAAAGGACTGAGAATTGCCTCTTAGTTGGAGTCTTTATAGAATGGGAATTTTTAGGCTTTGAACCAGAATGTTGAACCAGAATAATTTTTTATTTATAACGTCCCTTTTGGGGAGGGTAGGTGTAAATTCCTCCAGATTTTATACAGAAAATGTGATGCCCTAAGGATCGTCCGTCATACATGTATGGACTTTGCACGTTAAGGTAGTTCAGATGAGTAACTAGATATGCAGCCAGAGGAGCTTAGTCTGTTTTTACAAACCTATTTTGGAACTGTTTAGGACCATACCAAGGATGCACAAACAAGACATTAGATTTAAATCTCAATCCATATCTTATAAAACCAAAAAAAGGGTCTGTTTGAAAAGGAAGACAATGCAAGGTGTATAAAAGGCTGGCCTTACGAAGGACTTTATCCTTTGAATAGATACTTATCTGGAAATCGGCAAGAAAGCCGACTGCCACGCAAGCTGTACTTGTACAGTCAGTGGTTCAGGTATAATGAGGTGAGAGAGCATAAACCAGGTAGCACCACTTCTCCATTCCCAGTGCTGAGTGCTACAGATTGGGTTTAATAACCTTAGTAGAAAGGCTTCCATTTCTCAAAGCGTAGGATTTCTCAGACCCAAAGTGGGATAGGGTGGAGGGTGAAGGTAATTATGCATAGCCAGCAGCATATGTTTACATTGGGAATGTATTTGCAGTGTTTGTGCTCTCCTAGAAGCTGTTTTGTCAAGGGACATTAATTATAGCACCCAAACCTATTAGTTAAAATTGTGCAACACCTGCTGAGTCGCTATCACGTTCTATAGAGGTAGGAGTATGCCAAGCCTCTCACAAGGCTGCATCCATTGTATCATCAACCAGCATTTTTAATGAAAGGAGTAACTCATATTCACCTGAGATAACCTTGGAATAAATTAAAATGCTTGTACAACAACGATAATGAATATGGAATATGTCCAAACCGGTAGGATTATAAATTAGATCATGCCTTTAGGTTGAACCATGTCAGTTTGTACTAAACCATTACCAGAATACACATGTAATAAAATAATATCGCACAGATGAACCAAACTACTAAACGTATACATATCTTATTTTGATCAGTTGTACGCTACATGACCAAAAGTACATGGACACCTATCAGACCTAAATATGTTGTTGAACAGCCTATTCCTAAACCATGGGCATTAATATGGAGCCCTAATCCATTTGTGGCTGTAATAACCTGCACTCTTGAATTGACTTGTGGCAAAGGTAACATCCTATGACAGAAACAAAGGTTGGAATGCAGCACTCAGTTGTGAGATGGCGCACAAGCCAGGGTACCACCAAGTCCTTCAATAAATCAGAAATAAAAAAGCCCAGGCTCAGCACTCAAATAGTAAGGTGAGTTTATTTCACACTTACTATTTACTATTTGAGTGCTGAGCCTCTGCTTTTTTATTACTGTTGGTTTAAAGTCACTGAGCTCCTCAGTACGATATATTCTACTGGCAATGTTTGTATATGGAACCGGCATGTGCTTGATTTTATCCACCTATTAGCAATGGGAGTGGATGAAACACATAAACTCAATAATTTCGAGGGGTGTCCACATACTTTTCATTATATAAATAGACCTCACATTTAGTTGGGAAAATATGTGTTTCCTTATTGTTTAATGAGATGATTGTTAAAGTATAAACACTTATTTTACTGGAATTAGAACTCATTATCTCCACTTCTTTTGAAATTACATGGCTTCTGTGTATGTGGATTGTAACCAACAATATCCAAGAAGTTGTTTCTGGATGCTGCCGGAATGGACAGGTGGTGCAGATGGTTATTCTGGCAGCTGTATTGCATCTGCTTTTTTCCCTTCGGGATCTCATTGTACTTGTGTCATCATCACAGGAGAGGGAAGAAAAAAACACTGGGGAATTATTGGAAGAAAAAGAAACCTGGGAAATCCCCAGGTATGGCTAGAAACTCAGATGTTGCATTTGCAAGTAAAAATAGTCAAGAAAACAAATTATCCTGTATACATTCATAAATCATTCATAAATCATAACATATAACTGCCAGCAGATTCAGTAGTGCTATTAAAAGAGGGAGAGTCAAAACGACAATAACGTTAACATTTACAACATATATAGAAGGAGGGCCATGCTCTTGTGAGTTTACAATCTATTAGTAGGGTAAGGGGGAATAAAACAGAAGGGGGACATCTTGGGTGAGGATTACTCGATTGAAGGAAGGTGGCACGGAGATCTAAAAGGTGAGGAGAACACATGGTTTCTTTCAGGATCCAGGTGGGGGTATTAGAAAGATAGATTAAATACCAAACTGAAAAGACACGTTTAATTTCAGTCATACCAAATAAAAGCCTTTATAATCAATATTTGCAGAATAGCCTTGCCATTTAAAAGCATAGATCTGTCTTGGTTATTAGGTAATGAACGGGTTAAATGTAAAGTCTCATGGGTCTTCCTCTGCTCTCTCCTTGGACTTCCTCCCAGGAAATTCCTTATACATAAATGTCAGACACATCTGTGATCCTATCCATTCTGCATCTGCAAAGAATGACATTTCTCCCTCCAGTGTGTGCAGCTAATTTATTCCAACCAAGAGCAGCTCTTGAAGTGTCCTGCAGGATCTCCAAGCATTGTGGGGATTTGTTCCCTACAAAGAATACAAATGATGAAGAAATAAACGGAGCAATACTGCTAAAGGAACAGCTAAGAGGTGCATGCTGTACATTCATCATGATGTAACGCTGCCTATGTCTGCCTTCGCATTGGTTTTCACATGTGCAGCCTTTGTTGTCAGACTACAGCTACCTACACCTTCAGTCAGCAAGATTGGATACTCTCATTTGAAGATATCGATCCACTTTGTGTGTGCATGTGTTTTACTTTATTTATTGTTCAACATATCACTTCTTTGTTATTTTTTCCCCTGTAACCCAGTCTGGTTATTACACATACACTCAAGACCATGTTCATGTACGCACAGGGGAGGGCAGGAAGCTCCTCGACCTTGGTGCAAGAGTAGCCAATATAGCGGCCCCTAAAACACACTTGGAAGATGATAACCAATTAACAGTGGCTATGATGTATGTATGGTATCTACATTGTGTTGATTACGTGTGGGTCAAATGTTGTTAAAGGTCTTTTGAAGTCAGTTGTTGTAAAAGCCAAGCAACACCCATTCACCAGACTAACAGAGGAGGTGGTTGTCTTCCATCTGCCCCTATCAATAAAACAAGGGGGTTGTTATCAGCTGCACCATGGAGCCCCAAATATACATATACCTGTTTCCACTACTTCACGTTGAACTGTTGTGAATTATGGTTACGGTTTGACACATGTATTTCACTTACAGCAGTCCCCAACACATAACTCCCAAGAGTGAAGAGGGGCAGTAGTGAAAGCAATATGTACCAACAATAATTAGGTGCACCCATGCCAGTGGCTGCACATTACTCCTTTTATATACTTACCTTACAGTAAGATTGCTAGCATGGGTCTGGCGAACATTTCATTGGAATGTTACTGTCTTTTTAAGTAGGGAGCTGAGACCTGCTTCTGAGACTCTACCTTGATTGTTAAGTAGACTGTTTATGAGCTATCAGCACCAACATCTCATGGTAAAGCATTGGTTTAAGTGACAAGAGAAAGAAAACATGATTTATACGCTATATACCTTTTGTAAATTAAAGTGAAGTGTAACCTGTAATATGCACATCAGTATTGCCTCTAGTGGAGGAGCTGTGACTAGATGGCACAGAAGTGTGAAAGGTCTTTGTTGGACTAAACAGGGTGGAAACCACCACTCCTTACAAATGTAGGCAAGTGTTGGAAATTTGTTGATATGGGGCAAACAAGGTTTTCTTACGAAAATATTTTTAGATTGCACCAGCTGCAGATCCGGCACTTCAATGTGTGGTTGCGAGGTGGCCGCAAGTGTAAGAATGACCCTAAAGTGCTAGGGTCCACATTTTCTTTCCTATACAAATACAAAAATAGTACCAATTTGTAGAAGTAGAGATTAAAACCTACAAAAGCCAGGCCTATCTGCTCATTTCATATGCTCTCTAAAGTCTAGGAAAATTATGTCCGTGAGAAATTAAAACTGGAACTGCAGTAATTGTTAGCGATCATTTTTTTCTTTATTCTTTTCCACTTAATTGTTCTAAATATGTAATATTATAACCATATTACTCTAATTATAAATGCTTTCAGGCTACACTGTAAAGGACAGAAATCTCAAGCTATTTTCCCTGGTAAAATATTTTCTAAATAAATAAATACATCTGTTCTTACCACTTGAGTTGATACTAATCTGGAGTTGTTAAGACACAGCTCCCCATCAGTCTTTGCACTAAATAGCATAGTATAAGAGAAGGGATGCTGGGTGACAAGAATTGCCCTAAAAGTAGAAAAATAAAGCACTGGCTAAATGACCATTTTTTTGTTAAATGAGCCGTGTCACAGTATTGCAGAGGTAATACACTAATGTCTAGATTACTTTATCTCAAAATATAGTGAATACAATCTTTATGTCTGCAGAGTATGGAAACTCAAAGGTCCCTTTGTACTTGCCGACAACACCTTTTAAAACGTGTTACTAGACAAAAAGATGGAACAGGAACAGTGTGGGCTTTTTACATGTCTCAAATAAAACTTGTGAAACGGGCGGGGGAATTATCATTCAATTGAAGTACCCACCCAAACTGTGCCATTTCATTTAACTGAGCACTCCCTGACATTAATAATTATTTAGCTTTTTCATGATTACATATTGAGTCATAATAACTGTGCTGTGGCAAACATCATGTATGCTTAACTATTATTCATAGCTTCTTCATTATTAAAAATTAATAGAAAAAAACAATTCAAGGACAAATGAAGGTGCAGCTGTGTATTCTGGCCTAGGACAACAATGCCATTCCAGGACAGATCAGCGCTTACTCAATGGGCTGGATAGTGGGACCAGAGTTCTCCCTCATAAGCAGTCCATTTGCACTATGGGGGTCTGTGGCACAATGTCTGTAGCACTCTTTCCTAGTACCGCGTGTCCTTCAGAGGTGGAGCGCCAGGATTTGTCAACCTGTCCAGGTGCTCATATTGGAGGATGTGTGGTTTAATTATCTTCTACAGATCCTGTGGGGCTGCTAGGGAGATCTGCACTGGGCCAGGACATGGACAGCAACCCCCAGTAAAGTCACCCCTAATTAATTGCCTCAGAGAGTTGCACGGTTTTCAAGAAACTCATGGTAACTCATGGTTGCTCTGCTGAGTTTAGTCCCTGTTTAGTCCTCAGGAACTTAAGATGGACTTTGCTTCGCAAAGAGTGCCCCAACTTCACCACTTGTGCGTTAACCCTATATTTAGCACAGACACCCCTGAATGAAGTCACATTATATAAAATATATACCACAGGGCTATTATCAATGTGCTTATCTAGCAGGCTTATTTTGTTACTTGAGGCAGAAGGACAGTAAAACGTACATAAAGTTTAGCATTGTACTTGCATTGTAGCATTGTAGCATTGTAGCATTGTACTTGAAGCAAAGATATCGTCACAAATACAGGCACATATTGTTTTTTTGTACCAATACAGGGCTTGCCTTCGGACATTTGACACAAATTGCAACATATTTATGTGATTACGTCACATGCTGCATCATGGGTTACACAATCAGGTGCTGTGTTCCGACCTCCAAGAAGCTTCCGAAAGAGCAGAGTATCACGGTTAGACGAGTTCTTGAGTGAAACAAAAAGATACATTCTGAAGGTACTATTTATGTGACCTTTTGTGACAAATACCGAGTATATATACCTTACAAACAGTAATAAAAGGGTAAAACAGTCTGGAGTTAGATTAAAGGACTTCATGGTAAAATGGTATTTTTCTTAGTGGAAGGTAAATAAGGAAGTCTAATGGACAGATAGAGCCAGTAATTTGATTGTTATCAGATCCCCGGGCACTTGTAAATTTTACTGCGCTATTAATACTTTGAGGGGGGTTTTTTTAACATGGAAAGTTTAAATGACAAATCTGTTTCAACACAGCTTGAGGAATCCAGATGTCCCTGTTTTTCGAATAGGTCCCTTTAGATGTGAAGATTATGTGGTCATATTTAGTACTAAGTCCCTGACAAAAAAAACCCACTACTTATTAGTAGCAATATGGTCTAGAATATGTACTGACCTCTCGTCCTCGCATGGGAAAGCTGTGCTATATTTCATGCCATCTATTTAAACCCTTTACTTGCTCAAACAATTTTAGCATAATTCATGGAATAAAGTAAATTAATTTACCGAAACTACATGTAGATTGTGTTCTTTGCCAATAAGGATATCGTTTTGGAAATATTTAAATGCTCCTCTCATGCTAGCTGACAGTGGTGGGAACCCTTCTCCCCAACAAAGGCATCAACAGTAAACTTAACAGAGGCGATATAACTTAATGGGAAGGAATAATCACATAGACTTTGTGAAAAAGAGGTAAGATATATTTAAAAAGGTGTATTGAGAGCAAATCTGTGCTTCTGCTTTTGAACATTGCTAATTAAATTACGTACCGTATTTAAAAAATAATTTAACAGCAAATCTATGTTTGGACTTTTGATCATTGGTAATTAAGTGACATATTTTAAAAACACTGGCAGTCATGGGAATAACTGAAATTCTTTAATCTCCAGGATTTTTTTCCCCAGTGCAATATAAACTAAGTACAAGGTTATTTACCAAAACTCAATTCCATGTTAAATACATATCCAGAGTGCATGATGATTAAAACGTACAATTAGCTAAATAGCTATCGGTGCCCTTTTAGCAGTGCCAGGTTTATACTTATGGGGAGCAAATTTAGCAGGACATTATAGGATGTGGGTGTGGCTAATGTGAAGCCCCACCCACTTCCTACCATGCCTCCCAAGTACCATCTGCAATACTATCACTTTTTCTTATGTTACCTATAATTAATGGTACCCAGAGACAGTACTTCCCAACCTTTCTTCTTAAAGAGGCTTAGCACCAATCATGCTCAACCAAAATGGCCAGACAAGCGATCATGCGGTGAACCTGGCACTTTAAGGCCAGCAGTCACCTAATGTGAGACGGAGATGTCAGAGATGGATTTGCATGGTTGCACATTACGTTTTTATAGTCATATAGTGTGAGGCCGGACATATTGAGCTGCTGGCCGCACACTGCAGTGCACCACCTGCAGAATGGTGAGTATAGGGTACTGATGGCCAGAGGCTTACTGGGTATTTGCCCAGTGTGCCAGCCCGACTATGCATGGTGTTTTCTGTTCATTTTTTTATTGTAGTAATCAGCCTGCTGTAGAGTAGGTTACATGCTGGATGGTTTATTGCCCTGTGTTAAATCTCTGCCTAGGCCTAGACAGTTTTGCCCACCTGGATCATTTGATATGATGAGTGATAATGTGCTATAGCTACGGTTTTTTTTTGTGGTTCATTTAACTACTCTGCCATTTGGCTGGATGCATTTCAGAAACATTTTTTGATCCATCTGCCTTAGGTCTGATAAAGCTGTGGGTCTTCTATCCATGGGATTTTATGTGAGAACAACAACACATAGCACAAGAAAAGACAACTATAAAATGTGCTTATTTTCCGAACGTAGACATCCATGTACACTATACACATTTTCATCATCAGGATCAAGGTGATGCAGGCCTGGACTGGCAATCTGGCACAACCGCAGTGTGTGGCCAGCGGCTGGATATTTCTCGCCTTATGCTATGTGAACATTATGTCCGGCCAATAATATGTCCGGCCAATAATATTTTTAGCCACACCTATGTCGTCAAATGGCTGCTGGCCTTAAAGTACCAGGGCTTCCTCATGATAGCCAGTCTGACCCTGAGTAGATGCACATAGATTACAAAAGAATGGCAGTACTCTATGTAAACAGGATAGTGAGTTTAAATATACCTAACTTCATCATCTTAAAATAGGCTTTCCTTGGGTTTAGGCTGGATTCTGGGAGACCCTGATAAACTCACATGGGCTCCTGTTTGGCCTAAATTTAGAAAATACATCAGGGTAGTAAATCTTGGTCTGTTAACAGAGACAGACTCACAGGCTATAGCATAACCAAGTACTCAGTACTGCCGTGATTTACACACACATTTCCCACAACTTCCACTGCCCTTTTCTCTTGTAACCCTTCTCCAAGTATTTTCTCCTTATCTTGCCTACCAGACCTATACATAGGTCATAAGCATATATTATTCACGCTTCTGTGAAGCACAAATAATAGTAATGCACAGGACAGTCCGAATATGTGCCAACTGTCACGTTCCACAGTCTTTCAATTGGTTATTAACCAACACATAAAACATTGAAAAACCTTGCTGTACAATACCCTTTAGCATTTAGTCACGTATTAATGGGTGGAAAGTTTGCAAACACAAGATGAGAATTATTATTATTATAACAGAGAGCACAGCAATGGCCAGTGAGTATGTGCCGCTTTCGCTAAACCTGTCATGCCCAGGCAAGCACAAACTATGTGACTTACAGAATTAGCAAGCAACCAACGCTTAACCTATGAGCGTCTCTCCTGTTATTTATAAGACTCTGTTAGTCTTTTCCATGAAAGAGGAGCTTAAAGTACAGCGTACTGTGCAATGCCATATGTTGGTTATATCTGTAATCCGTGTAGTTTATTGCTCCAAATACTGCTATTAAGTTGGTTCAGATGACTTTTATTAACCTTGTTATTTCATGTTGATTCCAAGACGAGCAGGCCTCATACGTCATAAATTAGCTTAAGTTCCAAGAAAATCCAGGTGATGTTAAACAAAATTATTATTTTTGAACTATATATATTAAAATTAAAAGGACATGCCTGCCATCATGTGGTTTTAATATCATAGCTGCCTGGTCCCATTGTGTCCATTTTTCAAATGCATGGGGTGGATCCCCCCAAATGCATTTGCCTCTTTCCCACCTCCCAGCTAAATGAGCTGCAGGAGATGCAGTGATGTATGTGATGTACTTACCGCTAGTCAGATACCGTGCTGGGTCTGTCAGACAGGACATACTCCCATTGATTTCATTGTCAGCCAATCAGTGGCAAAAAAATTTGCATCATGGAGGAACAAGAGCCAGTTAGTATCGCACTCTACCACCTGAACCATTGAGTTCCGCGCTCTACTGCCTGAGCCATTGAGTTCCGCGCTCTACCGCCTGAGCCATTGAGTTCCGCGCTCTACCGCCTGAGCCAGTGAGTTTCGAGCTCTACCACCTGAGCCAGTTACTTTCACGCTCTACCACCTGAGCCAATGAGTTTCGTGCTCTACCACCTGAACCAGTGAGTTTTGTGTTCTACCACCTGAACCAGTGAGTTTTGTGTTTTACCACCTGAACCAGGGAGTTTTGTGTTCTACCACCTGAACCAGGGAGTTTTGTGTTCTACCACCTGAACCAGTTAGTTTCACGCTCTACCACCCGAGCCAGGGAGTTTCGTGCTCTACCACCCGAACCAGTTAGTTTTGCGCTCTAGAACCTGAACCAGTGAGTTTCATGCTCTACCACCTGAACCAGTTCGTTTTGCGCTCTACCACCTGAACCAGTTAGTTTTGCACTCTAAGACCTGAAGCAACCTTGGTGTCACATTGATATGGGAAGTTAATATTGCTCTTTGGGAACAATGTTAAAGTTGGCAGCAGTTATTATTCGTTATTGTGTGGCGAGTGACCCCCAAAACAATGTTGACCAAAGTTTTCTACTGCAACATAATATTAAACAAAGAGACTGCAGTTACATTTCTCTGACACCATGGAAGAGCCGACACATATGGAGCTGCGCCATCTTAGTGGAGCTACCATGCAGGCATAAAAGAGACAAAACAAGAGAGAATTCTTGCCCATGTCACGCTGTCCATGAAATGGATCCCAAACGACACACTCAGTGAGAAGTAGTAATGCATTTTTCCATTACAAACCCAGTGAAAGGAACCATTTGGAGACCCTAATATTAACAGAGGATATTAGCAAAGTTACCTAAACCACACTACTTTAGGTTAACATGGCAGAAATTTATATTTTGTAATTGTATTAATTTAGTGATCAATATCCATGATAATGAGTAGGAAATACCATGTATGCCTGGGTCTGATGTAACTTGAGATTTCGTCAAAATTGAGACAAAAAGTAACTATGAATCACTCCAAGTTGAGTCAGTGTTTCCCTGCCTTATGTATTTTAAAGGGGTGTCAGGTAACTCTAAGTTAAGCTTCATATGTAGGTTCATAAGACACTTTGTGGATCATTAGGAGCAATTGAAAATAAAGACAAAGCATACTTTTTTCGATGTTATAGAAATATGTTTGCTTAAATAATTTTAAGCGCTGTATATCTATTTTTGCAAGTAGCTAGCTATTAATTTTCCAGATCATTGATCTCTTATTACTGTTTTTATGTGCTGTTTAATATGCTTATTCTATTTTTCTTCAGTCAGTTTAGGAATACTATAATGTAATAGCCATTCGAAACTTGGATTCTGGATGTTTTTTTAATGACGCTAAATAAAAAAATAACAATTTATCTTTGAAAAAGAATCTTCCCATCGGAAATACATATCCATGTCATATTATTTTACACTCATATCAGGTTTTCTCTTAAGGTTTAATGCACTTATTGACCTGATGGCTTGTGGATTATCTTATGAAGCTGTCAATAGAATACATCTGTGCAGGAAACCTCTTCCCCTCCTCTGGAGAAACCAATGTCCTTTTCTTAAAATAGGGTATAGCCACGAGCTATACGTTTCTCACCCTTCGATCTCTCCTGAAATAACTATAAGTCTCTTCAACCAGAATAATGCATCGCTTATCTGTACTGAACATTTACAGAAAAAAAGGACAAGTGATGTCAAGGCAGGTCATCCAAAACAA
Organism: Spea hammondii; assembly: GCA_029215755.1. Lineage (NCBI taxonomy): Eukaryota > Metazoa > Chordata > Amphibia > Anura > Pelobatidae > Spea > Spea hammondii. Next base: position 87,338,651 of record JARDYJ010000004.1, read on the forward strand.
AAAAAAAATCCAATCTGAGAGCAGCTTTTGAATCTCAATGAAAAAAATATGATCAATGTTTTTCAAGTGTAGAGAAAGAGTGTTAAATGGGTCTTAGAGGTCTTATTTAAAGTCTGTACTCCCGTCTCAATAAATGGTTGCTATTACAAGTTGTAGCTCTAGTCTTTCCAGATCGTTTAACTATAATATTTCCTTGATTTCCTTTTCTAGTTAAATGCCTTCCAGCTTCTAATTATCAATACAGAAATATTTGCACAGAATTGCCCGTGTAAACTCTTTTTCCCCTGATTATTTGCCATAATAAAACTAGACCCAAGATCCAAATTATTTATGAAAGAGATACAGCCACTAAGAACTTGCTTATTCCAGTATATTAATCAGAATATCAACAGAGTAATAGGGCATGAAACAGAGAAAATGATACATAAATTAATAATGCAGCTGTATCCCCTGTTGTTGTTGAATTATAACCCTCAGCCAGCCTCATAGGTAGAAGTGATAGAATAGCACAGCCTGATAGCATTATTTGTATATATATGTTTTACAAACCTGAAATCAAAGTTTGGAAATTATTCTCAAATTATGCAATGTAATAAGCATAAAGCCACATATTGTATTTCCCCAGTTGTTGGGGTAAATGTACCGCATTGTTACTGTAAAGAGAAAACATCTGTGCTATTTTATCAAGGTTATACATCAATTGAAGCATAAGACACCTTAGAATACCATAAGTTTACACTAACCAATTTCTCGCATTTTGGTACATCTTCCCCTAGTGCTAACCATCGATTTAGCCCCCAGGCACTAAAGGACTTTGTAGGAGGACACCAGGCTAATGGTTTAAAAGTGAGTGGAGAGTAGACACGTCTGTCCCCTAAAAACCTAGAGCCCAGGGAACATGCCTAGTGGGAAATCCAGCCTCGTATCATTCTTAGCTATTAGCCAGAGCTATGAGAGATGCATAGTGACATCTGGACAGCTAGCGGCTGACCCTCATCTTTGTTGTGGCAGCTAAGACAAGATACAATCTCACAAAGTAGGCCTGAACTATCTGAACCAAGCCAGGCCATCTGGCAGATAGGGTGCTACAGTGTGCAGACATCATCTGGATATGCCGCATGCTGTCATGATTCAAGCAAGACCGTCACAGTTTTGGTGCTTACAGATTCCCTCACCAAAGTCAACTCTAAAGGATGTTTACAACAGTCTCCACTTTGGGGGAGGAATTAATTCCTTGCCTTAGGTGTCTTTAAAGTATTTTGTTTATGAGGTGATCTTCTTCCATTTGAAACTGGTTTCTTCCTGTGTTCATTATGTTCTGTTCCCCACAAGTCCCACTGAGGCTCCTTACAGAGGCTAGGTAAATACAAAGCTTCCCCCCAGTGATCACAGAAAGGCTAGCTCGTGACAGTACTGACGTCAGCAAAGTCTGTTATTTCCAAGCTGGTTGGAGGGTATTTGGGAATAAGCATGATGAAAGTGAATGTGTTTTAACCCCTTCGCGACCTTTGCCGGTTCAGGACCGTCATAACAAGAAGGTCACTAAATGACCTTTGACGGTCCTGAACCGTCAAAAAATTAAATAAGCTTAGAAAGTGATCAAGGATCACTTTCTTCGCTTAAACGGCCTTGCTGCAATGCCTCGATGTCGAGGCATTCAGCAAGGCCGAGATCGGCATCGGGGGCCATGTCTGGCCCCTCCCCGGGGCGTCAACAGCCGCCATACATTGTATGGCGGCGGACGCCCGTTTTAAAAGTGTTTAGGAGGCGATCAACGATCGCCTACTAAACTTAAATGGTGTCGCTGGAATGCCTCGATCAGGAGGCATCCAGCGACACCAAACACTTACCTCTGGGTGGGCTGTGACCGCTCCGGAGAGCGGTCACAGCCGCCGCTGCCGGTGATCTTCGCCATCAAGCAAGATGGCGGCGGCCCGGGAAATAAAACAATAAAGACGAAAAAGTTCGCTAGAGGGTCTCCAGACCCTCTAGAGAACTGGCTCCACTTGCTGGTTGAATACAGGTACTGCATTCAACCATGCAAGTCAATGGAGCCCAGCTTTCTAATCACTATGTGATTAGTAAAATATTAAAAAAATAAAAAAAAAAATAAAAAATGGAAAAAAAAATTAAAAAAAAAATGTGCTAACATTTAAAAATAATTATGCAGTGATGTCACTAGATGAACCATCCAGTACCAGCAAAATGTGTAAAAAAATATATAAAAAAAGTATTAAAAAAATAAAATAAAATTAAAAAATAAAGTTTATTATTTTGAGCAAGTGCTAAAATTTCTCAAAAATCTCAACAAAGAGTTAAAATAAAAGCACTTCAAATACCCAAGGGGTGTCTAATATATAAAAAAAATGGCTGATGGGGTAAATTGGAGTGGCCGAGCTCAAAGATAGGGCATAGGTACAGACTGACCAAAATGGAGAAAAAAAGCGCACTTCCCAAATGTGGCATTTTAAATCTGAAACAACCCGACAAACCCATGCATGTCGATTATCACTGCACTCAGGAGATGTTCCTGAACACACATTGGCGTGTTGTTTGACAGTGGCATATACCAGGACCTGTATATCTATAACTAAAGTACAATTTGTGTGAAAAAAAAATAAAAAAAAATTACTATTACAAAGTATGACAAAGTGTAGTTCTATAATTGGTGCATGGAAAGGGTTAAAATAACAGCATTTGGAATACCCTGGGGTGTCTAGTTTTCAAAAATATATGGTTTGAATGGGTTAAATTGAGTTAACCGGCTTCAAAGATATTCCAAAGAGGAGAGGGAGGCACAATGACTAAATTACCACCTGAATTACGCATGCCCCAAAAGTAGCCTTTTACCAGCCAAACAATCTGACAAACCCATGCATGTGGGGTATCGCTGTACTCAGGAGATGTTGCTGAACACATATTGGGGTGTTGTTTGACAGTGACATATACCAGAACCTGTATATCTATAACTAAAGTACAATTTGTGTGGAAAAAAAAATAAAAAAAATTACTATTACAAAGTTTGACAAAGTGTAGTTGGTGTCTAGTTTTCAAAAATATATGGTTTGAATGGGTTAAATTGAGTTAACCGGCTTCAAAGATGTTCCAAAGAGGAGATGGAGGCAGACTGACCAGATTTGTTAAAAAAGATTTGGAAATCATAAAACGCTGCTTCTACTTATTGCCCTATAACTTACAAAAAACAGCAAAAAAACATAAAAACATTGGGTATTTCTAAACTCAGGACAAGTAGTAGAATCTATTTAGCTAGTTTTTTTACTTGCTTTTTTAGGTGAGTAAAAGATTTTTCAAATAAAAGTCATAAAATGTGTTTTTTTTTCAATTTTTCACCATGTTTTTTTAATTTTTTTTATAGTAAATAAGATGATACGATCAAAATAATGGTATCTGAAGAAAGCCCATCTTGTCCTGAAAAAAACAATATATAACTTATGTGGGTACACTAAATAGGTGAGGAGAAAATTACAGCTGAACACAAGCACCACAAAAGTGTCAAAACAGCCTCGGTCCCACAGGGTACAAAACGAAAAATTAGCCCGGTCCTTAAGGGGTTAAAAGAGTTGAGTTTGATATATGAAGTGTTTAGTGGTACACCATAGACTACGAGGTCATTTCCCGATATACAATGTAAAGCAGTGAAGAATGAGACATTTTGTCTCACATGACAGCATTAAATAATAATCAAAACTGTTCCGCCATACTTCTCTTGCCAATCAGATGTCATTTTCTTATTTACCTTTATCATTTTTATTCATTGTAGTGTCAGTTTTCATTATTCCAATACTGTGTCTCGTGACCCGTAATTTTCCAGTGGCGACCCCGGAGAGTTCCCAGGTATGCCAGCTGCACGCTACACAAGCCGGATCCAGATATTCACCCGCCAGCTGCGCTGTCTTCATCAGATGGCCGCTGGCCTTAAAGTGCTAGGGCTGCCACATCACTATCAGTGCACCGTACTGCCATATCTCAGTATGCATATCTCCCAACATTTCAAATGGTCAAAAAGGGAATCATTGATTTTGGTCAGAGGTCTGGTTACGGATGGGGCTTTACAAGACTTTTAATGTTACATTATGAACTATTAATACTTATATAAGTAACCGAAAAAAGCCTTTAGAAGAACCCAAAACCAATTTCTGCTTTTGTTATCCACCTTATAACAGGGCTACAGAACACAAAAATACACTCATACTCAAAAACATTCTGCACTTCTAGAAAAGAGACATCAGGAAAGAAATGAGGGGCAGCGGGACTGAGTCCCAAAGAGAGACTGTTCATCCTAAAAAGGACACTTGATTATTTTTGATCATCCACAGCCCCCTCTGTTTACATGACATATTTTTGACTTATTATAACTAGGCCATGCGACAATGAGCTCACCCAGTGCTCATTTGGCCTTTTCTTCATCCTGTTGTCAACTATGTTGGATGGATGTAAGAGGCAGCTGTGGTTTTTAGTGATGGTAACAATACTGTATCTTTAATTAAAAGCACATAACCCATTTATAGTTCTTCTAATGCAGCTTTGAGTTTTTTATGAGCTCTTCTTGTATAGAAAAGAACAGGGAGCTCTCCGAGCCATTAGAGTTGGGAAGTTCCCCTGAGGTGAGAATTATGTCGACTGCCAGGGGTAGGGATTCATGATAAAAGTATCTGTAGTTTGTACACCCATACTGGAATATTAGCTACATAACCTATCCACTTCTCCTCTGCAGCTTTCTTTTGATTGTATTTTGTCTTTCAATTGAAGAGGGCTTCTCAAGAGCAAAATCAAACTCTGGTAATTTCCTGCCATGAATGAAAGTATCAGTTCTCTGGGTCATGCTGCTAATAGCATTACTATGTCACTCCACATGAAGAGGCCCTCTATGTACTAAATCCTTAAGGGTACAAGTTAACGTTTAGTTACGGAAAAGAAAAGCATGTTTCTGGAGGACAAATATATGACGATAGATAGAGAGATTTATTATAGATTATTTGTGATAAGAATCACATTTCTGATATGTAAGGATTAGTTTTGGGGGAATATTTCTTTCCATGAAAAAATCATAAGCCATATTTGACTATGTTTATATGTGAAATTCTGGAGCGCATGCCTAATCTGGAGCAATCTCCATGGATACCAGTGAAATGTTTGATTGCTTCACATTTAACAATATGCCCCGTGATTATAAATGAGCCCTGATTAGCAGTTACTCAGAATACACTCATCTACCGACACGAAAGTCTTCGGAAAGTGTGTTACAAGTTAAAAATGACATCAGACGGTTCCTATCTCTCAGCTGACTCATTACCTTGACTGACACAGACATCATAGCAGCTGGTTTAGTTGTTTAGTCGAAGCCGATACTGGCAGCTGAATAGCATCGTTAGACGAAAAGACACCTTGTCAAATGTATTCTGTTGTTTTCCAATGTGGATGTGCACGTTATAACTGCAGCAACGTGTTTCTGTTTAATGTTGTATTTTAGACATGGCTGCTACAATGTACGCTCCATCCTCCACCCCCTGCGTTTTTGCTTCATAAACTGACATTTTAAGGAGAAATTAAGGCTTCCAATAAGTTGTATTTCTAGAGCTTTTAACCTTAGAGGTATATAAGATATAAAATGATCTAATAATCTAATATATAAACACATTATATGCATTTTATCGTGCATTTTGAACAGGGCCGGCCCTACAATGGGGCCGACTGGGGCAATTGCCCCAGGCGGCACTTCAGAAGGGGCGGCACTTTGCGGTTTTTTTTTGTTTTTTTTGAAGCGGAGGAGAGAGAGAGGGGCACCGAGTGATTTTCGCTTACCCGCTCGGCGCCCCTCTCTCTCTCCTCTGCGGCGAGTTTCCCTCTTCGGTCTCGGTGCCGGCTTGTAATGCAGAGCGCCGGAAGTGACACGAATTTCCGGCGCTCAGCATTACAAGCCGGCACCGTGGCAGCACAGGGAGACTCGCCGCAGGACTGTTTAAGAGTAAGTACCGGGGGGGGTAGATAATGCCGCCCCCCCCGGCGTCGGCGGGGGGCGGCATTTTAAACTTCGCCCCAGGCGGCGTTAAGTCTTCGGCCGGCCCTGATTTTGAAGCTGTAGAACACTATGATCCACCAAACATTCTGAGCTCCTAGAGGGACATAGAGATTTGGGCCCAACAAAGGGACTCCTTAAGGAGGACACTTGGGAGGTATGTAATAACCACGTAACACACTTACATGTTTGACGAGTAGCAGGTTAATAACATCTGCTTAACCATCTAATCCTTGTAGTCTAAATTGGTGCATCCACAAATACATTTTCTAGCAATTCATATAACAAGAAACAGTTACAGCCTGCTGCTTTAGCTACTAACATAAATAAGCAATTCTGTCTCCCTCCGCCACCCCCCTCACCCCTTCTCTCCTCTCTCTGTTGTGTCTCACACTTACTTCATATTTATTCATCAAGCCGGAGGTCGAAGATGAATTAAACATATTATTTTAATGATGCATTATGCAGGGTCAACTGGACCATTTTTATAGAACAAGCCATCCAGTATAGGGCGATCTGCATAGTTAATGGGGGAGATGTTGGTGGAATGTTTGACCCAAACCCACAGATTAGTGAAGTGAAATCCCTTCCTACCCCTTCCAAACTATATACTGATACTGTGCTCAGTATCAGACTCAGCTTCTGCTGTGTACTTAGACGTGAAAAGAAATGAGCTCTTGTTTAATGAGCAACGTTTTAGGCTTTCAAGGCACGGGTCATTGACTTGGCTGAGATATTGTGTATTTCATGGCTCAAGCATTACCTTATCCAACCCAAGAGCTTTGTCGCCACTGTTGTGTTGACAGCTTAAAATAAATATATTACACTCGATACACTAGAGACCGCTTGATATTTGGAATGATTAGACCTTTAATGCTTTTATGATTAATTTACATTTTTTTTCCTTTACAAACCTCTATCTGCGGTTTTCCAAGAAGCTTCTAGGATTGTGTCATTCTACCCTCTCGGGATCAAGCAACAATGAAAACAACATCCAGAGATGAAATGTAACTAATATTTAGTGTAACACCAGTGAACTAGCTTGATGGTAGATGTTAATTAGACAAAATGTAACAAAATCTAAATTATTTGCAACAGTGGGCTTTATTTCATAACAGTGGGCTTGACAGGCTTAAGCTTTAGGCATTGAATAACGAGTCTGCATTCCCATGTCCCCATTCCCACTTCCATATCTGCATTTTAGTAGAAGATAATTTAGCTTCCAGTTATTATTGTAACCAAGTCTTTCGGGGTCTATTCATTTAAGGGACAGTTAACAGGAAAACTTGCATTTCCGCTCCCATACATTACGAAGGCCCATCCCTAATAAGCTTGGCCTTGTATATTATATAATTTAATCAGGGGCGTAACTAGAAGCCTCTGGGCCCCGGTGCGAGAATAGGCTAAGAGCCCCCCTCCGCCCCAACCCAATCTACCCCCTCTCCCTCCCTTCTCACTATCTACCCTCTCCCTACCCCCCCACTCTCACTATCTACCCTCTCCCTAACCCCCTTCTCACTATCTACCCTCTCCCCTTCTCACTATGTACCCTCTCCCCCCTTCTCACTATTTACCTCTGCCGCGGTGCGCATGGCTTCACTGCTGAGCGCCTGCATATGACGCCATATGCCGGTGCTCAGCGTGAACCGCCGGCACCCGAGACAGACGCCTCACGCTTCCACCACTGCAGTCGGGGCAGCGCTGAGGCAGGCGGCGGCAGCGGAAGCGGCAGGGAGCAGAGGAGACAGAAGGGCGCCGAGCGGTTGCTGAAAACGACCGCTCCGCACCCCTTGGGCCTCCCTGACTGGCAGAACTCCAGGGCCCGGTCGCGACCCCTGTAGTTCCGTCACTGAGTTTAATGTACCCTCACGCATTAAATTATGCATTATGCAGGCCCAACTCAGCAATTCCAACTGGACAAAGATGCTGGTGTTGGCCCTTCATAATAAATACCGGTATTTAAAGGGAGGATGTTGAGACCACAACTCTCCCACAAACTGTCAACTTTCCTTTTGGTGAATAAACCCCACAGCTGAGCTGGCCCTGCATAACATCCCCATGACAATGACCATCTATATGGTTAATAGGTGTTGTTAATATATATATATATAGACTAGAACTCTATTTGGTTATATGTTACAGTCTTTCACCTATTCTGAATATAGTTACATCTTAACCTGGTCTACAGCCTTAGGAACCCACTAGAAATAGATAAGAATGTATATGATTTAATTGTACATTTACAAATATATTCTTATATTGCCTAAACAGCCTCCTCATGGATACAGAGGTCACCGAACAGAAAGTAAATAAAGATTTAGCTTGTAAAGAAAAGTGTTAAGCCCACCATCCACAATATAACTGTATTTAGTTGTATTGAAACAGATTAAGTGATAAAGATGTCACACTGCCCCCTAGTGGAATTAACCAGCAATTTCAATCACTTACTGCCAAGTACTGCAATATTTACACTGGTCACCATCAAGACCAGGATAATATCAACTTCCTGTGGAATTTTTAACATGCAGTACGAAATATTTCCCTTAGATTATTTCATGTAAAGAATGTTCCGCTAGCTTTGCAGACCGCCCGTAAAAATCTCTTCCTCTATATTCCAACACTTAGTCACCAGCATCTCATAGTCACCCTACATTCCCTAGCTATAAATATAGAAGGTTCTCATCTTCCTTCATGTGGTTTAAGTAAGCAATTTGGATACCGCGGGCTTCTAAAGAAATTAGCGCAAATGAATTATGGATTAACATGAATTTTCACACGTGATGACATTTAGCTTTAGGCTGTTAGCTGCGCCGTTTGCGTACATACATTTATGCTTTTATGCTGTAGTATACGTTGGTGCTTTGTGAATAATTTACACTAGCAAATCAAGGCACCACTTTTGGAGACTATAAATCAAAACAGAATTGATACTAGACAATGATATATGGGCTTCAATTAGATGCCTAACTTTCCATGTACACTGGCGTGTGTGAGAGAAAAATAGCCATAGCAGTCCTCTCCAACAGATTGTCCTCACAGCATCCTTTAATTTTGTCACGCACAGCGAACATTCTGCTATTTAGGTGTAGAACTTGCACATAGCCTCCATCAGCCAGGCCTGTGTGTCTTTTATTCATCATTTTCTGGCTCATGCACCTTAACCCAGATGGTATTTCAATAAAACTGAAATCATTTTTAAAGGACAGCGTAAAATCATCAAAGGCCCATTTACCTCCTCCCGCCGATTGTGTCTGTATGTCTGCCCGCTCTCTACTACTTCCTTAGACTGTAAGCCCTACGGGGCAGGGATCTCCTTTCTATTATGCTCACACCTATTTTACCTCGATGAACCCGGTTGTAGCCACCTGTACTTATTATATTGCAGCACTTTCTGTACTCTTTTTCTTATACAGTAAAGCATTCAGTAAATGGTAAAAAAATATAGAGTTTGCGGTTTAAGGACTGTCAAAAGCATAGACAGTTACATGAATGCAGCAATATAAACACAGCTAAGACTAATGTGTGTAAAACTAATATAGGTGTAAATGTGTTTGTATGTATGTATATACAGTATATGTATGTATTTGAGCATGGATGTGTAATTGTGTACGTGTGAGTGAGCATGGATGTGTAATTGTGTACGTGTGAGTGAGCATGGATGTGTAATTGTGTGTGTGAGCATGGATGTGTAATTGTGTGTGTGTGAGTAAGCCTGGATGTGTAATTGTGTCAGCATGGATGTGTAATTGTGTGTGTGAGCATCTGTGTGTGTAAGTAGGTGAAATGGAGTGTATGTTAGAATGAATGTGTACATGTGTGTTAGTGAGTATAAGTAAGTGTGTGTGATTTGTGTGTGTTTACATATGTGTGTCAGAGTGTATGCTAGAAGGGGGGGGCAAGGAGCAAAGAAGGCATAGACAAGTTGTGGTTTCTAGTTACGCCCTTGATGATCAGTGACCTAAAGAGTCATTAATAATTGATCATTTAACAATCTATTAGGTTAAAAGCTGTTAAAACTAAAATAAACAAATACAATTGTAAAAATCTGTAACCACTATTGGATCACTTGTGACAAGTATAGCCCACAAATCCAATTAACAATCAGTGATCTAAAATGTTACTTATTAGGTATTAGAATGTAAATTATGTCATTAAAATGTAAACATAATAAAATATTTTGATTAAAAATGTTTAGTTTATATTTTATGACCCAAGTGACCCCCTTCTCTCTGACTCTCACTGATGGGACGGAAAGGGATCATCTGCAGCAAAGTACAACCGACAGCAGTTGACCTTTAAGTACTTTTGACACACATGTAACGCTGCACACATGTAAAATCCGCACCCCCTATCCAACAATCCTTTTCAAATCTATATGAACGTTATATATACACGTTATATATCTAAAATGCCAACTTAGTAGTAGAACAAATCTGCTTTCATAATACTCAAATATGAAAATCTGAATTCTGTGAGAACTAAGCAATGCTTCTGCTAAATAAATTATGTTACAAGGAGACTGCTTTCCATCAGGCTAACTTATATATTATACACAGAGGTCACCGCACTTGGCTGTCCCAGTTGGCATTCACTTGCTCTCATATCAGTTACCCAATGTTCTAATTATCCTAAGAACACAAGGCCAGTTCTCTAGAACATGATCCAATGTCCTACAACTAAGTACAACGTGCAAGGGTACAGCCCTTCAATTTTATGATAGTAATTCATTGCGTATAATACAGTTGAGACTTTGATACTGTACTCAGTCGAGCTGCAACATCCAGTCTTACAAAAATCAGTATGTATTATAATGAATGAAGGTATGCACATAATAGTATTACCCTCCAAAAATATTGCTTTAACTGGGAGTAAGCAGCCCCATCAAGGGTGTCTGGTATTAAGACTTTGTATTAGTAGGATCTGTGTACAAAATGTTTACACGTGTACAAGTTGTCACCTGATGTACCTTGTTGCAACAGGGCACACGGCATATGGCCCCTCAGAATTAGCATAGCAGAGCACATGTATGATTGTGGGCGAGTGCTGTGTGATTGGTCATCATATGTAGATTGGGGGTCCCAATGGAATAATTAGTACCCTTTTGTGTGACCTGACTCCATGCGACTTTTGAAAGCCAGCTAGCATTAACTTGCTGATCTTGGTTAAGGCCTTGGAAACATGAATTTGGACTCCATCTTCGCTGTTCTCTGGGCTGATGCGGATAGATATGGTGGCAGGGCCAAGGTTGACTTGGATCTTTTTAACCTGGTGTTACAGCAGGCAATGGAGCAGTCCATGGCATTGGGGTATTAGGCCCTCTGCTGATTTAGGGGTTAAAGAGCATTGTTGTAGCGGGTGGCGTGTCCTTGCGGGGGATTGTTAAATTAGGAAATTGGAAGTCAGTGTTAAGGATGGCAAATCGGGTCTCAATCCTCCTCTGCCCTGACCTCTTAGGTGATAAGGTCGATTAAGTATAGGCCTAACAGTGCAGTTTTGTTGATGTTAATAAAAGCCGCGGTCTATTATCCATACAATGTGCACGTGGTTACTGGGAGTAACAAGGGTTCTGGTGGGATAGTGGGTAATCATAGCACAATTAACTATCTGCTGACATTTGATACACAGCATATAAGCTATGTTTTTGAACAACAATTTTCTATTATGTTTACTCTGTATTATATATATTAGCATCAGATTTCTAAATGTTCCATCCCACTACAGACCTTTCTTTATACATCTCATTGCTTTTTTTTTAGCCTAAATGCATTATCCTGATAACTGACAATCATTTCCACACCAAAGAACCAGTACATTGTTAACTATGGATCTGAAATCATCATGCGGATCTGAAAATATATACCAGAACCAAAGCCTCCAATGGATCAAAGAGGCAAATTTCCATGGTCTCCGACCTTTAATCCATTCTCCATGCTTGTTAGAAATATTTAAAACACAACAACAATCATTTATAAACATTGTAATATTAGTTTTATTTTATACAAACAATTGTTATAAAAGGTATCTGGAGAAAATACCAGCACTGTTCAGTTACTCATAACTCTTCTGTACAGCTTTAAAAAAACATCTTCATACTCATTCTCTTAATCACTAATAACCTATTTCTCATGCTTTTTGTTAGCTTTGTCCTCATCCTCTGCCTTCCTTTTTCCAGGACGATCTAGAAACGCGTAACTGAATAATTTAACTTGACATCACGGAAAGCATGATTCTTCATTGACCTTAGCTCTGGCATATGTATTTAAACATGTCTCCCCCTGCTGGTCATTCATTAAAATACATTTGATTTTAAAGCAAAGAGATGAATTGCATCCTACAGAATGGCAGAGGAAGCAGCTAATATAAATGTGGTTGAACCTTCCCTGTAAAAGCAATCTAAAAATGTAAAATGAAACATCCAGAGATGAAATGTAATACTTTTTTGTTTAATATTTGCTTATTGCAGATTTTTCAAAATGAACATTGTCAGCTACCTAAGGTCTACCAATAAAGTAAAAGTATCCATCGTTATATCCATCAATACATACTGATCTTGAAGTTAGACGGCTATGTGACCGTCAGCAAGTGGTCGTCAGCAAAGGCTGCAATTTTGTGAGGACTGTCCTTATTCTAACCCAACGTCAACTGAATGTTAGCTCTAACAGCATTTAAAAATGGGTTCCAATGTCAGGAGAAACAGTAAGTTGCCTAGTGCCAATTGACAGGGGAAGTGGGTCAGATAATGTACCATTTATGCGTATTCTAACCATGGGGGGATTGATACAGTGCATCCAACAGCATAGGGATGTTCCCAGACCTATTTTCCTGACAATTAGTTTTAAGAAAGTCCAACTGAACCTGTGAAATGGTTTTTCTGTATCAGTAGAAAGAAAATGTGTGGCGATTCTTTGGCCTCTAGCTAAGTGTAGAAGTCTTAAGAACTAGTGGTATTGTCTCTTGCTTCTCATCTGGTGGACCAGAGAAGGGAGAAGGTCCCAAAGTCTATTTCAAACTATTAACAAACACTTCAACATCAACATCGAGAAGTGAGATTGGTCTGTAACTGCCACACAGCTTCCGATCCTCAACTGGTTTGGGCATTATCGTTACACGGGCTTTCTGAGCCTGGGGCGGTAGAGAAAACCCTGACATAAGGGAGTCAAACTCTTTTGAGAAATATGGGCGTAGAGTAAACATATATAGAATATGTGCTTATAGTAAAGCACAGTAAAGCCATCTGGGCCTGGACTTTTCCTGTTAGGGGCCGATTTTATAACTTCAGAAAGTTCCTCTGCGGGTGAAGGCATCTCTAAGGTCCCTGGAAATCTTTTTGGGAATATCCTGTTTTATATAGTCCCTCATTTCTGGCAACACTCTCCAGCTGTCAGCCAGCTGAGTAGTATGCCATGCCTTTTTTACTTTTTTGAGTATCGGAGAGTGGCTGTCCCGGGCTGAGCACTAAATTCAGGTTACCATCTACTATAACAATACCCTCAGCAACATCTCTAAGTTTCTTTAAGACAGAACAAATAAATGGATGTTAATTGACAATTGGTGCGTACAAAAGAGCAATTGTAAATTTGTAACCATATCGCCAGCTCTAGACATCCTTTTTAGAAATGAAGCTCTACCCTAAGTATCAGTCCATATGTCCTTACAAGAAAAAGGCAAAGATCTTCCGAGAACAATTTCTGTGAAAAGTAGTGTGTTGGGTATTTGTGGTTGTAGAAATTAGGTACCTTAAGGGAGTGAAAATGGGTTTCCCGAATGAGCCTCACATCTGCCTTTAGGGTGTGTAGTTGGCAGTCTTCAATGTTGCCAACAGACCCCCCCCCCCAAAAGAAAAAATTTAGTACCATCATTCCAGGTTATCCAGCTTTTAATCCATTCTCCCTGCTTGTTAGAAATATTTAAAACACAACAAACAATAATAAACATTGTAGTTTTAGATTTATTTTATACATACAATTTAACATACCGTCGTCAATCTTCTGGTAGAAATACCAGCAATGCTCACTCACTCAGTTCTTCTGTACAGGTTTATATAAAAAATTTTTTTTAAAGATCTTCATCCTCGTCATCACTAATAACATATTTCTTGTGCTTCTTGTTAGCTTTGTCCTCATCCTCTGCCTTCCTTTTTCCAGGACGTTCCCCTTCCTGATGAAGTAAAATTAGCATGTTAGAGGAATATTAAATGACGTGGCTCACATACACTTCTGCGCTCTTAAAAGGTTAGTAGTCTTAACGAGTATTTACAAATTAATGTATTCCATTTTGAATGAACCTGGGAAAAAAGGAATGTGTCCCCCGAAACAGCTCTCCCCAGTCTTCCCACTTAATACAATATTTGCAGAACTCCAATAATCAACAATGACCTCAGACAATGGCAGAGCCAACTATAGAGTGAGCATCAGCACTGAATGATTTTCAATTTCAATTTAGGCTGGCTGTAACCAACTACAGGTTAATATGGCAGCTTCAAAAGGCTACGTAAGTCGCTGACATTTTGAAGGCTGTTCTTCACTAGGATTTCAACAGGATCTGATGCCATATTACAGACTAGATGCACAAAGTGTTGGCTATGTATCGTGGGACATTTTGACGGCAAATCACAATGAAACAAGAGAATAACACACTTTACTTCAATTAACCTTCTAAGCAAACCGGAGGACCAAGTTAATATGAAACTCAGTGGCATTGCTAGGAAGGGGGTGGCTGAAACATCAGAGGAGCAGGGTGGTTAGGGAGATCATCAACCTACTTCACTGCTCCCCCGAGAAGCATATCGGCGAGCGATACCTTGGCGCTCAGCACTAAAGCCACACAAACCGCGATGGCACAGCGGTCTGTACGAAGAGACCTTGCGCTCACAACACAGGGCTTGACAAACGTAAGTAAAGTGGAGACAGTGAGGAGTAGACAGAAAGAAGGCAAGCTAAAGAGAAATGGCATGGGAGATAATCGGAAGGGGGATCGATAGTGAGAAAGAATAGAGAAAAGATCTGAGAAAGAAAAAGGAGGATCAAAGAGAAGTGGAGACAAATAGAAAGTGTGAGCGAGTGTGTGTGTGTTTGTATGTTACAGCAAGCATGTGGCTGCAAGGGCAAGTGTAAATGTGCAAGTGTATGAATGTGTTTGACAATGTGTGTATTTTGACAGTCTATTAATTTATGAAGGGTATAGAATGAATAAAGGGTTGCGTTACTCAGAGGAGACCACTGTAGGTGCAATCTGGGTGCTGGGAAAATTCTATAGATGAAATCTGGGTCCTGGGGCGAGTGCTTATGTACATATCATATAGTTAAAATAGGATGCATACTTCAAAGAGGTTGCTATAAATAAAGAAATCTGAATTAAATTTTTTGTGTGCATGTATGTTATAAAACACATACATAGTTTTATATCACCCCCATACTTTTGTCCCCCCTAAATGTGTTTGCTGGAGACTCTACCAACGAACCTAGGTAAGATGCAAATGTATGGTCCAACATTCCATTTTCTTTGGATCCTGTGTTTATAGTGAGGGTGCCACAAAGTAAAACCATGCTTTTACAAAGAGGCCAAGGTCTGTCATTCAATCCAAGTTCACTTACCTCATCATCACTGTTTAGCTTCTTTGCCTTGAGCAATCTCTGAGCTCTGTCATCATCTGACGCTTCATCGCTGTCTGATGAATAAATGCGAGCCCTCTCCTCTGTTGTACAAAACATTAGTTTTTGCTGTGTGAAAGCTAGATAATCTATTTTTGTCATTTCTAGAAACGCGTAACTGAATAATTTAACTTGACATCACAGAAAGCATGATTCCTCATTGACCTTAGCTCTGGCATATGTATTTAAACATGTCTCCCCCTGCTGGTCATTCATTAAAATTCATTTGATCTTAAAGCAGAGATGAATTGCATCATACAGAATGGGACAGGCAGCAGCTAATATAAATGTGGTTGAACCTGCCCTGTAAAGCAATCTAAAACAGAGAGTATGTGGCTATATATGATTCCAGCAGCAGCTGAATCTAGAACGATCCGTCTTCGCCTGGTCTACGCTGTAATCCTTCTCAAAGTCAAGCTCCTTGGACTCAAGACTGCTTTATCATAAATCCCTCTTCTTGCTACGTTCAACTAGTGTTGTATTTAAATTTCATTGTGGGCATCTTGTCCTCTCTCTCCAAAAGCTATTGTGTATGCTGCTGTCAAACAACACAGTAACACAAGCCAGACTTGTGGGCATGGATGATATCAGGATTTGTGTGGCCTCCTTACAGAGAACATAAGAAAGTAAATAGTTTTCTTTTATGAAAACAAGGTCAACGTATTAGTTAATCAAGGTATTTGCGATTAGTGATGGGAAGTTCGGATCATTAAAGTGAATCGGATCATTTCGATTCGTTCACTGAAATGATCCGATTCATGATCCGGATCTTCGGATCACTCAGTGTGTCTGCACGGAGTTACTGTTTTCCAGTAACTCCGTGCAGGCACACTAACGATTGGCCCCGCCCCTTTCATTATGAATCCTCCCCCCTGCCTCCAGTGATGTCAATGAAGGCAGAGAGTCGTTCAAAGATTCGGATCTTACAGGGATCCGAATCTTACAGTGATCCGGATCACTGTAAGATCCGGATCACTGTAAGATCCGGATCACTGTAAGATCCGGATCACTGTAAGATCCGGATCACTGTAAGATCCGGATCACTGTAAGATCCGGATCACTGAACGACTCTCTGCCTTCATTGGCATTCTAATCATTCAGAGAATGTCACCATACTGTTATAAATAATACATTAATAATCACTGCCCCCAGGATTTACATTCCCCTTTACCTGCAACTGCACCTTAAGTTAACTTTATTAAATTAATTAAATTAACCCTCACCATTAAATTAACCCTAAACACCCCATCAACCATGTCTGCCCCTAAAATTAACCCTTAACACCCCATTAACCATAACTGCCCCCAAATTAACCCTAAACACCTCATTAAGCATAAATGCCCCTAAATTAACACTAAAGACCCCATTAAGCATAACTACCCCCAAATTAACCCTAAACACCTCATTAAGCATAACTGCCCCTAAATTAACACTAAAGACCCATTAAGCATAACTGCCCCCAAATTAACCCTAAACACCTCATTAAGCATAACTGCCCCTAAATTAACACTAAAGACCCCATTAAGCATAACTGCCCCTAAATTATCCCTAAACACCCCATTAAGCATAACTGCCCCCAAATTAACACTAAAGACCCCATCAACCATACCAATTTATTAGGTAATTTATCTGGAGTACATGCAATTAATTTAGGGGCAGTTATGGTTAATGGAGTATTTAGGGTTAATTTCTGGGGCCGTTATGGTTAATGGGGTCTTTAGGGTTAATTTCAGGGGCCGTTATGGTTAATGGGATCTTTACGGTTAATTTCAGGGGCAGTTATGGTTGATGGGGTATAAGGGTTAATTTTATGCTGATGACTGAGGGTTAATTTAATTAATTTAATAAAGTTAACTGTAGGTGCAGTTATAGGTAAAGGGGGGCAAACTCAGGGGAATCTAAATCCTGGGGGCAGTGTGAACATTATTAATGTATTTATTTATAAAAGTATGGTATCAGTGATATTCTCTGAATGATTCGGATCATTCGACTCTTCGGATCATTCGACTCTTCGGATCATTCGACTCTTCGGATCATTCGACTCTTCGGATCATTCGACTCTTCGGATCATTCGACTCTTCGGATCATTCGACTCTTCGGATCATTCGACTCTTCGAACGACTCTCTGACTCTAAGAGTCATCGTTCCTGTGTGAATTAATGAGCTGTAACCTGACCCCAGAGTCTGTGTCTGAGTGCTCTGCAGATGACTCACAGCTCTAGGATCAGGTTACAGCTGCATGATTCACAGACTGAACCGTTACAAACGAATCGTTCAGTCTAGTGAACCGACTCATCCGGATCACTAAAAAGAACCGGATCAAATGAACGATTCGTTCATGATCCGGACATCACTATTTGCGATGTCTTTGCAGACAAGCTTTCTTATTCCATGCAACTGTACCTCGTACGCCTTTGTAACGGTTCTTAATGGCAGCTAAGCTTATAGACTCATCTGCTTCCTCCTCATCTTCATAGCGATCGGGTTCCAGGTAGTTTGCACTCAAGCCGCGCTGGTGTTGCTTCTCCCTCATTCTCCGCTGTTGAGACTCTCTGCGGATCGATGCTCTCAGCCTCTCCTCCTCTTTCTGCAAAATAGTAAGAAAATGTGTCTTACAAACGTTTAGCACCCAGCCAACAAGCAGCTTACATTACCCCGATTAGCCTTCAGCTATCTAAATGCTTCATTTGAATCATAGAAAAATCAACACTATCTCCAAATGAGCCCCCAAAAAACCTTTGGAAAAGACTCAACGCAATATAAATTGGCAGCAAGCCACGTGAATTGCAACACTTGTTTCACAGGAAGTGTACAAGTTGTTATAATAAATAATAAAAGTTTGAATAAAGTAACCAGCCTCTGGAGTCTTTAGACCGTTGCCCCAAGTCAGTGATGGACCATGTTCATGTCGGGAGCAGTGAGCTGAAGACCCATACTAGCATTTTATGATTTTCCCGATGAGCTGTTTTAAATTGCGAGTTGTTAATAAAAGCCGCACACGCAATGACTCCTTTTATACACCCACAGATTATTGGATTGAAAACCGTTACGATGGAGGAGGATTACAGAGACGGTGATACATTTGATTCTGTGATCTAAAAACTGTGAAGTCTGGTTACTTTGTTCAGATTGTATTATCGTTTATTACACCAGCTGTTTGTAGCGCAATTTGTTTGTGATCAAAGACATTCATTGCTGTAGCTTTAGCTGAGGGATATCGTTTGAATCATAGAATTCTTAATTAAGCAATAAGGGAAGTCCAAATCGTAGGCTACCCCTGCTCTATGTTACAGAAAAGTAATTTTAGATGACTTCATATTGTGCCATTCGGCGTAATGATTACATACCAGTCTGAAATTCCCTCAGCTAGTGCATAACTACAACTATATTGTATCAGAACCCTGTTTCTTGAGTAAATGTACTACTTTATCTTTTCTTTCTGCTAGTTACTGTTAGAGGTCACATCACCTTAATCATCTCTGTCCTCTGAGATTCTGGGTCACGTCCTGCCATTGGAAGGATTCTAATCTTCTGAGTCTTGGAACATCTGTCTGCGAGTGACAGTGTCATCTTCCTGTGGGTGGCACTGTCTGTAGAATGAGGCCTGGAAGAGAGAGCAAAAAAAAGTGATTACATGAGATGTATGCCTTAAAGCAGACTTCTAAATCAACGGAAAACAACTCTACGTATTACTGCTCATATTTCTAAAATAATAAAAATATTCATATAAAAATGCAATCCACTAAAAAGTTAACTTCACAAACCTACCTGAAGGTCAACTTTGTTTTGAAGACAGCCTGGCCCTGCAGACCAGTACCCTGTCTAATAAACAGGTGGTTGTGATCTCCTTGGAGTGGAGCTTTGTAGACGTCAAACACTTCATTACCCAGATGTAACGACATGCTGTATGAAGAAGAGAAGCATCAGTAGCTGTGAGAGTCCCATGCACTTTTCTAGCGTTAGTAGACACAAAGTTTAGGATTCAGGCATTATCCCGAAGTGTTAAAACTAACAGATCGGATGTTTGAATGCAGGGCTACTTGCTTTCTTTTTTGACAAAATTCCCATGCTGATTAAAAACATTTTTTAACCACCTGGTCAGACGCTACAGAGAAAAAAAAAATAAAAAAAATACGAGCCAGTAGCCGAGTTAACCAAATCACATTTAGTTATATTACAGACCTGCCGTCAGACCATTTAACAATTCGGGCATTGCTCTCTCTGATATCGTTTCCTTCTTCATCCCGTCGTGTTCTCCATCGGATTGTGTTTTCAACCTATTTAAAAAAAAAAAAAAAAGTTAGGTCATATTGAGATGCATATAAATTTATTTTTGTGTTAGTACTTCGTTATGCAATTACAAATATTTAAAATTCAGCAGCCTTTTTAGAAAAATAGCAATTTCAAATACATCTACATAAACCAAGGGAACACATGCTTTGAGTAACAAACAAGGTGAATACCTTTAATTTCAGCCTAGTTCTTCCTTCTTCATCCAACATCTCTTCATCTTCAAACTCATCTTCATAATATTGAGGATCAAAAGGTCTAATACATTAAATAAAAGTAGTTTAAAACAGTAGTTTAAAACAAAGCATGTCAAGAGTTTACAAAACATAGAATAGACTTCATCCTATTTAAAGGAAGTCATAAAAGGAGCCACCATATAGACTGTCCATCATTAAGCTTAATTTATCTAGTTTATTTTATTACTCAATTAAATTATGTGCTAATGTACTGTATCCCAGTCTGTATGTGACCGTCAGCATCTGTCTGAATGAATCTTAAGAGATGTGCTAGCCGTGGTATATTTTTGTAGTAAAGTTGTAATGTGTTAAAGGCATCTGTGTAGCATGCTATGAATGTCTCATAAGTACCATATGGGCATGAATGCTGCCAACGCCGCCGCCACCCCCCCCTTGATTTGTTGGTCATTAACATGTTACTAAGATACTATAAATAATTAATTAGAAGTAGCCTATATTTAAGTCAGTAAGGAATTAGAAAGTGTATATTCACTTTTAAAATAGACCTCAAATCTTTAGATTATGAAGTCTTAGTGGCCTCCTTCAGCTCCATAATACGTAGTTAATGCTGGGAGAGTTCCTGAAAGTCATGTCCCTAATTGCTTTATGCAAAGTCAACTCAGCCTCTTTTGTATGTTCTAAAAGTATCCAAAACCTTACCTGGGCTCAACACTGAGAAAGTTGGGAAGTTTCACGAAATACAAATCATTCCCCAGGTCTGTATTGACTTTTGGAATCTCAACTTCTATCCTAGTTTCTGGAATGGGTTCTTCTTCCTGTTGGTCCTGATCCATTCCATCTTCATCCTTGAGAAGAAATATATAATATTCAGGTTCACCTTTTTTTGCACAAACAGATGGACTCTAGAGGGTTCATGGCCGGGCTACGCACAGAGTGATAAAACATGCTTTTGGTACATACTAGGGGTTGTCCCGGAGTGGCTGGTTTATCTTCACCATCACTGCCTGAAGAAATGTCATCCGCATCACCAAACAAATCAGCAACATCTTTTTTTGCTACAAAATAGATATTAAAACAAATAATTTAAAACATAAAAGAAATATAGTAGTGACTGTTACTATTTTTACTCAATTATTGTGGTCTAAGACCCGATTTTAAAGTAGTTAGTCTCCTTATGAATGACGGGTGCGACCAGAGCTTCTGGTCATTATCAAAAGCTGTAACTGAAGTAACTATGTGGTAACAGTAAGTTAACTAAATATTACTTTATTTGAAAACTTGACATTTTCATTCCACTTTTTACCATTTGCTAAGTTATTTTTATTCAGTCCACAATATCTAGGAATGTCTCAGAAACAGTACCTTTGGGTCCTTCTCCATCACTGTCCATTTCAGAATCCGATGCTATAACTTTTTTATGCTTGTGCCGGACAATCTCGTCATCGCTGTCACTGCCTTTACCAGATTCTTTAAAAGAAACCAGAAACTAGACGTTTATCACACATCTAGTAACTCTGAAAACAATAATCATTTTAGATCTATATATTGTGCTGGTCAAATACTTTATCGATTACCAATGCTGATCAGTTGATAAGATACACAAAAGGGAGAGGGAAAAAAAATGTAATATTTTCAATTTATTAAGTGGATATATTGGGGAAAAAAGAAGAGGTGGGATAGATTTAAATTGTTAAAATACACCTGTTCATCACCTTAAAGGGTCTGCTTATAAAAATCCTCCTCTACATGGCATCTCTAGACGCTTGGGAAATATTTCATTGACCAAAACAGAGACGTATCCAGTAATTACTGGAATAAATTAGGGTGAAACGATGTAACCCAATACTTTAACTATCAAAGACAAGAGTGACGTGGCTCACAATAAATCAATAGTGAAACATAACCTTTATGAAATATTTTCTATGATTAAAATTACACTGGTTGAGGCATACCACCCACCTCAGTCTAGTGGATGATGATATCTAGTCTGGTGATTCGCTGATAGTTTGCAATATCATATCATATCATATCATTCATACATGGAAAAACGCATACAAGTGTTTGTATGGACACTGCCGTGAGAGGAATTAGTAGGAAGTACTTTTGCCCTTTTCTTAATGGATACATTTTAAAAAAAAAAATCAATCACTTTAATATGATCCTAAAATACACAATTTATCATACTGAAACAATTAATGATTTTCATTAACTTTAAAAAAAGATGCAAGTGAAACTTACCCAAATTATGATCTTGCTCCTCTCCATCTGAACGATGACGTCCATGCCCTTCATAATCGGAATTCTGCCTTTCCTCATCTTCTGACCTTTGACGTTCATGTTCATCATCATCTGAATGTTGAGGTTCGTCATCAGAGCGCTGGCGTTCATTTTCATCATCTGAATGCTGAAGTTCATCTTCTGAATGCTGGTTGTCCTGTTCTTCTCCGTCTGAGCGTTGCCTCTCATCATCTGAATGTCGTCGGTCATCATCAGAGTGCTGCCGTTCATTATCCTCATCATCAGAAATGCCAGATCCGCGATCTTCATCACGAGACAGACGGTTTTCATGTTCTTCTGCATCTGACTGGCGATTCATTTCATCATCTGACCGTTGGTGCTCGTCATCATCATCAGATCTTTGGTGCCCTTCATCATCTGATCTTTCTGATCTTTGGTGTACCTCATCATCAGATCTCTGGTTTCTTTCATCGTCAGAGTGCTGTAGCTCATCATCAGAGTTCTGCATCTTCTCATCATCATCAGACCGGTCACTTTTATCATCCCTTGCCCATTTTTCATCCTCTGAATGAGCATCTTTTTCTGACCCTTCTGCTTCTGAATGGTGGCTACTTCGATCTGATCTACGTTCCGCAAAGTCTTCATCGTGGAGACCTTCGGAACCACTATGTTGTTCTGCATCGGACTGATCGTTTTCTTCTTGATCAGAGTGTGCTATTTCAGACTGATTGTCTGATCGTTCAGATCGATTGTCACTGCCGCTATGCTGAGACCCAACATCATCCTCACTGTCATCCCCAAATAACTCTTTGTTGCTGGGCTTTGAAATTGCCTCATCGTCGTCATCCCGTTCACTTTCACTTCCTGAAGGGTTGCTACCAGAACCAACATTTCCTGGTTCTGAATCCGATCCAGACCCAGAATCTGACTCTGTAAAACATAAACACAATATTTGTATACCCATGTTAGCCCAAGCAGTAACCAGAAGCGTTAGTGTAATTTACTATACTTGTATCTGTAGTCTTAGCTATTGGTTATTACCTTTCTAGTAAATCTGACAGTGAAATCTAATAATAAGTGATTTTCCTTATGCTCGTTAAGATATAAGCCCCAGAGGAAAATGGTCCTTCTGTAATGTTTGAAAATATATTTAAATGGAACTTTGGATTCTAAAGTTACTGCGTTTCTTATCTACTGTTATGTTACAACACACTGTACAAATATTTGTATACACACGCACAACACACTTTATAATCACTACATTTCATTTTCATTCAATAGAGGCATTTTGGTACTTTCACGAGAAGCCTCTCCATTAATCAATAAGGAGGCATTAGGAGCCATCATCGTTATTTACATAGAGAGCCCCAAGAATCTGAAAAGGAGAAAGGGAGTACATTATACTGTGGCAACGAGCGCTTGGAGAGCCCCTTGGCTTGCGCCTGAATCCTAAAAAGGAATTCAAAGGTTTAAAGCCTTTACTAAAACAGCTGCTGCGGAACATGACTTCCTGCGATGCCAGCTTAAGGCTGTATTCACCAAAGGGAGATATGCCATGTGAGTCTGCACCATACATTGTGAAGGGCAGCCCAGTGAGCTGCTGATGTAGTAAAGCTGACCCTGTATTAAGTGTAGTTACTTTAGTGGGATTTCTTCAGTCTCCTTACCCATTGAATTATGCGTTGTGCAGGGCCATGACTGGAGAGAGTTGTCAAGGTTTGGACCTTCATAATTAATGATGAAACGAACTCTCGCCCTCTGGATCCCAGCAGCTGGAGAGCCACCGGTTTCTTTAACTAAGCATGTCTTCGCATGAATGCGGATCTCTGCATCCCGGTTTACCGACAGCCGTTTCACAATACGTAGCACACGACATATACAGCCAAGGCGCATTCCGGGATCATATACACATGCAACTGCGTGGCCGGTACTGAGCCTCGCTACAGAGGTAAACATAGCCGATTTCTGGCACACTCAAGGTAAGAAAGGCAATAACCCGACGCACAGAGCCCCTCGGCGGTCACCAGTTACTTACCATCAGCCTTCTGCTCGTTGTCAGAGTCAGCATCGCTGCCGAACAAATCCTCCATGTCAGCCATGATTAGGCCGCGATGCTGCAAAGCGGGAACTGCTGTGAAACAGGAAGTGGCTAGTCGCCTAGGAAAACAGTAGGGAGCCGTAAACAAGAGACACGGCAATTCGCTGCTGGGGGGTTGGTCTCCGAACCCGGAAAAGCTTACAGTATCAATAGCTTTATTGACACGAACAGAAAATGACAGCATCCTGTTCCGAGATGGAATGATTTACTTGTATGAAGAAACAATCGTTGTCATGATTGTGGCCTGCCAGGGCCAAATGTGAATAAAATTGCGGACATACGTGTGGCACTCCTTACTGAAGGAAATGAAATGCTATTTAATAGTGATATACAGCCAACGTCGTCCGTGTTACTTAAATGCGATATTCAATGAAAATATGGCTGCAATGTATTTTTATCTACCTCACAACCTGTAGGATTTAGAATGAAGGACACCCAAGCATAATAATCCTACCGAACGTTGGCGCTCACACATGCATGGGGGTCTTATAAGGTGAAGTGGCGCCATAGTTAAGAGCCCTGGACTGCAGACAGGCCTATATTTGGGTGCCACAAGGTAGTTGGGAAGCTTTACACCAAATGAATACCCCCCTCGAAAATATTTTCTATAGTTTTTAGTCACTTAATGTAATTTGTACATCTTGGCAAGGTGGACAGCAAGAGATGTCCCATTCAGCAATGGCTTCCAGAAACCTTGTCGCTGACTCTGCCATCCATCTGTGGGAACGCCGCCGATCAATGTTGCCTGTTTTATTCCTTGTTCATTTTGAACTGGTTTTCATTTTCTATATTGTGCATCTTTTTGTAAAAAAGTTTGCACAAACCTCTTCAAACTAGTTACACCTTTTCTTTATTATATTGAGTATATTCCATGATGCATGGAATGTAACAGTTATTCATAAAATACCAACATGAACCAAATGTTTATACGAACAGGAGAAAAGAGATAATCTCTTCCAAGTACTGCACACCTGGTGAAACAAAGAAGCAAGGAAAGGTTTATGCTTCACTTACTAGCGGTGGAACAATCTGCCTGTATTTTATTTTTTTTTAACTTGAAATTTTTATTGAGATTTACACATGAAAAAACAATCGGGGTGTCCCCAATACATAACGACCATAACTCGCCGAGTACAGGCAGAAATGGATTGACATACATGTGAAAGTAGCAACTAAACTGCCAGAAAAATCTCAAAATTTTCTGAATATGATGAGCAAATGAAAACACACAATCCAAGAAGAATATAGAAAAGAAAAAAAGGAAGAAGAGGAGGAAAAGAAGTGGGGGGGGGAGAAATAAGGACACATCCATCACGAGTCAGCAATTTCCTTCGTATACCAAGGAGTACGCATATTCCCTAGAAGAAGGCCGCCCGACACAGGAGGGAACATGTGCGTATAATAATCGTCCCAAGTCTCCCAGGTAGAGTGAAAGAGATGCAACGTATTAGAGGCCGTATGTGCTATTTGTTCATATATACGGGTCGTGGTGATGGAGTATAGAACCTCACGGATCGTGGGGGGGGGGATCCTTCCATTTACGAGCGATGCAGATTTTTGCTGCAAGCAAAACATGCGCTAAAAGTTTTCTACACGGCGCATCTAGTGATGGTGGGAACATGTCAAGTAAAGCCACTTTAACCCCCTCAGCTATGGGAATGTGCAGCAATTGAGTAATGAGACGGAAGACATGTTTCCAAAATGATCGAAGGGCAGGGCATGCCCAGCAGACATGTAACATAGTGTCCACCCCACCGCATTGTCTCCAACAGAGCGGGGATGAAGAGGGATACATTTTAGCCAGTGTAGCAGGTACATAGTACCAGCGAAACAAAACTTTGCGATTGGTTTAGAAATAAGTGGCATTCCGGGACACTCCCTGAAAGTTCGCAAGGGCATCATACCACAGCTTGACATCATAGGTGCGACCAAGCTCTTTCTCCCATTGTAACATATACGTAAGTTTGACCTCAGACCCATGACCCAACAGAGCCGCATAACAAAAGGAGATAGCCTTCGGGACGTGAGAATTGGAAGTGGAAAGGACAGAGCGATCCAGATGCGTATGGAGAGCATCGCTGAGCTGTAAATATTTAAAGAAGTCCTGAAGAGGTCTGCCTGTATTTTTATGTATATTTTGGATTGATTCCAATTTAATTTACTTCATGCAAATAAGCTCAGATATTCTTTAGTCATGATTCCATCGCATTTAATTTCCTATTGGGAGCAGGGAGTATACCCGTCAGACCTCAGCAGGCCGTCCATTCCAGACAGAGCCTAACATTTAAAAAGTAAACATGGAGCAGGTGTATAGTTTTGCCAAATAAATTTGTCTACATGTTTTCTCAACTCGGTCTCCACAGAAGCTGTGATCTGCGATGGAAATTCAGCTCCCTTATGCAACTCACAAAAAGAAAAGTTGAGTTCTGGCAGGAATCCATCAAGACTTCACAGGATACACACAAGGATTCATAACGAAGCAATAGTAAAGAAACTGTAGCTGAGGGAACTGGTCATGCATGCTTAACCTTCCGCAATTTATTCGGCTATTGAAGGTAACATAGGCCATAGTGTCTTACAGGCCCAGTACATTCTGAATGCGATGGAGACAGTTCTCAATCTCAGCACTGTTACGCTGGCATCTGAATGCCTAAACACAAGTACAAGCATTCCCTTCATCTGGTTTGGACACGGTCATCACAGGCAGCACTGATCAGTGTAGTAGAGACCCTGCAGGATCTATGATGACCCCCTGCCAATGATCACATGTATTGTTGATCAGGAACGCTTGGCTGCAGAGCCGTACCTCCCAATTACCGTGTGATCCACAGGCGGAGGGAAGGACCATAGTAATGCCCTAATGCTACTATGGTTTGAGGGACCATAATGATGTCACTGCAGCATCCTATGGATTAACCAGAAGTTAAAATAAAATTCACGGGGGTTCAAAAAGGATCTCTAGCCATGTTGCATTGCTCTGTGCAAAAAAAGTGTCAAAACTCAAAATACCCCAGCACAGTCCACTCAATATTAATAACACTTTGATTAAAAGATTCCAGTTTTGGATAATAAAACTTTTGTAGGTACGCTAAATGATAAAACAGGGAAATTAAGGATGATCACAGGCATAGCGAAAAGGCTGAAACTTCTTGGGTCCTCAAGTGTTAAATAGCTTGTGTCCGTAACCAAAAAAAAACCAGTTACCTGCTTGTTATTAACTCTTTTGCTGTAAAACAGATGAATAAATTCAGGTGAAACAAACCATAATGCAGCGTATTGCACCAGCTGCAGCTCTTAATTCTACCGCCAGGGGGCCCCATCCATCTCCAGCCAGGCCCATATGTACAGAATAATCATAGCATGCCTATGTTTTACAGGTCAACATGACGCTTAACCTTTTTGAAAAAAAAAAGTTTTATTTATAAATGCTGAAGACAAACCGAGCTCTTCATAGTACAACAGTACAACAGATTAGCGTATACTTTAGATAACCTTTTATATTATATCGCCATAACAATATTTGGCACTGCGTAAAAATGTTTACACTATAATAATAAAAACACAGCATAGGACATACCCAATGTACATAGTTTCAGCATTTCGAAACAGCAATGATATGGACAGTAACAGTTTGCTAAGAGTTCAAATGCAATGTAATCTAAATAGCTAACAGTTTACATTATTTTTTTGTAGAGCCATTTGTTTTTAACTTCATATAGATCGATTGTCATTTGTGTTTATGTTCCCATTCAGCACTCAATCTTAAAGTGCTTTGCTTTAATTAAAAAGAAAGATGTTTGATCGTGGTCAATGCACCCAGACAGCTTGTAACCTGGTTAAAAATATTTGGTAGAACTTATTACCCTGAAGAAGAGAGGGTGTTTAAGCAAGAAAACCCTGAGTTTTGTCTGGTTATAAAGGTCTCAGACTTTTAGAACCATATGCCAAGTCGTTATCAACTCACACAGATCATGCTTGACTTTATAGTTTTAAAACTATGGTTTCATTGACACCAAGCGGAAAGTCAGCCAGCTCCAGGGCTCAATTCATCCGGAAATCTACCCGACATTACATGCAGACTGTAATGTAATCTACTCAAGAAGACAAAAGTCTAAAGTTAAAAAAAAACAAAACAAAAAAAAAACTGTCTAGTTGAGGAGTGTTTCGCATCTCATCATATTTTCACTTTTTTAATTCTGTTCTACAAAGACCATCATTCCCTTTAGCTACCTGTAAACAATATACAGCACAGGTTTTATTCCTCCTGTTTCCTTTGTACACCAGATGAGGACCAACGCATTTTGTTGCAAAATGCACTGCTCATCCCGGTAACAAACTCTTAAATGATGGCTGTGATTCCCTTGATATCTGTGTGTGATGCTTGATGTATAAATGGTCACAGCTGCTTTGAGACGTTAACATTCCTGCAATTATTACATATATGGCTCGAGTATATAATTTTATGCTTCAAATTAGACTGAAAAACAAAACAGGAGAATGAAAATAATGATCAGATAATGGTATGCAGTTTTCCAGTATCTTCCCTTCTTCCCAGGCAGGACGCCCACAGGAACAGATTATTCACCGGCGATCGGGAAATCTCCAAAATTATGTTTTCCTGGGTAAATGTAAAGGTTTACATGTGGTCCCCTTCAACCCTTCGTTTGCGAACTGCAAAAGCACAAAAAAACAAAAATTAAAAAACAGTCTATAAAAGCTGATTTGCAATAAACGTTATTACAGGAGCTACGACAGTAGTGTTAAGAACACCGTCCACAACAAACTGTGCTACATAACTTTGTGAAGATTTAGAGAGACACGCCGTTTTCTAGGTTCCCGATTATAATTCATGGAGGCCATTTTTCATGGATTCCAACATATAGTGTAGCGTTGACAGATGCTCCTTATACATCTATTCAAGTGGCCAATTCATTTGAAGCCATAACCGAACATGTTTTGATTTGTTTCTGACTTCCAGACAGTAGAAAAAGACTGAGGATCACGATCAAAATAAAACAGCACGAGACAAATCACAGTCCTGATCTAACATGCTTTTAGTCAGCTAGTTATTTGTGAGGTTCTGCTAAAGAAAAGCAATACAGAACAAAGCAGAAAACGCAGGCAGAAGACTCGGCATGCAATGTAAACCTGTGCGTCCCTGAAGAGACGGGAGGCTGATCAATGGACAGGGAGGGACAGACTTCTCAGAGAGAAAAATGCAAGACAGCAAAGAGAAAAGATGTTGCACAGAGGTCTAGTCCACAGGGTATCAGCGCTGCAACTGAAATACACGAACGCCAGTTATTATCAGCGTCTCGGGTTTCCTTCCAGGGGCCGAAAATAGAAATAAAACAGATTAAAAAGAAAAGAAAAACACACACAGAAAATCAAAAAAAGCAGTCAGTGAACCAACAAAAGACAAGGTCGTACGGGTCACTGGGGAGATGTTTACACAGCTGCCGTTTCTACATCACACAAATTACGCGATTGCAAATCTATTCGTGAAAAACAAGGCGCATCGGTCCCCATTTCATTTCCTGCTGGAATAAATACGGAACTCCTCTTTGAGGACACTAGGATAAGTTTGTACACATCCTCTATGACAGGCACAGAGAATAAATGTTTTGGGGCATAGGGAAAGACAAGTCAGGAAACTAGTGTTCCCGTATGCCCCCATATTAACAGTTAAAATGGACAATAATGCATGATCTAGAAAATGTTTTAGGATTTTGCAGTGTATAGCCTACAATAGTATTTAAGAGGTTAACATAAATAGCATACTTCTATTACATTAATACACTGGGACTCAATTGCAGCTCTTGGGCAAGTGTAAAGTAGGCACACAGTGACATGCCACAGTTCTCTACACCAATGATGTCATTTTCCATTTTCTGACGACAACTAAAAGACCACCAGAGAGAGGCAAAGCAATGTATGAGGACACGAATGTCCATCACAACAAGGCTTGTGGAAGTTACTGGAGGGTATGATGGAGTAAAATCCCTCACAAAGCCTATTGTCACCTACACATAATGACCAAGTGTAGCCCACTCCTATTCATCGTGTTAGGTTAATAAATACTTCAGTCTACTAAGATCCTGATGATATTCTCACCGTCGATACTTACAACACGCAGCCGGTAGACATAATCCCGCGCATCCAAGTGCTGATATGGAACAGACTGTAGCCACGGTCTGTTCCAAGAGTTGGACCACTGCACACATCTGACTATACATAGCTTCCCTGAACTTGCTTGCACCGTATAGATTTATATTTAGACATTTTACAGAGAAGGGAAGCAAATCTTATGCACAGGAATTTAATGGCAATATCCCATCCCTCCGCAAAGACCGAACGAAAGCTGAAATAATGCAGATTCTACGTTGGGTACATCATCTGAGCACATATATCTCTCTGGAACTGACTGGGCATCTTGTAACTATGTGCGTTTCTAAGACAAAACGACGTCAGAACGTCCATCTTACCGAGATCATTATTTTTCGTTATGGCTGCTGCTGCTCTGGCTCGTGGACCTTGCTGTGTAAATTGGTAGCCAAACTTAAGAATTGATGTGTTTTCCTCCAGCATTCGTGCAATCTCTATTTCTACTCCAGTTCCTAGTTGTTGTCTCTGTTTTATATAAAAAGAAAAGCAAATGTAGCCACTTCACATTATGTTACATTTATCTATTTAGCACCAGCAGATTCCTCAGCGCCGTTACAATCAGTAAGAAGAGGGATCTCCTCTCGTGAGCTTACAATCTAGTGGTTGAGAGGAAAGCAAAACTGTTTGGATGGGAACGAGTCGTCGAGTCAGGATGATCTGTACAGGTTGTCGGTTGGTCAGATGGCTTGAAAGTGTCAGGTAAAAAGGTTGTTTGCTTCTCAAAACAAAGTAGGTTGTCAGAGAGCTTTTGGAAGTCGTGTATGAGGGACAAAGTCTGACGGGACAGAGAAGGGGTGCAGCACGGGTGAAATCCTGAATATGGGAATGAGAAGAGGTAATGACAGCAGAAGAGACATGCCGAGAAATGAAGGAGTGTGGTTAGTGGTGTATTTGAATAGGACGGTAGCGATATAGGAGGACGCAGAGTTGTTAAGGGCTCTGTAGGTCAGGAGTTTAAGTTTGTTCTGAAGGGTATGAGGAGCCAATGAAGTGATTGACACAGTGCATTAGCAGACAGAGAAAGATAAGTCAAGCTGCAGTGTTAAGGATTGACTGGAGCGCTGAAAGGCGGGAGAGGGAGACCAGTTAGTAGAGAGTTGCAATAGTCCAGACAGGAGATATTTTTCAGGTGAAGGCGGCAGGATTTGGATGTGAGGGATGAAATAGAGCAGAGTCATGTGTAACACCAAGGCAGCGAGCTTGGTCAGTTGGCTGGATAGTGGATGGCTTGATTACCCTACATCCAGTCTTGGAGATGTTGAGCTTTAGGTAATGGGACAACATCAATGAAGAGAGAGTGAAAGGTCAGGACAGGAGATGTATATTAGAGCGTCATTTGCACATAGGTGGTACTGAAAGCCACTGGAAAGGAAGATATCAGCTGTCCAAGTGAAGATGTTTAGATGGAGACGAGTACAGGCCCAAGAACTGAGTGTTAAACGTTTTATACATAAATGTATAAAAATATGAGTGCATTCTATTGATTCTTGTATGAAGCCTCACTACCAATCATTCGAATACGAAACATTGGGTTTATTTGTAAGCCATTGGGCTTTTGCATTATAGCTGTGTTCTTAAAGGAGGAACTTACTGGAGATGACTTTAAATATTTAAATCTGTTCAGTGAAAACAGAAAAAAAAAAATCACAAGTGTGCAACTAACATGAAAAATAATATAGCCAATAAATGCCACTAACACTGTGACCTTAGAATGGCTGCGGGGAGGAATAACATGACAAATGAGGAAGAGCTCAATGGAAACCCGGTGCCAGCAGCTCCTGTTCTATAATAAATGTATTTAATGTACTACTTGAGTGCACATAATGGTAAACCTAGACGTAGAAGTCTTTTACCAGTAGGGAAAAATTATATACCTCCCATATCAGGAATTAAGAAATAGTTCTGCATAAAGACATTTCGAAAACTGGCACTGTTACCTGATTATCAATTTTGATTTCGTATAAAGCTTCATTTTCTTTCAGGGCCTCCACCAAGGCCAGGATTCCTACTCCAGTCACAAAGTTGGATTCAATGTTTAGGCTTTTCAAGGTCCTGTTTACTTTTAACATGTCGGCAAATGCCTTGAAGAGAAAGGTGAAATGTAGCAATAAATACGAACAGACCAGTAATAAAGTGAGGGAATTTAAACATGTATGGGATAGGCATATGGTTATCCTGCATCTGGCAATAGACCAAGGGCCGATTAAGGTGCGAGGAAACACTGGCAGATTTAAATGGACTAAATTGGACATCGAAATCCTTTGTTTGCATTAAGTAAGGTACCAGATTCAATTAAATTTATTCTCTGCCATCCCCATTTCCAGGAGACAATAATTAAATGGGGAAATACAAGGTTTTTAAAAAGAACTTGGTTTTATTTCATTTGGTGCCATTGTTGTCAGTGATGTGACATTTTGGATGGCTTTCCCTGCTGTCAGACCACACTGAGCTGATTCTTTGTGGCAATGCCCATACAACGACATCTTTTCTCCATAGGCTGAGCCTCTCCATGTAATGCAATAACACAGCCACATACAGATTACAAATATGCAGGCGCAAACATTAAAAGTAGTTATACCCAGACTGTTATGTAAAGCAGATATACTGATAAATGCAATTATTTGCATGGTTGAGCCATTTTAAATTTCATTCTTGCAACTGGATTCTTATTTTCTCCAGGATCTAGACTGTTCTCAGTCTGCTCTTCCCAACAGAACTCTAGAGGGAAACTCAAATGCCCGTTATTAGTAAATCTAATTTACTGAGACCACCTATAGCTTGCGCTTTTCATTGTCAATCAATATAATTGTTTCAAAGGCATCTAACATTGCGAGCGCTGTGAACAGCAACAGCACATGACAGACGCAACCGCTCTTTCCTCCTCCTCACCCACTCTGAAGCAATTGGCAAATTAATCGGTAGCGAGAAGGAACGCAAATGCAGGTCCCGAGTAAAAGCTGCGTTTCCCCTCGGTACACAGATTAGGTATACATTGCTTATTTTAATACAGAAAAGTAACAGATCACCTTTACGATACTTACTACTGCTACAGGATCATTACTCCTCGTTGCGGCAATGCTAAAAGTCTTGACGTGGCTATTTGACTCCAAAGCTTTCGCAAAGTCTTTCAATGTTGGAATTGGAATATTCTGAGAAGAAAAGAAAAACGAGAGGACGACACCAGTGTGTTATTTCAGCGGCAGCCGTATAGAAGATCACTATTTCAGAAGCTCTGAAGTGGGAATTGCTACACCCACCTAATTCATACATCAACCTGACATTGATTTAAAATAATAAATAACCAACATACTAAAGTGTATAGGACTAGTGGGCAGAGGCTTAATGTATGGTCGCTACACAAGGAAAAATAGGCAGACTAGATGGGTCGAATGTTTCTTATCTGCCATCAAATTCTATGTTTCTAGTGCAAGTAGTATGTAATAAGGTAGCACACGATGATGTGAAAGAACTTCAAATTAATACTGTGGTCAGTCTGTAATGCTAAGTAACTAAATAACAGATCAAGGTTATGTACCGTGAGTACGGTAGTTTAGCAAAAGAAACAACGATGTTATCTTGTAACAGTTACTGTATCCCCATGTTAGCACTGACATATCAATTGATCATATTGAAAGGCTAAGCAAATGTTATTCTTGTGTGTCTTACGCGTGCTGTATAGTAATGCCATGGCATAAAACATTTCTCTTTGCCCAGCTGACTGCCTTTAGAAGAGCTTTGGTTTTGCAAGGAAACTTCATCTAGCTCCCCTTGAATGAGGTTATGATATCTGACAAGCAGAGCAAAGTACCCCCCTGTGGGAGAGGTAGGGTAATCTAAGCAGCAGAAAAACAACCGAGCCCAAGAGATACCCTGCAGCTTTTCCCATTTACACCCCAAACCCCTCTGGTGTTTATAGGTTTCAAAGCCCAATAGGCTTACAGGTTGCATAGAACATGCAACCCACAACGACATTACCTTGATGTTATTCAGATTAACTTCAACCAGGCGTGGGTCATTACTTCGGATTCTCTTCAAACTTTCTTCTACATTGGTGGGGTTTGGAGGTTCATCTAAAATTGGCCTTACTGGTTCTGCTTTGACAACATCTATAAAATAAAATCAACTTATGTGAAAAGACTATATATAAAGGCCGGCCTACAAACCTAACATTAAAATAAAGTGCTAGGGTTATTGAGTATCCTAGGTAGTCCAACCAAACATACAAGTTAGATCAACAGTTGGATTGCTACTGCTGCCGGAGAATTCATAGATGGTTGTTACCGAAAGGGCATGATTCGGATATTAGGAAGCTGAAGGCTGAAGAGTAATGCAAGAGCGTTTTTCTTTACAGAAAGGGTAATAGATATGAGAACTAACCTTCCAGTGGTAAGAGTACAGGCAAAAATGAAAATTTAAGAAATCTTGGGAAGTGTATAAAGCTATCCTAAAGAATAAGTAGATATGTATTTCTTTAAGGGCAGACTTGGTATATTCTGTGTTTCATGGTATTGATGGATACCAGTGAGTTGGATGTGTCCGCATCTGAATGAACCTGGAAATGTAGTTTTCTCAGTCTCGTGATGAATGGTAAAACTCTTCCCCCTGAGATATTGTCCCCATTCTCATATGACACAGATTTGATGATCCTGCCAGCACAGCCCCAACATAATTGATACTCACTTGGAAAACCTTGGCTATCAAACCCATTACTAGTGTTTATAGCACTGTTTGGCAGCAGGTTGGGCATTCCAAGGATGGCTAAAAATTGGGGGGAAAAAGAAAGAGGAAAATAAATATTTAAAAAAATTATAAAAAAGGATTTGTATACGATAAAATATAATTTTAAGACTTGGCAAAGTTTCAAATCAAAGTTGAGTTTATGCCACATTTGGTACACAGTTACATAGACAACTACAGTACCCACCCGCAAGGTCACACAGTTCTGTATCAGTGGCGCTACTTAATGCTTCTTCCAGTTCTGGATCCAGAGCGATTTTTTCCTCTGTGCGGAACTGTATGGGTTTTTGCTTGGGAACAAATACTTTGCCTGAAAAGAAAAACACATCAGTCACAGGATGCAATCCAGCACGAACTTTCATCCAATTCAATCATCTCCATTGCATAAGAGAGGTGGGGCAATCACATCCACTCCTTACGTCACAACTAAAGTCAAATTACGTACAGCTTATATGTCTTCAATAAACGAGTTATATACATAATTTATTTTTTATAATTGATTTAGATGTAAGGTACCATTTTAAATCAGAAGTAAGGTGGCAGAATAAGCATATTTTATTTTTTGGTTATGTTATTTAATCAAAACTCTGGAAATTAACATTGTAGATCACTCTAGTACCCATAGTGTTAAACATGCCAGATCATCCAAAGCAGTGGCTAAACGTGGTCGGTCGGATGAGCCGGTGCGATGCTTGATTTACCGGTTAAACTTATAATTAGGGACATGCGCCTTTCATCTGTCTGTAAAAACCATGCCTTATGAGGACAGGGCAGGTATGGTAAAGGCTGTAATCTGTATCTGGAATCTGCACACTGTACATTGGATCCATTGTTTGCTTGCAAACCACTGTTTGTTTAAAGTAGTCAAACAAGCAAAACACAATGACTAGAAAAAATAGGCCTTGCACTGTGCTGCTTTACCATCGATGTACTGAAAACAACCAACGTAACCAAACTAGAACAGTTACACAAAACCAAAATATGAAACAATGGGAATTTAACCAATTTACTTTCAATAAAAAGGGAATTTCAGTGTCCCAGGCAGCCCCCGAAACACTGAATACTTTCAAATGTACTCATTTAATCTGCAAAATGTTCCCCCAGCAAGAAAGGCCGAGCTAGTCCTGTATAATGCATAGTTCAGTGTGTGAGGAGCCTGAAGAAATCGCACTGATTTAAATATGCATTATACAGGGGTGTCAAGTTTTTCTACAGCAGAAGCTCATTGGCCTGGACCTTCATAATGCATAGTGAATACGCGAGGCTGAAACAACTCCCTGCAAGCTCACCTGATTACCTCTGCCTTAGCCTTAGATCCCACTAGTTTTGGCTCTGTCCACAGTGTAGTTAGGTTATGTGGGTCTGACACACCGTTTAGAAGATAAACCCCATTGAGCATTATAATATTCTCCGGGAATCCAGACAGCTGCTTGCTGTTTTCACTTTATCTAAGAACATTGCAAGCATCATATCATTTTCTTGGGCGCTTATCCATGGAATGTATTAAGGTCCCCTTCATACATACTGCTTCAAACAAATGAAATGCATTTGTACATGTTCAGGGTTTGCTGCTGCATTCCTGTCCAGTTACATGATGTCATTTGCAAATATTTAGCATAAGCAGCGCTATCCATTTAAACTACCGACTTACAAACGCATCTTTCTGAAACTGATCCAACCAGTTCTGTGCTGTCAGATTTATGACTTGACTAGCATTATGTCTCAAATAAGTTCAAAGGGAAGGTGGTTCTTTATATGTCTCTGGTCGGACCACTCCTAGGGCATTGTGTACAGTTATGAAGACCTCATCTCCAGAAGGATATCCATATTTTCGAGAAAGAGTTCAGAGGAAGGCTACCAGGATAAAAAGGGAGCATGATACGTATATCTTGGAGGAAAGAAGAGAGAGCGGATGCGATAGAAACATTAAAATACTTAATACAGGAGGGAAGTTTATTTCAAACAAGGAGAAAAGTTAGAACAAGAAGTCATGTTCTACAACTAGAGGCTAAGAGACTTAGATGTAATGTAAGGGAACCTTACTTTAATGAGAAGGTGGTAGATAAATAGAACAGGCTCCCATCGGAAGTGGTAGAGGCTAATACAGTGGGGGGAATTTAAACATGCACAGCATAGGCACATAGCAACCCTGAATCTAATACAAGACCACGAGTCTTACATCAAAATAGGCAGATCAGATTGGTCGAAAACTTCTTATCTGCTGTCAAATTTGTACCAACATCTATAAAAACTCAACCCAACCCGAGCCTCTAGTTGTTACTGGACAACATGCCCCGAGCTTCCTAGCCCACATAACTTTGGCATTGGAAGTCACGGGAAAAGGACTCCTTACTTACTGACTTAATGAACAAGGAACACTTCCGGATCCAGGGGAGAATATCAGCCGATTGCAGACAAAGCCATACAAAGATACAGTTTACTTACCCGTGTTTTATGAACCTAACATCTCTGCTCTCTCCATCCCAAACAAAGATATGTACACATTTGTAACGTATGTATCTGTAGCCCTAGGCTGGACATTACATTTCTCCAACTTTAAACCCCCTTAAGTATTTTCAATGTCTGTTTCTACAGGGAAAAACAATACCTTCCTCCAAGTACCATGAGCACGGCATTATATCCACGTTTAATAGGGTTGCCTTGTATTTTTAATAAGGCTATTTATGGCAGCAAAAGAGACATGTTGGGTTTCATTGGCCGGTAACATTATGTATATAAAGCGTTTTATGTATGGCTGTCATTTTGGTTTAGAAGAACCATCAACAAGCAGAATGTTTACATTAACCTTTAGGACACTGGCTGTATGTGGCGCCATTACCTTTTTAACCTGTTTGGCGGTTTTTAAGGTATTAAACGGGTAAGCCAAAACAATAAAACATGTATAAAAAAAGCTTACATAGCATCTGTTCTAGCTACAGGCCCAGGCCCATCTCATTTCAGGTGATACAGAAAATCCGACAGTCTAAAAAACACCTAAACTGCCAGCTTTGGTTTAGATATTGGAAGAAAAAAGGTTGCATCAGTGTTTCTCTTTAACAAGTTGCAACAGAACCTTTAAGGCCGAATAATAACAAGGAAGGCACTTGAATAATAATATTTGCATTTGTAAGTCATCAAAGAGGAACATACATGCTAGGAACAAAACCAGACGGCTCATGACTAAATCACAATGCTAATCACAAGAATATCAAGCTACATATTGTTTACGTAGGAGGACCAAAGCTTTCTGTTCCCAGAGAGGAGTATTCACAATGCCCCTGTTCATTAGCAGGAATTCTTTTTAATAAACGCTGTATTGTTATTTTATTATATAAAACCTCTGACCTTGTCTTATAATCGAGATTATAATTTTGTAATTTTTTTTTTTTTTTTCTTGGACCTCAGATCCACAACACTGCCGAATAAGCCTAGGGGGTTGTCACTCACCCTCACACACGCCATTTCTCAATGTCCCCCTACTTCCCAGCAGCGTTCCTGCACCTCTCTCTCAGCAAATCCATCTGCAATATTCTGGCCTCTTGGAGTACTTCTGCGAAAGGGGCGGAGCAACGGAGCGCCACGGGGACAGCCTTTCCCCTTGGACACCCCTGCTCCAGAGTGATCAGTTCACACGGACCGGGAAATGCCTCATTATAATATTCAATCCTTATGCTTTCATTAAACGATTCTTTGCTTGGATGCACCATGAAACTTGGCCTAAACTTCAGGCCTTGTTTGTCCCGCTTCCCATCTATGGCCCACCTACACGTCTTCTTGTTAATTCAAGAGACACCTAGAACGTAAATGCTACTCACACAGTATCATCAGCAGTATCATCCCACAAGCACTAGAGATAGAGCAAGTACTTTGGTTGAATTAGATAAAAATATTAAAACTACCGGCTGAGCATTATTTATTAAGACCCTTGAAAGCTGTAAGTAGTTCCAGTGGAACAGAGGGATCCATCATAGTGATGTATGTGTTCTCTGTTTTGGTTCCTAAATGGAAAATTAAAAACAGGAGATACATTATGTTCTGCACCGGTGTTCGGTGCTTATTGTGAGCCAGACAATCTGGTACTTTCCATCTGCTGAATAGTTCTGTGACTGATATGATAAAAACAGCACGCATGTCTAAAAATACAGAGCCAGACTGGAGAATTCTATGATTAAGGCCCACTGGGCAGTCAACGACTACAATGGTCTGCATCCAAGCATTGCATCAAGTAGCTCTCCATTTTATTTGATTACATATTTACAGATTGCCACAAGTAAATATACCATATAAACGTGTGTGTGTGATATATATATATATATATAGAATACATGTTGGCCTACAGTGTGGGAGGCCAACATGTAAATTTGATTGTTGGTTAATTTGGATAGCTGGAAGGGATCCAAACTAAGCCTCATGCAAAATAGCAGGGGATGTAATGAGTTTTAAGGACATCGAGTGAAGCCAATTCCGGGGACATTTTACTTCAAGGGCACCCTTACCTACTGCGTCAGAGCATAGAAATGCAGGAATGTGAGCTCTCCGCGAGTACAACAAAATTAACTCTCCGGTTCAGGAGAACAACATACTGGGACCACCTTTCTGCCCTTATTTATCAGGATGTGGATGTGAATGGCCATGCTGAGGAACATGTCATGATACTTGTGCATGTTATTGAATTATCGAGTAAATAAATCTAACATAAAACAACTTTTCCAATGATCGCTTTTTATACAACGTCCAGTGATCTCAAAAAAAAAAAATCTACAAGGGACTCCTCTAAAGCACATTCTTTAGTATTGTCGGCTGGTGCCTCGGGCCACATCTAGAAATAACCGCTTAATGTAGAACCTCAAGACATTTAGTATACACACATTACATACATTATATATATATATATATCTATATCTTGTAAACACAGAAGTATAGGTATCACAGACAGCACACACGAAAAGACAGCTCTGTCTTTTTTATACTGCCAGTAAGGTATGTCTTGGATCAAAGTCCCCATTCTTTTTTCATGTAAGAACGAGGCTCTATCCTAATAAACACGTTTATCCACATGTAAGGACAAGATATTAACTGGTAATAGTCCTTGTCTGGTATACAAATATGAACAGGAAACACAACAGAAATGATATTTTCTGTTCCAAGATCTTAACAAGTAAGAACAAGATCACACCCAAAATTAAGATTCTCCAAGGAGCGTAGAACCAAACGGCATACACACGATATTGCGGTGTTATTTAGACATGAAGACACAATTGGCTTCCTAATAAACCCAGACAGTTGGTTAATCGTGGGTTAATGGCAGTTCTAATTCCAAATCTTATCCCTGAACCAGGATGACACAATCATCAAATATTAGCCAACAAATTGAATTTTATTTGCTGTTCTCCTCGAGATAATTAGTAATGCAGCAAGGCTCAACACATATTTCCCAGTGCTGAAAAGCTAAAAAAAACGTTCTTACCGAAGCAGTCGTATTTTTGCCATGGCCGACTGGGCCTAGCACAGAAGGTTTGGGGTTGGCAGCCAAGCACACTATAGGGTGATTAGTTCTCAGTTGGCTAGTTGGGAGGATCAAAGATCTTCCTTGAAACTGGCCCGTTTATCTTTGTGAATGAGGACAAAGCTTTGGGATATGAAGGCTGGAAATGGGGAGGAGGACCCCCAGTCATGCAAAATAAAAAATATATTAAAGACAGTTAAGAGCCTGTATTAATACAGGGAAACGGCGGTATCTGGCAACAGTGATTTAGCCACATTCTACTGATCTATGTGGGTCTGTGACAAAGAAGAAGACCTATTCAGGCAGCAATTATAGATCAATAATAATTCAAAGGCCAAAATTAATTATTGAGCATCACCTATTGCCATTCCATGTGTCCATGTCATGAAAAAACATGCATGGTTAAAGGGCAAATCGGGTGGAGCCTGGGTGTGAGGGAGACATCATGGAGGTTCGCTCAATAAGCCCACAGATAAGGATGTTTACGTTGCCATTTAAGGTAACCGAGCATTACGGCAGCACCTATTATGGTGCACGTACCTACTGCTGAACTATAAAGCGAGAACACATATTCCCTGTATCTGAAAGTGTCTGCAGTATCTATGTTTACGATAAATGAATCATTAAAACCTTAGCTGCCAAAGGATCAAGTGCATACCTGTAGTGACTCGTTCATCAGTATTACGCCTGAACGGTACGAGCAACAGCTTTTCTGGCCAAGTCTAGAAAATCCTCATCTTGTGCTCTCAACGTTCTTTTCCCTTTCCAAGTATTCTTGAATCCTTTAACATACCATCACCTGCCACCTCTGCTTGGAAGCAGATACATCACACATCTTTATGAGATTTACTTTTGCTCATATGAGCAAGTTTTTAATTCTTCTACTTAAATGTTAAATTGGTTCCCCCGCATTCCCTTTTCAGCCTCCCCCTCGTTTTATTATGAAGACCCCGCACCATTTTTGTAACACCGTTTGCTTCTCTAAAATATTAGCATTATTCTTAGATTATTATAAACCTTGTATTATAACATTTATGACAAAGAGGTTTACATGCAAATATATATTTATTTTTTTTTATAACATTTAAGATTTTGTTTCATTCTGCTAGGAAAACGATTCTGACCCTTACATGGATCTGCCGTTAAACACACAGGTTCTACATATGGGATTTTGCCATTGCCTTTGAATAGCATGCGCAGGGCTGGAAAGATCCATTCGTTTACGACGAGTAAAACAAAACGTGGGCAGGTAAGGCATCTCCTATACTATCCTGATCTCCTTCTCAATAGCCCGTTAGAAATTTGTCAGGTTTCAATATGCAAAGTTTGAGCAACTGATTTTTACTAAATTGTTAGCAAGGGCTACCATTGACAATTATTATGCTCCAATTTGGATCCATATGCAGGAAAACCCCTTATTAATAAAGATCCTTAATTATAAATTAGAAATGATAATGTTTTAAGACCCATTTGAGATGAACTTAGTGTAGTAGGAAGCACCATT
Organism: Spea hammondii; assembly: GCA_029215755.1. Classification (NCBI taxonomy): domain Eukaryota; kingdom Metazoa; phylum Chordata; class Amphibia; order Anura; family Pelobatidae; genus Spea; species Spea hammondii. The sequence continues at coordinate 87,381,073 of JARDYJ010000004.1, forward strand.
TTACTAAATATTTTGTTGTGTGGCTGAATATAATGGGAGTCATCACCCCACAATCTGACAGTTCGGTTGGACTGAATACCTTTCTTCTCTCCTGTAAAAGGTACATATTCATCTATGTCTTTCTGAGCCAATGCGTCTTTTTCTAGATAATCCAAGAGGTGCTCCCTATCGAAAGATCCGGTGGCTTTCTTCTGCGTCTGGTCCTTCTGTCGAAATCCCGCTGGAAGCAGTGCATTCTATGAGATAAAAGAAAACATTTCAGCATAATGATTAAAAAGCTCTTTTCATACTGCAATAACTTAATTTACAGAATTTATTTATCTGACAAATCTTTTACTCTGGGTTTCTTTTAAATGTTGCTAGTAACTATAAAACGGCAACTAGCTCAATGAAATGACCAATATGTCAGCCTTACTAGTCGGCATAGTGTCAAAGGGTAATAAACTACATCCAAAATGTTAAAACATTTATATAGCTTCAAAGCACAGACACAACGTTTAAGGTTTTACAATTATTAAAGAATACACACAACAGATCCTAAATGCTCCACAAACACAACAACATGTCAGCAAATTGAAAGCAAACATACTGCAGATTTGTAGTCTATCAAAACACCGGTTATAAGAGCAAACAGCCCATGGACAGTATATTAATAAGTCAAAAGATAATATTTATATTAAATAAAAATAAAAACACATGACGAGTTCCGTACACAGTACATCAGAGAGGTCCGGTAGCTGTGAACTCGGCTCGATGAATCCTTGTGTCACTTTACTTTCTAATGCTACAGATCTTTGAAGAGAGAACCCTAGGGATGTATTAAAATATAGTCCAGGAAATACAGAACAGAAGTCAAACTAGTAAGAATGAGAGGTATTGTGAGGACAGAAATATAAGCTTAACCCTTTACTGCAAAACACAGAGGTGCAATAAAAAAATCAAAACTCCAAAACTGTACTTTATACACATAAGTTTAGCACATGGACCATTGAGAAAAAATGTTTCTTATTTCTAAGAATTTTATTCTGATGTTTTTTGTGTTGATAAATGGATGATCTCATCAAAGCCATTTCATGTCAGCAGTGGTCTTTCCTAGTGTCTACTGCCTGTCTTGAGGCAGGCGGCACCACCGGATCCCCTGGCACAGTCGCTGGGGATGCTGCTCCTGATGCACTTCCCCAACTGGGGACCAGTCTGTGCCAGCGGTACATTAGACCATTTCAAAGACTGGGTTAATCATTTAAACTTACCATTTTAAGATGAAATTAAAGAACCAAGCTTATGCTATATTGGCAGTTATGTATAATGAATGAACCTGTGGCAAAGTGATCTTCTCACGATACCAAAAGCATAAGATTATATAGAATTGTTATATTGTTATTAATTTTCTAGTAACTAGTAAGAAAACCACCAACCTGCGCCCACAACACTCGCCACGCCGGAGCTGGAAGTGACTGGCAGTAAAGGTAACACGTGTTAGGAGATGCTACATCTGCAGAATATGCAGTATTTGCAAACGGGGCACCAAACACGGGGGACCATCAAGCTTTCATTTCATAGTACATATGAGGGCTGAAGTGTCCCTTTAATTAACTGAAACATCAAACGTGCTGCACTCTTAATGGGGAGGAAAGAGCATGCAATTCCAGAGAATAGGAAGATAAGATAGTTGATCCCACAATAGACACAAAGGGTAGGTTTTTAAGCCTACACATGGCTTATTTTAACCGGTAAACATCATTATATGGGTTTATTACCATGCTAGCGAACTGCATGACATGGGATTCGGGAAATCTCTTACCCGCAGATATATTATAGACTAGGGGTTCACATGTGTACTCACGTCTGGGTCCAGCTCCTCCAAGACATTTTCCAGTTGTTTCAGGTCGGCTTCAGAAAGGTTTCCAAGAAGTTCATCCTCATCAATATCCCTGTACTTGTCCAGGTCTTTCCTAAAGGGCATAGTCATGGCTTCTGCAGATATGTAGGGTGCCCCCAAAACTATGTCTACACTTCAGTTTTCTTGATAGCGCTTCAGCGTCTAAAACATGTATAAAAAAATGTCAACTTAAATCTGTTAGTTTTTACACTACGCACAACATTGCCCTAGATTTCTGAAGACATGTGTGGCCCCTTTACTAAACTATTACGACTAGAGGGTAAGAGGTTTTAATACACTTAGATGACAGCAGGTAAGTGGAACATGGTTCAAATGGAACTGGCTATGGCAATACAATGAGGGCATTTAAACATGCATGGGATAGGTGTGAGGATATTCTCAATATAAGCCAAGGCCAAGGGCCAAATATTGGGCAGACTAGACAGGCTGAGTGGTTCTTATCTTCTATGTTGGTTTTGAATTGAATTTATAATATCTATTTGCAAACATCTATGTTGTTAAGAATTGGTTGCGTTGATTCCTCTCTTCAGCACACCATGCTTAAAATGAGGACCTCTGAGGACCACTATGAAGGTATCAGTGATCTGTTGGTTCACAGCGACGAGGCGATTTCCCTGGACCGCAGCTGAGTTTGCTACATAACGGTCGATACATTGAGATAACGAAATACAGCCATAAAACGCAGAGATTCAGACATCTGTTTACTGACTCCAAGTTACGGTGTACAGGGATGATCGCTCCTAAAGATGACCTCATAATAAAAGACGTGACGGTTTACACAGCTCACACCGGGGTGAATGGCAGCCAGTAAGTGATACGCTTCTGATTGAAATTAAGAGACATACGAGGTAAACAGATGACAGTCTTGGAAATGCATGGATTGTCAAACATCTCAATGAAAATGTAAACTTTACCTGTTTAACCAAAGTTTAAGCAGATGGGGGCAGATATGCTCTGCATGGTTCAATTGAGACGCATGATTTTCTAAAAGCATTACATTTTGATTTTAAAATCCTCCTTCCACGGAGTAGTCTATTCTTTGAAAGTAACACCATAGGTGGCGAGCAAGAATTCTCTGAGCTATTCTAAACTTTCGGAACAAAACATGCTTTCCTTCAATTAGAAACTCTTCTGCTCATCGACTAAACTCAAGGAATAGACCATAAGATTGCAACGACAGGGCTCCGTTCGCCATACCGTCTTAACCATGTTAACGTTGTATATTTTTAATACTATTTATATCGCTAAACATGCATTCTCAACTATTGCAACAGGACCAGTGAATATTCTGGTGTTCCATAAATAATAGGAAAATGGAAGGAAATAATGCATTTTTGGCCTGGCTATATACAGAACGCAAGTAGACTTCCAAAGGAAAAAGGTTTTTTTTCGTTGATTATGGATTCTTTAATAATAAAAAGTTAGGAGCATGGTGTTTAAGTGAAACACTATTTTGATGTTGAATAAAACGGATATTACTGTTCCTTAAGCAAGTCATTATAGTTACTGTAGATAGAACATCTTATCCCAGGAACACTCCGCAAACTATACGACAGAAGCAAGATTTATCGAAAATGGGAAACCCGCAGCTAGATTACATACAAGAGACATTCTGAGTACATTCACTAAAACACAGTTGGCAGGACAAGTTGCGGTTTCATCTCCTCACATTATGAAGGGAAGTGAAAACACAGCTGCTGACTACCTTTTTAGTGAATAAATCCCTCTGTGAAATTTATAACTTTAAAAATGTAACTCAAATTTCAAACCTGGATGTCTCATGAATGAGGTTACAGATGGAGGTTTTGGGGTTTTATTTTTTTCCCCAAAACAATGCTTTATTTAGAACATGAACTTGGATGATGGTTGCCTACACCAAGCCTATTTCCTGGATCACCCCGATTAATATGGCTTCTAACATCTTGTCAATGTTTATTAAATAGGGTCAAAAGATGCCAACTGAGATAGGAATGTTTTCGGAACCCCGATTTATTTTATCCCCTTTGTTAGGACTTTCAGCTTTATAAGAGAACATTAAAAAAATGTCAGGTATGTGACGTCTGAGAAATATCTGGCAGAGCACGCACAGAAAGATGTAAACGGCAAACTTCCGAAAGAGGGGGGGGGGTCGATGTCAGCGCTTCCTGTCCGTATTCGCATTGGAAACATTAAATAGTCATTGGTAAATAACACAGCAAGCAAACCCTGTCCTGCCGTTAATAACAAAGTGAACTCAAGCCAAGGGAAGGTTTTGCAATCAGCAATGATAACGGTTACTACAAAAGACCGGCTTCAGGAGTAGCAAAGCCTTTTGATTCACTAATTCGGAACATGGGAGTTTAATATACAGTCAGTCAACGTGTTAGTAGGTGGATTTAGAGAAATCCCACATCATTCCAGACCCTCTGTTTACCAATTACATTTTACTAGAAGGCATTCTACATCTACCGTGTCTGAAGCTGACCTATGACTGGGGTTTTTAAGAAAATTGTCTGTCGTCGTGGTCTGTGCCTACCGTGAGGTCTTGTTAGACCTGGACAAGAAAATTTTAAATATTCCAGTGGAAACCTCACATTTCCCACCCACCACATTTCAGAGGAACCCTGTGGGAACAAGAACGTCTGAAATGGCTGTCACTGCTAGTTCTACCTGCTGACCCACAATGCCAGCAACGGTTCTGGTTATGTGACATAAATGACCAAACAAGCATGATGCAAATAGTCACATCAACATGATTGAGACTCAGAGACTTCCCTGACATTTTTTGATACGAGCAAATATTTTTGCCCAGCTCTAGTTGTAAGCCATAATGCTTCGGGATGGCTCTGAGGCTATCTGACCAGTTACATCACAAGTATGAGGTAGCCATTGCTCACTCAGTGGTGTGGCCCTTGTTCATCACACAAAGCAGATGTATAGTTGTAGAGGCAGCTAGTCAGGGACAGGAACATTTCTACATCACTCTGTCTTATGACTATAACAAACACTGAAAGCTGAAACACGTTCAATACAATTTTAACATGATAGTCATAAAACTATCTTGTTTTTTGCAACCTAAACGGCAGAATAGAAAACAGAAGGCATCAGAGACAGCATCCTCCCTCATGATGCTACTTACTCTGTATATCAACCACAGGCATCAATTACTTTAGTCTCGACAGCCTAGAAAGGTTTTATACAGCCTCTTGTCTCATCTAACCCTTTGTTTTTATGTAACTCTTTGTGTGACTCTTTCCAATCCCAAGACAGCACCCACCAAAGGTACTAACAATCTCACCACTGCCAAAACAAAACGGCGTGTTTTTCTTATCTGCTTGGACCTCTCTGCAGTGTTTTGGTACCGTTGACCACCTCCTTCTTCTACATACCTTTATGGCATCAAAGACGGCTCTCTCCTAGCTTTGTTCATACTTTAGTCTCCTCTACAATTTGTCTGTCTCCATGTTGAGTTCTGGGCCCTTTATACCTCTGTACATCTCCCCAGGTTAACTTGCATGCTAATCTTTCTTTCCTTTCCAGCCCTTTCACCCGCTCTTCTAAATCACCTTCTGAACTGTCTCTGAAGTTGCACCCTGGATGGGATCCCACTCCCCGAACCTCAACATCTCTAAGATTAAGCTTCTAATTATCCCCTATCTCCATTGCTGTCATATATTGCACCTTCCACCAAACAATCCGAGTCTGCTGTCTTGTTATAACACCTTTCCTGGTCACATGCAGCTGCTTACTAAATCTTGTCAACTTTACATGCATGATCTATTAAATTCACACTTTCCTACTCCAGTACTAAGAGTACTTAGAATACCAATTCAATCCTTTTTGATATCTGGTCTGGATTATTGCATCTGCCTACTATTTGACTTTCACCACTCCTATATATTCTGAACATCCTTGCTGGGTTAATTCTAATCGCTCTTCCTCTTCTGCTCTAAATATCTATACTCCTAGTACCCACAACCTGCATCCAGAAAAAGAAACCATCTGGTCTTCACAGATTTGAGACTGCCACACCACCTTCTCCGCAAAACCCTCGATGCAATCAAATCATCCTCACCAAAGCAGTTTCTCTCCCACCGAACATCCTAATAGAGCGCAAGAATAGGGCCCTCTTCTTCTTTCACACCAGCATGTCTCCCCGACATTGTTGTTAGAATGCTAAGGAACATAACATGCTCAGTCACTGAACGAATTAGTCTGGACTTGGGCAAAGGAGCAGCTGGTAAACCTTAGCTGTGAAAGGACCGCTTCCCTGTCTGCACGTCGAGGCGCCCACACGGCGGCTTCATTATTAACAACAAGGAGTATGCTGTAATTACAGGTTACAAATCCATTATATGAACTTACATACTGTTACATTTGGTGACATTTCAGAGGCATTTAGAACTAGGAGAAGAAATATTTTTTTTTAAACTGCAACGTTTCTATTGCAGAATATTAATAATTTAATAACCAACAACCCTGAAGTGAGATTTTATACCACAAGACAGTTTAATTTTTTTCAGCAGCTATCACGTAACTACATTGTTAACAGGAATCACATGCAACATCTGATACTCATCTGATTATTTGGATGCCATACATTTCTTTTCTTATATATATATTTGTTACATATGGGATGTATCTTCTTACTAGATGGATGGGGGGGATGTGAGCTATGTGCCCCAAATTGAGAAGAAAAAAAAAAAAATTGTTCCAACCAGGAATCCTCCGTTGAGCACCCATTCATTCTTAAAAGCTTTTTAGACATGAATGGCAAGTTGTGCACGTTACATACAAAAATCTTTTCTTGCACAATAAAGTCTGTCACAACCCCATTGTACAGAGCTATAGAATATGACAGCGCTAGATAAAAATAAATAAAATAATAATAAAGCAGATGTGGTGATGCCTGTAATGTGCATGGCAGCTTACTAATAAAAATAGATAAATAGTCTACTTGATGGTAATTTTGTGCGTGTACGCACATGTTCCTGTCTGACATTTAGTGCTGTAGCACATTGTACTGATGCTTTGTACATATCGGTGATGTTTGGCAGTGTGATCTAAATGCGTTCCCAATGCGCTTCTGCTGTAGGTAAGTCATGATCGCTTCCCTAGAATTAATTCAGACACGTTTCCATTAAACAGCTGGACTCCCTTCAGCTAAAACAGAGTGACGGAGGAATGTAGATTAATATCCGTTTATCGGCCCCCATGTTTTTCCAATACATGTCGCTGTAGTGATTTACTAGGCTGGAAAGCAGCAGTAAGCATTTTTACGCGATAATTATCACACACACACACACACACACACACACACACACACACACACAGCGTGTTAACATCTTAGTCTGTCTTGAATGTATTGCTCGTGTGTTTTGTATAATCTAAAAGCCAGAAAATTTCAATACTTGTAATTGTAATTAATAAAATAAAAATTCAGATTTTTAAGCAAGGTTCAAAAAACTTGACTGAATAATAATTTGTGGAAAAGGTTCGGGCCATTAAAAAAGTGCAGATAATCCACTGGGTAACTATTCTGTTATTGAACGTGATGATATGATAAGGGCGGTAATATGAAACGGACCGCATCATAGATGCGATGGTAGCTACACTGGTTATTCTTACGACTTTTTAGAAAATCGAAAATATTCAAAAATATGAGTTCAGTTCTAACACGGAAGCTGAAACATTTGTAAAATGTGAATTGAAAGACAAAGTTTTTGTAGTCTGCATCCAGTTACAAGCATTAGTGGACCATGAGAAAAGTGCATTATTATTGTTATTTTATTTATATAGCACCAACAATTCATGCAGCACTTCTTACCATACATATATTTAAGGGGTCTGACAAAACTAGAATTGACAGACAAGACAAACCGATACATTACTGTTTATTGTTTTATATAGCACCATCATATTCCGTCTTGTTGTACAATGGGTATACAGGACATAATTTGACTTACAGAAATCTCAGGTGAGGAGGGCCCTGCTCACACGAGCTTACAATCTACAGGGCGTTCCGGTGCATCACACAAGGAGGTAAAAGTGACATGGTTAGGGAGAGGGACTAGGGCAAAAACGTCTTGTAAGCGTACTTAAAGAAGTGGGGGTAGGAGGGATTTTTTGAAGGACCAAAGGCAGGGGGAAAGAACGCTACGAAGGGTTTTGAAAGTAAGAGTCAGGACTTAAATAATACAGTAATTCTGAAGTGCAGAGGCAGCCAGTGAAGAGATTGACAGAGGGGAGAGACGTTAGTAAAGCGATGGGAGAGGAAGAGAAGTCCGGCAGCAGCACTCATGGTGGATTGTAGAGCGGCGAGATGGGTAAGAGATAGACCGGCTAAGACAAGGTTACAATAGTCAAGGCCGGAGATAACGAGGGCATGGACAAGAGCCTTGGTGATGTTTTGTGTTACATAGGGACGAATCTCTTTTTTTATATGGAGATGGAGATGGCTTTTATGTATCACATGGAGAGAAACATACCTCAAGTACGATACCCTCTTTTCACCTTTGGTGCACCCACTTTTATTCACAAAAACTCCAGTTACCCTTATCTTTCAGACCAAGTGTGTAATGATTAAATGCCTGTTTTTTCAACCCAGAACACGGACTCCAGTCGGGTGACATTAAATGTTTCCTCTGGCTTATCGACATTAGCTGTGGCAGCATTCGATAAAATAATGGAAACAAAAAAAAAAACTCCTTAGTTTAAAGTTACAGTTAAACAATGTGATATGTGATAGCAAAGAAAAAGCGGAATCCTTCAAAGGGCCTGGGTTTTTACAGGCAGTTTCCAAAGCAATGGGCTTAAACGGCACACCCTATCCCTGTAAATGAAAAGTACTGGACTGAAAATGTTTTCATGGCTGCCAGACTCACTCAAAAGTAATCATCAACAGGGCACAATGAGAAGAAAACAGAACGGAGGAAACCTTTATCAGGCCTCAACATATGACTTCACAGGGGAAGTCGGGAGAATTCCAGAGATGCAGGATGAGGTCACTTGTTAATTAAGATCAGTAGTAAGCAGACCCTTAGACATTCTTCACAAAGATTTCCAGCTTCAGATCTTCACAGCAGGGTGAGGGGAGCCAGGAAAACACAAATACGAGTGAATAATAGCTCCAAGTACCCAAGACAAGCTCAAAAGTGTGGACGGCTATAAAACTATAGATGTTTTATTATGTAGGTTATGTATCGGAGTGACACTGGCATGCAAAGCATTATACACCATTTATCTGGTTGTTAAAAAATTTAAAAAACAAAGGAAGAGAGGCAATAGAGAAGAACCATTGTTTTGTACGTCTGTGTGCTACTTCGGCCCGTGTAAGTGCCCCATGCACGGCGTCCTGGAGCTGCTCTTGGTTGCTGTCAGAAGGCAGTCACCCTGTAATGGTCACTTTCCTAAAGAAACTTTTAAGGGAGGGGATTTAAACATGCATGGTATAGGAATAATGTCATGCTGAAAGGGACATACCAAGACATTTTAGACGATTCTATGCTTCAAACTTTGTGGGAACAGTTTGGGGAAGGCCCTTTTCTATTTCAGAATGACTGTGCCCCAGTGCACAAAGCAAGGTCCATAAAGACATATTTCGATGAGTTTGATGGGGTTAAGGTCAGGGCTATATATGGGCCAGCCAAGTTCTTCCACATCGAACACCTTTGGAGATAAACCGGAATAGAGATTGTGAGCCAGGCCTTCTCACAAATGCTCTAATGGAAAGATCTTGTGGAAAGTCTTCCCAAAAGAGTGGAAGCTGTTACCGCTGCAAAGGGGGGACCGACTACATAGAAATGTTGATGTAATGGTCAGGTGTCCTTGTCCTTTTGTCCATATAGTGTATTTAACGCTGCCGATTTCTGATCAGCAAAGTATGTGAAAGAACAATCTAACTTCATTTTATAGAGTTCCAGAAAATAGTTTGAGATATTTAAATAAAACTGTATCTATTCTAATCAGGTAAACCAAAAATTGTCAATTAACCAT